>OY755048.1:49316313-51716313 GCA_963576565.1 Aspidapion aeneum
TAGGAAAAGCAAGTAGCTCTTCAGTGGCGTACGTAAATTGAGATTATTTAGAAAAAACATGTTTATTATAGGTTTTTCAAAATTTTCTCAAAAACTCCACTTTTTAGGAAAACATATGCAGTATACTTTATTGTAGAACATAACATTTTCTTTTAAAAACTTTATTAAAATGTCGGGTTTTTGCCGTATTTAAGGCTTCAGGGGCGTACTAATATAAACCTATTTTCAAAAATAACTGAATTAATCAGTTTCTCTTGCATATTTAAATATCTTTTCTAAGATTTTCAGAAAAAAATGTGCCTTTATTCTTTATTGAGGATAAGACAATTTCTTTTTAAATGATATATTACAAAGTGAGGTTAATGTTATGATAAATACTTTAAAAAGTTTCGTAATTTATACCTACTAAAAGAAAATGTTTAAAGCAAAAAAAACACCGGTGGTTATAAGGGCAGGGGCATAGGGGCAATGGCCCCCCCTAAGCAATACTTTTGTGCAGAAAGTAACAGTAGTAACTTTGACACAGGTGTTTTTGGTTATTTTTTAAAGCATATGGAACTAAAAATAAAGTGGTGAATCTTATGCAACGGTTTGGGGAGGGGGCATAATCATAATTAGGCACTCATACTTTCGACCTTTTGTACTTTCGACCTTTTGTATTTTCAACCTTTTGTACTTTCGACCTTATTTTTTCGACCTTTTGTACTTTCGACCTTTTGTACTTCCGATCTTTTATCCGCCGCTCTTTATTATCCACCGAAAAGCTACTCAGACACAAAATTGATTAGTTTGGATTGATCTTAAATAATTTCTTTAAATTAAGAACACCACTGGAGCGGTAAATATAAAATAACTTCTACTTTGTTATATATCATTTGAAAGGAAATTTTATTGGCTATCACGAAGTATAAAACACATTTTTTGATAAAGAGCATGGTTTTTAAGAAAATTGAATAAAACGTATGAAAAACATGTTTTTTTTAATGATTTGTTGAAATCACCCCCATTGACGGACGTCGCTGGAGAGTTTGCTATAAGTCAAACCCCACCGAGTTTCATATTTTTAAAAAGGGAATTTCCCTGTCTACAAAAAAGTGTAGAACAAGTTTTTTCATGTTAAGCTTAGTTTCTGAGAAAATTAGATAAAACGTGTAACAAAAATGGTTTATTTTCTGTTTTTTCAAAATTAATTTAATTTACGGATGCCCCTGCAGTTTTATTTATAAAACCGATTTAACCATGTTTTACGTCATTTTGAAGGAAATTTTATTGAGTATACCAAAATGTAAGACGTGGTTTTCTGTAGATATTTGTTTAAAAAAAAAATAAAGAAATCTTGGAAAAAACATAGGTATTTTTTCAACTTTTTAAAATTACTTCAATTAACGGACGCCGCTGGAGCTTGTTATTAGTCTAACTTTATTAAGTTATACCATGTTGAAAAGGGAATTTTATTGTCTACAATAAAGTGTTTTTTTTCTTAAAAGCTTAGTTTCTAAGAGAATTTGAAAAAACCTCAAACTTTCATATTTTTTTGGGGGGTCTGGGGGAGTTTTTGGAGGTTTTTAAAGCCATTTAAAAAAAATAATATGTTATTATTTTTTGATTATACAAATATATATTTTGAATGTACACCTGTGACAATTTGGGCTTGTCAGCGGCAATTTAAAATTCCGCCGCCATTTTGGCCGCCATCTTGAATATCTCAGCCCCTGTCAATATTTCGAGTTGGCAACAGGATATTCGGATTCAGCGGGGTCAAAATAGGGGGAATTGCCCATTTGCCAAAAAGTAATATAAAATGCTTCTAGAAAGTGGATTTTCCCGAATCTTGCCTGAACTCAATTATGTTAAAGTTAAATAATTTTAATTCAGAAAATTGGGTCATGGCAGAGCGGATAAAACGAGAAAAATTAGACGTTTTGAAATAAGCAACTTACTGTGTATTCGCTGAATTTATTTTAAGACACACACACACTAAAACAATCCAACTTGTGGAGACTAATAAAAATACACTAATATAACATCAATGAATAATTATCACACACAAAATATACGAATACTGGATCAGTCATATTACGTAACACTCGTGTCCCGATCGTGATTGATTCATATCGATTTTTGAGCCGGAAGGAATCGCTCAATTTACTTGCCGATTGATAATAAACGTTTACACACGTCGAAAAGTAGGCGAAAAAAAGGCTAAAAGCGCGACCGAGGCCTGGAGCGTTCGCGAGACGTCGATCTTAGCGTTATTTTAAATTTACCAGGCAGCCAATATCATCATCAGCAAGCCCAAAATTACTTTCAGCTCGCAATTGTGTACTGGCTATTATAAAGGCCGACTGAGAATTCCGAGTAGATGTCTTAAGATGCGTAATTCTTTATCATCTCGGCACGAGGAAAATGAGGCCGCAGACCAAGCAGGGAAGCGGCATCTGCTGAATTTTTAGAATGCTGCTAAATATACCATATTAAAATGTATGGAGAATAGCTTCCAACAATACTGTAGAAATATGTCAGAACTGGCTCATTCTAAAGAGTTCAATAAAGGACCTTGTAGAACCAGAAACATCAATGGACTTACCAGACCGGAGATCCGTATAGTGACTGGACTTTTTACGGGTCACTCTCGACTAAATATTATCCCATGCATAGAATGGGACTAACAAAAGAGACTGAATGTATAATCTGTGTAAAGGACCACGAAATAGTCAGACGTGTACAGTGCAAATGTCCGGCTATTGCACGTTTATGTCAGAACACTTTTGGTATGCCCATGGACAGAAGGTACAATTCATCGGTTTTTCGTAAGCCTTAAAATAATACAGAAGATCTAAACAGTCACCCAAACTGATAGCTAACTTTTTTGAAGGATTAGGTATACAGTGGTAATAAATGGCTCAAAAGTAAGACACTAGAGACCCACTGGTGGTCGCAGTAAAAGGGCTACAAGGCTGACTCACGTGTGAATCAGAGTTAATATAGAACGATAACAGGTAAAAACAAATTTAATTTAACTTAAAGTTAAAGTATTTTACTTTGAAAAATTCGGTCCCGGCAGAGCGGACAAAACGAGAAAAATAGACGGTTTGAAATAAACAACTTTAAGGGGATTGAACAAAATTTCCACAAAAATCAAGAATAACGCTACTGGAGGCAGGTAGGTAAATATGTGGGTTTATGCACAAATAATTTCAGCAGAAGGGTCGAAAATGTATTCTAGTTATCATACACGCAATGATAAATTTTTGGCCATACCACCCTATAATAAAAAATCCCATAAAAATCGGCACACGGAAAAAGCGCACAAAACAAAAAATAAAGAATTACACATTTTCAAAAAATTTTATAATTAAAAGAATTTAAGAAACCTTACAAAAATACATATTTTTTAAAAAACCAAGCTCCTTAGAAAAATCTCCTTTTAAACATTTAAATATACGATAACTAGTAAAATTTTAAAGGCTGTGCAGAAAGAATTTTTGAAATCGCTCTATATTTGTCAAAGTTATAGCTACAACTATAACTAATAAGGAGGACTGGGAAGCGAGAAGAAAGGGAGGGGGGAACTAGTAAAATGGTGTTTGACAAAAAAACTTAAAGCTTGTGCAGAAAGAGTTTTTGAAATTGCCCAATATTTGATAAAATTATGCCAATATGGATTTTTAAGAATGTGGGGGTAAATGACAGAAGGAAAGATGGGTGGGAGTAGGAAGGACTATAAAGTAATTACAGCAAATAAGAGAACATTTGCAATGGGTGATCAAAGGAATGTCATTATAATCGCCTGAAATTTAGGTAATCTGTATGCCGTAAAGTTTACATCATGTGACAAAATGGCGTCTAACTCCATGTTGATTTCTGTTTAAAAAAAAATTGTATAGCACCTACAGAATCAATAGCAAATTAACGACACCTTTTTTGTCAAAATCGGTACAGACATTTAGCCTCTAGCGCGCACAAACATACTTACAAATTCCAAGCGAAAAATATTACCCTTCCTTTCGCCGTGCTGCTGTTGAGTAAAAATATTTTTCCTTTCAACTGGATTAACGTGCCTCAAGATGAGACAGTCGATGTGTGAGAGGACTAAACTTCTTTACTGATGTGTATATTGCCACCTCGTTACCTCCAGTGCGAGTGGTATCGTTAATTTAAAGTAATTTAAAAAAATTACCAAACAAATACGTTTTATCCAATTTTCTTAAAGGTAAGTTTCCTTTCTTTACAGTGGATAATGAAATATCATTTTAAACGGTGCGTAAAGGAATGTGATATATGTTATTAATAACTTTCCAGGTGCTTCCGTAAATTGGGGTCACTTTTCTTCAAAAACTAAGCTTAGTAGGAGAGGATAAGGTAAAAAGGCATTTTTTTTTGATAGTTTGTTAAAAAGATAGATAAAACATATACAGAAATTAACTAATTTGGTTATTTAAAAAAATGAGTATATTAAAATGCCACTGGAGTATTGAATGTAAAAGAAACTTAAATTCACATTACAGCGTTTAAAAGAAAATTGTTACTTCTACAATAAAGTTTAATATATATTGTTTTCCTTAGAACTGTATTTTTTGAGAAAAACCTATAATAAATATATTTTTTCTAAATAATCCTAATTTACGGACGTAACTGAAGAGATACTTCCTAATCTGAACGTTCTTGCCTAATATACCGTTGTAAATGGAATTTTGTTCTCCTCAAAAACAGGGATCTTTACGATTTTTGCGAAAATTTAATAAAACATAAAAATCCAGGTTTTGGTGGGTTTGAAGGGGTTTTCTTAGTCCCTGTCGATATTTCGCTGGAAGCAGCAGAGTTATTCGGATTCAGCGGGGTTAAAATAGGGAATAAAGATTATTTGCCCACAATAATATGAAATGATTCCAGACCGAAAACTTTTCAAACTTTTTGCTTTGATTATTAGGCCAAAAGTGAAATATTTATCCAATATCATAAGTTTTGTACTAAAAAATTTTAAAAATGCACCACTTATGAACATACAGGATATCTTGGATATCATAATATACACTCGAAGAGGAATAATTTCTGTACCTATTTTATGACTAAAAGTTAACGTAGTATTCGTGACATATTTTTCCTGAAAATTCAACTAAAAGAGAAAAGTATTATCATAATGCTAACTTTCGCCATTGTTCTTGTTTATTATAATGAAAAAGTGAGTAAGATACCTTGTTTTAAAGGTCTACTGAATCTCTTTGCAACCGTGTATGAACAATGATCCTAAATCAACCATATTGACATAGATGGAGAACAACTTTCAACAATATTAGATAACCAAAACTGGCTAACTAAGGACCTTGTAGAAAAAAGCCAGGATGATCATTGAACTTACCAGACAGGAGAACCGTATAGTGACCTTACTTCTTACGTGTAACTGCCGACTAAGAGTGTCCGTGCTCAGAATGGGACTAATATAACAAACCGCATGCAGACTCTATTTGGAGGTTGACGAAATAGTCAGACATGTACTGTGCGAATGTCCGGCTATTGCACGATTACGTCAGAACATTTTCTGTAAATCTTAGAAGATTTGAGCAATGTCTCACCCAAACTGATAACTATCCTTTTTGAAGGACTGGGTATTCATTGGTGAGAAACCACTCACACCACGATAGACCCACTGGTAGTCGCAATAAAAGGGCTGCAACGCCCAGAAAACCCGTATAAAGATGATTTAATGTCAAAATTTCTAAATGACGTGGCACAAATTACATTAGCGTTGGACTTCGGTGGAATGCTTGTAGACTCACGTATATTATGATGATCATGATGATGATTCATATGTGAGTGGGCCTAACAGCCCTTCCACTGTGACCACCAGTGGGTATATTGTGGCTCACTTTTGAGTGGTTTCTCACCACTGTATGCCTAATCCTTCAAAAAGGCCGGCTATCAGTTTGGGTGAGACACTGTTCAGATCTTCTGAGTCAATCTGATGTTTACCGAAAGTGTTCTGACGTAAACGTGCAATAGCCGGACATTCGCATAGTACATGTCTGACTGTTTCGTCATCCTCCATACAGAGTCTACATTCGGTCTCTTCTGTTAGTCCCATTTTGTGCATGGGTACTCTCAGTCGACAGTGACCCGTACAAAGACTGTATGTATGTTATAGAGGAGATCCTCCCATACAACATTTAAATGAGGAGTTTTGGAATTTCGATCTAAAGTTTGCAATTTGTACGTAAATTTATTTTCATTTGACAACTTATCACACCCAGTGTTAAGGTTATTAATTCTATTTCTGCAAATTGCCAAACTAAAAAAATTGCCGAAATGTCCTGACATATTTATTTATTTTTATTATGAAAACATTATGTCAAATTGCGAACTTTAGATGGAAATTCTAAAGTTCCTGGAGACTATTTGTCCCATTTAGAAGTTGTATGAAAGGATCTCGTCTATAACATACGTAAGTCTTAAAGCAGTCCACCGAAGCCCAACGCTTATGTTATTTGTGCGACGTCATTTCCCATTTAGCGAAAACAAAAACAGTAAAATAAGAAAAATTAAATAAAAATAAAATAAGAAATAAGGGTCACTGCAAAATGTTTTTTGATAAACAATAAGTCGGTGTTTTGTAATTTTTTAAATTTAATTTCAGAAATTTACATAAAACAAAAAACGTTTGTTTATCAATCCATGGTAACTTCGGAGCCAAATATCTTAAAAACGATTGAATAGAATTTTAAAATTTTAACACGATCGAAAATAAATTCTAGAGGCCCACTTTCCCTATTGTTAAGTTTTCCCATTCAAAAGCGTTTTTAATACAAAAATTTCAAGATATCCAAAAGCGTCACCTTCGCAAATAAAATCGACGTATCGGAGTGTTTTTTCATAAACCTATAAAAATACCTATAAATGCATCTGCACCTTTTCGTTGAAACACCCTGTATAAAATACACACAGGCCCAACGCCGAAACTGTTTCGGTCAAAAATGCCAAATGATGTGGTAGATGTGTTTTCTCCTAATTATTGCTATCTGGTCTTACCTAAATTTAGGAACTTTGCCAAAACGTTCAAGCAACGCAACACATAAGAGAGATTCGAATTTTTATTGCTTGTAATAAATAAATACGCGGTGCAGCATACCACACACTTTTAAGGAATACACACTAGGTTTAAGGAATACATATTAAATTTACCTTAAATAAAACTCTACGCTAGGTAAATTTATGAGGCATTTTAAGAAATAGGTGATAAATTAAAAAATTAATTTGGATTGGTTGTCGTAACCGTATTTTATGGAGCAGAGAGATATGAAACAATGGTGAAAAGGACGCTGTTGTATGGAATAGAGACTTGTCGCGTAACAGAAAAATACAAAACAAAAACGGAAAGTGTCGAAATAGGTGCAATAAGAAGATAAATGAGAAAATCTAGAACAGATCACATAAGAAATGAGATCACAAAAGAAAGAATGGGAATCGAAGGAAGGATAACGGATGACATCACTAAAAGACAACTGATATGGTACGGCCATGTACAACGGATGAACGACGAAAGGTTACCAAAGCAGTTCCTAGAATGGCAACCAGTAGGGCGCAGAAAAACAGAGCGTCCTAAACTAAAATGACATCAATCCAAAGATTAATGAGTCAAAAAAACCTAACAGAAGATGTTTGTCAGGATCGAAGTTGTAGACTAGGCGCCGGAAAACGTAGAAAAACGTTCTAAACCGACAAAGTGGTAGTGTAGTGGAACCTAACACCCATATTTTTAACGCCTCCTATTAAAGTTATTAACCAGCTCATGAAACTAACTGAAAAAATAATAAGTTCCCCAGCCGACATAAAGATGTCGCTTAATATGTCAAACATAAAAGAGCCCTTGATAACCTACAGACCAAATTCTGGATTTTATTAATAGTGACTTAATTTATATATGTGTTTATAAAAAGTTACAATTTGACATTTAACATTCAAGATGGCAACCGAACTTTAGATGAAGAAGTTTTGATTGCATTCTTGTTTGTCATATTGTTGCCGTGTAGTATGTCAATTCGTACTAAATAAGATTCGCTGATTTTTAAAATTTCATAATAAATTTTAGTTCACACGTACACTATAATCCAAGATGGCCCCATTCAAAATATAAAAATAATAGTATTATTTTGTTTTCTTTTTTGGAGGTTAACGAAATAAATCGGAGAAAACAAGACATAAAAAACAGAGACTTTTTAAAAATCTTAAAAAAGTTGACATATGTCACGTACCGTGATTGCCTATATTTTACTTTATAGCTAGTTCCGTTACTATTGATTTGACACTGTTTGTGACAAATTTTTGACATATGATTTATTTTTTTTAAAAAAGTACCCCGTATTTATTAGCTCACACATATACTATACTATAGTAGTGTGAGCTATGGTGATCCTAATTTTTTCGAGAAAAAAAAAGTTGCTCCGATTTCAAAATTTTTTATATATCTTTGCGTTTCAGATGATTTTGAAACTTTTTTGTTGCGCAGTCTGTCTGTCTGTCTGTCTGTCTGTCTGTCTGTCTGTCTGTCTGTCTGTCTGTATGTATGTCTGTCTGTGTGTCTGTATGTCTGTCTGTAACGACCAACGCGCATAACTCCAAAACCGCTTGGCCGATTTAAATGAAATTTGGTACCTAGGCTGGGTCTTGGGTCGAGATGGTCCCATTTAAAAATGAACAAAATCCACCGAACACAAAACCAAATAAAAGGGTGGGGGTAGATTTAAAAAATTAGAGTTTATGTGCAAATATGGCGTGTGTGATATCAAACGAAAGGTAATCGAGTCTGGAGTTAAACAAAATACATTTTAATTTATTTTAAAAAAGGGTGGGGGTATATTTAAAAAATTAGAGTTTCAGTGAAAATATGGCGTGTGTGATATCAAACGAAAGGTAATTGAGTCCGTAGTTTAACAAAATACATTATAGTTTTTGTTTTTTTTAAGGGTGGGGGTAGATTTCAAAAATTTGAGTTTGTCAAAACATGGCTTGTGTGGTATCAAACAAAAGGTAATTTAGTCTGGAGTTGAATAAAATATATTTCAGTTTTTAGTTATATTAGTTCACACGTACACTATAACCCTAGTACCTAGTGTGAGCTTAGGGGCCCATATATTGGCAAAGTATTTTTTTTAACGATAGTGCTCCTTTCTTTGCTTTCAAAAATACATAATATGTGGACATTTTGCACTGCCGTCTTTAAAATATTTGCATTTTAATAACCGAAATAAACAATAAGGATTTTGCCATTTTATTAAGGCAAATAATTAGGTTTCTAAATTGCAAATATTTCAACAATGGCTGGACTAAATGTCAACATATTGAGCAACCCCTATCGATTAAAAAAATTAAATAAAAAAATATATACCATCGCCTAGATCATTTGTGAAGTAAGTTTTCAGTTATATTTATACAGAAAATCTGAAATCACTTATAGCGCGTTTTCGGGAAAATGGGTGGTACGCAAAAAAAATTTTCTTCCTCGACAAATTTACGACAAATTCACGAAAATTAATGCATTTATTACAAATATTCAATTCTTAAGTGTTAATGCTAAGTTGAGTCTCAACTTAGCTACTTAGCATATCACCCTCATTCCGGGGGCGTAACAGTTTTTTTTTTCACGACAAATTTAGGACAATTATTCTATACTTTTTAAAAATTTTGGTTTTTTCTAAAACGGGTGGCGTGACAAATTTTTTTATTTTACGAAAAATTATCGACAAATTTACGACAATTAATGCATTAATGCGAATATTAACAATAGACAGTTTCATGCGCCGCAAGCAAAAATTTTGAATTTTTATTAGCAAAAACCTTACTTTTTACTCATTTTTTGTATATTCCAAAAATTCTCGGGGGGGGCAAGTGCCCCTAGTGCCCCCCCCTCTAGATACACCACTGTTCATTTGTTGTAAATGTTTTTACTTTTAGTATTCTTGAGTCTATTATTGTACTCGCATCAATAAAATATAAAATTATTATAAAGCATAAACTCGAAGTGGTTGTTCGATTACTTAATTAAGGCGATTAATTCGATTTAGGCAATTTTTTAAAGAGGAGACATTATAGTACAAACAATCAACACAATTTGAGTTTTGCACTGACATTAATTTTTGCCAAAAAACACATGTGGGCTAGTTTTCCAATAGCAGCAGGAAAAATAAAATAATAACAAAGCCTATTTTTTTGTCAAAAACCAAGGGGTGGCCTTTCGTCTTTTTATAAATAAAAATAGGGAAACATGTTTGTTTACTGTGATAGAAAAAACTGATAATCCCGAAGAAGATTTAACCACAAAAGGACGGAGCACATTATGGTACTATGAGTCTCCCACACAAAAATATTTTGTAAATAGAAAAAATTGTAATAAATACCTACTTGTAATCCTTTGACTTATATTAAGCAACATTTTATTTGTTTAAAATAACTAAAAATAATCTAAAAATCCGGGTCACGTGATCTAAATTAAATTTTCTCAATCAAGTTGACTCACCTTATGACGCTTCAGTCAGGAGGTTAATGACTCTTGTCTGATTTGGTGTCCTGCAGAAAATATAAAATTGACCACGCTTTTATAAATCTTAATAGATCTCGTCAATAAAGAACTAATCGAAACATTTTTTCTGTGCATATAATTTTTTTTTTAAATTGTCAAACTTATCTTGCTAGATTTTTGATTTTCTTTTATATAATTCAAAAAAACACAAAAAACAAAAGAATTTTGCTACAGTTTTCTATTACACAACGAAATGACAAACATTTTTTTGAAATATTTGTTGTGTTTAGCCATAACTTTTTGAATAAGATGAATTTGGAAAAAACTGCTAAAATACGTTTGTTAAAAATGCTTTAAAAAACCAGCTCGCAAAGTTACGACGCATTCCGCTTTCTCGTTTTCTATTTCAATTAGGAAAAACTGCTAAGTGCTGTTTCCCTATTTTAGAAAACACAAGGATTTCTTACAAGAAGGTGGTAGTTTTTTATAACAAACTCAACCAACTGTCTCGAAAATAAAATTTTACATACTCCTAAACAAACCAAACAAACAAAAATTACAAAAAACATTGGAAAGCCTTCAAAAACCATAAAGACCCTAGACTGCAAGATAACAGTCATGCATATGAATATTCAGGGGATCAACACAAAAACCCTTGGACTAGCAGTTATACTAGACGAAATTAAACCTACAGTGCTGTGTTTAACAGAACACTTTTTAACTGGCAATAAAATAGAATCTTTAAAAATAGAGGGATATAGTTTGATTTCATATTCTTCTAGAACAAATAGGGAAAAAGGTGGGACCACAATTTTTGTTAAAGACAGCACAAAAGCCAACCCAATATTGATTAAAGATTTTCAACCAATGGACTTTCACTGTGAGTATTCAGTATGCGAAGTGATAAATAACAAATCAAAATATATTTTTGTTTGCATATACAGGTCCCCCAATTTAGGTGATATTCATGTCTTTCAAAGTAGAATCAGTGAGGTATTGGATACAATATACAATCCAGAAAAAACTCTAATTTTAGTTGGTGATTTTAATTGTCATTTTGAAAAAAACTGTCTAGATTCACAAGCAGTGAACCAACTGTTTTTAAGCTATTCATTATTTCCCCATATTTTAGGTATTACGAGACCCAGCTCTGAGTCACAACTTGATAACATATATAGCAATGTAGGCAATGAACAAAAAAGTGAGGGCTACATCTATAAAACAAACATATCTGATCACTACGGGCAATATATGCATTTTTATGAAGGTTCTTCAAATAAGGTATGTAAATTTACTAGAAAACGGTTTTTCAACAGTCAAAATATTACTAACTTTCAAATATCCTTGCAACAAGAGAACTGGCAATCAGTCTTTGACACTTCAGATCCAAATAAAAGCTATGAATCTTTCAGCAATATATTTCAGTATTACTTTGACTGGTGCTGTCCTGTACAAACAGCGCGAGTCAAGGATAAAAGCACATGGGTAACTAAAGAAATTCAAAGGTACTCTTCATACATCAAGGATCTATATGTAAATTACCAAACAACTAAAAGTGAAATTCTTTTATCTCAGTACAAAAGGGAACGTAAAGAGTACAGGAAATTCCTGGTTGACATTAAAAAAAGTTCGAATGACAACAAAATAATAAATTCTCAAAATAAAACTAAAACAATGTGGCAAATTTTTAACCATGAGACAAATCGGGCCAAGTCTCAAAGCAACATTACAATAAAAAACAATGGTAACATAATTCAAGATCCGAACATAATAGCACAAGAGTTCTTAAACCAGTTTTCCCTAGATCTAATACCTAACAATAGAGAAATTAAATATGAAAGTAAAATCCCTAACTCATTCTTTCTGTCACCTGTAGACAGTACTGAAATTTTGTCAATTATTAAAAAACTTCCAAATAAATTTTCATCAGGTTTGGATGACGTTCCAACATATATTTTAAAACAGGTTGATGAATACATATGTGAGCCCCTCACACACATTATTAATTGTTGTTTTGTCAAGGGTGAATTTCCTGTGCAACTAAAAAGAGCTAAAGTTATACCAATTTTTAAAAAAGGAGATAGACAGGTTCTTGGTAATTACAGGCCAGTATCTCTGCTGCCATCAGTGTCAAAAGTCTTTGAAAGGTCTATATACAATCGATTAATTAATTTCATAGAAAGAAATAATTTACTATATGAAGGCCAATATGGTTTTAGACCAAAGAAGTCCACAGAGGAAGCAATTTACAATGTCATAACAACAATACAGAATAACCTAGAATAAGGACAAAAAACCGCAAGTATATACTTTGACCTCTCAAAGGCCTTTGACACGATAAATCACAACTTACTTTTGGAAAAACTGCCACGTGTTGGCATTAGAGGGCTGCCTTTAAAACTGTTACTTTCTTTTATCACAGAAAGAAAGCAAATTGTTTCACTAACACAAGAACACAGACAGTATTTTTCAAACTGGTGTGACATGCAGCAGGGGGTGGCTCAGGGATCGATCCTGGGGCCACTTATCTTCCTGCTGTATGTTGATGAGGTTCAAGAAAAAATAACAGTTGGCAAAGTAGCCCAGTTTGCTGATGATAAAACAGTGACTGCATCTGGACGTAATAGTCAAGAACTTTCTAAAAAATGCTCTCAAGCTTCCAATGAAATGTCAAACTGGTGTACAGAAAATTCTCTTAGGCTTAACATGGGGAAAACTGGCTTACTAACTTTTCGCAAACAAATCAAAACTGATGAATCTTTATATGTTCAGTTCAATGGGAAGTCTATACCAGTTTTAGAATTTACTGATTTCTTAGGAATCACAATAGATTCATGTCTCCGTTGGGAACAACAAACAAATAAATTAAAAAACAAACTTAATAGCTCTTGTGCTGTTATAAGACGCCTTAGAGATCTGGTTTCATTTGACAGTCTTAAAACATACTATTATGCGAGTATACATAGTGTACTGTCATATGGTATTATTTTTTGGGGGTCCTCCTCTTTTGCAATGGATGTTTTCCGAACGCAAAAAAGAATCATAAGGTGTTTACTAAAACTTAAACCAGGCACTTCATGTGCTCAGCACTTCACCAGACTAAGAATACTGACAGTGCCATCTATATATTTCCTACAACTTGTTATTTTTGTTAAAAAACACAAAGCCCTTTTTCCAACAAATAGTGACAGATACGGCAGTAATATGACTGTTGAAACCAGACCCAGAGCTGAGCTCGCTATTCCTATGCATAAATCAACATTTTTTGAAAAGGGACCATTTTATAAAGCTATAAAAGCCTACAACAGTTTACCAACAGAGATCAAATCAATTGAGAATGAAATAAAATTTAAAAACGCTACAAAAAATTATCTTTACCAAAAATGTTTATATGTATTTATTTAAGTGTTTCACTTACTAATTTAAAAATGAAATAACATTGTTCCAACTATTTTGTACAAATTTTTGACGTTGCTTTGTCAAACATTGTTTTGATTTTGTCGGCAATAAATGTTTTGAGTTTGAGTTTGAGTTTGAGTTTGAGTTTAAGATACGTTTGTTAAAAATGCTTTAAAAAACCAGCTCGCAAAGTTTCGACGCATTCCGCTTTCTCGTTTTCTATTTCAATTAGGACAAAGATTTAACCAAAAAATGGGACATCAGTGTTGTCAGATTAATGTAAGCTTTCGGACGAAATTTGCCCCCTTAAGTGGTAATGCTAAGTTTAAAGCCCACACACAAAAATACATAACGCCTGGCATAAATGCCGACCAATCAGCTACGGACTTTTCTTATGCAAAACCATTCGATAGCTGATTGGTTGAAAATCCCATGCTACGCGTTATGCGGCCTATGCAAGTTTGTGTGTGATGGGCTTAAGGAGGTCAAAACAGGTGTCCTTCATCAATAAGCCATCAAAACGCTATGTCCCCGTACCAATTATGTTATTTATTGTAATTTAAAATAGCTTAATCAAGTTTCCGTTTGGCTTAACTAAAGGGTTTGTTTTGAATCAAATTAATGTTTAGAACTAAATTGCACACCGCATAGTACATTTCAAACAAAATGAATTACAGATTGATGAATGAATTAACATTTGTGTAATTTTTCTTACTACTTTAGTACATTTAGACAGTAAATTTCTCGAAGACAATATTAACCGAAAATATATTAATTTTAGTTTTTCTACTCTTGTTAACTGGGTGATTAAGAATTAAATACATTTATCCCCTGCAGGTATCCTGGATTCGGAAGTCAACTGAATATTTCTAAATAGTAATTCATTAAAAAATAAGTAAAAACTCGGAATATTTTTTTGTTTTGCACATTAGCCATTTTATTTCTCTTATATTACACTGCATGATTTCATCGGTGCTCGAACAGTAGTTACTTACGTCTTTTTATTGTACAGGGGGTTTCACGTACATCGAAACAGAGTCCTTTATGGGTATTTAGAGTGCGATTTCTGTAAAAACCACGGACACGTCGATTTTGTGTTCAAGGAGGGCATCTTGACGTTTTTGAAAGTCGCGCCTCCTAAGCAAGGTGAAGATAACGGCTCTGTAACAAAATAGCGCGTTTCAAAATAGCGCACTCATTTGAGCGCGTATTTAAAATAGCGCCGATCAAAATAGCGCGTATCATAATGGCGCGTGTTCAAAATAGCGCGTATCAAAATAGCGCATATTAAAACAGCACCTATCAAAATGGCGCGTGTTCAAAATAGCGCGTATCAAAATAGCGCGTGTTCAAAATAGCGCGTATCAAAATATCGCGTGTTTAAAATAGCGTGTGTTCAAAATAGCGCGTCTAAAAATACCGCATTTTGAAAGATCGCCATTACAAACGTCGCTGTATCAAAATAGCGCGTTTCTAAATAGCGCGCTCATTTGAGCGCGTGTTCAAAATAGCGCGTATCAAAATAGCGCATATCATAACGGTGTTGATCAAAATAGCGCATAATGGCGCGTGTTCAAAATAGGGCGTATCAAAATAACGCATACTAAAACAGCGCGTATCAAAATGCCGCGTGTTCAAAATAGCGCGTATCAAAATAGCGCATGTTCAAAATAGCGCGTATAAAAATAGCGCGTGTTTAAAATAGCGTGTATTCAAAATAGCGCGTCTAAAAATGCCGCATTTTGAAAGATCGCCATTACAAACGTCGCTGTTATAAAATAGTTCGAGTAAGGGGTCTCTTTCTAATATATATTTCCCGGGATCCTAAAGGGTGTAACCAAACCGAACCGAACCGATCCGAACCGCACCGAACTAAAATGAACCGTACCAAACCGAAACATTTTTTCAAAAAATTATTTCCTAAATTAGCTTTCCGATCCTTATTTTGGTAGGTTTCTATTCTAACCTGTGACTTGGGGACATTTTTTTTTGGTGAAAAAAGGTCAGGAAGTTACTGGAAAAAATGTTTGGGTTCGGTTCGGTTCGGTTCGGTTCGGTTCCGTCCGGTTCGGTTCGATTCGGTTTGGTTACACACCCTCTAGGATCCCGGAAAATAAGCCAGGAAAGTTTTTTTTTTTAATATATTAGAAAGAGACGTCTCAGTCGAACTATATGAGTTGTGTTAAATATAGCAAGCCATCGGTTTATTTAACGGTTAAGTAAGTATAACTTATCTAACCTTGCTCAAACTGTTTAGGTGAATCTACCTAAGCAAACGTGGGACGCGCTATTTTGTACACGCGCTATTTTGTACACGCGCTATTTTGATACGCGCTATTTTAAACACGCGCTATTATGAACACGCGCTATTTTGATACGAGCTGTTTTGATACACGCTATTTTGATACGCGCTATTTTGAACACGAGCTATTCTGAACACACGCTGTCTTGAAAAGCGCTGTTTTGATACGCGCTATTTTGATACGCGCTATTTCGTTACAGAGCCGAATATAACCGCTTGAATTTAAATAAGGAAAGTGGGTCGAGTGGCACCATTTTCTACAAGAGTTTCGAATACCTTTACGGCCATGTTAAAATTTCACAAATCGTTTTGGAGATGTTTGAAATTTAATTTCCCATATGACCAACTTAAACCGTTTTTTTACGAATTATTCCAACAATTTAAAACGCCAACTGGGCGCCGGGCCAACTGGGCGCCAAGCCAACTGGGCGCCGGGTCAACTGGGCGCCGGGCTAACTTGGCGCCGCCAACTGGGCGCCGGGCCAACACGGCGCCGGAGAAAAACAAAATTTTTGATAAAATTTGTAGATGAAAAACAAAATATATTATTTACATAAAAACATCTTTTAAAATCCTTCACGCAATTTTTTTGAAATTTATTTTTATTGAGTAAAGTTAAATCCACTAAGTCGACTGTTCAATCTTGGTAGTTGTAGTGTTTGGTAACCTGGTAACACTACAATTTACGTTTTTTATTACAGCAATGGATGATCCAAAATGGCAGATTTCTTTATTTTTAAACAGATTTGTCTGAAACTTGAAAGTTTTCAGTGCCAGAGTTCAGTAAATACAGTTTTATCCTCAAACTTAAAAAAATCAAAATGGCGGATCCAAAATGGCGGATTTTCTTATTTACTAACCGATTTGTCTCAAACTTGGAACGTTACTTGAGGTAATTTAACAAAATTTTTTACTCAAACTTATAAAAATCAAAATGACGGATCCAAAATGGCGGATTTTTTATTTACTAACCGATTTGTCTCAAACTTGAAATAATAAATTGCTTGAGGTCATTTAACAAAATTTTTACTCAAACCTACAAAAATCAAAATGGCGGATCCAAAATGGCGGATTTTTTTATTTACTAACTAATTTGTCTCAAACTTGAAATATTAAATTGCTTGAGGTAATTTAACAAAATTTTTTACTCAAACAAAAAAAAATCAAAATGGTGGATTTTATTATTTACTAACCGATTTGTCTCAAACTTGAAATATTAAATTTTAGCCATTTTACAGTCGCCATTTTGATATTTTTAAGTTTGAAGATAAAACTGTATTTAGTGATTTCAGGCACTCCAAACTTTCAAGTTTCAGACAAATCGGTTTCAAAATAAAGAAATCCGGCATTTTGGATCCGCCATTGTTGTAATAAAAAACGTAAATTGTAGTGTTACCAGGTTACCAAACACTACAACTACCAAGATTCAACAGTCGACTTAATGGACTTAACTTTATTTAACAAAAACAAATTTCAAAAAAATTGCGTAAAGGATTTTTTAAAGATGTTTTTATATAAATAATATATTTTGTTTTTCATCTACACATTTTATCCAAAAAAATTTTTTTAGTCCGGCGCCGAGTTGCCCGGCGCCCAGTTGGCGGCGCCCAGTTGGCTGCGCCGAGTTGGCGGCGCCTAATTGGCGGCGCCGAGCTGGCGGCGCCCAGTTGGCGGCGCCGAGTTGGCGGCACCCAGTTGTCCCATTCCGGTCATCGGTATGACTCCTTCAGAAAATGGTTCCATTTGACCTACTTTCACAAAATTCAACATAAAATATAAATATTTGATTTTAGGTACAAAAGATAAAATTGTTTATCTAGTATCTTACCAATAAAAAGTTGTATGTGGCTTGTACCTTTATTTCTGAACTATTTGCACTTAAAATATAAAGGAGCATGCACACCTTAAATGGGATTTTAAAAATCCACGATTTTAATCAAATTCTAATGTGTTGTAGATCTCGATATACCGATTAAAAGTTCTCATGGGCTCAAACTGATCCTATGACTGGTTTCCAAAATATAGTGGCGGGTATGGGACTCCCCAACATACGAATAAATTGAAATTATTTTATAAAACATAAACTTTAAAACAAAAAACTGATAAAAATAATTGACTCTTATATTTGGTAACCATGTAAGATGTCACGTGACAATTTTTATGTATAAGGGGTACTTAAAAAGTACAATATTTCTATTTAATTCATACTTTTATTTAAATAAATGAATCCATTAGCACAGTCCACACTAAAGCAGCCTTGAAAACATATTTTGTTAATATCTTAGAAATGGAAGATCCTACCACGTTTTTAGTAATAATATAAATTAATAAGAAAAAAGTTCTGCTATATTCCGAAAACCGCTAGGGCTAGGCTCCGTTCAAAAGTTCAATTTTTAAACTGTCAAAAAATTGTCATTGGAATTAATGGATTTTGACCAAAAGCTAATCCGCTCTTTATAGTATTGTACACTATTTGACCTAAAAATTTCATAAAAATCGGTTAAGCGGTTTAAAAGCTATCGTTGGCCGGACAGACATACACACACATGGACAGACGTCATGACGATATTACTAAGACAGGTCAACATACACCCAAATAACACATTTTCGGTGGGGCTAGGAAGGTAAAAAAAATTAACAATCACTAGAAGACTAGACGCCAAGGTATCTACTAACTTGCAAGAAGTTGATCGGCCTTCAGAGGGTGTTTTTTGAGTATTTTGCAAAACCGTAGTGAGCTGGTTATTTCATGAAAACAACTGCTGCCATGGAGATGCAGAATCCGCATAATTTAAACGTTAAAATAGTATGTACACTTGGAGTGTGCATGCTAATGGTCTAGGAACGTGTCAGATCCATCATGGAATCATTTATTTAAATAAAAGTATGAATTAAATAAAAATATTGTACTTTTTTAGTATACCCTGTACATCAAAATTGTCGCGTGACATCTAGCATGGTTTTAACCTAATCACAACAAATTTCTTTATAAAACGCCTTTATTTTTAAAAAAATTATTTTATCATTTTAGGGGATAAAAGGTTTAAAAGGACTCCTAAAATATAACAGCCCGAATCTACCCTATTTGGAAACTTTATATATCACAATGTATTTTTAAAAATATTTACAGTTTATTCCTATCTTATCAAATGTGACACCCACACTTGATTCGTTTCCAATACATAGCTACTGTGTCTTGTCTACGTTCACTGTTAACGCCCATTTCTCGTATTCTTCCGTTAACTTTCTCATCATATACTCTATGTCTTTTTTCTTATTAGATACAATTACTTGTTCGTCAGCAAACTGTAGTGCGTATATGGTAAATAGGTCGCTAAATAATATTCCCATGCCGTGTACTTTGCGTTTCCAATTTTTTAGAGCTACTACTAAAAAGAGTTGGAGAGATATAACATTCCTGTCTTAGCCTTTCGTTACCAGAAATTTTGTTGAAAGTGGATTTCCAATTTAATTTTTAGATTTTCACCCTGTGTGTAGTTCTTTTATCGCTTCTATGTATGTATGATTGATTTTAGTTTGCTCTAACAGTGTCCATAGTTTTTCTACTGGATCGGTATCATATGCTTTTTGTAGATTTACAAAGGTAACATGAGTCTTTATATATCTGGCACTCCTTTTCTCAATTACTTGTTTAAGATAAAAAACATTATCACTACAAGATCTGACTGCACAAAACCCACTTTGCTTAGTTTGCTTGTTCTTGTTCATAAAAATCATTCTCTATTAGATCTCTACTTAGAGTATTGGTTACTGAAATTCCTCTGTAATTGTTGCAATCCAGTTTGTTTCCTTGTTTATGTATTGAGTGCTATTTTCAAAATCACCAGGTACTGGATGTCCGTTTATGAATTGAGCAAGTATAAAAGGCAACTTCATAGGGGTATAGTCAACCACGGACACCGGTGTTTCGGAAAAAGGCATTTCCATCCTCAGCGTGGCTTGCCTGACACAAAGTAGAACAAACTGTCTACAAGATACAAGGTAAATCAAAAAGAATGGAAAAATAGGTGAACCCTATTTTTCATTCTACGAGTGAACGACAGCGAACCAAGGAAACTAAGTCCATGGCGGGACGAAAACGTCCACCGGTCTATAAGGTAGAAAGACTTATCGTCATAGTTCAACCAGACCATGCTATCACCGTCTCCACGGTATCGGTTCCGGAACCGAAAACAATGAGTTAAGCAAGTATACGCGCAAGACGGTGATAGCATGGTCTGGTTGAACGTTTATGAATTGATTGATATTATATGTGAGATTTTCTAGTAGTCTCTGATTCATATTTGAGCATTTCAGCGTATATTCTCCCAGGTCCGCTAGCTTTTCCGTTCGATGATTACTTTCTTTCCATGTACTTTTATGTCTCTCCTCGTAGAGGCTGACAGATATTCGGATCTCATTTCCTGCAGCAGTCCCTTGTAGTGTTTTGTCTATTGTTCTGGTTTGATGTTTACTTTTTCTTTTGTTGGGTTTTTACCATATAAATAAATTTCCATTCTTCAGAACTCTGGCTACCTCCTTCATGTGTATTTATATCCTGGCATTTGCGCTCTAACATGTAATTTTTTTTCGTTCGTATCAAATTTCTTAGCTGTCTTCTGGTTTCCGGGCAGTATTCTAGCTCTCTTTGCTCTTTAATACTGATTGTTAGCTCCCGCTAAATTTCGCGGTTGTTTATATATATTTTTAAAAACACACAACTGTATGAAGGACAAAGCGCATTCCGCGTATTTGGACATGCGCACCAACAACCAGTGAGATCATTGTCAATCGCCTAGAGAAAATGGCGTATTAATTTCGTTCTCCAACTATTTCAAATATCTACACCTGAAAGTGCTGGATTTTTGTGTACTGAAGCATAGAACTAGAAACTTCAACCCTTCAGCTACGTGGTGACATCATTAGATCCAATCAGGGGCCCCTTGGAACGTGGAGAAAGTGGATGCAAAGAGGTGAGTGCATTTGTTCGGATTACCGTTGTGTGCCACCAATATTTTACCTATGGACGTTTTGATTATTTCGTAATTTCATATCAATATTTATGTTTGTTCGCGCTATCATCAATTAAAATTTATACAGTCCATTGCATTTAACGTTTTTCTAACCGTGGACTAACATAAAGTGTTCCTTGCGAGCCGAATTATTTAGAATAAATCCATACGACGGTATTAATAATTATTTTCATGCCAAGCCACTTATTTACCTAATCTGTGGCCAAGCCAAACAAGGTGGCCTTGAATTTTCGAGAAAGTCGTCGGTGTGGTGTGTGCAGGGCACGTGTCCAGAGCGTGGTCATTCAGTAAACAAAGCGAGTAGGAATCAAAACAAACAAAACAAATGTTCAGTGGTGTACCATATCATTTCGATATTTAAAACAATTTTCATCAATTGCGATAAATTAGTGCATATTTTCGACAATTCGTCATTTTTCTATTTCAGAAGCATTAATTTAGCGTTAATTGTATATTTACCGACAATTTCGTCATTTCAAAGGTAAAATCATGTCTGTCAAAAAAGCCGTACAAAAACGCAAGGGTTTTTTATCTGCGATCACCGAGTGTTATGTGTTGTCAAAGACCGCGGAAAAGGATGAAAGAGCGAGAAACGAGTTTCAAGTGAGGTATTCCGATTTGGATGAAACCTTCGATAAATGCATGCTGGCGCATAATGACGTCATTATGTTGATAGACGACTCGGACGATGAGGAGTTTAAAACGCAGGATGCGATCCTTTCAGAAGCTCGTAAGTATTTTTATGCGTGTAAGGGGGTTTACTCTAAAATATTTCCGGTTGAGGCCCCATCCTTTTCGGGATCATATGTTCGACAAAACGAAACTTCAAAACTCAAAGAGTTAGGTATTCCCATATTTCGAGGTGATAAAAAATTTAAAAAATTATTTTCGATCTTTTTAATAACATTATAGATCAAAATCAAAGTCTAAGTAACGTTCGAAAACTTCAATATTTATTTTCATATCTCGAGGATGAGCCTTTAAAATTGATATCAGGGATTAGCTTATCTGATCAAAATTATAAAATTGCTTATGACAAATTAGTCAATAGATATCAAAACAAGCGAGACCTTGCAAATGATGCTTTAAGCTCAATTATGAACTCCACCTTAAAAAACGAGTCAGCTAAAGAATTGCGTAATTTAATTGACACCTTTTCTGAATCCCTAGAAATTTTAAAATCACTTAGCTTTGACGTTGACAGTTGGGACTTTATTATTTTTTTCATTTTATTAGAAAAATTGGATATTCCAACGCGTTCAAATTTCGAAATGAGTCACGCCAATACTAATACCGAAATTCCCACTTTTCAGTCACTTTTTCAATTTCTAGAAAAAAGATGTAAAGTTTTGGAGTCACTTCCTCAATCAACAGCACCCAAAAAGGTCTGGGCAAAAGCCTACCTATCAAAATTCAAATTCTATGCGAAATCAGTTTGGGCAAAAGCCTACCTATAAATCATCCAATTCGCCTTTTATAGGACTGGCTGGTACCTCAACTAATTCAAGTACGGGAATAAAATGTTTCCGGTGTAATCAAGGTCACGTGCTTTCGAAATGTCAAACATTTCTTGATCTCTCACCTATCGATCGCCTATCTTTCGTCAAACAGAAAAAATTATGTCGAGCGTGTTTTCATCCCTTGCATGATGTAGATACGTGCAAATCAAAATATTCATGCAGGACTTGCAATAGTAAAAAGCACCACACTTTAACTCATATCTTAGAAACTAATCAAGAGTCTGGAAGCCAAGATACTAGTCCTGTCATTCACACACCACCTGTAAATAATCTTCATGTGTCATTAAATGCCTCAGGACCTTCAGGTACCTTTCTTTTATGCACCGCCATAATAGATGTTATGGACGGTTGCGGAAATTTTCAACCTGTAAGGGCACTGCTTGATTCTGGATCACAGACAGGATTCATCAGTGAAAAGTGTATTCAGCGTCTTAATCTTCCTAGGCGAAGTTACACCACTGAAATATTCGGATTAAATCAGATGTCTTCTTTTACTTCCAAAGGGCTCGTTCAATGTCACATTAAGCCACAAGGACAAGTCACTCCTTTACTTAATTTCGAAGCAATTGTGGTTCCACAACTATGTTCCAATATGCCTACATTCTCTTTGAACGATAATCAGTGGAAACACTTGCAAAACCTTAAACTTGCCGACCCATCTTATTTTATATCTAGACCTGTGGACCTGGTTATTGGTTGCGAGCTATTCGCACAGATATTCAAGGAGGGCAGGGTTCTTGGACAGGTAGGGCAGCCTTCAGCCCTTGAAACTATCTTTGGCTGGGTCGTCATGGGAAAGGTTGACGAAGTAGGTAGTCTTATGGACGAACCAGTTGTTTTTTAACGAGTCATTCAACTCCTTTAGAGGTCATTCTCCCTAGGTTTTGGGAAATCGAACATTTGCCTAAAAAAACAAATCTTATCAAAGGAAGAAAAACAGGCAGAATCAATTTTTACTGCTAGTGTAGTACGGCAACCGAGCTCATGGTAGATCTTCCGTTTAAAGACAAAATAAACCCTGACCTAGGAAATACTTATCCGCAAGCTTATCGTAGATTTTTACTTCTAGAAAATAGATTAATCAAAAATCCTGATCTGTACACTGCCTATTCAAGTTTCATGCAAGACTATATCGATTCTAATCATATGAGTTTAGTTTTATCTAGTCAACCAAAGGTCGACGTATCGTGTTTTTTAGCACATCATTGCGTACTAAAGCCGGAAAGCTTAAGTACAAAATTAAGGGTAGTCTGGGATTGTTCGGCAGTCACCCCAAAAAATATTAGTCTCAATGACACATTGTTATCTGGACCGAAACTTCAAAAGGATATTGCTTCTTTACTCCTTACGTTTCGTCTTAATCCTATTGCCTACATTGCTGACATCAAACAGATGTTCCGTCAAGTCCTTATCAATCCTTATCACCGTCCTTATCAAAGGATATTGTGGAGGTTTTCTCCACAGGACCCACTTTCAGTGTGGGAACTTTCTACTGTCACTTTTGGCATGACATGCTCACCTTTTCTAGCCATGCGTACCATAAATGAGCTGGCAGAGAGGGAAAAGGAACGTTTTCCTATGGCTAGTACTGTTCTAAAAACGTCAATCTATATCGACGATATCTTGGGAACTAGCCCTTCGCTGTCTGAAGCTCTCTCCCTTCAAACAGAACTCAATGATTTGTTGAAGTCGGGAGGATTTGAACTTAAAAAATGGGCAAGCAATTGTCCTGAGTTATTGGCAACATTGCCAGAGTCCGATCGTCAAATGCCTCTCTCTTTCGACAAGGAGGAACCCCACTTTATCAAAGTTTTAGGACTTCAATGGCATCCAAAAAACGACATTTCTTCTTATCAATGCCGAATGAAGGACAAACCCCCAACCAAACGTTCTATTTTATCTATCATAGGGACAATCTTCGATCCCTTAGGTTTTCTTTGTCCCTTGTTGCTACAAGCAAAATTTATTTTGCAACAGTTGTGGATATCGAAAATAGGCTGGGACGAAGAACCAGATTCTTCTATCATCGACTCTTGGAACAAACTTCGTTCTGAATTCCCGCTTCTTTCCAATTTTCAATTACCCCGACAAATCAAACTGTCAAAAACCAATACCTGTCAAATCATCGGCTTCTGTGACGCTTCAATTCGAGGCTACGCGGCGTCGTATATTTTCGTGTAGAAGAGGAAAACAATATATTTGTTTCTCTCATATCTGCAAAATCTAGGGTCGCGCCTATAAAGTCACAAACTTTGGCTAGGCTAGAACTCCTAGGCGCATTTCTTTTAAGCGAATTAATTGACTTCGTTTTATCTAGCTATGAAGGAAAAATAACTTTTACAAATATCGTTACTTTCTGCGATTCGCAAGTCGTATTGCACTGGCTTTCATCCCCTCCTAATCGCTGGCAAACCTTTGTTGGAAATCGAGTCAGTAGAATCCAAGAAATCATTCCCTCAAACTCGTGGCGCTACATTCCTTCTGCTTTGAATGCAGCCGATATTGCGTCGAACCGAACCGAACCGAACCCCTTCACAGCTCATGTCACATGACATGTGGTGGAACGCACCGTCGTTTTTGTGGTCTCCCGAAAACAAATGGCCCGATTTTCATAAACCAAAAATGCCGATTGATTTCGGAGATATTAATCTGGAGGAAAAGCCAAAAGTCTGTTGCAATGCGATAATTGATGTCAACTTCTTAGATCAGCTTCTTATCAAATATTCCTCTATATCAAAAATTCAACGTATCATTTGTTATGTCCTTCGAATAGTTAACCTTTTTCAAAACCATTCCTATCAAAAACCCACTAAGCCGCCGGACCAAAAGGTTATTTTTGAGAATATTGTTTTTCCTACCACCGGTGAGATGCAAAGTGCGTTACACCATCTTATCAAACGCGTGCAAGGTTCTTGTTTTTCTGAGCTTTTTTCCGCGTTATCTAAGGATAAACCAATACCGAAACCTTTGCGAAAACTTTCACCTTTTCTTGATGAGAATAATATCATTAGAGTCGGTGGCAGATTACAAGAATCTGACCTTTTGTCTTATTCTGCAAAACACCCCGTCTTACTTTCGAGTGACCATCGTTTAACTACTCTTCTTATCGAGTCCGCTCATCGACAATATCTTCATCCTGGGTTTAAAACATTACATAATCTGCTTTTACAGCAATTTTGGATATTATCTGCCAGACGGGCAATTCAAAGAACCATATCCAAGTGCTTGCAATGTTTTAGAATCAACCCTAAACCCTATAGACCGCCCATAATGAGTTCACTTCCCGCTCATCGAATCAATCAACTAAAACCTTTTTCGAGTGTAGCTATCGACTTTTGTGGACCTTTCTTTGTGATTCCTCATCGTTACCGTGGTTGTAAAGCTTTCAAATCGTATGTCTGTGTGTTTGTCTGTACGGCCACACATTGCGTGCATTTGGAATTAACCATGGAACTGTCCACCGAAGGGTTCGTAGGTGCATTCCATCGATTCATTTCCAGACGCGGAAGCGTGACGCAATGCTGGTCAGATCAAGGCAGTAATTTTATAGGGTTTCGTAACCAATTACTGGATTACGCAAGAAGTGCTGCCACCAGACTTTCTATTCGTTGGCATCTGGGACCTCCTCTCAGTCCACATTTCAATGGCCTGGCAGAAGCTGGCGTCAAAAGTTTTAAAACTCACTTTGTACGAGTCGTCGGCGACCAGAAGTTGTCTATCATGGAGATGTCCACCCTTGCCTGTCGCATAGAAGCCGTACTTAATAGTCGCCCTTTATCTCCTGCCTCTTCAGACCCACACGATCTTCAACCTCTTACCCCTGGGCATTTTTTGACACTTGAACCCCTTAATTCAGAAATTCCTGAGTCAGATTTGTCCGAGGTTCCCCTAAATCGGCTCTCGAGATGGCAACTAATCCAAAAACTACATAATGATTTTTGGAAACGGTATTCTATAGAGTATTTGCATACGCTACAACAGCGACACAAATGGGCTGATTCGTCCCCAAATATCAAATTAAATGATTTGGTTATCATAACAAGTGATCACATTCAATCGCCTTTGAAATGGCCGGTCGGTCGGGTCATCGAACTGCATCCCGGCGGGGACGGTCAGGTGCGTGTTACGACGGTACAAACGGTTACCGGTGTTTATAAGCGGCCAGTTGTAAAACTGTGCCTCTTGCCAAATTAAAAGTAATTTTAATTTTCTACCTTTTACCGGGTATTACAATAGGTTTTTTTATTTTTAATTTTTTTTGAATTTTTTGTTTGTTTGTTTTGCCTTTTTCGGGATTTCGTTATATCTAAATAAACTTACGATACTTATCTGTTTTCATTCATTTATATTTATCGGTCGATTATTTTTATTATATCTATATCTGTCCGGTTGAGATTCTAAATTTGTGTGTTTTGGAGGGCAGTTATGTTAGCTCCCGCTAAATTTCGCGGTTGTTTATATATATTTTTAAAAACACACAACTGTATGAAGGACAAAGCACATTCCGCGTATTTGGACATGCGCACCAACAACCAGTGAGATCATTGTCAAAGAGAAAATGGCGTGTTAATTTCGTTCTCCAACTATTTCAAATATCTACACCTGAAAGTGCTCGATTTTTGTGTACTGAAGCATAGAACTAGAAACTTCAACCCTTCAGCTACGTGGTGACATCATTAGATCCAATCAGGGGCCCCTTGGAACGTGGAGAAAGTGGATGCAAAGAGGTGAGTGCATTTGTTCGGATTACCGTTGTGTGCCACCAATATTTTACCTATGGACGTTTTGATTATTTCGTAATTTCATATCAATATTTATGTTTGTTCGCGCTATCATCAATTAATATTTATACAGTCCATTGCATTTAACGTTTTTCTAACCGTGGACTAACACTGATCCATTTCAAGTATGTGCGTTTTTTCTTCTTAACCATTTCCTGTATTTCTTCCGTCCACCACATCTTATTATTATTTCTATTATCTTGGTATCCAACAGCTGCTTTGCTTGCTTCCTTTAAGCTTTTTATTATGTTTGTATATATCTCTTCAAATGAGTATTCTGTGTTTATTAATTTTTTATCTAATCGTTTTTAATACAATCTTTGCGTTCTTTCGATTTCGAGACTTCTAAAGTTGTATTTTTTATTTTCTTCGATGGATTCTAGGTTTTCGTTTGCTCCAGCATTTTCGTCTGTATTTGTTTTTCTTAAAGGGTATAATATTTTTGCTTTTATCAGATGGTGGTCAGATCCACAGGTAACACCGCGAAGTGCTCGCACATCATGCAACTTTAATTCCAAGTTTTTTCCACTTAATTGATTATGCTATAGGTGGATTGATTTAAGATTTCTTGTTGGCTGAATCCAGGTATATCGATCAATATCCTTATGTTTAAAAAAACGATTATTTACTTTTAGGTTGTGGCTTTCACACAATAATAATGATACTTAATCTAAATTAAGATCGGAACAAAAATAATATTAAAAATGAAATATTTTGTTATATTCATTTATTTAGCAACGAATTCTTTATGTAAATTTATGCTACCCGCTAATATAGATACGTCAAATCTATTGCATATTGAGACATTTGTAAGTGAAGTTACAAGAAAAGTATTTAATTCTTCACGAAGTTACACCATTTGCTATATCCATGATAATGATCAAGAAAAAGCAGATCAAGTTTCTATAAAGGCAAAAGTTGGTATCGCAGTAGCGATTCTAAGTGTAGCTTTTCTAAAAAATAATCCAGAGTTAGATAAATGTCAAGGATATATTTTAAAAGTTTCTAACTGGTCGAGAGTTGTAGGATATCGACTTAAACCCAATAAAATAATGATTATAATAAGCTATGAAAAAGGTCAGTTTCACAAAGTTCCTGTCAGCGTTGGAACTCATATATTTTTAATTCAAATATCAGAATTTAATACTACTCAATATTATCAAGATTTCAAACTACTATCAGCTGAAACTCATGAAATATTAAGCCAGTGGAATACATCTCAACAAGAAAATTGCTGTCAATTTTCAAACTGGAAATTCAATAACTTACTCAGAACAACCAAACCTATATTGTACAATAAAACATTCGAATTTACTATTCCATTTATGAAGTGTACTCCTTTTTCTTACCTCGTGGACAAAGACTTTCAGGGAATAGACGCAATGATTATTAATCAAACTTTAAAGAACTTTAAGAAAAAATATATCCCATTGCAAACCAAATACAACGACAATAAATGGTCGGAAATCCAAAAATTAGTTCATAGTTATAAATTTGATATTGGTGGCTGTTCGCAATATATGAAACATCGATTCCTAAAAAGCGATTTTGCTTACTGGCCCATGCAAGCTTGTGAAACATTTTTAGTGCCGAAACCTACACCAGATCGAGACTGGACACTTATTTTTCAACCCTTTACTAGTCTACAATGGCTAAGTATAGTGATCGGACTAAAAATTATCTCCGTAATTTACTTTGTTTTAGCAAAATATATCTTAAAGCGCCGAAGCATCAAGCTAGGGTCCATCATGTTTATTTTTACTAAAATGTTAATTGTTGGATCGCTATCAATTAAAAAAAGAACCCGTTACATTCAAAAATTAGGAGATAGATTGTTTTTACTCTTTTGCCTGTTTGGCTTTGCTTTAATCTTGGATTATTATAATGCGGGATTAAGTAGTCTTATGACAAAACCAACGTTAAAAAATTATATTAGAAATTTCGAAGATCTATTGAAAA
Source organism: Aspidapion aeneum (assembly GCA_963576565.1). Lineage (NCBI taxonomy): Eukaryota > Metazoa > Arthropoda > Insecta > Coleoptera > Brentidae > Aspidapion > Aspidapion aeneum. The sequence continues at coordinate 49,345,818 of OY755048.1, forward strand.
GCAATGCAAAATTTTATTCAGACAACTCATTTCAAAAAAATTATATTAAAAGCTATAATACTTCAGTAGCCAAAAAATTATCTAAATTATGGATTAAGGCACCGCGAGAAACAAGTGATTTGCAAAAAAACTTTTTGCTGGTTAAAATAATTCTGTGGTACGTAGCAGAAATAGAAATGTTTAACCAAAGTCAACTAATGTCGTCAAGAATCCTTTCAAATTGCATCAATAAAGATTATATAGGCTTTATTTTTCCCAAAAATTCAGCCTTTACCAACTACTTTAGGGATATGGTTTTTAGATTAAATGAAGTCGGACTGCTTAGTCTTTGGTTAAATCGGGAAATAGAAACGTCTTGGAATTTCCAAAAAACTTTGTTTTCTGTATACATAAGCAATAATAATAGTATTTGGTTAATGGATTTGAAGTCTCTGACAGGGGCCTTTTTACTATTGGTATTTGGAATAGTTGTAGGGATTGTTGTATTTTTTATAGAAATAATAATTTAAATGTATTTATAACAACAAATCTTTATTGTATCTTATAAAAATAAAACATATTTAAGTCAAGTTTTACAACATAACGTTATTATTACTAATATTACTATTATAAAGCTTTCGATAATCTAGCAAAAATCAATTCGACATTTTTTTCTGCCGCTAAATTCCAATAAATTTTATTAAAAACTAAAATACTTCACTAAACAAAAAATTATCTAAATTGTGGCGATATGAGTGACTTGCAATAAAACTTTTTGCTTCTTAAAATAATTCTGTGGTACGGAGCAGAAATAAAAATGTTTAACAAAAGTCAACTAATGTCGTCAAGAATCCTTTCAAATTGCATCAATAAAGATTATGTAGGTTTTATTTTTCCCAAAAATTCAGCCTCTACCAGCTATTTTAGGGATATGGTTTTTAGATTAAATGAAGTTGGACTTCTTAGTCTTTGGTTAAATCGGGAAATAGCAACGTCTTGGTATTTCCAAAAAACTTTGTTTTCTGTATATATAAGCGATAATAGTATTTGGTTAATGGATTTGAAGTCTCTGACAGGGGCCTTTTTACTATTGTTATTTGGAATAGTTGTGGGGATTGTTGTACTTTTTATAGAAATATTAATTTAAATGTATTTATACTCTATCTTTATTGTCTCTTATAAAAATAAAACATTTTTAAGTCAAGTTTTACAACATAATAAATAGTTTTACAACATAATAATAAATATAAAGCTTTCGATAATCTAGCAAAAATCAATTCAACATTTTATTCTGCCGCTAAATTCCAATAAATTTTATTAAAAAAATTAAATGAGTGACTTGCAATAAAACTTTTTGGTTGTTAAAATAATTCTGTGGTACGGAGCAGAAATAAGAATGTTTAACAAAAGTCAACTAATGTCGTCAAGAATCCTTTCAAATTGCATCAATAAAGATTATATAGGTTTTATTTTTCCCAAAAATTCAGCCTTTACCAGCTATTTTAGGGATATGGTTTTTAGATTAAATGAAGTTGGACTTCTTAGTCTTTGGTAAAATGGGGAAATAGAAACGACTTGGAATTTCCAAAAAACTTTGCTTTCTGTATATATAAGCGACAATAGTATTTGGTTTATGGATATGGAGTCTCTGACAGGGGCCTTTTTGCTGTATTTATAATGTATCTTATAAAAATATATTACAAGAAATTTAAGTTTTACAACATAATCTTTTTATTACTAATTGTGCGTGCAAGGGCTGAAAAATAACGGAATTTTCTTCGATAGGTCGCCGGTATTGGCTTCACAAGCACATTTAAAAATAAATGTCGGTATTGACGATTGAAAATGGAAAGTTACGATACATATGGAATTTTATATGAAAAGGCACCTACCTCGGACTCTCTTGCAGCTCCAGTCGACGTTTAAACGTCCAGTTTTTTCACCTCAAATTCACTTTTTTCGGGAACGTGATTTTGCTAGTGTCTTGTTGTGACGGTGGTTCTTTGCGCACACATCGCGGCGCTGCTTCTCTTCCACGTGTCCGGTGCCGTGAAACCCCATATGCATATTTTAGAGCGCGAAAATTTAAATTATTTTAAACGCGCAGAAAAGGAAAAGAAAATGAAAATTAGGAAATTTCTTGCTTGCACCAACATTTTCCGGCCGCCAAAACACGTGTGTTTTTACTTAGTTAAGAAAAGGAAAGGAAAAAAAAATATTCGCCTATTAGCAATTAAACGATACAATTTAACATTAACCCAAATATGCATTAGATAATGCATGTAAATTAAAATTAAAAGAAATGAAAAAATACTTAGAAAAAATTAAGAAAGAAAAGAAAATTTTGCCTTATGCGTCGGGCATAGGCAAAGGACATAGTTTCACTACTGGTCGACGATATGTTCCTGTAGCTGTTTTAACGGTCACAACACGAATATGACCGTCTGAGCCAGGGTGTACGTCGACAATTCGCCCAACAGCCCATTGCAATGGCGGTTTTTGTTCATTCTTTACCACGACCAAAGTATTTAGTTTAATATTGTTAGAAGCCTCTGTCCATTTAGAACGCTGTTGCAAGGTGTTTAGGTACTCCAAGTTCCAGCGTTTCCAAAAATCGGACTGGAGCCTTTGCACCAGCTGCCAGCGGGACAGGGTGTTCAACTTGGAATCAGAAAAATCGGGTTCTGGTACGGAATTCAACGGTTCCAGGGTAAGAAAATGACCAGGGGTCAGTGGAAGAAAGTCATTCGGATCCATACTTTGGGCATACAGAGGCCGGCTGTTTAGTATGGATTCGACCTGACACAAAAAAGTAAAAACTCTTCATAGGTTAACCGTTGCTCACCTATTACACGTTTTAAATTTGCCTTGGTGGATTTAACTCCTGCCTCAGCTAGTCCGTTTAGGTGCGGACTACCAGGACTTGAAAAATGCCAGGTAATTTTTAGACTGTGACATGCTTCCTGGGAGTACTGTTTGAGTAAACGATCAGCTCCCAAGAACGCTCTACCACAATCTGAGTAAATGTCAGAGATTCTTCCTCTTCTTGCCACAAATCTCTTAAAAGCCGCAAGAAAGGTAGGGGTGGAAATATCGGAGGTAAGTTCTAGGTGAACTGCCTTTGTTGCGGAGCAGACTAAGACAAGAATATAACCTTTGGATACCTTTGCACCTCGGTACTTTCCCATTGTAATTGGAAAGGGACCACAATAATCTATGGCAACATGTGAAAATGCCTTTACTTGAGAGATGCGTTGAGCAGGCAAGTTGCCCATGATTTGTACGGAAGGTTTAGGATTTAATCGATAGCATAAAATGCAATGAGAAGTTACGCTCTCGATTGCATAGCGAGGGGAAAGGATCCAAAATTGTTGTCTCAAGAGGTAATGCAACGTTTTTTGACCGGGATGACAGTACCTTTTGTGAGTGTACTCAATGACAAGTTGAGTAAGACGGTGAGAACGTGGTAAAAGTAAAGGGTGTTTTGCTGAATAAGAGAGTTCGGAAGAATGTGGTAATCGACCCCCCACTCTTAAGCAGCCTTGTGTATCTAGAAAAAGTGAAAGTTCACGAAATTGTTTAGGAAGTAGCTTTGCGTCATTCAAACGTGAAATGAGATCAGCAAAGATGGAACGTTGAACATGCCGAACGAGAACAATAAGAGAATGTTGAAGTTCTACTTCGGTAATATTTTCGTTAGGATATTTAGATTTCTTTTCGGTAAGGCGAAAAATATAGGAAATTATGCGTTGAATTTTCTCTAGGGAAGAGTAACGAGAAAGAAAAGTATCAAGCATGTGTGGTTCAACTGTGCATGTTTGAAATACTGATTTTCGTTCTTCCAGAATAACCTCGTTTTCCGGAGGGTCTGGACAGCGAAAATCATCAGGCCAGCTCTCTTTTGGTAGCCTAAGAAAACAAGGACCTTCCCAATACAAGTCATGTTTGACAAGTTGATTAGGCATAAGACCGCGCGAAGCACAGTCGGCTGGATTTAGCGCTGATGGAATATATTTCCAGGCCGTAGGAGAAATGGTTTCTTGAATGTGACAGATACGGTTTGCCACAAACGTTTCAAACCTGTGAGGTTAAGCCGCCAACCAGCATAGAACCACTTGGGAATCACACCATGCATAGATTTGGTTGAAGTTAAGAATATCTGAATAAGTGTTTTGAATAAAGGAAATTAGGTCGCAAAGTAAAGTGGCACCAAGAAGCTCCAGTCGCGGAAGACTGACTGTTTTCACTGGTGCGACCTTAGATTTGGCCATTACAAGAAAGGTATGGATTTCTCCGGATACTGACTCCATTCTGAAATAGACCGTAGCCGCGTAACCTATCATAGAGGCGTCTGAAAAGCCGTGAAGTTCAATGCTACGTGGTTGATCAATGGAAAGGCGTCTAGGTAAATGAATATTTGAAAGATTTGGAAGTTCGGTTCGAAATTGATTCCAAACATTTACGATATGCGGAGGAGGCTGAGAATCCCAGTCCAGCTTCTCCTTCCACAGATCTTGCATGAGATGCTTAGCAAGTAAAGAAACGGGAGAACAGAAACCTAAGGGATCAAAAATTTTCATGATTTGAGATAAGATACCTCGCTTGGTGCATGGTTTATCTTCTGGTACGACCAAGTAGGTAAACGAATCTGAGATAGGATTCCATTGGAGACCTAATATTTTTACAAAATTAGGTTCGGATTTGTCGAAACGAATGGACATTTGTGTTTCTGATTCTGAGAATGAGGAGAGAAGTTCCGGACTGTTGCTCGCCCATTTTTTTAGTTCAAACCCTCCTAGGCGCAACAGGGAGATTAACTCCGACTGAAGTTCTTTGGCAGAGGCCACAGAATCCTGCCCAGTGAGCACGTCGTCGACGTAAATGTCTTTAAGAAGCACCTTGGAAGCATTAGGATACCTTTCAGACTCAAGTTTAGCTAGTTCTTGTATAGTACGAATAGCTAAGTAAGGTGATGACTTAAGTCCATAAACAACTGTTCTTAAGGAGTAGGTTTGGACAGGATCATCCTCAGAAAATCTCCATAGAATATTTTGATAACGCGTGTGCTCAGGAATAATTAAAATCTGTCGGAACATTTTTACTATGTCAGTAACAAAGGCTACAGCATGAATTCGAAAATTAAGTAGAATTTCACGGACATCATTTTGCAGTTTAGGACCTGCGCACAACGTCTCGTTGAGTGAGACACCTCTGGGACTACGTTGAGACCCATCAAAGACCACTCTTATCTTCCCAGTGTTCCAGACACTGTGATGAGGGATAAAGTAGGAATTATCCAAGACATCTTTAGATATAGGCGTAGGAATAGGTATCATGTGACCAGTGTCTAAATAATCTTGCATAAAATCTTTGTAAGCTTGATAATTAGCTGAGTCTTTGAGAAGTCTAGCTTCCTGAAGCTTGAAACGTTTTAAAGCGATTGGATAGGTGTCACCCAACTGGGGTTCTAAGTTTATGAAAGGTAATGGAACGACGAATCTACCTGATTCGTTGCGTGAAACTGATTGTGAAAATAATTTTTCGCACATAATATCCTCAGAACTGTGATGAACCTTATGTGGAACCTGCTCTATCTCCCAGAAGCGCTCTAGGCAGATATCCAGAGATGGTTCGATCGAAGTGTAACAGCTTATGAGTGATTGTGGATTTTGTTGCTTTGAAGTTTCAACTTTACCAATCAGCACATAGCCAAAGATGCTATTAAAAGCACTAGGTTGTCCACGCTCTCCGTGGATAACTCCCTCTTGTAAGAGATGCGGAAAAAGTTCACAACCTACTAGGACATCAATGGAACTTGGTATATAGAAGTTTTGATCAGAAAGTTTGATATTGCGAATGTGATTCCACTTGCTCGAGTCGACAGCGCAAGAAGGAATCTCTGTACAAAGTTTTGGAAGTACTAAAGCCTCAAAATCAAAGGTAGGTCCCGCTTGACCTTGGGGTTTGATAAGACATTTCGTCTTACCTTTGGTATTGGAAGATGTCATTTGATTTAAGCATTGAATAGAAGTAGAAAAGAAGCTTTTCGAAAGACCTAAACGATTTAGACATTTTTCTGAAATAAAGTTTGCCTCTGAGGCAGAATCGAGTAAGATACGAACTGGTTGGTAATGTCCCCTTGAGTCTAACATGTCAGCTACAACGGTAGAAAGTAGAAAAGTGGAATTTTTGGAAATCATTGTCGCATGACAGTTCGTGGAATGACTTCCTGACATAGGGGTGCTATTGGAATTGGAAAGTGGAATATTAACGTTCTCTGGAGGATAAGAATCAACACTCACAGAGGGCGCTACTGGTTGTGGAACGTGAAGAAGACTGTGGTGCCTAGCTCCACACGTAAAGCAGTTGTAGGAGGAGGGGCAATTCACGGTCTGGTGAGCAAAATGTAAGCAATTTTGACATAGATTCACCTGCCGAACATAACCCATCCTTTCCTGTGGACTTTTGTTTTGAAATTCGATACATTTCGATAATGCGTGATTCGAAGAACATAGGTAGCATTTTATTTTTGGATTAAAAGTTCTGTTCTGATTATTTTGTATTTGAGGGTTGCTGCGTTGATTGCTATTTTGTAAAGTATTTTGTTGATTTCTTGAATTTGAACTTTGATTTGAAATAGTTGTATTGAAAGCAGAAGGTGAATTAAAATTATTAAAACTGTTTCTCTGAAAACTGTTCTGTTGAGAATTACGCGTAGTTTGAGGTTGTCTAGGGGTTTGATTTTGCCTACTAAAACTGGGCATTTGCACTACAGATTCGAGCGCAACGCAATGATTTTCTATAAACGTGTAAAGATCAGTGTAGGACGGAATTTCTGAATTGTTTTTCTCTCTACTATAGTAAAGTTCGAAATCAGTCCTCATCTTGACTTCAAGTTTTGAGAGCATCATGTTAAAAGTAAGAAAGTCCCATTCTTTTGTAGGAAAACCAAGCTCATTTAAGATGGCTAGATTCTCAGAAAATGTATCCAACATGGAACGTAATTCTTTCCCAGAACTGGATTTAGTTGAAAGAAAGTTAATAGCATTCAAAGCGGTAGTAGCAATAATTCGTTTATTTTGATACCTCTTTACTAAGGTTTCATACGCAATGTGATAATTGCTATCTGCGAGGGGAATGGTTTTTACTAGAGAAAGGGCTTCATTCAGAACAGAACTCCGCAAGTGTTGAAATTTCTCTATATCACTTAACTCAGAATTTTGATGTACCATGACTTTAAATAAGTCAAACCAGTGTTGCCAGTCTTTATAATTACCATTGAAAATTGGCAACCGTGGTTGTGGAAATGATCTTGTATTTGACCTCTGAACAATATTTTGTTGGTTAGGGTTGCCTACGTAATTGACAGGGTTGGCCCTAAAAAGGTCGTAGTAAATACCCTTACATTCATAATAAAGGTTGTCAAAGTCTTTTCTAGTTTTATCCTGCTCGTCAAATGAAAGTTTAAACTCTTCGAGAGAGCCAATAATTTGGTTATGAAAATTATAGAATTGAGCATGACATTCTTCGACGTCTTCATATCTGGATTTAAACAAAAAGTGAAACGCTGTATCCGACTTCGCTTTCAAAGCTACCTCGTGAGCTTCCGCCATTTGGTTGAAGCTCAAAAGCCTTTTGTCGCAAAGTTTTTTCTGTTTTTGCGTAGACATTTTTGTTTTTGAAAGTTAATTTGGTTTTAAAATTACCCAAAAAAATGCTTAAAATATAGCTTAAAATATAACCCGAATTTTAGCAAAAATTAAACAATTTTATTATTTTAATTTTATTAACTTTTTTCGAAAATTTTGAAATGAAATGTTTGTAAGTTTGTCTGTATGTTATTATTTGAACATATCCCTTAAAAAAAAACTTTTATGTCTCACCAAGGATTGAACCCCGCACCTTTCGATTCCAAGTCGCACACTCTGTGCATACGACTAGCGGTCCAGTCTGAAAGTTTTTAACAAACCTCGGTATTTGAAGAAACAACGCGCGCAACGTGAGACCTTGGTGACGACGAAACACTTGCACCTGCGCGTTAACGCCGCGACACCTGTAAAATCGATAATTAGAAAAGTAGGTGGAAGAACCGCCTTAAAATTTTCACTTTCGGCGTATTGACGCCACTTTTACTGAAAATGTAATGAACAAAGCGATCAAATTTCTTTGATGAACTAGTAAACTATACGAAATATGTCTTGGCTCTAGCTATTTTTGAACGGTAATAAACACTTCGATCAACTTTGAAGGAACATATCCCCAACAGGTGGTAAAACAATATGGTCTGTTTCGAATTGAAATTGAAATAAATTTTGAAATTTGAAATAGAAAATAGAAATTTGGAATTTTTGTAGGAAATTGCTGAACCACAGGAGTCTAGGTAGTTTGGAAAACTATTAATTTGGGTCGAAGGGCCATTAAATGTGCGTGCAAGGGCTAAAATATCGGAATTTCCTTCGATAGGTCGCCGGTATTGGCTTCACAAGCACATTTAAAAATAACTGTCGGTATTGACGATTGAAAATGGAAAGTTACGATACATATGGAATTTTATATGAAAAGGCACCTACCTCGGACTCTCTTGCAGCTCCAGTCGACGTTTAAACGTCCAGTTTTTTCACCTCAAATTCACTTTTTTCGGGAACGTGATTTTGCTAGTGTCTTGTTGTGACGGTGGTTCTTTGCGCACACATCGCGGCGCTGCTTCTCTTCCACGTGTCCGGTGCCGTGAAACCCCATATGCATATTTTAGAGCGCGAAAATTTAAATTATTTTAAACGCGCAGAAAAGGAAAAGAAAATGAAAATTAGGAAATTTCTTGCTTGCACCAACACTAATATTATAAATTTACAGCTTTGAATAATATAGCACAAATCAATCCGAAATTTTATTCCGCCACTGAGTTCCAACAAACTATAATAATTCAGAGGGCCCCCATAGTTTATCAGAAAGGATCAATAAAAAATCGTCTAAGATCATAAAGGAAAATGGCATAATAGTCCTATGTTAAAAACGGAATTATTAATAACCGGACATTATCAAAAACGTCCATGATCTGCGCGATTTTGGGAAATCCCGGGAAAGAAGTTAGGGAAGTTTTTTTTTGAAAAAATATGCTGCTTCAATTCAGTTCGCAATTTTCTAAAATTCTAATATTATCATAATAATAAAAGCGATGGCCGACTTATGGAAATTATGACGATGTTAGCACGAAAAGATATCCGTCTCAATTAAATATCACTATTTGCAAGAATTATTCTTGCAGAAAATTTTTTTTTTAATGTTGTATTGTCATGGGACCACTATGTATGTACCAAATTTCATCCAAATCGGATAATGGGAAGTGTGTCAAAAACGCTTTACAAGATTTGATAGATAGTTAGATAGACAGAACATCTAAAGCTAAATAAATGCTTGTAAAAAAGAGGAAACAAGCTGGATTGCAACAATTACAGAGGAATTTCGGTAACCAGTACTCTAAGTAGATTGTACGGTAGGATTCTTAGAGATCTAATAGAGAATGATTTTCATGAACAAGAAGAAGAAGAGCAAAGTGGGTTTCGCGCAGGCAGATCTTGTAGTGATAATGTTTTTTGTCTTAAACAAGTAATTGAGAAAAGGAGCGCCAGAGACTCATGTTACCTTTGTAGACCTACAAAAAGCATATGATACCGTTCCAGTAGAAAAATTATGGACAGTGTTAGAGCAAACTAATATCAATCATACATACATAAAAGCGATAAAAGAACTACACAAAGGGTCAAAATCTAAAACTAAAATTGGAAATCGACTTTCAAAAGAATTCCTGGTAACAAAAGTAAGACAGGGATGTTGTAGTAGTAGCTCTAAAAAACTGGAAACGTAAAGTGCACGGCATGGGAATACAACTTAACGACCGATTTACCATATACACACTACAGTTTGCTGACAACCAAGTAATTGTGGCTAATGATAAAGAAGACATGGAGTATATGATGAGAAAGTTAACAGAAGAATACCAAAAGTGGGGATTAACAGTGAACGTCGACAAGAAACAGTACTTATGTATTGGAAACGAATCCAGTGAGACAAACAATATCTCCATGCAATGAGTATTTATACTTGGGTGTCACATTTGATAAGACAGGTACAGACTGTAAAGAATTGGAAAAAAGAATAGTAAAAGCAAAAAAAGTTATTGGATGTCTTAACAGTATTTTATGGTGCAGAGAGATAAAAAAGAATGTAAAATTTAACACATATGAAACAATGGGCAAAAGCACGCTGTTGTATGGAATAGAGACTTGTCGCGTAACAGAAAAATACAAAACAAAAATGGAAAGTGTCGAAATGGATGCAATAAGAAGATCAATGAGAATATCTAGAATAGATCACATAAGAAATGAGATCATAAAAGAAAGAATGGGAATCGAGGGAAGCATAACAGATGACATCACTAGAAGGCAACTGAAATGGTACAGCTATGTACAACGGATGAATGACGAAAGGTTACCAAAGCAGGTCCTAGAATGGCAACCAATAGGGCGCAGAAAAAGAGGGCGTCCTAAACTAGAATGGCAACAGTCAATCCAAAGATCAATGAGCCAAAAAAATCTGACAGAGGATGATTGTCAGGATCGAAGGAGGTGGAGAATAGGCGTCGGACAACGTAGAAAAACGTTCTAAACCGACTTAGTAGTAGTAGTAGTTCTTAACTACTTTTTTAAGTAATTTTTGTGATTATTTTATGCAGAATTTAAATAGAGCAGGCAGCGTTCCATTTAAATTCGCTACCTAAATATGGCTTGTAATCAAAAAAGTAGTTACATTTTTAACCACCAACTACTAGTAGTTAGTAATTTAACTACTTTTTTGACGAATTAGTTAGTAATAACTCCACTACTTTTTTCAAGTGATCTGCCCAAGGCTGAGTATAGGTACTGTATAGTTTTAATAAATTCAAATTTCGTTGTAAAAAGTCAATTATTTAATAATAAAAATGTCTAACAGCTAAGAAAAATAAAATTTAGATAAAATCTGTACTTAGGCAATATTACTACGTCCACTTTTAAATTAAAGTAACAAAAAAACGATTTAAAAGTATTTTATTATGGTCCGGAAATAATTTTTTTCGATTTTTTAACAAAAATAATAAGAATAACTGAAGTGACTAGAAACAAAATTTTGGAGTTGCATTGTTTTTATTTATCTTATACACGTCGCTTCGGTTAGTAAGTATCTCTAAACGTTTTCAAGTAGAAAAGGAACATCAGAAAAGGACCAAATTTAAGGTTTAGCGGATCATGCTACGACAAATGAAAAAAAAAGAGGTTTTTAGTCAATTAAATACGGACATACCAAACAGATGGAAACCACTCCTTTTGGAAAACGATCATTTTAGTATTAAAGGGGCGGGCAATCACAGCTGATTGCACACCAAGTAGTAATAATTTTTCAAGTTATAATTGGGCTAGATTTTAATACACCATCTTTTATCTGATTTAATTTTGGGAGGGGAAAATTTACAACGGGGAAAGGCTATATTTTAGCTTTACATCAAAACTTGCTTGCTACTAGCACGGCTTAGCAAGGCCGACAAAAAATACAGGCCACGACCCTAAAAAAATCAGCTGTTCTCCGGGGGCTGACTTTTACAATGAGTCTTATGGGAGGTCAGACGTTTTTTTATGATATTTTCAAAATGGCACTACAGATTTCCGCAAAATTTCACTGAAATATTCTCAGACACCATCCCGATATTCCACCAAAGGTTTGTAAGGAAGCAACATGATTAAAAGGTTAAAATCTTCAAGATTTAGCATTCCTTATTTTGAATTTAAATTACCCGCCATGTACCACATGCCAACTGTTATATTTGACATGTATTTGACTTTGTCATATGTGATTGTCACATTCGCTTCTGCTTTAAACTTAATTTTTGTGTGAGCTATTGAAGCGGCTATGAAAAATTAGGGCTTACTATACATATAAAAAAAATTGTTCTGCCAGAATAAATTAAAAACAATCTCAAAAACGGCTTTATTTAAAAACAATCAAATATCCATGAACCGTCATTTCAACTTCAATATTTTAAAGACAATCAGCTGTGTCGTAACGTGACCATCAAAAAAAAATCAGGCCCGGATGTGACGTCAACAAAGTGGAGGATCGTGGCCCGTCCATTTTGATAGCCCTGCTTTAACATTTAGCATTTTTTATTTTGAATTCAAATTACCCGCCATGTACCGCATGCCAACTGTTATATTTGACAAGTATTTGACTTTGTCATCTGTGTTTATCACAATCGCTTATGTTTTAAATTTAATTTTTGTGTGAGGTAATGAAGCGGCTCTGAGAAATTAAGGATTACTATACATTTAAAAAAAATTGTTCTGCAAGAATATAGTAAAAGCAATCTCAAAACCGGCTTTATTTAAAAAAAAAATCCAACATTCATGAACCGTCATTCCAACTTCAATATTTTAAAGACAATCAGCTGTGTCGTGACGTGACCATCAAAAAAAAATCAGCCCCGGATGTGACGTCAACAAAGTGGAGGATCGTGGCCCGTCCGTTTTGATAGCCCTGGGTGTAGTAGCTACTGATTACTAGAAAATAGTTTGTGTCAAAACGCCTTCTAAGTAGTAACCTGTTGACTAGATTGTTTAGTCTACATTTGAAAACATTTAGACTTACCACCTAACCAAAACGTCGTGTTTAAAGTAAATACTGATAATGCAAGTCTGACATTTTGTTTCTTATATACAATAAAGTTTTACCATAAAATGCTTTTAAATTAACTAACAATGCTTAAAATTAATTCCTATGTCAATATTATGTAAAGCAAACGTCAAAACAAAAAATCTAGACGTCTTAAAAAATTTAGTATAATGGCCTGCCATCTATAACAATAATCACAAAAGTAAAAATAAATTTAATTGTCTATCCTACACCCACATAGCACAATCACGTGTTTAAAACGTAGAAAAGGCGTGAGAAAAAAAAACGTTGATTTTAAAACCTGCTAGAAAAAAACGTTTATTTCATATATGAAAACAAGCTTAATAGGTCATTCATTAACGTTATAAAAAATAACGTTGCTAAAAGCTGTGTTTTAATAACGCCTTTATCAAATTAAAACAGCAATGTTTTTACGTTAGTTTCAAGTGATTTTTATCACGCCTTTTCTACACGAATTTTAAAACGCGACTTGCATAGCTTTTCTACCGAATATTTTTGAGATTTTACTAGCAGCATCGCTACCTATTGTCGGCATTTTTCACTTTGACGAAATCTAACAGACAGTGCTTTGGCCTCAAAAATCCAAAAACCTGTTAAGGGACTGATCCCTAATCCACGATCACGACGCATCTGATGAACCTGATAAAGACACATTAATATTCTGTGAAAGTGTTTACTGTTCATAAATCTTGTTTAGCTTTTAAAAAAACATAACGTATATAGATAGATACATAGATATTTTGTCTTGCCTTGAGCGCCATCTTTAAAATTGTCTTGAAGTGTTTTAGTCTTAAACTAGTGAACTTTTATAGCTTCCTTTCGCGTCTTTTATAAGTTAAAAAAATGTTATTAAAAAAAAACGTGACCAAAAAAGACGCAGAAAGTCAGTAGGTTTGAGAAGTCTTAATCTAGTGGCGTTTTAGAACATGTTGTGGAGGACTTTTCAAGTGTAAATTTGGTACATGAAAATAACGAGGGTAAAAAACACGTTATATACACAGCACCAGAAACTTCAGGAAAAAGCACATTTTTATAGCTTGATTTCTCCTTGTTTTTAAGTTATCTTTAAGCATGTAGATTTAACAAAATAAATATTACATGGTATGAGGTTGTTTTCAAGTAAAAAAACACTTTGTTAGTTTTGTTCACGTGAATTTAACGTTGATGTGATTTTTGTGCTATATGGGAAATTAAACATATAGAGGTTGTCTCTAAAAGGTCTGTACAAAATCTTAGCACATAATCCTGAAGTCAAAATAAGTCGATTTAAGCAACTTACCTTAGTCCGAAATTGCTCCGTTTCTAAGATACAGGGTGGTTCGGTTCATTAAAAATCGATTGTCTTAAAATTTATGAACATTTCTCCACGCATTACTTTCAAAATTGGTACTCGGGAGTTTTTTGGGATGGCGCACCCAGGAATGTGTCTTGGGGAGGGCCCGACAGCTACAAAGCGCGCCCTCAAAAAACACTTGCGACCAAAAAAAAAAAAAGGTCACCATGTGTGGGGGAGGCCGACAGATACAAAGGGCGCCCTCAAAAATCCTGCGACCAAAAAAAAAAGGGCATCATGTGGTGTGGGGGAGGTCGACACCTACAGAGAGCGCCCTCAAAAAACTTGCGACCAAGAAAAAAAAAAAAAAAAAAAGGTCATCATGTCTTTTTGCAACTACGCCACTGCTGGGGGGGGGGCCGAAGCCTCCTGATGTCAAATTTTAAGGTATTTTTCGTGTTTTATCATCAAATATGTAGAAAATATATTAAAAAATCTAAGGCTTGTTTTTATAGTTTAAAACGACTAACTTTTTTCTCAGTGTAAGAAAATATTTTCCTGAATCTTTTTAAGCCCAAAAGGTACTCTTGTTAACATGCGCTAAAGTAACTCGTTTTCGAGATATTTCCGTTTTTAGTGTTCGATGCCGCAACGGAATACTGAAATTATTTTGAATGAATATTTCACTAGAGTGTTGTACACTGGCAAAATCTGGCAAAATGGCATAGCAACGGCCAGTTTTCTACTGACTATTATTCTCAAAGTTTTATTCAAGTTTGTTGCTTTTCGACAATTTCGACCATGAAATTTTTTAATTTAAAAATTAAATTTTTAAATTCACCACCCTGTATCTCTGAAACGGTGCAAATTTGGACTAAGGTAATTTGCTTTAAATCGACTTATGTTGACCTCAGGAATATGTACTAAAATTTTGTACAGACCTTTTAGAGACCTGTATTTAAAAACCTAGTCTTAAATTTGGCAGGATTTTGAATTGATATTATTTTATTACAATTAAAAACAATTATAAACAAACAAACAATACAAGATAATAGATACAAGTAAAAAAATAAAATTAAAAAATATGCATTTTTTTGTAGACCAGTGGAGATATAAAAAGGCAAAAAAGAAAAAAAATTGTTACAGCATAAAAACCATTAAAAATTAAAGCAAATATATTGCAGCCAACAGTAAAAAGAAATTAGACTCGATCTGAGTTTTTAGGATGAAATGAGGTGAACTTTTAGATGTTGTAACGGTTTTCACGGTTTTTAGTAAAACGTCTATTGTAAAATACTTTTTACATAAACTAAAATTTTCCATGATAAACGAAAAAAACCTTTTTTTTTTTAATTTTTATCTGCCGCATTTTACTTTTGTTTATTTACGAAATTTGGTGAAAACTTAAAACTATAATTATATTTACATCTTATTTTGATTTTAAACTTCAAAAGAAGCCCAATTTTTTTCCCAAAAATGTAAAAAATTCTGAAAGCACTTTTTTAAAAGAAAACAATAGTACAATGAATAGAGGAATTTTACCCTACAAAAGGTCCGGTAGTTCTGAATTTTGGATATGTTATTAAGGTCGAAAAGGTAGTTATAAATCTGAGTTTTCGTCACCCCCACCCCTGTGCTTCCTCCGCCATCTTGAAAAAACCATCAAAAATTGGCACTTTTTGTAGTTTTTTGCCTGTAACTTCGTTCCAGTACACTAAAACGCAAGAAAAGTTATTAGTTATTTAAAAAAAATTGTTTTAAATTAAGCAAACCACTGGAGCAGTAAATATGAAATATTTTTTACCGTGTTACACAACGTTTAAAAGGAAATTTTATTATCTACAATAAAGTAAAAAACGATTATTTTGATAAAGGGTATGGTTTTCACAAAATCAAATAAAACCTGTGCAAAACATAATTTAAAAAAAAAATAATTAAATGGTCCATATACGGACGTCGCTGGCGGGTTCGTTGTAAGTCAAACCTCATCGAGTTACACACCCTTGAAAAGAGAATTTTACTGTTAATAAAGTGCATCATAGCACTTTTTTAAATAAGGCTTAGTTTTTGAAAAAATTAGATAAAATTTGTAACAAAAATATTTTAATTTGTGATTTTTTAAAATTGGTTAAATTTACGGGCGCCTCTGAATTTATAACCATGAAAGCAATGCGACTTCCTTGTACAGCATTTTAGAGGAAATTTAATTTGCTACAATAATGTATAACACATTTTGTTCTATAAACCTTGGATTTTTTTTAATTACTTCAATTAACGGACGCCGCTGAAGAGTTTATAAATAGTTGACCCCCATCGAGTTGTACCTTTTTCAAAAGAAAATTTCATTGTCTACAATAAAGTATATTACACATTTTTCTCTTAGAAGCGTATTTTTTGAGAAAATTTGAGAAAACCTAAATATGTTAGATTTTGAGGGGTCTGGGGGGGTTTTTGAATAGGTGGTTAGTTTAAGGAGGTGTTTGACGCCTAAGCTCTCTTACCTTTTTGTACGTCACTAAATTTACACAAAAAAATAAAAATAAATAAAAAACGTGCCATTTAAAGCACTAAATTTTAAAAAATGATTATTTTCTAACTTACTTACTTTAAGTTAAAAGTTACTCCCACTCCATTACAATATTTAAAAATACATTAAAAGAATGGATTTTGTAGCTGATAAAATTCTCTACAAGATATATTCTTACAACTTTTACCCTAGAACAAAGTATTTCGGAGCTTATGCCGTCTAAAGTAGAAAAAATCTGAAAATTTGCCAAAGCACGTGATTTGTCATTTTTGGAAATTACCTAGCTCCGTCACTACTGCTCGGAGAACAACCATAGTACCACCCAATTGTAGATAATTATATCCTTTAAAAAATTTCATTTAATTTCTTGTTGCGATTTAGTGTACTGGAACGAAATTAAAGGCAAAAAACTAAAAAAAGTGCCAATTTTTGATGGTTTTTTCAAGATGGCGGAGGGAGCACAGTGGTGGGGGTGACGAAAACTCAGATTTTTAACTACCCTCCTAAGCTTAACAACATATCCAAAATTCAGAACTACCGGACCTTTTGTAGGGTAACCCCCCTATTTTGGCCTCTACATTGAACTACAATGGTAGTTTTTTCTTTTAAATGTCTATTTTTAGATAGTGCAAATAAAATTATATGACTAGGGAAAAGGAAATACTAAAAAGTGACAATCAAATATAGCACAGACGAGATAAATCCTGTTTTAAATTAAATTTAAAAAGTAATTTTATTTGTTATTTTTTAAACAGCTTAACTTCGGTTTCTTGGCAATTTTTTTCTTAGTGATGGATATTTTTTACGCCACCTAGAAATAGAGGTCTTAACAAAAAAGAACCGCCACTGGTTTTAAAAAAATTATTTCAGGGATTTTTTGGGTAAAAATGAGGTTATTTTAGGTTTAAATTCTAAATGTATTGTTAAAATCAATATTTTGATTTAAAAAAAAATTGCTCCTTATTAAGAACAAAGCAAGTTGTGTTCTCCAAATTTTATCAAAAACCAAAAAATTTGTGGAAGGTTAAAATCAAAAAGGAAAAAATCAGATTTTGTTTTCTTGGAAATTTCTAAAAATGTAAAAGCTAGACAGGACAATTGTTGTAAACTCTTTTATTACTTCTATTCTTAACTTTTTTTTGATAGGAGATCTATTTTAGCGGTAAACAGTATAAAAAAATGAGAATTTCTACTTTATTGTATTATGCAAGCTTCCTATTAGTTTAAAAGTTCACCGCGGAACATTATTTTATCTATATTTGAACCGGTTAATCCTTTTCACCAGATCCCATTGAAAGGGTCCAAAAGCCAATTTTTTTTGGTCTTTTTTATGGTCCTTCGAGTCGGATTTAAACCGCAGTTAAATTTTATTTATTTATTTTTAAGTTTTGTTCTTGCACGTTGCATTGGCTGTAATAGAATTTTTTTTCCAATACCTTTCATACTCTTACTAATTTTTTCCCTTCCAAAAAGGTATCTGCTAAATTTGCACTCGCAACAAATGTAACTCTGGCATACTGGAGCACTGGAAAAAACAAACTCAAGGATAAAAAAATTTGTAGCAATAAATTTAAATTAAACGTTAAATCCCAAATTTTATAACGAATTTTCTACCATTTTTTGCTTATGTGGTAATTTTTTAATTTGCCTAGATTCGTAGAAAAGAAAAAAAAAATAAATCTACCGCAGCCAATGAGAAAATAAAACTAGACTTGATCTAAGTTATGGAGTATAATAAGTGGAGCTTTTAGGGGTGATTGATTGATTTTCACAGTCTTCAGCGAAACTTGACCATTTATCGCAAAAAGTTAAATACAAAAGTATAGATAATAAATTTGTTCAAATAATTTGTCTCCAAAAACGCAGTTTTTTTTAATTTTATACTTTTTTTTTGTTTTGTCGTATGTTTTTTTATATGCTTAATACGTTGTAATTTTTTAAAATCAAAATATAAATTTTTGTATTTTATTTTGATTTTCAGTCCCCATTTTAGGTTTATAATTATTATTATGTGTGGCATAAAAAGGTAAGTTTTTGCAGAATATCATAAAGAATTAGAAAATTGAGGGAGGTACAAATCAAAAATCAAAATTTCTGGTTTTCTTGATTATTTTCGGAAAACTTTGTAGCAAGATTTATAGAACTTTTTATTACCTATAACTTTTGTATTTACTTTTTTTCAATGACGCTAAAAACTGTGAGAAACCATTATTCACCCTTAAAAGCTTTACCCCATCAATTCGGATCAATTCTAATTTTATTTCCCTATTGCCTGCCATAGATTTTCTTTAATTTCCAATATGTTTCATGCTGTTACACCAATTTTTTCCCTTACAAAATCTGGTCCATTATGTTAGTATGAAGACATTTTAACAACTGTTAAATGATAACGTTAAAATTCGTCTCAAAATCCTACCAAATTTTGGTGTATTAAAAAAACTTAGAGAAGAAAAATCTAAATCAAGCTTTAAAAGTTGACAGTTTAATCTTTGTGAACCCGTTGGAACATGCAAGCGTCTCTAACTTTATAGCGGAAATTCCAACAACTTCTCCGGCGTCGATTTTTTCGGTGATGTCGCACAAGTCATCACAACAATTTTCTTGAATTGACATGGATCTGTGTTGAAATTGATCGCTGTTGACATCAATCTGAAATAAACAGATGTTTTTATTACATCAGTTGAGGAAGACATATCGCCTGCCACTTCATGTTGAGTACAAGCACACACTAAGCACAAAAAATAACATTTACGTAAAATAAACTTTGGTAAAGATTACAACATTATTTATTGATTGAAAACAACTCTAAACTTTGCCAATTTTTTCCCTTAAAACAAATTCTGCAAATCAAGCCTAAAAATTGGTCGAAAACGTGTTATAAAAACGTTTATGTTTTTAGAAATTTTATAAGGTTTAGTAAAAAAAAGTTTTTAACGTTATTTTCGTGTTAAACAATAAAGAAATGGATGTCGAAATGGATGCAATAAGAAGATCAATGAGAATATCTAGAATAGATCACATAAGAAATGAGATCATAAAAGAAAGAATGGGAATCGAGGGAAGCATAACGGATGACATCACTATAAGGCAACTGATATGATACGGCCATGTACAACGGATGAACGACGAAAGATTACCAAAGCAGGTCCTAGAATGGCAACCAATAGAGCGCAGAAAAAGAGGGCGTCCTAAACTAGAATGGCAACAGTCAATCCAAAGATCAATAAGTCAAAAAAATCTGACAGAGGATGATTGTCATTATCGAAGGAGGTGGAGAATAGGAGTCGGACAACGTAGAAAAACGTTGTAAACCGACATAGTAGTAGTAGTGCAATAGAGAGTTATTGAAAAATCCAAAATAAGGCTAGCAGCCCAAGCAGCATTTTTCCGACTAACTACTACATTCTACACCAACTTTGACGTTAATTTGAGTACACTATTTAGTCGTAGTAAGACTGACTTCCCCAGACGACTAGATACCATACGGGTTAACGTAGTCTGAAACGCCGGTAATTTTAAGGATGTTCCCTAGTCAAACAGTGACGTTGCGTTAAGGTCTTCGGGCAACTATAGTAAAATCTGCACGTTAATTTAACGACCTTTCGACCGCAATCAGTAACTAATTTCTGACCGTTAATAAAACGTTCACTTTTTAGTCAGTCAAGGCTACTATGGACCGAAGTGGGTAATATTTTCGTTAAATGGGCAACAAAAGTATATGTTTTCTAATGTTTATGTCAATATTTTAGACACCTTACGACTACGCCATTTTTCCTTTGTACATAATTTTGCCATTGATGTATTTGAAACGTAAACAAACGAAAAAACATTTTTTTAAGCTTTTTATTCTCTTTTTTATGCATATAAAATGGTCATAAGGATGAATTTTTAATGCTCGATCGATTCTGCATGAAATTTTTCAAGTTTGAGAAATTATGTTTTTTTACAAAAAATTTCATTTCATCGAAAAACACAGCGGATCTGTGTGTTTTTTAGGACCAAGTCTATATATAATTATCAATAAACTTGACAGCGTTCTTGTTTTCCACCCCCAAGAATAAATTGTTTCAAATATATCAAGTTGTTTTTGTTAGCGGTGCTCCATTTCTTGTTTTTATTTGTTGGTATTCGAATTAGTTTTCGCAAATTGTCCATTTTATACTGTAGTTGATTTCAAGTTAAACCATTAACGTTAAAACAACGACCAACTAAGGCCTATGGTTAAATGGATAACGTTGTATAAACCCTAAAATGATTGACCATGTTGGTGCATAATGGAGTCGTAACAACGTTGAGGCATAGTCGCCCGTGTAACCATAGTTAGTCGCCTGTCGAATTTAAATACATCGGCAAAACGTTAAATTGCTGCTTGGGAGTAGTAAGTCAAAACTTTATTTAAATAGTGCTAGACCATTAACGCGGCTAGGAAAAATAAGTTATTGAAACATGTTTTTTACCCAACTGCAGCACGGCGAAAGAGAGGCTAATGTTTTTCGATTCTTGTATGTATGTAATGTATGTATGTTTGTGTCACGCTAGAGGCTAAACGGCTGAACCGATTTTGACAAAAAAGGTGTCGTTGAATTCCTACTGATCCCGAAGGTGCTATAGGCTATATTTTTTTAAACAGGAATCAACATGGCGATCTTTAGACGCCATTTTGTCACATGATGTAGGCTTTAAGGCATACAATTATTTAAATTTCAGGCGATTTTATTGAAATTCCTTTGATCATCCATTGCAAATGTCCTCTAGTTTGCTGTAATTACTTTGTAGTCCTCCCTGCTCCCACCCATCTCCCCTCCTGTCATTCCGTCCACCCTATTCAAAAACCGTATTCGCATAATATTATCCAATGTTGGGCAATTTTAAAAATTATTTCTGCCCTCCTTATTAGGAACAGTTATAGCTATAACTTTTTGTCCAACATCATTTTACTAGTTTCCTCCTCCCTCTCCCTCTCCCTCTCCTGCCCCACCCTCCTTATTAGTAAGAGTTGTAGCTATACTTTGCACAAATATAGAGCGATTTCAAAAATTCTTTCTACATACGCTTTAAGACTTTTTTCCAACATCATTTTACTAGTTTCCCCCTCCCTCTCCCTCTCTTCTCCCCACCCTCCTTATTAGTAATAGTTGTAGCTATATCTTTCATAAATACAGAGCGATTTCAAAAATTATTTCTGCATACGCTTAAAGAATTTTTTCGACACCATTTTACGAGTTCGTTCCCTCCTCCCTCTTTCCTCTCTCACCTTCACTCAAAGTGTTACCATTGTTCGCGTCCGTAGAAAATCTACACGTACTTTTTGGGTAAAGTTTTTTCTAAATTAATTTTTTAATTTTCAGATATGTCTTACTCTATGCATTTCAGCTAGCGCATCGATATTGCAGGGAGTCTTTCCTGACAATTTTGAAATATCTAAGATTTGATACGGCTCAAGGCGACATAATAATAATATTGAATTTTTGTAATTTGATCAAAAATTCGTAATCCTCATCGTCAAAAACCCCCAGATACCAATTTTGGTGGAAATCGGACACACTAAAATTTTACCCCCTCTCCGCCCTTCACGTTAGGGGTGAGTAGGCCGTCAGTGATACCACATTATTGGATTGGCATCGGAACTATAACGGTATGCGAAATTTGAAGTCAATCAGATACGTAGAAGTCAGTTGAAAGTAATCAGAAAAACTTGACATTAAATCGTCCATTTTGAATCCGCCATATTGAATTTTTGTAATCTGATCAAAAATTCGTAATTCTCATCCTCAAAAACGCCCAGATACCAATTTTGGTTGAAATCGGACAAACTAAAGTTTTAACCCCTCTCCACCCCCACGTTAGGGGGAAGGTAGGTACCCGATGAGAAATTTAAAGTCAATCGGATGTTTGGAAGTTCTTCAAAAATGAGTTGCAAGATTTGATTACATACATACCCACATACATACATACAGGTGAAGTTAAATAAAAGCTTGTAATTATTTCAAAAAGGGAGAGCCAAGCCTTTCTTCTTATAGTATACAGTGAAACCTCTGCTTGCGGACACCTCTATTAAGCGGACACTCCCTTTAGGCAGACAAATTTGTTGGAACCAAGCTTTTCCCCATTTCTTTACATGTAAAATTCACTCCTATAACCGGACACTCTAATAACCGGACGTGGACATTTTTTTTTTGGTTAAAGAATTTTGAAACCTCCCTTAACCGGACGCGAACTTCTGACAACGGGACGGAGCGCTGCACAACATGGGCATAAATATTATGTAGTATGCTGGCAACAACGCACTTTGCAGCTCGGGAATTACCTCTTTCCGTTTTAATGCGGAAACTACATACTTCTGTTGTATTTAGAAAATATTTTATTCGGCTGGACTGCTGTGTTTTATTTTTATTGTTCAGTTGGGTACTAATCGATCTCTTTGAAATGGCGCCCTGTAAAAAACTTCTTAGTTAACGTGGAAAAATGGAAGTTGTTAACGTTTTGGAGAAGAAACATCTTTCAGCATGAAAGATAGCTGAAAATTTTAATATCGGAAAAACTCAAGCAGCGGAAACTATCAATAAATATATATAAAAATTTCGCAGTTCTCTCCCATGAGCGGACACCTCCAATAAGCGGACACCTCCAATAAGCGGACACCTCCAATAAGCGGACACCTCCAATAAGCGGACACCTCCAATAAGCGGACAAACTCGGCGAAACCGTGTGTGTCCGCTTATAGGAGATTTCACTGTACTTACTTGAAAGTAGTACTGTATGCTATCTTCAGACTTTCCGACGTATTGCATCACGTAGTACACTGTGTCTTGTTGCGTCTTTTTATGAAAGTAGAAAATCTCTTTATGGGCCAAGATCATCTAGAAAATCGTAAAGTAAAATCTTGTATTAGTATATCAATCTATTGATTAGGGTTCCGCGGATATATATCAAGTGATATATATCATGATATATATCACGATATATATCACGATATATATATAGCTTGATATATATCCGATATATTCAATAATTTTACTTATTAAACTAGAACTGTTTTCTACCATTCTAAATATCAGAAAATTTGTCAGTATGCCCCTGTACAAAAGTATAAGCATCTGTAAAAATGTAGTATCGATTGATTCGGCGACCACATAGGCATCGCGGAGCTGACTGGGAATCCCCTGTTTTACATCTGGTGGATCCCCGACGCGACGATTTCTTTTGTTTTCTATTTTCGCAGGTTAGAGCAGTTACTGTGTTTTCCATCTGTGTGTACTTTTGATTTATTAGGAAGTTGTGATTTTTATTTATTATGCCAAAACCAAAGCATTCAATTTGATAATGATATATATCAGATATATATCTTATATATATCTGATATATATCTAATATATATCCGATATATATCATGTAATATGATATCATGATATTTTCGAACCCTGTTATTGATAGACCAAAAGACGAAAGAATAACAATATTTCTTATCTTAACAAAGTACTTATTGCTATATTACTATCTTTATAGTCATTCTCAGTTAATTAATCTTATTGGTGACAAATTGATTACAAATATTTGATTTAAAATACTTTCTTCTGACTCTGTTCAGCATAGTGAGTAAAAACGAAAAATATATAGATTTTCAATCCGTTGAATGTTACTATCATTTAGCTTATTAGTCCTGTCTGAAGAAAAGGAGATAAAACATGAAATCCCATATGTACGATTTTTTGGAGAGCCAACGAAACAATAGGTATACATAATTTAAACTAAAAAAGTGTAATAATAATAGTGAACTCAAATATTTTGAGACTTTGTACAGTTGACTACACATGAAAAAAGAATGTTAGCACCCAAAAAAACTAAAATGTTACTTTCCAAAATATGTATGATAATTCCTCGGTATTTATTCCCAGACTTTAACATGTTTGTCAGAAATTAAAAACTGATTTATTTCATTTAAAATACTTTCTTGTGACTGTATTCTCAAAAAATATAAATGATAGATCCTACCTTACCGTAGTTGTGTAATAATAATAACAGGTGATAGCCTCGAGCCAAGCACAGAAAATTTAACAACTAAAAATATATAAACTTTTCAACCGTTGAATTTTTCCAATTTTTGGTCATAATAGTACCTTACGATAAAAAGCTTAGTTAGTCTTAATGATTGATTAAATGTTTTACAAACCATCATATTCAAAGAGTGCAAAGTGTGCAAATGGCATATTAAAACACAATCTGTTTCGTAAACGTTTAAGCTTAAAAAGAAAATTGTAGCATTTAGCTCACACTACTACTATAAGTAGTGTGAGCTATGGTGATCCTAATTTTTTCGAGAAAAAAAAAGTTGCTCCGATTTCAAAAATTTTTATATATCTTTGCGTTTCAGATGATTTTGAAACTTTTTTGTTTTGCTGTCTGTCTGTCTGTCTGTCTGTAACGACCAGCCCGCATAACTCAAAAACCGCTTGTCCGATTTTAATGAAATTTGGTACCTAAGTTGGGTCTTGGGCCGTGATGGTCCCATTTAAAAATGAACAAAATCCACCGAAAGCAAGCCAAATAAAAGGGTGGTGGTCGAAACCGGTCCGGTCGTGGATTGGCATGGAACTTGTGTTCCTGACTATCAGGACGTGTTCTAGACGGGGATCACTCGTATCCTCGTGATCGACGTTGAAGAAAGTGAAAACCAAACAGTTTTAACAAGTTCCAAACGAAAGCCTCAAACCATCAGTATAATTCAATGCCGGTAGGGGTATTTTCCCTCGGAGTAGTTGTTTCTGGTGGTTTCACACAACTTATGCTCTACACGGAGCTATCGCCTACATTCACCTGAGGATGGCGCAAAAGGTCGAAACCTGTCCGGTCGTGGATTGGCATGGAACATTTGTTCCTGACTATCAGGACGTGTTCTAGACGGGGATCACTCGTATCCTCGTGATCGACGTTGGAGAAAGTGAAAACCAAACAGTTTTAACAAGTTCCCAACGAAAGCCTCAAACCATCAGTATAATTCAATGCCGGTAGGGGTATTTTCCCTCGGAGTAGTTGTTTCTGGTGGTTTCACACAACTTATGCTCTACACGGAGCTATCGCCTACATTCACCTGAGGATGGCCCAAAAGGTCGAAACCGGTCCGGTCGTGGATTGGCATGGAACATTTGTTCCTGACTATCAGGACGTGTTCTAGACGGGGATCACTCGTATCCTCGTGATCGACGTTGGAGAAAGTGAAAACCAAACAGTTTTAACAAGTTCCCAACGAAAGCCTCAAACCATCAGTATAATTCAATGCCGGTAGGGGTATTTTCCCTCGGAGTAGTTGTTTCTGGTGGTTTCACACAACTTATGCTCTACACGGAGCTATCGCCTACATTCACCTGAGGATGGCCCAAAAGGTCGAAACCGGTCCGGTCGTGGATTGGCATGGAACATTTGTTCCTGACTATCAGGACGTGTTCTAGACCGGGATCACTCGTATCCTCGTGATCGACGTTGGAGAAAGTGAAAACCAAACAGTTTTAACAAGTTCCCAACGAAAGCCTCAAACCATCAGTATAATTCAATGCCGGTAGGGGTATTTTCCCTCGGAGTAGTTGTTTCTGGTGGTTTCACACAATGGAATGGTTGATTTCGATTTTTGTTTTTCTAATTTAATTTTTTTTACTCGGTTTAAAGGCAGGTGGCAACATCACCATTGTTTGTTTTGAATTCGCTGCCGGATGTTTCTACTTTTCTACTCTTTTTACAGCAGATTTTTTGGTTTGGTACTGTATCTTTTCCTTCATGCTCTAAGTCAGTCTTAAAGTTTCTCTTTATAAGCCGTGCCTGTAAAAAACACCTGCCCCTCTTATCCTTCACGACTTTTTTATTAAAAAACAGGAAAACACTGCTTTAGTCAACAAAAAACAGTTTATATTCGCCTACATCGATTACACAAATATTAACAATTTTAATTGTTTAGACGTCAGCAGATAGAAGTTAGAAACGAGACCAAATTGATAACGTTTACGAAAAAACTGACCATTTGCCATATAAACATTGACTACTCTATTAGTATCAGACGGATATTTACCAAACTATCATGAGTAAACTCCCTAAGGCTAAAGAACATATTACATATTATTTATCCTCTACTTGCCCATCTTGCCCCGCCTTCCCCCATGCAAAAACAAAATATATTTTGGTATTTCCATAAGCTTTTGAACAAGTAGGATTATCACATCTGAAAAAAAATTGTATGTAAGTAGACTCTTTTTGTGGCTTCGACCAAATTTTTTTTATTGATATTGTTCTACCACCTACCCTGTAAAGTCTACGTACCCAATTATTATTATTTTTTAAATGTAATATAAGATGTATAAAACCTACTGTAATTTCATTCTTTGGCAATGCATTTTTCCAAAAAATTATGTTTTCTACGCCCACCAGCACATTTTTTCTGTGAGCATCCAAAGCATGTTTTTCCAATTCTTTTTTCCTGCCTGACCATTTGCAGCCGCGTCCTAACTTGCATGGATACATTCTGAAACTATAAAAAAATTATCTATTTAATGGTTTGTATAATAAATAGAACGAATGTATTACATTAAGCATCCACCAAGCTACAAAAGAAGCACTAGGATTAGTGGAAGAAACTCCTAAAAGAAGAAAACCATACTGGTGGGATGCTGAGATTGAAAGAAAAATAGAGGAAAAAGGAAATTATATCACACCTACTTATCCCAAAAGACAAATAGAAGCAGACGAGAATACAAAATCGCGCAATCAAAGGTGGAAGAATGATCAGTGATAAGAAAAATCATTCGTGGACGCAAATGTGCCAGAAAATAGATTCTTACTTAGGAGGTAGGTGAAGTACCGAAAGCTGGAAAACTATAAGATCGATTAAAAAAGAAACATGCAGAGATATCATTTCACCAATACCAGACAAAGAATGGGATGAGCATTTTAAAAAACTTTTAACTGAAGATAGAGCAGAATTCAAGAAAGACGCAAGAGACAATATAATTAGAACGATGGGATCTCCAGTACCCCTCACAATCTCTGACGTCAAAAACGTGTGCACTACCTTAAAAATCGGTAAATCTGCCTGACCCGGAAATATCCCAGCCGAACTTATTAAATATGGTGTAGCGTTTTTTAGACAGCTAACATAGCTACGGTAGCTGTTCACCGGAGAGCACTGTGGGATTTGAATAAAGTGGTACAAAAATTAACAGAGAAGGTAATTGAAAATATGAATTATTTACTTTAACAAAAATGTGAGCGCCACCCAATTTTATGTATATAAATATCTCGGGAACTAAAGATCATATCTGGTAAAATTAGGAAACCCAGTATTATTTAATTTGATTGGATAGTCATTATGTTCTCGAGATTATTGTAATCTGGTGATATTTAATTAACTGAAGTCAGTTAAATATCTCCAGAACTAAATATATTAAATACTGACTGTGTAGGTAGGTAATGGATATTTTATAAATTAAAATAAATGTGATTATATGACAGTTTCTAAATTTATTGTCTAAAACCTGAAAAAGATTTTACAAAAGTAACAATATTTTATTCTAGTCTTTCCCTAAGTTTTAACCTAGAAAATACCAAAAAAATTAAATCTAAGATGATTTTGACGTGTTATCATCACCGCAATTTACGTAACGCAAGCAGAGGCAACCTGTAAAAATTCATGAATTTTAAGTAGGCGCAGCGCAGATTTTAAACTGTACTTTTTATCAAAATCATCTCTAAAAAAAATAGAGATTCTATAAAATAATAGCGAAAATTTACACATCTGTGCGTGACTTATTTCTTTATAAAAACCTGCAAAACCATAACTTCTTTAAGCTCCATGTAGTGGAAATAGCTGTATTTCTGCCGCGTACTGGTGACAGAAGTAATCTGGTCATGCAATGACCCGTTTCATAATGACGTAACTTTTGACTACGAGGTTTTACTCGAAACTTTGACTTCTATCTGGCAAGACAAACTTTGACTCTTGACACGTATCTTGTGACTAAGCTTTGACTCGTACCTGGCACCCTATATAGAGAAAATATCTTACTTAGTTTCTCTATATTAGCACCATGTAATTTGTTAGTTTATTAATTTTAGAATATACATGTTAATTTTATTTTGAATAAAAGTTTATTTTCTTAAGTCTTCAGAGTATTTTTATTTAATTGTTAAAAGATAGAAATATAGAGTTTATTTTTCCTTACCTCAACCTTGAGGGTAACTCCTAAAGATAAGCTCTCCACATAGTTTTAATATCGAGGAAGATGTTGGGAAAATAAATCGCTTTCTGGCAGCAACAGGTAAAATTGATTTTGCAACACAGCAACCAAGACAGCAACACCGCTGCGCTCATTGATACCAAGATAGCCTGTGAGCAAGGAAAAAAAATCTCACATTAGTAAGGCTAAATTTTGAGGATGTCTTTCGACAAGCACAAACAATGAACTGATAAATTTATAAAGAATATAAGTAGGTACTTACATAATTTCAGATAATCCTTCACTCAACACAAAAACAGTTTTAACTAAATACAGCTCATCAGAACTTTCAATGGAAATCACTTAAATGTGAGCTGTGAGAAAATCTGCCGGTGGCGATTTGAAAATCACACATATAGTTGGCCGATATTTCCCACACTGAAACCTTTGTCTCCGTGCAGCAAGTTTGCCCCCAGATCTCCAAAATCAGGAGCAAAAAATGTCCTCGCATTTGTTCGATGTAGATACACCATGTATTTTCTCGATATTTGAAAACCGTGACCAGTGGCTCCTAACAAGTTTTATTATTTTAAATTAAACTAAAATTTTGCCAGTGACTGTCAAAAGGTTTTGCACATTTAATGATCATGATGAAATGTTGCAGATTAAATTTAATGAATTATATAAGACATCTCATCTTTACTACTATAAAAAAATATACAAATTATTATAAAATTATTTATGATAATAAAATGTTTTTAAATAAAATTTAATGTACTAAAAATAGTCGAATGTAGCATTTTTAAGAAAATAAGGGCTGGGAAATAAAAATGCTACAATGGCACTGAAGAACTGTTTTGGAGATTACGGAATTTTGTTCAAAAATATTTAAATGGAACTGTAGTCCCAACTGAGTGGAAAACGTCATATATATCCACAATACACAAAAAAGGAAGGAAAGATATATGTGACAATTATAGAGGTATATCTGTGTCTAGTACGCTATGCAGAATATACGGTAAAATAATAAGAAATAAAGTAGAGAGCGAATATAAAGACATGGAGGCAGAACAACAAGCTGGTTTCAGGGCGGGTAGATCGACTTCAGATCATCTTTTTTGTATAATCCAAGTTATTGAAAAGAAAATGGCATACGGACAAGAGCTGCATCTGCTTTACGTGGATTTGCAGAAGGCATATGATATTATACCACTAAATCTACTTTGGAAAGCGTTGGAAAACACAAACATAAGCGTACAACTAATTAAGGCCGTCAAAGAGTTATACCGCAATAGTAAGGCAAAAGTTAAAATAAAAGCAAAACTAACCAAAGGCTTTTAAGTAAATAAAGGTATTAAACAAGGTTGCTGTATCTCGTCTACGCTCTTCAAGATATACTTGGAACAAGTCCTTAAAGTACGGAAGAGAAAACATGGGAATTCCGTTGGACGAAACCACCTTGTATACTTTATGTTTCGCCGATGATCAGATAGTAGTGGCTCAGGATTATCACGACCTCGAATATATGACACGAAAACTAATAGAAGAGTACAATAAGTAGGGACTAGAGTTTAATCTCAATAAGACAGGGTATATGTGTATCGGTGGAATGAAACAGGATCTAATCTTAAATACCTTGCAGCGAATTCAGTCCTGTGATGAGTATAAATACTTAGGTCTAAAAATTACAACTGACGGAACACTAGACAAAGCTATAAAAGATCGAAACGTACAAGGAAGAAAAGCAATAACTTTATTAAATGGAATAATTTGGGACCAAAGTATATCAAAACATAACAAAAAGCTTATATATAACACCATTGTAAAAAGTATTATTACATACGGCTCAGAAGTATGGCTAATCAAGGATAGAAGAGAAAAATGCTTTCCGCTGCGGAGATGGACTATTGGAGAAGAGCAGCAGGGAAATCAAAAAGAGAAAGAGTTACAAATCAAAGAATAAGAGAAATTATGACAGTGGGTGAACGTACTTTAGTGGATGATATAAGAACAAAACATCTGGTGTGGTACGGACATGTACAAAGAATGAATGATGAAAGACTACCTAAACAAATACTACAATGGAAACCAACTGGCCGAAGAAAACGACGACGGCCAAGGAGAAGCTGGAGAGAAGGAATAGACAGTGAAATAAGAATAAGAGGCCTAGGTGATGAATTATGGGCAAACAGAAACGAGTGGAGATTGGGTATCGGAAGACGTAGAACGTTGTGAAACCGATAAATATATAAATAGATATATATATATATATATATATATATATATATATATATATATATATATATAATAAATAGGACATCGTGGGCTTCGGCAACTTCGGAAAGGCACAAGCAGGTGTTTTCTCATCTGCGCACGGAGGTCAGCTTGTCTAATTTAGACGATCGGAACCTCAATATCGAACTATTTTCTATCATAACCACTAAGTCTTAAAAAAGTGCCAAATTACCTTATTAGTTAACCCCAATGTAGAAAATCGATCAACTGAGTCATTGTCACTTGTCACGACGACAAGTCATAGGCCGCTTGATAGCCTCTATAATGATCCGCACTTATTTCGCACGGAAAGTCGATTATTAAAAGTGCTCCAAGTTGGTAAACCAGAACTCATATGGTGAATTCTTCACGTATATTAAAAATATGGGGTAGTATCTTTAATTTTTACTTTTAAACCATTTGCAAAATTTCAATTTGCAGGTATTTAAAAAAAAATAGATAAAGTTGTGTATTGAATTATTATAATTTTTCAAATGTGTATTACATATATTGGACTAAAAAAGTCCGTATCATTACGTATCACTTGCGTTTGTGACTTTATTATTTCCATCATGTATCAAGGATTGTACTTGTGCTACATTCAGCTGCCGCTTCTTGCAGGAGTATTAGCTATGATTTATTGTTTGAGCGTTGGCGCATTGGACTGGCAGACGTAATTTAGTTGACGTGTGGTACAAGACACTGGTTTCACAGAATAAAAATAAATTCGTTTTGAACTATGTATGAGCAAATATTGAATAAAAAGACTAGCATAAAGAATATCAGTGCATGGTCAAAAACATTGCAAAATTTGATAGTGATTGATCTATATGTATCGATATATAGTATAGCAAGATTAATAAATTTAGTTAATTTTTTATGAAAAAATTATGTTAAACAAAAAAAAGCTTTAAGCTAATTAGGTACACACACTCTCAAAATATCAATTTTTCAAGTTATTTGCTTAAGAGGAAAAAAACGATAGGCGACATTATTTTTGGAGGCGACCGTCCAATCTCCAGAATGCACAGTATATTAAAAACACATTTTTTAAACGCTAGTTGACATTCCCTAACTTTCTGCATCAATTTTGCAAAATTAATAATTTCGATCGTTCAGAACCGACAAGCTGACCACCGTGCGACGCCGGTGCGGGACATTTCCAGCCAGCCCGTACCGCGCGGGTATGTGTAAGTTCGAGTGGCAAGTCGGTGGCATCGGTGCGCAAGCTTCAGTTAACACAAATAATGCATTCCAAGACAGGCCTGCACGAGCTACCACAAGCTGCGCTTGAAGTTACCGACTTTCGATGGTTCGCACGCGCCTTTACGCCCGCCGAGCGAGGTGCATTTTTAACCTTTGTAAACCCGAGCGGGGTACATTTGCACCCCAGACATGAATTTTTCGCGATATTTTCTAAAATATTTGCTTTTACATAATTTTCTTCCAGCTATGTTTCTTAAATATATTTCTAAATTAGTATAAAAAAGCTGAAATCATTGACTTCTATGGGCGTTATACAACTCAATGGCTGAAATAAATAGCTTTTTGTTGTAACTAATTATAGAGAGTTTTGTTAGTTGGGGTCCAGCTGCACCCCGCACGGTACGTAACGACAGGTGTATATTTTGCATACGTTGAAAACCAACCAGGGTGCAAGTAAACCCTAAAGCGTAGAAGCGACGGGGATTCCCCGGCGCTTGGTGTCAAGGGTCTCGGGGACTCCCAATTTATTCAGTAGCGGCTTTGTGCACGTGTTTATCTCATTATAATTTTAGTGTGTTTAGTCACGTTTTCAGAGATTGTCTAGTGCGCGCATATAAAAATGAGTGGACACGAAAGTTTTGAAATGAAAATAAGCTAACTGACGAAGAACTATTGGCGATATTAGAAACGGACGAGTACGATAGTTATTTCAATGATTTAGCACTAGAGGATTGTTCAAGTGATATAAGAGACTGACATAGTGACTGAAACTGATGATATAGATGACGTTTTGCAAGTTAGTGATTGTGAAAATGAGTTGACAAATTCTACAGTTGAGGTAGTCCTATCAGTCGAATATTATAGTGATCATCCAACTTATTCGTCTAGAAACGGTAGTGTCTGGGCAAAAGTTCCATTTACTACGAGGATAAAGAATAGAAAATGCATATAGTACCCAATTTTCTACCATAAAAGAAGCTTTTGAATGATTTTTTTCACAAGATATTATGGACGTGATTTTGTCGCAGACAAATACAAAAGCCCAATCCTATTATGCGAAAAATGAGAAAGCATTTTCTCCTTTTGTTGAAGAAGAACTGGAAGCATTTATTGGTTTGCTTATTATAATAATAGTGTGATAATTAAATCATTATTGAAAATGTTACTAAAATTCTTCCTTTTTTAGCATTATTTTTGTGTTTATTATATCTAATCATTTCATATTATTTTTTCAGGATTTGTTTACTCATTGATCAATCTTTAGAACTCTTATTATTATGTGTGTCATTATGTAAATAGTAGTTTACCTAACTAGTGCGCACGCGATTGCAGATGGCCAAACGACGCGATAGCGGAGTTTGGCCAGCAATCAAGTGCGGAAAAGACACTTTACGCACGAGTTAGGTACACTATTTTTTCTATAAGCGTGAGGAAAAAACGAAAAATTAATCAGAAAATTATTTATATTCAAAACGTTTTAATCAAATCAATTATTATTATTCACATTCTAGCGGCTTCTAGAACTGACTGGGGTCGATCTTCGTCCGAAGAATCCATTGAAAATCTGATTTTTTCAATTCAAAAGACGCTTGTATCTGCAAAATTGGCTTTGTTTTGACAGTTTGTTTGTACTTTGTTGCTATGGTGATTTAAGATGCCAAATCTAAAACCACTAGTGTTCATTGTTGTTTGACATTGACAATGACGATATTTATACCGGGGAGGTTTAAAACTTATAATTTGAACCTATTTTACTGAAAACTTTATTTTATCGAAAATATTGAAAATTTAGCAGAATTTTAGTCAATTTGAATATTTTTAGGATATTTCGTGTGCTAGGAAAGATACAAATGTATTTTGAACGGTCTAAATGTTATAGAACACCTCAAAATCGTAACAAATTTATTAAAAAGTAGCACTTTCCACACTAAAATGCGTGCGGAAAAGTGGACTTTTCCGCACGCTTATAGAAAAAATATATTTTTTATAAACAGGATGTGTTTTATTTTTTATTACTCCTTAATTCTAATATTAAAGGAATAATAATAAACTAAAAAATTGTTGGGGTACATTTGCACCCCACTTGGTATTTAATGTAAGTTTTTGACCATGGGTTTACGAAGGTTAAACGATTTTATTTAACTTTAAAGTGCCTGGCTGACTGTCTGGCTGTCTATCACTTTAATTTTTGACACACTTCCCGTGAACCGATTTAATGAGTAGAGGGATGTAAACGGGGGAATCAAAACAGATACGAATATGTGGTTTTCAGATTTATCTGGTAACAATACAATTTTATAAACAAAAATCGGAGCTAGAGGGTGGGTAAGGGGTTTAAACAAAATTGCTCCCCTGTATTAAATTTGGCACTTTGGGTTGTGTAAGGCCGCTGAATTAGATAATTAAATTAAATTTGAAAAAAATTAAAATGGCGGAAATTTCCATTTCAATTCTATCTATCTATTTAGCCTTCTTCAATGCATCTTTGAAGATAGGCCTCCCACAATATCTTCCACTCTTCTCTGTCTGTTTTTGTGGTCATCTATCTAGTTCCCGCGTGTTTCTTCCAATCGTCCGCCCATCTCATTTGGGATCTTCCCCTACTTCTTTTATTTTTCCAAGATCTCCAGTTTACAATATATTTGTTCCATCGATCGTCTTTTTGTCTGATATGACTGGCGAATTTCCATTTTAATTTTGCTACTTCTCCTCTGACATCCCTTACTTTTGTTTTATTTCTTATCCATTCATTCCTTTCAACTGTTAGCTTTGTAACATCCGTCTTTCCATTGATCTTTGGGCTTTTGTTACCCTATACATGTTTGATTTTGCAAGTGTCCAGGTCTGGGATCCATAGGTAAATACAGGAAGGGTACATTTGTTATACACTTTCGTTTTGAGGTACTGAGGATATTTTTTAATTTTTTAATTTGTAACTTAATTTACCGAATGCTGCCCAGGCCAATCTTACTTGTCTCTTGATTTCAGCTGTTTGGTTTTTTTTTAGTTTAATAATTTATCAAAGGCATATCTATATTCCTCTACTTGTTCTATTTTTTTTTTGGTTTATTCTGATCGTAATATCTTCTGTGTTTGTTATGATTTTAGTTTTAGTGTAGTTCATACTTAAACCTATATTTTTAGCTGCTGTATCCAGTTCTTCCAGCGTTTTTATCAGTTCTTCTTTCTTGTCTGTTATTAAGGCAATATCATCAGCATATCTTGGGTGGTTCAAGTATTGTCCGTTTACTTTGATGCCTATTTCTTCCCAATCTAAGCTTTTAAAAACATCTGCTAGGTGTCTGTATATCTGTGATCTATTCGGCTATTAATTAAAGATGCTTTTACTGCGCAGTGCTCAATGCTATCGAAAGCTTTTCGGAAATCTATAAACGCAATATATAGTGGAATGTTTTATTCGTTGGCAAAGTTTAACGCATATCAATCAAAGGAACAAGTAGGCTTCAGAAAAGGTTTCAGTACAGTTGACCGCTTATTAACCATGAAAATCCTAATAACACGAACCAAATTTCCACTTATAAGATGTAATTTTGAAATTTTGGGGTGACTATTATGATCTTATGATTTAATACATATCGGTTTATAAATGGAAAAGTCCACGATTTGCGACCCGCCAATTTGATTTTGCTACATTTAAAAATTATAATCAGTGAATACTTCAAAGTTGCAAATATAATACATATTGGTTAATAAAAATAAATGTTCGCCATATTGGATCGCCATTTTGATTTTTTCTAAGTTTAATTCAAAACTCATAATCAGTAACCTTAGACATTCGAAAGTTTCCAATTTAAGTTCGGCATTTTGGATCCGCTATTAGGATTTTTCGAAGGTTTAAATCAAAAATCATAATAAGCGACATTAAACATCACAAGGTTCTAAATATAGTACGTATATTTTAATAAATAAAAAAGTCCGCAATTTTGGATGTTATGTTATAAATAAATAAATAAACATCCCAGGTGTAAATTTTATATGTACAGGGTGTTCGGCACATGAACCGTCAAAAATGTTTGGGATATTGTTGGGGTCATTTGCTACCTTTTCAATCTTGGAACTTGGGTCCTAAGAGTCACGGCTAAAGAGATATAAATTTTTTAATTTTTTTTCTTAAATTACCCAAAATCCCACATTTAAACCCTCGTAAGCTTTTTATTAATGTCTGAAAAAGGAGCATTTTTTTAAATAATTCTGTAAACTTATGCTTCTACAACTAATTAATAGATTTGTTAAAATTGATGTACCAAAGGGACATACGAGGTTTTTTATTGAAGAACATTAGTGATTTTGTGAAAAAAATTCAATTTCAAAATTAAAAATAAAAAAAAGGATCGACAATTGAGAACTTCATTTTCTTTTAGAAACTACTTTGGTTGATTACCTTTCTAACGGTATGCTACACATTGATAAAAAAAACATTTCTGCTTTAAAATACGGATATTCCGTCAGAAGGGCGAGACTCTTTCGGAATTGGTAAGAAAAACAATTTGATGTTTATGATCGTTTACCTACTTAAACAAAAGTTAAACTTTTAACAATAATGTATTGTGTTCTTTATTTATAACTTTTGTTCGAAACGATCATAAACATCAAATTGTTTTTCTTATCAAGTCCGAACGATTATTGCCCGTCTCACGGAATATCCGTATTTTAAAACAGAATTGTAGCATACCGTTCGAAAGGTAATCAACTAGAGAAGTTTTTAAAAGAAAATGAAGTTCTCAAGTGTCGATACGTTTTTTAATTTTTAATTTTGAAATTGATTTTTTTTCACAAAATCACTAATGTTCTTCAATAAAAAACCTCGCATGTCCCTTTGGTACATAAATTTTAACAAATCTATTAATTAGTTGAAGTAGCATAAGATTACAGAATTATAAAAAAAATGGTGCTTTTCCAGACATTAATAAAAAGCTTACGAGGGCTTATAGGTGGGATTTTGGGTAATTTGAGAAAAAGAATTAAAAAATTCATATCTCTTTAGCCGTGACTCTAAGGGCCCAAGTTCCAAGGTTGAAAAGGTAGCAAATGACCCCAACAATATTCCAAAATATTTTGACGGTTCATGTGCCGAACACCCTGTATACAGTGTGTCCCCGGATGGAGTTGACAAAATAAAAAAATCCTTTATTTTTGATTGTACGAAAAAAACTCCCTCTTTATAAAAAAAATTGCTTGTTGAAAAATTAAAATTACCATAATAAAATCTTTTAAATTAGATGTACAGGGTGTTATCAAATTAAGAAACATGTAATTAATAAGAGAGAAAAATCTTTATTTTTAATTTCACGTAAAACATCACTCTTTATAAAAAATTCTGTTTGTCAAAAAACTGAGATAACGATATCAATATCTTTGATTAGAAGCACAGGGTGTTATCGAATTAAGAAACATAAAATAATCGAAGAGGAAGAGGACCGTATTTATTTAGTCAACAAACTGATATTTAAACAAAATTGTTTGTATCACAACATAAAATGAAACCACGAAATCTAGGAAAACAAAATCTATCCAGGTTTTAATTTTTAAGAGTTAAACATTTAATGAAAAATGAAGATAAAATAATACGGAACAAAATGTAAAACTTATTACTTGAAAATCAATATGACAATCAACAAAATAAATCTATCAATGTCACATTATAAAGAGTGGTGTTTTTCGTGAAATTAAAATAAAGATTTTTGTCTTAATAATTACATGTTTTTTAATTTGATAACACCCTGTACATCTAATCAAAGATTTTATTATGGTAATCTTAATTTTTCAACAAGCATAATTTTTTATAAAGAGTGAGTTTTTTTCGCAAAATTAAAAATAAAGCATTTTTTCCTCTTGTCAACTCCATCCGGGACACAATGTTGATTTTAAAAGCTACTAGAAGAAAACGTTTATTTCATATATTAAAACAACTTAATATGTTATTCATTAACTTTATAAAATACTCTGCCAATCTATGGGCACCTAAGCTCACACTAGGTACTATAGTTATAGTGTACGTGTGAGCTAATATACTAAAAACTGAAATATATTTTATTCATCTCCAGACTCAATTACCTTTCTTTTGATACCACACAAGCCATGTTTTGACTTAAACTCTAATTTTTAAAATACCCCCATCCTTTTTAGAAAAACTAAAATGTATTTTGTTTAGAAACGTCCTTAAATTACGTGACGCAAAATCTCAGGATTTTCGACCCCCCCCTCCCCCCCTCGTAACGCATTTTCAAGAAAAAACACATTAAAAAAGCATTGAGTGTAACGCAAGGCCAAACCCCCTCCCCGCTAAAGCCTTATGTAATTTAAGGACAGGCACTTTAACCCCAGAATAATTTACCTTTCGTTTGATATGACACACGCCATATTTTTACTTAAACTCTAATTTTTGAAATCTATCCCCACCCTTTTATTTGGCTTGCGTTCGATGGATTTTGTTCATTTTTAAAAGGGCGGCCCAAGACTCAGCCTAGGTACCAAATTTCATTTAAATAGGACAAGCGGTTTTTGAGTTATGCGGGTTGGGCGTTACAGACAGACATACAGACAAACAGACAGACAGACATACAGACAGACAGACGGCCCAACAAAAAAGTTTCAAAATCATCTAAAACGCAAAGATATATAAAAATTTTTGAAATCGGAGCAACTTTTTTTTTCTCGAAAAAATTAGGATCACCATAGCTCACACTTATATAGTGTGTTAGCTAAAATAACGTTGCTCAAAACGGCGTTGTAATATCGGCATTATCAAATCAAAACAGAAATGTTTTTACGTTATTTCCAAGTGAATTCAAAGTAGATTTTTATCAACGTCAAAATCACATTAGGTTCGCGTCTTTTCCACACGAATTTTAAAACGCGATTTGCATGGCTTTTCTACCAAATTTTTTTTGAGATTTTACTAGTCCTTAAATTACGTAACGCAAAATCTTAGGATTTTCGACCCTCCCTCCCCCCCTCGTAACGCATTTTCAAGAAAAAACACATTAAAAAAGCATTGAGTGTAACGCAAGGCCAAACCCCCTCCCCGCTAAAGCCTTATGTAATTTAAGGACAGGCACGTTAACCCCAGAATAAATTACCTTTCGTTTGATATGACACACGCCATATTTTCACCTAAACTCTAATTTTTGAAATCTACCCCTACACTTTTTTTTAAATAAACTAAAAATCATTTTGTTTAACTCCAGACTTACTTACCTTTCGTTTGATATCACACACGCCATGTTTTCACATATACTCTAATTTTTGAAATCTATCCCCACCCTTTTATTTGGCTTGCGTTCGGTGGATTTTGTTCATTTTTAAAAGGGACCATCACGGCCCAAGACTCAGCCTAGGTACCAAATTTCATTTAAATAGGACAAGCGGATTTTGAGTTATGCGGTGGGGCGTTGCAGACAGACATACAGACAAACAGACAGACAGACATACAGACAGACAGACAGACAGACTGCGCAACAAAAAAGTTTCAAAATCATCTGAAACGCAAAGATATATAAAAATTTTTGAAATCGGAGCAACTTTTTTTTTCT
Organism: Aspidapion aeneum; assembly: GCA_963576565.1. Classification (NCBI taxonomy): domain Eukaryota; kingdom Metazoa; phylum Arthropoda; class Insecta; order Coleoptera; family Brentidae; genus Aspidapion; species Aspidapion aeneum. Next base: position 49,385,547 of record OY755048.1, read on the forward strand.
CGAAAAAATTAGGATCACCATAGCTCCACTATTATAGTGTGTGAGCTAAAATAACGTTGCTCAAAACGGCGTTGTAATAACGGCATTATCAAATCAAAACAGAAATGTTTTAACGTTATTTCCAAGTGAATTCTAAGTAGATTTTTATCAACGTCAAAATCACATTACGTTCACGTCTTTTCCACACGAATTTTAAAACGCGATTTGCATGGCTTTTCTACCAATTTTTTTTTGAGATTTTACTAGAAGCAGCGCCATCTATTGGCGAAATTTTTCACTTAGACCAAATCTATCTGGGAGTGCTTTGGCCTCTAAACTCCAAAAACCAGTTAATGAACTGATCCCGGATAATTCACGATCACGATATTCTACTGGTGAAAACTAAATATATTTTTAAATTTGGGGGGAGGAGGAATTTCTTCTTTCCACCCTACTCCCCCACCGCCCGTAGATCGGCGCCTGAGTTTTACAAGTTTCCATAGAATAAACGAGCATATTTGAATGGTTAAAGTTTGATTGTGTCTACCAATTTGGAATTCTGCATGTCTACCAATAGGGTATTTGACAAATTTTAGAAAAGAGTTTAGAATGATACATAGATCCCTAATTTGCTACGCAAAATTATTAAAATAGTATATTTTATCATGACAACATTTAAAATCAAGTTTTTTAATTTCCGATTTGAATTTACCGCTAAAACGCTCATTTCTAGCATGGCGTTGCAATGACGTCACAGCGCAGTAAACTCGCGGACAGATACACCGCATTCAAGTGTTTATTTGTTTTTGGTATGTGTTTTTACTGTTTTTTATGTAAAAAAATGTCCTATAAGTGGTGTGTAGTGCCTCAGTGTTCGAATACTAGCATAAAAACACCTGAAAAACTATTTATTCATGTGCCTGCAGCAGTAAAAGAACGGAAAAAGTGGCTAGAATTTGCTCAAAGAGACCCAAGGGCCTTATCTAATACATCTTTCATCTATCTTCATCTAAATTCTTTCTATTCATTTTTCTCACGTTGTCTATAATATATACAGTGTGGCCGTAAAGTCTGGAAACAGTGTGTCAGTAAAATCCGGAAATATCGAATTTCCGAGAAAATCGTAACTTTTCTAGAATAAAGCTCGTACACGTATTTAAAAAGGGGATTCAGAAAAAAAATGCGTTATTATAAAAAAAAAGATATGACATAAAATTAATTTTTTTCAAATGGAACACTCTGTATATTGCTTGACAAAAAATACTTCAAATGACTTGGGGTATCCAAATATGTAATAATATACAGGGTGTTCCATTTGAAAAAATGTAAGTTTATGTCATATCTTTTTTTTGCATAATAACGCTTTTTTTTTTCTGAATCCCTTTTTTAAATAAAAATTGACGTGTCCGAGCTTTTTTCTAAAAAAGTTACGATTTTCTCGGAAATTCGATGTTTCCAGACTTTACGGACACATTGTATAACTATTTCGTAAATAACGATGAAATTTTTGAGGTTATGTTTATTACAAGCGGTAAACAACTATAATAGGCAGAGAGGTGTACAAGTTATTAGGCAGGACTAGGGAGTACCTCTAAATGCAGGATTAGGCAGTGCACACACAGGCTAAATGTAGGACTGAGCAGTTCATATGCAAGACTAGGTAGTGCATAGGCAGGACTAGTATATTTGTAGAATGTATTTAGAAAATTTTGTTTTAAAAAAGCAATTTTTGATTGTTTTTTAATGCTTAAAATAATAATGATTGGGTATTTAATTAAATCTATTGTAAGTGGCATATTAAACAAAAAAGCAAAACATATAACCTAACCTCAAAATCTAGATCAGTAAAAGTAGGCAAAGGATATCGTAAAAAAACTTTCAGTTATATACAAAACAATTCGTCGAATACTTATATCAACATTTTAACGTTTCTAAATTCCGCAGAACAAAAATCACTGTTGTTGGCAAAGAAGCCTGCCACTATAAAGGAATTCAGCATTGGCAAGTTGGAGCTATCGGCTTTGGAGAATCCGTTTTCCATTGAAAATGTTTTTTATAAGCAAAACACAAAATTTAGGACGATAATTCGCACTTTAAACCAAAGCAAACATTACCGTCTATAAGAAAATAACACAGAAAATAGGTTCGTTCAAGGCGTTTACTGTTTTGTGACGTCACTCGCAGCTGATTGGTAGACCGCCTGTTTTGAATTACGTGGCTAATTGTTTTGATTCAATGAATTTATTTAATTAAAAGAACTATGAATTTGAGAAAAAATTAAACAAAAAAGTTTGTTTTTAGCATTCCCAAGACCTAAAGAGATATCTAAACATAAATATATATTTATTTTTTACTACTATTATTCCATTCAAATCGATGGAACCTATAGTTTGAAAGTTATAATGAAAAACATTAGTTTTTGTTCCAAATTAGTTTTATGTTAAGTCAGGGGCGATATAAAATTACAAAAATTATAAAAAGTTTCCAGAGCTCAGTCGAGACTCAAATCCAAAACTTCTGGCTTTGTAGATCCTGTGACATTAACCATGATTGGAAAATTTAATACTGTTTGGCAGTGGTAATCTGATGGGGAAGAGAGACAAAAAATAGAGATGGAAAATGCAAAAATATTATACGGGGACACCTTCTATGTTTACTAATTTTACATGTTTTATATAAGGAAAATTTTCACTATAAAGTATTTAGTCGTGTGCACCCGGTAAGTGAAGCGAAGACGGCATTTTTATTGCATTTTGTATTGTTTGCGATCACGTACTTATTGAATTTTAATGAGCCTCGCTTAAAAACTACCTTTCAGAGGCGTAGATGTAAGTAACAGCATTAAATTAAAATATGCAAAAGCAATAATTGTAATTTTCCCAGTAATGCTTACAATAATTACCAATAAATTTAAAGTCACATTATTAATAAGAATTCAAAAATGTAATTAGTTCCCGTTGCTAGGGATTTAACTACCTGTGTCACTAATTAATGAAATTAGGACAAAAAGTTGGCTATATATATAATGCCAGATCAAGGCTTATAGTTTTTTCTGGTTTTTGCCTTGTGAGAGTAAGATAGTGCCTATAGTTTGTGTGCAAGTAAATCAAGATAAAATGTCGAAACATCTGGACAATAAGTCTAAAGAAATTATTGCAAATGTGATAAAAGTGTGTGACGAAGAAGCCAAACAAAAACAACTAAAGGAATCCACTACTCTTTTAACATTTCGAGCAGCGATATATACTGGCTATAGTTCAGCAACTGTAGAGAGGATCAGAAAATAGGTCAAAGGAAACCCTTCAGTTTTTTCAGATAACCGACCAAAAAAACGTCAAAAGTTATCAGTTTCCGATAGTTTTGATGATGCAGATTTTCAAGTCATACGACAAATTATTTCAAGATTTTATACAGAGTATAAAGTTGTTCCAAATCTTAGGAAGCTTTTAATTAAGCTAAAAGAAGAAATGCATTTTTAATTTAGCAGAGAAACCCTTCGTCTTTTGTTAAGAAGTCGGGGATTCTATTTCAAAAATGCCAAAATAAGAGGAACATTTTAATGGAAAGACCAAACATTTTGCATTTAAGATACAAATATATGAGAAAAATTAGGCAATATCGTGAACAAAAAAATAATATTGTTTATTTAGACGAGTCTTGGGTCGACAATGATATAACATTTAAAAAATGCTGGCAGAGTAACGAAATAACTAGTGTTATAGCCAATATATCATCTACAGGTCGATTGATAATTGTTCCTGCTGGATCAGAAAACGGATTTGTATAAAATGCCGAACTTGTTTTTAAAGCCGGTACAGCCACAGGAGATTATTATGGTCAAATGAATTTTGAAAATTTCAGTAAGTGGTTAACAGAGAAACTGTTACCTAACATTCCTCCAAACTCAGTTATTGTGCAATGCACCCTAACATTCAGTTTTGGATAAAAAAGTTCCAACTAAGTCGTCAACAAAGGCAGTTATGTGCGAATGGTGGACAAAACAAAATATACAACACGACCCCAGCGATAGAAAAATTGAGCTTTGGGAATTGGTCAGCTTACACAAACCTCCACCAGATTAAAAAAAATACAAAATAGATAAATTAATTGAATCATATGGCCACGTGACCCTAAAAACACCACCATATATGTGTGAGCTGAATCCAATTGAACTGGCATGAGCATTTTTGAAAAATTTCATAAGAAGTAGAAACACAACTGGCGAATTTACGATCAAGCGTTTACGGGAATTATTGGAAGAGGGTATAAAATCTATGGACTCCAACTTATGGAATAATTTTTTACGGCATGTGATTGATATTGAAAATAAATATTGGGAAACTGACAAATATATGGAAGAAGTAACAGAAAAAATAATAATCAGGCTTGGGGAAGACTCTGATGATTCTGAAGACGATGATGATTCAGATTCAGAAACTGAAATTTCTATTGAATAATATATTTTTTTAAATAAGTCACCTGACCTGACCTATCGTACAAAAAAAATCGGTTCGTTTTAGGGCCAAAATTTTTTTAAAGGAATTCGTATAATAAAGTTTATAACAAATGTATGAACCGTAAGTATAATGTATACTTATATACAGGAATTCTTTTTTTACTGTTTGTAATTCATAATAAAAATAGTTATTTTAAGAATTAATTTTATTTTTATGTATCAAACCCTGTTTTGGCCGCATAATACCTAAGCTATCTGCAATTATATATTTATAACATATATTAAAATCTCCGCCACTGGAAAAAGAGAGGAAACGTGTTTTCCAGCTGTCTCTCTTCCCCATCAGATTATTCCTGTGTTCGGTAACCCAATTGGTAGGGCTTTGGCGTTCAAAGCCAGAGGTTCCTGGTTCGAATCCCATTTAAGCACAGAAAACTTTTTTTATAAATTTTCGTTCTTTATGTTCACCCCTGGTTTGAAATTGTTGTTTATCATAATGAGTAAAACCCTGCCCTATTACACTTTGGTATTTCAAAAAAGGATGTTACCTGCAAATGTCCAAGTGCTCCGTCATTGATCTAAGGTAGCATTGTTCTTCGCAACCAAATTCAGTATTTTCACATGGGAATCTAAAAGAAAATCCTAATTAAATTTAGTTAATAAAAAAGTAGGTGTTGAAAAAGTAACTATTCGTTACTCGACTACCCGTTACTTAACAAATATCGGAGTAACGAATACCGATCCGAAAATTAAATGATTACTTTCGTTACTTTGATTACTTTGATTTCTTCGATTATTTTAGTATTCAGTAGTCAATCGAAAATCGCATTTAAATTGTATTTGTAAAAAGTAACAATAAGAAAAAGTAGGACGTGACAATCTGGCAATGTTGTTTGTTTAAACGCTTGCAGTCGCTTGCTCAGAATTAGGGATGGGCTCTCGGAGCAGTACCTGTTCATTTTGGAACAGGTTTTTACCTGGAACACGTCGGAACAGGTTTTTCAAGTTGTTCCATTTTCACAATCTATGCAAGATGGGAGTTGATATGACATTTATGATTACGGTAGGGTATGTTAAAAGCTAAACGCATACATAAGTTGTGCAATTTTTGAATCGATTTTTTAGTTTGGCAAGAGAGACAGTCTCCGTTCACCATATCTGCATAATCAAATAAAGAAAGAATTAATGTGTTGCAAAGAAAATATTTTTGCTTGGGATTTAGATATTTTTTTAATTTGTAAAAGTTTTTAAGCCGCAGATGACTGGCTATAAGTTTGTTTTTAAAATGATAGTTAAAGGAAAGAGCGTTGTCGAAAGTTACACCTAGATTTTTTGCTTTAGGAACGACTGGAATTGGATTACTTTTAATATGAATATTAAGATTATGTTCAAGGTTTTCTCGGATTGCTTTATTTTTATATATAATTAAGTTATGATTTTTCGCAAATAAATTTAAATTGTTGAGATCTGATCTGAGATTAGTTTTTGCTGAACTTCTTCAACTGATCGATCATTTATTGGTAGATGCAGTTCCGAGTCGTCAGCAAATTGCTTAAGCTTGGCGTGTTTAACACTTTTATGCATGTCAGAAACATATAAAGAAAAGCAAATTAGTGAGAGGATTGAACCCTGTAGCACACCTTGTCTAATAAATTTAAAATTGGATGACTGTACTAAAAATTGTGTTTCTGTATTTTTCCTAATTTCAACCCGATTGTATCTGCCCGTTAAAAAATCTTTTATAAGAGTTAAAGAATTGTGTGAGAATCCAAAATAGTTCATTTTTGCCAACAATAAATTATGGTTTAAGGTGTCAAACGCCTTACTAAGGTCAAGCATTGCTATGCAAGTACCATTTGCCTGTTCCTCATTGTGTCTTATATCGTTTACTATGTTGACAAGAGCTGTGGTAGTGCTAAAATGTTTCCTGAACCCAGATTGACAGTCTGGAATAAGATAAGTTCTTTTCTAGAAACTCGGTGATTTGCTTACATAATAGTTTTTCAAATATCTTGAAAACAGCCGGCAGGATACTTACAGGCCTTAAATATTTCAATTCTTTGGGGTCCGATACCTTAGCAATTGGTTTAACGATTGCCCGTTTCCAGATTGCTGGGTATTTTTGATCCAAAATGCAAGAGTTTATTATGTTTAATAAAGCGCCCAAGCAAAATGGCAAGCAGAGTTTTATATCTTTGATTAAGATTCCGTCCCCTCTAATTGCATTGGAAGTAATTATAGGGCCTTATCGATAGATGTCATGGTGATGTACAAAAAACATGGAAAACTATTAAAAATATTACTAACCAAATAACAAACAACACGCAAATTAAATCTATTAGGACACAAGGGAACCAACTTTTAACAAATCCAAAGGCAATAGTAACCGAATTTAACCAGTTTTTTAGCACGGTTGGAAAAAATCTTGCAGAAAAAATTAAATTGCCTAGAGACAGACAAGGCAGTGTCTGGAAAAATGACAACGCTTGTGAATTTAGTCCTATCACGAGAAATGAATTAATAATGCAAATTCACACGTTAAAAACAAACGCAACCAGTAGTGACTTAATATCTCCTCGAATAGTAAAAACCTATCATCAAATGCTATTACAGCCTCTGCTACATCTTATTAATGTCATTTTTAAACAAGCAAAATTTCCTAACATCTTAAAAAAACGTACTATAATACCAATCTATAAATCAGGAGATAAAGATCAGACAACTAATTATAGACCTATAGTATTAACTAGCACATTAGCTAAGCTTGTTGAGAAATGCATTAAGCTAAGACTAACAACTTTTTTAAAAAATCATGCTCTAATATCAGAAGAGCAATATGGGTTTCAGGAGGGAGTGGGAACAGAAAATGCGCTGTTAGAGGTTACAGAGTATATTCTTTCAAATTTTGACAAAAAGAAAAAACTATGGGTATTTTCTTGGACTTGTCAAATGCTTTTGACACTGTGTCACACTGGATAATGTTAGACAGATTAGATAACATTGGAATAAGAAATTCACCTTTAAATTTAATTAACACATTTCTTAGCAACAGACCACAAGAAGTTTTAATAGGTACTGAAAAAAGTGAGCTACTGTCTACGGAGTTTGGTGTGCCACAAGGTACTGTCCTTGGACCTGGCCTTTTCACAATATATGTCAACGAAATTTTAAAAATACAAAATGGCATGAACATAAAAATTATTTGCTTTTGTGACGACACAGTAGTATTAGTGAGCACTGACTCCTGGAAAGAAACCTATAGCAAGGCAGAGACAGTAATGAGCAGAATAAAACTCTGGCTAGACGGTAGCCTACTAACCCTAAATGCCCAAAAAACACATTTTGTGACTTTTACCCTTTTGGGATTGACACAACCTAAACAGGAAAATTTGACAATTCATGATGAAGGATGTGACTGTTCGGTAAATTGTAGGTGTACAACAAAAATTCTAAAACAGAATAATGTTAAATATTTAGGAGTTTACGTTGATCAGCACCTGCATGGAAAACACATTGAGTATGTCACGGGTAAATTAAGAAAACTTATTTATAAATTTATCCAATTAAGACAAATTTTAAGCCGTACTACAATAACAATGGTTTACTATGCACTGGTGGAGTCCATCCTGAGTTATGGATTGGTTGTTTGGGGGTTAGCGTCGCCTAAATTCTTGAAACCACTGGAAGTTATTCAAAAGACTATACTAAAAGTCATGGCATTTAAGAGTAAAAGATATCCTACCAATTTACTACTTGCCGAACTTAAAGTTTTTTCATTACAGCTCCTAGATTCCAAAGTCATAGTTAGATACATGGTAAAATTTAACGATTATAAAAAATTATAAGAGTAGCAAACATAACACTAGAAGTGCAGGACATCTATTAGTTCCCAGAATGCATTACTCTAAAACTCAAAAGCATATCGCTTATATAGGTCCTAAAATCTATAATGAAATACCTGACGCACTTAAACAAAACAAATACAGCAATTCTAAACAAAAAATCAAAAAATGGATTTTTCAAAATAATGTTAACATATCCAAGCTTTAAACAAAAAACAAAACTTTTTCTTCTATTAAACAATTTTTTTTCTTTTCCTTTCTTTTTTAATTTAGTAAGTTTTATTAGTATATGATATTCACTATACCTACCTACTGTAATAATTATTAGATACTTTAACTAGGTATTAAGGGCAAACTCACACAAACCTATATGTTCATTAGTATGCCCAAGATATTTATTATTTTGTCATTGAAGTTTATTGTAAAGTAAATAAATAAATAAATAAAATAAATAAAAATAAATGTTTGTAATTAACTTTTCTAGACCATCCCTATTTGCTAGCTGAAAATTAAAATTTTTGTCGGTTCCTTTGTTGTTGTTGTAAAAATTAAGAAGTTGAGCAGATGTGGTATCCGGCAAACTATCGGTCTCTTGAAAAAAATTATGAATATCGGTGCAGTTTTGTAGATTTTCTGGTATCTGAAATACATTTTAATTTTGACATATATACGCCACAATAGCTCACTGCTGCTGATTTTGGGATTGATACATATTTTTTGCGTTTTTATTAATATAAAATTTTGTTACTTTCTTAGCAATGAACCAAAAAAAAACATATATCTTTAAAAATAATTAAAATGCATGTTTAAAAAAAAACAAATATATATTTTTTTGTAAACGTTACATGGTTATGTACCCTTTGACGCGGCTTTAAAAGGCCTTGCCAACAAATCATAAATCATGTCTCTAGTGTAAGTAGTTTCTTTTTGAGATTTTTTTGGTATAAGTTGAATTTGCAAATTTGCAACTAAAAACTATGAGTATTTATTCAGATTTTTAATAGTAAAAAAATTTAATAAAAATTCAAAAAATCGGAGTTGATGAACCCCGGAGCCTGGTTAATTTGATATAAAACGTCCCTACATTTAAAACTTTTGACGAGTTAAAATTCCCGTCAATGGGGTTAGTATGTGTAAGAGCTTTGGGTTGGTTTCAGTTTTATCAACCACTGGACCACCAAGTGTGAGGCGGGTTGGGGCCCGACCCCGCCAGGTCGCAGAATTTTGTAGATATTTTCATATATTTCCAAAAAATTCTTCGTACGTAACTGCATCAGCAAAAATCCACCCCCACCCTTGTTTTGGCATATGTCCGAAGGATTTTACTCATTTTTAAATGGGACCATCCAGGCCAAAACTCAACCTAGATACCAAATTTGATTAAAATTGGGCAAGCATACAGACATACAAACAGACAGTAAAAGGTTTTATAATCATCTGAAACGCAAAGACATTTTTTTAACACGACCACCATATAAGTTACGTACGCATACGTATACTACGTAGAAGGTAATAAAAAAATGTACAGTCGGGGACTTTTTAAATTGCCGCCCTCGGAAATAAAAAATATTCCTATTTAAAATTAGGACAAGTATTTTGAACCAAAACAAAAAAATTGTAAACCTTACCTCTGTCTGTATACTTAAATATTTAAAAATTAATTCTTTTTTACGTCTTTAAATGATTAATTTTGGCACAAAAAAAATACAGCGGCAATTTAAAAAGTCCCCGATTGTACCTCCTAGTTGCAGTTGGGTACAAAATTGATAGGTAGATATACCTATAATGTACAACATGCTTCAACTTTTAGTTTTGTTGCCCAAAGCGCACTTATACAGTTTTGTATTTTCACGAATCAAGATATTAGCTAACTTTTTACCCTTACGCTATGGTGATCCTAATTTTTTCGAGAAAAAAAAGGTGCTCCGATTTCAAAAATTTTTATATATCTTTGCGTTTCAGATGATTTTGAAACTTTCTTGTTGCGCCGTCTGTCTGTCTGTCTGTCTGTCTGTCTGTCTGTCTGTCTGTCTGTCTGTCTGTCTGTCTGTCTGTCTGTCTGTCTGTCTGTCTGTCTGTCTGTCTGTCTGTCTGTCTGTCTGTCTGTCTGTCTGTCTGTCTGTCTGTCTGTCTGTCTGTCTGTCTGTCTGTCTGTCTGTCTGTCTGTCTGTATGTCTGTCTGTATGTCTGTATGTCTGTCTGTCTGTCTGTCTGTCTGTCTGTCTGTCTGTCTGTCTGTCTGTCTGTCTGTCTGTCTGTCTGTCTGTCTGTCTGTCTGTCTGTCTGTCTGTCTGTCTGTCTGTCTGTCTGTCTGTCTGTCTGTCTGTCTGTCTGTCTGTCTGTCTGTCTGTCTGTCTGTCTGTCTGTCTGTCTGTCTGTCTGTCTGTCTGTCTGTCTGTCTGTCTGTCTGTCTGTCTGTCTGTCTGTCTGTCTGTCTGTCTGTCTGTCTGTCTGTCTGTCTGTCTGTCTGTCTGTCTGTCTGTCTGTCTGTCTGTCTGTCTGTCTGTCTGTCTGTCTGTCTGTCTGTCTGTCTGTCTGTCTGTCTGTCTGTCTGTCTGTCTGTCTGTCTGTCTGTCTGTCTGTCTGTCTGTCTGTCTGTCTGTCTGTCTGTCTGTCTGTCTGTCTGTCTGTCTGTCTGTCTGTCTGTCTGTCTGTCTGTCTGTCTGTCTGTCTGTCTGTCTGTCTGTCTGTCTGTCTGTCTGTCTGTCTGTCTGTCTGTCTGTCTGTCTGTCTGTCTGTCTGTCTGTCTGTCTGTCTGTCTGTCTGTCTGTCTGTCTGTCTGTCTGTCTGTCTGTCTGTCTGTCTGTCTGTCTGTCTGTCTGTCTGTCTGTCTGTCTGTCTGTCTGTCTGTCTGTCTGTCTGTCTGTCTGTCTGTCTGTCTGTCTGTCTGTCTGTCTGTCTGTCTGTCTGTCTGTCTGTCTGTCTGTCTGTCTGTCTGTCTGTCTGTCTGTCTGTCTGTCTGTCTGTCTGTCTGTCTGTCTGTCTGTCTGTCTGTCTGTCTGTCTGTCTGTCTGTCTGTCTGTCTGTCTGTCTGTCTGTCTGTCTGTCTGTCTGTCTGTCTGTCTGTCTGTCTGTCTGTCTGTCTGTCTGTCTGTCTGTCTGTCTGTCTGTCTGTCTGTCTGTCTGTCTGTCTGTCTGTCTGTCTGTCTGTCTGTCTGTCTGTCTGTCTGTCTGTCTGTCTGTCTGTCTGTCTGTCTGTCTGTCTGTCTGTCTGTCTGTCTGTCTGTCTGTCTGTCTGTCTGTCTGTCTGTCTGTCTGTCTGTCTGTCTGTCTGTCTGTCTGTCTGTCTGTCTGTCTGTCTGTCTGTCTGTCTGTCTGTCTGTCTGTCTGTCTGTCTGTCTGTCTGTCTGTCTGTCTGTCTGTCTGTCTGTCTGTCTGTCTGTCTGTCTGTCTGTCTGTCTGTCTGTCTGTCTGTCTGTCTGTCTGTCTGTCTGTCTGTCTGTCTGTCTGTCTGTCTGTCTGTCTGTCTGTCTGTCTGTCTGTCTGTCTGTCTGTCTGTCTGTCTGTCTGTCTGTCTGTCTGTCTGTCTGTCTGTCTGTCTGTCTGTCTGTCTGTCTGTCTGTCTGTCTGTCTGTCTGTCTGTCTGTCTGTCTGTCTGTCTGTCTGTCTGTCTGTCTGTCTGTCTGTCTGTCTGTCTGTCTGTCTGTCTGTCTGTCTGTCTGTCTGTCTGTCTGTCTGTCTGTCTGTCTGTCTGTCTGTCTGTCTGTCTGTCTGTCTGTCTGTCTGTCTGTCTGTCTGTCTGTCTGTCTGTCTGTCTGTCTGTCTGTCTGTCTGTCTGTCTGTCTGTCTGTCTGTCTGTCTGTCTGTCTGTCTGTCTGTCTGTCTGTCTGTCTGTCTGTCTGTCTGTCTGTCTGTCTGTCTGTCTGTCTGTCTGTCTGTCTGTCTGTCTGTCTGTCTGTCTGTCTGTCTGTCTGTCTGTCTGTCTGTCTGTCTGTCTGTCTGTCTGTCTGTCTGTCTGTCTGTCTGTCTGTCTGTCTGTCTGTCTGTCTGTCTGTCTGTCTGTCTGTCTGTCTGTCTGTCTGTCTGTCTGTCTGTCTGTCTGTCTGTCTGTCTGTCTGTCTGTCTGTCTGTCTGTCTGTCTGTCTGTCTGTCTGTCTGTCTGTCTGTCTGTCTGTCTGTCTGTCTGTCTGTCTGTCTGTCTGTCTGTCTGTCTGTCTGTCTGTCTGTCTGTCTGTCTGTCTGTCTGTCTGTCTGTCTGTCTGTCTGTCTGTCTGTCTGTCTGTCTGTCTGTCTGTCTGTCTGTCTGTCTGTCTGTCTGTCTGTCTGTCTGTCTGTCTGTCTGTCTGTCTGTCTGTCTGTCTGTCTGTCTGTCTGTCTGTCTGTCTGTCTGTCTGTCTGTCTGTCTGTCTGTCTGTCTGTCTGTCTGTCTGTCTGTCTGTCTGTCTGTCTGTCTGTCTGTCTGTCTGTCTGTCTGTCTGTCTGTCTGTCTGTCTGTCTGTCTGTCTGTCTGTCTGTCTGTCTGTCTGTCTGTCTGTCTGTCTGTCTGTCTGTCTGTCTGTCTGTCTGTCTGTCTGTCTGTATGTCTGTATGTCTGTCTGTAACGACCAACGCGCATAACTCAAAAACCGCTTGGCCGATTTTAATGAAATTTGGTACCTAAGCTGGGTCTTGGGTCGAGATGGTCCCATTTAAAAATGAACAAAATCCACCGAACACAAACCAAATAAAAGGGTCGGGGTAGATTTCAAAAATTAGAGTTTGTGTGAAAATATGGCGTGTGTGATATCAAACGAAAGGTAATTGAGTCTGCAGTTAAATAAAATACATTTTAATTTATTTAAAAATAAAGGGTGGGGGTATATTTTAAAAATTAGAGTTTAAGTGAAAATATGGCGTGTGTGATATCAAACGAAAGGTAATTGAGTCCGGAGTTTAACATAATACATTTTAGTTTTTGTTTTTTTTAAGGGTGGGGGTAGATTTCAAAAATTTGAGTTTAAGTCAAAACATGGCTTGTGTGGTATCAAATAAAAGGTAATTTAGTTTGGAGTTGAATAAAATATATTTCAGTTTTTAGTTATATTAGCTCACACGTACACTATAACTATAGTACCTAGTGTGAGCTTAGGGGCCCATATATTGGCAGAGTATTTTTTTTAGTTTTTGTTTGTTTTTCTCATTACTGTTTTAATGATTTTTTTCCAGATGGATTGACATTAAGAAGGGGTATATTAAAAATTTCTACTTAGCTAAAGTTCTAGTAAAACACTACTATTAATAATATTATACCCACTAAAACATTAACAAAATCACGGAAATATGTGCTTAATTCAATGTGTGACGCATACGCAATTCATTTAACTAGATCAAGGTAGCTAATTATTACCAAATCATGCATTTGTGTCACACATTGAACTATGCCCAAAGGGTAGATAGGTGCGTTTCTACAAACATTGAGTGAATGTGGGTAAGGGGAGAGTAAGGGATGAACTAGTAAAATGGGTTTAAAAAAAATCTTACAGCGTGTGCAGAAAGAATTTTTGAAATTGCTCTATATTTGTGAAAGTTATACCTACAACAACTATTACTAATAAGGAGGGCGGGCAGGATAGAGTGAGAGGGAGGGGCAAACCAGTAAAATGGTGTTGGAAAAAAAATCTTATAGCATGTGCAGAAATAATTTTTAAGAACGCCCTATATTTGATAGAATTATGTAGGAATATTGTTTTTAACAAAAAGTTTCACGGGCAAGACCTCAGAGGTAAAGGTAGCTACGGGGACGCGTTTCTGCCTCATTAGGCTTCATTCAGCCCGAGCATAACCATGAAGCCTAATGAGGTAGAAACGCGTCCCCGTAGCTACCTTTACCTCTGAGGTCTTGCCCGTGAAACTTTTTGTTAAGACTTTATACCTCGTGAACTTCCTTGAAATTTAAAAAAATCCAGGGCTCAGGCTGTTTTCTGGGAGCAGATTATATCTGTCTCCGTCGCGACGTCAAAATTAGCCTCAAAACCGAGGCAACCCTGACCGAAGCTGCAAATTGACAGTTGGTCTCTCCTCAGTAAACACCATATTTCATATTTCTTTTTCAGTTACCCACATCATCATTTCATCTCCTTCCATTTTATGGTTATGCTCGGGCTAAATGGAGCCTAATGAGGCAGAAATGCGTTCCCGTAGCTACCTTTACCTCTGAGATCTTGCCCGTGAAACTTTTTGTTCAGACTTTATACCTCGTGAACTTCCTTCAAATTTAAAAAAATCCAGGGCTCAGGCTGTTTTCTGGGAGCAGATTATATCTGTCTCCGTCGCGACGTCAAAATTAGCCTTAAAACCAAGGCAACCCTGACCGAAGCTGCAAATTGACAGTTGGTCTCTCCTCAGTAAACACCATATTTCATATTTCTTTTTCAGTTACCCACATCGTCATTTCATCTCCTTCCATTTTATGGATATGCTCGGGCTAAATGAAGCCTAATGCGGCAGAAACGCGTCCCCGTAGCTACCTTTACCTCTGAGGTCTTGCCCGGGAAACTTTTTGTTAAGACTTTATATACCTCGTGAACTTCCTTCAAATTTAAAAAAATCCAGGGCTCAGGCTGTTTTCTGAGAGCAGATTATATCTGTCTCAGTCGCGACGTCAAAATTAGCCTTAAAACCGAGGCAACCCTGACCGAAGCTGCAAATTGACAGTTGGTCTCTCCTCAGTAAACACCATATTTCATATTTCTTTTTCAGTTACCCACATCATCTTTTCATCTCCTTCCATTTTATGGTTATGCTCGAGCTGAATGAAGCCTAATGAGGCAGAAACGCGTCCCCGTAGCTACCTTTACCTCTGAGGTCTTGCCCGTGAAACTTTTTGTTAAGACTTTATACCTCGTGAACTTCCTTCAAATATTGTTTTTGAAAAGGTCGGGGGAGAATGACAGGAGGGGAGATGGGTGAGAGCAGGGAGGACCACAAAGTAATTACAACAAATTAGAGGACATTTGCAATGGGTGACCAAAGGATGAAATTTAGGTAATGTGTATGCCTTAAAACTTACATCATGTCACAAAATGGCGTCTGACCGCCACGTTTAACGACACCTTTTTTGTCAAAATCGCTTTAGCCGTTTAGCCTCTAGTGCGACACAAACATACATGCATATCCCAAGCGAAAAACATTACCCTTGTTAGTCAAAGGATCCACCCCATAATCAACTCACGCAATAAAAGTGGTAAACATTTCTAATTTTTAATGTCGTTAGCGGAAGGGAAAATTATAGGGGGTCAAACAAGACCTTGTTCATTAGATTTAGGATGACATCGGGCGTACTTAAGAGTTAGTTTTAACGACAGGGTGTTCAAATTCAATTCTTTAATTTAAAAATCAAGAGTGCATATGACAAGGTATTTATATGATCCAAGTTTGTAAGGCAGAGAACGCAAACGGCACCGGCATGCATTAAATGAAAGGACGACAAGCTAAAGCGTCCATGTGCGGCACAAAATGTATAGCCAAGTTCTCCAATACAAGTTTCAAAATGAATGGTTCTTACTAGTTTGGAAATTTTTTTTTAAACTTTGGTATTCCAGTCAAACTTCTTTACGTTCAATTTAGCACTAGAAAAACATTTCCAAACTAGTAAGAACCATTCATTTTGAAATTTGTATTGGAGAACTTGGCTTTACTTTTATCTCAATTCTTTTTACAGAATACCACTTTCGCGTACTTGGCTTTTTTTTACATGAAATGTTTTTGTTATGATTTCACTCCTTTTTTAAAGGATTTGGATAATATTTAAGTTTTAAAGTAGTAAAATATGCGGAATATTGTTCAAAACTTTTGCAATGCCTTATTAAAAATTTTGAGGTTTTTTCTATATTTTCCTATGGTTTTATCAGCCTTCTAAAGCTCAGCTCTCTAGTGTGCCTGTAAGTAGGCACTGTTAATTTTACATTTATAGGGGAGGAAAGTAAATTAAATCTTTGATGTTATTAAATTTTTTCCTATAGTTTTATCATAGTTCCTATCAGTCTTCCAAAGCTCAGCTCTCTAGCGTTTCTGGAAGTGGAGAATGTTAATTTACATAACTTTACATTTATAGGAGAGGGAAGTTATTGAAAATTTGGGGTTTTTTAATTTTCTTTTATAGTTTTATCATAGTTCCTATCGGCCTTCCAAAGCTCAGCTCTTGAGTGTTTCTGGAAGTGGGCAATGTTACTATTACACAACTTTACATTTATAGAGGTGGGAAGCAAATTAAAATTTTGGGGTTTTAAAATTTTTCCCATTGTTACATCGTAGGTCCTTTCAGCCTTCCAAAGCTCAGCTCCCTAGCGTTTCTGGAAGTGGGCAATGTTACTTTTATATAAATTTACATTTATAGGGGAGGGAAGTAAATTAAAATTTTGGTATTTTAAAATGTTTTCCTATAGTTTTATCATGGTACCTTTCAGTATTAAAAAGCTCAGCTCTCTAGCGTTTCTGGAAGTGGGCAAAGGTAATTTTACATAACTTTACATTTATAGGGGAGGGAAGTAAATTAGAATTTTGGTGTTTTAAATTTTTTCCTATAGTTTTATCATAGTTCCTATCAGTCTGCCAAAGCTCAGCTCTATAGCATTTCTTTTACATAACTTTACATGTATAGGGGAGGGGAGTAAATTAGAATTTTGGGGTTTTTTGATTTTTTTCCAGGAGTTTGGTCATAATTTCTATCAGTCTGCCAAATTTCAGCTTTGTAGCATGTCTGGAAGTACAGTAGAATATTGATGATCTATACATGAGTGAGTGAGTGAGTGGCAATTTCGACGTTTTTTGAAATTTCGTAACTATTTTATACTTTATGGAATTCCATGAAACTTGGAGGGGTTCTTAACTCCATGAAGATCTACAACTGTGCAAAGTTTGAGATTCGTAGCTCATTCGGAAGTAGAGTTTCAGAGAGGTCAAATATCGGCTGAAATGTTTCAAGAAAAGATGTTACGGCGCCCGAACTTGGCGAGGCACTACCGTGCCCTCAGATTTTCTAAAATTGTTCGTTATGTAATATACTATTAGGGACCTTTTGCATGTCCCATTTTTCTCTTGTCTTCTATTTGAGGCATGCGCAGTTACCTGGTTTGAACCTTATCCTTTAATAAAGGAGAGTGTTTTACCTTACTTGTGTTCCAATAACGCAGGCTACTAGTTCCTTTATTTAAAGACCGTGTTGCCGCGCATATAACGTTATGACAATATGTAATGTAAATTTAAAATATTTTTGATATCAGACAATTATTTCAAGAGCTACCAAAATTATTGAAAATTATTTTTTATAAAAACTGGTTTAGTCTTTGCAAAGTCACTTGATTAACTCCTAATACGGGGTTCTATCAATTTCATTAAAGTTTGCTTCATTCTGCCCTTCAAAAGTTATCCAAATTCATATAAAATCTTCCTGGTATAATTTCAACCTTACCGACAGAGAAAAGGCGCGGCTCTTTGCGGTCCGAGCACAAAGTATTTGTTTTCCGACCGACCGAGGCCAGGTGGATGGACGGCACCTGATTGGCAGATTTTTTTGAGATGCGCTTTCAATTGCTTTCAGGTTTTCGTTTCGGGACCCCTTTAGTCGGCAGTATGCAGAGTTAGAAAATAAATCAGTGTCGTTTCTATAGGTGTAGGAATAGAAAGTTTTATTATCTATTTTTATTTCTTAAGTTTACGCCATAATTAATTGAAATAATTTTCATGAGTATATCTACCGCCGCCCATGTCACTTTCTTTAAAGGATACGCCGATGGTCGGCTTTTATCTTTGTTCAACTGACTTTGCAAAAACTATACGTATGTGTTGTTTGGCAATAGTGTGTTCACCAACTCACCAAAAGTCATCATGGTTCTGTGAAGTGTGTAAAAAAATAAGTACATAGTAAACACAGACCTAATCCTTTATTTACCTGGCCAGTGGGGGATCCAGGATTTTCAGGGGGGAGGAGCCAAGGGGGAAGCAAAAACCAAAATATCTCTTGGTTTGCGTGCGTTTTTAATAATTCTTAGGTCTAAAATAAAAATCACAGGTGAGAAAATGTGCCGCAGGCAAAATTTCTTGAAATACTCAGTATTTTTAATAAAAAAGGAAAAAAAGTCGTGTTTTTAGTTCAAACTTGCGGTTGACGCATTGGCATTTTCTCCTGTTGAACTAAAAAAGTTTGATGTCAGGAAGGAGGGGGGGGGTGCCCGGGCCCCTCTTGCCCCCCTGGATTTGCCACTGTACCTGGCAAATTATCACTGGTATTGTTCTTTCAGTTTTTCCCTAGTTCTTTTCGAAACTTTTTAATTAATTTTGCCTACAGAACACAAAACCGACTTTAAACAGATAAATAAAGGATAAAGGATAAAAAATTGTGTATGCAAAAGGTCAAAATTGGGCTTTTAAATATCACGTGACATCTGTCATTTAATGTCGCTTTTATAAAGGATCAAGTTAGCTAAAGAAGGGCGTGCAAAAGTTCCTATTATGTAACAAAATAGCAACAGGACTTACTTCATCATGGAAGCGACACTCTCTAAATTGTAATTCCTTGTGCATGATAAAGCCGCTCTGCATGTCGGACAGATTTGTAGTGCCTTCCAGCAGTCCTCACAGATACTGTGACCTAAAAAAATATATTTTTTAGCAATTCATAACCTAAACTCTAGATTTTTCTAAACTTCATCATAAAATACCAGAAAAAACCTCTGTTTTTGGGTAGGACGCCTGTATAGGTATTATCACTAATGTTAATTGCAATAAGCTTGAATGGAAGAATGGTAGTAGATTGACTATCGGTAATAGATCACATAATTTAAAGTCACCGGGTGTTTGCCTCCAATTCGAGTAGGAGGGCCTGTGTGACACCAATTCATATAGTAGAGAGGCTAGCTTCATATCTTAATACCTATCAAAGATATATTTCCAAAACTTGGGAATTCCGTTGGACGAAACCACCTTGTATACTTTATGTTTCGTCGATAATCAGATAGCAGTGGCTCAGGATTATAACGACCTCGAATATATGACACGAAAACTAATAGAAGAGTACAATAAGTGGGGACTAGAGGTTAATCTCAATAAGACAGAGTATATGATTGTGTATCGGTGGAATGAAACAGGATCTAATCTTAAATACCGGACTGCGAATTCAGTCCTGTGATGAGTATAAATACTTTGGTCTAAAAATTACAGCTGACGGAACACTAGACAAAGCTATAAAAGATCGAAATGTACAAGGAATAAAAGCAATAACTTTATTAAATGGAATAATTTGGGACCAAAGTATATCAAAACATAACAAAAAGCTTATATATAACACCATTGTAAAAAGTATTATTACATACGGCTCAGAAGTGTGGCCAATCAAGGATAGAACAGAAAAAATTCTTTCTGCTACGGAGATGGACTATTGGAGAAGAGCAGCAGAGAAATCAAAAAGAGAAAGAGTTACAAATCACAGAATAAGAGAAATTATGACAGTGGGTGAACGTACTTTAGTGGATGATATAAGAACAAAACAACTGGTATGGAACGGACATGTACAAAGAATGAATCATGAAAGACTACCTAAACAAATACTACAATGGAAACCAACTGGCCGACGAAAACGAGGACGGCCAAGGAGAAGCTGGAGAGAAGAAATAGACAGTGAAATAAGAATAAGAGGCCTAGATGATGAATTATGGGCAAACAGAAACGAGTGGAGATTGGGTATCGGAAGACGTAGAACATTGTGGAACAAAAAATATAATATATATATAATTATTTTTTAAAACGACAATTAAATACCTGTTATACAATTTTTTCGTAAAATTGATGTGGCAAGAGTTAACAGCAAAAGTTTTTGAAAAACCATGGAAAAAATCGCAATCTTCGATTTTTGACATCACCCAGGCGCTCTTACTCAAATTTGAGGCAAACACCCGGCAAAATTAAGTGATACATAACCAATCGATTTGGGGTAGTCTAAAACCTCCATCCACTATTTTTTTTCGGTAAAAAAAAGTTATTATTTTTTAGTATTAAAAAAAAACTATATCTTTGTTAGTTTTTAAGATCTAAAGCAAATTGCTTCTCTGTCTTAATTGGTGTTCTATCGAAAACAAAAAGCTTCTTAACAGTTTTTCTATAAAATCAATTTAGCAAAAGTTATAAGTCAAAGTGTGTGAAAAGGCACGAAAAAGCCCCCATCTTGGATTTATCACGTTGCACTGGCCCACAGTCCCTAGAAGAGAGCGGTCATATATATATATATATATATAT
The DNA here is from genome assembly GCA_963576565.1 of Aspidapion aeneum. Taxonomy (NCBI): domain Eukaryota; kingdom Metazoa; phylum Arthropoda; class Insecta; order Coleoptera; family Brentidae; genus Aspidapion; species Aspidapion aeneum. The sequence goes on from OY755048.1 coordinate 49,406,031, forward strand.
ATATATATATATATATATATATATATGTTACCGGACAAACCCGATTTTAGGATAAACTAGTTTTCCCTAGGCCAAACTAGTATATCTGAAGAGCGATAGGATGAACTAGTTTGTCCTAGTCTAAACTACTTCGGACCACGATTTAACTGGTCTGAACTGCTTAGATGGTAGCCGCTTGGCTTTGGCTCGCCGATCACAATTTAGTTTGCACGCGTACATTGACTGTTACGGAGCGTTCGTTTTATTGCAAAATCGTGGCGTATTGTACGTGGAAGCTAGCCCTACCAAGTGTACTTTGGCTGCCTGACTTCCGCATGCGCAGATCTACCAATATTATTTACCTCATGTATTACAACAGATGAGCAAGGTGATTTTCACTTGATTTCTAACCACATGAAAATAGAAAGTTTTAAAAACCTAACCTATAACTATCTAACCGAACCGAACCAAAGCAAACTGAACCAATATTTTTTTTCAAAAAAAAAACTTTCCTGACTTCCTACCCGGGATCCTAGAGGATGTGAATCCGAACCAGACCAAACCGAACCGAATCGAACCGAACCTATCCAAACCTAACCATACCCAACTAAACCTAATTAGCAGTGTTGTAGTTTAGTTTGGTTAGCGCTTTTAGTAGTTAGTCTTAAATACCCTGTTTCCACCAATGCATGTCCACCCCCCCCCGATTCAAAAAACGCATTAGGTGACGCTGCATTTAAAACCGGTGCAAATCCATGGCACATCACGTGCGTTTTTTTAATCGGGGTGGGCATGCATTGGTGAAAACAGGGTATAATACATTTATAGCAAGCACGGAACAGGTACAAACACTACGTACAAGACGACATAAAATGTACGAAGTTTCCTGGCAAAAGACGAAATTACGCTATAAACAGCGTTTGACTGCTGATTGCTAGGAAAACTGTGACGTAGCTCTGACGTCACGGCCGTCATGACACCGAGTTACCAGACAACCGGTTTATTTAAGGACCGTGACACTGGCCCTCCTACTGAAATTGGAGGTAAACACCCGGTGACTTAAAATTGTGCAATCTATCACCAATAGATTAAGGGTAGTTTAAAAAAAAGACTTTCACAACTATCCCACAAGCCACCATAGGCCTTCTGTTTTAAAAATTAAAAAATTAGATGTTGTATTGAAATTAAAAACAAATATCTTTTCAAAATATCGAGCCAAAACTAAAACTAAAACCACGGCGGATGCGATTTGTCCTGGCGGCAAAATATTTGGGTCATCGGCAAATTGGTCCAGCGTACAGTGGAACGTTTGGCTAATCTAGGTGGACCTGGTTAAGTACTATAAATGAATATTCCAGCTACCTACAATTAAAGTGCTAATTCCATACATCTTAGATCCACAATATGGTTTTTGTGTTCCCTCTGGTTGTCAAGATATTTACACTGAAAGTTGGATCTTAAAAATTATTTGCTTAGATATTTCAATCTTATGTGTTCGGTTCGGTTCGGTTCGGCAATGCTTTAAAGCAATATTGTTTTTTCCCGCGTAGTAGGCGCTGGAGTAAAACAAGCGGCAGGATTTTTTAGAGTGAAATGTCCTTAAGACTAGGGTATCATTTTGACTGATATTGTTGCTGTGTTTTATTTTCTATAATTTTATAAATTCGCTGGTGTTTTGGTAAGGAAAATTTTATTTTTATATATTTTTGTTGGACTGAAGCTGTTGGTGTTAGTTTTAATATTTTCTAATTTACTGAAATTTCTACTTTATGACGTATTATTGAAATTTTGTCGAATTTTGTCGTAAACTTGTACTTAATAATTTTGTTAGCCTGCAATTCTAAAAACAGAAAACGTACTATTTATACGTGTAAGGACATTTGTTTTACGATACCTTCATAAATGTGCTCTTTGATGATTTTCTAACTTAAATGAATTAGTTAATCTTCGTGCTTTTTGTCTGTATCTCGATGGGTCGGTGTTTCTGTTTCTCTACAGGGTGTCCAGATAAAAGTAACTACATAGGGCTTTGTGGGAATTTCAGAAACGGTAACACTTACGATATTGGTCAAAAAGGAAAAAAGTGACACTATTGCGAGCCTAATCGGTTGCTGTATCGAAGTTAAAAACATATACAGGGGGTTTCAAAATAATACCCAAAAACTAAAAATTGTGTTATTCGATGAAAATGACAAGGCCAATCAAATGACGTTAAAGATTTTTTTCAAGGTTTTAATTTTTGAAAAAGTCACAATTTTTAGTTTTTTCTCAATATTCCAAAAACGCATAAATGTTTTCTTTGATTCAGCAACTAACGGGACTCGGAATAGCACCACTTTTCTTATTAAAATTGATATGTCTTACCGTCTTCTAAATCCTCATAAATTCCTTTGTAGTTACTTTTATTTGGGACACCCTGTATGTATGTGCATGGGCCCATTCTTAAAATACGTAACGCTCAAGGGGATGAGGTGGGTCATTCCCTTGCGTAATACTTTCATGATTCTTTAATGTATTTTTCTTGAAAATACATTACGGAGGGGGGAGGAGCTGTTATGTATGTCTATACGATGAGTTTTTGAAACACTCGAAAAGTAGAAATTTTTTTCTTGATCGTATTTTACAGCCCCCTAAAACTCCTGTATTTCAATTTTTCTGAAATACCCTGTATATTGCAAAACTAGAAAGAATATATACCATTATTTTATTGGTATAAAATTTGTTGAAACAATTTTCGTTAAAAATATACAGTATAGGTACAAATCTTAAAATCGTTAAAATCTGAAACACCCTATACAAAAGGTAGGTAATATTGTCAATACTAAATGTTTTTAAAGATTTTATGTTATATTAAAGCAAAAAAAAATCAAGAATTGAAGAGTGTTATTGTTGCTTAAGGGTTGTCCACCTAGATTATCAAAACGTTCCACTGTGCGGCGCACGAAGGAGTATCTGTATAATAAAACCGGATGTAAAAATTACTAAGATGCTTAAAACTACCTTCGAACCATTTTGTGTTATAGTCTAATAACATATCTATATAGCCTACCTTATGAAACTTCCCCCTCTACTTGCATCGTGTTGTGAGGTCAGTCGAAACTTAATGAATTTTGGAGTCACAAACCTTTGTTTTGACTTGTTGTGGCTCATATTAAAAAAACAATTTGTTGAAAATGGAAAAAGACTATACTTTAAAACGTAATTTTATTCCTCTGTTGTTTACATTGTACGTTTACGAAATATTTTAAAATTCCCTATTTGTGTATTTATACTTCCCTAATTTTTGCCTTATCAAAGCGTTTTAGTTGCCTGCTGGGTCTTGTCGAGCTATATTTCTTTATTAGACATGAAGCTTAGGCTTATGTCAATTATGGCTCATAAAAAATGTGTCCTAAATTCGCCATTTTGGCTTATATGCATAAAATAAATACCAAACAAATAAAACAGCAATTAAAAGCAATAAAACTCAAAAAATATGTTCGAATTCGAAGTTTTTGGTGGTTTTAGGTATTTCTAGGAGAGATAGAAAAACCCTACTCCCACTTGCAAGCTTTAATTTTTAAAAGATGAGTAAAGGTGAAAACCGTATCGTCATTATTTAAATAAAACTTCTTTACACAAAATATATAATGCCTATTTCTTATCCATCTTTAGATATCTAATACCTCTTTGGGAAACCTGTGGAAAAACTTTGTTTAAGAATGCCGAATTTCTTCAAAACAAAGTAGTTCAAGTTTTGTTTAATTTGCCTTTTAGAACACCAACTGACGAAGTTTATAATCAGACATCTATATTGAAAATTTCTAAAACTCTAAAAATTTAACAAAACAGCAATATTACAATTGTTTATAGGAACCAAGTTCATTCTTACGAAACTAGAAACGATAAAAATTTATTTTTAGAAAGTACAAAAACAAATGTTGCTCTAAACAATCCAATACGTCTTTGCACGAAAACTGACAATGAGTTACCAGATGATGTAAAAAAAATACATAATTTTAACACTTTCAAAAATAAATTAATCAAAATTTTCACGTAGCATATCTTATAGATTTGTCAAATCAAAGTTTAGATCTTAATTTTTAATTGTTAACAAAAAAAACAAATTTACTATTTTTGTTATATTAACGTTTAAGTCAAAATTTATTTATAACTATGTTTAAGTTGGATAGGATAGTTTAGTTACAAAATGTTTTTCTAAGTCTCCGGGACCAGCTTACAGCTTGAGTTACTGTTTAAACAACATGCAGTTGTCTTTTGTGAGATAATTAAGTATTTAAAATGTTATAAAAATTATTGTTGTTTAAATAAAGCTTTCAAACAAAAAATAATCATATTGATACAATAGTAGTAAATAGTAATAGTAATTTTTTATAGTTTTTTTAAAGAAGAATCCAGCTTGTTCAATTATTTTTATCTGTCACTTTTAGTTATTGAGATATTACATAAAGTTGATATTTTAATTGATTTTATTAAATTTAACTGTGGAACAACAAAACGTATGAAAAAAATATTTATTTAATATTTTTTTTAGTCTACATTTATAAAAATTGTAGGCTTCCAATAAAAATTAATTCCTAAAATTATTTGTCATTAATTATATGCAATGAATGATTTTCTAATTATTTATTGGTTTAGCAAAAAATTTTGTGTACGCCTATAAAATAAAATTGCATAAAACGGTGACCAATAATTTTAAAAGTAATATCATATCAAAAAATTAACAACATGAACAGGGGTGGATCTACGAATTTTATTAGGGGATATCAATAGCTAGTCTTCAAAAAAATTATGCATATTAATCAGAAGGAATATTCTGTGTGTGAAAAGTAAATATAATTTTATAATTTTAATTTTTGGAGAGGAAATTCCTCTTTTAACCCTCACCGCCTGTCATAAATAACAGTAAATAACTTGTAAGCTAATAAAAATCGGATTACAATATCTTTATTCTTATCACCTCAACCTAATCAACTCACTCCGTTTGACCCATGAAAATACAACAGTGTTATGATACGAATACTCCTATGTTACCTTTGTGGACCTACAAAAAGCATATGATACCGTTCCAGTAGAAAAATTATAGACAGTATTAGAACAAACTTATATCAATCATACATATATAAAAGCGATAAAAGAACTATACAAAGGGTCAAAATCTAAAATTAAAATTGGAAATCGACTTTCAAAAGAATCCCAGGTAACGAAAGGCTTAAGACAGGGATGTTGCAAAATATATATTTCACTAGCTCTAAAAAACTGGACACGTAAAGTACACGGCATGGGAATACAACTTAACGACCGATTTACCATATACACACTACGTTTTGCTGACAACCAAGTAATTGTAGCTATTGATAAAGAAGACATGGAGTATACAAAAATGGAGGTTAACAGTGAACGTGGACAAGACACAGTACTTATGTATTGGAAACGAATCATGTGAGTTAGAACTAGACAATGGACAAACAATATCTCCATGCAATGAGTATGTATCCTTGGGTGTCACATTTGATAAGACAGGAACAGACTGTAAAGAACTAGAAAAAAGAATAGTAAAAGCAAAAAAGGTAATTGGTTGTCTTAACAATAGTTTATGGAGCAGAGAGATAAAAAAGAATGTAAAATTTAACATTTATGAAACAATGGTGAAAAGCGCGCTGCTGTATGGAATAGAGACTTGTCGCGTAACAGAAAAATACAAAGCAAAAATGGAAAGTGTCGAAATGGATGCAATAAGAAGATCAATGAGAATATCTAGAACAGATCATATAAGAAATGAGATCATAAATAAAAGAATGGGAATCGACGGAAGCATAACGGATGACATCACTAAAAGACAACTGATATGGTACGGCCATGTGCAACGGATGCACGACGAAAGATTACCAAAGCAGGTCCTAAAATGGCAACCAATAGGGCGCAGAAAAAAAAGCATCCTAAACTGGAATGGCAACAGTCAATCCAAAGATCAATGAGTCAAAAAAACCTGATGGAAGATGATTGTCAGGATCTAAGGAGGTGGAGAATAGGCGTGGGACAACGTAAAAAAACGTTCTAAACCGACATAGTAGTATACTCCTATGTGCGGCGACGAGTTTAATACACAGAAAATCGGCCGCGGTGAGGCCGGGGCGCGTATTTACGTTTCCGTGCTGATTTCACGGCAGCGCTGTTTTGAAATAGACACGGAAATGTTGCAACATATTTGGTTACAAATGCGTGTTGATTTTAAGGCGCCGAAGCTCGAACAAGGCACGGATTTGTATTGAATTACGCAGCGCAGGGATTTACTTATTAGTGCACATTTGAAACTTAAATTGGATTCACGTTGTTTATTAGTTTGATTTTGAGGTTATATGTTTGTTAATATGAAAATTATGGAGCAGTTTAAAAGTATTTGTACTAATATTACTCAAGATTTTGAAATTCTTTGAAGTTTGAAGAACACTCTTCCATTAACTATACCTGCAAAGTTCAGTGTTCATTGTCTTACACCGGCAACTACGACGACAGATGTTGTTCTGTTATTAATAAATTTTAATGATTTAAATGATTTTCACTTGATTTCTAACCACATGAAAATAGAAAGTTTCAAAAACCTAACCTAACGAAAGCTAATCAATCAAATCTAACCGAACCGAACCAAAGCAAACTGAACCGATAATTAAAAAAAAAAAACTTTCCTGAGTTCCTACCCGGGATCCTAGAGGCTGTGAATCCGAACCGAACCGATCCTAACTAAACCGAACCAAACCTAATCTAACCAAACTAAACTACAACACTATTCACACCCTCTCGGATCCCGGGAAAGAAGTCAGGAAAGTTTTTTTTTTAATTGTTGGTTCAGTTTGCTTTGGTTCGGTTCGGTTTGGTTCAATTCGTTTCGTTTCGATTCGGATTCACATCCTCTAGGATCCCGGGTAGGAAGTCAGGAAAGTTTTTTTTTTAATTATTGGTTTAGTTTGCTTTGGTTCGGTTCGGTTAGATTTGATTGATTAGCTTTCGTTATGTTAGCGTTTTAACCTGACAGTTGAATACGCTTTTGTAATAGTTTAATGAGCGATGTTCTCTTACAGATCCGTGCTCATTTCGAGATCAGAACTCTTAAAATCAACACGTATTTGAACCCAAATATATTGTAACATTTCCGTGTCTATTTCAAAACCGCGCCGACGTCAAATGAGCACGGAAACGTAAATACGCGGCCAGGGCAAATTGGCGGCGGCGAATTGTCTAATTCCCTTCCTACCTGCCAAACATATAAAAATCTTCCGTTTCATGTAATCCAAACACTCTGGGCACTTAAAGAATCGCTTTACACTGTTCATATTGAGAATAAAAAAAAATTATTAAAAGCAACTAATTTTTAAAATCTTGTAAAACGGGCGAGCACTCACAAAACAAATTGTTTCTGAAAGTGTATTCTGCAAATTATGGAGATTTTTTTGTTAGTAAAGTACCTATATTTATATGTTTTTTGTAAATATTAGAGACCTTTAGCAAACACTCCGGTAGAAAAAGCCCCGTTTTCATTACAGCAAGCACGACCGAACGCATTCGCTTACGTTGTGTTTCGCAAATTTATTGCAGTATTATAGTTCAGGCCCTACAGGGTCCGATACTGCGTTTAATGATAGAAGCAACACACTTGGTATGGATAGACATAAGACTCGCCTGAACATTTTACGAAAGGGAACCACCCCCCTATCCCTGGCAGGGGGGTGGTTATCCCTCCTTAAACGTGCTGTTTGATAGTTTTTTGCTAATAACTCGAAAACAGTCAACTTTTTCAAAAATCCTCTTGAGATTATTTTTCAAGCAGATACAATTTTCTTTCCAACGATGTACCTTAGTACCCTCTGACGACAGTGGTGCGCATTCCATTGGCGTACGAAAAAAGGGAAAATTCTTTAAAATATTTTTTTATCTATTTCTTGTGGTATGTTTTATCCTTAACACTATTTAAAAAAATATATTTTTGATTAAAAGCCCATTGTATACAGTTAAATACTTATTAAGCTAAGCATATTGTTTTTTAAATAGCCGCCTTGAATTAAAAATAAATGTGTTTGTAGAAATCCTTAAATCAAACAAAAATTTTGAACAATCATTTTTGTAACTGAATAAACAAAAATGAGAGTGAGTAAAAATTTTTTTTGATTAGTGATAACTTAAAACTGACTTTTTCTAGTTACCCTTCTTCAAAGTGGTAGTGGGGGGCATCCCCCTCTCACCCCCCTCAAAAGTGCTCCCTTACTGTCTTTTCCCAATTATTTGCAAACTTTTAACTTGGCAAAAAACAACTAAGTAACAATTCCTAATGCTGATGAAAAGTCCGCTCTAACGATGTGTAACACGCCCTACTTGCGTCAGTGGCACACCTTTTATAGGCACTTATATAAATGAGAGGTGTTGAAAAAACTTGTTTTTTATTTAATTTTCCTTAATTTTACTGTCCCACATGTCTGGTTTTAAAATTTATTTTTAAATCTAAAGACATTTCCTGTCTAACGATGTATATTACTCCCCCCTCAAGGCAGCGGTAGATCTAGCATCCACCCGCGTACTCATGGTGGGGGGGGGTCCCCTCTTAAATATTTTTTAAAATTTTTTCTCACAAACCGAAAAATGTCAAATCACATTTGACCATTTTTGGTGCGTCTATGCTTGATCTACCGCTGCTTTGAGGCATCGAAGAAATAACTGGGTTCTCTGTTTGAGGGGAGAGTGATATACATCGTTGGAAAGGATATTCTTTCAGCTTTAAAAACAAGTTTTAAAACCAGACATGTGGATAGTAAAATTTAAGAAAATTAAAAAAGACAAGTTTTTTCCACACCTCTTTTATTTAAATGCCTATAAAACCTGCACCACTGATGTAAGGGGGGCGTGTTATACATCGTTAGAGAGGACTTTTCATCAGCCTTAATAATTGTTACTTAGTTGTTTTTGCCAAGTTAAAAGTTTGCAAATATTTGGGAAAATACTGTAAGAGAGCACTTTTGAGGGGGTGGGAGGGGGGATGCCCACCCCACTTTAAAGAAGGTTTCAAAGTCAGTTTCAAGTTATTACTAACCACAAATAATTTTTTACTCACTCTCATTTTTATTTACTGAGTTACAAAATTAATGTTCAAAATTTTTGTTTGATTTAAGAATTTCTACAAACACATTTATTTTTATCTCAAGGCGGCTATTTAAAAAATATATGTCTAGCTTAATAACTATTTAACTGTATACAATGGGCTTTCAACCAAAAATATTTTTTTGAAAAAAAAAATAGTGCTAAGGATAAAAATAACACAAAAAATAGATAAAAAATATTTTAAAAATTTTTCCCTTTTCGTACGCTAATGGAATGCGCACCACTGCCGTCACAGGGTACTTAGGTACATCGTTGGAAAGGAAATTGTATCTGCTTGAAAAATGATACCAGAAGATTTTTGAAAAAGTTGAAGTTTGAAAGCCGACTGTTTTCGAGTTATCAGCAAAAAACTTTCAAAAAGCACGTTTAAGGGGGGCGAACCACCCCCCTGCCAGGGGTGTGTTCGGGAGAGTCTTATGTCTATCCATACCAAGTGTGTTGCTTCTATCATTAAACGCAGCATATGGCTTGAATCTCGGATGTAGGGCCTGAACTATATAGGCAAGATTTCGAAAAATCCACTTTCTCAAAGTATTTTATATTACTTTTTGGCAAATGATCAAAAAACTGAAATATATTTTATTGAACTCCAGACTCAATTACCTTTCGTTTGATACCACACAAGCCATGTTTTGACTTAAACTCTAATTTTTAAAATCTACCCCCCCCCCTTTTTTTAAATTAAAATGTATTTTGTTTAACTCCTGACTCAATTACCTTCCGTTTGATATCACACACGCCATATTTCCACTTAAACACTAATTTGTGAAATTTACCCCCACCCTTTTTTTTAAAATAAGCTAAAATGTATTTTGTTTAACTCCAGACTCAATTACTTTTTGTTTGATATCACACACGCCATATTTTTAAATAAACTCTACCCCCACCCTTTTATCTGGCTTGCGTTCGGTGTCTGTCTGTCTGTCTGTCTGTCTGTCTGTCTGTCTGTCTGTCTGTCTGTCTGTCTGTCTGTCTGTCTGTCTGTCTGTCTGTCTGTCTGTCTGTCTGTCTGTCTGTCTGTCTGTCTGTCTGTCTGTCTGTCTGTCTGTCTGTCTGTCTGTCTGTCTGTCTGTCTGTCTGTCTGTCTGTCTGTCTGTCTGTCTGTCTGTCTGTCTGTCTGTCTGTCTGTCTGTCTGTCTGTCTGTCTGTCTGTCTGTCTGTCTGTCTGTCTGTCTGTCTGTCTGTCTGTCTGTCTGTCTGTCTGTCTGTCTGTCTGTCTGTCTGTCTGTCTGTCTGTCTGTCTGTCTGTCTGTCTGTCTGTCTGTCTGTCTGTCTGTCTGTCTGTCTGTCTGTCTGTCTGTCTGTCTGTCTGTCTGTCTGTCTGTCTGTCTGTCTGTCTGTCTGTCTGTCTGTCTGTCTGTCTGTCTGTCTGTCTGTCTGTCTGTCTGTCTGTCTGTCTGTCTGTCTGTCTGTCTGTCTGTCTGTCTGTCTGTCTGTCTGTCTGTCTGTCTGTCTGTCTGTCTGTCTGTCTGTCTGTCTGTCTGTCTGTCTGTCTGTCTGTCTGTCTGTCTGTCTGTCTGTCTGTCTGTCTGTCTGTCTGTCTGTCTGTCTGTCTGTCTGTCTGTCTGTCTGTCTGTCTGTCTGTCTGTCTGTCTGTCTGTCTGTCTGTCTGTCTGTCTGTCTGTCTGTCTGTCTGTCTGTCTGTCTGTCTGTCTGTCTGTCTGTCTGTCTGTCTGTCTGTCTGTCTGTCTGTCTGTCTGTCTGTCTGTCTGTCTGTCTGTCTGTCTGTCTGTCTGTCTGTCTGTCTGTCTGTCTGTCTGTCTGTCTGTCTGTCTGTCTGTCTGTCTGTCTGTCTGTCTGTCTGTCTGTCTGTCTGTCTGTCTGTCTGTCTGTCTGTCTGTCTGTCTGTCTGTCTGTCTGTCTGTCTGTCTGTCTGTCTGTCTGTCTGTCTGTCTGTCTGTCTGTCTGTCTGTCTGTCTGTCTGTCTGTCTGTCTGTCTGTCTGTCTGTCTGTCTGTCTGTCTGTCTGTCTGTCTGTCTGTCTGTCTGTCTGTCTGTCTGTCTGTCTGTCTGTCTGTCTGTCTGTCTGTCTGTCTGTCTGTCTGTCTGTCTGTCTGTCTGTCTGTCTGTCTGTCTGTCTGTCTGTCTGTCTGTCTGTCTGTCTGTCTGTCTGTCTGTCTGTCTGTCTGTCTGTCTGTCTGTCTGTCTGTCTGTCTGTCTGTCTGTCTGTCTGTCTGTCTGTCTGTCTGTCTGTCTGTCTGTCTGTCTGTCTGTCTGTCTGTCTGTCTGTCTGTCTGTCTGTCTGTCTGTCTGTCTGTCTGTCTGTCTGTCTGTCTGTCTGTCTGTCTGTCTGTCTGTCTGTCTGTCTGTCTGTCTGTCTGTCTGTCTGTCTGTCTGTCTGTCTGTCTGTCTGTCTGTCTGTCTGTCTGTCTGTCTGTCTGTCTGTCTGTCTGTCTGTCTGTCTGTCTGTCTGTCTGTCTGTCTGTCTGTCTGTCTGTCTGTCTGTCTGTCTGTCTGTCTGTCTGTCTGTCTGTCTGTCTGTCTGTCTGTCTGTCTGTCTGTCTGTCTGTCTGTCTGTCTGTCTGTCTGTCTGTCTGTCTGTCTGTCTGTCTGTCTGTCTGTCTGTCTGTCTGTCTGTCTGTCTGTCTGTCTGTCTGTCTGTCTGTCTGTCTGTCTGTCTGTCTGTCTGTCTGTCTGTCTGTCTGTCTGTCTGTCTGTCTGTCTGTCTGTCTGTCTGTCTGTCTGTCTGTCTGTCTGTCTGTCTGTCTGTCTGTCTGTCTGTCTGTCTGTCTGTCTGTCTGTCTGTCTGTCTGTCTGTCTGTCTGTCTGTCTGTCTGTCTGTCTGTCTGTCTGTCTGTCTGTCTGTCTGTCTGTCTGTCTGTCTGTCTGTCTGTCTGTCTGTCTGTCTGTCTGTCTGTCTGTCTGTCTGTCTGTCTGTCTGTCTGTCTGTCTGTCTGTCTGTCTGTCTGTCTGTCTGTCTGTCTGTCTGTCTGTCTGTCTGTCTGTCTGTCTGTCTGTCTGTCTGTCTGTCTGTCTGTCTGTCTGTCTGTCTGTCTGTCTGTCTGTCTGTCTGTCTGTCTGTCTGTCTGTCTGTCTGTCTGTCTGTCTGTCTGTCTGTCTGTCTGTCTGTCTGTCTGTCTGTCTGTCTGTCTGTCTGTCTGTCTGTCTGTCTGTCTGTCTGTCTGTCTGTCTGTCTGTCTGTCTGTCTGTCTGTCTGTCTGTCTGTCTGTCTGTCTGTCTGTCTGTCTGTCTGTCTGTCTGTCTGTCTGTCTGTCTGTCTGTCTGTCTGTCTGTCTGTCTGTCTGTCTGTCTGTCTGTCTGTGTATGTATGTATGTATGTATGTATGTATGTCTGTCTGTCTGTAACGACCAACGCGCATAACTCAAAAACCGCTTGGCCGATTTCAATGAAATTTGGTACCTAGGCTGGGTCTTGGGTCGAGATGGTCCCATTTAAAAATGAACAAAATCCACCCAACACAAACCAAATAAAAGGGTGGGGGTAGATTTCAAAAATTAGAGTTTATGTGAAAATATGGCGGGTGTGATATCAAACGAAAGGTAATTGAGTCTGCAGTTAAACAAAATACATTTTAATTTATTTTAAAAAAAGGGTGGGGGTATATTTTAAAAATTAGAGTTTAAGTGAAAATATGGCGTGTGTGATATCAAACGAAAGGTAATTGAGTCCGGAGTTTAACATTTTAGTTTTTTGTTTTTTTTAAGGGTGGGGGTAGATTTCAAAAATTTGAGTTTAAGTCAAAATATGGCTTGTGTGGTATCAAACAAAAGGTAATTTAGTCTGGAGTTGAATAAAATATATTTCAGTTTTTAGTTATATTAACTCACACGTACACTATAACTATAGTACCTAGTGTGAGCTTAGGGGCCCATATATTGGCAGAGTATTTTTTAAATCATCCCCATATATGGACGTCGCTGTCTAGATTAAAGTATAAAATTAATTTTTTCCTATTAATCTTAGTTTCTGAGAAAATTAGATAAAACATGTAACAAAAATGGTTTATTTTCTGTTTTTTTTTTAATTAATTTAACCAATCCGGTCAGGTTATACCCCATTTTATAGGAAATTTTATTGCCTATAACAAAATGTAACATATGTTTTTTGTATATATTAGTTTTAAAAAAAATCGAATCTTTGGGAAAACGGGTATTTTTTCAACTTTTTTAAATTTCTTCAACAAACGGACGCCGCTGGAGAGTTTGTTATCAGTCTAACTCCATTGAATTATATCTTGTTAAAAAGGGAATTTTATTGTCTACAATAAATTTTATTAAAAATTGTTCTCTGAGAAGCTTAATTTTTAGGAAAATTTGAAAAAACCTCATCAAAAATGATCTTTCGCAACTAAGATATTAGATATTGGTAAGGCCGTACAGAAGGGGAAATCAGGGGGATCAACAGCACAAATAAGAAAAAAATTGGACAATATTTTTATTACATTTTTTTAAACTCCCGATTTTTTCTTCTGGATATTGGTATTTTAAAAAAGATATTAATTAGTGCCATTATCACATTATTTCCTTGATACAATATACTTCTTTTAATATAAAAGTAACTGTAACAATCAAACGCGGCCTAAAGTTACTACATACAGACTTTTTTAATTTAAATGTTTAATGTTTTAATTAGTTCGTTTGTCAAATATTCAAAAATAAATATTAATAATTTGGAATAGGTACAGCGTGTCCCATTTTCGATGGGATTAAATGGGAAACTCGGTTATTATTAAAGATATCGATTTTCTGATTGCACCTTACCGTGCTCTTTTTTGGAGCCCTTAAAAATGGTGTAATCACATTTTTGCTATACCTCGTGGTTTCGCTAATACCGTTTTTGAAAAAATTGCATTTTAATTAATTCCTTGTATCTCGCCTATTTTGCAAGATATTTTTATTCTGTAAAAATCTTTCTATGGCAACTTTTTTAGAGCAAAATATTGACGTTGTCACTTTTTTAAAATATTGTTTAGTTTTTGAGATATGGTATTTATCATAAAAAAATTAAATACGGACCTGGATTTTTTTTATTACTATTTTAATTGGTTCCATGCTATTATTTTCTTAAAATGATAAAACTTTAATATTTTTTTTGATTTAAATTAAAAAAAAAACTATTGAATATTTGAAAAAAAATATTATAGTCCGAACCTGAAAATTTCCAACTTAATTATAATTTAAAAATTGCAAGACACACTAGTTGAACGATTTTTAGTTTATCTGTTTTGAAATGATAATTAAAAGATTTATTAATACAGTAAAAAACGTTAAAAAGTTACAAAAATAATATCATACTAATTATTTGATAGTAGCACAGCAGGTCGTAAAATTTACAAAACAAAAGCGTGGAATTGACATTGTCATTTTACTTGTCATTTTTGTGAATGGCTTACAATTATCTTAAACTGGCTAGAAATCGACTATATCCAGATTTTGAAAAATGTGATATGTTTGACTGCTTCATTCAAACAAAATCCCAATATTTAAATAGCAGAAATATTTTTACGCAAAATGCGTTAAGAAAAATTACTCAAAAATGCCAACAATGTCTAACACATAATGGTAATCAGAAAAATTAGTTATTTTTTGTAATTTGTTTTTTTTTTGTATTTTTCGTAGACTTTGTTTCAAATAAATCTGTAAATTAACGTAAAACCATTTTAATATGCTAAGTATCAAAACAGTTAAACTAAAAATTGTTTAACTAGCAATTTTTAATTTATATTTATGTTGGAAATATCCAGGTTCGGACTAATTTTTTTAAAAATATTAAATATTTTTTTTTACCTTAAAACAAAAAATTTTAAAATTTTTATTATTTTATGATAATACTAGCATGAAACCAATCAAAATAGTAATAACAAAAATCAAGGTTCGTATTTAATTTTTTAATGATAAATACCATATCTCAAAAACTAAACAATATTTTAAAAAGTTCACAACGTCATAATTTTCTTCTAAAAAAGGTGCCATGAAAAGGTTTTTACAGAATAAAAATATCTCGCAAAATAAGCGAGATACAAGGGATTATTAAAAATATAATTTTTTCAAAAACTCCCTGTACTAGCGAAACTAAGGGGTATATCAAAAATCTGATTACACCATTTTTAAGGGCTCCAAAAAAGAGCACGGTAAGGTGCAATCAGAAAATCGATATCTTTAATAATAACCGAGTTTCCCATTTAATCCCATCGAACCCAATCGAAAATGGGACACGCTGTACATCGGACCTGCGGCCCAATCGGCCCTAAATTGTACCGGCCCACCGGGCATTAGCCCGGTTGCCCGCCTGTCCCATCCAACCCTGCTCCTACCTGCCAAACATATAAAAATATTCTCTTTCATGTACCCCAAACACGCCGGGCACTCAAATAATCGACTTAGATTCTCGTTAGTCCCCATTGAGTTCTCAAAAAAATGATTTTTAAATAAATACTTAAATTAATTAACACGTTCACTTTTTAAAATCTTGTAAAACATGCAAGCACAAAACAAACTGTTTTTAAATTTGTGTATTCTGCATCTTATGGTATAGAGTTTTTTTTCGTGCTAAGAAGATAAAGTATCTGTTGGTTTTTTGTCAATAATAGGGACCTTTAGCAAGCACTCCGTTATTTAGGTTTATCGGCTAGGTACTGACCTGTAGTTAAAACGTTAAATTTTTGTTTTTTCCAGACACAAATTTAATTCAAATCATTTATCTGTCAAACATCAGTTTAGTAGGGTATCTGAGGGCACGGAAGTGCCTCGGCAAGGACGCGCAACTGCTCTACCATCTTTTCTCGGTCTAGGACAACTGGGCGCCGCCAACTCGGCGCCGCCAACTGGGCGCCGGGAAAACTCGGCGCCGGACTAAAAAATTTTTTCTTGATAAAATGGGCAGATGAAAAACAAAATAGATATATTATTTATAGGTACAAAAATATCTTTAAAAAATCCTTTATGCAATTTTTTTTAAATTTGGTTTTGTTAAGTAAAGTTAAATCCATTAAGTCGACTGTTGAAATTTGGTAGGTGTAATGTTTGGTAACCTGGTAACACTACAATTTACGTTTTTTATTACAACAATGGCGGATTTCTTTATTTCTAAACACATTTGTCTGAAACTTGAAAGTTTGCAGTGACTGAGATCACTTAATACAGTTTTATCCACAAATTTAAAAAAATCAAAATGGCGGACTTTCTTATTTACTAACCGATTTGTCTCAAACTTGAAATATTACATTGCTTAAGGTCATTTAACCCAATTTTTCACTCAGACCTAAAAAAATCAAAATGGCCGATCCAAAATGGCGGACTTTCTTATTTACCAACCGATTTGTCTCAAACTTGAAATATTACATTGCTTAAGGTCATTTAACAAAGTTTTATACACAAATTTAAAAAAATCAAAAGGGCCGATCCAAAATGGCGAACTTTCTTATGTATAAACCGATGTGTATCAAATATAGAAATTATCGATGTTTCAAGTCGCTGATTTTAATTTTGACTTAAACTTATAAAAAAATTCAAAATGGCGAACCAAAAATGGCGGATTTTCTTATTTACTCACCGATTTGTCTCAAACTTGAAATATTACATTGCTTAAGGTCATTTAACACCATTTTTTACTCAGACTTAAAGAAATCAAAATGGCCGATCTAAAATGGCGGACTTTCTTATTTACTAACCGATTTGTCTCAAACTTGAAATATTACATTGCTTAAGGTCATTTAACAAACTTTTTTACTCTTAACTTAAAAATACTCTGCCAATCTATGGGCACCTAAGCTCACACTGGATACTATCGTTATAGTGTATCTACGTGAAAGCTAATATAACTAAAACTGAAGTATATTTTATTGAACTCCAGAGTCAATTACCTTTCGTTTGATACCACACAAGCCATGTTTTGACTTAAACTCTAATTTTTCAAATCTACCCCCACCATTTTTTTAAAAACTAAAATGTATTTTCTTTAACTCCAGACTCAATTACCTTTCGTTTGATATCACACACGCCATATTTCCACTTAAACACTAATTTTTTAAATTTACCCCCACCCTTTTTTTTAAATAAACTAAAATGTATTTTATTTAACTCCAGACTCAATTACCTTTCGTTTGATATCACACACGCTATATTTTTACACAAACTCTAATTTTTGAAATCTACCCCCACCCTTTTATTTGGCTTGTGTTCGGTGGATTTTGTTCATTTTTAAGTGGGACCATCTCGACCCAAAACCCAGCCAGGGTACTAAATTTCATTGAAATCGGGCAAGCCGTTTTTGAGTTATGCGCGTTGGTCGTTACAGACAGACATACAGACACACAGACAGACAGACAGACAGACAGACAGACATACAGACAGACAGACAGACAGACAGACAGACAGACAGACAGACAGACAGACGGCGCAACAAAAAAGTTTCAAAATCATCTGAAACGCAAAGATATATAAAAATTTTTGAAATCGGAGCAACTTTTTTTTTCTCGAAAAAATTAGGATCACCATAGCTCACACTACTATAGTATAGTATATGTGTGAGCTAAAATCAAAATGGCGGTCTTAATACAATTTTTAACTCAAACTTAAAAAAATACTCTGCCAATATATGGGCCCCTAAGCTCACACTAGATACTATAGTTATAGTGTACGTGCTAATATAACTAAAAACTGAAATATATTTTATTCAACTCCAGACTAAATTACCTTTCGTTTAATACCACACAAGCAATGTTTTGACTTAAACTCAAATTTTTGAAATCTACCATCACCCTTAAAACAAACAAAAACTAAAATGTATTTTGTTTAACTCCGGACTCAATTACCTTTCTTGAAACATTTCAGCCCATATTTGACCTATCTAAAACTCTCCTCTGGAATGAGCTACGAAACTCAAACTTTGCACACTCGTAGATCTATATAGAATTAACAACTCCTCCAAGTTTCATGGACTTCCATAAAGTACTAAAGTAGTTACAAAACTTCAAAAAACGTCGAAATTGCCGCTCACTCACCCACTCATGTATAGATCATCAAAATTCTACTGTACTTCCAGACATGCTACAAAGCTGAAATTTGGCAGACTGATAGAAATTGTAACCAAACCTTGGAAAAAAATCAAAAACCCCAAAATTCTAATTTCCTCCCTTCCCCTATACATGTAAAGTTATCTCAAAGCAACATTGTCCACTTCCAGAAACGCTAGAAAGCTGAGCTTTGGCAGACTGATAGGGACTATGATAAAACTATAGGAAAAAATTTAAAAAGTACAAAATTTTCATTTACTTCCCTTCCCTATAAATCTAAAATTATGTAAAAGTGACATTGCGCACTTCCAGATATGCTAAAGAGCTGAGCTTTGGAAGACTGATAGGAAGGATGAGAAAACTATTGGAAAAAAATTAAACACACCAACATTTTAATTTATTTACTACTACTACTATGTCGGTTTAGAACATTTTTCTACGTTGTCCGACGCCTATTCTCCACCTCCTTCGATCCTGACAATCATCTTCTGTCAGATTTTTTTGACCCATTGATCTTTGGATTGACTGTTGCCGTTCTAGTTTAGGACGCCCTCTTTTTTTGTGCCCTATTGGTTGCCATTCTAGGACCTGCTTTGGTAATCTTTCGTCGTTCACCCGTTGTACATGGCCGTACCATATCAGTTACCTTTTAGTGATGTCATCCGTTATACTTCCCTCGATTCCCATTCTTTCTTTTATGTGATCTATTCTAGATATTCTCATTGATCTTCTTATTGCATCCATTTCGACACTTTCCATTTTTGTTTTGTATTTTTCTGTTACGCGACAAGTCTCTATTCCATACAACAGCGTGCTTTTCACCATTGTTTTATATATGTTAAATTTTACATTCTTTTTTATCTCTCTGCTCCATAAAATACTGTTAAGACATCCAATAACCTTTTTTGCTTTTACTATTCTTTTTTCCAGTTCTTTACAGTCTGTTCCTGTCTTATCAAATGTGACACCCAAGTATATATACTCATTACATGGAGATATTGTTTGTCCATTTTCTAGTTCTAATTTCATAAATACCTATAAAATGATATACCATAAGCTATAAGGTCAGGAATATGTGTCAAATTTAGGATCGCCATGATGAAAAAATGACGCCCAAAAGCAAAATGGCAACATGTGTGATATTTTTATCACAAGAAATGTATATCTCGACCCAAAATTAGTCAAAATCGATGTATCACAAATTATGGTTGGGTGCCTGGTTTAGATTTTTATGTATGTATTTAAAGTCAAAGAATATTCCTAATGTGTTTTTTGTAAAACTCCCCACTTTGTGCGCCCCCCCCCCTGGGTGCGCCCATGCTAGAAATAACCGTTTTGTTAATAAAAATATGATTATAAAGCAATCTTAATTACACTGTTACCTTTGATTTTCACAAGCTCCACGACAATTCCCACAAGCTGTGGTACAGGGGAGGTGGTTTCGGCGGCAACTGCAACGCAAATTGTCGCATCCCAATTGGAAGGATCTGTTACTCAATCAACAATTGATTGGTTTTTAAAAAAGTACAATTTAATAAAATCGGTGAAGTGGTTCTTACAAAATCTGATTTTGTTTTAACCATTGTTTTACAAATTATACGATTGCATTGCCAATATCTGTCCGACATCTTAAATTCTAAAATGGCGGCAATCAATTTAAAGAGCAATCAATTGTCACCATGATTTTTTTATTTTACTAAAATCGGTTCGCTAATAACGAATTTATAAGAATATTAACGCAGACAGGATTGGCAATGCAATCGTATATTCTCTAAAACAACGGTTGAAACAAAAATACATATTTTGAGAACCGCCACGCCGATTTGATGAACAATGTTTACCTCGTTTTGTGGAAAAAAAGTAGTGCTTTTCTACAAATTAAACAAAAACCATAACATTTTCGGAAAATAAGAATAAACACGCCATTTTGAAGAATCAAGTATGATTCTATCCGCTATCTTAAAATTTAAGATGGCAATAAACTTTAATCATGATCTTTAAAAAACAATCAATTCTCACCAGGATATTTTTTATTTCATTAAAATCGGTTCGGTTCGGTAGTAATGAAATTATAAGGAAATAAATGCAGACATGATTGGCAAGGCAATCGTATAATATGCAAAACAAGGGTTCAAACAAAACTATCTTTTTTTAGAACCATTAAACCGATTTTGCTAATTCATACCTTGTTCTTCGTGGTGGGAACGCAGCTTCCTTATTAATTTAAAAAAAAATGTTTAGAACATGTTTGCAACAAAAGGATAAACGAGCATCTTTGAAGGGTACATTCTAATTTGGTTCGCCATCTTGGATTTTGAGATGGCGGACAAAAAGTTATAATAGGTCAAAACTTTTATTAATTCTCTGCTAAGGGAAGTTTGTCTGATTAAAATTGATTGTATAGTTCAAAAGCTATAATGAAAAATAAAATGTCCGGTTTTTTTTGGCCCACCCGGTATTATATAAAGCATATATGGGGGTTTCCATGTCAAAAGGTGGCCTTTTGCACTTAAAAATTTTGATTTTAATAAAAATTTATTTTTTGGTTCCTCTATAGATACCGATTACACCAACATAAAAAATTTAAAAAAATGTTGCGATTCCTTCATGGCTTATGATTTTTCCTGAAATAATACGAACTTTGCAAAAAAAAGTACTACTGTGCCGACCCAAAGTGGCCTAATCAGGCTTAAAGTACTACTACTAAGATATAATGCTTGTGCATGATAGGTATGTACCTCTTTCATTTTTAGTTTTCCATGTGGATTTACCTGAGCTTTTAAAGCTTAATTTGGCGCCCTTGTGGCGCAACTTTGTTAGACATCCAGGGGCCTTTTGTAGGTCCCTGGCCTGTATACGGGCCGGTACAGGAACGCATCCTATACCACGGGGTTTTGATGCCCCTCGACCCGTCTCATGAAACGATCCTTCTGCTCCTGGATCGTTTCTGAGATATCCTCAATGTTGAGCTCCCTCTTGATTTATACGTTACGCACAAACCAAGGGGCTCCCGCTATTTGTCTTACGACTCTATTTTGAAAGCTTTGTAGCCTTCCCATTTGTGTTTTGCATACCTTGTTCCAGCATGGGGCTGCATACGTTAGTATGGGGCGAACGACTTGCGTCCATATTTGTAATTTTACTCTCCGGTGTAGAGTGCTCCTGGCATTTAACAAGGGGTATAGCCTTCTGTGGGCTTCCCCTGCTTTTTGAAGTCCGTTTGATACCTGGTCGTTCCAGGTTAGTTTCTTGTCGAAAACTAACCCCCGGTATTTCACGTTCCTTCACTGCCCCTTTTCCGTGTAAAGACAATCGCTTGAGTCTTGTCTGGGCTGATCTTAATTTTCCACCTTTTAGCCCAGGTTTCAATTTCTACGAGGTGCCTCTGAAGCCTTGTGACGACGTATTGGATGTTATTACACTTTGACGTTGTCAAAGTGTCATCCGCGTACACATAGAACTTTGTTTTCCGATCTTTGGGGATGTCACAGGTATACCATGCATATAAGTGTGGCGAGAGCGGGGAGCCTTGCGGGACTCCCGCTCTTATTTGCCTTAACCGGGATTGTAAACAGTCTACCTTTACCATAAAAGTTCTCCCTCCCAGGAACGACTGTAATAACTTGAGGATATGTACTGGTACACCGTTATTCCGCAGTTTTAAAAGAAAGCCGTTATGCCAGACCTTGTCACACGCTTTTGACATGTCCAGGGCTACCGCTCCTAAAGTCCATTTATTGAATAGGGATGGGTATACTTTTGCAACAGATTCGGATTCTACGTAAGAAAGTACGTACCTTTTATTTAAAACATGTTTTTGTTAAACGTCATTATTTTTTTAATATATGCCCAACTTTATTTGAAAAATGAACTTCAGGCCTAAACAGACCAATTTCGGTGGACTCCGAAATTTGAAAACAGACAAGGT
This sequence comes from Aspidapion aeneum, assembly GCA_963576565.1. Lineage (NCBI taxonomy): Eukaryota > Metazoa > Arthropoda > Insecta > Coleoptera > Brentidae > Aspidapion > Aspidapion aeneum. The sequence continues at coordinate 49,428,059 of OY755048.1, forward strand.
CCCTAAAATAGATCACTCTAGGGATCTTTATAATAAACAACTAATATTTTTGGCATTTTTTTCTTTACACAAAACTTAAAATTCGAAGAATATAATGTGATTGTGTCAGCATCAAAAGTAATACACTAACCCACATAGCACAAAGATCACATCAACATTAAATTAACGTGAACAAAAATAACAAAGTTTTTTTTTACTTGAAAACAACCTCATACCATGTAATATTTAAAGCTATAAAAATCCCCTTTATGCTGAAGTTTTTGGTGCTAAAAATATAATAACGTGTTTTTTACCCTCGTTATTTTCATATACCAAATTCACACTTGAAAAGTCCAACATGTTCTAAAACGCCACTAGATTAAGACTTCCAAAACCTACTAACTTTCTGCGTCTTTTTGGTCACGTTTTTTTTGATAACATTTTTTTAACTTAAAAGAGACCCGAAATGAAGTTATAAATGTTCACTAGTTTAAGACTACAATACTTCAAGACAATTTTAAAGATGGCGCTCAAGGCAAGACAAAATATCCATATATCTATCTATATACATTATGTTTTTTTAAAAGCTAAACAAGATTTTTTAACTGTAAACACTTTCACAGAGTATTAATGTGTCTTTATCAGGTTAAATGACTGATGAGTCTTGATTGTAATAGTTCAGGGATCAGTTTCTTAACAGGTTTTTGGAGTTTAGTGGCCAAAGCACTGCCTGATAGATTTCGTCAAAGTGAAAAATCCCGACAATAGGTGGCGCTGCTGCTAGTAAAATCTCAAAAATATTCACTAGGAAAGCCATGCAAGTCGCGTTTTGAAATTCGTTTAGAAAAGGCGTGAATCTAATGTGATTTTAACGTAAAAATCACTTGAAACTAACCTAAAAACATTGCTGTTTTAATTTTATAATGGCGTTATTACAACGCAGTTTTTAGCAACGTTATTTTTTATAACGTTACTGAATGACCTATTTTTTCTAGCAGCTTTTAGAATCAACGTTTTTTTTTTTCTCACGCCTTTTTTACGTGTTAAACACGTAATTGTGCTATGTGGGAACCTACACCATTTGTTTACTTCCTCGGTTTACCTTTGGTACTAAACGATTTGGCTTAGTGGACTTGTATTTTAAGTTTTGTGTAAAGAAAAATGAAGCGGGTTAAAAAAGAATAACGACTATATCTCTAAAAAATATTTTTTTATAAGGATATGCCAAAAAACAGTTGGAAATTGGCATTGGTTTTAAAAAAATTTTAAAAATGTTAATTGTTCATTAAATCATAATTTCTAACTTTTGTTTAAAATACGTCCGGATAAAGCCGGCTTTTTGGGCAAAATAAAAATGTCCGGCCGGCTTTTTTCTTCATCCGGCTTTTTGGCGATTCAATTGAGACCTTAGAAGGGAGGAATCTAGGGGATTTAGAGCTCCAAGCTTAAAATTTGTTCCCCTAAACGAAATGAGCACAATTTATCACGAACCTCCGTAAAGAACTATTCAGGCACTTAAAAATTTCCAGTGCGGCGCTTATACTTCTGAAACTTACCAAAACTTTTGCATTTTGGTAATATTTTTCTCAACATTTTTGGCACAATTTATTTTTTAAATTATTAAATTTTTTTTTAAATTTTCGCTTGCTGCATAATTTTTTTTCTATTTTAACCAAAAATTTTCTTCTGCGGTTTTATGAAATATACTTTATTTTTCTGCGGTGTAATTTTTTTCGCTACCGGCCGGCTTTTAAAAATTTTCTAGTAGTTTTTAGATTGCAATTTTTTCCTAATTAATTGCTTTTAAGCGCGATTTAATCTGAAAAGTAAAATTTTCCCAAAATTTTTGCCTGCTCCTGTGGAGCAATGCATTTCACTTCTTCAGTATTTTTTCTAATATTGCAGAAACTGTCTTCTACCGTGGCACTTTTTGGTGCTTTTAGTGCTTAATATTTTAAATTTTCTCCTGCGGTGCCATTCTTTTCTAAAAACATTCTTTCTAGCGCATTTTTCCCGAAAGGTACCTACATAGTTAGATTTTTTCTAGATTGCAACTTTTTATTTACCTTGTGTGTTGAACCATTTTTTTAGGCCTTTTATACTTTTTTTTTGGTCATCAAATTTTTTCGATTTTTTAAAATCACCCATTTTGTCCGGTTTTTTTTATCGAAAATCCAGCTTTTTTTCTCTGACGTCCTCCTTTTACGCGAAACCGAACCGAACCGAACCGAACCCTATTTAAAAAATCAGCTGGACCACCAGTGACGAAAAAATTTGACACACTGAGTTGTAAACAGTGTGGACGGGTGATCTGAAATACCCTGTATTATGCATAAATTCGACCACGACGCGACGCAGACGTGGCTAACTTCCGCTACGTTATGCGTTATGACAAATTTTGGCTATAAAAAACAAATTGAGGTAGATATACCATAGCATCATAATAATCATCAATCCACATCTAATTTATTCGCAGAACAAGTGCTAAAAATGAGAGCTATTCAAAATACATATCCCAAAACTATTGACTTAATATATATGTACCTATATACCTACAAATAAATAAGTTCCCCTAGCTGAGACCCTCCCTATTCGCGCTTTCCAATAGGTTTACGTTTATCTCCATCTAGGGGAGGAGTTTTGGCAAGCCGCAACGCCTATAGTTTCCATGGAAACCAATCCTATTTTCCAAATGGTTGCGCAGTTTCACGTGATCTTTAGTAAGATAACTTTCGATTATCATTTTGATCATGGAGAAATTAACACAATTTGTTTCTAGCTCATTTGAACATAATAATAATACCAGTGATAAGTGTTTAAATCTAACTTTTAATAATGTTAAAGAGGCTGATATACCAACAATAAAATCAGAGTGCGAGGATCTAAGAAAAACTAAGAATTGGTTAATTTCGGATAATGACGAAGACACTTCTGAGTGCGTTGATTTGAGTCTTAGTTCGGATAGTGCAAAACATACTAAATATTTTAAAAGTAATAAAGGCGTGGTAAAAGACATTTTAAACAAATGTGATAATGATAATAAAGAAAAACTTACGTCCGCAAATTTAAACTTGTGTTTAGTGACTGAATGCAGTAGTACCGATAAAGACTTACATTTTAGTGCATCAAACAAAGAAATTTGTAAGTTGCTACGTAGTGCAGGCGCTAGAGGTAGTTGAGTATACAAAATATGAGGACCGTAGTTACAATGGATACTAGCTGAGAGTGGGTCATAAGATCCGCAACGATCTGGATGTTGCTAGACCAATTTTTGGTCTAATTTTGTTATCCCCCTCCTCTCTCAATCGTGTTTCAATTTCTGAACATTTTACTAAGTTGACGCCCTAAAGCCACAATGACACAGAAATGCATTAAAAATGTGTAAAATCTAACCTAAAAAAAATTATGGTAGTTTTTTAATTGTAGCTGCAAAAACCCACAAAAATCCCTCGATCCCCCAAAATCTGAAATCTGAACCCAACAAATTGATTTAATTTACGGACGTCCCGGAAGTTTTGAAAAATGAAATTAATCTTACTTTGTTGTGCATCGTATAAAAGGAAATTTTTGAGAGCTTTGTTTTTGGGAAAATCGGGTGATACACAATTTTTTTTAAATGATCTCCATTTAAGGACGTTGCTTGAGAGTTTGTTATCAATCAGACCCCACTGACTTCCACATTGGTAAAAAGGAAATTTTAGTTTCTGAGAAAATTGGATAAAACCTGTAACAAAATGAAGTTATTTGTTTATCTGTAAAAATTTATTTAATTTACAGACGCCTATAAATTTTTATTCTGAACATAATTCTTACCTTGTAGAGCTGTCACAATTACATTATGAAAGTACTTTAATGACAAGTACCAAGTACATTAAGATTTGTAAAAGTACTTGATTTTCCCCAAATCTTTTGCTTGAAGTACAATCGTACAAGTACTGCAAGTACTTTCAATATGTCAAAAAATGAGAAAAATTCCAAAAATATCAAAAAAAAATGTCAAAAATGTTAAAAAATGTCAAAAAACGTCAAAAGTGTAAAAACATGTCAAAAATGTTTTCAAAATTTTCAACCTGAAACAGGGGCGGCTAGTGCATAAGGGCTGCAGAGCTGCAGAACCCCCAAATTTTTCACATTATTTGAGTATTTTTCAGCCGCTGCTATTTTTCTAATATAATTATTTTATTTCTAAAATTATTGGAATAGCAGTATATTTTCGGTCCGGTGTTGGTATAGTAGGCTTTTAAATCGCGTATACGTGTTATGTGTTGAGTATGACGCCGCGCGCCGTCGCCGAAGGCCGCATTTCACAGTCGGTTAAATGAAATGATTGGCATTGTTGCGCTGCTAAATTGCAACACAACGTAGCTGGGCGGCTAACGAGATCTGTGCTCGGCTAGGAACCCCTTCCTTCGCCCCGCACCGCACTTGCTCATAGGTTTAGATAACGAAATCTAGGCAAAAATAGAGCTGCAAAACTTGCAGTTCCAGTAAAATTCCAGGCGGGCGGGTTCAGCGTTGCGTGTTTGCGGGCGCATTTATTTATTTAGAAGACGCCAAACGCATGAGCGGGAGGTTATGATCGTGTTTGTTTTTGTATAATTGTGTCACAATGAATGTGGTGGATAATTTAATTAATGTAAAAAAATTCTCTCTCTTTACTTATGAAGAGAAACTAAAAGAAGAAGGACGGCCATTGCCCGATACTTTAATAGAAAAGTGTGGTATAAAAGGATTTTTACAAGAGAAATTTATTTTTGTTTGAAGTTCCCCTCGTGGAGCATTTTTTCATCTGATTTGGTGGGATTTGTCCTTTACTCCACACTTAAAACCTTTAAATTTTGATCAATAAAAGATCTCTTTTTCTCAAGAAATTTGTTTATTCATTCAAAAATTCAATTTTAACCCGACCGGTTTCGAACCTAAGTTCATTTTCAAGGGTTTTCATCTAAAAACAAAAATACAAAGTGTGACACTAACAATAAAAATAATTCCCTTGGATTTATAAACATCAAGTTTATACAAAATCAAAACAAAAACCTACCAACAAATTTTGCAGGTCCCATATAACTAGATATTAAAAAACTAGGATCAACCACATTTTTAGAAAACTGGGATGGTAAAACATTATAATTAACAATTTAAAAACTTTTTTAAAACACTTATTTGCTAGTCCTAGTAGTTACTACCATAACCTATTAAAAAACAGCTGTCTTGTTAGAACTTAAAAGTTTAAAAGTAGGTCAAACGAACACAAATTACAATATTAAGAATGTTTTACCATCCCAGTTTTCTAAAAATGTGGTTGATCCTAGTTTTTTAATATCTAGTTATATGGGACCTGCAAAATTTGTTGGTAGGTTTTTGTTTTGATTTTGTATAAACTTGATGTTTATAAATCCAAGGGAATTATTTTTATTGTTAGTTTCACACTTTGTATTTTTGTTTTTAGATGAAAACCCTTGAAAATGAACTTAGGTTCGAAACCGGTCGGGTTAAAATTGAATTTTTGAATGAATAAACAAATTTCTTGAGAAAAAGAGATCTTTTATTGATCAAAATTTAAAGGTTTTAAGTGTGGAGTAAAGGACAAATCCCACCAAATCAGTAGAGAAATTTATGCCAGAAACGACTGGATATGCGGATGCAATAAAAATAATTCTCTTTTTTGTTTTCCGTGCCGTTTGTTTGGTGGAGATAAATCTTGGACACTGCATATTGGACAAATATTCGGCTGTTTAACGAGAACGACTGTAAAAAAATAGCATTTTTTATACCCTATCGGCAGAACTCACAAACTTTACTGTCACGAGCCGCCACTGACCTGAAAGGTTTTATTTTTTGGAATATTATTGTATAAATATGTATTACTTTACCTAAATTGCATTTATTTATTTTCTCTGAACTGAACTCATCATTTTACATACAAATGCCATAGAAAGGAAGTGGAAAGAGATAATTTTCTTAAACAAAAAGCTGGGAAATTGACCCAGTCGCATCAAAATGTTTTTAACGTTTTATAGTTTTGCAAAAGGGGTGTCACAGTTACCCCGAACTCTGAGGCAAATGGGACCTACCCCAAAAGACAAAATGTTTAAAATATGTAAAGTTTTTCTGTCTCAAATTGCATACAGTTTTTCCAAATAGATCACATTTGTGTTAATCAAAATATATTTGTAATGAGACCTACAAAAAATCTTGTAAAACCGGGATGCACGTACCTTATTGCCTTGCCTTATTTCTTTTTTGGTGGTGCATTTGGGGCACTGTTCTTATCGTCAATAATTTCTAAATCACTTATAGAACGTACTATTTTTATAATAGCCCACAAAACTGCTTAAAAACTTGTTTAAATCCAACTAAATAAATAAGCCTAACAAATCTAAATATCCAAGGAATTTTATGAGCTGTATTTAGTCAGACTAAATAAATTTTTGGGTTCTTTAAACCAACCTCCATCATACGTAGAAGTTACTTCTGGTGCAAGGTGAGTAGGTGGATCCGCAAAAATCGAGCTGCAAGTGCAATGTACCTGCGCTACCGTTCTACCGACACCCCTCAATAGATGGCATGACTGTGCTGTAGTAGTTTCTCACACTAAACACATTTGTCATTCATCTAATTAAGGGCGGTTCTGATAGTGCTATGCAATTGAAGCGTCCTCGGCCTCGGGCCCCCGTCGGCCGTAGCTTAGATTTTTTTAGATATTTTTAACATATTTCATAAAAAGAAACATAAAATAACATAAAATACGGCCTCATGGGGCACCCTTTTTCTCACACTAAATTTGAATTTCACGTTCCACGAAATAATGAAGGTGCGTGTAAATAATTAAGCATATAGGCAATATTCTTTGGATAAGTGTGTACCTAATATTACGATTTTTTGGGCGATTAATTACGACGTACCGATCAAGGTTGCTAAAATAACAAAAAAGTTTCACGGGCAAGACCTCAGAGGTAAAGGTAGCTACGGGGACGCGTTTCTGCCCGAACCGAACCTGACCGAAGCTGCAAATTCACAGTTGGTCTCTCCTCAGTAAACACCATATTTCATATTTCTTTTTCAGTTACCCACATCATCATTTCATCTCCTTCCATTTTATGGTTATGCTCGGGCTGAATGAAGCCTAATGAGGCAGAAACGCGTCCCCGTAGCTACCTTTACCTCTGAGGTCTTGCCCGTGAAAGTTTTTTGTTAAGACTTTATACCTCGTGAACCTTCAAATTTAAAAAAATCCAGGGCTCAGGTTGCTAAAATACCCGACATCCTACCAACTTGATAAAAAAACCGGAAAGGTGGCAACAGTAAGGTTACCACTTGTCTTCGGCGCATTAAACTTTTAACTTACCCTTTAATATTTACCCTAGAATATTTTTTGTACTTTATGTACTTTTATTGTACTTGAAGTACTTTTAATGTACTTGAAGTACTTCGAATGTACTTGAAGCACTTTGAATGTACTTGAAATACTTTGAATATTCTTGAAGTACTTATAATCTACTTGAAGTACTTTACTTGACAAAATCAAGTACTTTTCCAAGCACATTGCTAAAAGTACTACAAGTACCAAGTACAATTACCGGATTGTAGATGTACTTCAAGTACAGTACTTGTAAGTACATGAAGTATAATTTCAAGTACTGTACTTGAAGTACCTGTTAACTCTGTAACCTTGTTATACAGCGTATAAAAGAAAATTTCATTGCCTACATCCTACAAACAATTATAAAGCACATTTTTTGATAAAGGGCTTGTTTTTTAGGAAAATCGGGGAAAACCTGTGACAAACATGTGGTTTTTTTTTTCAATAAACGGATGCCGCTGAAGAGCTTGTTTCATAAGTCTAACCTCACGAGTTTCTGAACAAATTGGATAAAAATTGTAAAAAAAAGTTTAGTAACAAAAATTTGATTTAATATTCGAACGCCCTAAATTGTTATAAAAAAAAACTAATCTTCCCATCTATACATCCATGAAAAGGAAACTTTATTGTCTACAATAAAATATGAAACAGATTTTTTGATATAGTGCTTGGTTTGTAAAGAAATCGGGTGTAAAACATGTAACAAACATGTTCCTTTTTACACAACTACAGCACGGTGAAAGGAAGGGTAATGTTTTTCGATTGGGATATGTATGTAAGTATTTATGTATGTAAATATGTATGTTTGTGTCGCGCTAGAGGCCAGTGTCGGATCCAGGGGGGGGGGCACTAGGGGCACTTGCCTCCCCGAGAATTTTTTGAATATACAAAAAATGAGTAAAAAGTAATGTTTTTGCTAATAAAAACTCAAAATTTTTGCCTGCGGCGCATGAATGTGTCTATTGTTGTTATCATCGAAATTACAACTACTTAAAAAATATATACCGTTTTTTACCAACAGAGAATGTCACCTAAAGTGCCCCCCCCCCCGAGAAGCACCTCTGGATCCGCCCTTGCTAGAGGCTAAACGGCTAATCCTATTTTGAGAAAAACGTGTCGTTGAATTGCCACTGATCCTGAAAGTGCTAAATGCTATATTTTTTTTTAGCAAGAATCAACATGGCGGTCGTCAGACGCCATTTTGTCACATAATGTAGGCTTTAAGGCATTCAAATTACATTACCAAATTACACCCATTGCAAATGTCCTCTAATTTACTATAATTTAATTGTTTTCCACCCTGCTCCCACCCATCACCCCTCCTGTCATTTCTCCCCCCACCCTTTTCGAAAATCATATTCGCATAATTCCATCAAAAATAGGGCGATTTCAAAATTCTTCCTTTACACGCTATAAAAAAAAATTCCAATACCATTTTACTAGTTTTCCTCTCCCTCTCTCCGCCCCACCCCACTTATTAGTAATAGTTGTAGCTATAACTTTTACAAATGTCTCTTCTGCACGCGCTTTAAGATTTTTTTCAATACCATTTAACTCCTCACTCTCCCCACCACCAACTTCACTCAATGAGGATGATAGTAATGCGCCTCTATGCCCATTGGGCATATTTCAAAGTTTGACACAAATGTATAGTTTAGGTAATAATTATGTACCTTGATTTAATTAAATGACTTATTAAGAATTAAACCTAAAAGTTGGAAATAAAAAAAAATTAAATAAAAAGAACATCGAACTGCTAAATCTAGTTGTACCTACTAGTCGCAGTTAGGTACAAAATTACCCAATAACCTGATTCATGAAAATACAAAACTCTATAATTTTGTAAGTGCGCTTTAGGCATCAAAACTAAAAGTTGAACATTTCGTACATTATAGGTATATCTATCAATTTTGTTCCCAAATTCGAACAGTAGGTACAAGTAGATTTAGCAGTTTTTTTTTATTGGTCAAACACACTGTGTTTATTGTATTACAATCTAGTCAGTAAGACTAATTAGCAATTTTGTTTTAACTTAATTTACTAGAAAAGTCAGATTACACTCAACAGTTCTCCCCGCTTTGTTTAGTCTGTAACTCACAATTGTGTTGTGTTTATAGCATTATTTTGTTTTATATAATTCACTTAGTTTACTAGCTCAAACGGCTTCACTCTTTTTAGTCTTCGAACTAACATAGTATTGTCTAGAAGCTGAATTGCTTCCACATTCACATGCCGATGGTATCTATCTTCATGGCTTTTTGCGTACTGTTTTATAGTCTCTGCTACATTTTCGATTTTTATGTTTCTTAATACTTTATTTTGAAATCTCTGTAAAACTAGAATGTTACTCTCTTTAGCACAACTCTATGTCCATACTGGTTTCAGTATTTGTCTATAAACTTATTATGAATTGTTAAATTGGACTTCCTTCCAAATAGCCAGTTCCTTTTTCTATACGTTACCTCAAGTTCTTCTTTTTTTTTCTTAACATGTGCTTTCCAGCGCAATTTGGCATCAAGTGTTATACCGAGATATTTTGCCTGATGTGCATATGGTACGGGAATGTTGTTAATTGGTATTTGTATGTGATTTATATATTTGTTTGTAAAATCAACATGAATTGATTTGGTTTCATTTAATTTTATTCGCCACTTTGTGGTCCAACTGTGAACTTCGGTGACTGCATCCTGAAGTTTTTCTATGCATTTTTCAATAGATTTTTCTACCGTCAATAAACCAGTATCATCTGCAAATGTTGCTAAGTGGCAATTTTCTGGCTTTGGGATATCGCAAGTGAATAATAAGTATAGATAAGGGCCTAGTACGCTACCCTGGGGCACGCCTGCTTGAATTTCTCTTAAATTTGAGTCTTCCTGTTTCACTCTAAAATGTCTATCAGATATGTATGATTTCAAAATATCCGAATATTGTTTTGGCAGAAACTGTTTTAGTTTAAAAGTAAGGCCTTCATGCCACACTTTGTCAAATGCTTGTGCTACATCTAAAAAAACTGCAGAACAAACTTTTCCCTCTTCTAGTGCTTTTTCTATTATATTACTAATTCTATGTACTTGATCTATCGTGGAATGCTTGTCTCGAAAACCAAATTGATGAGATGGAATAATTTCTTGTCTTTCTATGATGAGTTTTATTCTTTTAAGCAATAATTTCTCATAGAGCTTGGATATAATTGGCAGCAAAGATATTGGCCTGTAAGATGACACGTCATGGAGTGGTTTTCCCGGTTTTGGGATCATGATAATTTCTGCAACTTTCCACAGTTTAGGTACATACCTAAGCCTAAAGGACGCATTAATTAGGTTGCATAGTTTTACGATAGCTTTTCTGGGGAGTTGTTTTATGACTACCCCGTTAATAAGATCATACCCTGGGGCTTTTTTCGAATTAATATTTTTGATTTCTGTTAATATTTCTTTTGGTAATGTAAGCTTAATATGGTCTTCGATTTGATGGGGTTCATTTAAATGAAAGTTTTCATCCGGTGTTTCGTGGGGCTGAAATGTTTTTTCTAAATGACTTGCAAAAATATCTGCTTTTTCCTTATTACTCCTTGCCCACTGGTTGTTAGATTTTCGTATGGGTGGAATTTGGATAATTGGTCTTTTAAAATCTTTGGTTGCTTTCCAAAGGGAATAGTCGGTATTTTTATCATCTGTGAGTTCATTAAGAAAATGGTTAATAGATTCATTTTTTATTACTAGAATTTCTCGCCTAATGCGCTGCGTCATGTTGTTGAGATTTGTTTTGTCCCGAGGATCACGGCTTTGCTGCCACTTTCTTCTTAGTTTCCTTTTTTCCAATATAAAGTCTCTAATTTCCTTTGGATAGTTTTTTCCCTTAAAAATTCTCTGTGGTTTTGGACTGATTTAGCAGTTGGGTGTTTTTTTTATTTAAAATTTTTTTATTTAATTTTTTTTACATTTCCTCAATTTCCTCAATAAACAGACGCAATAATGGTTTTTACGTAAGAAGAAGATTTTAAGAAAATTTAAAATAAAATAAGCATTGAATGAATTTTTTTGTTGTTTGAGCAGCAGGTAAAATTAAAAAAACGAAAATAATTTTAATTTTAGGTGAACATTTACACATTTTCGATGTATTTCTCTATCATTGCGGCTTTAGGGCGTCACTTTGGTCCAGCAACATCCGGATCGTTGATCTATGACCTATTTTCAGATAGTATTCTTTGCTAAATTGCTGTTCTGATAATTTTTATACTGAGCTCCCTCTATAGCGCCTGCGCTACCATGACAATACACAGTGGCGTAGCTATTGTTGGGCAAACCGGGACCGTGCCCGGAGCCGCGGCGTAAAGGTGGCCCCAGCGGCCGTAGTAAAAATATCGTTTTTAAGCTGCAATAAATTCGTAAATTAAATGTCACAAAAAACTTTAACTTAAAATCAACATTTTTATTTATTTTTGGCAAAAATTACTTAAATTTTATTAAAAATTTTGACTGCGGCGCATTTTATTTTCATCTGGTTTGCAAGCTCAGACTAATTAAAAACAACAAAAAAATATATTTTTTGTTTTTACTGCCTTCTTGGTCCCTCCCCTCCGGATATCCTGGATGCATGCTGTAAATGCATATTTTATATTCAAAGGTTTACGAAATAGCTTTAAAAAAGCTAGCTTTAAAGAAAATTGTGTGTGCTTAAGACAACACGGCAGAAGTGTAAACTTTAACAAGGCGAAATTAATAATACGAAATACAAGATTTTTTGCGTTGCATATTGACAAAGTAATATACAAAGTAATAACATTTACATTAGGCTATAGGTGGACAACACTCGTAGGTAAAGTGATATGATGTGCGAGCACTTCGAGGGGTTACCTGTGGATCTGACCACCATCTGGTAAAAGCAAAAACATTATTCCTCTTAAGAAAAACAAATAAGGACGAAAGTATTGGAGAAAATGAAACCCTAGAATGCATCGAAGACAATCAAAAATACTAGAAGTCTAGAAATCGAAAGTACTCAAAGATTGTATCAGAACCAATTAGATAAAAAATTAATAACCACAGAACACTCATTTGAAGAGATGTATACAAACATAATAAAAAGCTTGAAGGAAGCAAGCAACGAAGCTGTTGGATACCAAGATAATAGAAATAACAGGAGTGGATGAAAAAAATGCAGGAAATGGTCAAAAAGAAAAAACGCACATACTTGAAATGGCTCAGTACTAAAGAGCAAAGAGACCTAGAAATCTATAGGGAAACCAGAAGACAGCTAAGAAATTTGATACGCACAAAAAAAATGAAATCTTCGAGCGCAAATTCCACGATATAAATACACACGTAGGAGGTAGGCAAAGTTCTGAAGTATGAAAATTCATTTCTACAGTAAAAAACCCAACAACAGAAAAAGTAAACATCCAGCTCGTCAAGCCAGAACAATGGACAGAACACTACAAGGGACGAGACCCGAATATCTGGCAGCCTCACCGAGGAGAGACATAGAAGTACATTGAGAGGAAGTAATCGTCGAAAAAGAAATGATAAAGAATAGTATTATATATATATATATATATATATATATATATATATATATATATATATATATTATTGGTTTCACAACGTTCTACGTCTTCCGATACCCAATCTCCACTCGTTTCTATTTGTCCATAATTCATCATCTAGGCCTCTTATTTTTATTTCACTGTCTATTCCTTCTCTCCAGCTTCTCCTTGGCCATCCTCGTTTTCTTCGGCCAGTTGGTTTCCATTGTAGTATTTGTTTAGGTAGTCTTTCATCATTCATTCTTTGTACATGTCCGTACCACACCAGTTGTTTTGTTCTTATATCTTCCACTAAAGTACGTTTACCCAATGCCATAATTTCTCTTATTCTTTGATTTGTAACTCTTTGTCTTTTTGATTTCCCTGGTGCTTTTCTCCAATAATACATCTCCATGGCGGAAAACATTTTTTCTGTTCTATCCTTGATTTATCCTTCTGAGCCGTATGTAATAATACTTTTTACAACGATGTTATATATAAGCTTTTTGTTATGTTTTGATATACTTTGGTCCCAAATTATTCCATTTAATAAAGTTATTGCTTTTCTTCCTTGTACGTTTCGATCTTTTATAGCTTCGTCTAGTGTGCCGTCAGCTGTAATTTTTAGACCTAAGTATTTATACTCATCACAGGGCTGAATTCTCTGCCCGGTATTTAAGATTAGATCCTGTTTCATTCTATATATAGACTCTGTATTATTGAAAGTAACCTCTAGTCCCCACTCATTGTACTCTTCTATTAGTTTTCGTGTCATATATTCGAGGTCGTCATAATCCTGAGCCACTACTATCTGATCATCGGTGAAACATAAAGTATACAAGGTGGTTTCGTCCAACGGAATTCCCATGTTTTGGCATTTTCTCTTCCATACTTTAAGGACTTGTTGAGAATAGTATTAAAAAGCTTAAATCCGGAAAAGCTAGCGGACCTGGAGTAGTCGAAAATCTCACATATATTATCAATCAATGTATAAACGGACATCCAGTAACTAATGATTGGAAAATTGCAATCATATCCTCAATATATAAAAAAGGAAACAAGCTGGATTGCAACAATTACAGAGGAAATTCAGTAACCAGTACTCTAAGTAGATTGTACGGTAGGATTCTTAGAGCTCTAATAGTGAATGATTTTCATGAACAAGAAGAAGAAGAGCAAAGTGGGTTTCGTGCAGGCAGATCTTGTAGTGATAATGTTTTTGTCTTCAACAAGTAATTGAGAAAAGGAGCGCCAGAAATATAGAGACTTATGTTACCCTTGTGGATCTACAAAAACATTTGATACCGTTCCAGTAGAAAAATTATGGATAGTGCTGGAGCACACTAATATCAATCATACATACATAAAAGCGATAAAAGAACTACACAAAGGGTCAAAATCTAAAATTAAAATTGGAAATCGACTTTCAAAAGAATTCCTGGTAACCAAAGGCTTAAGACAGGGTGGATGTCTCTACAACTCTTTTTAAAATATATATCGCAGTAGCTCTCAAAAACTGGAAATGTAAAGTGAACGGCACGGGAATGCAACTTAACGACCGATTTACCATATACACACTATAGTTTGCTGACGACCAAGTAATTGTAGCTAATGATAAAAAAGACATGGAGTATATGATGAAAAAGTTAATGGAAGAATACCAAAAGTGGGGATTAACAGTGAACGTGGGCAAGACACAGTATTTATATATTGGAAACGAATCCAGTGACTACTACTAGACAATGGACAAATAATATCTCCATGCAATGAGTATGTATACTTGGGTGTCACATTTGATAAGACAGGAACAGACTGTAAAGAACTGGAAAAAAGAATAGTAAAAGCAAAAAGGGTTATTGGATGTCTTAAAAGTATTTTATGGAGCAGAGAGATAAAAAAGAATGTAAAATTTAAGATATATGAAACAATGGTGAAAAGCACGCTGTTATATGGACTTGTCGCGTAACAAAAAAATTCAAAAGAAAAATGGAAATTGTCGAACTGGATGCAATAAGAAGTTCAATGAAAATATCTCGAACAGATCACATAAGAAATGAGATAATAAAAGAAAGAATGGGAATCGAGAGATGCAAAACGGATGACATCACTAAAAGGCAACTGATATGGTACGGCCATGTACAAGGGATCAACGGCGAAAGATTACCAAAGCAGGTCCTGGAATAGCAACCGTCAATTCAAAGATCAATGAATCAAAAAAATCCGACAGAAGATTATTGTCAGGATTGAAGGAGGTGGAGAATAGGCGTCGGACAACGTAGAAACACGTTCTAAACCGACTTTATAAAAAAATAACATTTACATAATTATAATTTGGTATAAATTACTCTGGTAAATTTCTCTCTCTGCATTGCCTTCATCTGCATCATCATATGGCTCTGCTGACTTCTATTATTTCCTCTCACGGTTAGTCGACTCGAGCTGACTTCACTCGAATGAGCGTTACATAGCCGAGCGTGACGGCTCAGTTCAATTCAGTACCCACAAAAAGTGCTAAACGCACCTAAAGAAGTTTCCACTTCAAAAATACCTAGAAAAGCAATGATCAAATAAATGATTTTGCAAATTGAAAAGGAAGAAAAAGAGATTTTACTTTGATACTATGGCAAAATTTTTGCTGGCAAGCATTTTATATTCTTATTGACTTATGAGGGACCCCAAAAAATGGCTTGCCCCGGGGCCTCATGACTTAGCTACGCCGCCAGGCCAACTCGCCGTTCACCCGATTTGCTACCGGCTCAACTCGCCACCGTGATTTTAGTTTGCAATTTTGTTTATTAAAGATTTTAATTAGCTTGATTTTTATAGGACTTTGTTTCTTTAAGAATTTGCGACATAAACTATACTTTTCAATGAGATTTGAAATTTAACAGGCATTGTATTTTGGTGACAGTGTTTCCTTTTATAAGCTCCTTTTGAAATTTCACTGCCTAAAAACCCACATACATCATCGTAAAAGCTTACAAGTGATCCTATACGGTTTTATAAGATTATACCAACCACCAAAAATCTCTATTTTATAAGATTTGATATGGTTTTAGCCGTGGTGGCTCAGTGCGTTAGCGCATTGAACACAAGTGAGTTAAGGAATCTCGCTTGCTACAGTGGCGGGTTCGATCCCCGTCGGTTGCCGA
This sequence comes from Aspidapion aeneum, assembly GCA_963576565.1. Classification (NCBI taxonomy): domain Eukaryota; kingdom Metazoa; phylum Arthropoda; class Insecta; order Coleoptera; family Brentidae; genus Aspidapion; species Aspidapion aeneum. Next base: position 49,444,077 of record OY755048.1, read on the forward strand.
AGTCGGGTGCGGCAGACATTCATAGGATTCCTGGGGAGTGTGAAATGTAATATTATCCTACCCCGTTATTCACGCCGGTACCCAGGCCGGATGAGGTCGGATATCTCGTGAAGGCGGACTTTGCTACACACTCCTTCAGTCGGTAGGTCATTCAACAAAAGGACCGAGTAAAAAAAATACCCAGTCTGGGGTTCCAAAGGTGGCCGATGACCCGTGCAATTAGGCGTTCCGAAATGGCGGCCTTAGTGTCGGCGAAAGAGTCACGGTTATCAAATGAGAAAAAAAAATCATCATATAAGTTTACAAGTGATCCTATACGGTTTTATAAGATTATACCAACCAGCCCATTTTCGTCATAAAAACTGATAAAAAAATCTTTATTTTATAAGATTTGATATGGGTTTATAGGTTTCGTTTCATATCCCATACAGACAATAAATCTTGTGAAAACTCGTACAACATTTTTATAAGATTTTATGCAGGATTTTTACTAGGGAACGTTGGTCAATTAATCGCTAAAGTATCCTAGCCTATCAAGATACAACTCAGACATTTTTTCACCAGAAAAAAAATCCAAAAATTCGTTATCCGAAAAATTCCATAATTTTTTTCAAGAAATAGTTTTTTATTTTTTTTTTAGATTGTAAAAATAGATAGTTTTTTTGAATAAAAGGCTCCTTGAAAAATATGCTTATGGGTAAGTCCATATCAAATCAACCAAAGGTTTGGACATTGTCACCTTTGATTTTCATAATTTTTGGTCAAGTACTTTGCTAAGTTAAAGTAAAAATGCAAATTTTTAGATTTTTTAGCAGTCTTGTTTTTAAAGTATTAATTTTTTTTAAATCCTAATATCGTCTTTTTTAGCACTGACTTGATTCCTTTAAACCCTTGTTTTTCATAAAGTCTCCGGCATTTCGAGGTAAAAGTTGCTGTGTTATTTATAGGTCCACAAGCTTAATTATGGTATTATGGTATTCAATTTTTTTATATTTGTTTTTAGACTATTTATTTACATGTTGGCCAATTTTTATCATGGGATGATAGTGGGTTCCTATTAAAAAAATTATTTTTGTAAATTGATGTTGTTCAAAATTCTTTTATTTTACCCTAAATATAAATATTTGACCATCAATTAGCCGTGACTGTAATTATACTATTTCAAAAGTTTTTATTCATTTTCACTTACTTATTTAGACGCCTAAGTTAAGAATACACATTAACTCTGTCGCATTTCTGGAATTTCTCACTGTCGTGGAATGATTTTGGTCATCGTAGGGGTTACAATATTTAGTGGAAAATACCAACCAAATTTTTTTCGATTTACAATCTAATATTTCGATTTGGGTAACAACGTAAAATCAAATTAATTTCCACAACGGATACGACGCACTGTCAAACAGATTATAGTTCAGGCAAGATTCGGGAAAATCCGCTTTCTAGAAGCATTTTATATTACTTTTTGGCAAATGGGCAATTCCCCCTATTTTGACCCCGCTGAATCCGAATATCCCTGTTGCCAACTCGAAATATTGACAGGGCTGAGATATTCAAGATGGCGGCCAACATGGCGGCGGAATTTCAAATTGGCGCTGGAAAGCCCAAATTGTCACAGGTGTACATTCAAAATATATATTTGTATAATTAAAAAATAATAACATATTATTTTTTTTTAAATGGCTGCAAAAACCTCCAAAAACCCCCGCAGACCCCCCAAAATCTGAAAGTTTGAGGTTTTTTTAAATTTTCTTAAAAACTAAGCTTCTAAAAGAAAAATGTGTAATATGCTTTATTTTAGACAATAAAATACCCTTTTTAACATGGTATAACTTAATAAAGTTAGACTAATAACAAGCTCTCCAGCGGCGTCCGTTAATTGAAGTAATTCAAAAAAGTTGAAAAAATACCTATGTTTTTTCCAAGATTTATTTGATTTTTAAAAAAAATAATATCTACAGAAAACCGTGTATAACATTTGGCGTACTCAATAAAATTTCCTTCAAAATGACGTATAACATGATTAAATCGGTTTCATAAATAAAACGTCAGGGGCATCCGGAAATTAAAATAATTTTGAAAAAACAGAAAATAAACCATTTTTCAAACAAGTTTTCGTGGCTAATCGGGTAAAAAAAAAAAAAAAATTAAGGGTTTTTTGTTTCTCTAGTATTTTTCCGTGGGTAGCTCGAAAGCTTAACCTCACGGGGGTCCAAGATCTAATGGACACCTAATAAGTGTTGACAGTTAACTGTTTCGTCCTTATGGGACTCCTCAGAACACTGCTGGTCGATGTGACACCGTTCATAAATTCAGTACACGGCTTTATCTCCCACCTTACATTGTTAGTGAGAGAACAAAGCCATGTACGGGAACATGAAGCGCCATCTACCGAAATACGAGAGAAACTAAAACAGCAGTAGGCGAGTAAAACTGCTATATCATCGATCGATGAAAGTATCGATTGAAAGAAAGAATCCATACCGTGACCTACGACACACATTGCCTTTCTAGATCAGGTCAACGCTAAATTGCGTTTGTTGAATTTATGAACGGTGTCACATCGACCAGCAGTGTTCTGAGGAGTCCCATAAGGACGAAACAGTTAACTGTCAACACTTATTAGGTGTCCATTAGATCTTGGACCCCCGTGAGGTTAAGCTTTCGAGCTACCCACGGAAAAATACTAGAGAAACAAAAAACCCTTAATTTTTTTTTTTTTTTTACCCGATTAGCCACGAAAACTTGTTTGAATTTTAATTTACGGGTACTAAATTTGACATTTTTTAATATTTGGCTCTAAACTCCGTTGACTGACGCGATGCCGACGTCTTGATAGCGGAACAAACGCAATTTAGCGTTGACCTGATCTAGAAAGGCAATGTGTGTCGTAGGTCACGGTATGGATTCTTTCTTTCAATCGATACTTTCATCGATCGATGATATAGCAGTTTTACTCGCCTACTGCTGTTTTAGTTTCTCTCGTATTTCGGTAGATGGCGCTTCATGTTCCCGTACATGGCTTTGTTCTCTCACTAACAATGTAAGGTGGGAGATAAAGCCGTGTACTGAATTTATGAACGGTGTCACATCGACCAGCAGTGTTCTGAGGAGTCCCGTAAGGACGAAACAGTTAACTGTCAACACTTATTAGGTGTCCATTAGATCTTGGACCCCCGTGAGGTTAAGCTTTCGAGCTACCCACGGAAAAATACTAGAGAAACAAAAAACCCTTAATTTTTTTTTTTTTTTTTTACCCGATTAGCCACGAAAACTTGTATGAATTTTAATTTACGGGTACTAAATTTGACATTTTTTAATATTTGGCTCTAAACTCCGTTGACTGACGCGATGCCGACGTCTTGATAGCGGAACAAACGCAATTTAGCGTTGACCTGATCTAGAAAGGCAATGTGTGTCGTAGGTCACGGTATGGATTCTTTCTTTCAATCGATACTTTCATCGATCGATGATATAGCAGTTTTACTCGCCTACTGCTGTTTTAGTTTCTCTCGTATTTCGGTAGATGGCGCTTCATGTTCCCGTACATGGCTTTGTTCTCTCACTAACAATGTAAGGTGGGAGATAAAGCCGTGTACTGAATTTATGAACGGTGTCACATCGACCAGCAGTGTTCTGAGGAGTCCCATAAGGACGAAACAGTTAACTGTCAACACTTATTAGGTGTCCATTAGATCTTGGACCCCCGTGAGGTTAAGCTTTCGAGCTACCCACGGAAAAATACTAGAGAAACAAAAAACCCTTAATTTTTTTTTTTTTTACGCGATTAGCCACGAAAACTTGTTTGAATTTTAATTTACGGGTACTAAATTTGACATTTTTTAATATTTGGCTCTAAACTCCGTTGACTGACGCGATGCCGACGTCTTGATAGCGGAACAAACGCAATTTAGCGTTGACCTGATCTAGAAAGGCAATGTGTGTCGTAGGTCACGGTATGGATTCTTTCTTTCAATCGATACTTTCATCGATCGATGATATAGCAGTTTTACTCGCCTACTGCTGTTTTAGTTTCTCTCGTATTTCGGTAGATGGCGCTTCATGTTCCCGTACATGGCTTTGTTCTCTCACTAACAATGTAAGGTGGGAGATAAAGCCGTGTACTGAATTTATGAACGGTGTCACATCGACCAGCAGTGTTCTGAGGAGTCCCATAAGGACGAAACAGTTAACTGTCAACACTTATTAGGTGTCCATTAGATCTTGGACCCCCGTGAGGTTAAGCTTTCGAGCTACCCACGGAAAAATACTAGAGAAACAAAAAACCCTTAATTTTTTTTTTTTTTTTACCCGATTAGCCACGAAAACTTGTTTGAATTTTAATTTACGGGTACTAAATTTGACATAAACCATTTTTGTTACACGTTTTATCTAATTTTCTCAAAAACTAAGCTTAAAATTAAAAAACTTGTTCTACACTTTTTTGTAGACAGGGAAAATTCCTTTTTAAAAATGTAGGGCTCGACTTAAAGCAAACTCTCCAGCGACGTCCGTCAATGGGGGTGATTTCAACAAATCATTAAAAAAAACATGTTTTTCATACGTTTTATCCAATTTTCTTAAAACCCAAGCTCTTTATCAAAAAATATGTTGTATACTTCGTCATAGCCAATAAAATTGCCTTTCAAACGATGTATAACAAAGTGGAAGTTATTTTATATTTACCGCTCCAGTGGTGTTCTTAATTTAAATAAATTATTTAAGATCAATCCAAACTAATCAATTTTGTGTCTTATTAGCTTTACGGTAGATAATAAAGAGCGGCGGATAAAAGTTCGAAAGTACAAAAGGTCGAAAGTACAAAAACAAAATTTCTAAAGTTCAAAAGGTCGAAAGTACCAAAGGTCGAAAGTACAAAAGATCGAAAGTACGGCTGCGTGTCCACATCGACTGGACAGGTCAATTCAACTTGACAACTCTTCCTAACAGGTTGACAGGTTGGTTGTTGATCCCAATGAGTACCTAATTATGATTATGCGCCCCCCCCCCCCCTCCAAACCGTTGCATAAGATTCACCACTTTATTTTTAGTTCCATATGCTTAAAAAATAACCAAAAACACCTGTGTCAAAGTAACTACTGTTACTTTCTGCACAAAAATATTGCTTAGAGGGGCCATGGCCCCTATGCCTCCTCCCCTTATAACCTGTTTACTTGCTTTAAAGAACTTATTTAGATAAATCAAAATATCTAATCTAATCAAAAAACAGTTTATTTTTATTTGGAAACATTTTATTTTAGTAGGTATAAATTACGAACCTTTTTGAAGTACTTATCATAACATTAACCTCACTTTGTGAGAATAAATACACATTTTTTTCTGAAAATCTTAGTTAGAAAAGATATTTAAATATGCAAGAGAAACTGATTATTTCAGTTATTTTTGAAAATAAGTTTATATTAGTACGCCCCTGAAGCCTTAAATATGGCAACAACCCGACATTTTAATAAAGTTTTTAAATGAAAATATTATGTTCTACAATAAAGTGTACTATATATTTTTTCCTAAAAAGTGTAGTTTTTGAGAAAATTTTGAAAAACCTATAATAAACATGTTTTTTTCTAAATAATCCCAATTTACGTACGCCACTGAAGAGCTACTTGCTTTTCCTAACCTTATTGACCAATACATATTTAAAAAATCCACAAAAAACTGTTCTTTGCAATTTTTGATAAAAAGGTTAATTTTCGAGAAAATTGCATAAAACTGAAAAAAAAAACAGGTTTTTGGGGGTTTGGGGGGGATTTTATCCGTCCCTGTCAATTTTTCGAGTTGGCAACAGAGATATTCGGATTCAGCGGGGTCAAATTAGGGGGAAATGGTCTGTTGCCAAAAAGTAATATGATTTGCTTCTAGACCGAAAACGGAAAGCCTTTATAATAATATGATCTGACTATTAAGAAAACACACCACGTTACGTCACGAAACATCATCTTTACACAACTTTTGTTAATAAATAAAATAAATGATACGCGACCTCTGATATTTAATTACCTTACGGCCACTATTTTAAGAGCAGTGGCGGTTCCTCCACAAGTGCACATGTGCACCTGCACTCCCAAATTTTACTTTTAAAAATATTAAAATCTGACCATTCTTTAAATATTAATTTCATGATAAAGTCTCAATAAACCCCAAAAGGAATTCACCAGAGACTTGAATACTAACTAAAAATTAATACCCGGTATGTATGTGTTTGTATTTGAGTTAAAACGAGGATGCGTAGGTCGGCTGCCGCCGGCGCCCCGCTTAATTGGATCCAAATTCTGTGCACCGTGGAGTTATGTCGCATTCTAATTACGAAATATGGAAAGAGAGGACGACACGTCCCTATAGAATATTACAGTACACAGAATCTGGGCCTTACTTCGATTCATGCTCTTGTGAATCAATTGCTGCGATCGATCCGCCCGCACCTCCGTGATGCCACCCGCGTCAGCTGTTCCCATCGGCTGTGAAAGGTAATCTTGGTGTTATCGGTCGGGCCGTATTGTTATGACTTCGACGATTTCTTAGTTACTCGATGACTTAAAAAATTGGGTGTGGCCGCAATTATTTTTGGGTGTGTACCCCTAAAATATTACACCACGCGCCACCACTGTTTAAGAGATAAATAATGTAACATTTTTCATCAATGTCAAACATTGCATCGAGAAAGGGCGAAAAATGGGCATTTATGTACAGATTCTCAATTATTCTTGTGAGCCTGTTATTATGTTAGTACGTTTTTTTAATTAATAGTTACTTTATTTAAATGTCAACGTAGAAAAATCAGATGCCCATGTTGTCCACGTTTTTATAATATACAAGCTATATAAATCAGATGCCTCATAAAAATATGTGCACTTTATATATTAGTTTTTATAGTAATAAAAATATCAAACAATATATGCATCAAGATATAAAGACACTTTAACTATGATCCCATTATCATCCCAAGGTAAAATTAAGCATACATGTAAACAAATAGTCTAAGAAAAAAATATATAAAAAATTGAGAAAAGCAAAAAATATGTTTTTGATATTTCGTTAAAAACATATTTTTGCCATAGACCCTTTGTCCTTTTTTTGTAGGGAATGAGGCTATCAACACATCAAAGCTTGGCTTGTGAATCGTTCTCTATACACCGCAAGTTTTAGCTAATTATCTTAAACGGTTCAAAAATTATAGAAGTTTGAAGAAACCGATGCAGGCTAAAAATGGATCAATATTTTTACTTTCGGACATGCATAACTCAAAAAATATGCAACTAAAAAATTTTAAAATTGGTATTTTTACTTTTTATTAGGCGGAGAATAAGTACCCAAAAACTCACCATCATCAAAAAACTCAAGGTTCAAAAATATTTTTAAATCGGTTGAATTGATATGGACTTACCCTTTTCAGAAAATCGTTAAAATTAATTTTATAATTTTTTCTTTTTTCTTTGAAAAATTTTTTCTTGACCCTTAATAACCAAAATTGCAATCTAAAAACGGCGTCGGCAGCGGGGCGGCGAGTTGGATCGGCGGCGAATCGGATTGACAATAATTGATTTTAAGACTATTTATTTATCTGAGGGCACGGCAGTGCCTCGCCAAGTTCGCGCGCCGTAATTATCTTTTCTGGAAACATTTGAGCCGATATTTGACCTACCTAAAACTCTACTTCGGAATGAGCTACGAATCTCAAACTTTGCACAGTCGTAGATCTCCATGGAGTTGACAATCCCTCCAAGTTTCATGGAATTCCATAAAGTAGTAAAGTAGTTACGAAATTTCAAAAAACGTCGAAATTGCCACTCACTGACTCACTCATGTATAGATCATCAATATTCTACTGTACTTCCGGACATGCTACAAAGCTGAAATTTGGCAGACTGATAGAAATTATGACCAAATCCCTGGAAAAAAGCCCAAAATTTTAATTTACTCCCCTCCCCTATACATTTAAAGTTATGTAAAATTAGCATCGCCCACTTCCAGAAATGCTAGAGAGTTGAGCGTTGGCAGACTGATAGGAACTATGATAAAACTATAGGAAAAAAACAAAAAACCCCAAAATTTTAATTTACTCCCCTCCTCTATACATTTAAAGTTATGTAAAAGTAACATTGCCTATTTCCAGATATACTAGAGAGCTGAGCTTTGGAAGACCGATAGTAACTATGATAAAGTTATGGAAAAAAATTAAAACACCCCAAAATTCTAATTTACTTCCTTCCCCTATTAATGTAAAGTTATGTAAAAGTAACACTGCCCACTTCCAGAAACGCTAGAGAGCTGGACTTTTTAAGCCTGAAAGACAATATGATAAAACTATATGAAAAAATTTAAAAACATCAACATTTTAATTTACTTCCCTCTCCTATAAATGTAAATTTATATAAAACTAACACTGGCCACTTCCAGAAATGCTAGAGAGCTGAGCATTGGAATGCTGATAGAAATTATGATAAAACCATGGGAAAAAATTTAAAAAGTCCAATATTTTCATTTATTCTCCTCCCCTATAAATGTAAAGTTATGTAAAAGTAACATTACCCACTTCCAGAAACGCTAGAGAGCTGAGCATTGGAAGACTGATAGGAACTACGATAAAACTATAGGACAAAATTTAAAAACACGACAATTTTAATTTATTTCCCTCCCCTATACATGTAAAGTTATGTAAAAGTAACATTGTGCACTTTCAGAAACACTAGAGAGCTGAGCTTTGGAAGGCTGATAGGAACTACGATAAAACCATGGAAAAAAATTAAAAAATCTCAAAAATTTAAGTAAGGCATTGCAAAAGTTTTGAACAATATTCCGCATATTTTACTACTTTAAAAATTAAGTATTATCCAATTCCTTTAAAAAAGAAGTGAAATCATAACAAAAACATTTCATGTAAAAAGTACGCGAAAATGGCATTCCGTAAAAAGAATTGAGATAAAAGTAAAGCCAAGTACTCCAATACAAATTTCAAAATGAAAAGTTCTTACTAGTTTGGAAATATTTTTCTAAACTTGGCTATTACGGCTGTAAATGACTCTTAGGCACAGTGCTAAATTGAACATAAAGAAGTTTGGCTGTAATAGCAAAGTTTAAAAAAACATTTCCAAACTAGTAAGAACCTTTCATTTTGAAATTTGTATTGGAAAACTTGACTTTACTTTTATCTCAATTCTTTTTACGGAATGTCATTTTCGCGTACTTGGCTTTTATTACATGAAATGTTTTTGTTATGATTATATATTTTTTACGAATTTTCCTTCCTAGATAACCAGGGACTGTAAACACATCCTTGTTTTTAATTTTTTTGGAGTAGTAGTTTATTGCATATACGTAATATTTTGTTTAATGTATTAGCTCATACTACTACTATATAAGTAGTGTGAGCTATGGTGATCCTAATTTTTTCGAGGAAAAAAAAGTTGCTCCGATTTTAAAAATTTTTATATATCTTTGCGTTTCAGATGATTTTGAAACTTTTTTGTTTTGCTGTCTGTCTGTCTGTCTGTATGTCTGTCTGTCTGTATGTCTGTCTGTAACGACCAACCCGCATAACTCAAAAACCGCTTGTCCGATTTTAATGAAATTTGGTACCTAAGTTGGGTCTTGGGCCGTGATGGTGCCATTTAAAAATGAACAAAATCCACAGCACGCAAGCCAAATAAAATGGTGGGGGTAGATTCCAAAAATTGTAGTTTATGTGAAAATATGGCGTGTGTGATATCAAACGAAAGGTAATTAAGTCTGGAGTCAAACAAAATACATTTTAGTTTTTTTTAAAAGGGTGGGGGTAGATTTAAAAAATTTGAGTTTAAGTCAAAACATGGATTGTGTGGTATCAAACGAAAGGTAATTGAGTCTGGAGTTGAATAAAATATATTTCAGTTTTTGATTATATTAGCTCAAACTATAACTATAGTACCTAGTGTGAGCTTAGGTGCCCATAGATTGGCAGAGTATTTTAATTTTGTTTGTATTTTAAATGTTGGAATACTACAGACTGCCAAAAAAACTTCCACCGAGTTCCGTCTCAATTTTTCACTATTTATATCCTTAGTTCTGTTTTTGGGGAAACAGCGAAATAAAGTGCGGGGTGTCACATTGGCGCCAATTTTTAGAAAAATAAATTTGACCCTGTAAGGTCAAACTGACTACATTTCTGTAAAAAAAAATCGAAATGGCGATGTAGCGTCAAGTTTAATTACTTTCTAACATGCGTACTACTAAAATTTGTCCTATTTTGTGCAAAATGGGGTAATATCTCGGGTAATATTGTAACCGAACCGAACCGAACCGAACCGAACCGAACCGAACCGAACCGAACCGAACCGAACCCCCCAGCCCCCCCATATATACGCCACTGCTCTGAACCTTCAATCAAAACTAAATAATTTATTAGGACGTATTAAAAGTAGTTGATTTGGCGTTCAGAAAAATTAAATAGAAAAGCTGTGTGCTGTTGATCCAGTTATGTAATGGGATGAAGTTAATATTATAGTTGGGGGCCGCTCTACATATGGCAGCATAACTAGCTATTAAAACGGCTATGAACACATTAAACCTAACCTGAATAAATAGCAGATGTTAAACTAACTCTTTTCGTTTATACATAAATTTTAATTTTTAATTGTAATAAAATATAGATAAAAAATTTTGGTTAAATGGGAAAAAAGCATTGGCGACGCGTAACTTTTTCTAAAGTGTTACATAAATCAAATTTGAAAAATCTTATTTAAAAAACAAGTTTACTTTGAACCTTCCAAATAGATATAAGTTTTTGCTTATTTTGGGCATTTTATTTCATTGTTTTTCAAATTATTTTAAACAGGTATTTGTCTTCCATTTTCAATGATCTCCTTTTTTTCTTCAAAATTTTATAAAAAGCATGATCGATTACGCAGCGGACTTATCCGTTCATCCTAACGACTACTACGGAGTAACCAAAACCCAAAATGAGAGAGAACAAGCGTACAAAATCTCGCGGTCCGTACGCGTATTTACGTTTCCGTGCTGATTTCACGGCAGCGCTGTTTTGAAATAGACACGGAAATGTTGCAACATATTTGGTTACAAATGCGTGTTGATTTTAAGGCGCCGAGGATCGAACAAGGCACGGATTTGTATTGAATTACGCAGCGCAGGGGTTTACTTATTAGTGCACATTTGAAACTTAAATTGGATTCACGTTTTTTATTAGTTTTATTTTGAGGTTATATGTTTGTTTATATGAAAATTATGGAGCAGTTTAAAAGTATTTTAACTAATATTACTCAAGATTTTGAAATTCTTTGAAGTTTGAAGAACACTCTTCCATTAACTATACCTGCAAAGTTCATTGTTTATTGTCTTACACCGGCAACTACGACGACAGATGTTGTTCTGTTATTAATAAATTTTAATAATTTAAATGATTTTCACGTGATTTCTAACCACATGAAAATAGAAAGTTTCAAAAACCTAACCTAACGAAACCTAATCAATCAAATCTAACCGAACCGAACCAAAGCAAACTGAACCAACAATTAAAAAAAAACTTTCCTGAATTCCTACCCGCGATCCTAGAGGGTGTGAATCCGAACCGAACCGATCCTAACTAAACCGAACCAAACCTAACCTAACCAAACTAAACTACAACACTATTCACACCCTCTAGGATCCCGGGAAAGAAGTCAGGACATTTTTTTAAATTGTTGGTTCAGTTTGCTTTGGTTCGGTTCGGTTTGGTTCAATTCGGTTGGGTTCGGATTCATATCCTCTAAGATCCTGGGTAGGAAGTCAGGAAAGTTTTTTTTTTTAATTATTGGTTCAGTTTGCTTTGGTTCGGTTCGGTTAGATTTGATTGATTAGCTTTCGTTATGTTAGCGTTTGTACCTGACAGTTGAATGCGCTTTTATAATAGTTTAATGAGCGATGTTCTCTTACAGATCCGTGCTCATTTCGAGATCAAAACTCTAAAAATCAACACGTATTTGAACCCAAATATATTGTAACATTTCCGTGTCTATTTCAAAACCGCGCCGACGTGAAATGAGCACGGAAACGTAAATACGCGGCCCGCGTACATTTGTGTGCTGTAGAATTCAAAGCGACAGACCATCATGCGTATCCACAAACGAAAATGGTAACACATGCAAAATGCAATCGAGTAGAGGCAGCGTTTTTGTGTTATAAACTCATAACCCGGGCAATTATTATTTTCGTGCGGCTTATTAGCTATTTATTGAATTTCCCGTGATGTATGCAGAGAAGGGGAAGCTTAGGGGCTGAAGAGCCCCCAGAGCCACGGAATCTCTTGACCCCTAAAACATGAGTTTTCCATAAAAATCAAGATTAAAATTTAAAGATCTGCACTCAAGCCCCCTCAAGAATTTATTTCTGCGAAGTCCACAGGAATTACTATTTCATATTGCTGTTGGTAAAAAAAAATAAATTAACTAATTCACAGTAGTCATATTATTTTCAAAAGTCTTAACTGTTACCAATGGTAACAGTGGTTACATGGACGCTTCGTTACTGGAAAAAAGTTGTGCTATTTCATCAAATACTGTATCAAAATTTAAATTATCTAAATGGTTTTTCAAACTATTGATTAAAAAATAAACAACAATTAATAGTAAAGGCAACTTTTAGTGTTCCCTTGATATTTTAAAAACAACTTTAGATATACTTAATTTTAACACAGCATTTGATTGAGCTCGGAATGGCGCGGCGACGTTTGCCCATTATAACATTTATTTGGGACAAGGTATAAGGTAATTTATTTATAAAAAAAATTACTTGTAAGTACTAGTCGCAGTTGAATACAAAATTGATAGGTATTCCTATAATGTACGACATGCTTCAACTTTTAGTTTTGATGCCCAAAGCGCACTTACGAAATTATACAGTTTTGAATTTTCATGAATCAGGTTATCGGGAAATTTTGTACCCAACTGCGATTAGTCGTTACAAGTAAATTTAGCAGTTGGGTATTTTTTTTATTTAATTTTTTATTATTTCCAACTTTTAGGTTTAATTCTGTAAATATAATCTACTAAGCCTAGAACATGGCGGCGTAAAAAACTTATACAAAAAGAGACTGAACGAAAAACTTAATACAAGTTCAGGTGAAACCCCAGATCAGGAATACGAAAGTATTACATTAAGCATCTACTAAGCTGCAAAAGAAGCACTAGGATTAATGGAAGAAACTTCTAGAAGAAGAAAACCATACTGGTGGGATGCTGAGATTGAAAGAGAAATAAAGGAAAAAAGGAAATCATATCACACCTACTTATCCCAAAAGACAGATAGAAGCAGACAAAAATACAAAATCGCGCAATCAATCGCAATACCAGACAAAGAAAGGGATGAGCATTTTAAAAAACTTTTAACTGAAGATAGAGCAGAGTTCAAGGAAGACGCAATAGACAATATAATTAGAACGATGGGATCTCCAGTACCCCTCACAATCTCTGAGGTCAAAAACGTGTGCACAACCTTAAAAAGCGGTAAATCTGCCGGACCCAGAAATATCCCAGCCGAACTTATTAAATATGGCACTGAAGAACTGTTTTAAAGATTACGGAATCTTTTCCAAAAATATTTAAATGGAACTGTAGTTCCAACTGAGTGGAAAACGTCATATACACAAAAAAGGAAGGAAAGATATATGTGATAATTATAGAGGTATATCTGTGACTAGTACGCTAAGCAGAATATATGGTAAAATAATAAGAAATAAAGTGAAGAGCGAATATAAAGACATGGAGGCAGAAGAACAATCTGGTTTCAGGGCGGGTAGATCGACTTTAGATCATCTCTTTTGTATAACCCAAGTTATTGAAAAGAAAATGGCATACGGACAAGAGCTGCATCTGCTTTACGTCGATTTGCAGAAGGCATATGATAGTATACCACTAAATCTACTTTGGAAAGCGTTGGAAAATACAAACATAAGCGTACAACTAATTAAGGCCATCAAAGAGTTATACCGCAATAGTAAGGCAAAAGTTAAAATAAAAGCAAAACTAACTGCTAAATGCTTTCAAGTAAATAAAGGTCTTAAACAAGGTTGCTGTATCTCGCCTACGCTCTTCAAGATATACTTGGAACAAGTCCTTAAAGTATGGAAGAGTAAATGCCAAAACATGGGAATTCCGTTGGACGAAACCACCTTGTATACTTTATGTTTCGCCGATGATCAGATAGTAGTGGCTCACGATTATGACGACCTCGAATATATGACACGAAAACTAATAGAAGAGTACAATAAGTGGGGACTTGAGGTTAATCTCAATAAGACAGAGTAAAACAGGATCTAATCTTAAATACCGGGCAGCGAATTCAGTCCTGTGATGAATATAAATACTTAGGTCTAAAAATTACAGCTGACGGAACACTAGACAAAGCTATAAAAGATCGAAACGTACAAGGAAGAAAAGCAATAACTTTATTAAATGGAATAATTTGGGACCAAAGTATATCAAAACATAACAAAAAGCTCATATATAACACCATTGTAAAAAGTATTATTACATACGGCTCAGAAGTATGGCCAATCAAGGATAGAACAGGAAAAATGCTTTCCGCTACGGAGATGGACTATTGAAGAAGAGCAGCAGGGAAATCAAAAAGAGAAAGAGTTACAAATCAAAGAATAAGAGAAATTATGACAGTGGGTGAACGTACTTTAGTGGATGATATAAGAACAAAACAACTAGTGTGGTACGGACATGTACAAAGAATGAATGATGAAAGACTACCTAAACAAATACAATGGAAACCAACTGGCCGAAGAAAACGAGGACGGCCAAGGAGAAGCTGGAGAGTAGGATTAGACAGTAAATAAGAATAAGAGGCCCAGATGATGAATTATGGGCAAACAGAAACGAGTGGAGATTGGGTATCGGAAGACGTAGAACGTTGTGAAACCGATAAATATATAGGTTTAATTCTTACTCAACCATTTAGCTTTACCCAAAAAGTACGTGTAGATTTTCTACGGACGCAAACAGTGTTACCTTATATTGAGTGAAGTTGGGGGAAGAGAGAGGGAGGAGGGAACTAGTAAAATGGTGTCGAAAAAAATGTTATGGCGTGTGCCGAAATCTGAAAGCGTATGCAGAAAGAATTTTTGAAATCGCTCTATATTTGATAAAATTATGAGAATTTGGGTTCTAAATAGGGTGGGGGGAATGACAAAAGGGGAGATGGGTGGGAGCAGGGAGAATTACAAAGTAACTACAGCAAATTAGAGGACATTTTTTGCAATGGGTAATCAAAGGAATTTCAATAAAATCGCCTGAAATTTAGATAATTTGTATGCCTTAAAGCCAACATCATGAGACAAAATGGCGTCTGAAGACCGCCATATAGCCTATAGCACCTTCGGGATCAGTAGCAATTCAACAAATCATATCAAATCAAAATTAGCTTTATTAGTCAGAATACAATAGTATACATTGACAAAGCCTTGCTTATTTAAAGTACAAATATCCAATTAAACGGAGATACATTAATCCCTATCAAAATCACAATAATAGAAAAACTAAATAAAGTTTAAAAATAAATTTTACTAACATTTGGTATAACTACTTTTAATTGCTAACGCCATAATTTTATTTAAGTTTAAATACAAAAATTGGCTTTATTAGTCAGTTTACCAAAGTAGACATTGACAAAAGCCTCATTTATCCAATTACAGTCTATTGAACACTAAATAATTATTATTGATTTAAAATTATTTAAATAAAAAAAGTCAAACAGTCAAACTTAAAACTATATAAAAATCGGTTAAAATAAGAAAAATCTAAAATTTGATTAAAACAAAACAAAACGACGCCAAATTTTAAATTCGATGAAAATTATTGATTTAAAATTATTTAAATAAAAAAATTAAGTCAAACTTAAAACTATAGATAAAAATTGGTGAAAACAATAAAAAGCTAAAACTTGATTAAAACAAAACGACGTCAAAATTTACATTCAATAAAATCAAAACCCCACGATCTGTGTCAGATTTTGTTAGACAAACCTAAATATAAAAATAAATAGTTTCAGTCAGCAAAGTATTCTTCCAAAGTATAGTAAGCATTGCTCGCTAAAAAATCTTTTGTTTTGCTTCTAAATTTCCCTAGCTTTTTTATTTCTCGAAACTCAACTGGCAAATGATTAAAAAGCTTTTTTCCATTGTAAATAAATGAGTTTTTCACCAAAGTTGAGCGAGGTATAGGAAGATTAAGAGTAAAAGTATTACGAGTGTTATACTGTCTAGGTAATAATAATTCATAACGATACTTTTTAAATATTAAACATACAGTTTCTAAAATAAAAATACAACACAAAGTTAAAATTCTATGCCTCAAAAAAAGAGGCCTGCAAGAAACGCGCTTTTTGACTCCACACAAATTCCTTATTGCCCTTTTTTGGAGGACAAAAACTGAATTTATTAAAAACTGCGAACAGGATCCCCAAAAGCAAATGCCATATCGAAGATGCGATTCTACCAACGAGTGATAAACATTTTTGGCAACATCCAAGCCAAGGTTATCACCAATCACTCTTACAGCATAACAGTTTGAAGCAATTTTACTTTGAAGGTTTGCAATATGCTTATCGAACTTTAAACATCGATCGATTGTTAGACCTAAAAATCTGTTTATTTCTGGATTTGATAACATTTCATTTTCTAGTGTGATATCACCTATATCATATTTAAAATTTAAAATGTGTGTTTTTGATATATTAAAGGACAGAAAGTTTGCGTCACACCATTGTTTTATTTAGTCTGTCTATATCAGTATTGTGCCAAAGAACTGTAGGTTTTATCCTCAAATTTAAAAAAATCAAAATGACAAATCCAAAATGGTGGACTTTCTTATTTACTAACCGTTTTGTCTCAAACTTGAAATATTACATTATTTAAGGTCATTTGCTTAAAAAAATCAAAATGGCGGATAAGTTTGAGTGAAAAATTTTCTTAAATGACCTTAAGCAATGTAATATTTCAAGTTTGAGACAAATCGGTTAGTAAATACAAAAATCTGCCATTTTGAATTCGCCATTTTGATTTTTTTAAGTTTGAGGATAAAACTGAATTAGGTGATCTCGGGCACTGGAAACTTTCAAGTTTGAGACAAATCGGTTTAAAAATAAAGAAATCCGCCATTTTGGATCTACCATTGTTGTAAGAAAAAACTCACTCGACTTAATTTTAACTTTACTTAACAAAACCAAATTTCAAAAAAAATTGCGTAAAGGATTTTCTAAAGATGTTTTTGTATAAATAATATATCTATTTTGTTTTAGATCTGCACATTTTATGAAAATTTTTTTTATAGTCCGGCGCCGAGTTGGCCCGGCGCCCAGTTGGCCCGGTGCCCAGTGCCCAGTTGGTCCGGCGCCCAGTTGTACCATTCCGATATTTTTCCGCTAACTAACGATTTATACGTATGTGCGGCTACGAGTTGAACCGGCGCCGGCGCGGCGGCGGCAGCGAATTCTTCAACAAATTCCAACCGCTGCGGAGACGCGGCGAGACATGGGTATTAGTAGTATTGTAAAATTTCCAGAAATATATCTTCGGAAGTATTTCCGGACATATTTCCTGCAACATTGGGAATATATGGAAATATTAGAAATTATGAAATATTTTTAAAAAAATAGGAAAAAAGGGTATATTTATTTATAAAAAATCATAACAAAACACCAGAATGCTTATACATGAACACAAATCAGGAGTTATTCTTCAAACAAATAAACTGAAATAAGGTCAAATTTGTACAACAAAAATTTCATTCTTGACACACTACACTATTCACTAGTCGAGCAAGAGGCACATCTTTATCACTGTCATCAGAATCACACTTAATAACATCGTCTTGCCAGTCTACTTCCTCAAAATCTTCAATAGTATCGGAAATAAAAATTGTTCTATACTAAGTTTAATGCTTATAAGCTTACAAAATATGAAAGATAATATTTTTTTAAATATTTCCAATTTTCCCAATATTTCCAATATCCCGAGACACGTTCGGAAATTTCCAATATTTCCATTTCCATGGACATATTTCTAACGGAAAAATGAAATTCTGAAAAAAACCTTTTAAATTTTCTACTACAATATTAATAAAGTTCTAGCACTTTTGTTTTTACAAGCAAACCATTTCAAATAATATTTTTTTTGTCTAAGGGAAACACTTTATTTTCAGTTTTAATACTTAAGTTTTCTGTCAAATGTAAGACTCTATGTATTGTTTTAAATTTTGCCTGTCATAAACAACTAGTTCAGAATGTAAATTTTTCTTATTACCCTTTCGTTTTGACTATCGTGGGGTAATAAAACACATCGCAATGAGGCAATAAAAAATATATTATTTTTTATTGTATATTGATTTGAGTACTTAGTGATGTTGCCTTCAAATTTGGCAAAAGTGACCTTTGTCAAACTCAAATGGTCCACAGCACACCGCGGTCTATTTTTTAAGTGATTACTAACAGGCTAAATTTTCATACATATATTATTTGGCCAAGACGCCTTTTTTCCCGCATAAATACTTGAAAGTGATTCCTAGCAGAGTGTGCAAGCGTAGACATGCTTCATGCATCGGACTGACTAAACCAAGCATATGATTTGTAGAACAATATTGCCATTAACTTTCACACATTAAAAAAAAATTGTAGATATCACGATCAGAATAAACCAAGAGAAAAAAGCACAGGAATATATACCTAGGCTGGGACAAATTAATAAACTAAAAAAAGAAAACCAAACAACTGAAATCAACAGACGCAATTATCCGCAGTAATTTATAATTTTGAGATAATTTGAGAGTTATAAGAGGTTTTTTTTCTCTTGCCTAAAAAATGTATTTGTTTTAAAGTAAATGGCATCATTGTCCCCAAAATCATATGCTTGGTTTAGTTAGACCGAAGCTCAAAAATTTCTGCACCCGCGCATTCTGTTAGAATATCTCTTAAAAATTTTCGCAGAGAAAAAAGTTAGGCGTCTCGGCCGAATATATGTACGAGAATTCAGACTGTTAGTCATCAATTAAAAAATACACCGGTGTACTGTAAACTATTTGCGTTAGATGCCATTTATTAATATTTCTGCAACTTGCCATTTTTAGTGCTTTACATAAGGCACTTTAGTGAAATTTTAAGGTAACACTACTTAAGTCAAAGTGTAACAAAAAAGATTATATTTCTTATTACGCCATTACGATGTTTCTTATTACCCCCACGATAGTCGAAACGAAGTGGTAATACGAAACATTTCCATTCTAAACTAGTTTATAATAAGAAAAACCACAAACAAAGTATTAAAACTGCAAATAAAGTTTTCCTTTAGACAAAACTTCCCCATCTTCCCCTAATGAATATCACGATTTTAATAGTCTTGCAGCCCAAACGATAGATAACCGCACCGTCGGCGTCGACTAAAACCGGCACCAAAAATGCTATATCGAACTGTCAAATGTTGTTCAAGTTATCGTTGTCGGTGAAGTTATCGGGCCTAAATTTGGCACGACCAAAAACTGTCTATTATGCCTTACGCTAACAGGTAACCTGTTATTTACAAAAGAAACGAGAAAGAAACTAGGAGGCGAATTTTCGTGCTATATGTTTCGAAACAGTGTGGTTCAATAAATGCGTCATCAAGTGGTGACGTTTCATATCTATATTTTCGAATTTATGGGCGTTATACGATGAAGAGGTGTAAATTGTGAATTTATTGTCAAAATTTTAGTAAAAACTAAATAAAATTATGAAACAGTGTCTCAATTAAAAAAACAAAATTTTAACATTGATTTTTTAATATTGATTTTTCAGCTAATCGTCAAAAAATGACATAAAAGGTGTCAATAGTTTCAAAACGAGCTTTTACCTCGTTTCAAAACATGACATAGCCGACGCACGCGCAGTTGCTCACGTCATTTGGCTAACTTCAAGGCGTCCAGAAACAACTGTGTAATGCCTCCTAAAATTTTTGAAGGCATTGAATATCCTACAAATTGCGATGCTGACAAGGGGTTCAATTATTAAATTGTTTTTTTTTAAGTTTTTATATTAAATATAGAAAAATACAAATACATATTCCCCAATCAGTGCTTGAAGCTCTGGCCTCGAGAATTTTTACAATTTACAAATTTTACATATAAAACAAGCTTAATGTAAAGTAGAACTATGGTAACATGTACAAAAATAATCTTAATTTTACTCAAAACTTAAAACTAAACTAATTTTTCTTATGATATATAAATCAGGTACAAGTTGCAACTAAAAACTATATTATGAATTAGGTAGTTATTTTTTAATAAATTAAATAAATAATAAAAACTATTATTGATATGCTAAAATAGTATATTTCCTAACAAGTGCGAAAAATGTCACTTTTCCGCATGCGATTACATAAGAAAAAAATTTTTGACTACCATAAAGTGACACATACCACATCCAGTTGCTCACGCGGATATAGCCATAAAAGCTTGACATGGGCGGGTTTTGACAGCTATTTGAAAGTTGGGTTGTCAAAGACACCTAAAAACACAAATATTAAGGTACCGAATCTAAAGTTTTAAGAAGCGTGCGGAAAGGTACTTTTACGCAGTCAGTGCGAAAAAGTGGCACTTTCAAAACCAAAACGCGTGCGAAAAAGTGACACTTTACGCACGCTCGTAGAAAACTTGTATTTTAATAAGGCTTTGCAAAAATATATTATAACTTTTTTTAATTTTGTTTTGGAAGAGTATAGGAATGAACGTTCTCTCGAGAGATGTGATCGTTCCCAGTCTTCCATGATCACACAAATACAAGCAGGGAGCATTCCTGCACGACCGGTGAACGTTCGCATGAAAAACCACACGTTCCTATTGAAGAATTGGCCCCCGCAGACGTTGAAGCCGTAAGCGAAGATAGCCACGAACAAAGTAATGACGTCACCAAATATTAATGACGTATTTATTGAACCAGACCGCAGCCCACGAGAAAGACCGGCCCGGGCGCGGAAATATCACGTGACCGTAGGAGGCTCACAAAAAAACGCTTCACGGCCCGCTGTCATTATAAAACATGTGTTGTTCAGTTTTGGTATGTTTGTTTACGTCGATTTTTTTTTAATTCGGGCACGAATTTTATGTGAATTTTATCAAAGTTATTAAAATAACGAAGCCCACGAAAAAGACTGTAGTGGGCTGCGTTAAAATAATGAATGGCTAATGAGTAAATTATAAAGAATATACCTATAAGATACACATTGCCGCGAACGTGTGATTAGTGTTGTCGGTCCAACTATAAAACTGAAACCTAATATGTTGCAAACGGGAAAGAAGTGGTAAAAGATAAGATCTTGGATGAGATTGATCAAGTAATAGACAT
This sequence comes from Aspidapion aeneum, assembly GCA_963576565.1. NCBI lineage: Eukaryota > Metazoa > Arthropoda > Insecta > Coleoptera > Brentidae > Aspidapion > Aspidapion aeneum. Next base: position 49,465,431 of record OY755048.1, read on the forward strand.
CCTTAGTGACATTTTCGATAGTGAGAGTGAAAAATGTGTTCAGTTGTCATTTCTTATTGAACAATTAGGTCTCTTGAAAAGGTAACCTGAGAATCGGACATATGGTGGATACACTTTAATATTGGCTTCATCTTTGTTTATCCAGTCATCCAGTGCATACATGTCAATTTACAAAACTAAGGTAATATGTCTTCTGCACCCTCGTAATATTAAAAAACTGATTTGTAAAATATCGCTAACAGATAGTAATCTCTCCTGTAGTGTGCAATATTTAAAAATTAAGATACAGCTTTTAAAAGAACATGAGTTGGTGGTTAACTTACACTTTAATGAAATACATATTAAACTTTGTGCTGGGTAATAATTTCAAAAAATTCTTGACGACCACTACATTCAGTTCATTGAATGTGAAAACCATCTCACTTATTCACAAAATCACTTGTTTCTTTTTAATAAATTATTGTGAAGTGTTTTATATTGAAAATTTTTCTTCAGATAACTCTAGCGAGTGTTTTTGTGGAGAAACACTATTGTCAAAGCTTGAAAAAATTAGTTTAAGGGCATGTAAAGTTTTTTTAAATAATTTTATTAAATAGCACAATGATTTAGTGTCTGCTAATAAATCTTTGAATAAGAACTCAGACAAAGATGATGACACTCAAAGAAAAATTAAAAAACTAAAAGCTTAGGTTTGATATGTCCAATTTTGAAAGACTTGTATAGATTTAATGTTACTAACGATATTATGTACCTAATATATGTACCTGAAGATATTAGAGTGCAAATTATGTATAATTTTTTATTTTATAGAATCAGTTCTTTTATCCATAATAAACACATATATAAGCAAAATATTTTTTTCAATTTTTGCCTATAAAAGAACAAAAATTTTTTGTTAATTTATTTAAATTGTGTAAAAACATATAATATATTTAGCAATACAATAAGAATCCTGGGACTCCTAAGATCACATGACCGCCGACTTGCTTATAACACGCCATGGCCAGTCTTTATCGTTGGCTGCGAACCAGACTGTTTCGAAACATATAGCACGAAAATTCGTCTAGGATCATTCCATGGTGGGACACGTGACCAGGGCTACAATAATCAAAAGACACTTGAAGGCAATAAAACTTTACAAAGTTTTAATTTAAAAATTAATTTAAGCGGGAAGTTGTAAGTGATAAATAATGAAGATGAAAAGCTTGCCAATTATGGAAAAAACGGTAATTAAAAGCAGTAAAAAGGAAAAGAAGTACTGCCCTCGAATAAGAAGCGGAATCTCAAAAACCAACGAATATAATCGAGTGAATCCCAACCATATACGTAATATTCCAATACCCACGGTAATTTCCAGTTCTTGATGAAAACATTAAGAAATGGCAATATCAAATTTACATAAGAGTGTCCTTCTTGTAGAATTTAGTATAAAATGTCCTGGTTATTTTTAAACACATGCTTTAATTTACTCATGCATATTATTTTATTGGTGTATATCGTCCCCACACATTTGACCCGTGTCGTCACATTGATTTATCGGCGCACAGTGGCCAAAAACCCTATCTATGTAAATGTACAACTACATCTTTAAATAACGATATAGAGATTTTTTTTAAAGAGTTTAATCGCAAGCAAGTTTTTTTTCAAATAAGGCAATTTCATTTGTGGCGCCTTTTTGGAAGGCTTCACATCGTCTCCTGGATCAATAAATAATGTGACAGCTTTGACCAACGTCAAAAATGATGGAAATGTTAATAGGCTAAAAAGGGCACTAAACTGAGAGATTCTCGTAAGACCTATTAACGGCAATAATCTCTATATGCAAAGTGAGGCAAAAATATTGATATTTTTTGTAGAGAGAGCACGCTGCGCAGGAGGTGCTACTGACAACATTGACAAACACTTTATTGACAAATCACAAATGACAATCTCCTTGAAGTATTAAGTTCACAGAATACCACAGGTGATTAGAACTAGAGAGAGAAAGATTGCAATGCTTAGCATTTATTGTATGTTGTCACTCTAAAAAAACTGTTAAATTTTTGTCTCAGTGTCTCATATAGCCGTGGTCGTTCCAGTTACTTCGTATATAATTCATTAAGTTGCGGGTAGTATAATTTTTACATATAGATAATATTCAAAAAGTACTTACTATACAGGGTGTCCTAGATAAAAGTAACCACATGGGGTCTTATGAGAATTTTGGAAATGATAACACATATTATAATTCTGGTTAAATGGAAAAAACTGACTATATTCTGAGCCCAATCAGGTGCTGTATTAAAATTTAAAATAACCACAAGGGTTTTTCCAAATATCAAGCAAAAACTAAAAACTGCTTTTAATAAAAATAATTTATTTATTGCTTGATTTTTTAAAAGTCTTTATAGATATTTTTATTTTTGAAATAGACTGGGCTCGGAATAGCGCCAATGTTTACCCAATAATCCAAATTTGTGTGTATTACTGTTTTCAAAATTCTCATAAGAAACAGTGTAATAACTTTTATCTGGGACACATGGTATACCACAACTATTTTTTAAAGTTTCTAAACAAGTAACGATAACTTTCAATGTGTTATGCAAAGTTTATATAGAAAAGAAATATCGAGTGTGCACAAATCTATCTTTCACATTGACTGCCTAGGCTTATCGGGGCAAATAATGTGTTTGCGCAGGCCTTAAGTTAAAAACGGGGTGATTGGAAAGTGACAAAGACAGAGTAATAAATAAACTTGTCACAAAAAATTATATTAAAAAATAAATATATATCACGTGACTGTCTCAAACCTATTTTGGTTTCACTTCTTATATCATACTAATAAATATAATTTTAGCTTTCTTATTTGTTCTGCACTTAAATCTTATTTACACTCTGTATACAGTGGCGGATCCAGAATTTCCCGGGGGTAGGGGTCAAAGTGGCAGCAAACATCAAAAACATTTTAGTGGTTTTTGATAGAAATTGAGATGTGAAATTTAGTAGCTAAATAAGAATAATAGCGGCGCAGGCGAAATTTAAAATAAAATAAGTAGAATTTTTGACAAATTTTAAATAAATGATGCTGCTAAACTAAAAAATAAATTATATGTTTGGGTGGGGGGGGGGCCTCTGCCCCCCCTGGATCCGCAACTGTTTGTATATATTGTTTATTTTAAATACACTCTGTTTTGACTACATACACACATTGAAAACACTGTATTAGATTACACAAAAAGAACAACTAATTCAACGTTCTTGTTATAACAAGTCAAAAAATTTACCATGACTCTACACGGACATCGCAACGCAAAAGCATTGTTTATTAAGGGAAACAATGGCAAAAGCGAGATAATCAACGAAAAGCGATCTTACGTGTGTCTCGACTAATAGAGTCGCGTTTCGCCTGTCCCGCCATGCATTTGTAAAATATGTGACCCTTCGTCGCATGTCTAGGATCCGCCGCGTTCGTCGCGTCATGGCATCACTCTTTGCTACTTAAAAAAAAACTATGCGTCCGATTCACATTTTTCTAAAACCGTTGTGATCCCTGATCTTTGATACACAAAGTTTATAGAAGGTGTTTTTTTGATTAAGCAAAGGGTTCTCGAGTTATAACAAGTTATAAATTATTGTAAATACGCGTTTTCAGGGCGAGCACTTGTTTAATAGAGAACTCCATATAAAAGCATTGGGAACGATATTTTCAACATTGAAAAATAAATATTTCTGATAGAAATATTACTATATGCTTTTGGTGGAATCATGAGCACAGTTTATATATTTAAAAAATGCAAAAAATTTTTTTTCTAAATTTTTGGAAAAATTACCCCCACCACCTCCTGCACACGACGATTTTTGGACGACCAATTGATTTTGCATTCTTAGGGTGTAAGAAATGATTTAAATTGTATCTTACATTTTAGCAATGAAGTGCACACGAAAATCGGTTCTAGAAGCCTTTAACGCGCTTTAAAACTCTAATAGTCATATACGTAAATTACGTATATGCTAATAGTAGGTAACGCATTTCTGGCATAGACCACTGTGCCTTGCGCTTTCACTTCGCCTCCAGAGCCGTTTCAGCTCTCGTCACGCCCGAGGAAAACTATAAAAATAGTGTTTTGAGGAAAGAAACCTATTCCGCACTAGTGCGAAAAAAACACCATGACAAAAAATTAAAAACAAACGTGTCAGACAAAACAATATACGTTGTCAAAATTTAATATAAATAAATACTTGTAAAATTTTGTTTCACTTAATTGCTGGCCCGGCCATCTAAGCGCGTTGTTCGGCCATCTGCAATTACATGCCGCAAAGTAATATTTTTGTACTTGTTAAATTTACTATTTTCTACTAGGATGTGGAATACTTCACCTTTCTGCACGCAAGAAGTTAGTTTTTAGGGAGTAACTGACAGAATAATTAAATAGTCTGCTATAATTTTTAATAAAATAAAGAGAAACTATATAATATGTGTTTAAATCATTTTGCGAAAAGATGATTTTGCATATTGGGTGTACCGGACCCGCACCACTTGGAGACCTTGGAGCAACGCGGTAATAAGACAACTTCAATATTTATTTACATTTCAATTTCGTCTAACTTGACATGTTTATTTGTAAATTACATTAAATTTTTTGAAAAAAAAAGGTACTCATAGGTAAAATATTGTACCTAACACAGGCGGAAAGTGTCTCTACTTACCGCCGTTCGATAAAGGTACTTTACCGGACCCGCACCATTTGGAAACCTTAGCAACGCGGTAATAAGACAACTTCAATATTTGTTTACATTTCAATTTCGTCTAGTTTGACATTTTTATTTATAAATTACATTAAATTTACAAAAAAAGGTACTCATAGGTAAAATATTGTACCTAACACAGGCGGAAAGTGTCTTTTCAACCCTTAAATAACATAAGGAGCATCCAATTTACAAAAACTATCCCGAAGCCTCATGATGTCGAATTTTAAGCTATTTTTTGTGTTTTTTTCTGAAATATGTCGAAAATATGTAAAAAAATCTAAGGCTTGGGGGGGGCCCGGGCCCCGGGGCCCCCACCTGGGTGCGCCCATGAATTTATAAATAAACATGTCAAACTAGACGAAATTGATGAAATGTAAACAAATATTGAAGTTGCCTTATTGCCGCGTTGCTAAGGTCTCCAAATGGTGCGGGTTCGGTAAAGTACCTTTACCGAACGGCGTGCGGTAAAGTAATTACTTTACCGCACGCGAGTAGGTAAATTATTTTTCCACACACGACTGCTTGACCGAACTTCTTAGGCGCAACATGTCGTCAACGGCTTAAGGAAAAAACCAAATACGTAATATATTTGGAAAAAACCTTAAATTGTATTTCTCCCCTTTGGTGCACTAAAGGCGTAAGTTTCCTTTCATTACACGTCCAACTGACGTCCTTATTGTTTGGTACATACAATAAGTGCGAAGGCTACGTGTGTAATGAATGTGACTTACGCCCTTAGTGTACCAAAGGGGAGATTTCTTTGTATTAAATTTTGTCAAGTTGGGGTTTTTAGTGATTTTTATGACTATAACTTTGTTGCTACGGGAAGGTTTCTTTCCGAATTAGTGCGGAAAAGTACAATTTTTCGCACGCAAAATGCATGATGATACAAAACAATATTATTTATTAATTTTTCAGAGAGATATTTACTAGAAGCAGTAGTTTATTTTTCACGCCTGTAGAAAAATAATATACCTATCTACCTACCTTGTTCGGCCATTTACAAATGCCTACGTATTTTATTATTTTCTGCTCGCATGCAAAAAATACCTAGGTACTTTGGGAACTGTTTAAGGATAAGTTTGGTGCGAAAGGTAGAATTTTTTACACTGTTATTAGATTATATAGAAAATCGTAAAATTAATTGTTTGAGTTTTAGCACTTCTATTGTAAACTAACACAGCACCATTTTAAAGACAATAGTGTATCTGTAGCGTAATATAAAATTTTGAATCTAATAATTACAACAAATTTAATTCTATAAACTTTTTTATATTCTATATGGAATTTTTAAAACATAATTAAAAAACTATTCTTCAAGGGAATACCCATAGTCTAGTGCCGGTGCTGATTCGTTCGGGCGTGGCCGTTTTCGTATACGTGTAAAGGACACACTTATGCAATTTTCGTATTGTCATCCTTTAATGTGATACTCAAAATCCACTTATAGAGTAAATAGCTAACCGGGTGTATTGGAATATTACGTATATGATCCCAACTCTGTTTTTATAAATAAACATGGATTGTCTTGTTTGGACTATTTATTTTATTTAAAGGAATTTGACTTAGCATTTCCTAATATTATTCTCAAATTTAAAACAAATAAAATTAGTTGCTTTGTTACTGGCCAAAAGAGGCACAGGGTCCTAACAGGGCCACAGGTCACCTTCCCTTAATAGTGTATTCGGCTTATTGCTAATTGACTGCCCTAAGATGGGTGGGTGGAGTTAAATCTGAAGGCTGGCGCACTCGTTCTGATTAAAACTAAACGCGTATTTAACAACGAGTAGGCTGAACTGGTGCCAAAACGAGACAAATTTTAAATATGTAATGTACATTTTAGAAAAAAAAGTTTTAAGCAAAAGTTGAAGACAATAAAATTTGCTACAATAACGCTTTTATACGTTTTGTCAGACGAATGGTTTTCAAGTTCTGACGCTAAACATTTCGCTACGATTTTGGATTTTGCCATTTTTTTAGTGGGACTTCGAAACTGCTTATTTTTGAGAAAATTTGTAATAATATGAAATCAAGACCAACGATTAGCCTAAAAAAATGAGACATCACTGAGTTCTCTGTGTATTAGAAAAAAATAACCTCAATATGCGAACGCCACTGGAATATCAATAATAGCTTTAAGACAACTTTGTAATACGCTGTTTCATTTTCTCTAAAAAGTTATTTTAATATTTTTCCTTAAAATGCTTAGTTTTTTTGAAAACGGAATAAAAAAAAGAAGCATAATTTTTTTTGATAATCTTAAAAAATAATACCAATTTATGGATGCCAATTAAGTACTACCCGTAGACTTGGCCCACTTCGGTTCGTTTAAAATATAATTTATTTTCTATAATAAAGTTAATTACACACTTTGTGTAAACTTACACTTTGAGAACATTTCATAAAACTGAATAATTTCGGTTTATTTTGCAAATACTATGGAAATACATAGGAAACGGGTGTATCACTAAAACTTCAGGGTTCGTATCTCAGCAAGAGTACTACCCAGAGAACTCAGTGATATCCAGTTTTATAGGCCATTAGTTGTTCTTTATTTCATGTTATTATATATTTTCTAAAAAATTAGCAGTTTCGAAGTTAAATGCCACTAAATAAAAAAAAATCGTCAAAGTCCAAAACGTTGGCGAAATGTTTCGCTTAATTACTCGAAAACCATTCATCTCGTAAAAAACGTACAATAGCGTTTTTGTAGGACATTTTAATCTCTTCAAGTTTTGTCCATTTTTTTTCTAAAATGTACAGGGTGTCACATTATATTTTTTCCCACCCTTTTAGACCATTACTAATTGATATAGGAATATACAAGAAATTGTGTTCGAATTCGCGAAATTTTTACTTTTAAATTGCATCTTGACTTTCCTGATGCTTACCATATTTGGCAGGCGCTCCAATGTGAACACATATGTCAAAATCGCGACTGGGGGTCTTTTTTTCGCTCTAATGACTGGCCTATCTATACAGAAATCTATATCCGAGAACAGCAAACACATGCTGTTTTCGGGCAATACCTTGCAGTGCAAGAGTTTTCACTATGTTAATAATATAATAAATTGGTAAACATTTTTTTTAAGTCACAAGCTTTTATAAAATGCACTAAAAATTAAAAAATAATTTTCTAACATTCTAATATTATCATAATAATAAAAGCGATGGCCGACTGATGGAAATCTTGACGATGTTAGCACGATAAGATATCCGGATCAATTAAATATCACTATTTGCAAGAATCAATCTAGCAGAAAAATGCAGAGGTACTAAACCCACCCAACCTGACCTAAGATCCCCAGCAGTTCTCTGACATAGGTATAGCAATGGCATAACATTGCGGCACATCAAACATATCTTTGATGACCTGCTATGTTGAATATTCTTTAAGTGTTTAGATCACAACTTTAAATTAACTTATACTTTGATTTGCGGCCATCGCTTTTATTATTATGATAATATTAGAATGTTAGAAAATTATTTTTTAATTTTTAGTGCATTTTATAAAAGCTTGTGACTTAAAAAATTTTTTTTACCAATTTATTTTCTACTTTTTAGTCTCAGCTATCTACTCTATTTAATAAAAATATTTATTCGATAACAGAACAGGATATTTTTTCTTATTGTTGTATTATCATCGGACCACTATCTGTATACCAAATTTTATCCAAATCGGATAACGGGAAGTGTGTCAAAAACACATTTTTCTATAGAAGGGGTGGGGGTAGGGGTGGGAGCATATTTTTTTCTTAATGTTGTATTGTCATGCGATCACTATGTGTGTACCAAATTTCATCCAAATCGGATAATGGGAAGTGTGTCAAAAACGCTTCACAAGATTTGATAGTTAGATAGTTAGACAGAACATCTGAAGTTAAATAAAAGCTTGTAATAAAAGGTATCTTAGAAATAAAATTTCGGACTTCCATTGTCTTTATTTATTTTAAAACACGACGTTTCGGTTAGTAAGTATCTCTAACCGTTATCAAGTGTAAACTAAACAATCTAGTCTCTAGGCTACTACTTATACTACTTGGTGTGCAGGTGTGACGGCCCGCCCCCTTTTTTAATTCTAAGACGCCTGTTTTCCTTAAGGAGTGGTTTCCATATGTTTGGTATGTCCGTGCTTGGTTGACTGAAAACTTCTTTATTCTGCATTATATACGCAGCTTCAATAAACTTTCGTTTTCGCCAATGCGACTCCTTATGTAAAACTTTAGCTTCTGACCACTGAATCCTGTGATCATTTGACCATGCATGATCTGCTAAACCGGATTTTTTAATATCCCCTAATTGGGTACTTTTTAGATGTTCATTTACTCTAACCTGAAGAGGGCGTTTCGTTTCACCTACATATGATTTACCACACTCACACGGGATTTGGTAAATACATTCCTTATTATTTGAGGGATTGTCTGGTTTTGTTTTAGTTACAAAACCTCTTATCGTATTTCCCGAAGAAAATACTGTTTTTATATTATAGTGTTTAGCTATTCGTCTTATGTTTTCTGAAATCCCTTGAACATATGGAATGTTAATAACACCTAACGGATTATTATTTTGAGAATTTGGTACATTTAGTTTGTTTTTAATTTTAAATATCGTTGAGTTTATTAATTTCTCGGAATAACCATTCTGTTGTAAGTCCTTTTTAATGTTGTTAATTTCTGTGGTTAATTCTTCATTATTACTACAAATATTTACGGCTCTTAAATACAAACTTCTTATAACTCCTTGTTTTGTTGCAACAGAATGATTAGACTTAAAATTTAGGTACTGTCCCGTGTGTGTAGGTTTCCTATATACAGTGGTTTGAAGGTTTCTGTCTAATCGTTTGACAAGAACATCCAAAAAAGGTAAGGCCGAATCTTTTTCAATTTCCATGGTGCACTTGATTGTTGGTCTAATACCGTTTAAATGGTGTAGAAAATTTTGTAGTTCGTCATCATTTTCCGGCCATATAATAAATGTGTCATCCATGTATCGTAGCCATAGTTTTGGTTTGACTCTTGCTGTGTTGATCGCATGGCCCTCGAACCACTCCATGTAGATGTTTGCTACCACTGGCGAAAGAGATGAACCCATTGGGAGTCCATCATTTTGCGCGTAAAACTTATCTTTCACTTGAAAGTAAGAGTTACGGAGACAGAGCTCCAAAAGATCCATCACCCCCTCCACCGATAGCGTTGTTCTCTCGTGAAGTGTATTATCAGTTTGTAATTTGTTTTTAATGATACTGAGTGACTCATTTATTGGCACGTTGGTGTAGAGACTTTCTACATCAAAACTTACAAATCTATCGCCGGGATCTAATTCGATACCTTTTAAAACCTCCACAAAATGTTCCGAGTTTTTGACAAAAGATTCGGACTTACCCTGTAGTGGTTGAATTATGTCCAACAAAAACCTCGACAAAGTGCTGGTCGGTGAGTCCCTGGAGCTGGTAATTGGTCGCAGTGGTATATCCTTCTTATGGATCTTTGATAATCCATAAAAATGTGGTGCCTTACTGTGGTGTGGAGTCAGGCGGGATCTAGCAGCGTCCGGGATATTTTCAGCATACTTCTTCAAAGTCCTGTAGATGCGTCCTTCTATGGTGGTGGTTGGGTCTTTGGGTAGTTGCTTGTAGTCTCCTTTCTCCAGAACTTCTTGGATCTTTTTGTCGTAAGTCTCGACATCCATGATCACCGTTGCGTTTCCTTTGTCGGCCGGTAGAATCTTGATTGATTTGTCAGCCTGCAGGTTCTTGATTGCCCGTTGTTCTTGACTGGTGATGTTTGTCTTTTGTTGCTTCTTTCTGTCCAACGTTGTTCTTACTTTATGGCGAAACTCATCAGCTTCGGGTTGAGGTAGACTAACGGTCTCTATTGCCGCAATAATTTCCAGTGTCGGTGTCTGTGCCGGTGCAATGGCGAACTTAAGTCCCTTACTGAGTACCAATTCTTCGTTGGTGCTCAGAGTCCTTTTGGAGATGTTCACTATAGTGCTTGGTGTTGTTGAGTCTGTTCTATCTTGAGTACGTGTCTGTAGTTTCTTAAGTTTTTCTCGGTGAGTTGATCGTACCTTCTGTCGTTCTCTGTTGCACGTACTGTCAATTTTACTCAGTATCGGTTCGTAGTCTTCCTCCCATGTGTGTCGTCTAATTTCGTCAAATCGCTCCTCCATGTCGGCGTTGAAGTTGGCTTTTCTCCATCGATGGTAACTGATTTAGGAAACCTACTCACACGGGACAGTACCTAAATTTTAAGTCTAATCATTCTGTTGCAACAAAACAAGGAGTTATAAGAAGTTTGTATTTAAGATCCGTAAATATTTGTAGTAATAATGAAGAATTAACCACAGAAATTAACAACATTAAAAAGGACTTACAACAGAATGGTTATTCCGAGAAATTAATAAACTCAACGATATTTAAAATTAAAAACAAACTAAATGTACCAAATTCTCAAAATAATAATCGGTTAGGTGTTATTAACATTCCATATGTTCAAGGGATTTCAGAAAACATAAGACGAATAGCTAAACACTATAATATAAAAACAGTATTTTCTTCGGGAAATACGATAAGAAGTTTTGTAACTAAAACAAAACCAGACAATCCCTCAAATAATAAGGAATGTATTTACCAAATCCCGTGTGAGTGTGGTAAATCATATGTAGGTGAAACGAAACGCCCTCTTCAGGTTAGAGTAAATGAACATCTAAAAAGTACCCAATTAGGGGATATTGAAAAATCCGGTTTAGCAGATCATGCATGGTCAAATGATCACAGGATTCAGTGGTCAGAAGCTAAAGTTTTACATAAGGAGTCGCATTGGCGAAAATGAAAGTTTATTGAAGCTGCGTATATAATGCAGAATAAAGAAGTTTTCAGTCAACCAAGCACGGACATACCAAACATATGGAAACCACTCCTTAAGGAAAACAGGCGTCTTAGAATTAAAAAAGGGGGCGGGCCGTCACACCTGACTGCACACCAAGTAGTATAAGTAGTAGCCTAGAGACTAGATTGTTTAGTTTACACTTGATAACGGTTAGAGATACTTACTAACCGAAACGTCGTGTTTTAAAATAAATAAAGACAATGGAAGTCCGAAATTTTATTTCTACACAATCATTGTCTACGAGTTTCAAACAAAAAGGTATCTTATAATAAAAGAGTTTCTAATTTTTAACCACTGGTTGGGCCAAATATGGTTAAAAACGAGACAATAGGGACTATTGGAATAAAACCTGACCTAATTTAAAATCGACCCTATAGTGACATATTTATATATAAAAAGCAGCTGCTCTGCTTCAAAATTCGGCCTTTGTGTATTAAAAAACCGGATTTATTAGTGTCGGTATTTATTAAATAGAAGTTAGCGACTGTATTATTAAATTTGGCTTTGATATGTCAATTTTGAGAGCTCAGCTGTTAGTTTTCTGTGCAAATGTGTCAGAATAAAGTCGAGTCTAGAATAAAGTCAGGTTTTATTCCAATAAGTCTCTAATACTCTATTTTATTTATTTTACATAAGGTTACAAAATATAGGACGGTACAGGCTATGGAAACGAGACACAATGAAATGGTTTTGAAACATGTTTGTAAGGGTGATAAATCTTTAATGGGTCAAATAACATGATTAGGCATTAAATTGTAAAAACGTTTTTAAAAAAACTAACTGAAAAAAATGCGCAAATGTGTTGGTATTTGGGTATTAAACTAAAATTAAACTAAACAAAGTATTTTATGATTTATTTCTTGCTACAGCTATTTCAACTACTTTCCGCTAAACTAAAGACTTGAATTGTCAAATTTTTTAGTCGAATGCGAAGTAATAACCGCGGTATTTACCGAACGAATAACCAGTATCTACACGATGAAAATCAGCTTAACGTTCTATAGGAACAAAATTGATAGTGACATAATAACTCAAGAAAATTGAAAAAATACCTAATTGAGTTTGTTGTTTAGCCGGACGAAAATTGTTTTTGATATACTGAGTAATTACGTCACGATCAGTTAGGTATCGTCTTCCACATATACAGAATTGCCTTGAAGCTGAGCCATTTATTTTGAAAAGAAATAGGCCAGATTAAAGCAAGGAAAATATATAGGAACTCAAAATAAGAAAAAAAGGTTACATAACATTGGGATTAAAATACATTTATTTTCGAGATACTGAACATCAAATTTCACGATTTTTTGTAAAATAATGATTTTGAAAAAATTTATTTGGGCAAATTTTTCAAGCAGAACGGTTATAAACTTTTATAAATGCAATTAAACGCAATATTTTTGTTGATGTTTTATATTATTAGAAAAAGTCTTTAGGTTAAAAGTTTATTGAAGCAAAAATATATAGTTCATGAGTGTCTTTTGAAGGGCTTTTACAGGTGCGTTACATTTTAAGGGTGTTTTATGAGTAATGCGGTTTGGAGTATTGGTTAAAAATGATAGAGGTGGAATAGTCAGTTTCAGAATACATGAGTGAACCTGAAAGTGATTATTTGATCCCTCTCAATATTTTTATGATTGCAGTTTAAATTTACAATAGGCTATATCGCAGCCAACGATAAAGACCGGCCATGGCGCGTTATAAGCAAGTCGACGGTCACGTGATCTTAGGAGTTCCAGGATTCTTATTGTATTGCTTAATATATTATCTGTTTTTACACAATTTAAATAAATTGACAAAAATTTTTTGTTCTCATATAGGCAAAAATTGAAAAAAATATTTTGCTGATGTATGTGTTTATTATAGATAAAAGAACTGAATCTATAAAATAAAAAATTATATAAAATTTGTACTCAAATATATTCAGGTATATTAGGTACATAATATCGTTAGTTACTTCAAATCTATACAAGTCTTTTAAAATTCGATATAACAAACCTAAGCTTTTTTTAAAATTTTTCTTTGAGTGTCATCATCTTTGTATGTGTTCTTATTCAAAGATTTATTAGCAGACACTAAATCATTATGCTTTTTAATAAAATTATTTTAAAAAACTTTACATGTCATTAAACTAATTTTTTCAAGATTTGACAATAGTTTTTCTCCACAAAGACACTCGCTAGAGTTATCTAAAGAAAATTTTTTCATGTAAAACATTTCACAATAATATATTAAAAAGAAACAAGTGAATAAGTGAGATGGTTTTCACGTTCAATAAACTGAATGTATTAGTCGTCAATAATTTTTTGAAAAATTACCCAGCACAAAGTTTAATATATATATATCATCAATGTGTAAATTAACTACCAACTCATGTTCTTTTAAAAGCTGCATCTTAATTTTTATATATTGCACACTACCGGAGAGATTACTATATGTTAGCGATATTTTACAAATCAGTTTTTTAATATTACGAGGGTGCAGAAGACATATTACCTTAGTTTTGTAAATTGATATGTATGCACTGGATGACTGGATAAACAAAGATGAAGCCAACATTAAAGTGTATCCACAATATCTTCGATTCTCAGGTGACCTTTTCAAGAGACCTAATTGTTCAATAAGAAATGACAATTGAACACATTTTTCACTCTCACTATCGAAAATGTCACTAAGGATGTATATTACTTGATCAATCTTATCTTTTACCACTTCTTTCCCGTTTGCAACTTTCATTTCAATAAACTGCATTAGCTCTTCAAGTGTATCGGTGCTGTCCAAAAATAAAACTCCAACTTTTTTTGGCAGTTTGTTTTTTGGTATGGACACATTGTTAACATTTACAAAAAATGACATATTTCCCTCAACAACTAGAGATGCTTGCTAACAATGATGGATTGTTGTTCAAAAATATAATCAGGCACAGGCAGACTGTCACGTTCTTGCGTAAAAATCCAATTTTTGTTTATTTTAGTATTAGAACAATAAAATTTTGAAATGTCTTCAATATTTGATAAAACCTTTGATTTCTTATGAGCTGAAAGTGTTTCAAGACTTTCTTGTATTGCAGTTTCCAGTGGTTGCCTCTCGACATCAGCTAATCGAACAGTAGATACAAGTTGTCTACTTAGGTATTTGGGAACATTTTCAACACTCTCCATTTACAACACACTTATCAAACCAAATAACCTGCTCGTTAGGAAAATTTTTGATGCAAACTTGTGGACGTTTTAAGATGTATTGGTTTATCTACTGGCAAATTAAAAGTTGACACATATTCGGTTTCAGTTTTATAGTTGGACCGACAACCAACAACACTACACGTTCGCGGCATTGTTGTCTTTTTCGTGGGCTGCGTTATTTTAATAACTTTGATAAAATTTACATAAAATTCATGCTCGAATTAAAAAAAAATCGACATAAACAAACATACCAAAACTGAAAACACACATAGAAATAAAATTTCGGACTTCCATTGTCTTTATTTATTTTAAAACACGACGTTTCGGTTAGTAAGTATCTCTAACCGTTATCAAGTGTAAACTAAACAATCTAGTCTCTAGGCTACTACTTATACCACTTGGCGTGCAGTCAGGTGTGACGGCCCGCCCCCTTTTTTAATTCTAAGACGCCTGTTTTTCCTTAAGGAGTGGTTTCCATATGTTTGGTATGTCCGTGCTTGGTTGACTGAAAACTTCTTTATTCTGCATTATATACGCAGCTTCAATAAACTTTCGTTTTCGCCAATGCGACTCCTTATGTAAAACTTTAGCTTCTGACCACTGAATCCTGTGATCATTTGACCATGCATGATCTGCTAAACCGGATTTTTCAATATCCCCTAATTGGGTACTTTTTAGATGTTCATTTACTCTAACCTGAAGAGGGCGTTTCGTTTCACCTACATATGATTTACCACACTCACACGGGATTTGGTAAATACATTCCTTATTATTTGAGGGATTGCCTGGTTTTGTTTTAGTTACAAAACTTCTTATCGTATTTCCCGAAGAAAATACTGTTTTTATATTATAGTGTTTAGCTATTCGTCTTATGTTTTCTGAAATCCCTTGAACATATGGAATGTTAATAACACCTAACGGATTATTATTTTGAGAATTTGGTACATTTAGTTTGTTTTTAATTTTAAATATCGTTGAGTTTATTAATTTCTCGGAATAACCATTCTGTTGTAAGTCCTTTTTTAATGTTGTTAATTTCTGTGGTTAATTCTTCATTATTACTACAAATATTTACGGCTCTTAAATACAAACTTCTTATAACTCTTTGTTTTGTTGCAACAGAATGATTAGACTTAAAATTTAGGTACTGTCCCGTGTGTGTAGGTTTCCTATATACAGTGGTTTGAATGTTTCTGTCTAATCGTTTGACAAGAACATCCAAAAAAGGTAAGGCCGAATCTTTTTTCAATTTCCATGGTGCACTTGATTGTTGGTCTAATACCGTTTAAATGGTGTAGAAAATTTTGTAGTTCGTCATCATTTTCCGGCCATATAATAAATGTGTCATCCATGTATCGTAGCCATAGTTTTGGTTTGACTCTTGCTGTATTGATCGCATGGCCCTCGAACCACTCCATGTAGATGTTTGCTACCACTGGCGAAAGAGATGAACCCATTGGGAGTCCATCATTTTGCGCGTAAAACTTATCTTTCACTTGAAAGTAAGAGTTACGGAGACAGAGCTCGAAAAGATCCATCACCCCCTCCACCGATAGCGTTGTTCTTTCGTGAAGTGTATTATCAGTTTGTAATTTGTTTTTAATGATACTGAGTGACTCATTTATTGGCACGTTGGTGTAGAGACTTTCTACATCAAAACTTACAAATCTATCGCCGGGATCTAATTCGATACCTTTTAAAACCTCCACAAAATGTTCCGAGTTTTTGACAAAAGATTCGGACTTACCCTGTAGTGGTTGAATTATGTCCAACAAAAACCTCGACAAAGTGCTGGTCGGTGAGTCCCTGGAGCTGGTAATTGGTCGCAGTGGTATATCCTTCTTATGGATCTTTGGTAATCCATAAAAATGTGGTGCCTTACTGTGGTGTGGAGTCAGGCGGGATCTAGCAGCGTCCGGGATATTTTCAGCATACTTCTTCAAAGTCCTGTAGATGCGTCCTTCTATGGTGGTGGTTGGGTCTTTGGGTAGTTGCTTGTAGTCTCCTTTCTCCAGAACTTCTTGGATCTTTTTGTCGTAAGTCTCGACATCCATGATCACCGTTGCGTTTCCTTTGTCGGCCGGTAGAATCTTGATTGATTTGTCAGCCTGCAGGTTCTTGATTGCCCGTTGTTCTTGACTGGTGATGTTTGTCCTTTGTTGCTTCTTTCTGTCCAACGTTGTTCTTACTTTATGGCGAAACTCCGAAATTTTATTTCTACACAATCATTGTCTACGAGTTTCAAACAATGAAAACACACATGTTTTATAATGACAGCTGGCCGGGAGGCGTTCCTTTGTGATCCTCCTACGGTCACGTGATATTTGGGCGCCCGGGCCGGTCTTTCTCGTGGGCTGCGAGGCTATATAATAAGCACTGAAAATTCGGAAGTATGTAGTTACCTCATTTGATGATGAGTCTCCTCAGACTCGAAACATTTCCTAAAATAAAACCCGAAACAATAAAGATTTTAGTGGAGAAGGCGTTGAGTTTTTTCTTTGTAATTTGTAGTTGTAACTCCACTTTGAGGAATGGATTATTTTTTCAATTTTACTTATATTTGACTTGAATGTAATAATTTTAACTTTATGGTTGATTAGCATTTATTTGGCACCACAAAAGCCATAATTTAAAAAAAATACCCACCAGCATAGCTAGCCGTCTAACCAAACCTCACCAAACCTATAAAAAGCTATCCAAACCTAATCTACTGCTTGCAAACGCCTAGAAAATATTGTTTAATTAATAGGGACTAATTGTAATAGTGCCAGGCACTAATTGTGCCGGGCACTATTCTGACAGATTCGCATTAAAAACTGACAGTTGATATTTCGAAATTGACATACCAAAGACGAATTTATAAATCCAGTCGTTTATTTTCCATTAATAGTGGCGGCACTATTAATTTTGGCTCTTATGATACACAAAGGCCTAATTTTGAAAGAAGACAGCTGTTTTTATAATGCGAAAATGTCAGAATAGTGCCCGTCACAATTATTGCCTGGCTTGATTGCAATAGGTCCCTAATAAAAAATTAATTAGATTAGGTTTAGCTTAATTATGTTAGGTTTCATTAGTTTAGGCAAATTAGGTTAGGTTTGGGTAGGTGAGATGAGGGTCAGGTTGGGTTAGATTGATATTTGTATAATTAAATAAAAAACCATATAATTTTTTATTTTTGCCTGATCTTAACAATAAAGAGGTTTTTTCTTCTTCGGCCTTCCCCGCTATCTCTTAAAGTTTAGTGCATTGGTTATGAAACACTTTAAATATCTAGGTCCCTTTGATATCTGAGGGCACGGCAGTGCCTCGCCAAGTTCGCGCGCCGTAACCATCTTTTCTGGAAACATTTCAGCCGATATTTGACCTACCTAAAACTCTACTTCGGAATGAGCTACGAATTTCAAACTTTGCACAGTCGTAGATCTCCATGGAGTTAACAACCCCTCCAAGTTTCATGGAATTCCATAAAGTAGTAAAGTAGTTAAGTAGTTACGAAATTTCAAAAAACGTCGAAATTGCCACTGACTCACTCATGTATAAATCATCAATATTCTACTGTACTTCCAGACATGCTACAAAGCTGAAATTTGGCAGACTGATAGAAATTATGACCAAACCCCTGGAAAAAATCAAAAAACCCCAAAATGCTAATTTACTCCCCTCCCCTATACATTTAAAGTTATGTAAAATTAGCATCGCCCACTTCCAGAAATGCTAGAGAGTTGAGCTTTGGCAGACTGATAGGAACTATGATAAAACTATAGGAAAAAATCAAAAAACCCCAAAATTTTAATTTACTCCCCTCCCCTATACTTTTAAAGTTATGTAAAAGTAGCATTGCTCACTTCCAGAAATGCTAGAGAGTTGAGCTTTGGCAGACTGATAGGAACTATAATAAAAATATAGGAAAAAATTAAAACACCCCAAAATTCTAATTTACTTCCCTCCCCTATAAATGTAAAGTTAAGTAAAAGTAACATTGCCTACTTCCAGACATACTAGAGAGCTGAGCTTTGGAAGACCGATAGTAACTATGATAAAGTTATAGAAAAAAATTAAACACCCCAAAATTCTAATTTACTTCCTTCCCCTATTAATGTAAAAGTAACACTGCCCACTTCCAGAAACGCTAGAGAGCTGAACTTTTTAAGACTGAAAGACAATATGATAAAACTATATGAAAAAATTTAAAAACACCAACATTTTAATTTACTTCCCTCTCCTATAAATGTAAATTTATATAAAACTAACATTGCCCACTTCCAGAAATCCTACAGAGCTGAGCATTGGAATACTGATAGCAATTATGATAAAACCATGGGAAAAAATTTAAAAAGTCCAATATTTTCATTTACTCTCCTCCCCTATAAATGTAAAGTTATGTAAAAGTAACATTACCCACTTCCAGGAACGCTAAAAAAGCCAAGTACGCGAAAATGGCATTCCGTAAAAAGAATTGAGATAAAAGTAAAGCCAAGTTTTCCAATACAAATTTCAAAATGAAAGGTTCTTACTAGTTTGGAAATATTTTTCTAAACTTGGCTATTACGGCTGTAAATGACTCTTAGGCACAGTGCTAAATTGAACATAAAGAAGTTTGGCTGTAATAGCAAAGTTTAAAAAAACATTTCCAAACTAGTAAGAACCTTTTATTTTGAAATTTGTATTGGAGAACTTGGCTTTACTTTTATCTCAATTCTTTTTACGGAATGCCATTTTCGCGTACTTGGCTTTTTTACATGAAATGTTTTTGTTATAATCTTACTATTTTTGGGATACTTTTGTGATACTTTTGTGAGGGCAATAAATTATTTAATTTTACCGAGGCCACAAAATCTTGTAGTTCGTGCCACGTAATTTACATCTTAAACAATGTTAGATCTCCGCATATTTTATTAATGGGGTAGCAAAAACTTAATTTAATACTAAAGGGACAACATAAATTATATGACTTTAACTTAACCACATTAATATTTAATATGATTAAGTTTGTAATCTTCAACGAAACATGAATATGAGAGATAGAATGGCGGTCCCTAAAAATTATACACATCTGACATACAGGGTGAAATTTTAATTACACCAAACTTAAAGGGAAGCTAGAAAAGGTTAATAAAAAAACACCCAACTACTAAATTTACTTGTAACTACTAGTCGCAGTTGGGTTCTTTAATAAAAAAATAAGAACACTGGTCTGCAAAAAAAAAAAAAATTCTTGAGCCCTGGCATTATTTCCTCTGATTCTTATGTAGGACGACTCCCTGAATCCAAATATAGCGTGCGTTTTCTTCTACCACCCACCATTTTTGAGGGAGCAGCCCTTTTAGCTATTTTTATCATTTTTCGAGAATAATTATAATATTATTGACATAAATTTAAATTTTAAAGTATAAAGAGAGATATTTTAGTTTCAAACAATAATAAATGCATGGGCGCACACAAAAAATAGAGGCGTCGGGGTCGGGCCCCCGAACACATATTCCTGGGTGCGCCAGTGATAAATAAGAACTTTCGTACCTTCACTTAATGCTTGCTTTCCTATATACCCTGAGGTACAACCCTCTCGTTTCAAAAACCAGCAGTACTCCGCCAACATGCTTGCATTTCACTTCCCTGAAAACCTCTTTTCCAACTTAGCGATGTCTTGATGAAACCGTTCCCCGTATTCATCCGAGACTGCTCCTAAATTTTCAGGAAAGAAGTCCAGATGCAAGTGAAGGAAGTGCACTTTAAGAGACATGTCACATCCCATGGCCTTGTACGCTAAGAGCAATCCCTCAATCTGAGCGACATAATCATCACTTTTATGGTTACCCAAAAAGTTCTTACACACATTTTGGAATGCAAACCAAGTTCGTTTTTCTTTTTGATCAGGTGTTCAATAAACGTCGAATCTTAAACAAGTTGTCTAATCTGGGGCCCCACAAAAACACCTTCCTTGATTTTAGCCTCACTAAGACGAGGAAATTTAGTTTTCAAAAATATGAATGCGTCGCCTGTTTTGTCCAGTGCTTTTACAAACTGTTTGATCAATCCAAGTTTGATGTGCAAAGGCGGCAAGTAAATATTATCTTCCGGGACTAATAAGGATCGTTGGCGACATTTTTCTGACCGGGAGTAAATCTTTCTCGCAAAGGCCAGTGCCGTACAATGTAATGTTGCTCGGCTGTCCCATTCACAAATAAAGCAACAATATTTAATTTTTTTATTATAGTTCCTGCATGAGCGTATACAAGGGAGAAGGGGGGCTTGGGGGCGAAAGCCCCTCCAAGAATCTAAAAATAGATTATGTTAAAACTATTTATTTTCCTACTTTTTAATATGTTAATAAATAAAAGTGGCAAAAATTTTTAAGCCCATCCAAGGCGATTTTTTGTATACGCCAGTGGTTTCTGTATATATATATACCTTTATATACTAATATGTTGCTTTATACTTTGCTATAACGTTTATTACCTTTACCGTTAAGCTGTTTTATTTTATAAAAATAATTAGAAAATACATAAAAACTGGTAAACTAATGTTGGAAAGAAATTCTTAAAGCGTGTGCAGAAAGAACTTTATATTTGTGAAAGTTATAGCTATAACTATTATTAAGAAGGAGGGTGTGGAGGAGAGAGGGAGAGACGGGGGGGGGGGGGCACTAGTAAAATGATGTTGGAAAAAAATCTGAAAGCGTATGCAGAAAGAATTTTTGAAATCGCCCTATATTTGATAAAATTATGCGAATAGGGTTTTTGAATAGGGTGGGGGGAATGACAGAGGAGATGAGATGAGGGGAGATGTGTAGGAGCAGGGGGACTACAAAGTAACTACAGCAAACTAGAGGACATTTGCAATGGATAATCAAAGGAATTTCATTAAAATCGCCTGAAATTTAGATAATCTGTATTTTTTTTTTACGGTTAAGCGCACTCGCAAGGAGATCCCTATCACGCTCGAGAAGCGGCCAGTGCGCGGAAATGTTGGTGTGTGTTGGTTTTAAAACGGTTCAGGTTGTAACCTGCAGGGAAAACTGTCGCAGGGAGTTTATTCCACAGCGATGCGGTTCTCCAGAGATATGAATTCTGATATAATGAGGTTCTTGGTGCCTCTATTTTGACAGTAAATTGATGGTTACCGTCTGTTTGACGTGTTCGCCTAGTAGGTGCTACTCCCGGGGGGATCATACGTGCCAACTCTTCAGAGCATTTTCCGTGATAATACCTGTAGAAGAGAGATAGATCGCCCACAGTTCTTCGATGTTCGAGACTATCCAAACTACGGGTAAGTGCGGGGTCATTGATCAGCTTGATAGCTCGTTTTTGCACGGTGTTCAAAAGCATTAAGGTATGTTTGGGTGCCGCACTCCATATATGTGAGCAGTACTCCATAGTTGGTCGAATCTGGGCTTTGTAGAGTGTCAGCAGTTGGCTTGGTGTATACAGATGTCTTGTACGAAATAGCACCCCAAGCTTTTGGGACGCCCTTTTAGCTATATCTGCCACGTGACTGTGCCAAGACATGTTGGTCTCTGCAGTGACTCCTAAGATGTTCAACTGGCTCTGCAATGTGACAGCACTTCCAGATAGCATGATATATGGCTCACCGGTGCTGGTCTTTTTTGAAAACAGGGCTGCTTGGGTTTTCTGCGCGTTGAACTGTACAAGGTTTTTGTTGCCCCAGTCCTCTATTATCTCCAGGTCGTTATTTATCTGCGATATTTGAGTTTGTCTAAGATGATGGAATTCACGTGCGGATAGACACTGAGTGGGTGGTATGACTGAGGAGACTACATTGCCATCATCTGCAAAGCAATAAAGTGGATTTACTGTTTTATCTATGAGGTCATTTATGTAAATCAGAAAAAGTGTTGGCGAAAGGATTGCTCCCTGTGGCACACCAGCATTTATTTGGTAAGAGTTGGAGTTCCGGTCATCCAGTGCAACATAAATGGATCTATCCTTAAGGTAACTTTCAAACCAAGTGCAAAGTTTCGGCGACAATCCCATTACTTTAAGCTTGTTGAGCAGATTTTCATGCCAGACTTTATCGAATGCTTTTGATATATCTAAGGCAATTGTTCTTGTTTCGCCCCGTAACTCAATCGCTTTTTGCCATAGATAAGTGACGTATGTAAGTAAATCGCCAGTTGACCTATATTTTCGAAATCCGTATTGCTTGTCGTTGATAAGTTTGTACTTTTCCAAGTACTTGGTTAAGTGATTGTTCACAACTCTTTCCATTACTTTTGATATCACCGGAAGTAGAGCAATTGGTCTATAGTTTAACGGATCTGTCTTTTTTCCTTTCTTTGGAATAGGTTGTACTGCGGCAGACTTCCATGATGATGGATATACTCCTTGCCTGTAAGATAAATTGAATAATTTAGCGAAAGTTGGGGTGAGTTCGTTAGCACAATTTTTGAGTACTATCGCGGGAATGCCATCTGGACCCATTGCTTTGTTTGTATCCAACTTTTTAAGGGATTTTCGTATTTCTCTGTGACAAAAGGGTACCTCTGGCATACTGTGGGAAACCCTTTCAATGAACGGTGGAGTTTTTCCATTTGGCACTGTTAGGTTTGAGTTGGAGGAAAAGATTTTGGCCAGCATATTGGCTTTTTCCTCTGATGTTGTGGCTGAGTGAGTATTTTTATCTGCAAGTGGTGGTATGGATGACTTGGTGAAGTTTGATCCAACGGCTTTTGCAAGAGACCAAAAACTTGCCTTAAACCCTAGATGATATGACAAAATGGCTTCTCAAAACCGCCATGTTAATTGCTGTTTTAAAAAATATAGCCTATAGCACCCTCGGGATCAGTAGCAATCCAACGACACCTTTTTCGTCAAAATCGGTTCAGCCGTTTAGCCTCTAGCGTGACACAAACATACATATTTACTTACATATGTGCTGCAGTTGGGTAAAAATTGTTATTAGTTTTTTTCTATTTATTTGTTTTCGATCTTTTCATTGATCGATTTGTATAGCAGTTTATCTCGCCTGCTTTTGTTCTTGTTTCTGTCGTATCTCGGTAGATGGCGCTGTTTGCGAAAATTTTCTCACTATTTACATAGGATTACAGACAAAACAGTCTAATTAACTTCGCAAGAGTGTCACATTGACCAAGCACTGTTCTGAGGAATCCCATAAGGACGAAACAGTTAACTGTCAACACTTATTAGGTGTCCATTAGATCTTGGACCTCCGTGAGGTTAAGATTTCAAGCTACCCACGGAAAAATATGAGAGAAACAAAAATTCCTTTTTACACAAATAGCCACGAAACTGATAGTTATTGGTACTAGTGCTTTATGTTGAAAATAAGTCACGCAAAAAAAATATTTTTTGTGTTTAGATAATTAATAAACTTTGTGATATCATCAAAGCTACTTGCGCCTCACTACCCCGTAAATGTCAAATTGACTTTTAATACTTCAGTTAAAGTATGCTGTTATATTTAGTTTCTATGAGATATTAGCCATTGACAACTGTTAAAACAAACCTTATTTCAAAAAGTAGTTTTTTAAACCATGGAAGATCATACAGATGTGCTCGATGATATTGTAACGGAGGCAGAGCTGATGGCACTCCAAAATTTACTAATAGTGCAGGCGCTGTAGGTAGTTGAGTATGCAAAATATGGGGACCACAGTTTAACAATGGATTCTAGCTGACAAAAGGTCACATATTAACGATCTGGATGTTGCCAAGCCAGGTTTTGGTCCAATTTTTTTTATCCCCCCTCCTCTTATAGTCGTGTTTGAATTTTTGAAAATTTAACTAAGTTGACGCCTTAAAGCCACAATGATCAAAAAATTAATCAAAAATGTGTAAAATCCAACTTAAATATAAAATTTTATTTTTTGTGAAATGTTAGCTGCAAAAACCCCCAAAAACCCCCCAGGCCCACCAAAACCTGAGATTTTGAGGTTTTCTTCAAATTTTCTCAAAACCTAAGCTTCTTAGAAAAAAATATGTAATTACTGGGACTTTCATCCTATTGGATCAATGCCCAGTGTTCGGAAAACTCAATTTAAACGTGTTGGTAACAAAGTAAAGTAATTAAAAAACGCACACAACAACGAATGGCAATGCCGGTAATCGAACCCGGATCTATCGCATGGCAAGCGGCGACATATAGACAATAAAATTTGCTTGTCAACGATGTATTAGTCAGTGGGGTACGACCAATGACAAACTCTTCAGCGGCGTCCGTTTATTGAGGTAAAAAAATGAAAAAAAAAGAAACATGTTTATTAAATGATTTACCCGTTTTTCTTGAAAACTAAGCTCTTTATCAAAAATTGTGTTTTATAGCAAGGTAAGATTATTTTTATTTATAATAATTTAGGGTCGTCCGTAAACTACATCAATTTTGAGAAATCAATAAACAAATTTTTTGACACGTTTTGTCCAATTTTCTCAAGAATTAAGGTTTTTGGGAAAAAAAATATTTTACACTTTATTGTAGAAAATTAATTTATCTTTTTAATAATGTATAAGCTAGTGCGGTCAAGCTAATAACAAACTTTCCAGCGATGTCCGTTTATTAAGAAAATTAAAAAAAAAATAAAATGCCACATGTATGTCACATGTTTTACCCGATTATCTTAAAAACCCAGCCTTTTATCACAAATCATATTCCATAGTCGATTGTAGACAATGAAATTTTCTTTTAAATGCAATATCACAAAGTAAGATTTAGTTTTAAATTAAAACTTCACAGGCGTCCGTAAATAAAATAAATTTTTACAAAACACCAAACAAATTAATTTTTTTACAGATTATATCCAGCCTGAGAAACTAAGCCAAACTAAAAAAAATGTGTTCTGAACTTTATTGTAGAAAATAAAATTCCCTTTAAAATTGTAGAAAATAAAATTTTCTTTAAAAGTCAGTGACGTTTGTTTAATGACAAACTCTCACTCTCCAGCGACGTTCGTATATAAAGGTTATATAAAACAAAAAAAAATAAAAACATTTTTGTCACATGTTTCAACCGATTTTCCGAAGCTTTTTATGAGTAATATGCTTTACAGCTGATTTGTAGAAAATAAAATTTCCTTTTAAATAATGCATACCTTGGCAAGAATAAATTCATTTTTAAAACTTCAGGGGCGTCCGTATACAAAATAAATTTTTAAAAATATCGAAATGTAGCACTACACCATAGTCGCCTTCTGCATGATAGCTTTTGCACACCTCGTATATCCCCACCCTCCCTCCCATCCCCCCTCTACAAAAAAAGATGAAACTCCCCCCGAAAAAAGATTCTCTAGCTGCAAAGGTGATCCCTCCTACTCACCTTTTCTCCACATCCTGCGCCATAATTTTGTAGGTACGGTTAGATGGTTGAGGGGGGGGATAGCCTACTACCGCCACTGATTCAAATTTTAAGGATGTTAAAAAAAATCGAACCAAAATTAATTTGTTTGGTGAATTTTAAACATTGATTTAATTTACGGACGTCCACAAAAATTGAAAAATTAAACTTTTCTTACCTTGTTATCATTTAGAAGGAAATTTTATTTTCTACAATCAAGCATAAGAGACATTTTTTAATAAAAAGCTTGGTTTTTTGAGAAATCGTGTGAAACATGTGACAAAAATGTTTTTATTTATTTATTTTTTAAATGACTCCCATTTACGGACGTCGCTGGAAAATTTGTCATCAATCAAACCCTAATGACTTATACATCGTTAGAAAGGTAATTTTATCTTCTACAATAAAGTTAATAACACTTTTTTTTCGATTAAGCTTCGTTTCTAAGAAAATTGGATAAAACCTGTAGCAAAATTATTAAATTAATTAAATTATTTTTGAAGAAAATTATTGGTTCAGTTTGCTTTGGAGCGGTTCGGTTAGATTTGATTAGGTTTTGTTAGGTTAGGTTTTTGAAACTTTCTATTTTTATGTGGTTAGAAATCAAGTGAAAATCACCCTGCTCATCTATTGTAATACAAAAAATAATATTGGTAGATCTGCACATGCAGAAGTCAGGCAGCCAAAGTACACTTGCTAGGGCTAGCGTCTTGAGAGATTATTATGTTCTATGATATTTTCACGAGGGGGTTTTATCGTGACTCAACACAGTATAAGTTAGGTGTAATGGTTTTATTATAATACTTATATTTACTACTTACATTGTACTTAAATACATCTTGTCTACAAATCTTCTTGATACGCTTAACTTCTTATACTTTGACTATCGTACTACTTGTTCACTATTAACTAAGCCTGGGGTTAGGGTTCTCAGCTTACAACTAACTGCTAAACTCTTTTGGAGATGCTTTTATTACAAACGGTTTGCCATTGATATGATATCGAGATCTGTTTTATGCCCTGTATAAACATCATCGAAAACCCATTAATCGCTTCTTGTTTATAATAGTTTCTGTACACAATTTATTACTTTTAATACAATTTGAACTATATACAGAAGTTCATTTCCTTAGATTGTTTAGGGTTAATGTGCACTTGCTTATAAACGTAACTTGTGTCATTTACTTAATAGGTCATTATTTTCTATCCTGACACATCCCCCGTGCTTTTAAAAATATCTGTCCCTACAGATTGTCTACTAAACTATTTTTCACAAAAAAAATATAACAGTCGTCTGTACCTAATAAATTATAAAAACTAATTAACTAAAATAAGTGTCTATCCACCATGCTACTCGTTCCGATTGTCTTGCATTCTTCATGTGACGCAACCTAATCCAATGTAGGTTTTGCTACTATATTCTAAAAACCATCTGAAGGCGGCGCCTTCCAAATAATTTTTAAAAAATGCTATCTTATGCGTTTCGGTCCAACCGTTTACTTGAGATACTTTTTCGTATTTTGTAATGAAGTTCACCGGGGAGTCTAACGCTGGGTTAAAGTAAGGTAGGTCTATAAATTTGGGTGATGCCGGATTACTGGTCGTACCCGTCAGAGCGTCACTCACTTTGTATTTGTCATTTTAGAAATTTTTGTGATGGCTGATTCCTGTTTTTTATTGAAGCTAGATTTTGTATTCAACCCTTGGTCAATTATGGTTTGACTTTTTTCGTCTTGCAACGTTTCTTCGGTCGAAGAAATTTCCGTTTTATTGGAAATGACCGTTAAATTACTTGAATCTTCAAAAGATAAATTTTGCCCACGATATAATTTAAAATCTTGTTTTGAAATTTGTAAAACTTTTTTAGGAGTTGAGTGATTTTCGCCACTCGAATCGACGAAGGATAAGTCGAAATTTACTGTCTTTCTGACAGGACTTCTTAAGAGTTTAGTGCTTTTTAAAAAGGGACTGTTTGCAGATTGCGAACTAGAGGCCAAGACGTTATTTTTGTCGTCTTCACTTCAATTTTTGTGACGCTTCTAGTGACTCTAGCTGGGGTACCCATTAATTATAGAAACCATCTTTCTTTGTCTTTAAGAAAAAAAACGTATAAAAATACCGAATTGAAAATGTCGAGACAAAATGAATTAAACTAATATGCGGAAAAATATACACTAATAATAGGTAACATGTCACACACTTGTCACCCCCTCGTGACAATATCATCGTCCGCCTTGGCCAAAATAGCGCGCCACAAATCTTCTAGTTTTACTATTCTTTTAAAATTATGAAGAACAGAACAATAAACATGCAATAAAATAAAAACAACCTCATGCGCCATCCTAATGATTAAAGATTTAACAATGGCGTTAAAAATAGGGGACGCATGTTTTAATAATTCAATTTTCCTAGCCGCCTTAAGTCCTTAATTCAATGAGAAAATAAATCTAAATAACATTTTGCAAAACGCGGTTTTCTGTTTTATATTGAGAATATGTATGGACGGCAATACGTGCCCATTGGAGCCAATTTTTATAACCAAAATGTTGGCTGGTTCTCTGCTTTATATAAGCGTTTTTGACCATTTAATTGTGCGAAACGGAATCAGTTAAGCAGACAAAACAAGAAGCGAGAAAATTTTCCCCCGAGAGGGATTAACTCTCAGAAACACCGGAATTTAACACTGCTATTTCATTCTCCCCTTAAGATAATAAAACTGTAGCGATAGCAATTTCATTAATTTAATTTTGTTTAATTCTAATACCTAATTAACTTAATGAAGTTTCGAGATACAAAAAGGATTTCTAATGACGCTCTTAGTTTAAACAGATTTTTGCAAAAAATCAATCATACCTTGATGATTGCAATTTTTCCGCTATAGCGGAGTTATACGCCCAAGTAGCAATAAGTCGTTGGCTAAACGTCGTAAATCACCAACGTTGCATCTAAAAGTTGACTTTGAGTCAAACTTAACCTTACAAATTGTGAAAGGCTTTCGCGGCCATCGTCCAATGGTGGGTGTGCTTTCGGGCTGTTCGGCCGTCGTCGTTGGAAATTCTTTCTCGACGTTTCGCCATCGCGAGTGAATGGCATCTTTAGGAGATGTTGCCTGTTTGTCGGCTTCTCGAAAACTGGTGGTTAGTCTGTCGCGGGCGTAGGTTATATACGCTATGGTGGGCAAGGCGTATATCAGAGCTGGTCGGTGATTGGTCACTTTCCCCAGATTCAGTTTTGTTGCTATAAGCGAGCCGTTTAGTGTTTTTAAGAACCGGTACCCATGTTCTGTTAATTTTAAGAGTTTCTTCAGATCTGTAGAAGTTCTGCTGGTGTTTATGAATGTCGATTGCTTCTCTATAGAGTCTTGGATAGTATGAAGAGGAGGCGCAGAGAACTTGTGTGTCTTCGAATTTTATTCGGTGGTCTTCATTGTTTGGTGTGTGGTCTGCAACTGCGGATTTTTCCGTATGTCCGAGTCGACAGTTGGATTTGTGTTCTTTGATTCTTGTGTTTACGGACCGTTTGGTTGTTCCGATGTAGACACTTCCACAGGTACAGGGAATGCGGTATACCCCCGAAGAACTTAGTGGGTTCCTTATATCCTTCGCAGATCTGAGGTGGTTCTCGATCTTCTTAGATGGCTTGAAGATCGTTTTTATGTTGTGTTTTCCCAGAATACTATCCGTCACTCTAGGGATGTAGGGCAGAAAGGCTCTTGAAGTAACTTCGCGGCTGCTGAGTCCACCGCTACTGTTACTTCTAGTGCTCGGCTTTGGTCGTATACATTTATCTTTGAGTGTATCCATTTGCTACGAGGGCGTTTTTAAGATGGTTTAATTCTTTGTCTAGATGTTCTGGTTCGCAGATTCTTTTCGCCCTCTCTACTAATGTTCTTATTACCCCTTTTCGTTGGCACGTATGGTGGTTAGATGTGTTGTTTAGGTAGCGGTCTGTGTGAGTAGGTTTTCTGTATACGGTATGTCCTAGTCGTCCCTCTTTCCTCGTTACTAGTACGTCAAGGAATGCTAATTCTCTGTTGTTCTCTGTTTCCATTGTAAATTGTATACTGGGTTGTATGCTGTTAGTGTGGTTGAGAAATGTATTAAGGCTGTCTCTACCATAAGGCCAAACGACAAAAGTGTCATCTACATATCGAAACCAGACTTTTACGATATTATTGCACTCACAGAGACAAAAAAGAAAGGAACAGGTACGCATTGTGTCGGTAATTTTGTCCATATATTCACTGGAGTCCCAAAAGACAGAAGAGCAGCTAAAGGGGTATCCTTGTTGATAAAGAAAAATCTAAAGAATAAAATCACAGACTACGATTTCATTAGTGAAAACATACTTCGAGTGAACATGAAGATGCTTGGAAATAATATAAGCATAATAGCAGTCTACGCACCATCAGATGACGATAGAGTAGCTACAAAAGAAATGTTCTTTGACCAGCTTGATGAGACTATCACAAAAATCGGTAATACCAGAGAAATAATTATGCTTGGCGATTTTAATAGCCGAACTGGTAGGCAAATCCAGAGTAAAGTAATAGGACCATTTGGAGAGGAAGTAACAAATGATATTGGCTTAAGACTGATGCAATTGTGTAAAACCCACAACCTAAAAATAAATAATGGTTTTTTAAACATTCATCGATTCAGCCAACAAGAAATATTAAATCAATAACTGATTATGCTATAGGTGGACAATACTCGCAATTAAAGTGGTATGATGAGCGAGCACTTCGTGGTGTTACCTGTGAATCTGACCACCATACCATCTGGTAAAAGCAAAAATATTATTCCCTGTAAGAAAAACAAATGAGGACGAAAGTGTTAGAGAAAATGAAAACCTAGAATGCATCGAAGACAATCAAAAATACAACTTTAGAAGTCTAGAAATTGAAAGTACACACATACTGTATCAGAACCGATTAGATGAAAAATTAATAAACACAAATCACTCATTTGAAGAGGTATATACAAACATAATAAAAAGCTTGAAGGAAGCAAGCAACGAAACTGTTGGATACCACGATAATAGAAATAACAGGCCGATGTGTTGTGTGAAATACAGGAAATGGTCAAAGAGAAATAACGCACATACTTGAAATGGCTCAGTACTAAAGAGCAAAGAGACCTAGAAACCTACAGGGAAACCAGAAGACAGCTAAGAAATTTGATACGCACAGAAAAAAAAGAAATTTTCGAGCGCAAGTGCCACATGGCCAGAGTGCTGACGTATTGAAATTCATTTCTACAGTAAAAAACCCAACAAAAGAAAACGTAAACATCCAGATAATCAAACCAGAACAATGGACAGAACACTACAAGGGACTGCTCACATATGTTATCAATCAATGCATAAACGGACATCCACTACCTAATGATTGGAAAATTGCATTCATATCTTTAATACATAAAAAAGGAAACAAGCTGGATTGCAACAATTACATAGGAATTTCAGTAATCAGTACCCTAAGTAGATTGTACGGTAGGATTCTTAGAGATCTGATAGAGAATGATTTTCATGAACAAAAAGAAGAAGAGCAAAGTGAGTTTCGTGCAGGCAGATCTTGTAGTGATAATGTTTTTTGTCTTAAACAAGTAATTGAGAATAGGGGCGCCAGAAATATAAGGTAACATGAGTACCTTTGTTGACCTACAAAAGCATATGATACCGTTCCAGCAAAAAAATTATGTTAGAGTGTTGTGTAGACAGTGTTAGAGCAAACTAATATCAATCATAAACACATAAAAGCAATAAAAGAACCATACAAAGGGTCAAAATCTAAAATTAAAATTGGAAATCGACTTTCAAAAGAATTCCTTGTAACAAAAGGCTTAAGACAGGGATATTGTATGTCTCCAACTCTTCTTAAAATATATATCGCAGTAGCTCTAAAAAACTCGAAACGTAAAGTGTACGGCATGGGAATACAACTTAACGACCGATTTACCATATACGCACTACAGTTTGCTGACGACCAAGTAATTGTGGCTAATGATACAGAAGACATGGATTATATGATGAGAAAGTTAGTACTAGAAAATGGACAAATAATATCTCCATGCAATGAGTATGTATATTTGGGTGTCACATTTGTTAAAAAAGGAACAGACTGTAAAGAATTGAAAAAAAAATAGTAAAAGCAAAAAAGGTTATTGGATGTCTTAACAGTATTTTATGGAGCAGAGAGATAAAAAAGAATGTAAAATTTAACATATATGAAACAATGATGAAAAGCACGCTGTTGTATGGAATAGAGACTTGCCGCTTAACAGAAAAATACAAAACAAAAATAGAAAATGTCGAAATGGATGCAATAAGAAAATCAATGAGAATATCTAGAACAGATCACATAAGAAATGAGATTATAAAAGAGAGAATGGGAATCGAGGGAAGTATAACGGATAACATCACTAAAAGGCAACTGATATGGTACGGCCATATACAACGGATAAACGACGAAAGATTACCAAAGCAGGTCCTAGAATGGCAACCAATAGGGCGCAGAAAAAGAGGGCGTCCTAAAATAGAATGGCAACAGTCAATCCAAAGATCAAAGAGTCAAAAAAATCTGACAGAAGATGATTGTCAGGATCTAAGGAGGTGGAGAATAGGCGTCGGACAACGTAGAAAAACGTTCTAAACCGACAGTGATGGACGATTTTTTGGTCGTGTCGTGTCGCCTTGAGGGTTGTGTCGTAATAACTAAATGAAATACCCAGATTGCTAACTAATTTACCAAAAAGTAAACTAGTTTTTGTAATGCTTATAAGAATAACTTAAATAATGTAAATAAAATTCTTCTATTTTGAAAAAGCAGAGCAGCAAGAGTTCGTTGAGATTTTCGTGAACTCGACACTCAGTATCTAAAGGAAATTCGGATCCGTAGCTTCTGAAAATAAAATATAAAATTATATGTAAACAATAATTTGTAGTAAGTGCCTCGCTCTCGTTCTCATTAGTGCTCAAGTGAATACAACGCAAACAATATTCAACTGAATGCTCGTTTGAAATTCGCACTCTGATCGGATCGCTGCGAGGCTTGCGAATTCTGCCTCAAATGAATACGCAGCTTAAGGTCCGGCGGCTAATCATTCGCGGTGAATTGTGGCATTCCCTGTCTGATTAAGTATAACGTAGGTATGCGATATTCCATACAAAACAATTTTTTTAATTTTGTTTACTTTTCTTACCTAATTTTTTGATGCTTCATTTAAATCATTGCAATGCATGTGATTTTAATTTGCCATGTTTGTTTCTACAAAAGGTAAACTTTTTAATCAAAATTGCACAAAGCGTATCTGCTACCGACTTGTATGAACTCGCAGCGAAAAGCAACTAAAAATGGCGATGGTCCGTTCTGGTAGTGGAACTATGCGGCAGCGCCTTCTATAGTATATTTTTTTTTAATGTTTAAAAAACAAAACATTTCTTATGGTGGGTGTGCTTTCGGGCTGTTTGGCCGTCGTCGTTGGAAATTCGTTCTCGACGTTTCGCCATCTCGAGTGGATGGCATCTTCAGGAGATGTTGACTGTTTGTCGACTTCTCGAAGACTGGTGGGTCACCTGATTGGTTCACACATGCAAGAAAATGCATATAAAATTTCCCCCGAAAATCAAGAATAGCAGTAGTAACGCCTTTAAACATGAAAATGGACGCCCAACAATTTTTTATTTGGCTTGAAAATGGTGGGTAAAAACGCTAATCAGCGTTGCTCTGGCCTGAAAGATAGAGGTGCTGTCAAAGGTCACGGATGGTTTCTTTTTCTTTGCAATAGGGTATTTGACAAATTTTAGAAAAGAGTTTAGAATGATCCATAGATCCCTAATTTGCTATGCAAAATTGTTAATATAGTATATTTTATCATGAAACACATTTAAAATCAAGTTTTTTTAATTTCCGATTTGAAATTGCCGCTAAAACGGTCATCTCTAGCATGGCGTTGCAATGACGTCACAGCGCAGTAAACTCGCGGACAGATACACGGCACTCAAGTGTTTATTTGTTTTTGGTCTGTGTTTTTACTGTTTTTTATGTAAAAAAATGTCCTATAAGTGGTGTGTAGTGCCTGAGTGTTCGAATACTAGCATAAAAACACCTAAAAAACTATTTATTCATGTGCCTACAGCAGTAAAATAACGGAAAAGGAACTTGTTCGAAGAGACCCAAGGGCCTTATCTGAACAATCTTCACTTTACATTTGTGAAGACCACTTTGATGTGAGTATAACTAAATTGTTTCTATTAATTAGCTCACACTACTACTATACTATAGTAGTGTGAGCTATGGTGATCCTAATTTTTTCGAGAAAAAAAAAGTTGCTCCGATTTCAAAATTTTTTATATATCTTTGCGTTTCAGATGATTTTGAAACTTTTTTGTCTTGTTGTCTGTCTGTCTGTCTGTATGTATGTCTGTCTGTAACGACCAACCCGCATAACTCAAAAACCGCTTGTCCGATTTAAATGAAACTTGGTACCTAGGCTGGGTCTTGGGCCTTGGTGGTCCCATTTAAAAATGAACGAAATCCACCGAACGCAAGTCACATAAAAGGGTGGGGGTAGATTTCAACAATGAGAGTTTATGTGAAAATATGGCGTGTGTGATATCAAACGAAAGGTAATTACGTCTGGAGTTAAACAAAATGAATTTTAAGTTATTTAAAAAAAAAGGGTGGCGGTAGATGTCAAAAATTAGAGTTTAAGTGAAAATATGGCGTGTATGATATCAAACAAAAGGTAAATGAGTCTGGAGTTAAACAAAATACATTTTAGTTTTTAAAAAAATTGTGGGGTTAGATAGGCAGTACCTACGCAGGACTATGCAGTATAACCTATGCAGTACTTCAAGTATTGCTGGTCGTTGTATACGTTTTGCCTACCTGTCCCTCCCTCGGTTTATTACATGATTTTTATTTTTGTTTTTTTCAGATAATGAATCTATTGTAAGTGGCATATTAAACAAAAAAACAAAACATATAACTTAACCTCAAAATCTAAATGAGTAAAAGTAGGCGAAGAATATCGTAAAAAAACTTTCAGTTACATACAAAACAACTCATCGAATACTTACATCAACATCTTAACGTTTCTAAACTCCTCAGAACAAAAATCACTAGTGTTCGCAAAGAAGCCTGCGACCATAAAGGAATTCAGCATTGGCAAGTTGGAGCTATCCGCTTTGAAAAATCCGTTTTCCATTGAAAATGTTTTTTATAAGCAAAACACAAAATAAAATCTAATTTAGGACGATAATTCGCACTTTAAACCAAAGCAAACATTACCTTCCAGAAGAAAATAACACAGAAAATTAGTTCGTTCGAGGCGTTTACTGTTTTGTGATGTCACTCGCAGCTAATTGGTAGACCGCCTGTTTTGAATCACGTGGCTAATTGTTTTAATTCAATGAATTTATTTAATTAAAAGAACTATGAATTTGAGAAAAAATTAAACAAAAAAGTTTGTAATCAATTGTAGATTTCTCCAGGGTGAAGTCCTTGAACCATTGTTAAAGGAGAAGAAACGAAAAGTCCTGCTTACTTCACAAATATTTTATTGTCTAATCACGACGCGTTTCAGTTTTTAAAAAACCATTATCAAGTGTTCTGGCAGACAGTTAAATCATCTTTGAAACAAATGAAAAACTGGAACACACAAAAATAAAAAATTAAAAAACATTTAAAACAGTCTGAAACAACATACAGATTAAAAATCAGTCAAACGGACATAAACCCGTAATTTTTTTCTTTAAATAAAAAATTAAAAAACATTTAAAACAGTCTAAAACAACATACAGATTAAAAATCAGTCAAACGGACATAAACACGTAATTTTAAAGAAAAAAATTACGTGTTTATGTCCGTTTGACTGATTTTTAATCTGTATGTTGTAATTTTTTATTTTTGTGTGTTCCAGTTTTTCATTTGTTTCAAAGATGATTCTTAACTGTCTACCAGACCACTTGATAATGGTTTTTTAAAAACCGAAACGCGTCGTGATTAGACAATAAAATATTTGTGAAGTAAGCAGGACTTTTCGTTTCGTTTCTTCTCCTTTAACAAAAAAGTTTGTTTTTAGCAAAATAAATATATATTTATTTTTTACTACTGTCAAACACCCTATTGATCTTTTTGTCTATCGCTATATATATCAGTTTATACTCGCCTGCTCCTATTCTAGTTTTTCTCGTATCTCGGTAGATGGCACTTCTTGTGAGGGTTTTTTTTACTATAGACGTAGGACGTGAGACAAAATGGCCTCAGTATCCAGTATCCTAAGGAGTCCCATAAGGGCGAAACAGTTAACTGTCAACTCTTATTAGGTGTCCATTAGAACTTGGACCCTCATGAGGTTAAGCTTTCGAGCTACCCATGGAGAATTATGAGAGAAACAAAAACTTCTTTTTATTCACAGGTACTAAAGTTTCCGTTTGCTGAAAATCTTAATGTTAGCGCAGAGGGTTTGTTATTTAATTGCTCCCTAGGAAGTAAATGTTCTCTTAAATTCACGGTTGCCATTGGTCAATATCAGTTATATGACATAAATTTAATAGTATTGACATTTTTGGTGAATATTTTCATTAATAAAAGGTTATACAAATGTTCTCTTGAACATGATCCCTTCCTCGTCAGTTTAAAGTCATAAGACGGTTTTCCACCAAACGGACAGTTGAGTTTGTGTTTTCTAGTTTCCGAAAAACAAAACCATACTCTTGTTTCCATCAAGCGGACTAAGTTTTGTTGGAGAGAGAGGTTTTAATTTTGTTGTAATTCCTTCTTTCATGTTGATGTTGTAAAGTTTTTCTTTCTATTTCCATCCAATTTGTGTTAAACAACTGGGCAGTTTCTTTGTAAGAATTCAGTTTTTTAATTCTATTTTTATGGCTGGCATTCTTTGGGTCCCACAAATTTCTATGTTTTTACACAGAAAAAAAGAAGTTCTGTAGTTAAGAAAAGTAGTTTTCTTGAAAAAATTATTTGACCCAAAAGCAAAAGTCTCCGAACAAATTGTGATCTCTTCATCTAAGCAAACCGCTTGTTTTGGGAAAAAAAATAATTGTCTTGGTAAATTGTTTTGGTTTAAAACAAACTGCCTTTCGCGAAGAAAAAGTGGTTTTGAAGCAAGATATAAAATGTCTTACTAATGTCTTTTTAACACAAATAAAGCCTTACTTTGCGTCAAGAGTTTTAATTTTTGAACTCAAAATTCCCGGCATCTCAAAACGAAAATGCCGATTTATTCCATAATACTAGAAAACACAAAACAAGAAAGTTGCCGCTTCCATTCAAAAAAAATCAATTTTCTTGGATAAAGGCAACTTTTATTTTCAACGGAAACCAGCAGTTCAAGAGAATAGTTATTTTTTGTTAAGAAAATATCGTCTTCGTGCATAGGAAAGCAGATTTTTTCTTGGATCAAAGCAATTTGCATTGACTGAAGACATTTTTTTTCTGTGTAAAGGCATCAATCAAGGTACTAAATTCTTCAGTGATCCACTATTTTTTTGGAAGTTTACCACTTTCAAACATGATGTGGAATTTCTGGAAAACACAATTTACTTGTAGGTATATATCTAATAAATTTATCGAGCGTTTGGAAACAAATTTCTTAAAATACTTATATTTACTTACCTATCAATTTGGTACAAAAGTAGCCAGACTAGCACAACGAAATAAAAGTAGAACATCAAAATACTCAACACGACCCTTTCCACTAAACAGACGCGAGTTTCAAAACTCGTCGAAACTAGTCAAAACCTTTTGATGTTACCGCTTCCAAACGGGATTCGAAAAACAAAACTCCAACTGTCGCAAAACACGCCAGTCTTGAAAAAGTTGGCCAAAAGTTTCAGTTTTGTTTTATTCGACACGAGTTTATGTTTTGTTTTTGTTTTGTCCGTTTGGTGGAAAACCGGCAATACACTATAAACTGGTCAATGGTAAAGGTGAATTGAAGAGAAAATTTACTCCCAGGGGAGCATTTACAGAATAAATCCCCAGGAAGGAAGTGTAATCAATTCTCCCCCCATGTATCTCTGATTTATATTCTTGTCTGTGGTAACATTACAAACATTTTTACACCCCTGCGTAACTTTTCCTCTCTTCCGCTCTTAAAAGCTGAATATTTGGAGAAAACAGTTCAAATAGTAGTTAACAGTTTTCTTTCTCATCTGGTTTTTTTAAAATAATTGTTACCTTCTAAGCAGATTAAAATTGTTAAATTTGTTTGGAAATAACTTTCTATGTACCTGTATTCTCTTTTAGTTTTATGTTGTAGCCGTCATCCTAAAAATACCTGTCTGGCTTGACAACTTTTTCTTTGGTATTTTTTAATGAACATGGCAAAATAATAAAAACAAACAAATCTGTCTTTATAGTGCATGCTATTCATAAAAAACCTTAAGATATATTATTTGGTGTTGGTGATAACTTTACAAACTCAATAAACACCTTAAATTTATTGAAAAAAGTTGTAATAACCTATTGCGAACAGAAATTTATAAAAATTGTAATTTTGTAACAATGACTATTAAAAAATTATAAAGAACTACCCAACAAAACTTCTTAATATAACCTCTTGTCAATATATTTTCATATTATGTTTGTGCAACTGGTTAACATTATAATTTTTAGGCAAAAATATTTTTTAGTTTATTTAGTTTTTAGTTTTACAGCTTAGGTGAAACTCGTCATGGTAAGTTTTTTAATTTATTGTGAAAGGTAATTAAGCTGCTTTCTCTCTATCTTTTACCAAGTTTAAAAAAATGTCAATAAATCGAAACATTCAAAAGAAACTAGCTTTTGTTATATTCTTGATCTTATAAATTTTGAGTTTCACATTAATTAAACTAATATATATAATATTTACATGAAAATCTAATATTACTTTTCACGCCAGTTCTAAAAGTTTCATAAGAAAGTGGATTGTAGGATTTCAAACATTAGTTTTTATAACTTTTATTGCTACATTTTTATTATGAGTTGCCCGAACTATTTCTGCTACCATTATATAAAAACTTGTGTAGCAAAATTTCTGCAACTTTTATAGTATTATTGACGATAATTTTGACCAACAATGATGGTATAATATAAGTTTTGTCCCTCTGCGTCTTTAACAGAACCACTATAAAAATAATTATACCGCACGAAACCAAAGTTTTTATTCTTTTGTAAGTTCCTATATAACTGTGCTAAATTTGATTGCCCTAAGTCAAAGCTTTCACAAAGTATGGAAATTCATTTTTACAGTAAAAAACCCAACAAAAGAAAAAGTAAACATCCAGATCATCAAACCAGAACAATGGACAGAACACTACAAGGGACTGCTGCAGGAGACAATACCCGAATATCTGGCAGCCTATCCGAGGAGAGGTACATAGAAGTACATGGAGAGGAAGTAATCATCGAAAAAGAAATGATAAAGAATAGTATTAAAAAGCTTAAATCCGGAAAAGTTATTGGACCTGGAGGAATATATGCTGAAATGCTCAAATATGGATCAGAGAAGCTACTCGAAAATCTCACATATATTATTAATCAATGCATAAACGGACATCCAGTACCTAATGATTGGAAAATTGCATTCATATCCTCAATACATAACAAAAGAGACAAGCTGAATTGCAACAATTACAGAGGAATTTCAGTAACCAGTACTCTATGTAGAGAATGATTTTCATGAACAAGAAGAAGAATAGCAAAATGGGTTTCGCGCAGGCAGATCTTGTAGTGATAATGTTTTTTGTCTTAAACCAGTAATTGAGAAAAGGAGCGCCAGAAATATAGAGACTCATGTTACCTTTGTGGACCTACAAAAAGCATATGATAATTGGAAATCGACTTTCAAAAGAATTCCTGGTAACGAAAGGCTTAAAACAGGGATGTTGTATCTCTCCAACTCTTTTTAAAATATATATCGCAGTAGCTCTAAAAACTGGAAACGTAAAGTGCACGGCATGGGAATACAACTTAACGACCGATTTACCATATACACACTACAGTTTGCTGACGACCAAGTAATTGTGGCTAATGATAAAGAAGACATGGAGTATATGATGAGAAAGTTAACAGAAGAATACCAAAAGTGGGGACTAACAGTGAACGTGGACAAGACACAGTACTTATGGATTGGAAACGAATCCAGTGAGTTAGTACTAGAAAATGGACAAACAATATCTCTATGCAATGAGTATGTATACTTGGGTGTCACATTTGATAAGACAGGAACAGACTGTAAAGAATTGGAAAAAAGAGTAGTAAAAGCAAAAAAAGTTATTGGATGTCTTAATAGTATTTTATGGAGCAGAGAGATAAAAAAGAATGTAAAATTTAACATATATGAAATAATGGTCAAAAGCACGCTGTTGAATGGAATAGAGACTTGCCGCGTAACAGAAAAATACAAAACAAAAATGGAAAGTGTCGAAATGGATGCAATACGAAGATCAATAAGAATATCTAGAATAGATCACATAAGAAATGAGATGATAAAAGAAAGAATTGAAATCGAGGGAAGCATAACGGATGACATCACTAAAAGACAACTGATATACTACGGCAATGTACAACGGATAAACGACGAAAGATTACCAAAACAGGTCCTAGAATGGCAACCAATAGGACGCAGAAAAAAAGGGCGTCCTAAACTAGAATGACAACAGTCAATCCAAAGATCAATGAGTTAAAAAAATCTGACAGAAGATGATTGTCAGGATCGAAGAAGGTGGAGAATTGGCGTCGGACAACGTAGAAAAACGTTCTTAACCGACTAAATAAAAAATAAAGTTTTCACAAGTACTAAATAAAAAATTCAAGCGCTGTCCAGGGGTGCTTAGGACGCACTAGTAAAAATAATAAACTAATAAAAATGTTACGGCTTTAAGAGCGAAAAGTATTTAATTTCGCCGAAAGCGAAACTCCAAAATAACTTTAAAACGCCGAACAATGGTCCTTGAATGGGAAATTGAATAA
Source organism: Aspidapion aeneum (assembly GCA_963576565.1). Classification (NCBI taxonomy): domain Eukaryota; kingdom Metazoa; phylum Arthropoda; class Insecta; order Coleoptera; family Brentidae; genus Aspidapion; species Aspidapion aeneum. The sequence continues at coordinate 49,506,512 of OY755048.1, forward strand.
TGGAACCAGAAAGTCGGTGGCCACATCATACAGATGAGTCTTGATCCAAATACGTCAAACTATCCAGCTAAGTATATCGACTGCATCAATTTCATCCATGACACAGTGAGTTTGTCTTAGGCCTATTTTATTTTTCTCTTAAGAATCAAACAAAATCAGGGTCCATTTGACAAAAAATTGAGACACAACAGTGAAAGCTACACCTCTACTACGGTAAGTTTTGAATACCAGGGTGCACGCGGTAAATTTTGCACGCCGCAAAAGTGGTATTATCTTCTACAATTATGTAGTAATAGTAAAATAGGTATTTTTCCTGTAGGCCTTCATTTAACTCATACAAATTCTACTCCTTCAAGTAACGGCTAACCTGAACTGCCGTCAGAAGCAAAAACACATTAAGGATATTTGATATTTCACAGGGAAACAATCTTAGATAATATATTTTGAATAGAGTGTTACCTTAGAATGTTACCTATCAAATTTACTTACTGTGTTTTTGCTTCTGACGGCAATAATGGACTACCATTTTGGTGACCAGCACATAGCTTTCACAATATCCTAGGTGTACATCCTTAAGCTGCTGAATTCCAATGGGAAAGTCGACTAAACGAGATTTCTTTAGGGTCAAATACTGCACTCTTAAATGTTCTTGATAAGTAGTGATTTGTTTATACTGACAATAATGACTAGCAAATTTTGAACAATACTATACCTTTTGATTTTTTTTAGCAATAAAGCTACATAAATGATACATCATTAATTCGTTAAAATAATAATCAAACCCAAGATAGAGTTATCAAAGCTTTTGAAAATAATTATAGCATATAACATATTCGTTAAAATAATAATCAAACCCAAGATAGAGTTATCAAAGCTTTTGAAAATAATTATAGCATATAACATATTCTTACACAATGTTATAAGGTACACAGTATGTGCATACTACGTAATCTCACCACTTGTCTTCACTTGATCTAATCCATAATCTAGAACAAGCAGGGACGTGCGATGAAATTGGAGAGAAGGGTATTGTTTTTTTAAACTTGCTAATTTGTATATTTTTAGTTTTTGGTAAACTTTATTTTCTTGCTTGGTCTCCCTGTTTCCTGGTTACACTCATATGAAGCAAAAAAAATCAATTTGGCTAAGAAACGTGACGTGATGGATCTTTATGGCTAATTTTTTCGGATTCAGCACCCAAAAATCTATCAGGAACAGTGGAAAAATTGGAGGCAATTTTTGGTCGTATACCTGTGTGATTTGAATCGCTAAAACCGCTATGATTCCAGACACCAATTTTACTATCAAAAAGTAAACAAGGCCAACAAAAAAGCCTATTTTTTCTCACAATCGGTAAGCCATGCGTTCTGCTCATACTTATCGGCAAGAAAATGTCGTGTGCAAGAATTAATTTTTGTTGTAACCTATTTGATTTCGGGCTTGGGCCTACCCCTATTTATTATATTTATCTTTTCATTAGAACTTTAGGAAAAAAATACAATACAATCACACAACTGTATAGTTTTAACGGCCGTTGCAATATCATTTACCAAACCCAAAGTCTCTTGGCCATTATGAAGCGTATGTATCGGAATGCTTATTTCAAGGCTAAAGGGCGTTAATTGAATTCTCGCATTGGGCTTGTACGCATTGACCTCTTACAGTGTTTTAGATTCGGAATGGTGGTTGTGTCTCTTCTTTGTCCAAAATTAACTTTGGTGTGCCTCAAGGTTCTGTTTTCGGCCCACTGTTGTTTTCGTTATATATCAACGACTTAAATTTAATAGGGATAAGGGTTATTTTAACACGTTTTGCTGATGACACAACAATTTTATTGCATCATAAAAACGAAACAATACTAAAAGAAATAATGCAATAGGACATACAACGAAATAAAGAGTGGTGTGATGCAAACTTTCTGTTTTAATATAGATAAAACAAAAGTCCTCAGTTTTAAATTTTCTTTTGATGACCTAACTGTTTCCAACCAAAGAATAACTCAGGATGAAAACACAAAATTTTTAGGAATGTATATAGACAATAGGTTAAAATTCTCCTCGCATATTCCCTATCTTAATAAAAAAATATCGATAGGTAGTTACGCCGTAAGACAAACATCTTTCGAACTTGGTTGTGAAATGGCCAAAACAACTTATTACGCCCTCGTTGATTCTCATTTACGCTATGGAATAGCCTTTTAGGGGAATTGCAGTCGGTATTTGTTCAGATCTGTGTTTGTAATTCAAAAAAGATGCATCAGATATATTTGCGGAGCACAAATCAGAGACCATTGTAGGCCTTTGTTTATGAGAGAAAAATATTAACTCTTTGTTGCCTTTTTATACTGAAAACAGTGGTGCTGATTTATAAAAAAAATTAAAAATCACACATTTGAACAAACCTACCAAACAAGAAGTCAAGAACAGCCAGAATACCATTGCCTATTCCTAGGTGTCAATTGACCCAAAACTCGATAATCTACCGCAGTGTTAAAATGTTTAATAAGCTTCCAAATAGAGTCAAAAGCATTCAGTCGGAAAAAATATTTAGATTTACCATTGGAGAAGGCATATTATAGTCTTAATGAATTTTTCCAGGACCAGTTATAGGATAATTGACAAATATATTTAAACATTTAAATTTTTTTATTTTACTTGTGTATGTATCAGATTGTTCTGTTTGTTGTTTCTTGTTCTTTATATCTAACTTTAACATATTTTATTTTAACATATTTTGACGTTTTATAACATATTTTAACATACTTTAACATATTTTAACAAATTGTAACATATTTTAACATGTTTTAACATATTTTAATTTAATGCTCAAGACAATTTCGTTGAATTTCGATAACAGTAAGTGACATCACCAGACTAGTTTAGGTTTTTATGTAACTAAATTGGACGTAGCACGCAAAAGAGACTGATAGGTGGAGAGAGAACATATTTGCAAAGGAAAAAGATTTTAAAAAATATATCGCGAATACTTATAGACTGCTACACTATTTTAAATGACTATTTCGTACTTTTACTTAGATTTGTAAGCAAGTGTTTATCTTGTATTTATAATTAAGGACCATTTTTTGCTTTGTCTGTAAAACTCTACTTTTTTGACAATAAAGCATATTTTGATTTGATGATTTGATAACCAGAAAAGCAATTGTATTTGCCGCGTAGAGCGTGAGGAGCCAGCGGTTAGTGCGAAACCGACGCTGCTCGGGTCAATCAAGACCGACAGTCAATGAATTCTTATTCGTTTTCTACGCAACCTTCTGGCCAAATCTAGCCCGCTAGTTTCACCTATCCGGCCCGCTACAACTAATGGCTTATTATTGTTATTGTTGTTATATAAATTTTGGTACTTGGAACTTACCGGAGTACTCAGTATGTTATTATTTGCTGTTTTAACCCGCAGAATAAAAAAGTTCTATTATGAGGTAACTCTCTTATATTTATCACCGGATAATAACTGAGTCATCCCTATCTTATATAACCCGAAGTCTTAAAAATATTTGCAGGTTACGATCTGGATGGGAGATCATAATATTGTTAAATTTCTTTATTTGTCAGTAAGAAGAAAACTATGCAAACATCAACTTTATTAAATCAAATTTTTTAATTTATGAGTCTTCGCTTAAGGAAATGAAACATATTCTCGGAAAAAAGCTAACTGACCAGCATTTGTTAGATTCAAAAATTTTGCTGTGCGCGCAGAAATTTATTATTCATGTTTTCTGAATTACTCAATTTCGCCAAATTTAATGATCTGAATTTATGATCTATTACCACAACTTTAATGCATTAAATGAAACGGATTTTGGGCTTCTATGGAACTTTTTAAGACTCTACTCTACTCTAAAACATTTAAATAGGCTTTCGATGGGTTCCAGAAGCTTTGGAATTTTCATCTTAAGTGTGCAATTTATAAAGCTTTTATTAATAGAAATAAGCAAATATGTCAAGATATTTTGAACATTTTTTTTAATTTTGGAATTTGCAGGAGCAGAATTAGGTAGCTTAACACCATATGTCACGAGGGGGTTTTATCGTGACGAACACAGTTTAAGTTAGGTGTAATGGTTTTATTATAATACTTATATTTACTACTTACATTGTACTTAAATACATCTTGTCTACAAATCTTCTTTGATACGCTTAACTTCTTATACTTGACTATTGTACTACTTGTTCACTATTAACTAAGCCTGGGAGTTAGGTTCTCAGCATACAACTAATTAATGTTTTTATTGTCATAAAAAAAATATATAAATACATATGCTTCGTATATCTAAAACTAGGATGTGTGGCAACGGTCAGAGTTCGGGCTGCCTGCTATTTACCTAGCAGGGACCACGCTCTTCCACTCAGGCACATATATATAAACAAAAAATAGTATATAATCCGATTTGAATTAGATATTCAGTAGAAAAAAAAACTGTGTTATAAGTAAAATATACCCTACCCAAAAAAATATAATGATTAAACAAATGGTTTACGATTAGCACCCTTAAAGTAAGTCCTAATAATCGTCAACATTTGCTTATTTTTAATATCAAAGCATTGTCAGATTCCAAAGCTTCAGGAGCCAATCGAAAGATTGTCACAGTTAAACGTTATATTGTCTGCATAAAAATTTCACCGAGGCCCAACGCCCGTGTCATTTGTGCAAAGTCATTTAAAATTTAAAAATTTTGAGAGTACATGGTAAAAAAACTGTCTTAGATCAAAGCAAATTGCTTTGACGTAAAATAATTTGTGCTTTCCTATTCACCAAGAGAACATTTTCTTGATATAGCACAAAAAATGTCTTGTCTTTTATTTTAATGTGAAACAGAAATTGTTTTATTATAAGTTGAATTAATCTAACGCACCGTTTTCTCTGGAAGCAAAATATTACTGATATGAAGACAATTTCCTTTTTTACAAAATGGAGTATACTGAATCAAAATGTTAAAGAAGAAAAATAAAGTCTTATTTCATTAAACGCTGCGTTGAACTAAAACGAAATATTTTTAATTCAAAACAAATTGTTTTAAAGTAAAACAATTTATTGAAGAAAAGAACGTGTTTTCGTTGTAGACCTAATTTTTTACCGTGTATATTTCAATCGAATAATTTATTTTCCGATAGATGATGACGACGATGATAAAGAAGATTCTTTGGAAAATATACCCATATCAAGACATACAGCTTCTCTTTCGACTTCTTCTAAATCAACAGCAAAACAGAGAAGGTCCAGAACGAATTTCACTTTGGAACAACTCAGTGAACTAGAAAGGCTATTCGATGAAACGCATTATCCCGACGCGTTTATGAGAGAGGAACTAAGTCAAAGGCTGGGACTAAGTGAAGCAAGAGTACAGGTATGTGTTGTATAATCTTATTATATTAATGACATTTATTTTTAAACCTGATTTGCTTACATATGAATAAATAGAATATCCAGGGATTTAAGAAAGTATCTTTTTGGCCCTGACCAATGGTTAGACTACCAAGTTTCTGGTTGTATTTTTACCCTGTTTTTAGAGGCAGCATGGTTTTCAATAAAGTAGAATTTGCAATATATACAGTGTGTCCACGGATTAATTGCCGCTAAGGTATAAATGACAAAAAAAAATTTCTATTTATATTCTGATTTTCTGAGGATCGGTTCTGCTTGGTCTCAAACTAAGATGTTAAAAAAATTAACCAAATCAATTAAAATACAGGATTTAGTAGGCTAATTTGATAATATAAGGTATAAATAACAAAAAACATTCGATTTATATTCTGATTTTCTGGGAATTGCTCATGCTTGGTCTGGAAGATGTTAAAAAATGAATCAAATCGATTAGTCAAGGTGGTTTAGTAGAGAGTTGTGTATATTCAAAATTTTCGGTAGATTCTCAATTTCCAGAAAAATCAGCCAACTCTGATTTTATCGATTACACAAATTTTGTTTAGGCAATTTTAAACTGTTTTTTTTTTGAAAATTAAGAACCAGTCGTAGCTTTTAATTCTAAACAGCTTTTCTTAATAAGCTTTTCTGATATTTCTTAAAACAAAGGTAGGCACTTTACTCCTAAAACTTTTTATCAAATCAACCTACCAAACCACCCTGTGTATTAATTGATTTGGCTCATTTTCTTTACATGTTAGTTTAAGACCAAGCAGGAGCGATTCCCAGAAACTCAGAATCTAATTCGAATTTTTTTTGTCAATAATACCTTATCGTAACTCAATCCGTGGACACACTTTTTATCACAGGCACAGGATTTTTGCCTGGATAACAATTTTTCGAACTAAAAAAAATAACTTTACTTTTAGGAAACTACCCCTGATTGGACACCCTGTAGAGGTGTTATTTTTGGGACGCTATAGATACGTTGCCACGCCCATTTTTGGTTTTAAAATTTGTTTACAAAAATTAAAGTTAAAATAAGTCAAATTCGAAAAGAGCATCCGTTTTATCCAAATAGAGCTGCGAGCGTGCAATTGTGTTTGCCCGTAGTGCTCAGAGTTCGAGAGCGGTGGGGGGTTCGAGAGAGAGGTAAATAAATAAGAGGAGCACACTTAAAATATGGCGCCAGGAAGTTGCAAGACCTTCTCCAATCTCCTCAGATTCTAAGAGGAACTCTATTATAAATAAGACGATGCGGTAATAAATAATCAGACTAAATAAAGAAATCATGGACTTACCTTTTCTTTATACCTATGATCAAAATTATCAGTCATCATAATTGAATAATATAATGTCTAACTCTTTTTAATAATGAATTAGGGATAATGGAGCAGTAATAAGATTACGCAGAGTTAAAGTAAAATTTCCCTTTTTAATTAATCAACCGCTGCATAGTACAAAATAAAAGATGATGTAATGATTGCAAAATAATTATTTAAGTCTAATTCGTTATGTAATAATGATTATCCTTGAACCTAGGATTTGTTACCTAATAGTGATCACCATTGGTTTACATTTACCGTAACCTAATTGTTAAGGACCTAGTTACGCAAATGGCTTCCGAAAATAGCCATGACAATTAGCAAATTACCTAAACTTAAGCGCATTACTATGAGTTCAAAACTGATAAATTAGTTTAAATTAAAAAGGAAAGGCGTAACTTATTACTAAAGTTAACGGATAATAATTTAATTATTAATCAATTAAAATTTAAATAAATTAATCATGGTGATTAATATTATAATATCAATGCTAAATATCAAACCCCATTAGTAATTAACGGAAGCTAGAATAACTAAAAGGTTAGATCATACCAAAAGCCAAAATGTCGCATGGGCATCTTTTCCGCTCGTCTGACTGAATAATCATAGGAATATCTTAGTTAAAAATCAGGTGTGGTAAGACCATTGAAGAATCTGACAGGTAGTTACAGGAAACTGTGTACAAAAACCACTCGGTTTGAGAATTTGTAGAAGTGCTGGTCAAAGCACCCGTAGCTGGAACTAGTTGGAAGAACCAGTCGAAAGAACCAGTCTAGAGAACCAGTCCAAAGAACCCTACAAAGATCAAGTTATGTAGGCAAAACCATCAGGAGGAAGTTTTATTTTGTTTGTGGTGTTTTTGTCTTTTTTTAAGATGTTATTATAATAAAATAAATATATATTTTTCTTATGAAAGAATTTTTGATTTATTTCCTTTTATTGTAAAAAGATATAAGTGAATATTTAGTTTAATTTTAAATTGAAGGACATTTTTTATTTAATTTTATTTAGCTGCATTTTCCTAATAAAAATGATTATTTGTAATCTTTAATAAAATTTATATGCACACAGAAAAATAATTTTTTGTGAAAAAGGGGTAGAAAAAATAATTAATCTTACAACGTGTTTTCTGTATCAAGATTTAATTTAAGGAACACTGCCTTTTTATTTATTATTTCAATTCTGATAAAAAAACTTATTAAATCGGAATTTTTTTTATAATGAAAGTCAACTTTAAAATAGATAATTATGACCAAAAACACAAAATAAAATATCGACCGAAAAATTAAACCTGATAAAATAAATAGAAATTCATTTACCTCAAGTGCTGTTAAGAGGGTCAGAAGCTGCGTTTCTTACAGCTAACATGCAGTCCGTTGTCCCAAGAAAAATCCTTCTTACGAAGCAATGCAACGCGCAATCACCAAAATAACTACAACCAAGTGAATATCACGAGAAGCTTGTTGCAATTTGGAATAAAATTTTAATGAATCCCATAGGATGACCCAGAAAATGGTCGAATATAAAATTCTACTCCTCACAGGACGACTGCAGATGGTAAAAAGATACGTCCTTTTTCCTAAGGAAAAATGACAAGAGCGAAAATTAGTGGCGACACCCATGGCGCCTTTGGATACTAACATCAAAATCAATTAAATCTTAAACTAACCTATAGAAGGACTTAAAAATATTACCTTCACTTTCTTACACATTAAACAAAACAAGAAATCAAGAAATCAGGAGAAAAGTAAAGTAAACCAATAAATCAATAGAAAATATCTAGCCATCCTTTTCTGTTCCATACGAATGGGACAGGACAAGAAATAACTAGTTTCCACTTCCAAAAGTGGCGAAAATTATGGAGCTCTCTGCGCCTCAAAATGAGAGAGAGATAGATTTATGGGGAAAATCAGGAGAAGAGAAAGATAGGAAATGCCATTAAAGAGATGCTGCCAAGTGACATAAATACTATCAATTCTACTGCAAAGGGCTGACTAGATAATTTATGTGAAAAACCCTTGAGAAATAACTATTTTTTATAAAAATAGAACTCAAATCCTAGCTACAGAGCAACTAATTAAAATAATGAAAATATATTATATAAATTCCCATCTCAGGAATTTCATCTGAAGTGATTAGGCAACGCCGCATTTTGATCCAAGATTTTCCAAAAATAGAATTTATTTGTGTGTCCCAATACACAGGTGTCGTAAATTAAGGTTAAAATAATTGTTTTCAAAGTGTTTATTTACATATCAATAAATCGCTTGTGGAAAATTCGATTATTAATTAATGGAAAAAAATTACTAAGGCTTGGAAAAATTAACCAGTGGCAGTGTCGATACTCATCTTCAAATAGGATAAATAAAATAGTCTAAGGTAAGTCTAGGATAGAAAAATAGATTAATCTAAGGATAACTAGCAATCAATCAATTAATTTTCAAATCAATAAAAATACTTTTGTTTTAGGAAATTAAAGCAAAGCATACACAGGGTAGCTAGACTAATCCTAGACAATACAATAGATAAAAGAAGACCTAGAAGAATAGAAAACAATTCATAGAGAATAGGATAGACAATTGGCAAGCAAAGTGTTAAATGAGTAGAAATGGATTGTAAACGGGATCACCCTGGAACAATTAATTAGGTAGGTACCATATTAACATAAATAAAATAGACAAATAGGTAAATTAATTATCTGTTTTGTTTTAGGCGATGTTTTTGGGCTAGAATAAATTGTATAAGAAGTTAAATAAGGCAGAGAAGGGATCACAAAATAAATGGAATTACTTAATAGCTAAAACTATGTAGAAGAACCAAAGATCATAGAAAATTGACTATTCCTAGCCAGATAAGGAGAGAGAAAGATTTCAAAGATAACTAGATAAAATGGTGAGTACTAGAATAGTAAAGAGCACAAATAGATAATTTTGTGTATAGATAGGTTTTACTAATTATTTCCAGGTAATTTAAGTAATAATAGATTATTATTTGCTTTTAGGTGAAGAAGGGGACAAATAACTAAAGAGAAAATTATTTAATGGAGAACAAAAACTAAAATCAGACAGAAAAGAGTGGACTAGAAGGTGGACGTTGAAGTGAGGAAATTTATAAATGTAGTCAGTTAGAGAAGTTGTAACAATAATTATTTTAAATCAATAAAGGTAACTTTTTTTTATGGTGAAATATTTTTGTTTTATTTATATTACGCAATATTATGTGGAGCGAAGTGCCCTCATATTTTAATTATTTTCATAATAAATTATCGACAAATATAAGATATTTTAATGGCAAAATTAAAATGTTACAACTCCCCCCTTCCAAGGAAAGGACGAAAATTATCTAAAATAATTTTCGGACGATATAGACTGGACTAAAGACAAAGAGAGTATGTGAAATAAACAACAGTAAGCGAATTTATAAGATAGTAAAAGGTAATTATCTAAACTAAACTAATCTAAACAGATTGCTACATGAAGTAACATAATTACTAGATAAATTTAAAGTAACAAAGTTCGTGAACTAAATAGATAGGAAGTCTCGTTATCAAAAATTAAAGCAAAAATCGGCCTAAATGTTATAGTTTATTCGGAATCGGAGCTTATGCCAGGATCAGGTGGTTCTGGCGAATAGACAGGTTTAAGATCTTGCACATGCCAATCCCCTTTATAGTTACCTTGCTCGTCAGTAAGTTGATAAGTCCAACTTCCAGTTTTTCGTTTTATAATGAAAGGACCAAGGTACTCTGGTGCTAATTTAGCACTGTAAAATTTGGTGGCATCCGAGAGACTTTTATTTTTACGCCAAACCTTCTGACCAACCGTATACTGTACAGGGCGCCTCCTTAAGTTATAACGATGTTTGTTACGCTCTCTTGAGGTTTGTATACGTTTCGCAATTTCGGAATGTAATTTAAGGAATGCTTCGTGCCTTTTCTGTATTAAATTATTTGGATCAAAATTTGATCTCTTATCAGTTTTAATATTCTCTTCGTAATCAGTACCAAATAGTTTGTGGTCACGACCAAAATTGATGAAATAAGGGGTATAATTGGTGGTCTCTGATTTTGAAGTTCTCACAGCACAGGCAATAGCTGCTAAGTTCTCATCCCATGTTTTGTGGTTGCCTTTTGAAATATACGATCTCATCATCCTTTTAAGAACACGATTAACACGTTCGGTAGGATTGGCTCGTGGGTAATAACTGGGAGTATAGAAAATTCTGGTTTTGTAAGAAAGACAAAGATCCTGAAACTCTTTTGACTTCATTTGGGGGCCGTTGTCACAGGTAAGATATTGGGGCGTTCCATAGGTTAAGAATATCCCTTCTTCGACAAATTTGCATAATGACTTAGACTTGGCCGAACGACAAGGAAATAAAACTGAATATTTGCTGAAGTAGTCAGTAACAACGAGAAGGTAAGTATTCTGAGATTTCGATCTCGGTAATGGGCCAATGTAGTCAAGACTGATAGCTTGCCATGGTTCGATAATTTCTGGGCGATCACCCATAAGTCCGGGTGGAGCTTGTTGTTCTACCTTATTCTGAGCACAAATGTGACAAGATTTAATATATTTGGTAATGTCGGATCTCATTTTTGGCCAGAAATAACGCTCACACACTTTCCAATATGTCTTAAAAACACCCATATGACCGGCAGCGGGAATATCATGACATCTTACTAAAATGTCTTTTCGTTTATCCTTTGGAACAACTATTTTCCAAGAACTATAGGGATCTCTGAGTTCTGCATATGATGATTTTACGTGTTTATATAATAGGTTGTTTTCTACTCGCCATGAAGGATATTTATCAGGTTGTTTCTCTAGTCTTGAGAACATGTTTTGGTACCATTTATCTTTACTGTTGGAGAAAGTGGAACATGAGGTTTCAAGTTCTTCAATTTTTACAGAATTTACATCGACAGCAGGAACAGATCTAGAGAGAAAATCGGGAACTATATGGTCTTTTCCTTTTCTATGGATGAGTTCAAAGTCGTAAGGTTGTAAACGTAGGCACCAGCGAGCAAGACGACCTTGGGGGTCTTTTAAATTTGCTAAATACAACAAAGAATGATGGTCGGTGATGACTTTAAATTTTTGACCTTCTAGATAGTGTCTTAATTTTTCGACGCTCCAGATAACCGCTAGGCACTCTTTCTCAGTGACTGTAAATTTCATTTCCTGACGTGTTAAAGAACGTGATAGGTAGGCTATTACCTTCTCACCTTCGTCAAATTCTTGAGTTAGAACAGCGCCTAATCCAAAATTAGATGCGTCTGTCTGTAAGATGAAGGTTCTACTAAAATCTGGACAAGTTAAGACAGGTGCAGTGACAAGTGATTCTTTGATCAGGTTAAATGATTTTTGACATTCGTCAGACCAATGCCATTTAACGTTCTTTTTAGTTAGCTGATTTATAGGTGCCATAACAGTAGAAAAATTCGGTATAAATCGCCTATACCATGAAGCTGTTCCGCAAAATCTTCGTATTTCGTGGATGTTTTTAGGAGGTGGTATATTTACAATAGCTTCGACCTTATCGGGATTGGGGCGTAAGCCCTGGATGTCGACTAAGTAACCAAGGTATTCTAACTGAGGTTTACAAAATTTACATTTTTCTTTGGAAACCATTAGCCCAGCATCTCGTAATCGGTCAAACACAATATTTAAAATTCTTAGATGGTCAGAAAATGCACCTTTTCTGCTAATTATGATAATATCGTCAAGATAAACCATCACGTGCTCCTCTAAATCGTACCCTAGAATTCTATCTACTATTCTTTGCCACGTGGCTGGTGAGTTACTAAGGCCGAAAGGCATGCGAGTAAACTGATACAGCGGACGTCCTGGCACAGTAAATGCAGTGTATTCCCTTGATTCTTTACTAAGGGGTACTTGCCAAAATGCAGATTTAATATCAATTGAACTGATGTAACACGCGTCCCTAAGGCGATCCAAAATTGAAGATATGTATGGCAGTGGATAAGCGTCTTTTTTGGTTACCATATTAAGCTTTCTGAAATCTATGCAGAAACGATAGGAATCGTCCTTCTTTTTAGCCAAACACACTGGGCTCGACCATGGACTTTTCGATGGTTCGATTACTCCTAAACGTAACATCTCTTGAAGTTCATCGTCAATAATTTTTTGTTTAATTGGAGAAACAGGGTAATAGCGTTGCTTAATTGGCTTGGTTCCAGGTAAAAGTTCTATTTCGTGTTCTGCAACTCTGCAACATCCAAGTTCCTCAGGTATTTCGGAAAACTTCTGTTTCACTAAATGATCTAAAGCTTTTCGCTGTTCTGGGGTGAGCATATTTTCATCATGAAGACTGCAAATTTGAAAATCTGATTCAGCAGAAAAATGCCATATATCTTGCTTTAAATCTGGAACTAACTCCATTGCTTTCCAAAAGTCGATTCCCAAAATTAGCGTATGGGATAATTCAGGCAAAACAAGGATATCTATGATTTTTGTCTTGTGCATTAAGGTCATAGGCACTTGAAAATAGCCAGTACTGATACAACTCTGACCATTAGCTACGGTACAGTTTAAGTTATTTTTAAACATTTTGAAACCCAAGTTTTTTAAAGTTTCAGAGCCTGGTAGACCGACAATCGTCCTAGAGGCCCCAGAGTCTAATAAGCCTCGCATGCGGTATCCCATTATTGAGATTTCCAAATATGGTCTTTGATCACCATTCGCATGTCCAATTATAAAGTCCAATAAGATTTTTTGTGGAAAATCTGTAGAGATAGCCGATAAATCGATAACGGAAGAAGTCTCACGGCTTATTGATTCCCCCTTGAGCCGTTTCCCGAAGGAGAACACTTTTCACAAGTAAGGGTGGTTTTATCTGGATTACCACAACGATAGCAGTGTCTTGTTCTTGGTTTTGTACATTGCCTATTAAAATGTCCAAACTCTTGACAATTAAAGCACTTTATTGATGATGTGCAGTGGTTAGGTGTTGTTCTTTGAGACCTATATTGATTCACAGCATCCACATCTACACCCATGTCAGGAAAACTATCAACAGATCCGGAAGTTGCAGAAACAAACGCAAAATCAGGCTCAACCATGGAAGTTCTTTTTCTTGAGGGAGGGACATAATGATCCGCTCTATACTTCTTTGTTTCCAGCTTCAAGCATTCCTCTTCTAACTCTTCGATAGAATGTACAACATCAAGTTGTGTTCCATAAAATGGTGCCAAATTTCTAATGATGATGTCGAGCTGCACGTCAGCGGGAATATTTCCGTAGCGTCGGAATAAACCATTCATGTCAGTAAGATAACTTACAATTGACTCTGATGGATCCTGTGTGCGATCCAAAATTTGTTTAAAGAGCCGTGGTTTATAGTCTGGGTCTTCATAATGTTTTCTGAGCAAATTACATAATTCTTTCCAAGTCTTACAACGACTTTTGTTCGATCTATACCACTCAGTGCCTTTAGATTCAAATAAATCAGTAGCAGATTCAAAAAGTTGTGCTTCGGTGACATGACGAGCTATCCTAAGTTCTTCTACTCGCTCCAAAAAACTGTGTACAGACATAATTTTTGTGTTGCCATTAAACTTAATTCCCCATTTATCAATTTGCTGTGATTTGTTTATGAAGGATGGGTTAGTATTGGAGGTAGACGGTACCGCAGCAGGTGGAGTGTTTCTAGCAAAGTTTTGATTACGAGAACTGGTAGAAGCTCGGTCCTCTTCAGATTCAGAGCCGAGATGTGCATTATCCATTAGGACACTTAAATCAGGATCTTGCTTAGTGCATTTTTCCAAAGCGTCCATGGCTGCTAGGATTTCCAATAATAAATTTGATTTTATTTTAATCTGGTCCTCTGATAATTTTTCATTCGCCATTTTATTTATTCTGTTAAGAAAGTGTACCAATCTGGACTGCAAGCGCTCAAATTTCACTTTAGCTTGATCACCGGCAAATGATTTCATTAGTGTGGTAATCTCCTTTACGCTGTCACTAATATACTTTTCCTCATCTTCGAAATCAAAAATATATACAGGAGAAGTCATAAATTTAGATTTCTTTTCCAATTTTAGAAGTGGCCGAAGCGCCGTCTTCATTTGTTCTACAGTAGCTGTGTCTTCAGTAGGTAAGCCACGTGACTTCAGCTCCCACTGGAGTTCAGGCTTCCTTAAATGATCAATCTTCATTTTATAATCCATGTTTTTTTTTTTAAGTCCACTCGCACAAACACCAAAAAAACTAATTCCGTATTTAAACTATTTAAAATTAGCCTTTAAAGACCAAAAAGAATCGTGCCGAAACAAAAAAAATTGAATTATACGCGTTATGTAATAATAAGCACAAAATTTAATTGCGCATGCGTGTTGACTTAGTATTAAACTACTGCGCACGCACGCAAAATAACTTAAAAATAAAATTTTATTTACAAAGGTTTACAAAAAGAAGCAATGCTACCTTGCTTTTAATTAATTTTTAAATTAAATTAGCTAAAATGCAAAATTTGTTATTGCGCATGCGTCAAAACTGACGGAATATTTTAGCGTAGGGTTGAAGCAAAGTTGAATTATTTTTTAAAAGTGAACCGCGAAAGCTGCACTTAAAAATCTCTTGTAATAAACGAGTTAGCTTCTGCGCACGCGCGAGACTTCAAATCTAATTTAACTAAATTTCAATGAAAAGTAGTCAAAAACATTTTGATTAATTAAAATTATAATTAGCAAGAAACACGCAAATTAAATCAAGGGAAAGGGGAAAATAATACAGCGCATGCGTATAAATACAGGGTTGCGCCACTTAAGGTATAGGTACAATATTGGGCAAACAGTAATCAATAATTACTATATTTATATCCCTAAGACTATAAGATGCATAAAAGGGCAAAGTTAAAAAAACTTTACTGCGCATGTGCGAACTTAAGTTACTTACTTGAGTGAGTGAGTCATACCATAGCATATAATAATATCAAATAAGTACATAAGTACCAAGTTTCAAATCAAAAAAAAAAAAAAAAAATTATAAAATAAATTTTCAAATAAATCTACTGCGCAAGCAAAAAAAAATTGCTGAGCATGCGCGGGGGATCCTGAGAAGTAAGCTTTGATTTTGGCTAATAAAATAATCAAGTCAAGTTATGACCTCATTCAATTATTTTTTTTTATGGAAAAAAAAATATTCAAGGTTTTAAAGGCTGTGTAAAAACGTATTATTGTTTAAAAAAACTTACTGCGCATGTGCCCCACGTTGGGCGCCAAAAATTGCCACGCCCATTTTTGGTTTTAAAATTTGTTTACAAAAATTAAAGTTAAAATAAGTCAAATTCGAAAAGAGCATCCGTTTTATCCAAATAGAGCTGCGAGCGTGCAATTGTGTTTGCCCGTAGTGCTCAGAGTTCGAGAGCGGTGGGGGGTTCGAGAGAGAGGTAAATAAATAAGAGGAGCACACTTAAAATATGGCGCCAGGAAGTTGCAAGACCTTCTCCAATCTCCTCAGATTCTAAGAGGAACTCTATTATAAATAAGACGATGCGGTAATAAATAATCAGACTAAATAAAGAAATCATGGACTTACCTTTTCTTTATACCTATGATCAAAATTATCAGTCATCATAATTGAATAATATAATGTCTAACTCTTTTTAATAATGAATTAGGGATAATGGAGCAGTAATAAGATTACGCAGAGTTAAAGTAAAATTTCCCTTTTTAATTAATCAACCGCTGCATAGTACAAAATAAAAGATGATGTAATGATTGCAAAATAATTATTTAAGTCTAATTCGTTATGTAATAATGATTATCCTTGAACCTAGGATTTGTTACCTAATAGTGATCACCATTGGTTTACATTTACCGTAACCTAATTGTTAAGGACCTAGTTACGCAAATGGCTTCCGAAAATAGCCATGACAATTAGCAAATTACCTAAACTTAAGCGCATTACTATGAGTTCAAAACTGATAAATTAGTTTAAATTAAAAAGGAAAGGCGTAACTTATTACTAAAGTTAACGGATAATAATTTAATTATTAATCAATTAAAATTTAAATAAATTAATCATGGTGATTAATATTATAATATCAATGCTAAATATCAAACCCCATTAGTAATTAACGGAAGCTAGAATAACTAAAAGGTTAGATCATACCAAAAGCCAAAATGTCGCATGGGCATCTTTTCCGCTCGTCTGACTGAATAATCATAGGAATATCTTAGTTAAAAATCAGGTGTGGTAAGACCATTGAAGAATCTGACAGGTAGTTACAGGAAACTGTGTACAAAAACCACTCGGTTTGAGAATTTGTAGAAGTGCTGGTCAAAGCACCCGTAGCTGGAACTAGTTGGAAGAACCAGTCGAAAGAACCAGTCTAGAGAACCAGTCCAAAGAACCCTACAAAGATCAAGTTATGTAGGCAAAACCATCAGGAGGAAGTTTTATTTTGTTTGTGGTGTTTTTGTCTTTTTTTAAGATGTTATTATAATAAAATAAATATATATTTTTCTTATGAAAGAATTTTTGATTTATTTCCTTTTATTGTAAAAAGATATAAGTGAATATTTAGTTTAATTTTAAATTGAAGGACATTTTTTATTTAATTTTATTTAGCTGCATTTTCCTAATAAAAATGATTATTTGTAATCTTTAATAAAATTTATATGCACACAGAAAAATAATTTTTTGTGAAAAAGGGGTAGAAAAAATAATTAATCTTACAACGTGTTTTCTGTATCAAGATTTAATTTAAGGAACACTGCCTTTTTATTTATTATTTCAATTCTGATAAAAAAACTTATTAAATCGGAATTTTTTTTATAATGAAAGTCAACTTTAAAATAGATAATTATGACCAAAAACACAAAATAAAATATCGACCGAAAAATTAAACCTGATAAAATAAATAGAAATTCATTTACCTCAAGTGCTGTTAAGAGGGTCAGAAGCTGCGTTTCTTACAGCTAACATGCAGTCCGTTGTCCCAAGAAAAATCCTTCTTACGAAGCAATGCAACGCGCAATCACCAAAATAACTACAACCAAGTGAATATCACGAGAAGCTTGTTGCAATTTGGAATAAAATTTTAAT
Organism: Aspidapion aeneum; assembly: GCA_963576565.1. Classification (NCBI taxonomy): domain Eukaryota; kingdom Metazoa; phylum Arthropoda; class Insecta; order Coleoptera; family Brentidae; genus Aspidapion; species Aspidapion aeneum. The sequence goes on from OY755048.1 coordinate 49,524,285, forward strand.
GAATCCCATAGGATGACCCAGAAAATGGTCGAATATAAAATTCTACTCCTCACAGGACGACTGCAGATGGTAAAAAGATACGTCCTTTTTCCTAAGGAAAAATGACAAGAGCGAAAATTAGTGGCGACACCCATGGCGCCTTTGGATACTAACATCAAAATCAATTAAATCTTAAACTAACCTATAGAAGGACTTAAAAATATTACCTTCACTTTCTTACACATTAAACAAAACAAGAAATCAAGAAATCAGGAGAAAAGTAAAGTAAACCAATAAATCAATAGAAAATATCTAGCCATCCTTTTCTGTTCCATACGAATGGGACAGGACAAGAAATAACTAGTTTCCACTTCCAAAAGTGGCGAAAATTATGGAGCTCTCTGCGCCTCAAAATGAGAGAGAGATAGATTTATGGGGAAAATCAGGAGAAGAGAAAGATAGGAAATGCCATTAAAGAGATGCTGCCAAGTGACATAAATACTATCAATTCTACTGCAAAGGGCTGACTAGATAATTTATGTGAAAAACCCTTGAGAAATAACTATTTTTTATAAAAATAGAACTCAAATCCTAGCTACAGAGCAACTAATTAAAATAATGAAAATATATTATATAAATTCCCATCTCAGGAATTTCATCTGAAGTGATTAGGCAACGCCGCATTTTGATCCAAGATTTTCCAAAAATAGAATTTATTTGTGTGTCCCAATACACAGGTGTCGTAAATTAAGGTTAAAATAATTGTTTTCAAAGTGTTTATTTACATATCAATAAATCGCTTGTGGAAAATTCGATTATTAATTAATGGAAAAAAATTACTAAGGCTTGGAAAAATTAACCAGTGGCAGTGTCGATACTCATCTTCAAATAGGATAAATAAAATAGTCTAAGGTAAGTCTAGGATAGAAAAATAGATTAATCTAAGGATAACTAGCAATCAATCAATTAATTTTCAAATCAATAAAAATACTTTTGTTTTAGGAAATTAAAGCAAAGCATACACAGGGTAGCTAGACTAATCCTAGACAATACAATAGATAAAAGAAGACCTAGAAGAATAGAAAACAATTCATAGAGAATAGGATAGACAATTGGCAAGCAAAGTGTTAAATGAGTAGAAATGGATTGTAAACGGGATCACCCTGGAACAATTAATTAGGTAGGTACCATATTAACATAAATAAAATAGACAAATAGGTAAATTAATTATCTGTTTTGTTTTAGGCGATGTTTTTGGGCTAGAATAAATTGTATAAGAAGTTAAATAAGGCAGAGAAGGGATCACAAAATAAATGGAATTACTTAATAGCTAAAACTATGTAGAAGAACCAAAGATCATAGAAAATTGACTATTCCTAGCCAGATAAGGAGAGAGAAAGATTTCAAAGATAACTAGATAAAATGGTGAGTACTAGAATAGTAAAGAGCACAAATAGATAATTTTGTGTATAGATAGGTTTTACTAATTATTTCCAGGTAATTTAAGTAATAATAGATTATTATTTGCTTTTAGGTGAAGAAGGGGACAAATAACTAAAGAGAAAATTATTTAATGGAGAACAAAAACTAAAATCAGACAGAAAAGAGTGGACTAGAAGGTGGACGTTGAAGTGAGGAAATTTATAAATGTAGTCAGTTAGAGAAGTTGTAACAATAATTATTTTAAATCAATAAAGGTAACTTTTTTTTATGGTGAAATATTTTTGTTTTATTTATATTACGCAATATTATGTGGAGCGAAGTGCCCTCATATTTTAATTATTTTCATAATAAATTATCGACAAATATAAGATATTTTAATGGCAAAATTAAAATGTTACAACGTGATACAAATTAAAGCTCTTATCCTCAGTGGCGTGTCGTATAGGAGGCCAGGGGGGGCGAACGCTCCGTCCCCCGCCCGGTGCCCCTCTGCGCTTGGCGCCCATGGCGTCCTTTGAGAAAAAAATAGAAAAACTAAATTTAACGCAAAAACAAATGGTGCTCTCCCGCCTTTTTATCCACGACACGCTACTGCTTATCCTGTACTTTTGAACGCGTCCACTAAATTTTATTAGCAATCATTTTACAAGGGTGCAGATGGTTGAAATATGTTTGAAAATGTTGACAAATGGTATATAAAAAAAACCAAAGTGGAACTAAGAGTGGTTTTGCACCGTTTGCCATATCTCCACCATAAAAATTCGTATTCTACGATTTTTTCTGAAAATTTTGACGTATCACACAATATTGAATCACAAATAGGCAAGCTCGAACTAAAAACGGACTATTTCAAACCTGACTATTAGACAATTTACCAGACTAAAATAAGTATTTCAATTTATTAAGTGGTAGGGCCAACAAGGGGCGAAAATGACCGAATCGAACCTAAAAGGCGTTTGTACACTTGAATGGTTTTCACTATCAATCACGCTTAATGTTCCCTTTTACTGACATTAATCTACCACTTAATCGATGCTACTTGTCCTATTTGCTAGTCCCTTCACACACTACGTATTCATTACATGATTATCAGCTAATAGCTGCATTTATTTCACTTAATTGACAAAAGGAAAGAAAAGTAAGAGGATACAATTGTTACATTTTACATCTTTACATGTAACAAGAGGCTATTTTTCCCGAAAATGGGACATATGAGGCCGTTTTATGAAAATAAAAAAAAAATTGTTTTGGTACAAGGAATTTCCAAATAATGTAAACACAGACAAAAACGTAGTATTTTTAAGTGATTTATTTAAAAAAAAGTTAAATCTTCCCTTACGACATGATTATCTAGTACTTTTTGTTATCTGTGGCTAACAACAAGCGATTAATTGGGTGAACTTTTTTAGCGTAAATAATTACAAGCCGGCAGCGCCGCGCTTGGCAAGGTTTCAATTTCACTCGTTTTTCAGCGGTGTATGGGTGGGTGTTCTCGCGCGGGGGCGAAAGGAATGTTTGTTTTAGTTGATGTCGGCCATACTCATCCTGCGAAAACGTTCGTTGCCCTTTTCTGCCGGTTCTATCCTTAGTGAAGACGTATGACTTTGTTTTGATTTGGGATATGATAGTAGTAAAAAGCCTTGCCGGTCGCGTGTCATTGTTTGTTTTTGTTATTTGTAAATACCGTCGATTACGTAATTAACTGTGCAAATTTAAATACGTTGACATATGAACTTCGATTACAAATAAAATTTTTAGGGCCACATAGATAGTGATTCCCGCGAGAGTCTCGTTTTTGAAAGTCTCGAATGCGAGACCCGCGAGAGTCTCGTAGTCTCGCATCGTCCAGACCATGCGAGACTCAAAAACGAGACTCTCACGAGACTCTCGCGGGCATCACTACACATAGACCGGACCTAAAAATTAACCAAAATTTTAGTGCAAGTAATGCCGAGGGGTGTTCCAAAAAAACTTAGAAAATAATATATTATCTATAATAGAAAATTTAATAAAAAAATATACGATGCTGAAAACTGGTTGTGCGGTTGTGAAAAAATAGAGAAATGCTTTTTTTTTTTGCTTTACTTGTCTTGTTATGAACAATCCACGAAGTGATCCTTTGCTACCTGGCAAAGGGAATCTGTGATATCAGCTATTGGATGACGGAAATATGTGGTTAATTCAAGGTGTGACACATACTCAATTCATGTAACTAAATCAAGGTATAATTACCTAAATCATTTGTGTACAACATTGAACTATGCGCAAAGGGTAGATAGGTGCGTTTCTACAAACACTAGCGGCGTAGCGTGGGGGTTCGTCACCCCCCCGCCCCGAGGGTAGTGGCGCCCTATAGGTGGCCGAAGCGCCCTCAACTTTATTAAGTCGGGCCGGTAATGGCCAATTGAGTGGGTGCCAAAGGAAACTAACGACATGAAGACCTTTTTTTTTTTTTGGTCGCAAGATCGTGAGAGGCGCCCTTGTGACTTATCGGCCGCCCCCGCACACATGATGACCTTTTTTTTTGTTTTTTTTTTGGTCGCAAGATTTGTGAGAGGCGCCTTTTTGACCTTTTTGTTTTTTTTTTGCCACAAGATTTTTCATCAGTTTTCAGAGGCGCCCTTTTTAGCTGTCGCCCCCCCCCGCCCTTTCGGGCACGCTACGCCGCTGACAAACACTGAGTAATGGTGGGGGAGGTGAGAGGTAGGGGGGAACTAGTAAAATGGTGCTGAAAAAAATCTTAAGGCGTGTGCAGAAAGAATTTTTGAAACTGCTCTATATTTTTGAAAGTTATAGTTACAGCTATTACTAATAAGGAGGGCGGGAGCAGGGAAGTAGAAGGATTGGGGACTAGTAATATGATGTTGAAATTTTTTTTTAAAGCTTGTGCAGAAACACTTTTTGCGCTATATTATATAAAATTATGCGAGTATTATTTTTGAAGAGGGTGGGGGGGAATGGCAGGAAAGGAGATGAGTGAGAGCAGTAAGTAAGTAATTACAGTAAATTAGAGGACATTTGCAATGGATGATCAGAGGAATTTTATTAAAATCGCCAGAAATTTAGGTAATTTGTGTACCTTAAAGCCTACATTATATGACAAAATGGCGTCTGACGACCGCCATGTTAATTCCTGTTTTCGACTAATTATAAATAGAAATGGGATCAAATCTACCACCCAATCGATGTTACTTGTCCTACTTGCTATTCCCTTTAAAAACTACATATTTATTACATAACTATCAGCTAATACAAGAGTTGTCTTTTAAGTTTGTGACGACCAACGTGTATAACTCAAAAAGCCCCTCCCGATTTTAATGAAATTTGAAATGTTGTTGAGTTTTGGCTCAAGATGGTCCCGTTTAAAAATTAATAAACTCCACCAGATATAGCCAAAAACAAGGGTAGGGGTATAATCGTGTGAGCTTAGGTACCCATAAATTGGCAGAGTATTTTTTTCCGGACCGCTTTACAGTTCACCGTTTATTTGTTTTAAGTTTGTCGGATTAGTTGTAAAACACTATCTATATTGTAATGGATAGCCATTAAAACTTTACGTGTTTTTTAGGTCTGGTTTCAGAATAGAAGAGCGAAATGTAGGAAACATGAAAATCAAATTCAAAAAGGTAAGGCAAGCAAAATATTTCATAAAAATAAGTTTCGTTATAAGGGTGTTTTAGGTAAAAGATAAGAAAAGGAACTTTTGGGTATTTACCTTTCAAATTTTTTAATACCTTGGCCGAATTTGGTGCAAAGGGGACACTTTTTAACTTGAAATGTTTGTAGCATGCACCTCCTTCGAAGGGTAAACCTTACCCCTATATTTTGAATAGCGAAAGTGGATCGAGTGTTACCTTGTTTTAAGAGTCTCCTAAATGTATTTACAACTGTTTAGGAAGTTCGAAAATCCTTCAATTCGGATTTCAAACTTAGCGATAAATAATTATCATAAACTTTCCATATTCAAAACATGACATTAAAGTTTACCCCTTGAAAGGGGTGCTACGAAAATTTCAAAAAGGGTTCCCCTCTCACATTCGCACGAAAAATTACCAAAAACTGTGTAACACCCTGTATTATAAAAAGTCTGGATAATCATCATATTTTCTAAGAGGAAATATAGAAAACAGGATCATACCTAAAGTGTGGACTCTCATAAGAAAAAAATCACAAAAATACAAAATATGGGTCAGTTTATTTAATAAAATTTCGGACTTCCATTGTCTTTATTTATTATATGGCCGGAAAATGAAGACGAACTACAGAATTTTCTCCACCATTTAAACGGTATTCGACCAACAATCAAGTGCACCATGGAAATTGAAAAAGATTCGGCCTTACCTTTTTTGGATGTTCTTGTCAAACGATCAGACAGAAACATTCAAACCACTGTATATAGGAAAACTACACACACGGGACAGTACCTAAATTTTAAGTCTAATCATTCTGTTGCTACAAAACAAGGAGTTATAAGAAGTTTGTATTTAAGAGCCATAAATATTTGTAGTAATAATGAAGAATTAACCACAGAAATTAAAAACATTAAAAAGGACTTACAACAGAATGGTTATTCCGAGAAATTAATAAACTCAACGATATTTAAAATTAAAAACAAACTAAATGTACCAAATTCTCAAAATAGTAATCCGTTAGGTGTTATTAACATTCCATATGTTCAAGGGATTTCAGAAAATATAAGACGAATAGCTAAACACTATAATATAAAAACAGTATTTTCTTCGGGAAATACGATAAGAAGTTTTGTAACTAAAACAAAACCAGACAATCCCTCAAATAATAAGGAATGTATTTACCAAATCCCGTGTGAGTGTGGTAAATCATATGTAGGTGAAACGAAACGCCCTCTTCAGGTTAGAGTAAATGAACATCTAAAAAGTACCCAATTAGGGGATATTGAAAAATCCGGTTTAGCAGATCATGCATGGTCAAATGATCACAGGATTCAGTGGTCAGAAGCTAAAGTTTTACATAAGGAGTCGCATTGGCGAAAACGAAAGTTTATTGAAGCTGCGTTTATAGTGCAAAATAAAGAAGTTTTCAGTCAACCAAGCATGGACATCCCAAACATATGGAAACCACTCCTTAAGGAGAACAGGCGTCTTAGGATTAAAAAAGGGGGCGGGCCGTCACACAAGTAGTATAAGTAGTAGCCTAAAGACTAGATTGTTTAGTTTACACTTGATAACGGTTAGAGATACTTACTAACCGAAACGTCGTGTTTTAAAATAAATAAAGACAATGGAAGTCCGAAATTTTATTTCTACACAATCATTGTCTAAGAGTTTCAAACAAAGAGTTTATTTAATCATTGGTAAAGTAGTCTTTATAGGTAACGTATGTACATATTTTTCAACAAATACAAATATGAATCGCTCTTTACGGTAGGTACCAAAATTCTCAATATCAAAATCCTATAGGCACTCGGGAAATAAAAAATATTCGAAATATTCTTACGATTGTCGAAAAATCCACAATCGGTAAATAATGACGTCAGTTCTCCAGGGTAACTATTCTGGGTCTTGAACGATGTGACACGCTGTGACCAAAAGCGTACTCTGAACGGTCGCGTGTTGTGCAAAATGATTTGTCTCGACCAATGGCATAGTCGCACACTCTTCAGAGTTTCTGTTCTCCAGCCCCGTACCGACTGAACGTTTCTCTTTCGGATCGTATGAAAAGCTTGCGCAATGGAAGTCTTTTTCCATAGCATGTGAAGGCTCGGAGCCAATTTAAAGCATGTGATGGGAACAATCACATCATTCAAGAACAAAAATAGCCTCCCCCAGAGGTTTAAGAGAGATCGTTTTTAGGAGAATTGTGATTTTAACTAGGTTAGATGATAAAATGCCAACCATTTTATTACAAATATGTAATATGAATTTTCGCGCCTTGGTTGATGCCGGAAGGCAAATTTCTTATTTCTCTGATAACGTGTGGTGCCAGTTATGTGGGTTCTGTTTTGTGAATCCCCAATTTTTCTGTTAGGGGTATTTTTAATTCTGGTACCTATAAAACTTCAGAGAAGGAAGTAGATTTGTGAGTTTATCATACTTTTCGATTGTGTAAGTCAAATTTTGCTTATTAGTTTTTAAAGATTGATAATGTCTTCTAGCCATGGACGTATTTGGGGCGGACGGTGAGTTAGGGGCTTGGAGGGACATACCTCTCAAAAAATTGATTTTGCCCATTAAGATTCTTCGGGATATTTCATGGTAACTCGTGTTACAATACAATACATTATTTGCATGGGCGCACCCAGGGGGAGGGGGAGCGGGGCCCCCCCCCAAGCTTTAGATTTTTTTACACATTTTCCACATATTTCATGAAAAAACACAAAAAGCATCTTAAAATTCGACATCATGAGGCTTCGGGCCCCCCAAGAGGCCTCGTGCCCCCCCAAGACATATTCCTGGGTGCGCAACGGTTATTTGGCAATAAAATGATAATACCGAAATTTAATAGTTTCATAATAACCATAATTTTTAATCAAAAACAAACACAGCTCTTAAACAATTAAGTTAATATTAAACTAAACGAAAATTTTTAGTTTACCAATTTTTAGAAGTGAAAATTCATCAGTCACTCGCATTACATTTTAAAGAAATAAGATTTTTCTTTCGTTAACCTTTTTAGTATTTCTCCAAGTTTAACAATTTAACTACTCTTAAATATGATAAATATGGTAAGTTCATAGATAAAGAAACATTAGAAATATGTTATTTTTCAAAAATTTGCTCATGAAAAATTAACAACAAAAATCTTGGTTACTCGCATTACATGAAATTAGTAACTAACGAGTGCTGCCACCAAAACTAAAAAACTTATAGCTTTCAGGTGTAAATTATACCAATGTGGCCATTCTCAAATTTATTTTGTAAGAGCAATTGAATAAAGTAACAATGTTCTTTAGAAACAAGGTGCACATCTTTCTTACATATATTTGTTTTTTACCTTCCTAGCCCGCGCAGCAATGGCTAGAGACTTTATTAGTTTCGACGAAATTTTTTTTTTGAGGTAACGCCGAAAATTTGTTGTTTGGGTGTATTTTGACCTATCTTAGCAATATCGTCGTGATGTCTGTCTGTGTGTGTGTGTGTGTGTATTATTTCTGTCCGTAACAGGATAGCTCCTAAACTGCTAAACCTATTTTTGTAAAATTTTCAGGTAAATAGTGTCTGACACTCCGACGAGCTGATTAGATTTTGGTCAAAACCCACGGTAATGACATTTCCATTTACAATTAAAAAATTTTTAAAACGCTAATTTTTTAACGGAGCATCGTGTCAATATGCGGTGTTCGGAATATAGTAAACTACATTTTGTTTAATAATTTATCTAATAAACAAAAACTTCGTGAGAGCTTTAGTTTCTGAGATATTTAAAAAAAACTGTTTTCAAGGTTGGTATATCATGGCTTCACTTGAAGTGTCCTAAGGCTAGCTAGAAAGGTATCAGATCCGTCATGGATCCATTCATTTCTAATTAGACAGACACACAGTTTAGAATAGAAAGTAAGCTGAAGCCTTATCACATGTCAAAAACTATGCCTATACTAAACTCTTACTTATTTTATTACGTTATGGAAGTCCAAAGTCAGCGTGGCGTGGAAGTTCTCCAAAAACCTTTCCAACGACTGATTCATGCGTAAATACTCCGGAGTGTTTTGCAAACTTACAAGTAGGATTGATAACTTACTCGCAATTAGTTTCTCTCAAAGGGATCCTAAGCAAATATAAAGACGTGTTTACTGGGACTCACCACTTGTTACGAAGGCAATGTTAAATTAATTAGTGAGACTGGGTATTTTGTTACAACATGTCTTGTTGGTCACAGACATTTCATTCGAAGTGGGAAAATACTCTGCCAATATATGGGCCCCTAAGCTCACACTAGGTACTATAGTTATAGTGTATAGTGTGAGCTAATATAACTAAAAACTGAGATATATTTTATTCAACTCCAGACTAAATTACCTTTTGTTTGATACCACACAAGCCATGTTTTGACTTAAACTCAAATTTTTGAAATCTACCCCCACCCTTAAAAAAATCAAAAACTAAAATGTATTTTGTTAAACTCCGGACTCAATTACCTTTCGTTTGATATCACACACGCCATATTTTCACTTAAACTCTAATTTTTAAAATATACCCCCACCCTTTGTTTTTAAATAAATTAAAATGTATTTTATTTAACTGCAGACTCAATTACCTTTCGTTTGATATCACACACGCCATATTTTCACATAAACTCTAATTTTTGAAATCTACCCCCACCCTTTTATTTGGTTTGTGTTCGGTGGATTTTGTTCATTTTTAAATGGGACCATCTCGACCCAAGACCCAGCCTAGGTACCAAATTTCATTAAAATCGGCCAAGCGGTTTTTGAGTTATGCGCGTTGGTCGTTACAGACAGACATACAGACACACAGACAGACATACAGACAGACAGACAGACAGACAGACGGCGCAACAAAAAAGTTTTAAAATCATCTGAAACGCAAAGATATATAAAAAATTTTGAAATCGGAGCAACTTTTTTTTTCTCGAAAAAATTAGGATCACCATAGCTCACACTATTATAGTATAGTATATGTGTGAGCTAAAATAAATACCGCAAGCAAGGAAGGCTTCGGTCTGGCATACCAAGATACCGGAAAAAGTTTGGGCATAACAGACCAAATTGCAAGCTGTCCTTGTCAATGGACAAGACGCCCACTATATTCCATCATTGCTATAATGAAAAGTTACTATATAGACTGAGTTAATGAAAATGAGTCAGTTGGTGTTTTACTGGTGACAACCTCAGGGAAAATACAATCAAAATGGTTTATAACCATATCAGCAAAAGAGCTAAATAGCTTTTAGAAATAAACACGAACGACTTAAGACTATTTGCCGACTATCAAACTATGATAACTGCAGACTCTGCTGTCGGGCATCAGAGACATCTGCTCTGCGAATTCCCTGTCTTACTTCATAAAAGGCACCAGTACCTTGAAACAGGTACTCTATCGCCTCAAAAACTGCCAGCAAACACTTTAAAAAATAGATTCCATCGACAGAAGCTTGCGAATCTTGCAAACAAAATTAGATGTAGATTTTTCGATAAATAAATATAATTTAATTTTATAATAGGTACGTTGGGTATTTTATTCGGATACCTAATTACTTTTTATACTAAAATGTATTACTAGAATTTTTCTTATTTTTTTCTTAATGTATTTGATATGTATAAAATGTACTACTTTTTGTAAGGATACTCAATACGAAGCCATCTAACGGATAATAGATGTCATGGAAACATCGGGGTTCATGTCTAGAGAACCTTCTCAATATTATTTACCCCGGTCTAGGACAACTGGGCGCCGCCAACTCGGCGCCGCCAACTGGGCGCCGGGCCAACTGGGCGCCGGGCCAACTCGGCACCGCCAACTGGGCGCCGACCAACTCGGCGCCGGACTAAATTTTTTTTTTTGATAAAATGTGTAGATGAAAAATAAAATATATTATTTATAAAAAAACATCTTTAAAAAATCTTTTACGCAATTTTTTTACAAGCTTTTATTTAGCTTCAGATGTTCTGTCTCACTAACTAACTATCTATCAAATCTTGTGAAGCGTGTTTGACACACGTAGTGGTCCCATGACAATACAACATTAAGAAAAAAATATCCTCCCACCCTACCACCACCCCTTCTATAGAAAAATGTGTTTTTGACACACTTCCCGTTATCCGATTTGGATAGAATTTTGTATACACATAGTGGTCCGATGATAATACAACAATAAGAAAAAAATATCCTCCCACCCCTACCCCCACCACCTTCTATAGAAAAATTTGTTTTTGACACACATCCCGTAATCCGATTTGGATGATATTGGGTATACATATAGTGATCCGATGACAATACAATATTAAGAAAAAAATATCCTCCCACCTCTACCCCCACCCCCTTTCATAGAAAAATGAGTTTTTGACACATTTCCCATTATCCGATTTGGATGAAATTTGGTATACATATAGTGGTCCGATGACAATACAACATTGAAAAAAAATATCCTCCCACCCCTACCCCCACCCCCTTCCATAGAAAATGCGTTTTTGACACCCTTCCCATTATCCGATTTGGATGAAATTTGGTACACACGTAGTGGTCCCATGACAATACAACATTTTGAAAAAAATATCCTCCCACCCCTACCCCACCCCCTTCCATAAAAAATGCGTTTTTGACACACTTCACTTCAAATGACTTTTATAAAATTTGGTATATGCATAAAGGTCCGATGGCAGCCCAAACAAAAAATATATTTCTACCTCTACCCCCACCCTCTCCTTTCCCCAATAGAAAAATGAGTTTCCAAATAATTCACGATCAGCGATTTAATTATAATCTAGAATAAACTCTTCTTTATTTATTTACCTCTGCTTTTTCTACTAGATTGATTCTTGCAAATAGTGATATTTAATTGATACGGATATCTTATCGTACTAACATCGTCAAAATTTCCATTTTTTTAACTAATTTATTTGAAATTTGTTTTTGCTATGTAAAGTTAAATCCATTAAGTCGACTGTTGAATCTTGGTAGTTGTAGTGTTTGGTAACCTGGTAATACTACAATTTACGTTTATTATTACAACAATGGCGAATCCAGAAATCAAAATGGCGGATCCAAAATGGCGGATTTTCTTATTTACCAACCGATTTGTCTCAAACTTGTAATATTACATTGCTTGAGGTCATTTAACACAATTTTTAACTCAAACTTTAAAAAAAGAAAATGGCAGATCCAAAATGGCGGACTTTTTTATTTATTCATCATTGTTTTTGAAATTATACGAAAATGTTTTATGAGACAGAATATTGCATTTTTTTGAGAACAATAAGTTGGTAAGCGAAAAAAAAAGTATACAAAGCTTTTAAAAAAATAGTAGGTAGGTACCAAGTTTTTTAAAAATTATTAAGATTCAAAAGTATTTCGTTAGTTCAGAAATGACAAAAATTAAATTTTTTATAAACGTAAAGTTTAGTACTCGTGAATGAAGAAAACAAAAACTGTTCGTGGCTAAGCGGGTGTAGAAAGATTTTGTTTCTCTTGTCTTTTTCCGTGGGCAGCTCGAAAGCTGTATACTTACGGAGGTCCAAGATCACACCATTAGATCGTGGACCTCTGTCGGTTTACAGCTTTCGAGCTGCCCACGGAAAATACAAGAGAAACAAAATCTTTCTATACCCGATGGCTAAGCAGCCACGAATTTATTTAAAAAATTTTTTACCTACTCTGTAAATCTTTTTAAATCTAAATCACTATACGTATACCAAATTTCATCCAAATCGGATAACGGGATGTGTGTCAAAAACAAATTTTTCTCTGGAAGGGGGTGGGGGTAGAGGTGGGAGGACATTTTTTCATTATTGCTGTATTGTTATCGGACCACTATGTGTATACCAAATTTTATCCAAATCGGATAACGGGGGGTGTGTCAAAAACACATTTTTCTATAGAAGGGGTGGTGGTAGGGGTGGGAGGATATTTTTTTCTTAATACTGTATTGTCATTGGATCACTATATGTATACCAAATTTGATCCAAATCGGATAATGGGAAGTGTGTCAAAAACTCATTTTTATATGAAAGGAGGTGGGGGTAGAGGTGGGAGGATATTTTTTTTTAAATATTGTATTGTCATCGGATCACTATATGTATACCAAATTTCATCCAAATCGGAAAATGGGAAGGGTGTCAAAAACGCATTTTCTATGGAAGGGGTGGGGGTAGAGGTGGGAGGATATATTTTTTTTAATGTTGTATTGTCATCGGACCACTATGTGAATACCAAATTTCATCCAAATCGTATAATGGGAAGTGTGTCAAAAACTCATTTTTCTATGAAAGGGGGTGGGGGTAGAGGTGGGAGGACATTTTTTCATTATTGCTGTATTGTTATCGGACCACTATATGTATACCAAATTTCATCCAAATCGGATAATTGGAAGTGTGTCAAAAACGCATTTTTCTATAGATGAGGGTGGGGGTAGGAGTGGTAGGATTTTTTTTTCAATGTTGTATTGTCATCGGACCACTATATGTATACCAAATTTCATTCAAATCGGATAATGGGAAGGGTGTCAAAAACGCATTTTCTATGGAAGGAGGTGGGGTAGGGGTGGGAGGATATTTTTTTCATAATGTTGTATTGTCATGGGACCACTACGTGTGTACCAAATTTCATCCAAATCGGATAATGGGAAGGGTGTCAAAAACGCATTTTCTATGGAAGGGGGTGGGGGTAGGGGTGGGAGGATATTTTTTTTTAATGTTGTATTGTCATCGGACCACTATGTGAATACCAAATTTCATCGAAATCGGATAATGGGAAGTGTGTCAAAAACTCATTTTTCTTTGAAAGGGGGTGGGGGTAAAGGTGGGAGGATATTGTGTAGGTATTGTCATCGGACCACTATATGTATACCAAATTTCATCCAAATCGGATAACGGGATGTGTGTCAAAAACAAATTTTTCTATGGAAGGGGGTGGGGGTAGGGGTGGGAGGATATTTTTTTCTGATTGTTTTATTATCATCGGACCACTATGTGTATACCAAATTTTATCCAAATCGGATAACGGGAAGTGTGTCAAAAACACATTTTTGTATAGAAGGGGTGGGAATGGGGGTGGGAGGATATTTTTTTCTTAGTGTTGTATTGTCATGGGAACACTACGTGTGTACCAAATTTCATCCAAATCGGATAATGGGAAGTGTGTCAAAAACGCTTCACAATATTTGATAGATAGTTAGTTAGTTAGTTAGACAGAACATCTGAAGCTAAATATAAAAGCTTTTAAAAAACTGCGTAAAGGATTTTTGAAAGATGTTATTATATAAATAATATATTTTATTTTTCATCCACACATTTTAACAAAAAAAAATTTTTAGTCCGGCGCCGAGTTGGCCGGCGCCCAGTTGGCGGCGCCGAGTTGGCCCGGCGCCCAGTTGGCCCGGCGTCCAGTTGGCGGCTCCGAGTTGGCGGCGCCCAGTTGGCGGCGCCGAGTTGGCGGCGCCCAGTTGTCCCATTCCGTATTTACCCATGTTAAGAACACTAAAAAGACACGGTTCAGTTATAGTGCGTTTGGATGCAAGACGGTGTGTTTGTGGTGTGCAAGGGTCTTTAACTCATGAACTTAACAACTTGTAGAGGTCGTCGTGAAACTACACGAATTCTGCTTCTGTGGTTAAATTCGCGTTATACCTTCTAACCTCATCCAGCAAAAATTATTGGGCTTATCCACGTATACCAAAAATTTTTCCAAATGACGTCGCACAAATAACATTGGCGTTAGTAGTAGGTTTAAGCGGGTGCTGGACCACTTTTGAGGAGGGAATGACCTTGAATGACCTTGACGGTCGTTGCCTTGTTTTATGTAGAGACGAATAGTTTGAGTAGTATATTTGACCTTGAAAAGTTGTGAAGGTCATTATGTTGACCTTGAATGACCTTGACGATCGTTGCGTTTTTTATATGTAGAGACGAATAGTTCGAGTAGTATTTTTGACCTTGAAAAAAATAATCCAAAATTATAGTAAAGATGTGTATTTTTTAACCTTCAGAATCTTTAACATTGCTTTATTTGCCCGCTTTTTAGATATATTATTTTCTGTAGACTTTACCCCCACTAAACTAACACCCAACAAGTATTTAAAGAAAAATAAATATCAGAAGAGTACTATTAAAGTTTCTTTACTTCAACAGCGAATTTCAAATTAGTAGAAAATGAATTCAAAGCAGCAAATTATTGATTTGGATGATTTCACCAGTCAAGACATCGACAATTTGTTAAAAGATATTGGGAATGAGTTTCAAGCCGAACAGCAGCCAGAGCCACAGCTAGAGCCACAGCTAGAACCACAGCCAGAATCACAGCCGCAGCTACAAATGGAGCTACAACGTGACGTACATAAAATCAAAAATGGAAGAGTTGGTAAAAGAAAGTACATTAAAAAAACGAAGACAAGCATTTTATCAACAGCTCCAACTCCGACAGCAATTCCAATAGCAATTCCCTCAACATCGAGGGATCAGCTAGTCCAACAAACCGTAGCCACAAATGTCACAACAATAGAAAGCCAAACGATAGAGCAGGCTATCCAAATCCTACGGGTGAAAAGAAGCTGCGTGGAGCAGCTTAAACAAAGAGTGGATCTACTCAAAGTAGAGATTCAACGACTACAAAGAGAGACCGAAGGTGTGGAGGAAGAATTCCAAGCAAAATTAAATGACTACAATAAGCTAAAGGATCTTTTTTATGCTTTTCTTTAAATTTTTAACATTTTTTTATTGTAACATATTTAGTTTTTATATAAAATTATTAGTTAGTCAATATATAACTTTATGAAACAAAAAAAACAATTTGAATATGTAAAATATAATAAATCTATATTAAGAAAAAAAAACATTATGGTAATTTAATAACAAACAAAAAAAATTTGTATAATTTTTTAATTTTGGTTACTATTTTATAGTTGAACTTTATAGAATAAACTTTAATATAGAAAAGAATATTATGCTAATGCAAAAAACAAAGTATTAAAAATAATTTTTAAACTTTAGTTTGTTTATAAAAGAGTAAAATTTCATAGTGTAGAATAAACCAATTTGTAGAAAAGATCTAATTTAAAAAAAATACAAACTTTTAGAAAGAATTTTTAAACTTTGGTTTGTTTATAAGAGAGCAAGATTGCATGGAATAGCATATAAAAATGAAACTTAAAAACGTTTTTTTTTTACCATTTTTAACTTTAGTTTGTGCATAAATGAACAAAATTTGCGTTACTATAATTTAAAAATTGAATATTGATGTGATTCAAAAGATAGGATTTTTACAAATGGTTTCATTTTAAAATTGTTAGATGAAAATTTTTAATTGTTTGGTTTAGTGCCACAGTGCCCCAAACCTCGCACTGAGCTGTGTGTACCAGCCATTTTTATTGTACACCCCAATTAAACTAAACCAGACTACCAACGTTGAGCCTCCTCAAAAGGAGAGTCAGCTCTTTCGCTTCCTACATCAGACATCTCCTCAGAAGGAGGAGAGTCAACTCTCGCTACTTCCCACACACCATAATTGGTATCAGAATCATCATCATCACTCTCCACCACCTCATAATCATCACTGTCTGAGATGTACACAGGTGATTCGGGTGAATATGGAGGATTGCTCTGCCTCTCCATAATTCTTTGATATTGCTCACTACAGACATCGCATCGTCCATTAATTGCAAATACCTCTACCGGTTTCCAGACATTGCAGAAATTGCACTGCACATGCCCATTTTTCAAAAACGGACGAACGATGAGGGTAGGGCGAGCAAGAATGAGTGTTTGCCAAATGAGGAGTAAAATATATATACCCATTACAAGGTTATATCAAGGTCAGTGTGAATCGTTGACAATTTTTTCCAAGGTTAAATATGTAATTGCTCATCAATCTTGTTCAAGGTTAAATGAAGGTCACTGTATAATTTTTTCCAAGGTTAAAGATGTAATTGCTCATCAATCTTGTTCAAGGTTAAATGAAGGTCAATGTCACCTTGAGAATATTTTGCAAAACCAAAAATAAATTAAAAAATAATACATTTGGTTGTAAATTTTGTTCAAGGTCAAACTATTTAGATTTTGCTGTGAATTATGATCAAAAAAAATATATTTGAGAGTTATCAGATACAGCTGAAGAAAATGAGGTGGAGTGGGGTGTCTGTTATAAAACCCACAACGGGCATAAAAAAAGCATAGTGGTTAAAACAGAGGTGTTGATGAAAACACCTAATAAATAAATAATTTAAGGTGTAACAAGTAAAGTGACCATGTTGAAGTGTTCAAAATGTGACAAAAGTTTTACTCGAAAAGATAATATGGTTAGACATAATAAAACAGCTTGCAAATATAAACATAATGATGATAATATCAATGAGCAACCATTAAAGAAAAGAAAAATAGCTAGTTTAAAAGTTGATAAAGATGGTGATAAACAATTGGAAATGTGTAGAGAATGCAAGATTTTCATACCCAAAGATAAATTTTTTGCTCATTGTAGAACACTTCAACATAAAAATAACTCATGTGCACCATACTCCAATGGTGTATGTGTGGTAAGAAGTGGTCTTAAATGCAGAATAGCAAGTTATAGAATTGCTTCAGAAACTCAGCAAAAAGACTACAGAAGGTTTTTTTATGAGATAAAACCCAAATGTCTAACATTAGTAAAGGAAAATATAGCAAAACACACCTCAATAAAAATTAATATGGAATTATTTGCAACGTTTCTTCACCAATCAAAAGAAACCCTAGCTGATAAATCATTTAACACAAATAATAAAATAGTGTGTGATGCCTCTGATTTGGATAATATTTATGAGTTTTTTATAGATAAAATAATTTCCCAAGCGAGCGAGTTTATGGAGCGAGATTCTGGTAAGATTACTCATTAGTAAAATAAATAATTTTTGTTTAATAATAATCAGTGAAACATTTTTTAAATATGGTTGTTTAATTAATAATGTTTTAATTTATTTACAGGTTGGACTTTACAACATATATTACACTTGGAAATCAACATCAACAAGTTTCGCCCTATTGGGGGCAATTCATACTTCAAGTTACCCAAATTCATTGAATCTAAACATGCTGTAGTGAATATAAAAAATCAGGATAATGCATGTTTTGCATGGGCCGTTACATCAGCTTTATACCCAGTTTCACTTCATGTAGACAGAGTTTCTTCCTACCCCCATTATTCTACAGTTTTAAATCTTGCAGGTATGGAAATGCCGGTTAAATTGACTGATATATCTAGGTTTGAACAAAACAATAATATTTCAATTAATGTTTATACATTGGAAACCAGATTTGCAAATAAAAAAATTCAATATGAAGTTGTTGGTCCACTTCGCTATTCCAAGAGAAAACTTGACACTCACATAAACTTATTAATCATAAGTGAAGATTGTAAAATTAAAGAAGAAACTCATGAATGTAATAGCGATTGTAATAGAACACATTATTGTTGGATAAAAAATCTTTCAGCTTTGGTTTCCAATCAAATATCAATGTCGAAACGTAGACTTTATTTTTGCGATGGTTGTTTAGTACACTTTATAACAGCAGAAAAACTAATATTTCATCAAAAATATGACTGTGGGCAAGTTTACGCGATAACCCCATCTACAGATTTAAAAACTGATAGATTTGGAAAAACAATACAAGAAAACATGTTAAAGTTCGAAAGTTATGAAAAACAGCTAACAGTTCCCTTTGTAGTGTATGCTGACTTTGAATCAATTTTACAACCAATGGCAGGTTGTGAACCAGATCCATTAAATTCTTTCACAGTCAAAAATATCATACATAAACCATATTCATTTGCATACCTAATTAAATGTTCATTCAATGATGATTTAACAAAATTTAAATTATTCCGTGGTTCAAGCGCAGCAGAAGAATTTGTAGCATGTATTGAACGTGATCTTAGAGAGCTTCACAATAATTATTTAAGAGATATAGTCCCAATGACACCACTAACACCTGAAGAAAGAAACATAGTGGAAACATGTGACAAATGTGGAATTTGTGGTAAACCTTTTAACTTATTTGATAAAAAAGTAACCGATCATTGTCACATAACGGGAAAAAAAAGATTTTTAGCTGCACATTCAACTTGTAACTTACAACATCAATTACCAAATTTCATTCCAATAATTTTTCACAATCTAAGTGGTTATGATTGTCACATGTTTATTAAGGAATTGTGTCATCATGGCGATAAAATAGATGTTATTGCAGAAAACAAGGAAAAATATATTTCATTTACAAAATCCATATATGTACATGATTACATGAATTCTGAAGGAAAAATCATAAAAAAATATCTACGTCTAAGATTTATAGACAGCTACAAATTTTTAGCTGCATCCCTGGATGAGTTAAGTAAAGGTTTAGATTCAGACTCCTTTTTAGAAACACACAAACATTTTACATCTGAAGAAGAATTTAGTTTAATGAGACAAAAAGGTGTGTTTCCATATGGATTTATCTCTGACTTAGACAAATTAGACGTTACTAATTTACCCACGAAAAACCAATTCTTCGATGATCTAAATGATCAGCATATTACAGATTTAGAATATGATAGAGGGAAAAAAGTATGGAGTCTATTTAATTGTAAAACTTTAGGAGACTATTCGGATTTATATTTGAAAACTGATGTTTTAATTTTAACTGATGTTTTTGAAGCATTTCGAAGAAATTCTTTAAAGACTTATAACCTAGATCCAGCTCAATATTACACGTTGCCATCATTATCATTTGATTGTATGCTTAGAATGACAGAAGTAGAATTAGAGCTATTGACTGAAATTGACATGATTCATTTCTTTAAAAAAGGGATTCGAGGGGGTGTTAGTCAATGTGTTGATAGAATGCATATAGCAAATAATAAGTACCTTCCAAATTATGATCCAAGTATAAAGTCATCCTTTATAATGTATTTGGATGCAACAAATTTATATGGGCATAGTATGTCACAACCACTACCCACAAAAGGTTTTAAATGGCTCTCACAAGAAGAAATGATAAATTTAAATATTCATAATGTACCAGATGACAGTCCCATAGGATACATTCTTGAAGTAGATGTGTATTCTCCAAATGAGTTGCATGAAGCTCATGCTGATTTTCCATTTTTGGTGGAAAATATAATCCCTCCAGATTCATCATCCAAATTCCCCAAACTCATTCCAAATTTGCATGATAAAATAAGGTATATTGTACACTATAAAACTTTAAATCAGGCAGTAAGAAATGGGTTAATAGTCATTCAAACTCATAGAATGTTAAAATTTGAACAATCACCCTGGTTAAAAAAGTATATCGATACTAACACAAAGCTTCGAAACTCTGCTGATACAAAATTTAAAAAAGATTTATACAAGCTTTTTAATAATGCAGTATTCGGAAAAACTATGGAAAATGTTGAGAATCATAAAGATATAAAATTAGTTACAAGTTGGGAGAGTATTCGTAGAAGGGCCGGTGCTCGTGCTCTAATCAGTAGACCCAATTTTAACAATTGCTCGATATTTACCGAAGAATTAATTGCTGTTCATATGAGTAAACTCAAAATTGTATACAATAAACCAATATATTTGGGTTTTTGTATTCTGGATTTGTCTAAAACAGTTTTGTATGACTTTTTTTATAAAACTATAAAAAAAGAGTTTCACAATAGTGCAAGTTTAATGTATACAGATACAGATTCTCTAGTACTTAAAATTTACACTGATGATTTCTATAAATTTATGATTGAAAACCCTGAGAAATTCGATACATCTAATTATAAGAAAGTAAATAGGTTTAATATAAGTAAAAACGAATCTGTTTTGGGTAGAATGAAGGAT
This sequence comes from Aspidapion aeneum, assembly GCA_963576565.1. Classification (NCBI taxonomy): domain Eukaryota; kingdom Metazoa; phylum Arthropoda; class Insecta; order Coleoptera; family Brentidae; genus Aspidapion; species Aspidapion aeneum. Next base: position 49,545,186 of record OY755048.1, read on the forward strand.
GAATTTCCTGAAGATCCAATTCTAAGTTTCTATGGAACAGGAGCTAAAGCCTACTATATAAACTCAGTCTCAACGGAGGTAAAAAAAGCAAAGGGGGTTAAAAAAAGTGTAATCGATAAGCATTTATCCATTAATGATTATAAAAAAGTTGTTGAAAAAGGTGGTTACTTATTTCGAAAAATGAAATCATTTAAAAGTGATCTACACAATATATACACAGAAACCAGAAACAAAATTGCATTATCTTACCATGATGATAAAAGGTTTGTTATACCTAACACAAGTCATACACTACCCTGGGGGCATCCACATATCAAGTCATATGAAAAATGAAATATTAGTTATGTTTTAATAAGCGTATGGCTTAATTTTAAGTTTTCGAAAATATATAAAAATAAAAAGTATTCTAAAATACAAAAATGTTTTTTTTTTTCATTTTTCTACAACCTTTTTGTGAGTGAGAAATGGCATTTTTGGCAGAACATGAAAATATTTACAGAAAGTGAAATGATGATAGATGTATATAGCCAAATCCTATGAATTCACCCTCAAATTATACAGTCGATGATGGAGCAGTTATTATTGATTGATTTCCAACTGATGAATAGTTGAATTATTAGGATTTAAAAAAATTATCAATAATTTAGTGCATCAAGTTGATGATAGGTGGCGCTATTTCGGAATATATTTAAATAATTGAAAAAATTATGATAGATGGCGCTTTTCAAAATTAAGGGCACCATAATTCTAAAACAGTTTAAGGAAACTAATATTCTATAATTGTTTGCTTAGTGACCTTATTAAATTTAAAACTGAAAATCTCAACACCAGGGGTGTTTGTAAATCTTATCAATAGGTGGCGCTGATGTTGATAGGGTGAGATAAATGGTAGAGGGGGTAAATGGTAGTGGGGGTAAAATTGCTTACTTGGATGCATGATGTGGCGGTAAGCGTTCTTTCTCGTTCTTCTCTTAGTCGAAGCAACAACTCCTCCTTTTTTTCAAAAAGTTTAAGTAATTTTTTTCGAAAATGGCCTCATTTAGTAGTTCAAGTGAAAGTTATGTGAAGATCGAGAATGTGGTGATGATTGCGGATGCATTACCTGATTTGTCCGCGGAATCGCTCGCGAACTTTAATTTGTCCGCGGACGCACTCGCGAACTTTAATTTGTCCGCGGATGCGGTCGTGAGCGGGGATATGGTCGCGGACTTTAACGCGTTCGCGAACTGTAACGTGTCCGCGGATGCGGAAATGGCGGCAAATGTGAATGTGGTGGCAGGTGCAAGTGAGGTTGCGGATAACGATTTGGCGCCCATGCGTGAGTACATGATTGACTTTACTCAAAAACTAAGTGACGGTGAAATGCAACAGTTTTTGGAATCACCAAGCATCGCTGCTTGGTCACCCGGAGCTGCAGATAAATTCCTTAATAATTTGCAGCCGGTTGCGAGTGACTCGGTGGTGGATCTGGTGGAGGAGCAACAGTCAACCATTTTTAATGCCATTGTAGGTGAGGATGGTGTATTGGCCCCAACATCTCCATTCAACGTGGGTGTTTCCGGAGAGAGACCTCTTTCTCCGGAATTAAGTAATCGTCGTGGAAGAGTATCGATGGCAGGGCGGAAGCGGGCGAGTCAATTCCCCGAACTACTGTCGATACTAACAAAACCAACAAAACCCATTGTGAAATCCGAGAAGCAGAGGGTAAACATCATACCCACAAAGAAAGGTAAGAAACCGAAGGTGGTCAAAACGAATCAAGTTAAAGCAAGGCCACCACCACCAAAAGAAAATATGATGACCACACCACCACCTCAAGACCAGATTGAATTGACCACACCACCACGTCAAGAGCGAAATGAATTGACACCACCAAGTCAGGGGGAGGAGGAGGTCCTTAGAATAATTGAGGCTTATAAAAAAAGAAAGTTTTCAGAAATACAATCGTTGGATCAGCAAGCGGAAGAAGAAGAAGCCAAACAAATCAAATTCTCTGAGGACATCAAAAAACTGGAGGACATGGTGAAAAAAGTTTCTGAGAGAAAAAAACAATCAAATTCAAAACTTTTATTGATTTTAAGTGAGAGAGAGAAAAAAAAGACTCGATATGAAACATTTTGTGAGAAGTATCATGTTTAATTTTATAATGTGAATATGATGTTGTTGGATGTAATAAACCATATAAATAAGTTGGATGTGGTGAGTGACAGACAGACAGACAGACAGACAGACAGACAGACAGACAGACAGACAGACAGACAGACAGACAGACAGACAGACAGACAGACAGACAGACAGACAGACAGACAGACAGACAGACAGACAGACAGACAGACAGACAGACAGACAGACAGACAGACAGACAGACAGACAGACAGACAGACAGACAGACAGACAGACAGACAGACAGACAGACAGACAGACAGACAGACAGACAGACAGACAGACAGACAGACAGACAGACAGACAGACAGACAGACAGACAGACAGACAGACAGACAGACAGACAGACAGACAGACAGACAGACAGACAGACAGACAGACAGACAGACAGACAGACAGACAGACAGACAGACAGACAGACAGACAGACAGACAGACAGACAGACAGACAGACAGACAGACAGACAGACAGACAGACAGACAGACAGACAGACAGACAGACAGACAGACAGACAGACAGACAGACAGACAGACAGACAGACAGACAGACAGACAGACAGACAGACAGACAGACAGACAGACAGACAGACAGACAGACAGACAGACAGACAGACAGACAGACAGACAGACAGACAGACAGACAGACAGACAGACAGACAGACAGACAGACAGACAGACAGACAGACAGACAGACAGACAGACAGACAGACAGACAGACAGACAGACAGACAGACAGACAGACAGACAGACAGACAGACAGACAGACAGACAGACAGACAGACAGACAGACAGACAGACAGACAGACAGACAGACAGACAGACAGACAGACAGACAGACAGACAGACAGACAGACAGACAGACAGACAGACAGACAGACAGACAGACAGACAGACAGACAGACAGACAGACAGACAGACAGACAGACAGACAGACAGACAGACAGACAGACAGACAGACAGACAGACAGACAGACAGACAGACAGACAGACAGACAGACAGACAGACAGACAGACAGACAGACAGACAGACAGACAGACAGACAGACAGACAGACAGACAGACAGACAGACAGACAGACAGACAGACAGACAGACAGACAGACAGACAGACAGACAGACAGACAGACAGACAGACAGACAGACAGACAGACAGACAGACAGACAGACAGACAGACAGACAGACAGACAGACAGACAGACAGACAGACAGACAGACAGACAGACAGACAGACAGACAGACAGACAGACAGACAGACAGACAGACAGACAGACAGACAGACAGACAGACAGACAGACAGACAGACAGACAGACAGACAGACAGACAGACAGACAGACAGACAGACAGACAGACAGACAGACAGACAGACAGACAGACAGACAGACAGACAGACAGACAGACAGACAGACAGACAGACAGACAGACAGACAGACAGACAGACAGACAGACAGACAGACAGACAGACAGACAGACAGACAGACAGACAGACAGACAGACAGACAGACAGACAGACAGACAGACAGACAGACAGACAGACAGACAGACAGACAGACAGACAGACAGACAGACAGACAGACAGACAGACAGACAGACAGACAGACAGACAGACAGACAGACAGACAGACAGACAGACAGACAGACAGACAGACAGACAGACAGACAGACAGACAGACAGACAGACAGACAGACAGACAGACAGACAGACAGACAGACAGACAGACAGACAGACAGACAGACAGACAGACAGACAGACAGACAGACAGACAGACAGACAGACAGACAGACAGACAGACAGACAGACAGACAGACAGACAGACAGACAGACAGACAGACAGACAGACAGACAGACAGACAGACAGACAGACAGACAGACAGACAGACAGACAGACAGACAGACAGACAGACAGACAGACAGACAGACAAGGCCCCAGGGGGGGTCAAATAGGTTTTTTTTTTTTTAAGTATCAATTAAAATTGAGACTTGTAATTTTTTTCATGTCTTAAAATAGACGTTTTTTCTTAATATCTTGTAAAGTAGCGTCTTAATTGAAAATTTTTAAGAGATAAAAATTGTGAAAAAATAGGTTAGCTTTCGATCTGTTAAAATTTTATTGTGATATTAATATTATTTTAACAGTTATGATCAATTTAATTAAAATAGTAACAATTTTAATTGGGCTATTATGTCATTATCTCCTAAAATTAAAGTCCAGCAAAAATTTTTATATGATAAGAAATGTCAACGCATTCTTGATTAATCGATTGAAATAATTATTTTTTGTAATAGCCTTATTAGTTTAGAAGCTAGACCCATTTGTAACTGAATAGACATCTACCCCACTTGACAAAATGTGTTTTTATTTGTTTTATTATGTAAATATCTCCAAAAATTAAACTTTTCCAAAAAATTTTATATGATAAAATTTGTTTGGATATGGTTGTTGAATCGATGGAATGAATTATTTTTGTAATAGCTTTATTAGTTTGGAGACTACACTTATTTTAATTGAATAATTTACCATCTATTCTCCAAGTAAATATGTGTCTTATCAATTTTATTATGTGAATAGGTGTGCAATTGAGTATTCAAATTTGTTATAGCTTAATCATAAGTATAAAAATATAAAAACAAATAGTATTCTATAAAATGTGTTTTATTTAAACTTTATTTAAGAAAAATATATTTATATCTAAATCATTTTAAAATACAAAATTCAAATATTTTCATTTAAATCATTAAAATACATTCAAAAATATCATAAATAAAATTACATTGAAATTAACCCCTTGTTACAGTACCATTTAGAATATTATAGGAAATTAGGGAATCATGAATAAGTAAAGCATACACTTTTACATCATTTGGAAATTTAGATTTTCTGGTGTTAAATTCCAATTTAATATCCACTGTTGATGAGGTTATTGAATCCTGTTGATGCGAAGCATCAATAACAATTAATGGGTTTTGAATAAAACTATTTAAATCAAGCATTGGTTCATTACATGTTTTTCCATAGTAACTGCTTTGAAAATTTTGATATGCATAGTAGGCAGGACCGCATAATCTTTTTGAAAAATCGAGACTCCACCTCTCATAGGGGAAAACTATCGAATTAATATATAATCTAATATCAGCCAAATCAGCAGAGATAAATTCTGTTGCATCTTTGTCTCTGGCATTGCAATTTTCAGTTTTTTGAAATCCAATAATAATGTATCGTGGTTTTTCCAAATTCGTACTACTTCTTACTGCCCACGTATCAGAAGCTGTGCTCCGAAGAAGAGGCAATTCATATAGGTCCCACATGCGATAGGCAGCTTTGATATTAACATTATTACCACCCTTATTAATTTTAGATAGAATTTTAATCCTTTGACGATCCTCTGGAATTATGTGCCGGATTTTCCATTCGATTTTATCTATGGAGATTTCCGCATCAACTTCACCAATATAACAATTATTGAAGGTGTGAGCTATTACGAGAATCAGTTCTTGTTTTTGATTAAAAATGCCCCTTCTATAGTCCTCTGCAAATCCCATCAAGTATTTTAATGGGAGTCTTCCACTAAATACATGACTTGTTTTGTCCAATATGCATTGATTGGCTTCTGTTAAACCCCAACCGTATGTTGAAAGAAGCTTTTCTTGACTACTTCCAAATGAAACAATGGTTTTTAGTGCTGAAGTAATTCCTGGTTTTCGAACAACGCAAATTTGTTCACCACCCATTTCATACCGAATTTCTTCGAATAAAAAAGCAAGAGCATTATTTGATAAGTAGCATCTTTTAGATGCATCACTTGGTGTAAACTTTCCTTCTATATAAATATAACTTTCGGAAACATCCAAAATTAGATCTTGAAATTGAATTGGGATACGAATTTCATCTGAGTTTTTAAAAGATGGTGTTCCATAGGGTTTATAACTATGCTCTTCCAGACTTATAATTGAATTCTCAAAAATTGGTTCATTAAATGCTTCTAACTTTTCACTAGTTGAAATCATTTTAAACAGTTTTTTTTAAATGTAAACCAAGTGATTTCAAAAACACTTTTTCTTCTGTGGACAATTTAGATCTTTCTCTTGACAAGTCTTTAACATGAATGGTTTTTCTACTGCTTCTGCATCGGTTTTTATTTGGAATATAAGTCTTAACATCTTTTTTTTGCGACACTGGATAGCTGTGATGATCAAAACAATAACCCATTTTCGTTATAACCTTTTAAGCTCTAATTTAACAATTATTTTTTCTCCTTGAAAATTAATGAGCTTTCCTCTATCATCCACGATCCTTAGTGTAATGTTGTCGATAAACTGACGACCCTCTGGTTGAATTGGCATATAAATGATATTTGTTGGTTCTTTAGTTAGCTTATACCCAGGTTCCACATCAATGTCAAATTCATAAATCGAGTGCGCCTGTTCTGAATTTAAATATGCACCGGTTGTTATATTGCAATCTACTCTTATAATGCGAACTTTTGTAATATCAACTATTGTTGAAGATTCATGAATCTCATTGGGCTTTAGTCGATCTTCATTTGCAAATCCCAACAACTGTCCAATTGAGTTGTAGTGCTTAAAGTGAAGTACATACTTTGACTTAATTTCGCATTTCAAAGTGCTATTGTTTGCACGTAAGCTAAAAATATTTTCATCTAGATCTTTTGCACCTTTTTGAAGAGCTTTAAGCATTGCATCATGTATTTGGGGTATTTCGTATGCACCAGGAGGTATTTTTAACATTACTGGCCCTCCCCAGTTTGGCTTACTAAATCCAAACCAATTGTTAGTTTCATCTATGTTAAAAATTGAATTATATGAATAAAATCCTATAAGACCCAGTCCATATTTTTCTCTGTTGTTTGTCTCTATAGGAGGATAGAAGTTGGCACTTAAAATACTTGAATAACCACTTAATGTAAAAGTATAAGACATTTTTTTTACTGTGTCTTACAACAACTGGATATAATGTCACAATCTACAATTTCCTCAGATTTAGACACTTTTGAACCGTTTGCATTACATATACAACAAAATATTTTTTTTGGTGGTGGACCATCAATTTGATCGTTAGAGTTGTTTGTAGAGTAATGGTCGTAGCAATACTGATATTTTAAAATATCAATGTCTTCTTTAACTTCTTCTGGCAACTTCTCCCACACCAAAGCTATTTCGTTTGGTGCACATGCTATCATTACTTCTTTAGGTAAACCACATAGTTCGTCACTCGTCATCGGTAGCAAACTTTTTGCATTGCTAAATGCTTTTAGTGATTTATACATTTTTTTTTGTTTTGCATACTCACTTTCGGAATTATTTCGATTCATTTTTTAAAATTACTACTAAAATAAGTTATTTTTTAAGAGAAACTGTAGACACAGCTGACCACAATATACTGTATTAAATTTTTGTTGGTTTTTATATGTATACCAAATTTCTGTGGCATAATTACATCCTTTATACATGTATTCTATGAATTCCAAAGGGTGGGGTAAGTTTCCAAAACTATCATAATAAATTACTTTTCTAGCTTTCTTTCTGTAGGCAACCCAATGTGTTCCTGGTCCATTTACACTGTCTAAGTTTATGATGGCCGATTCAGTTTTGCGAGGTCCACTTTTAGGAAGACTATCTCTCATAAATACACCAACGAAATTTGCAATTTGATATTGTTTTGCATATCTTTCCAAATCAATATTTGATAATGCCCTTGCTGGTAAGGGCTTTACTAGTTTTTTGGATTTGTTAAATAAAGTCCTAACCCAGTTCGATACGGTTTTAAGTATAAACCTCCCCCTTTTTTACTTTCTACAAGCATTTGAGAGTTTTTAACACCAGCAACACTATTTTTAAGATGATTAACGGTTTTTATTGCTTTAACTATACCAGCAGCGCCACCCGCTAATGATCCTAGGGCGGATAACCCCGCAAAAATTGGTATAAGAGGTAAAATACCCCCCATTTTAGGAATGGGAATTACTCTTGGGGTTTTAATCTTCTTTTTTCCACCAGAAGCTTTTAAATGCTTACGCGCTGCGATCAAAGCAATTTTTGAAATTTTTGAAATATCTTGAAATTTCCCCTTATTTTGATTCAAGATCGATTTAATTTTTGTTTGAACGTTTCGACATATCGCAGACCCAAAAGCCACCTTTCGAGTTTTCGATTTTATCTTTTTTAACCCCATTCCAATTCTTCGCTTAACTTTCATTGAATTTGTAACAAAGTAAGCAGCAGCCTTCTCTTTTATTCCAGCGTCTTTTGATTTAACAACTTGCCACGCACTTTCTTCTAGTTCGCGATCAGATTTGTGTCTTTTTTCTAAATTATCCAAATTAATAGAGTAACTAATATCGTGTTTTTTGCAGGCTCTATCTAGTGCATTTATTCCAGGATCACCTCTCGCTAATCTTGTCTTTAGTTTAGTTCCAGGACCACAATATTGATAACCCGGGATGTGTAATTCTACAGGAAGTTTATTTAAAAGTGAATTAAATACGCCTCGCCCCTTTTTTACTGAACTTTTTCTGTTGATAGATGACATCGAACTGATTTTGATATAAATACAAGTCAGCTTAAATACTAAAAGATAGTTCATATAAAAATGCGCATAGTGCAGCAACAAGACAGAATCTCAATTATAAATTGGGATGAAAAGACGGGTTGTGGTATTACATATCAACGTCATGGATCTTTACTACCCAATTCCATACGTGGATTAATAATTGGGCCATCAAATTGTGGTAAAACCAATGTGCTTATCACTCTTATTACACACCCACTAGGATTAAAATTTGAAAATGTATATATATACTCCAAATCATTGTTTCAATCAAAATATGAATTTTTAAAGCAAATTTTATCGCCAATTGAGGGGCTTGGATACTACACATTTAATGATACATCCTGCGTTATACCACCATCTGAGGCAAAACCAAATTCGATATTTATTTTCGATGATGTAATTTGCGATGGTCAGAGTGTAATAAAATCATACTACAGTATGGGGAGGCATAAAAATATAGATTGTTTTTACCTAGCACAGACTTACTCTAGAGTACCAAAACAGCTAGTTCGAGATAATTCAAATTTCATAATAGTATTTAAACAAGATGAAATGAATCTGCGACATATTTTTTCAGATCACGTTTCTCCAGACTTTACTTTTACTAAGTTTCAAGAAATCTGTGGAAAATGTTGGGACGATAAATATGGTTTTCTAGTTATTGTTAAAGATGCAGATTTAAACAATGGCAGATATAGAAAAGGATTTGATAGTTACATATATGTTTAATAAATGTGTAGCAACAACTTTAGTTGCTTTTAGAACGAACAACTGCAAACATCTTATTTGTAAATATGTCAAATTCGATCGATCGATCGATCGATTTAAAACGTGATCTTGTTGCTATGACTGATGCAGTAAGAACAAAATTTAAATTTTTAAAAAATGAAGAGTCGCAAAATCAAACAAATCTTGAGAAATTTTATGAACCCATCTCAAAACCATTATCAAAAATTTCAGAAAATTTTAAAAATGCAGCAATTGTAAAAAGGACAAGTAGTAATATAGCAACACCTTTGATAGCTGTGGAAGCAAAAAAAGCAAAGAGAGTTGCAGCCAATGTTATGGTTGATGATTCGGAAGATGGTGATGGTGGAAATAAATCTCATCATGGATCTTACCTCTCAGCTTCACCACCCTTGCCGGATACACCAATATCCTCATACTCTAATCAAAGTCAAAAATCATTTAATGCAGATGCAAGTTCTCATTTATCACCTAAAAAGAGTGTCAACAATGAAGCTATGGATGAATCACTGAGACAAGATATTGGGGAAGATTTAAATTCTATATCTACAATCTATATGGAGGGGCTTAAATCAAACCCATCTATCTATGACACCATATATGGTGTTAGGTACAATTCCAACAATGATAATTTTCAGATAGGTAATGCTACAATAAAATTTCCAGATAAACTAATAACTCTTTGGCGTAAAAAAAATATGATTGGGGCATTTTCTGCTCATCGTGATTTATACGATTTGTTATTTTTTAAAAAACCAAGTGTGTCAAACATTGGCGACATTAGCCCAAAAGCACTCAGCGATTATAAGCAAATACTTAATTTGTCAAATGCCTATTACAATGAATATAATAAAATATATGGGGTAAATACCAGCCGATCTGTAAAATTTACAAATTTTATAAAACCACTTCTAACACCGAAACATGGCAGAAGTAAAGAAGGTTCTGGTATTACCAGAAATAAAATTTCAAATCTCAAAAAATTCAATAATAATAAAATAAACTATGTATATTGGAATACTGCTAAAGAATTAGTTAGTCGCTTGCGATTATTATGGAGCTCAAAAATGGCTGGGCATACTGGTCATGATGGTGAAATTTTGTCTATAATTGAAGAATTAAGAGAAGAAGGGGTTATATATTAGGACTCACTTTTTGATTGTAGCATATATTGTTCAGTTACTATCTAACATGGGAGGTGTAAAGAACACGATTGACAAGTTTGGTCGTATAAAAAAAACTTCCAAAATTACATATATAAAAGGATTGAAGGGTAATGGTTTTAAGTTGACCGCTAAAAATGATTTCAACATTGAGAACAAACGTTTATGTAATATAGCAGATGCTGTAGATCATAAAGACGCTATCAATCTAGAATTTCTGGAAAATCGTATAAACAAACTAGTTGAAGAACTAAAGCTAGCTATAGCAGAATCTGTTGATGCAGTAAGAACCAATTTAGAAAAAATAAAAACGCAACAATCGACAAGTGGTAAACTATTGTTCAATTTACATGGGAGATTGAGTGCCATAGAAAGAAAAGTTTTGAAACATCAGCCACTTGAATCCGCTTTGTAACCAATAATTTGGTCAGATGGACGCATAGAATATCATACACCCATTTGAATTGAAAAAATAAAGTATTTATTTTAACGATGGCTAGTGAGCAAAAAGTTCAAGTGGTTAATGAGCTATATAAACCTGCAAGAAAAAATTTCCTGCGAAGAAAAACCTTAATAAAAGGTTTTAAGGATCTATGGCAGATTGATTTAGCTGAAATACAACAATTATCAAAATATAATTTGGGGTATAGATACATTTTAGTATGCATAAATTGCTTTTCTAAATTTGTCTGGGCTAGACCAATAAAAAATAAAACAGGACTTGAAATATGTGCAGCAATGCGGGATGTTTTTAAGCAAGCTGGTTATTACCCCCATAACATACAATCTGATCAAGGAACGGAATTTTTTAATAAACACTTCCAAGCACTTATGAAAAAGAAGTCTGTAAATCACTATCACACATATAGTGTAAAGAAGGCAGCCATTGTGGAAAGAGTAATCAAAACTTTAAAAACAAATCTTTATAAAGAATTCTCTACATTAGGAAGCTATAAGTGGTTTCATATTTTACAGGATGTTGTTGATAAATATAATAAAACAATTCACACAACTATTAAAATGAGACCAATTGATGTGAAACCCACCACTAGAATTACCGCATTTGAAAATATAAAAATGGTACCTAAAAAAATTAAATTCAAACTTGGAGACGTAGTTCGTATAAGCAAATATAAGTCAATTTTTGAAAAAGGGTACACACCATCGTGGTCAGCGGAACAATTTAAAATTGTAAAAGTAAATATAACGAATCCACCCACTTATGAAATAGAAAGTTTTGACGGAGAACCTATACTTGGTGCTTTTTATGAAATGGAGCTACAGAAAACCAGCGTGCCATCAATATATTTAGTGGAGAAAATTATTAAGAAAAGGAAGTGTAATAAACTGGAGCAATACTTTGTTAAGTGGTTAGGTTTTACAGATAGACATAATTCATGGATAAATAAGTCGGATATCGTTTAAAAAAATATTTGAATTTTAATATATTTTTTAAAATTCACATCAAATGAAAATCAATATAGGTTTTTTACACTTCCTTAATTTTTATAATATATTTATTTTGTGTTTTGTACTAATATTGTTACTTTATTATAAAATTTTGCAAAAAAATAAGATAAAAATAATATTGCAATAAAACAAATCCAATTAAAAAATAGTTTTTCATTTCTTATTATAATATATTTTATTACAGCTTTTATCAATTTAAAACTACATCCATACTACAATCCATAAACTAATTATAAATACACATTTTTGATAAATGTCTTATATTTAATCATCGTTCTCACTGAATCCACTATCATCATCTTCATCTTCATCGAGCGGTGGAAAGAGTAGCTCCAGTGGAATGTCTTCCAATGGCCTCAGAAGGTACAACAAATTCAGCCATCTCATATTTTTACAAAACTCTTGAAGTGTTTGGTTACCCATAAAAAACATTTGGCATTGAATGACACCATCCATAAAATTATTTGCTCTAGCTACATCTCTTAGTGAAGGGTCACCCTCCATCAGTTCGTCCGACTTCTCAAACAACCAGAATCGTAAATCGTGAATTTGTTCTTCCAAACGATTCATATTTTTAATACTTTAAGAATTATATTTTAACACACAATAATTTTAAGATAATTTAGTATATTCCAAATTCAAATATGGATTTACGTTTTGCACCGATGTATGTGGGTTCACTTTGCCCCAGATAGGTTAGAGTATATTTTTGATTACTTTTATTAACTAGATCGATAAAATCATCATCTATTGATTTAAGCACACGTTTTGGTAAAAACGTTTTAAATACATCAGCATCTTCAGCCAATGTTATTAAAACAGATTTTCCATAACGGGTATCAATGGTGCACATTTCTTTAATAACATATGTGGTATTAACTTTTAATGAATCTAAAGATTTTAATTGAAGTTTTGCTTCATTGTTTATTTCGAAATTTATTTGTTCAAGTTTGATTTTTGAAATATCCATATTATTACCTTTAAATTATTGTTTTTCCACAAATTAAACTATTTTTTCTTTATTTTTATTTTAGAGAGTGATTTGACACGTTGAGATACAGAAATCTACTAATACTTCAAGTGGGTTTGTTTTTCCTTTTTATATGTTTAAATACAATTATTAGGGTGGGGATAATGTAAATCTTTTAAAAGTGTAAAACAAATCAGAGTCAAAGATAGAGGTATTTTTTGTGCTTAAGGTCAGACAAGGTCAAGGTTGTTCAGGGTCAAAAATACTACTCGAACTATTCGTCTCTACATATAAAAACCGCAACGATCGTCAAGGTCATTCAAGGTCAACATAATGACCTTCACAACTTTTCAAGGTCAAATATACTACTCAAACTATTCGTCTCTACATAAAACAAGGCAACGACCGTCAAGGTCATTCAAGGTCATTCCCTCCTCAAAAGTGGTCCAGCACCCGCTTAAACCTACTACTGGCGTTGCGCTTCGGTGGAATGCTTTTAGACTCATGTATGTTATAGAGTTTGCCCTCGAACATTTCATTCTTTTCTGTGCGTATCAAATTTCTTAGCTGTCTTCTGGTATCCCTGTAGATTTCTAGGTCTCTTTGCTCTTTAGTACTGAGCCATTTTAAGTATGTGCGTTTTGTCTCCTTGATTGTTTCCTGTATTTCCTCCGTCCATTATCTCTCCAACTCTTTTTAAAATATATATCGCAGTAGCTCTAAAAAACTGGAAACGCAAAGTACACGGCATGGGAATAAAACTTAACGACCGATTTACCATATACACACTACAGTTTGCTGACTTCCAAGTAATTGTAGCTAATGATAAAGAAGACATGGAGTATATGATGAGAAAGTTAACGGAAGAATACCAAAAGTGGGGGTTAACAGTGAACGTGGACAAGACACAGTACTTATGTATTGGAAATGAATCAAGTGAATTAGAACTAGAAAATGGACAAACAATATCTTCATGCAATGAGTATGTATACTTGGGTGTCACATTTGATAAGACAGGAACAGACTGTAAAGAACTGGAAAAAAGAATAGTAAAAGCGAAAGAGGTTATTGGTTGTCTTAACAGTATTTTGTGGAGCAGAGAGATAAAAAAGAATGTAAAATTTAACATATATGAAACAACGGTGAAAAGCACGCTGTTGTATGGAATAGAGACTTGTCGCGTAACAGAAAAATACAAAGCAAAAATGGAAAGTGTCGAAATGGATGCAATAAGAAGATCAATGAGAATATCCAGAACTGATCATATAAGAAATGAGATCATAAAAGAAAGAATGGAAATCGAGGGAAGCATAACTGATGACATCACTAAAAGGCAACAGGCCATGTACAACGGATGAGCGACGAAAGATTACCAAAGCAGGTCCTAGAATGGCAACCAATAGGGCGCAGAAAAAGAGGGCGTCCTAAACTGGAATGGCAACAGTCAATCCAAAGATCAATGAGTCACAAAAACCTGACGGAAGATGACTGTCAGGATCGAAGGAGGTGGAGAATAGGCGTCGGACAACGTAGAAAAATGTTCTAAACCGACATAGTAGTAAAAAAAAATTGTCGAAATTATTTGATATAATAGTTTATTTTAAAACATTTTCAAATCGCAAACTTTGGATGGAAATTCCAAAACTTCTGGAGACCATCGGAAGATTTGTCCCATTTAAACATTGTATGGAAGTCTAACAGCATTCCACCGAAGCCCAACGCCCATATTATTTGTGTGACGTCATTTAGTGCCAGTAACGAGGATTTCCAGCCTAAATTGCGAAAATTTTACCGCGTAGGTATCTACCGCGCCGGACACTAGTATGTTACTGCGCATTAAGACATAACACAACAAAAATAACCACGCAATTATTTCCGCGCAAGACCTATACCGCAAAATAATTAAGTTTCTTCACTGACCAGGTTAGGATACGTTGATGATTAAGTTTCACACCTTTTAGACCTCCTGGAAAGAGGCCAGGAAATATAATTTAAGATTATAATAAGTTAGGTGATGAATCCTTATTCGAACTATATAGGTTCGGTAAGTTTCGTTGTATAGTTTTTGAGGTATAGATGTGCGTTGTCAAGCAATACCTGTACAGTTTGTTTAATGGGTCTTCACCTAACGCATATTTGTTTAATTATTTTTCCTGATTTTTTAGCCTTATCAGTGAAAACTCTGTGTCATTTTACCATCAAAAAATGTCTCCAAAGCATGCTTTGTACATAAGATTTTTCGTCATAGACCTAACCTATGAAAACCCTTAGTATTCGTTGGGATGTTTCGTCTATATTCTAGAATTTTTTAACGGGAGAGTTCTTAAACTAATCTAAAATGCATCTGATTGTTGCCATCAATGCCATCAGTCGATAGAACATATTGCGATTATGAAAGTCATCGGCGATAAGGCCAACAAAAATTAGAAGAACCCGAGACGTAATGTGTAATCTGTGTAACTTTTCGTGCACTTAAAAGAAGTTCCTCTTACGAATCTGATGAACTGGATGAATCATCATCATCATCCTTTAATAAATGTATTGCCAATTTCGCCGCAAAGCTGTTTATGGGCAAGACTTCTCAAAAATTTTAAAAAATTGAAATTTTGCCAACAATCGAATACATCGGAAATGTAGAAGAACTTTTTTGATTGCATGTGGACTCCATCAGAAATTTTCAAGAACCCGTTTGATTGTATCGATTAGATTAAGAACTCTTCCAACCCTAGAACAGAACAGATAAAATAGAAACGATGATCAAAAAACCCTCATTTGATTATACCGGGTGGGCCAAAAAAAACCTTATTTCTTTTTAATTATAACTTTTGAACTATACCATCGATTTTAATGGGATAAACTGCATTTGGTAGAGAATTAATCAGAGTTTTGAATAAATAATTTTTTTTCTCCGCCATTTCAAAATCCAAGATGGCGGACGAAATAAAATTGTACCCTTCAAAGATGCTCGTTTATTCTTGTGTTGTGAACATATTTTAATAATTTTTTTAAATTGCTAAAAAAGAAGCATTCTTGCAACGCACAACAAGGTATAAACCAGCAAAATCGGTTCGGTGGTTCTAAAAAAAAATATTTTTGTTTTACCCATTGTTTTAAATATTATGTGATTGCCTTGCCAATCATCCCTGCATTTATTTGCTTATAAATTCATTACTACTGAACCGATTTTGATGAAATAAAAAAAATCCTGGTAAGAGTTGATTGCTTTTTATAGATCATGATCAAAATTTATTAACATCTTAAAATTTAAGATGGTGGACAGAATCATAAATGATTCTTCAAAATGACGTGTTTAGTCTTCTTTTCTAAAAATATTTTAGTTTTTTTTAATTTATAGAAAAGCAATACTTTTCCCCCACACAACAAGGTACAAATTAGTAAAATCGGTTTGGTTCATGGCGGACGAAATTAAAATGTACCCTTCAAAGATGCTCGTTTATTCTCGTGTTGCAAACATGTCTTAATTATTTTTTTAAATTAGTAAAAAGACGCATTCTTGCCACGCACAACAAGGTATGAACTAGCAAAATCGGTTTAGTGGTTCTAAAAAAAATATTTTTGTTTCAGCCATTGTTTTACATATTATACGATTGCATTGCCAATCCTGTCTGCATTAATTTCTTTATAAACTCATTATTACTGAACCGATCTTAGTGAAATAAAAAAAATCATGGTGAAAATGGATTGCTCTTTAAAGTTTATAATCGAAATTTGCCGCCATCTTAGAATTTAGGATGTCGAAAATAATTATATTTGACCCTTCAAAGAGGCACGATTATTCTTATTTTCAAAAAATGTTTTAGTATTTTTTTAATTTATTGAAAAGCACTTAATTAATTTTTATCTCTTTATGTGTGAGAAAAGTAATGTTTTTCTATAAATTAAAACAAAACTAAAATATTTTCGGAAAATAAGAATAAGCACGCCATTTTGAAGAATCAAGTATGATTCTATCCGACATCCTAAATTCTAAGATGACGGCAAATTTCGATTATAAACTTTAAAGAGCAATCCATTTTCACCATGATTTCAATTCAATCAATTCTCAACATGATTTTATTTCACTAAAGTTGGTTTAGTAATAACGAATTTATAAGGAAATGAATGAAGACAGGATTGGCAATGCAATCGTATAATTTGTAAAACAATGGCTGAAACAAAAATAGATTTTTTGAGAACCACCACACCGATTTTACTAATAAACACCCCGTTGAGTGGGGGCAAGGTAGTGCTCTTCTATAAATGCAAAAAAAAACTAAAATATCTTCGGAAACTACGAATAAACACGCCGTTTTGAAGAATCAAGTATGATTCCGTCCGCCATCTTAAATTTTAATATGGCGATAAACTTTGATGATGATCTTTAAAAAGCAATCAATTCTCACCAGGATGTTTTTTATTTCATTAAAATCGGTTCTGTAGTAATGAATTTATAGGGAAATAAATGCAGACATGATTGGCAAAGCAATTGTATAATATTTAAAACAATGGTTGAAACAAAAATATTTTTTTAGAACCACTAAACCGATTTTGCTAGATCATACCTTGTTGTGCGTGGCAAGAATGCGTCTTTTTACTAATTTAAAAAAATAATTAAGACATGTTTGCAACACGAGAACAAACGAGCATCTTTGAAGGGTACATTTTAATTTCGTCCGCCATCTTGAATTTTGAGGTGGTGGACAAAAAATACATTCAGTCAAAACTCTAATTAATTGTCTGCCAAGTGCAGTTTGTCCCATTAAAATCTATTTTATAGTTCAAGAGTTATAATGAAAAAAACATTTTCCGGTTTTTTTTGGCCCACCCGGTATAACATTAAATTAAAAAACCTAAGAGTTAGTGTTTTGAATTTCCCGGTGCTCCGTAACCTGTTTTGGGTGGGAGGTAGAAAGAGAGAAACAGTTTGCAAGGAAGGGGGAGAGACAGATAGTGGCGTGAGCGCGGCTGAAAGCATTAGGGGGTAGATTTGAATTTGGCTTTAAAGGCCCAGTTTGAATAAAACTAGCGAAATTTTAAGTGTAGTATATAATTTATGTGTAGTAATAAAAAAAATATAATATGTTTGATGAGAAAACGAGCGTGTTTTACTGCGATGGCAAAACTCTTCTGTTCTAGGTTTGATCAAGTCTAGACTATAGACGAAACGTCTAAAAGAATACTAAGGGTTTTTATTGCCTTATCCCGTAACCCACGAAAAACCTTTTCATTATGATCCAGGGATACGAACAACAAACTACTAACTTATAATTCTATTAAGGGATCCTAATAAAACCTTTTTTCCTCAAATTAGCTCCCAGATCCTAATTTTGAGAGTTTGAAATCGGTATTATTCTAACCTCGCCACTGGCGGTTATACGAGCCTGAAAGATTGGTAGCTCCTACAGATAAGTTACAGGCCAAAGAAATAATATTTTTGTTGACTTGCTTTATCAGAATCCCGAAAGTAAGCACACAGGAAATATCCGCGCAGGAAAACATGGACATGGAAAAAATGCCGCTCGGAAAAACGCGCTTAGGAGAATCCGAATATAGTAGACTTCCAAAATTTCGAGTAAATTGGAAAAACCTTGATCAAAATATTGTAATAATTATACATGAAAAATATAACAAAAATGCAGCAAATAAATGTTTTACATTAGACTGATAAAACTAACCTAAATTACAAAAAAACACTCAAATACTATTTGACCACTGCGCAGAACTACTTCTTAAAGGCACGTTGTCATCATTAAAAAATATATATTCTTTTTAACAAACGCAATTTTTTTTTATTTAAAGCGGTTTTTCGCAAGTATATTTTTGTCTGCGCGCGAAAAATTTAAAACAACTAGAAATTTCAAACATACAGACAACTTTTTTATTTTTTGCGCCGCTGATCTTTAAAACTCAAAAAAATTTAAACACCAAAATTTTGCAAAACCCAAATGTTTTTTTTTCAATTTTAAAAATTTTATAAAATTGTCAATATATCCCGCCACTTTTCCGCCTGCGCTTTTGTACGTGTGCGCACTTTTCTATGCATTTTTTTCCTTAGCCCCTATTTTCGGTCACCACTTTATGATTACCCACCCCCCCTAGACTTTGGGTCTAGAACCGCCGTTGCACCTTGCTCAATTGATGGTAAACTCTCAATTGAAATAAACATGGTAAAATTTTCGTGATTTTCGAATCAATAAAATCTTATTATTTTATTTCTCTTTATTACTATAAAAATTACGCGTTATAGCCATTAGCTGTGTTACAGACTTGCGCTGTTATTACCTGACGCTGCTATGGTTTGAGCGGTATTATATCAGCGCTGTCAGAGCTTGCGCAGTTCAGGTCTTGAGCTAGTATATCCGAGTCCGTGGCTAGCGTAAACATTTCTGCATTGGCATTGGTGTAAATGGTATTTTTTTATTTGTCAAACACCCTGTGTTTATTGTATTACAATCTAGTCAAAACTTAATTTACTAGAATCTAGATTTAAAATTAGGGTTCACTTAACAGTTCTCCCCGCTTTGTTTCGTCTGTAACTCACAATTGTGTTGTGTTTATGTGTTTATAGCATTATTTTATTTTATATAATTCATTTAATTCACTAGCTCAAACCTCTTTACTCTTTTAAGTCTTCGAGCTAGCTTAGTATTGTCTAGAAGCTGAATTGCTTCCACATTTACATGTCGATAGAATCTATCTTTATGGCTTTTTGCGGACAGTTTCGATTTTTAGGTCCCGATGAAGCTCACTATTTCGAACGTACCAAGGTGCATTCACAATGTTTATTAATACTTTATTTTAAAATCTCTGTAAAACTAGAATGTTACTCTTTTGAGTACAAACCCATAGTTGAGTACCATATGTCCATACTGGTTTGAATATTTGTAACGTATTATGAATGGGTAAATTGGACTTCCTTTCACTTAGTCAGTTTATTTTTCTGTACCTTAAGTTCTTTTTTTTCTTAACATGTGCTTTCCAGCGCAATTTGGCATCAAGTGTCATACCGAGTTATTTTGCCTAATTTGAATATAATACAGGAATGTTGTGAACTTTTATTTGTATGTGATTTACATGTTTGTTTGTAAAATTAACATGAATTGACATGGTTTTATTTAATTTTATTCACCACTTTTTGGTCCTACTGTGAACTTCGGTGACTGCATCCTGAAGTTTTTCTATGCTTTCTTCAATAAATTTTTCTACCGTCAAAAAGCTAGTATGCTAAGTGAAAATTTTCTGGCTTTGAAATATCGCAAGTGAATAAATAAATAAAGGGGCTACTCCACTACCCTGAGGCACACATGCTTTAATTACTCTTAAATTTTCGTATGAGTCTTTCCATTTTACTCTGAAATGTCTATCAGATATGTATGATTCCAAAATATCCGAATATTGTTTTGGCAGAAACCGTTTTAGTTTAAAGTTAAGGCCTTTATGCCACACTTTGTCAAATGCATGTGCTACATTTAGAAATAGTGCAGAACAAACTTTTCCCTCTTCTAGTGCTTTTTCTGCGTTAATGGTATCACTTGGCTCAAAAACAAATCTCTTATTTCAATGACAAGTCCCATTGAATCATTAACAGGTGCCATTGAATCAATAACTAGCTTCTCTTGATTTTGCCTTGCCATTGCCTTAAAGGGATACCCATTAAAACAGTACCAAATTGCCGTTCAGGAATATGGAAAGTTACCCCTATTCACGCCAGTGGCGGCGCGTGACAAAAAGCTTTGGGGGTGCACACCAAAAAAAATTGGGGCCCAGGCGAAAACCTTTTTTCAGTGCCACGCTAACCTTTTAGGCCTTCGAGTAGGCCGTCATATCATATAATTTAGAGCAAATAATTAAAAAATGAGATATTTAGTTAGAGATTAGTTCCTACCTGTTATTATTGTTTTTATAAATAAATAATAAATTATCACACCTAGTTTATTTTCTCCTCTAATGGCAAAGATGAAAATTTAATTGTATTTAAATATTGCACGCTAATGCTATCAGAATTAGAAACTTCCGCCATTGTCGTAAATACCAAATCGTCGAAATCAAAACAAACCGCCCGCGCCCGACCGATAATGCCAAGTCGTCTAAGCACCAGTGGTGTGCAAATACTATCTACTCGATACTTTAATAATATCTGATACATGGACGGATTCGAAGTAATCGAATCCTTCGACGCCAAATACCCGTTAATCGAACCCCGAATGGGACCGAAGCCGAAATGTTACTTTCGTATCAATCATATCGGCAACGGCCGCATAAGTAACGGGTTTGGAGTACTTGTACTTGTAATCAATCATTTGGATCGATATTTATTTACTTAAATATTTGATTATTTGATTCAATAGCTGTTGATGTGTTATGTCTAGCGGGGCGGCTTATCTGGCGCAGTGTTGCCAGGCTCAGCTGTATTTTACCCAGAATGTATTTGAAAAGTTGCCAGATTTTGAACAAAATTTCCCAGATTAATATATCTACATTTTGGTAATAAAAAAAAAATGTGTGTGCATAAGACCACACGGCAGAAGTGTAAACTTCAACAAGGCAAAAATAATAATAATGGCCGAACTCTTCTGTGTACCGGCCTTCATCTGCATCATCATATCGCTCGCTGAATGTTTCTCACAGTTAGTCGACTCAAGCCGATTTCACCTGAATGAGCGTTACATACCCAAGCCTGACGGCTCAGTTGAATTCACTACCCACAAAAACTGCTAAACGCGCCTAAAGAAGTTTACACTTCAAAAAACTACAAACAAGTAAAACATCAATATTTTTATTTTTTGCATACTTAGTACTTAAAATTTCAACTTTACTCAGTATTTATTGGATTTACCGATAATATAATGATTACTTAGTACCGAATAAAAAATATCTGATACTCGAATAGGAACTATCAGTATCTACTCGATACTTGGAAAAGTAATCGTTGCACACACAACTACTAAGCGCACGAATTAAAAGTGCCGGTGATCTGCTCTAACATGCAATGCAAACCCACGACGCAGGGGTCATCACGGGGGTGCGGGCGGCATCGAGGCTGGTCTTTGTATACGCGCTGTGCAGAAAGAAGGTTCAGATTCTATGTACTGTAAAATTCTATTGGGACATTTCGTCCTCTCTTTCTATATTTCGTAATTAGCATGCGACGTAACATCTAGGGTGCATAGAATTTAGTTCCAGTAAATATATGGTTGTTTGATGGAGAGTTTGAACACGAATACAAACACATACATCAGGTATTAATTCCTAGATTATATTCCAGTCTTTGATGAATTTCTTTTGGGGTAATTATGAATTAAATTAAGGAATGATCAAAGTTTAATATTTTTTTAAGTGCACGTGCACATGTGCACTTATGGAGAAACCGCCACTGATTCACGCCTCACATTTTGTCTCCAGATCCTTTCCGTCTCAAAAATTATTTTCTTAAATTTGTTTAAATTTTTAGTTGTCGTATTGTCGTCACCCTGTTTAAATATACGAATATACACTAATGCGAAAAACATTATACTGAATACTAAACTTTTGATTACTTTCTCGCAATATTGTTTTCAATTTAATATTTTTCTGTGCCATGTATCGTTTATCGTTTAAAGCAGGAATAAAGCAGTAGATAACTTTTAAAGACTTTATTGTTTCTCGAATTTACTTAGAATTTTATTATTTTTCGGATTTAATTTTTATTTTATTATTCCATGTTAAATTTGAAAGCAAATATCTCAAAAACTAATTGATGGATTTTCAAAATTTTTACACGGTTGTAAAGATATTCAAGAGAGCCTGAAAACATGGTATCACTAGATCCACTATGCCTATTCAAAATGTAGGAGTAAAGTATACCTCTCGAAAGAAGTTCTTGCTACAAAAATTTCAAGTGTCCCCCTCGCAAACAACATCAACTTGTCCGAGCGTTTCGCCACATTTGCACTCTAAATACCTGAAAAAGCGTCTCTGTTTTAATGTTCGTGAAACACCGTGTATAAGTTTACTAATGTGAAAAACATTATTCCGAATACGAAACTCGTTTGGTCTTTTGATTACTTTCCAGCAATATCGTTGTGATATCCGTTTCAATTTAATATTTTTCTGTGTTATGTAATCGGCTAAAATACATTCGGTATAACGCCCTTGAATGTGCTGATATGCTTTGCAGTCGGTAAGTGTAATTTAGTGATCCCACGGGAGAGTCGGGGTCGGCAGGATCAGTCATCCCGTGCTTGCCTTTTAAATGACTAAATGTTGGAAAATTGCACTCGGGGGGAATTATTTTCATTTGATTGAAAACTTTCTCGTCGCGTCCGCTGGGCTGTTGGTATTTTTAGGCTGCTTTTCTTCGTAGATAAATTCGATTATATATACCGCAGATTCGTTTAGGGGCATGGATAAATGATATATTCATGGCTCGCACAAAGTTATGAGGGTTGTGCTTTGGTTTTAAAATGATTTTCAGTTACAAATTGCCATGCGTTTATTTAATATCGTGCACTGAAAAAAAAGGCCGAATTGATTTACTAAAAATATTTTTTGTTCATCAACAATTTGCCAAAAATAGTTAATTTTGCTACAAACTCATTGTTTTAACATAAAAATCTATGGTTGTTTCAACAATTTTATTATACTATAACAAACCAAACTAACTTTGTTGTTTGATATCATACAACGTTAACTCTAATATATATGTTTTGCAAGATTTGTTATTAATAATTCTAAACGTAAATTTGTTGTATTACTAAATAGCTGGTTAAATTAATTTCTGATTTCTTGTACCGTCTTAGCCAATAAAATAAGTTGATCCAATATTTTGTGAAGGGACCAATTGGTGGCTCTTCTCGGATTTAATCGTCCAACCTTAGGATGTGCATGCGAATTGTTAGCAAACGATCAGCAAAGCAATATTAGTTTTTCTTTCATCTCATTTACTTGTCGCTTAACTATTTATTTGGTCAAATGAAAGCAAATAACAAGCACAAACTTATTGTTCTCTTAAACAACTGGTTTATTAATTGCCTGCCTTTTGTTTTATTTTTGCTTCTTTTTATTGTATTTTGGTAATTGGCGCTTATGGTTTTGGCCTGCTTTTCTTTGTAGATAAATTCGATTATATATACCGCAGATTCGTTTAGGGGCATGGATAAATGATATATTCATGGCTCGCACAAAGTTATGAGGGTTGTGCTTTGGTTTTAAAATGATTTTCAGTTACAAATTGCCATGCGTTTATTTAATATCATGCACTGAAAAAAAAATGCCGAGTTGATTTACTAAATATATTTTTTGTTCATCAACAATTTGCCAAAAATAGTTAATTTTGCTACAAACTCATTGTTTTAACATAAAAATCTATGGTTGTTTCAACAATTTTATTATACTATAACAAACCAAACTAACTTTGTTGTTTGATATTATACAACGTTAACTGTAATATATATGTTTTGCAAGATTCTAAACGTAAATTTGTTGTATTACTAAATAGCTGGTTAAAAAAATTTCTGATTTCTTGTACCGTCTTAGCCAATAAAATAAGTTGATCCAATATTTTGTGAAGGGACCAATTGGTGACTCTTCTCGGATTTAATCGTCCAACCTTAGGATGTACATGCGAATTGTTAGCAAACGATCAGCAAAGCAATATTAGTTTTTCTTTTATCTCATTTACTTGTCGCTTAACTATTTATTTGGTCAAATGAAAGCAAATAACAAGCACAAACTTATTGTTCTCTTAAATAACTGGTGTATTAATTCCCTGCCTTTTGTTTTATTTTTGCTTCTTTTTATTGTATTTTGGTAATTGGCGCTTATGGTTTTGGCCTGCTTTTCTTTGTAGATAAATTCGATTATATATACCGCAGATTCGTTTAGGGGCATGGATAAATAATATATTCATGGCTCGCACAAAGTTATGAGGGTTGTGCTTTGGTTTTAAAATGATTTCAGTTACAAATTGCCATGCGTTTATTTAATATCATGCACTGAAAAAAAAGGCCGAGTTGATTTACTAAAAATATTTTTTGTTCATCAACAATTTGCCAAAAATAGTTAAATTTGCTACAAACTCATTGTTTTAACATAAAAATCTATGGTTGTTTCAACAATTTTATTATACTATAACAAACCAAACTAACTTTGTTGTTTGTTATCATACAACGTTAATTCTAATATATATGTTTTGCAAGATTTTTTATTAATAGTAAAATAACTCTAAATGCTCCTCAAGTTAATACTCCAAATCATTATCTTTTTCATATTCCTTTTCACCGTTCTAACTATGGAAAAATTCATTCTTTTTCAGAAGTATGTCATTGGCAAATCAGAGTTCCTCTCTTGATTTTTTCGGGTCTACAAAACAGTTTTTAAATCAACTCTCCCAGGTACATTAACTTTGATTTATTACCTCACTGTATTATTTTTGTTATTTTTTTTTAGTTTATTTATGTTATGTACTAAGTACAATTTTTTTCTGTATTTTATTTTGTACCTTTTTTAAAAAATGGGCATTTTGTCCGTCAATAAATGAAATAAAAAAAAATAATAATTCTAAACGTAAATTTGTTGTATTACTAAATAGTTGGTTAATTGAATTTATGGTTTCTTTTACTGCCTTAGTTATTAAGATAAGTTGATCTAAGACTTTGTGAAGCGGCCAATTGGTGGCTCTTCTCGGATTTAACCCTCCAACTTTAGGATGTACATGCGAATTGTTGGCAAACTATCAGCAAAGCAATATTAGTACCTATTTCTTTCATCTCACCTACTTGTCGCTTAAATATTTATTTGGTCAAGAGAAAGCAAATAACAATAACACATTTATTGTTCTCTTAAAAATTAGTGGTTAATTAATTCCCTGCCTTTTGTTTTATTTTTGCTTCTTTTGATTGTATTTTGTTAATTGGCGCTTATGGTTTTGGCCTGCTTTTCTTCGTAGATAAATTCGATTATATATACCGCAGATTAATGATATATTCATGGCTCGCACAAAGTTTTGAGGGTTGTGCTTTGGTTTTAAAATGATTTCAGTTACAAATTGCCATGCGTTTATTTAATATCATGCACTGAAAAAAAAATGCCGAGTTGATTTACTAAATATATTTTTTGCCAAAAATAGTTAATTTTGCTACAAACTCATTGTTTTAACATAAAAATCTATGGTTGTTTTAACTATTTTATTATACTATAACAAACCAAACTAACTTTGTTGTTTGATATCATAAATATTTCCGGAAATATTGCCTGAAACATTGGAAATATATGAAAATATTGGAAATATACTGAAATATTAAAAAAATAAGAAAAAAGGGAGTATTTATTTATAAAATCATAACAAAACACCGAAAAACTCAGAAGGCTTATACATGAACACAAATCAGGTGTTATTCTTCAGAAATAAGGTCAACTTTGTACAACAAAAATCTCATTCTTGACACACTACACTAGTCGAGCAAGAGGCATATCTTCATCGCTGTCATCAGCATCACACTCAATACTTCCTGAAAACCTTCAATAGTATCGGAAATGAAAATTGTTCTATAGTAAGTTTAATGCTTATAAGGACCTATCCCTAAATTACGTAACGCTCAAGGGGGGAGAGTCGCGTTTTGGTCTTGCGTTTCAATCAATGTTATTTTAATGTGTTTTTTCTTGAAAATGCGTTAGGTGGGTGGGGGTCAAAAATCCTGAATTATTGCGTTGCGTAATTTAAGAACGCTCCCTAAGGTTACAAAATATGAAAGATAATACTTTTTAAATATTTCCAATATTCCCAATATTTCTAATATTTCTGAGACACTTTGGAAATTTCCAATATTTTCATTTCCATGGAAAAACTTCCAATGGAGGAGGGAGGGGGAAACTAGTAAAATGGTGTTAGAATTTTTTTTAAAGAGTGTGTAGAAAAAATTATTGAAATGAAAAATTATGAGAATATGATGTTTGAAGAGGGTGGTGGGGGAATGACAGGATGGGAGATGCGTGGGAGCATGGAGGACTACAAAGTAGTTACAGCAAATTAAAGGACATTTGCAATGGGTGATCAAAGGAAATTTATTAAAATCTCCTGAAATTCAGCGCGACACAAACATACATACATACATACTCTAAGCGAAACACATTACCCTTCCTTTCGCCCTGCTGCAGTTGGTTAAGAAACAAAGGTATAACCTTTACGGATCGACGACCGGCAACCAACTGTGCCGTCCAAAGCAAAATGGGAGTACTTAACTCTCCTGAAAATTCAAAAACCAAATAGATTTATTACAACTGCCAAAATTACAGTCTTACAACCCTGAACTGGTCTTTTGATTTTAATGGCCATATTGTTAAAACTGAAAAAACTAAAAAATCCTTCGTCTGA
Source organism: Aspidapion aeneum (assembly GCA_963576565.1). NCBI lineage: Eukaryota > Metazoa > Arthropoda > Insecta > Coleoptera > Brentidae > Aspidapion > Aspidapion aeneum. The sequence goes on from OY755048.1 coordinate 49,572,614, forward strand.
TGTTTGATCTACCCTATAATTCCAGTTGCAGATAAATCTTTAAAAAGCATTAAATACTAACTGTGATATCAATTTATTTACTTAATATTTTAACATATATTCATAAAAATAAATCAAATTTTGCAATTAATGGAACCTATCATCAATATTCCACCAGAAATCGAAACAACCTTTGTATTCAAAGACATAATCATGACTATTTTAAGAACTCACCAATTTTCGCTGGTCTGCGCCTATATAATCCTCTTCCAGAGAAGCTAAAAAGTCTGTCCAATAAAAAATTTTAATCCCAATTAAAAACATTTTTGAGCAATAAGGCATTTTATTCTATAACAGAGTTCCTAGAAGCTATTGGCTAATATACCGAACGTTTTGGGTTGTGGTCTCTCGGTCGTTTTCTTATGTCAGTTTTTTTAGTGTTTTTTGTGATTTTATGTCTTAATATTGTTTGTTGTCTTATTATTGTCATTTTAAATAGTGATTTTTTTAAATATTTTTTTTACTTTTTTTTTAACCTACTACTTTTTGACTCGGAATGAAATAAATATCTATATATCTATCTATCTATATTTAATTGCAACTACAGAATTTTTACATTAAAGGGGATTATCTCAATTTCACGTAAAGTACAGTTACAACCATTTCGTTGTGGACTGCAATATTCGACCTTCGAAAACCAAAGAACAGAGAAATTGGTTTGGAGGCGTTTGGGTCAGCGATACCATATGGATGCCGCAAACATCTGCTCCACGTAGGGTATTAAAAGTCTCGTAACGTTTTTGCACATGCGCAGTTCGAAACTGATACTGATGGGCGAAAAAAAAGAGATGCTTTTCAGCGGCGGCTCGTGTCAAAACAACATGGTAGTACCAGAATTTTGAGTCAGTTGTTGTGCTCAAATATTTTCTCACAAATCATTAAAAAACTAACCCCTAACTCACCCAGATTATGGCTAATAATGCAGTGGTGTATATCTTTGAGCCAAAGTGTTAAGCCTAAATCATTTATTGTTGTAAACTGCAGAGTTTTTTCATGTACTGGGTCGAAAAAAAAATATGCCACTTTAGTCAAACTCAGTATGTAGGTACGTGGGCACAATAGATCCATTTGTGGTCGCAGTGCATGGAGGTCCAGTAGGGCCTGCCAGCACTTTCGAATACATACACCCAGATTCCGCCAAGAAATGACTCAAAATTCATCAAAAAATTCTGCTGAAATAATTGAAATGTATTGTAAAGAGCGTAAACCAAAATATCCATGCTCCACGCACAAAAACAATACAAGTAAAACGACTAACTGATGGCCTATACCATAAAAATTTATTTGATTTTTCGTTTTAAAACAACGTAAGTATCTCAAATTGGCCTTATCTCTGTCGCTCATATAGGCTGCTCAGAAAATCTATCTCTATTCGAAGAAGCCAACAGAAAAGTGGCACATACTCATTGGGAAGCATGTTCTACGCTGCTTTGGGTTTCAGTGGCCCATTCATCGCGTCGCGTGGAGTCGGAGTGTGATCCATAGAATTGCACAGGGTTACCAAATTTCATATACAGTGAAACCTCCTATAAGCGGACACTCACGGTTTGCTCGATTTTGTCCGCTTATTGGAGGTGTCCGATAATGAGAGGGAACTGATAAATTTTAATATATATTTCATAACAATTTCCGCTGCTTGAGTTATTCCGATATTAAATTTTTTAGCGATCTTTTGTGCTGATAGATGGCCCTTCTCCGAAATGATAACAACTTTCACTTTTTCACGTAAACTAAGAAGTTTTTACTAGACGCAATTTCAAAGAGATCTATTACTCCCCAACTAAACAATAAAAATAAAACACAGCATTCCCACCGAATAAAATATTTTGTAAATACGACAGAAGTATTTAGTCTCCGCAATAAAACGGGAGAAGGTAATTCCCCGGCTCCAGGGTGCGTTGTTGCCAACATACTACATAATATTAATGCCCATGTCGTGCAGAGCTCCGGCCCGTTGTCAGACGTTTCCGTCCGCTTAAGAGAGGTTTCAGAATTTTTTAGCCAAAAAAAATTCTCCGCGTCCGGTTATTAGTGTCCGGTTATAGGAGGTTTCGCGCAGGCAGATCTTGTAGTGATAATGTTTTTTGTCTTAAACAAGTAATTGAGAAAAGAAGCGCCAGAAATATAGAGACTCATGTTAACTTTGCAGACCTACAAAAAGCATATGATAGCGTTCCAGTAGAAAAATTATGGACAGTGTTAGAGCAAACTAATATCAATCATACATACATAAAAGCGATAAAAGAACTATACAAAGGGTCAAAATCTAAAATTAAAATTGGAAATCGACTTTCAAAAGAATTCCTGGTAACAAATGGCTTAAGACAGGGATGTTGTATCTCTCCAACTCTTTTTAAAATATATATCGCAGTAGCTCTAAAAAACCGGAAACGTAAAGTGCACGGCATGGGAATACAACTTAACGACCGATGTACCATATACACACTACAGTTTGCTGACGACCAAGTAATTGTGGCTATTGATAAAGAAGACATGGAGTATATGATGAGAAAGTTAACAGAAGAATACCAAAAGTGGGGATTAACAGTGAACGTGAACAAGACACAGTACTTATGTATTGGAAACGAATCCAGTGAGTTAGTACTAGAAAATGGACAAACAATATCTCCATGCAATGAGTATGTATACTTGGGTGTCACATTTGATAAGACAGGTACAGACTGTAAAGAATTGGAAAAAAGAATAGTAAAAGCAAAAAAAGTTATTGAATGTCTTAACAGTATTTTATGGAGCAGAGAGATAAAAAAGAGTGTAAAATTTACCATATATGAAACAATGGTCAAAAGAACGCTGTTGTATGGAATAGAGACTTGTCGCGTAACATAAATGTACAAAACACAAATGGAAAGTGTCGAAATGGATGCAATAAGAAGATCAATGAGAATATCTAGAATAGATCACATAAGAAATGAGATCATAAAAGAAAGAATGGGAATCGAGGGAAGCATAACGGATGACATCACTAGAAGGCAACTGATATGGTACGGCCATGTACAACGGATGAACGACGAAAGATTACCAAAGCAGGTCCTAGAATGGCAACCAATAGGGCGCAGAAAAAGAGGGCGTCCTAAACTAGAATGGCAACAGTCAATCCAAAGATCAATGAGTAAAAAAATCTGACTGAGGATGATTGTCAGGATCGGAGAAGGTGGAGAATAGGCGTCGGACAACGTAGAAAAACGTTATAAACCGACATAGTAGTATAGGAGTAAATTTTACATGTAACGAAATAGGGAAAAGCTTGGTTCTAACAAATTTGTTCGGCAAAAGGGAGCGTCCGCTTAATAGAGGTTTCCCCAAGGAGAGGTTTCACTGTAATTAATAAATAAATAAAATAAAAAACTATAAAGATGTCTTGAAAATGAAAATAACCGTCTTAGTGCAGCAAAATAGAGTAGTGCCCTGGCACCGTGGCGCTATCTTACGAGCCGCCACTGATGCTTTTTGACCCTTCTATCTATCTGTTTAGCCTTCTTCGATCCATCTTTGGATATAGGCCTCCCCCCATATCTTCCACTCTTCTCTGTTTGTCGCCGTGTTTATCCATTGGCTCCCGCACGTTTCTTCAAATCGTCCGCCCATCTCATTTGTGGTCTTCCCCTACTTCTTTTATTTTCCCAAGGTCTCCAGTTCACAATACATTTGTTCCATCGATAGTCTTTCTGTCTGAAATTATGACCGGCAAATTTCCATTTTAATTTTGCTACTTGTCCTCTGACATCCTTTACTTTTGTTTTATTTCTAATCCATTCATTCCTTTTTCTATCTGTTAGCATTACATGTAACATTTGTCTTTCCATTGATCTTTGGGCTTTTGTTACCTTATCCATGGTTGATTTTGTAAGTGTCCAGGTCTGGGATCCATAGGTAAGGACAGGAAGGATACATTGGTTATACACTTTTTGAGGTACTGAGAATATTTTTTATTTTTTAATATGTAGCTTAACTTACCGAATGCTGCCCAGGCCAATCTTACTCGTCTCTTGATTTCAGCTGTTTGGTTTTCCTATTTTAGCTTAATAATTTGTCCCAGGTATATATATTCCTCTACTTGTTCTATTTTCTCTTGGTTTATTCTGATCGTGATATTTTCATCTGCGTTTGTTATGATTTTAGTTTTAGTGTAGTTCATACACAAACCTATATTTTTAGCTGCTGTATCCCTTTCTTCCAGTATTTTTATCAGTTCTTTTTTCTTATCTGTTATTAAGGCGATATCATCAGCGTATCTGAGGTGGTTTAATTATTATCCGTTTACTTTGATGCCATGCCCATTTCTTCCCAATCTAAGTTTTTAAAAACATCTTCTAGGACCTGGTTAAATAGTTTAGGGGATATTGTATCATCCTGTCTTGACCTTTATCTCTGATAAAAACCCAGAAATATGTTATTTTCCTTATAAATACAGCATACAGCATTTAAGCAATCTACGCCACTGTTAGGTAGAGTCGGAGACTTTTAGCTCACACTACTACTACTATACTATAGTAGTGTGAGCTATGATGATCGTTACTTTTTCGAGAAAAAAAAAGTTGCTCCGATTTCAAAAATTTTAATATATCATTGCGTTTCAGATGATTTAACTTTTTTGTCGCGTCTGTCTGTCTGTCTGTCTGTCTGTCTGTCTGTCTGTCTGTCTGTCTGTCTGTCTGTCTGTCTGTCTGTCTGTCTGTCTGTCTGTCTGTCTGTCTGTCTGTCTGTCTGTCTGTCTGTCTGTCTGTCTGTCTGTCTGTCTGTCTGTCTGTCTGTCTGTCTGTCTGTCTGTCTGTCTGTCTGTCTGTCTGTCTGTCTGTCTGTCTGTCTGTCTGTCTGTCTGTCTGTCTGTCTGTCTGTCTGTCTGTCTGTCTGTCTGTCTGTCTGTCTGTCTGTCTGTCTGTCTGTCTGTCTGTCTGTCTGTCTGTCTGTCTGTCTGTCTGTCTGTCTGTCTGTCTGTCTGTCTGTCTGTCTGTCTGTCTGTCTGTCTGTCTGTCTGTCTGTCTGTCTGTCTGTCTGTCTGTCTGTCTGTCTGTCTGTCTGTCTGTCTGTCTGTCTGTCTGTCTGTCTGTCTGTCTGTCTGTCTGTCTGTCTGTCTGTCTGTCTGTCTGTCTGTCTGTCTGTCTGTCTGTCTGTCTGTCTGTCTGTCTGTCTGTCTGTCTGTCTGTCTGTCTGTCTGTCTGTCTGTCTGTCTGTCTGTCTGTCTGTCTGTCTGTCTGTCTGTCTGTCTGTCTGTCTGTCTGTCTGTCTGTCTGTCTGTCTGTCTGTCTGTCTGTCTGTCTGTCTGTCTGTCTGTCTGTCTGTCTGTCTGTCTGTCTGTCTGTCTGTCTGTCTGTCTGTCTGTCTGTCTGTCTGTCTGTCTGTCTGTCTGTCTGTCTGTCTGTCTGTCTGTCTGTCTGTCTGTCTGTCTGTCTGTCTGTCTGTCTGTCTGTCTGTCTGTCTGTCTGTCTGTCTGTCTGTCTGTCTGTCTGTCTGTCTGTCTGTCTGTCTGTCTGTCTGTCTGTCTGTCTGTCTGTCTGTCTGTCTGTCTGTCTGTCTGTCTGTCTGTCTGTCTGTCTGTCTGTCTGTCTGTCTGTCTGTCTGTCTGTCTGTCTGTCTGTCTGTCTGTCTGTCTGTCTGTCTGTCTGTCTGTCTGTCTGTCTGTCTGTCTGTCTGTCTGTCTGTCTGTCTGTCTGTCTGTCTGTCTGTCTGTCTGTCTGTCTGTCTGTCTGTCTGTCTGTCTGTCTGTCTGTCTGTCTGTCTGTCTGTCTGTCTGTCTGTCTGTCTGTCTGTCTGTCTGTCTGTCTGTCTGTCTGTCTGTCTGTCTGTCTGTCTGTCTGTCTGTCTGTCTGTCTGTCTGTCTATCTGTCTGGTGCCATTTAAAAATGAACAAAATCCACCGAACGCAAGCGCAATAAAAGGGTGGGGGTAGATTTCAAAAATTAGAGTTTATGTGAAAATATGGCGTGTGTGATATCAAGTGAAAGGTAATTGAGTCTGGAGTTAAGCCAAATACATTTTCGGTGATTAAAAAAATAAGGGTGGGGGTAGATTTCGAAAATTAGAGTTTAAGTCAAAACATGGCTTGTGTAGTATCAAACGAAAGGTAATTGAGCTGTTAGCTTACACGTACACTATAACTATAGTACCTAGTGTGAGCTTAGGTGCCGATAAATTGGCAGAGTACTTAAATTGGCGTTGTATTTTTTATCTGTCAAAATTAATCATTTAAAGAAATCATAAAAACAATTTTTAAATATGTATGTATACAGACAGAGGTAAGGTTCACAATTTTTTTGTTTTGGTTTAAACTACTTTTCCGAATTTCAAATAGGAATATTTTTTATTTTCGAAGGCGGCAATTTAAAATGTCCCCGACTCTACATAAAAAATCAAAGCCGTTGATCATTCTGAACCCAGCTTAATATTCTCCCTTCAACTTGCACTCCCAAATTTAATTTGCAAATAGGGGATAAGCCGCTCCGTTTCGTTTATTTATTTCGAATATGGACTAAACATGTTAGATATTTATTCGTCGCTTTGCACAACTAGTCACCCCATCACAGAGATTAGTTAAAGAGATTTAACTAATTGGCTCCCTTCTTTAGATGTACCTACACTACACTCTATTAGATAATTAATAGGGAGTTTTTGTAAGACTTTTCTGACACCTCGTTTTGGTTGTGGTAATAAATGCGTCTTTACACTATAGCTAAATGTAATTCCGTCGTTCATGTTAATTAACTGTCGTAAGCTACGAATAACATTTAACATTTATTCTGAAACTATTTTTAGAGAGAGTAATAACCAACATTCGATATGCAGACGATACCGTAATTCTTACAGATAATATAGAGGACTTTTTTTGATGGACCTTATAGTTCAATACAGCGAAGAACGTGGTTTATACATCAGCCAAACAAAGACAAAATTACTAGTGTTTGCAAAAGCAAGCAAACGGTGCCTACACTGCACTTTATTAGATAATTAATAGAGAGTTTTTGTAACGCTTTATTGCCACCTCGTTTTGATTTTGGTGATCAATGTGTCTTCACACTATAGCTAAATGTCATTCCGTCGTCGTAATTCACTGCGGTAAGCTACGAATCCTTTTCGTTGTGGTGGTAGTTATTTTTATTGGACAAATCCTTATAGTTAAGCCCGAGAATAGCCATAAAATAGACGGACATGAAATGGAATGATGATGTGGGTATCTGAAAAATAAAAATGAAAGATGATATTGTCTGAATATAGACAAATTGCTAATTTGAAGGTTTGTTTTGTTTATAATTTATGGTTCATCCAGGTGTAACGTCAAACTAAAACTAAAGTGTAACATAACAGAGATCAGTTAAAGAGATTTAACTAATTGGATCGCTTCTTTAGATTTACCTACACTCAGGCACGGACTGGCCAGGTCTGCTGTGTATGGATTCTTAAGACGGGTGAAAGTGAGAATGAACTTCTCCCCCAGTCAGACCCAATAGAGATGCAGAAATCAAGTGAGATCGCATGCGTAGTTTGACTTTCACCCGATTTTGAGGAGAACTCCTTGTCGCGCGAAGGCCCCCGGCATAGATAATTAATAGGGAGTTTTTTTAATGCTTGTTTGACAATTCGTTCTGGTTGTAGTAATAAATGCATCTGCGCATTATAGCTAGATGTCATTCCATCGTGGTAATTAACTGTCGTAAGCTGCGAATCCCTTCCGATGTAGTTGTAGTTATTTTTATTGGGCAAACCCTTAAAGGTAACTGGCAAAGACTGTGTCTCTATCTCATTAGGGTTTATTTAGCCCGAGCATAATCAAAAAATACAAGGAGATGAAATGGAATGTTTATTATGTGGGTATCTGAAAAATAAAGATGGAACATGATGTTGACTGAAGAGAGACAAATTCCTAATTTGCAGCTTTTTTCACGGTGGCCACGGCTTTGAGGTGAATTTTGAAATTGCGCAAAAACAGATATAATCTGCGTCTGCGTCTAAGGCCAATTGTGTTTTCGTTGTTTTAATTAACTGTCGTCAGCTACGAATAGTAGAAGGAGATAAAATGGAATGAAGATGCGGATGTCTGAAAAATAAAGATATAATATGATAATGACAAACTCTAAGTTTGAAGATTTGTTTGCTGCAGCTACGGTTTTGAGAGGAATTTAGACGTTTACAATTTAAAGGAAGTTCATCCAGGTGTAAAGTCCAACTTAAACCAAAGCGCAACATAACAACAGAGATTTAACTAACTGGCTCCCATCTTTAGATGTACTTACACCACCGTACATTCCCTGTACGGTGCCTACAGTACACTTAATTAAATAATTAATAGGGAGTTTTGTAACGCTTTGTATACCTCATTTTGGTTGTGGTAATTAAGTTCCGTCGTGGTAATTTACTTTCGTAAGCTACGAATCCTTTTCGTGGTTGTGTTTGTAGTTATTTTTGTTGGACCTATCCTCAGAGGTAAGTCCGAGAATAACCATAACCCGAGAATAACGCTTCTTTAGATGTACCTATAGATTCAGGCACGGACTGGTCAGGTCGGCTTTGGATTCTTCAAACGGGTGAGAGTGAGAATGAGCTTCTCCCCACGTCAGGACCAATAGCGATGCGGATATCAAATGAGATGCTTACGCAGTCTGACTTTCACCCGATTTTGAGAGAGTACTCTTTCTTGCCCAATCAGGAATTCATACACTGGTCGGCGATCGTCGAGTGCCCCCGGCATAGATAATTATTAAGGAGTGTTTTTAATTTTTGTTTGACATTTCGTTATGGTTTTAGTAATAAATGCATTTGCGCATTATATCTAAATGTCATTCCACCGTGGAATTAACTGTCGTAAGCTGCGAATCCCTTCCGTTGTAGATGTAGTTAGTTTTATTGAACAAATCCTCTGAGGTAAGGGTAGCTCGCCGAAGCTGTGTTTCTATCTCATAAGGATTCATTCAGCCCAAGCATAATTAACAATATAATAAGATGAAATTGAATGACGATGTAAGTATCTGCAAAATATACTGCTTTTCAAAAAAAAATTGTACACCTATCATGGGTTTTTATATTGCAGGTGTACAAATTTTTTTGATAAGTAGTATAAAAATGAAACATGATATTGTCTGAATATAGACAAATTCCTAATTTGAAGGTTTGTTCGCATCAGCCGCGATTATAACGGGAATTTAGACTTTACAATTTAGAGCAAGGTCATCCAGGTGTAACGTCAAACTTAAACTAAAGTGTAACACAACAGATACCAGTTAAAGTGTTTTAACTAATTGGCTCGCTTCTTTAGATGTACCTATACACTGAGGCACGGACTGGTCAGGTCGGCTTTGTATGGATTCTTAAAACGTATGAGAGTGAGAATGAGCTTTTCCCCATGTCAGGACCAATAGCGATGCGGAAATCAAGTGAGATGCTTACGCAGTCTGACGTTCACCCGATTTTGAGGGAGTACTCTTTCTCGCCCATTCAGGAATACATACATACTGGTCGGCGATCGTCGAGTGCCCCCGGCATAGATAATTATTAAGAAGTGTTTTTAATGCTTGTTTGACATTTCGTTATGGTTGTAGTAATAAATGCATTTGTGCATTATATCTAAATGTCATTCCACCGTGGAATTACCTGTCGTAAGCTGCGAATCCCTTCCATTGTGGATGTAGTTAGTTTTATTGAACAAATCCGCTGAGGTAAGGGTAGCTCGCCGAAGCTGTGTTTCTATTTCATTAGGCTTCATTCAGCCCAAGCATAATTAACAATAGAAGGAGATGAGATGGAATGATGATGTGGGTATCTGAAAAATAGAGATGAAACATGATGTTGTCTGAAGAGAGACAAATTTTTAATTTGCAGCTTTTTTCACGGTAGCCACGGTTTTGAGGAGAATTTTGAAATTGCGTAAAAACAGATATAATCTGCGTCTGCATATATAGCTAATTGTGATTCAGTCGTATTAATTAACTGTCGTAAGCTACGCATCCCTCTCGTTGTGGTTATTTTTATTGGGCAAATCCTCAGAGGTAACGCCGATAATAACCATAAGATACAAGGAGATAAAATTGAGTGATGATGCGCGTATCTGAAAAATAAAGATGAAAGATGATATTCTCTGAATATAGAAAAACTTTTAATTTGAAGGATTGTTCCCGGCAGCCGCGGTTTTGAAGGAAAATTTAGACTTTACAATTTAAAGGAAGAAGTTGTTTGGCATTTGTGGTTGTAGTAATAAATGTATCTGCGCACTATAGCTAAATGTCATTCCGTCGTGATAATAAACTGTCGTAAGCTGCGAATCTCTTCCGTGGTGGTTGTAGTTATTTTTATTGAGCAAATCTCAATAGGTTTCATTCAGCCCGAGCATAATCAAAAAACAGAAGGAGTTGAAATGGAATGTTGATGAGGGTATCTGAAAAATAAATATGAAACATGATGTTGACTCAAGAGAGACAAATTCTTAATTTGCAGTTTTTTTCACGGTATCCATGGTTATGAGGCGAATTTTAAATTTGCGCAAAAAAAGATATATTCTGCCTCTTCATCTATAGCTATTTGTGATTCCGTCGTATTAATTAACTGTCGTAAGCTACGAATCCTTTTCGTTAAGGTTGTGGTTATTTTTATTGGGCAAATCCTCAGAGGTAAGGGTAGCTCGCGGAGGCTGTGTTTCTGTCTTATTAGGTTTCAGTCAACCCGAGCATTTAAGATAGAAGGAGAGAAAATGGAATGATGATGTGGGTATCTGAAAAATACAGATAAAACATGACGTTGAATTAACAGACACAAACTCTTGATTTGCAGCTTTGCTCACGCTAGGTTTTAAGGCGAATTTTGACGTCGCGATGTACACAGAAATAATCTGCTCTTAGTAAACATCCTGACCCTTGAATTTTTTAGAATATAAAGAAAGTTCATCGAGGTGTCAAGTCAAACATAAACTAAACCGGGAATGGTTAAAGAGATTCAACTTATTGGCTGCGTTCTTCAGTTATACTACACTACACTTTATAAGATAATTAATAGGGAGTTTATATAACGCTTATTTGCCATTTCGTTGCTGTTGTAGTAATTAATGCATCTCTCTCATATGGAAAATACGTATTAGGGTTTCAGACAAAAAAGTAAACGGGGCAACGTTGTATTTCATGAAGGAAATTGGCTTGCCGGAAGGCACGTTCAAATTATTTTTTTAACAGTCTTTTGACACCTCGTTTTGGTTGTAGTAATCAATGCGTCTTCACACTATAGCTCAATGTCATTCCATCGTTCCTGGTAATTAACTGTCGAAAGCTACGAATCCCGACACTACAATACGCAGATGATAGTACATTTGGAGTGAAAGTTAGGAAAGAAATGAATGTCGAGGAGGAAAGCAATAAGTTGTTGCAGGCGGCTGGTCGATGGTTTTTGTCAAACCGTTTATCCTTAAATCTTGCAAAAACTGTAATAGCAGATTTTCAACCTCGTGTAGTATCACAAAATGACCAGCCTCCACCCAGATTCTTAGGAGTACATATGGACTCAGCCCTAACTTGGGGCCCCCATATTGCAAAATTGTGTGATCGACTCTCACACTCAATATATGCATTGCGAAGAATTACTGTACTCATAAATAACCAGGTAGCACGAACCGCATATTTTGCCATTTTACATACACACAACCAACTGAAAAAGGTTTTTCTCAAACAAAAATGTGCAGTACGAATAGTGTCGGGGGCTACAAAAAGGGATGAGTCATGTAGGCCACTGTTTAGACAGCTTAGACTTTTAACTCTATTTGCAGAGATAATCCTTAATAAACTCTGCAGAGTTAAAAAGGAACATACTCATCTATACCAACGTGATACACTCGCAATAAAGAACACATTGTGGTACCCGAACACAAAATAGAAAAAAATAACCTGTTAACACACAGAAAATTTCATATTATTTTAAAAGATATTCTTGTAGAGGTTTATCCATATAGCATTAAAGAAACACTTGATTTTAACAATAAGTCTTTTAATTCAGATTTTATAAATAGAGTGTTAAGTAAAACACCAAAATTGTAACTTGTACGGATTTTATAATGTGTTAGTATTTGAATTTGTTTTTTTTTGTATTTTTATATTTGGGGTCTTGTCCTAATATTTTAATTTGTCATTTTGTTTAGATTTTTTAATTATTTATAATGTGGATTTAGTGTTGTGTGAATCTGTCTAGTGTTCCTTGTATTACTTATTTAGTTTTAATATTATTTTAAAAGAAAACTGCCACAAGATCTACTTGGGTCGTTTTAACTTTCTATATATTTGCCAGCGCTTTAGTTTTGAGCTCATTTTGATGTTTATTACTTTCTATTGTTTTAAGAATTAACATTATTAAAGACTTGGGATTTTCTAGATCTATAACTTAGATATAGGCTTTTGACGAGTTGATAAAAATGTAAACATTTTTTATAACAAGAATAAATGAATTTGAATTTGAATCCTTTTGGTTGTGGTAGTGTTTATTTTTTATTGGGCAAATCGTCAGGGCTTAACCGAGGGGTGGCTCGATTGCCGATTTGAAATACCGACGGTATTTCCTGGTATTTTCCAGTATTTTCTCAAATTTCAATGGTATTTCCTAGTATTTCCCAAGCCTTTCCCGGTGTTTCCTAGTATATTTCCCAGAACTTCCCAAGTATTTCCTGGTATTTCCCCTAACCTGTACATCAAAATGAAATACCGTTTCACCCCTCGGGGTTCACCCGATAATAACCATAAAATGGAAGGAAATAAAATGGAATGCTGATATCGTTATCTAAAAAATAAAGATGAAACATGATGTTGCCTGAAGAGAGACAATCTCTTAAATTGCAGGTTTGTTTACGGTAGCCGCGGTTTTAAGACAAATTTTGACGTCGCGACGAAAACAGACATAATCTGCTCTTAGTAAACATCCTGACACTTGATTTTTTTTTAGAATTTAAAGGAAGTGTAATTTCAAACTTTAACGAAACCATTGGTAATATAACAAAAACGAATTATCAAATACCAAATTGCAAATAATGCAAGGATCTAAAACTATAAACAACAATTGAAATTAAAGATAGAAAAATAAGAAAAATGTTTTCTGCTTCGGCCGGGGATCGAACCCGGGATCTCTTGCTATCTGGGCAAACATTCTAACCACTGAACTACCGAAGCCATACATACATTTTCGGAAAACTTCCATCTATGCAGGCTGCGGTGTCTCAATACAAGAACGAGAAATTCTCAGGGTATTCTTTCCCACTGTCAAAGGTATGATGATAACTCATATTAGACGTAAAGGTTTAACGTCTGAAAGCATGAGATCACCTTTTCGTGTGTTAAAATTTCTGATCGCAAAATGGGCCATTGCCAATATAATTATCAAATACCAAATTGGAAATAATGCAAGGACCTAAAACCTTTGACAGTGGGAAAGAAGAATTAAAGAGATCAGTTGGATGACTTGGTCGAGTTAATACCCCGAGAATTTCTCGTTCTGGTATTGAGACACCGCAGCCTGCATAGATGGAAGTTTTCCGAAAATTTATGTATGGCTTCGGTAGTTCAGTGGTTAGAATGTTTGCCTAGATAGTAAGAGATCCCGGGTTCGATCCCCGGCCGAAGCAGAAAACTTTTTTCTTATTTTTCTTTCTTTAATTTCACTTGTTGTTTATAAAAACGAATTAGTTAAGTAAATTTAACAAATTCGCTTCCTTCTTTAGATGGACCTATACTACACTTTAATAGATAATTAATAGGGAGATTTTGTAACGCTTGTTCAGCACTTCGTTGTGGTTGTGGGAATCAATGCATCTGTGCATTATAGCTAAATGGTATTCCGTCGTCGCAATTAAGGATGAATTATTAGATAATGTAAGCTACGAATCCACTTCGATGTAGTTGTTGATATTTTTATTGTTTGAAATATCACCTCAATTAGTCCTAAGTCATAGTGTATTTTCTGAGCTTTTTAATAAAGATTTTCTGACACCTACTTTGTTTGAACAGACCCACAAATGGCTAAGGCAAAATGTAAGGTTTGGGTCTAAAATTTTTTTTTCAATTCTGAATGGTTTTAGCTAGAGCAATGAAGCTTGGTACACATATTGTCCTCTTAGAATGGATTCTTTAACTGTCATAAAGTATTAAATATATGGCCAGACGGCGCAAAGGGGCAAAATATGTTTTTCGATTATCACGTATATCTTCTACACTATTGCGCCTGCATAACTATGTCTCACTTGTAGCTCAAACAGTTACCCACAGGTCTGCTATATAAAGGAATTTTTTTTTGTCTTAAAAAGTAAATAAATTTAAAAAAAATAGTTGACTGCTTTGTCCTATTTTAGCGAAATTGCGCCAAAAGTGCGTTTCGTAATTTTATATACTTTATACCACGAATCTCCTTTTGTTAGGTGATCCGTGTTTATATTTTTTCTGCAGCCCCGGGGGTCTGTAAGTAAATATTTTATTTTAACCCCACTTTATAAGCAGGAAATTACCCATTCGGGATATTTTAAACTAATTAATTGGATGGGTCATATCTTATAAACTACAGAATTTATAGAAATTGAAACACAGGGCAAAGAAAAAAATATCCGGGGTTAAGAAGTGGCCCACCGCCATTGTAATGCAGTTTCGCTGAGATACGGCGGAGTATAAAAGTATTTAAAAAATGTAAATGACAAAAAATTTTGCCTCTAACTAGGGCCTTGTTAACAGCTTCTGAAATTTTTTATATAGCAGGACTGAGAATCATCATAAAATAGAAAGACTGCGCCATGTTATAATTTTTTCTAGGCTTAAATATTTGGGCGTGCTTGTTCTGTTAGTCGACGACTGCGGTATAAGGTCAATCCCGCCAAAGATTGAATATTTCTAATTGATCCGGTGGGAACTGAGCCTAAAATATAATCTTCGAAGATAATTTAACCAATTAGTTGAGTGGGCTATGATATCCCATCTGGTTGTTTTAAGCGACTATTAAATTGATGCTCTATTGCAAAGAAAAAAGCTAAACGCAAAAGTTCGTGAAAAATCATCAAATAGAAATAATTATTACATCAGACAGGCGATCTTAATCTAAACTACAGAATTTATAGAAATTGAAACACAGGGCAAAGTAAAAAATATCCGGAGTTAAGAAGTGGCCCACCGCCATTGTAATGCAGTTTCGCAAGTAGAAACAATTATTACATCACACAGGCGATCCTAATCAAATCTGAGGCTAACTCGGCGACTTAAAATGAAGTAATCTTCAGGGCTCGACTTCGAACGTTTAGCCTTTATGAAAAGCGTATAGAAAAGGATGAACTTATGGAAAGCAAGACGTCAGTGAGGGAACAAACACGCGCATATTCAGGAGCGGTTGTCGCTGTGACTCAAAATTCATTAATATTTTTTTATTACTAAACAGGAGCAACCACAGTAAGATATCTACTTTTAAAAGACGAAGAAATAGTCATTATTATTTATTTCGTTATTTTAGCTTTAATCAGAGAACATTAAATCGAGAAAAATTCAATTTTTTAATAATGTTTTCTTATCAATAACCTTGCTCTTTTATTAAAGTCGCGCTTAAATATTTTGTTTGTGCGTGCAGTAACCTCCTTTAACATTTTACGGATTCGCAGTATTGAATATTAGTCATACAGTTCAAATGATATCTAAGAGATGGCGCTACAGCAATTAAAATCAAGGGGTTTTAAGGATTTAAATTTAAATTAATAACCTTCCGAGTATTACTCTTCCAGTCCGGTAACAAAAATCCGGCATTTAAAAAATGATACTCCAGGAAACCCTACGAAGCAGGTTTCAATACAGTTCGGTAATCTCTACTTTTTATTTATTAGATGCTCAAACCGTCCTCCCAGTTGAGCCTACTCAGCGGATAAGAGGAACGTCATTAGATCGCGAAAAGAAAACCATTTTCTTGAATTGCTAACTTGACAACAGCGCTAAACTATCTATCTCTCTTATAGCCCATCGCACCGACTTTTTTTTTCGTTACTTAGCCTTAAGGCTTCCTTATTACGTCACATTATGATTATTTTAAGAAACGCTTTAAGCTAAGTAACGAAAAAAAAGTCGGTGAGATGGACCCTTAGTGCCATTTATTTAAATAGCGATCTTACTTCAATTCACATATTTTCAATGGCCAAACGATCGTTGACGAACCCTGTATAACCAATCCATTAAGGGTAGTCTTAAGCTTCCTCAATTTTCTTCTGACTAAAAAAATATTTTTAGTATTATAAAAAGTTATATCGTTGTTAGTTTTTGAGATATAAAGCTAATTTCTTAACTCTTTTAACTAATCTTCTCTTGCAATCAGAAAACGTTACGGTTTTCTGTAAAACTAATTTAGCGAAAGGCATAAGCCAAAGTTTGTTAAAAAACATGAGAAAAGCTCTTAAATTTATGACGTTACACAGGCCTGTTTGTTTAAATTGGAGGAAAACACCCGGTAACTTAAGATAGTGTGTTCTACTACAAATCGATCTATTGTAAAAATCTTCCACAACTATCCCACGGGACACGATTTTTGACTTTAAGCCAGTCAGCTAAATAGAAGATCATGTCTGGAGTGGGAACGGAGTCAGTTCAACTGATGTTGAAGTTTCAGTTCGTCACTCCCCACAAAACAATCATACGCAAATATGTTGTTTAAGTCGACAGATTTTCGACTTTTAATATAGCATCAAGTAATATGGTTTGGTAAAAAAAATAGACTGAAACATGTTGCTTGCTCTCCCTTTTACAATATAACTAGGTACAACTTAATCAAAAGACACTTGTTTTTATACTTTAAAGCACACAAAAATGCATTAATAATATTTTAGGTATACTTATGAGCCATCAAAATACGCAATCCAGCACGCCTTTAGAACCATGTAGAGTAGTACCGTACATCAATGTCCCAGCTTTAAGAGGATTATCTTTAACATCAAACTCAGTAGCATTTTCCAATTACGAAAGACTGTCATCTTCGTCGTTTTCACAGAAGGGAACAGCATTTTCCACTATAAATTCAGCTTTTATATCTGCAGCACATCAGGTACGTATATACTTCAGTAAAATATTGATTTAAAAATAATTTTTTGATAGCTAGCATAACTGACAATCATTAGATTACAATAGAAACTCAACTCTAATGTTTAACAGGTTTATTAAAAACTTTGTTTGTTAAACTTATTTTGAATATACTTTTTGAATATTTAAAAGAGCAGCTCTGGCCAGAGTACATCTCTTAAATGGCTAGCAGAAAAATCAGTTTTACGCAAAAGAATGAGAATCTATGGCTAAAAAAGCTCACCTACGTAATTAATGATGTAAATTTTTAGCCTTTGTCAGCCGGGTGAGAAGTACTATGGTAACAATGTGAAAAACAATGAAGCAAAGCAATTTTTGTATGATAGGTTTAGCTTATTGAAAAGAAGAATTTAAAACAATAAAAAAGGAAATTGTCACTATAGTCGAGTTAAAAAACATTGAAAATTTTATTTTTGAAACTTAAAATGGCGAGAAAAAAATTGGAACCGGGAAAAATCTGTTATTGGTTGATTTTAAAAAAATTAATAACCATCTTGTGATAGGAGTCTATAAGTACAATCCGAAGAGTGCTGGATGTTGTATAGAGGCTCTCAAAAAAAATGTTAAGTGTAAGACTTGCCAACAGAAAAAGATCTTATCCACATCCTAAAATTACATTTACATTTTACGTTATATGAAAAACAAAAATTTGTCTTTATAGGCGACTCACAAAAACATTGGGTATTGTTAAAATGTAGAATAGAGAAAAAATCAGAACCGTGACTTAGAGAAAAATAGAACAATCGAAAAGAAAATAGATAAAAATTTCGAAATAGCAAAATCTAAGCACAAAAGCAGCGTACATAGTGCGTCTAAAAACTTCCGGGACCACTTTATATTTTGAAATCCAGCGGCTTTTGAAAAAATTGTTTAAGGGGGCAAACTTACCATTTGACAACACTGATATCGCGTTTTTTGGCCAAATCTTTGTTCTAATAGAAATAGAAAACGAAAAAGCGGAACGCGTCGAAATTTTGAGGGGTAGTTTTTTAAAGCATTTTTAACAAACGTATCTTAGCAGTTTTTCGCGATATCATTTTATTCAAAAAATAAAAATAAAGTTATGGCTAAAACACAACAAATATTTCAAAACAATGTTTGGCATTTCAGTAGCCTAGTTGTGTTATAGAAAACTGTAGCGAAATTGTTTCGATTTTTGTATTTTTTGGAAATGTACAAAAGAAAATCAAAAATCTAACAAGATACGTTTAAAGATTTAAAAAAAATCTTGCATATGAACAGAAATAATGTTTCAACTAGTTTTTTATAGAAGAGATCTATTAGGATTTACAAAAGCGTGCTCAATTTTATATGGCTGCAGGACACCAAATCAGTCAAGAGCCATCAACCGCCTGACTGAAGCGCCACCCCCATATACCGGGGGCAAGTCAATTCGATTGAGAAAATTTAACTAAGATCACGTGACCCGGACTTCCACATTATTTTCAGATATTTTGAGAAAATAAAATGTCGTTTAATATAAGTTAAATTATTTTAAGTAGGTATATAAAGACATACAATTTTTTCTATTTACAAAACGTTTTTTAAGGCTGGCCATAGCGTAACAAACAAAATCACGGGATTACGAACCAATTTATAAGATAGTTTATATTAATTAATTAGTATATTGCTTAGTTAACAGAAGCTTGTGCTTAACTTCGCTGAATTCAAAATAAAGCCCTTTTCATTTATTTATTTATTTATTACATAACAAGAGAAGAAAGTGACAAATTTCACACGAGCGTGAGAAAGTTACTTTCTGTCGAGTTATGGACGCTATTTTCCCTACGAACACTGTTGAACTATACTAATTTTTGTAAAAATTGGTGTTTCATTTTGCGTAAATCCAATGAAACTGCTTTTCCGCACGTGTGGGAAAGTAGTTTGCAACAGATGTGCGAAAAAGTATTGTGACAGTTAAACACTTTCCATACATGTGCCGAAGTACTGAAAGTACACACGGATGAAATTTAATGTTTTCTGAGGATGCAAATCGTGTAAAATCCAACATTTTCATATGTGGTCGCAGGAAATAGTAATTTACCTAACCAGTGCGGAAGATGCACACACATTCGTTAAGTATGTAGGTAAAATATTTTTTCTGCGAGGTTGTGGAAGCAAAAATAAAGTATTACAATAGAAACAACTCATTTATTATATTTAATTTACATTGATTGCTGAAAACTTTACTTCTTATCCTGTGCAGCATCTGTGGATCAGGAGATTTTCGTTTTCATTTTCTGGATCAATGACATCGGGGGGTCTTTAAATATATTTTGCTCTGGATGTATTTAGAGGCAGGCTCATAGTAACATTATGTGTTCCATCCTATTGTGGCTAAGTCTTCTTCGGGATTATCGGTATTTTCTAACACAGTAAATAAACAGGTTTTTTCTATTTTTATTTATAAGATGAAATGTCATCCTCTGGTTTTTGACAAAAAAATAGGCTTTGTTATTTACTCTATTCTTTTATTTTAGCTCACACATATTAGTGTGAGCTATGGTGATCCTAATTTTTTCGAGGAAAAAAAAGTTGCTCCGATTTCAAAATTTTTTATATATCTTTGCGTTTCAGATAATTTTGAAACTTTTTTGTTGCGCCGTCTGTCTGTCTGTCTGTCTGTCTGTCTGTATGTCTGTATGTCTGTCTGTCTGTCTGTCTGTCTGTCTGTGTCTGTCTGTAACGACCAACGCGCATAACTCAAAAACCGCTTAACCGATATTAATGAAATTTGGTACCTAGGCTGGGTTTTGGCTCGAGATGGTCCCATTTAAAAATGAACAAAATCCACCAAACACAAACCAAATAAAAGGGTGGGGGTAGATTTCAAAAATTAGAGTTTATGTGAAAATATGGCGTGTGTGATATCAAACGAAAGGTAATTGAGTCTGCAGTTAAACAAAATACATTTTAATTTATTTTAAAAAAAAGGGTGGGGGTATATTTTAAAAATTAGAGTTTAAGTGAAAATATGGCGTGTGTGATATCAAACGAAAGGTAATTGAGTCCGGAGTTTAACAAAATACATTTTAGTTTTTTGTTTTTTTTAAGGGTGGGGGTATATTTTAAAAATTAGAGTTTAAGTGAAAATATGGCGTGTGTGCTATCAAACGAAAGGTAATTAAGTCCGGAGTTTAACAAAATACATTTTAGTTTTTTGTTTTTTTTTAAGGGTGGGGGTAGATTTCAAAAATTTGAGTTTAAGTCAAAACATGGCTTGTGTGTGTTGAATAAAATATATTTCAGTTTTTAGTTATATTAGCTCATACGTACACTATAGCTATAGTACCCAGTGTGAGCTTAGGGGCCCATATATTGGCAGAGTATTTCTGTTGCTATTGGAAAACTAGCCGCCCACTTGTGTTTTTAGGCAAGAATTAACGTCAGTGTCAACTCAAAATGTGTTGCTTTTTTGTCATCCCTAAAATTTTAGTAAGGCCCACAATTTAGAAACCGAATAGGTGTCCCTAGGACTCTAATACGTAGTGCCACCTATTGACTGATATTTAAATATTTTGCCTTGTTGTCTTTTGCTTAAAAAATTGGCTGAATCGAATTTGTCGCCTTAATGCATTACTTTTACAATTTAAACCCTTCGACCCAACCGTGACCTTGGTTATGACCTGGAATCATAATTTAGAGGTTAATCAAGATTAAGTTTAGAATATAAAAATCTAAAATATAAAAATATGCGTTGAAATTGACATTTGTATCAAACGTCAAAATGACATTTCGTGACTTATTTTAATAAGTCAAAAAAAGGTTGTATTTAATTATAAATAATTTAGATCAAATATTTAAAGACTCAATCTTAATAAACACATTATAAACAACAAGTTGCGATTGTTAAAACGACAACGAGACTTAGACTGGTGGGATTTAACGATAACTCCTTATTATCATTAACAATATCTCCTTCTTTTAGCTGCCATTTTTAGCTCTTAAATTAATAAAAATTAATTACACTAAATCAAAAAGTTTCATTTTGACTTTTGAAACAAATGTCTACTTAAACGTAGATTTTTGTGCTTGACAAGTCAAGGTTGGCTAGCACCCAAAAAAACGGTAAAAAATAAGAGCGACAAAATTAATTTTTCCACAACTAATTCACGACTAATTAGCGGCAAATTATCCACCATATTCGATTTTGATAAAAGTCATTTTTACGAGGGTGCTTCGCTAACTTCATATGAAGTTAGCGAAGCACCCTCAAAAACGGTCAAAAATAAGAGCGACAAAATTAATTTTTTCACAACTAATTAACGACTAATTAGCGGCAAATTATCCACCATATTCGATTTTGATAAAAGCTATTTTTACGAGGGTGCTTCGCTAACTTCATATGAAGTTAGCGAAGCCCCTCAAAAACGGTCAAAAATAAGAGCGACAAAATTAATTTTCCACAACTAATTCACGACTAATTAACGGCAAATTATCCACCTAGTAGCGATTCGATTTGCGATGGGTGCCAAAATATGAAGTTAGCGAAGCACCCAAAAAAAGGGTCAAAAATAAGAGCGACAAAATTAATTTTTCCACAACTAATTAACGACTAATTAGCGGCAAATTATCCACCATATTCGATTTTGATAAAAGCTTTTTTACGAGGGTGCTTCGCTAACTTCATATGAAGTTAGCGAAGCACCCTCAAAAACGGTCAAAAATAAGAGCGACAAAATTAATTTTTCCACAACTTATTCACGACTAATTAACGGCAAATTATCCACCTAGTCACGATTCGATCTGCGATGGGTCCTTCGCTAACTTCATGCTCATTGAATTTTTGATATTTTCATGCGTTATTTGTTCATTTGGTTTTCTCCAAATTCAGGCAGAAATTCATGAGTATGAGTGACTATAATTAACCAGGTCGAATCCCTGCCTTTCGAGTCTCAAATCAACTATTTACAAAAGCATCCCACTTTTCATCATTAATTTAAAATGAACTCGCCTTGATGTCAAATCGTTAAAGCTGCGTTAGATCTAGGGAATTTTTTGCGACATTATTGTTGAAAGCCTCTGTACGTAAAATAAGTAACTATTAAATACGCTAATTTTACTGATACTTTAAAGAAGTTTTTTTTTAGTACGCGGTTGCCGCAGTCGCAGTTAGCAGCAATTCAAGCAGCATCCTATGTCCTCAGTATCCATTGGAGTTTGCAGCGTTGGCAGTGGCACATAAAAACTCCAGTATCGCAGATCTAAGGCTAAAAGCAAAAAAGCACGCCGAAGCGTTAAGACTATCATCATTAGAGCAGAAGCTACATTAATATGGTTTAAAATTGTACATATGTTTTTTAGTATTTTTGTTTCTTTTATTAAAAAACACAATGGTTAAACTGAACATGGTTACTAAAAAAATGTTTGCCTATTAAAAAAAATTTTTGTAAGCAAACACAAGTCTTTGTGGGTATATTTTTATAAAAATAAAATATTTATAAAAATATAATTTGAGGCCTCACACCTACTTACCTTGTGAGCTTTTAGTGAAACGCGAATTATAGTAATTTACTTATTTTATTCATTATTCAATAGAGAAATGGAATTGTTTATCCTTATAATGGTTACTTTTATAATTTTATTACTTTCCGATCAATACGATTACCATAAAGGGGTAAAAATGGCGAATGATAAAATTCTCATTGTCAGACATAAGTAATACATGGATTCTGCTAAAAAATACATAAACAATACATATATAAATACGCTTTTTATTTTTAATGACTTTTATACAAACGTTCCAATTCTCTTTTAAAGGCCAACTAAACTTCTTAACAACTTGTAGATATGTATCTAACGAATATAAATAAATTTTAATAACATACTGAAAAAGAAAACAAATAAAAATTTCACTTTAAGATAACCTAAACTACAATCAAATATTTAAAAACTAATTATCTACCTAGAGTTTTCATGATAAGAACTAAATATTTAATAATACATTTTTTTACTATTTTTTCACACTAAAATTGTGAGATACTAGGGAGAGAAAATTGAAGGATGGCGCATGGCTACAATGGGATCCTGGGGCTCTATTGTGAAAAGTTTTTGATATGTTGTAGACTATTTAATTCTGAACAACCTTTTAACTGAACAAAATCTTATTCGTATTACGGTTTTTGAGATATAAGGGTTGAACAAAGGAAATTTTTGCGAATTTTTTCCTGAAGAATATTCGATATACTGATATTTTTTCTGGCAGTTGACAGAATTTTTCCTGTAAAAATAATTTGAAAGCTTAAAATGATACAGCGTGATCAAAATTAAATATAGCTACATTTTTCTAATTAATTTCAATATGGATTTATTTTTTTTCTAAATACGAAAATAAATCAACTTTTGCAAAGAAGAAAGATGGAAAACGTGCTGTGTGTGGATCGATAAAAATCAAAACGAATTTTATACTTCACACAAAGGTATGTGTGCCTAACTTGCGAGTGTCAGAAGGAGAAGAAAGAGTTGATTTTGGTTGTTTTTCTACTTACACAAGGGTGCATCTCTAGACGTACGTTTCTGTGTGTTTCACGTCATCAGTAGAGAACAGCAAACCTAGGTAAGCCAATTTTAACCAAAACCAACTCCTACATATGAAATACTCGCGTCCGTGCAATGCGAGTAAACTCCAAGGTGTAGCGCCATCTAGCGAACTGGCTCGAGCACTCGAAAGTTTAAGCACACTGGCATCGTCTTGTCTGAGACGCAGAAGGTACTAAATACTTCACACAAAGGTATGTGTGCCTAACTTGCGAGTGTCAGAAGGAGAAGAAAGAGTTGATTTTGGTTGTTTTCCTACTTACACAAGGTTGCATCTCTAGACGTACGTTTCTGTGTGTTTCACGGACGCGAGTATTTCATATGTACGAGTTGGTTTTGGTTAAAATTGGTTGGCTGTTCTCTACTGATGACGTGAAACACACAGAAACGTACGACTAGAGATGCAACCTTGTGTAAGTAGGAAAACAACCAAAATCAACTCTTCCTTCTCCTTCTGACACTCACAAGTTAGGCACACATACCTTGGTGTAAAGTATAAAATTCGTTTTAATTTCTATCGATCCACACACAGCACGTTTTCCATCTTTCTTCTTTGCATATGCTTCGGGCAGTACGGCCTATTAGTTGCTACATGATTACGTGGTTTTAATACCACATCAATGGACGAAACTTGTCATAGATGGCGGTTCTGCGTCTCAGACAAGACGATGCCAATGTGCTTAAACTTTCGACTGCTCGAGCCAGTTCGTTAGATGGCGCTACACCTTGGAGTTTACTCGCATTGCACTGACGCGGGTATTTCATATGTAGGAGTTGGTTTTGGTTAAAATTGGCTTACCTAAGTGTGCTGTTCTCTACTGATGACGTGAAACACACAGAAACGTACGTCTAGAGATGCAACCTTCTGTAAGTAGGAAAACAACCAAAATCAACTCTTTCTTCTCCTTCTGACACTCGCAAGTTAGGCACACATACCTTTGTGTGAAGTATAAAATTCGTTTTGATTTTTAAATCAACTTTTGTTTGAAGTTAGTATTGTTGTTATATTTTATTAAAAGATTAATAATACACAGGGTCCTTCTTAAGGATGACTGTCGAATTTATATCAGTAAGTAATACCGCTATGACGGTTTTTGTTTTGTTATTAAGTTGGGCTTTGCGAATTTACCTAAAATATATTTTTCTTTAGCTTCCCGCTAGGGGGCAGTTTGCTACCTAAATACAAATTTAGACAAAATAAAAAAAAAGGATTTTTGGATTTTTTTAAAATAATCTAAGTAAATAACTTTAATAAAGAATTAAGAATAAAAATAAGAATAACTTTTTTTGTAACTAAAAAAGGTTTTATTCATAAATAAAAATAAATTGTCAATTTACCTTTACTTAATTATTAAAATTTAAAATCACCGTCATTTCAATCTCTAAAATTAAAAATCACCAACCAAAACTTCAAAAATTAAATATAAAAAATGGTGCAAATTCAATAAAGTTTTTTTGTTGATATCTTTTTTCAGAATCGTACTGAATATTTTAGAATATTTTTGTAGTCAGGAGTATGATGCAGTCCTTAACAAAAATGTTTTATATTACGAATTTGTAATTATGATTTGATTGATATATCAACCTTTTATATTTTAATTCACCAGCGCTACACAACGAGCAAAAAAATAAAAATATTTTAAATATTTGTTACTAGTACCTTAAGTATTGTTATCCATAACCAACTAAAAACGTCAGTGGAATTTTAAAACAGCCAGATGAATACAAATCTTATCAACATATTTTTTTGGTGAAATAATGCCGCTAATTAGAGAGCATAACCAAACTTTGACAGGAGGCATTAGTTGCTTTTTTCAAGGCCAACTAGAGTACTAGAGTGCTAAAAATAATTTTGTCAAAAATTTGATTAATCATTCCGCAAATAAAAATAGGTATCTATTTTGGCAAGCTTTTCTGGAAATTCGACCAGTGGCCGCGATAATCTGAATGACACGAGAAAACCTGCAATGCGTCATCACGTCATTTGCATCGCTTATGCTGTATCATTTTATTTCATGACATTAAAAGCATAAGAGTGTGTTGTGTAATGTCAAAAAAAAACCTAATTATTTTATTTAAATTTAAAACAAATATATTGGTATTAGCTTTTCTAGAGATTCATCAGATAAGCTGCATTTACCTCAAGCTGCTTTTAATTCAAATTGCGCAACCAATTTTTTTTTATGAAGTTTTCGGTATAAGATGGAGTTACTCGGTTCTTGCACCGAGGTCTTCACCATGGTTTAATAAAAAAAAAATTTTATTTTTTTTTTATTTGTCAAACACACTGTGTTTTTTTTATTACAATCTAGTCAGTAAGACTAAATAGCAATTTTGTTTTAACTTAATTTACTAGAAAAGTCAGATTTAAACTTAGGGTTCACTCAACAGTTCTCCCCGCTTTGTTTAGTCTGTAACTCACAATTGTGTTGTGTTTATAGCATTATTTTGTTTTATGTGTAATTCACTTAGTTTACTAGCTCAAACGGCTTCACTCTTTTTAGTCGTCGAACTAGCATAGTATTGTCTAGAAGCTGAATTGCTTCCACATTCACATGCCGATGGAGTCTATCTTCATGGCTTTTTGCGTACTTTTTTATAGTCTCTGCTACAGTTTCGATTTTTAGATCTCGATGAAGGTCACTATTTCGAACGTACCAAGGTGCATTCACAATGTTTCTTAATACTTTATTTTGAAATCTCTGTACAACTAGAATGTTACTCTCTTTAGCACAACCCCATAGTTGAATACCATATGTCCATACTGGTTTCAGTATTTGTCTATAAAGCAGTAACTTATTATGAATTGTTAAATTGGACTTCCTTCCAAATAGCCAGTTCATTTTTCTATACCTTATCTCAAGTTCTTCTTTTTTTTTCTTAACATGTGCTTTCCAGCGCAATTTGGCATCAAGTGTCATACCTAGATATTTTGCCTGATTCGAATATGGTACTGGAATGTTGTTAATTGTTATTTGTATGTGATTTATATTTTTGTTTGTAAAATCAACATGAATTGATTTGGTTTCATTTAATTTTATTCGCCACTTTGTGGTCCAACTGTGAATTTGGGTGACTGCATCCTGAAGTTTTTCTATGCATTTTTCAATAGATTTTTCTACCGTCAATAAACCAGTATCATCGGCAAATGTTGCTAAGTGACAATTTTCTGGCTTTGGGATATCACAAGTGAATAATAAGTATAGATAAGGGCCTAGTACGCTACCCTGGGGCACGCCTGCTTGAATTTCTCTTAAATTTGAGTACGAGTCTTCCTTTTTTACTCTAAAATGTCTATCAGATATGTATGATTCCAAAATATCCGAATATTGTTTTGGCAGAAACCGTTTTAGTTTAAGTAAGGCCTTCATGCCACACTTTGTCAAATGCTTGTGCTACATCTAGAAAAACTGCAGAACAAACTTTTCCCTCTTCTAGTGCTTTTTCTATTATATTAGTAATTCTATGTACTTGATCTATCGTGGAATGCTTGTCTCGAAAACCAAATTGATGAGATGGAATAATTTCTTGTCTTTCTATGATGGGTTTTATTCTTTTAAGCAGTAATTTCTCATAGAGCTTGGATATAATTGGCAGCAAAGATATTGGCCTGTAAGATGACACGTCATGGAGTGGTTTTCCCGGTTTTGGGATCATGATAACTTCTGCAACTTTCCACAGTTTAAGTACATACCTAAGCCTAAAGGACGCATTAATTAGGTTGCATAGTTTTACGATAGCTTTTCTGGGGAGTTGTCTTATGACTACCCTTTAATAAGATCATACCCTGGGGCTTTTTTCGAATTAATATTTTTGATTTCTGTTAATATTTCTTTTGGTGATGTAAGCTTAATATGGTCCTCGATTTGATGGGGTTCATTTAAATGAAAGTGTTCATCTGGTGCTTCGTGGGGCTGAAATGTTTTTTCTAAATGACTTGCAAAAATATCTGCTTTTTCTTCGTTACTCCTTGCCCACTGGTTGTTAGATTTTCGTATGGGTGGAATTTGGATAATTGGTCTTTTAAAATCTTTGGTTGCTTTCCAAAGGGAATAGTCGGTATTTTTATCATCTGTAAGTTCATTAAGAAAATGGTTAATAGATTCATTTTTTATTACTAGAATTTCTCGCCTAATGCGCTGCGTCATGTTGTTGAGATTTGTTTTGTCCCGAGGATCACGGCTTTGTTGCCACTTTCTTCTTAGTTTCCTTTTTTCCAATATAAGGTCTCTAATTTCCTTTGGATAGTTTTTTCCCTTAAAAATTCTCTTTGGTTTTGGACTGTTTTCCCAAGCTGCTGGTTGAATATTTGTAACAAAATAATCAACTTCTTTATCGATTTGTTCTGGCGTTTGCAATGGTACTGATAGGTTTATTTTTTCTGACAGACTTTGTTTAAAACTAATCCAGTTAGTCAGTTTATTAACTAGTGAGATATTTGCTTCTTTCTTTATTATGTTTTTACTAAGAGTTAGAATAATAGGTGAATGATCTGAGTGTAAATCAAAACTTTCTTCTATATCTACAAAACTTAAAGATATATTTTTTACTATAAAAAAATCAATTAGATCTGGAATTTTTCCTGGATCTGTTGGATAGTATGTGGGCTTACCAGTTGATATCGGCTCACATTGATATTCACTAATAGCTTGCAAAAGTTCTTTTCCTTTAGAATTCGTCAGTCTAGATCCCCAGTAGGTATTTTTTGCATTAAAGTCACCTCCAATTATAAAACGGTTTCCTAATTTTCTGAGAAAATTAAGATATTGATTTTTCTTTAGTAGGTGCCTTGGTGGTATATAGACAGCACTTATGACTAATGTATATGTTTTGGTTTTTACACTTACTAATGTAGCTTGAATCTCTATGGTTTTATATCCCATCTCCTCATAGTGTGATATATTTTCTTTAATTATTACAGCACTTCCCCCATGTGCAGTATTGCTAGGGTGAGTTGTATGATACACTTTATAACCTTTAAATTTAATGTGAGACTGGTTAGTGAAATGCGTTTCTGACACAAGACAGACGTCAATTTTTTCTATGTCTAGAATAACTTGCAAGTCTTGCTGATGTTGCAAGAGACCATTGGCATTCCAAGCTAGGATTCTAAGATTACTGACCATTTTGAGGCATATTGGTAGCTCCGTTATTGCTACTTTCTAGTTTTGTTAATCGCTCATCAAGTTTGTTCAATTTCTCCAAAATTAATTGTAGTATTTGTTCCATAGTATTTTGACTACTGATATTAATATCAGGTATAGTAGCTGTTGCTG
Organism: Aspidapion aeneum; assembly: GCA_963576565.1. Lineage (NCBI taxonomy): Eukaryota > Metazoa > Arthropoda > Insecta > Coleoptera > Brentidae > Aspidapion > Aspidapion aeneum. Next base: position 49,601,526 of record OY755048.1, read on the forward strand.
CTACTTGGCTGTATGTCCTTGTCACAGAGTTTTGTGTGACTGTGTTTCTTGTCTGTTGGTTTTGTCTATTTGTACTCACGTTTGGTATGAGATTCGGTTTCTTAGGTTTATTTTTCAATTTTTGTATTTCCTTAGCAACAAGGCATCCTCTGTAGTTAGCAGGATGCTTGCCTCCACAGTGGATGCATTTTGGCTCAGATTCTTTTGGTTTTGGGCATTCTACAGTAAGATGTTTCCCCGTGCATTTTACGCAACGTGGTTCTTTAGCGCAATATTTTTGCGTGTGTCCATAAGATTGGCATCTTTTGCATTGAGGGACTAACTTTGAGGTTTTTAGTGCTTTTATTTCCACTTCAATCCCAAGGATACTGGAAATTTCAAAAATTTTGTTGATATCTTCATCGTGGCTAAATGTGAGCATAAACATGTTAAGAAGTTGTCTTGTTCTCCATTTAAGTTTGTTGCTGGCCTCCAGTGCCTTAAAACCTTTTTTTTGTAGATCAGCTACAATTTTTTGTGGGTCACATGAGAAGTGTAGCCTATTCGCTATTACTCTAATTGGCCTTATTTGTTTGTTTTCGTATGAGTGCCATTGATGCTTTATTTCATTAAGCATTTTAGTAACCAGCCGATAGCTGTCTGCGTCTTGTACATTTATTTTAATATTTTCGTTATTTAAAACTTTTATTTTAACTCCTTGTATGATATTTAACTTTTCATAAATATCATTAAAATTATTTACGCCATTTACCATAATCGGTGGAGGTAATGGAGCTTTTTTAACCTTAGTTGGGGGTTCTTCATTTTGTGTTTTATTGGAGGGCTCTCCAGTGCCCGAGCTTTGTTGTGGTGGTGAGAGTGAAGTATCCATTCGACGTTTTTTCCAACCTTTTCCTTTTTGTCTGATCCACTCAGTTTCTCTTGCCAGATCGTCCTCATCAGTAATGTAGTCCATGTCAGACTTTTTTAGTGACTTTTGTCTCTAAATCTGCAAATTTTCTTTGCATACTTTCCAGTTGACTTCGGAGATAATCCACTTGTACACTAAGTGAATTTTTTTCGTTTTGGGATTTTTTCCATTCGCTATATAAAACTTAATAAATAATTCGGCATTATCCATTTTTTCTTGATTTTGTTTGGGCTTTTCGCTAATTTTTAAAACAAGTTTCACAGGTGATGGTATACTTTTTTTGCTTTTAAACATGATATATTATTTATAATACACATTGTATATAGACTTTTAACACAGGTATTTCGCGCGCGAGGTTTATTGTAAACAAAACAAACTTCGACTTTGACCTCGTTAGTACTATCATGCAGGTACGATGCAATATAACCGTACTGAACTGCGATCGAACGAATACTAATAAATTTATGATGCAAAAACAGAGAGATTATTGTGTGAAACCAACAGAAACAACTACTCCGAGGGAAAATACCCTACCGGCATTGAATTATACTGATGGTTTGATGCTTGCGTTGGGAACTTGTTAAAACTATTTGGTTTTCACTCTCTCCTACGTCGATCACAAGGATACGAATGATCTGCGTCTGGATCACGTCCTGACAATCTGCAGGAACAGTGATCCATGCCAATCCACGACCGTTTTGGCCTTTTGGGCAATCCTTGAGTGATACTACTACTATGTCGGTTTAGAACGTTTTTCTACGTTGTCCGAAGCCTATTCTCCACCTATTTCGATCCTGACAGTCATCCTCTATCAGGTTCTTTTGACTCATTGATCTTTGGATTGACTGTTGCCATTCTAGTTTAGGACGCCCTCTTTTTCTGCGCCCTATTGGTTGCCATTCTAAGACCTGCTATGGTAATCTTTCGTCGTTCATCCGTTGTACATGGCCGTACCATATCAGTTGCCTTTTAGTGATGTCATCCATTATGCTTCCCTTGATTCTTATTCTTTCTTTTATGATCTCATTTCGTATGTGATCTATTCTGCATCTTCTTATTGCATCCATTTCGACACTCTCCATTTTTGTTTTGTATTTTTCTGTTACGCGACAAGTCTCTATTTCATACAACAGCGTGCTTTTGACCATTGTTTCATATATGTTAAATTTTACATTCTTTTTTATCTCTCTGCTCCATAAAATACTGTTAAGACATCCAATAACTTTTTTTGCTTTTACTATTCTTTTTTCCAATTCTTTAGAGTCTGTTCCTGTCTTATCAAATGTGACACCCAGGTATACATACTCATTGCATGGAGATATTGTTTGTCCATTTTCTAGTACTAACTCACTGGATTCGTCTCCAATACATAAGTACCGTGTCTTGTCCACGTTCACTGTTAGTCCCCACTTTTGATATTCTTCTGTTAACTTTCTCATCATATACTCCATGTCTTCTTTATCATTAGCCACAATTACTTGGTCGTCAGCAAACTGTAGTGTGTATATGGTAAATCGGTCGTTAAGTTCTATTAGATCTCTAAGAATCCTACCGTACAATCTACTTAGAGTACTGGTTACTGAAATTCCTCTGTAATTGTTGCAATCCAGCTTGTTTCCTTTTTTATGTATTGAGGATATGAATGCAATTTTCCAATCATTAGGTACTGGATGTCCGTTTATGCATTGATTAATAATATATGTGAGATTTTTGAATAGTTTCTCTGATCCATATTTGAGCATTTCAGCATATATTCCCCCAGGTCAGCTAGCTTTTCCGGATTTAAGTTTTTTAATATTATTCTTTATCATTTCTTTTTCGATGATTACTTCCTCTCCATGTACTTCTATGTCTCTTCTCGGAGAAGCTGCCAGATATTCGGGTCTCGTCTTCTGCAGCAGTCCCTTGTAGTGTTCTGTCCTTTGTTCTGGTTTGATTATCTGGATGTTTACTTTTTCTTTTGTTGGGTTTTTTACTGTAGAAATGAATTTCCATACTTCAGAACTCTGCCTACCTCCTACGTGTGTGTTTATGTCGTGGCAGTTGCGCTCGAACATTTCATTTTTTTCTGTGTGTATCAAATTTCTTAGCTGTCTTCTGGTTTCTCTGTAGATTTTTAGGTCTCTTTGCTCCTTAGTACTTAGCCATTTCAAGTATGTGAGTTTTTTCTCTTTGGCCATTTCCTGTATTTTGTCCGTCCACCACATCTTCCTGTTATTTCTATTATCTTGTTACCCAACAGCTTCGTTGCTTGGTTCCTTTAAGCTTTAGATTATGTTTGTATATATCTCTTCAAATTAGTGATTTGTGTTTATTAATTTTTCATCTAATCGGTTCTGATATAATCTTTGAGTACTTTCGATTTCTAGACTTCTAAAGTTGTATTTTTGATAATCTTCGATGCATTCTTGGTTTTCATTTTCTCTAATACTTTCGTCCTTATTTGTTTTTCTTAAAAGGAATAATATTTTTGCTTTTACCAGATGGTGGTCAGATCCACAGGTAACACCACGAAGTGCTCGCACATCATACCACTTTAATTGCGAGTGTTGTCCACCTATAGCATAATCAATAATTGATTCAAGATTTCATGTGGGCTGAATCCAGGTATATCGATGAATATCCTTATGTCTAAAAAAACCATTATTTATTTTTAGGTTGTGGGTTTCACACAATTGCATCAGTCTTAAGCCATTATCATTTGTTACTTCCTCTCCAAATGGTCCAATCACTTTGCTCTGGGTTTGATTACCAGTTCGGCTATTAAAATCGCCAAGCATCAAGTTGATCAAAGAACATTTGTTTTGTAGCTACTCTTTCGTCATCTGATGGTGCGTAGACTGCTACTATGCTTATATTAACCTTGAGTGATACCAGGCGATAGCTCCGTGTTGAGCATAAGTTGTGTGAAACCAACAGAAACAACTACTTCGAGGGAAAATACCCCTACCGGCATTGAATTATACTGATGGTTTGATGTTTTCGTTGGGAACTTGTTAAAACTATTTGGTTTTCACTCTCTCCAACGTCGAAAATCAAATAATAATGAAATAAACATTTTCGGTCATACGATATTAACTTTTAAATCTAATAAACACGTGCCTAAAAACGGAGAAATTAAAGAAATACTCAAATGTTCATATAGTACACCTGTACCAAAAGTTAAAAACAATAAAATATATGATGAATTGAGACCAATATATGTTTTAGGTGATATTAAAAAGTTATTGAAAGAAGTGGTATATAAACAATAAATTTTATAGAAAGCAACAAAATTATAGTACAACAACAAACAGGATTTAGACGAAAACATTCAACAGAAATACGTTATAGAAAAATAGAAAAGAATTTTTAAGAAAAATTAAATTATGGTTGGGGTATTTTTAAAGTTTAAAAGAGCATTTGAAACTATTCACAGGGAAAGGTTATTAAAAAAACTTTATAAATTTGGTCTAAGGGGAAAAGTATTAGACTGGTTTAGAAATTATTTAAGCAACAGGATACAGTGAACCAAAATGTTGAATTCACTATCATCGTAAAAATGAAATAATAGAGGGGTACCACCGGGAAGTAAATTGGGCCCATAACTTTTTATTTTTTATATATAAATGACCTACCAACAGTTTTAAAAAATTGTATGATACAGATGTTTACAAATGATATATTACTTTATTTAAAGGGAACTTTATTAGAAAACCTAGCTATTGAGTTAAAGTTAGAATAAAAGAATGTACTTAGTATTTACATTGACTAAACGCAAACAAATTAAAATTAATTGTAAACAAAACAAAATGAATGATTTTAAATTGAAACTTAAACTAGTTTGATAATTACTACAAACATATTATTTCAAAAATTTCATCAAAAATTGGTTATTTAGGAAGAATTAGTTATTATTTAACTTTTTTTCTAAAAAATAAAATATTACAGATAAAATTAAAATATTACAAAATAGGTCAATTCTTAAAGCAAATAAATACACAAAAATTACATTAATGGTAAAAAAATTAAATTCGTTTGTACATTTATTTACAAATTTTAACACAACCTACTACCAGAACAAGTGAAAGATCGTGTCCTCTAAAATTCAAATATCCATTGACAATATACAAGATACAAAGACGATTTTTATTTAAAGAATTCCCAAAAATTAATTGTCCAAAATCAATTTTTTTCTAAAGCGTTGTTAAAATTTAATAAATTAAAAAACTCAATAAAAAATTTAAAAAAATTAAACACATTCAAAAAAATGTTTAAAAAAATATTTATTTTTAATGCAGTTTATTTGATTTTTTTTGATATTATTATTCATGTTGATGTAAAATAAATTATCGGAAACTTACTGGTGAACATATTACTTAGTCTATAATTTATTTTTTATGAATTTATTTATTTATTTATTTAATTATTAAAATAATTAAAATACATTTATTAGGGTTAACAACATGTTTTGAACACACAAATGAACCTAATTGTTTGTGTAAGTGTACTCTGAAAAATTTTACATCTACAGTAAAGAATAAAGTTCAGAGAGATAAAAAATTCGAGTAAAATTTAACATATAAGTATAATTTTTTAAAATTATTTAATTTAATAGAGAGTCGTTGTTTATTTTGAGAGACCCAGCATTTAATTATCCTTTTCGTTTAATTATATTGTTTATTTTTTAGATCATTTGGGAGAATATTATAAATGTTGGGAGCAACAAATGCAAAATGCTTTTAAGTCTTTGTATAATGCATCCTAGGGATAATTAGTTCACCTGCATTTCTTGTGGTGACATTTATGAGTTTTAAAGGTCTTATATTTAATCCAGCATAAAGAAAAAGAGTTTTAGAGGGATACAGCCTTTTTGACGCTAACCCCCGCACAACAAAACCATAACTTAGGACAGACTCAACAGGATAATGATTAAGAGTTTTTCGATTTAAGATTTACCTTAATTGTAAAAATTTGTAAAGGAGTTTTCATAGTTTACTTGTAATATATTCTTTATGTTTATCGTATTTTAAATTGTGGTCTACGAAAACTCCATATTACATAGTTAACAATTAGATTATAGTTTAATTTACTTCAATACTACTACTCAAAATTTTTCAGTTAAAAAGTTTAAAAAAAGTTTTTTAACGCTGATAGCTACTACTACTAATATGTCGGTTTAAAACGTTCTTCTACGTTGTCCGACGCCTATTCTCAACCTCCTTCGATCATCACAGTCATCTCCTGTCAGGTTTTTTTGACTCATTCATCTTTGGGTTGACTGTCGCCATTCTAGTTTAGGACGCCTTCTTTTTCTGCGCCCTATGGGTTGCCATTCTAGAACCTGCTTTGGTAATCTTTCGTCGTTCATCCGGTGTACATGGCCGTACCACATCTCGTTTTTAGTGATGTCATCTATGCTTCCCTCGATTCCCATTCTTTCTTTTAAGATCTCATTTCTTATGTAATATGTTCTAGATAATCTCATTTCATTAATTTCGACACTTTCCATTTTTGTTGTGTATTTTTCTGTTACGCGACAAGTCTTTATTCCATACAACAGCGTGCTTTTCATTAGTGTGTCATATATGATAAATTTTTATAAAAAATTTATCTCTCTGCTCCATAAGATACTGTTAAGACATCCAATCACCTTTTTGCTTTTACTATTCCTTATTCCAGTTCTTTACAGTCTGTTCCTGTCTTGTCAAATGTGATGACACCCAAGTATACATACTCATTGCATCATTGTCTTCTTTATCATTAGCTACAATTACTTCGTCGTCAGCAAACTGTAGTGTGTCTAGGGTAAAGCGGTCGTTAATTGTATTCCCACACCGAGTACTTTACGTTTCTAGTTTTTTAGAGCTGCGATATATATTTTTAAGAGTTGGAGAGACACAACATCCCTGTCTTAAGCCTTTGGTTACCACGAATTTTTTAAATGTCGATTTTTAATTTTAATTTTAGATTTTGACTCTTTGCATAGTTCTTTTATTGCTTTTATGTATGTATGATAGATATTAGTTTACTCTAACACTGGTTTTTTTTTCTACTGGAACGATATCATATGCTTTTTGTAGGTCCACAAAGGTAACATGAGTCTCCATATTTTACAAACCGTAAAACGTATAAGATTTTGTTCAAGTTAAAGGTTGATCAGAATTAAATGATCTACAACCTATCAAAAATGCTGTATATTTATACAAAAAAAACCAGTAGTTCACTCAAGTTTATAAGAATATATTTTTTGGGGGAGGTATTTAGTTTAAGTTTAGAGTGGCTTACTAAAAAGTCACTTAAAAATTTTTAAAAACTTAGTTTGTAAGATATAATTAGATAAATGTGAGCATTATTAAAAAAAATAGATAAAATCTAATCGAGGTTTAAAAAAAAATATTTTAAACTGTGAAAAATCCTTCAGAAGATTCTGAAACATTTAAATTAAATTCTCCTATCATCTATTATACTGCCATCCCTAAGAAGAAAGCTGCATGTAGAAGTTTTACGTTTTGAGAAAAGCGAGTTTAAAATTTTATACTTTTCTAATATCTTACAGTTTTAAAATAAAAAATAATGCGGCTTTATTTTCTAAACTGTTTATGTCAAAATTATAAGACAACAATAAAATATTAAGTATTTGATGTATATCAATCAAAGGAACTCGCAGGCGTCAGAAAAGGTTTCAGTACAGTTGACCAACTATAAAAATCCTAATAGAACGAACCAACGAATACAACATTGCATTATATATTGCATTTGTAGACTTTCAGAAGGCCGTACACAGATGCAATACAGATTTAATAGAGAATATAAATAGCGAAGCAATAACATCAATCAAAATTCACGCACGAGGGTACTAAGCCAATCCTCATAAGAAGAGGTGTCATCCAGGGTGACACATTATTCCCTAAACTATTTAACCAGGCCCTAGAAGATGTTTTTAAACACTTAGATTATAAACAAATAGGCATCAAAGTAAGCGGACAATACTTGAACCACCTAAGATATGCTGACGATATCGCCTTATTAACAGATAAGAAAGAAGAACTGATAAAAACGCTGGAAGAAGAACTAGATACAGCAGCTAAAAATATAGAATTAAATATGAACTACAATAAAACTAAAATCATAACAAACACAGATGAAAATATCACGATCAGAATAAACCAAGAAAAAATAGAACAAGTGGAGGAATATGTATAAATATAATATCTGGGACAAATTATTAAACTAAAAAAAACAAAACCAAACAGCTACAATCAAGAGACGAGTAACATTGGCCTGGGCAGCATTTAGTGAATTAGGCTTCATATTAAAAAATATAAAATATGCTTAATACCTCAAAACGTAAGTGTATGACCAATGTATCATCCCTGTACTCACATATAGATCCCAGACCTGGACACACACAAAATCAAACATGAATAAGGTAACAAAAGCCCTAAGATCAATAAAGGAATAAATGGATAAAAAATAAAACAAGAGTAAAAGATGTTAGGGGAGAGGTAGCAAAATTAAAATAGAAATTTGCCGGTCAAACTTGAGACCTTGGGAAAATAAAAAAAGTAGGGGCAGACCCCATAAGAAGTTGGCGGATGATTTAAAAAAACATGAGGGGACTAGATGGATGAACACGGCGACAGACATAGAAGAGTGGAAGATATTGTGAGATGTCCAAAGATAGATCGAAGAGAGCTAAATAGAAATAGAATAAAGTATAAAACTTTAAACTTGTTTTTCTCAAAACGTAAAATCTCTACATGCAAATTTCTTCTTCGGGACGGCAGCATATACCTCAATAAGTTGGTGCTGCTGGTCTAAAGTTGATTTTTTTCTCCAATAAAACGTTTGTAAATCCTAAATTTAACCAAACTTATTGAATAAAACTATAAACCGATTAAACACAAAATTGAGTTTTAAAAAATAGTCCTTTAAAATTTATTTAATTTAATATGTATTTAAAGATAGATATACAACAGTAATGTTTAAAAAAGAATTTAAACAAATTAATAAAGAAGACATTAAAAAGTAATAAAGGTATTAATAATACGTAACAGGTCTACAGTGACACAACCAAAAATATGTCTATTCTATGAGGGGGCCCGAGGCCTTTGGGGGGGGGGAGGTCTCAGGATGTCTTATTTAATGCTATTTTTTCTTTTCAATCATATTTTATGATTAAAAAGATAAAATTTGGATAATATTTAAAAAATCTTAGGTTTGAGAGGAAGCGGTCTTCGAGACCCCTCTTTCTGCGCCCCAGAGTCTTTTAAAAGGTATTTAAATGTAATGCGTTTAGTGTAAAATTTTTGCAAAGTCAGTTGAACAAAGATAAAAGCCGACCATCGGCATATCCTTTATAGAAAGTGACATGGGCGACGGTAGATAAAATTATTTCATTTAATTATGGCGTAAACTAAAGAAATCAAAATAGATAATAAAACTTACTATTCCTACACCTACAGAAACGACACTGATTTATTTTCTAACTCTGCATACTGCCGACTAAAGAGGTCCCGAAAGACACACCCGAAAGCAATTAAAAGCGCATCTCAAAGAAATCTGCCAATCAGGTGCCGTCTATCCACCTGAGCTCGGTCGGTCAGAAAACAAATACTTTGTGGTCGTACCGAAAAGAGCCTGGGCTCTTTTCTGTCGGTAGGTTTGAAATTATACCAGGAAGATTTTATATGAATTTGGATAACTTTTGAAGGGCAGAATCAAGCAAAACTTCATGAAATCGATAGAACACCGTATTAGGAGGTTCGTCTATTGACTTTGCAAAAACTATACAATAATATGTATTTTTGTGCATAGAAAATTTATCACTAAAAAGCTATTATATAATATTTAAAGGTGTAAATTTCTTCTTTAATACCGATATTTACTAAATAGGTTTTGATTAGGTTTATATTTTGGTTTAAATTTTTTATGCTAATTATGAAGCATTTCTTTTAAAATTTAGAAAAATTCAATGGAATTTTGGACAAATTACTACACACAGTGTGCCTGAACGAAGTATAGGTTATATAAAAATGGTTCCAAAAACTAATTGCACATTTTGAATATGGACCTGAATCCTAGCCGATCCTCTTCTCGAAATTTTATCAATTTTTTGCGATTTTTCTAGTTATTCTAGGCACTGGCTCCTGTCACGTGTGACGTAATATGTAAGCTCAGTTTGACTGCAGGGCACTGTTAAGGACCCATAGGTGTATAAAAAAAGGTTGGTCACGTGGTCGAACTCATTTTTGTTTGGCCGCCATCTTTAAAAATGGCCGCCAAATTGATAGATTTTTTTGTTTAAGCGTATCTTTCTATCCAGTCATTCGATTTTAATTTTTTAAATCTTGTTATACTCCCTTTTAAAAGGCAAATAAATTTTCTTATTACACATTTTTCAAAAAATCAAGTAGCTTTTGAGATATACCAAGATTATTAGTATTTCCGATCGCAAAAGAATTACAATAATACCCATGCTTATTTTATTGTAGCTACAATATTATAGACATTTGTCTTTTTTGTTACATAGAAGGATTTAAACCTTTCACAGAAGATGATTTGGACCTTATGTTTTTAAAGTTCGATTGATGGTACCCTTAAAGACTGCCTTAAAAAAGGTGGTTTCTAAAACTGTTCACAAGATTATACAAAAAGTGAATTTGCAGCGAAACGATGCATCCGAGCGAAAAACGTAAAGAATAATTTTTTATAGTACTTTTAATTCCGCTTCTTCTGATCATTGTCGTATCTTTACAATTTTTAAGAAAAAAATCGATTTTGGAGCGAAAACATGGAATTTTTACAAAATTGTATATTTTAGCTGACTTGTACAGCTAACTATCAAAGCTAGAATGCTAAGTGATACATCAGAAGAAGCGAAATTAAAAGTACTATAAAAAATTAATTTTACCGTTTTTCGCTAAGATGCATCGTTTACCTGCAAATTCACTTTTTCTATAATATTGTGAACAGTTTCAGAAAACACTCTCTTTAAGGCAGTCTTTAGGGGTACCATCCAACGAAAATTAAAAAAATATAGTCAATATCCTCTTCAGTGAGAGATTTAAAGCCTTCTATAAAACAAAAAAAAAGCAAATGTCAATAATATTGTAGCTAAAATAAAATGAGCATGGGTATAAATAATCTTGGTATATCTTAAAAACTACGTAATTTATCAAAAAAGATGTTATGACAAAATTTATTTGCCTTTCAAAAAGGAGTAAAATAAGCTTTAAAAAATTAAAATAGGACCACTGGGTAGGGAGATACGCTTAAACAAAAAATCTTTTAATTTGGCGGCCATTTTCAAAGATGGCGGCAAAACGACAATGAGTTCGACCACGTGACCAAACTTTTTTTATACTCCTATGGGTGCTTAACAAAGCCCCATAGTCAAACTGAGCGCACACGTGACCGGATCCAGCGCCTAGACTAACTAGAAAAAAGGCAAAAAATTGATAAAATTTCGAGAAGAGGATCAGCTAGGATTTATATGAATATGGCTCTGAAGTCAGGAAAGAGTCCATATTCAAAATGTGCAATTAGTTTTTGGAACCATTTTTATGTAACCTATATTTCATTCAGGCACACTGTGTACATAGGTTATATCGCAATAGTAAAAACCGGTTTAAATAAGAATCCGCAAGAACTCCGTTAAAAAATGGAAAAACGATAAAGAGCTGGTACTACTGGTTTACCCCGGAATGGTAAGCGGTTTAAGGGAAAATGCGGGGTTAATAAAGTATCTTTTGTCACTTACAAAATCTAACACGGTCGGAAAAGGTTTCCATTTGATCTAATTCTCATATATAACGAAAAGCATGACAAAAATACAAAATAAAATTTTCATTTTTAAATTGACGTTCGATGACGTTTCAAAATTTAGGATACTTGGTAATAGGATTCTTATCTGCGCTGGATTGTTTGGAGCTGAATGATCTGTCGTAAACGAGATGCCGAAGTGCGAGGGATTGTTCACGAATTCACCTCACCAAACATGTGTTCGTGTATATGTGTCTTTTAATCTAAATAGAAAAAGAAGGTAATAAGCATTTCCTTTCCTTAGAAAAAAATAACATAAAAACAGATTTAACTTAAAATTTTGCTAATATTAAAATATGTATGTCACATCTAAGAAAAATTTGGACACTTTAAAAGTTAACAAGAAAATAATAAAATTTGTATTGTAATTAGATAACGATAAAAATATTGTAAAATTAATGTTTTTGATAAAAATTGCTAAAATTTAAATTTTAAATCTCCTGTATAAAAATACAGAATCAACATAAAAATATTTCAAATACACTATTGACTTAAGGGGATCACGTACTAAAAAAACACCAAAAATAAAAAAAAATCCGTGATATAAGAGCAACAGATCTGTATGGTTTTCAAAAGAATAACCCTTTAATATTTTTATTTGAAAAAAAAGTTTTTGATGCAAGAAATAGATTGCTATGAGAAAGTAGTTCAAAAGAATTTAAGTAACAAACCATTCTAAACCTTCAAAAAAAACTTAGGCTTTTACGCGAGTAGTAGATATGTCGTTATAGTTTCGGCTCTCTCTCGCGCACAAAGAAGAAATAAAATAACGAAAAAGAATAAGTTTGAATCTTTAACTTTTGTTTTCCTTCATCGTTCCTTCATCGTTCCTAACACTGCCACAACTTTTATCGGTATAGTTATTTTTAAACTGCGCATAATCAGGAAACGAAATACCAACATCGTCGTCAAGGGAAATATTTGATTTTGATTTTTTATTGAGAATTTACTTTAAAGTTATAATCCCTTAACCAAAAGTACCAAAGTGGCGAAAATCAGTTTCTTATGTTACATGTGTGTTACATGTTATCCATATTTTCTGTTTCGGACAAAAATCAATTTTTTCAAGCAAATACATATTTAAACTTTTAAACCAAGACTTTCAATCTAAACCAAAACTTTAAAGACCTTAGTAAATATCGGTGTAAAAGGTTATTTAAAAGCAGAGCGTCTGTATTTAAATAAATATAAATGTTCTCTCGTGGAGGTCGCGGTTGGTTCATCGATGTTACAGTACATGCAGACGATGCTTTCTTTTGAGTCAAGCCTTCGGGTTTCAGTGCTTTTTGAGGTTTCAGAGGAGTTAATTCGGTTAAAGGATCAGGCACACTTCTTATGGGATTTCTGTAATCCGTCAAACTTCATGAAATTTTGGTATGTTGTACACTGAACCTTACTTATCAAAAGTTTTTATTGGTCCAACTCAAACTAATGACCAGTTTTTGAAATACAGATTGTTGAAAGTGATAATGTAATGAGAACTTTTGATAAGAAAGGTCTACAACATAACAAAATTTCATGAAATTTGATGGATTACAGAAATCCCATAAGAGACCCCTTGCTAGGTTTTATTATTAAATATTTAACAATGTACAGAACCAAGGGCAGTAAAGATAGTGATGCTATGTCTGTAGGTGAAAAGTGGTGGATTATGTGTATTTCTTTAAATCGCAAGTTTAGTGCTCATCCTATAAACCAAAAACGGTATTAGAATTTGTCTCGTTCCCTGGAGATGACATTTCTTAGATTTTCTTGGGTATAGGGAATGGAATGAGAACCAATATACCTTATGGCGACTTTTCGACCTTTGTTTGGTCTTTTTTCTGAGGCATGCCATTCTGTATACCCAAGAAAACCTAAGAAACAAAAAACGTATTGTCTGGGGGAATATCATCACTTGTTTCAAGAGCTTCGAGGTTATTGCTATAATAAAAATGAGTCTAGATGCATAACCCAAACGTCCAAAAAGCCTTTGCACAAAGAGAAACCTCAAAGAACTAAAAAATAAATACGTGCCACGTTCTATTATATACTTACTGGAGAATGTGACGTGTTTGCAGAGGACCAATAAACGTGCAAGTTTACCTCGCAGCCACAGCTCGATCACCATATAAAATCAAACTATTTTGTTCTGCCAACAAGACGCTAGCCCTACCAAGTATACTTCCAATCCCTGACTTCGCATGCGTAGATCTACCAATATTATTTACCTCATGTATTAGAATAGATGTACAGGGTGATTTTCACTTGAATGATTCTAACCACATGAAAATAGAAAGTTTCAAAAACCTAACCTAACGAAACCTAATCAGATCTAACCGAACCGAATCAAAGCAAACTAAACCAATATTTTTTTTTTAAACTTTCCTGACTTCCTACCCGGGATCCTAGAGGATGTGAATCCGAACTGGACCGTACCGAACCGAACCTATCCAAACCTAACCCTACCCAACTAAACCTAATTAGCAGTACGTGTTGTAGTTTAGTTTGGTTAGGTTAGGTTTGGTTCAGTTTAGTTAGGTTCGGTTCGGATTCACATCCTCTAGGATCCCGGGCAGAAAGTCAGGAAAGTTTTTTTTTGAAAAAAATTATTGGTTCAGTTTCCTTTGGTTCGGTTCGGTTAGATTTGATTAGGTTTTGTTAGGTTAGGTTTTTGAAACTTTCTATTTTCATGTGGTTAGAATCATTCAAGTGAAAATCACCCTGTATTCATCTATTCTAATACATGAGGTAAATAATATTGGTAGATCTGCGCATGCGAAGTCAGGGATTGAAAGTGGACTTGGTAGGGCTAGCGTCTTGTTGTTACTCGCGGCTACAGACTAAAATGCACTCTGGCTCCTTCGATTTCGAGGTTATGTTTTAATTGTTTTGTTTTTGTTTAAATAGCCTGGAGCATGGAATAAATAAATTTCTTCGATGGTGGAAGTGTTTGAAGTCCTTTCGAGTTTTAAAAATTAGTATTAAAAATATTTGTCGTGTCGTTAGTTCGGTCAAATTTAGTTCAAAATAGCGCTAGTAACGAAATAGGGTGTCTTTCTAACATATTTTTTCAAAAAAAAAACTTCCCTGACTTCTTTCGCGGGATCCTAGCGGGTGTGAAACAAAACCGAACCGAACCGAACTTAACCGAATCGAATTATCGGTTTAGTTCGGTTTGGTTTCACAACCTCTGGGATGCCGGTTCGGTTCAGTTCCGTTCCGTTCGGTTCGGTTCGGTTTTGTTTCACACCCGCTAGGATCCCGCGAAAGAAGTCAGGGAAGTTTTTTTTTTAAAAAATATGTTAGAAAGACACCCTATTTCGTTACTAGCGCTATTTTGAACTAAATTTGACCGAACTAACGACACGACAAATATTTTTAATACTAATTTTTAAAACTCGAAAGGACTTCAAACACTTCCACCATCGAAGAAATTTATTTATTCCATGCTTCCAGGCTATTTAAAAAAAACAAAACAATTAAAACATAACCTCGAAATCGAAAGAGCCAGAGTGCATTTTAGTCTGTAGCCGCGAGTCTTGTTGTTCTGCCATCGACATCGCTGTAAACCGCGATGACTTTCGGCGAGGGTGAACGAGTGAAGCAGAAGCATCCTTAGTATGTGCAGTCTCATTAGAATATAAAGGTTTGTTTTGTGATCGATATAGCGATCGCGACCTCCACAGCGCTCATCCATGTATCTTCGGTATGTCCGTACCCTAAGGGTAGATTCTGGTGGATTAATAAAGGAATGTATTAAAGGTCCTATTTAAACCTGTAAATAAGATGTATGTTCAATAAAAGTTATTTAAAGGCATTGCTTTTATGGGACATTAAAAATAAAATTGTAAGATAACTTTTTGATTCATTGAGATCAGAAAATACACTGATCCTTATATTAATAACATAATATAATAATTAACATTGTATACAAATTGTACATATTTAAAAATTCCAAAGAAGGACAAAAGCATTAAATACAAAAAAGCGTTTTATTTCTTTAAACCTAGGTTCCCCATATGGTCTTTGTTAGCGAAAACAGCACCAGTTTTGCCAAGCTGATATTTGGGATCTTTCTTAAATTATGTCAAGGGGAGGCAGAGGGGTTTAGCCTTACATTGCACTTACAGGCCCTAAAAAATCTGTCCATAATACAAGGATACAAATATGAAGGGGCCAAATAATATTGAAAGTGCATTTCCAGTTTAAACGTACATTTTTCATATTGCTAGATAGTTGGTTCAATCAATCCATGAAAATAGCTAAATTTAGTTAGGTATACTCATTTGGCGCACCCAGGGGGGGGCCCCGGGGCCCGGCCCCCCCCCCCCCCAAGCCTTAGATTTTTTAATATATTTTCTACATATTTGATGATAAAACATGAAAAATACCTTAAAATTTGACATCAGGAGGCTTCGGGCCCCCCCAACCCCAAGCAGTGGCGTAGTTGCGAAAAGACATGATGACCTTTTTTTTTTTTGGTCGCAAGTTTTTTGAAAAGAGGGCGCGCTTTGTATCTGTCGGCCCCCCCCCCCCACACATGATGACCTTTTTTTTTTTGTTGGTCGCAAGATTTTTGAGGGCGCGCTTTGTAGCTGTCGGGCCCCCCCCAAGACACATTCCTGGGTGCGCCACTGTATACTACCTACTTAGTTTGTGTTTATTTTACCTTTCCCAGAAAGTTTTTACACTTGTTTTAACCACGAGTTTGGTTTATGCCAAATAATATTCTGGTTAACTCTACTTATTTTTTCCTCAGTGTAAAATTCGATAATCTCATTTTTTCAGATTTTCATATGGTGTAACTAAATAGAAATGTGGAAAGATTCCTTTAAAATATTGAAATCGTCAATTCTATTTAATACATAAATTAGGCTTGGTAATTTTTTCCTATAAGGTGTTTAATTTGATACTTCTACTTACACCACATCATCTAATACCTTTCTATAATATCAAGTGTGTACTTATAAGCACATTGATAATATAAGATAACAATTCGAATAATAGTGATGTATCGGTATTACACAAGTACGGCCATTTAAACACAATCTGGAACATGGGCAGTTTATTGTTATTAGTAGTAATTTTTATATCCACTTCGTGTAGTAGACAATTGCGTCCAGTCTCTGATGAATTTATTGCTAGAACTAATAGAGAAGCACGTGGAGAGCAGAAAAACCATTTAATGTTGAAGATTGGAAATATGTCAAAGCAATCGCAAATTGAGTTACTAAAGATTCTTAAAAATAAAATTCGTTGCCTTTTACTGTAAACAAGAAAAGACACAATATTAATGAACACGATATTAATTGACGTAAAAATTCAATATGACGACCATAAGAACTAACAAAATTGGCTATGGTGTCCAAAAAACTGGAAAACATTTAATGACGTCATTCGATTTGCCGTAGCCGCTAATACAAGGTAATTAAATTTTATTGAATTTGTATACAAGATGGCGACGATATTTCTATTGAAGTAATATTCCACCTCCCGGATTATTCCAGGTGTGTTAATAACGTTACAAGTGTTCTCACTGTATGTTTTATTATACAAGTGTATGTTATTGAATTAATTTATTGTCAAGTTAGTCAACTAAAAAGATTTTGAATGTCAGATCGAAATAAACTATTTTACCTACAAAAAACAAGATTTTTCATCAGGTTATGGGCCTATCATGCTGAAATAGTAAGCAGAGGTCAGTAAAAGTAGTTTTTTGAAAAGGAAGGTAATTAAATAAAATAAAAATATGGATCCAGCAAAACATATTAAACCACTAACTGGTGATACAGATTGGCCTATTTGGAAAAATAAAATGCGTGATATGCTTGATTATCATGAAGGTGCCTTAGACGTCATTGATGGTAAGCTAAAAAAGCCTGATCCTTTAGCTGAGGGTGCAACGGAAGATCAGAGAAAGCAACACAAGTTGGAATCTGATTTGTACCGAAAGGCAAACAGTTATGCTAAGTCAATAATTACAAGTGCAATAAGTGATAATGTTTATCAGAAAATAATGGATAAAACAACGGCATATGAAGCATGGGAAGCCTTAAAAAATCAATTTCAAGCTTCGGCAAAAGATCAGCTGTTCAAAATTTGTACAGATTTCTTTGGTTTTAATTGGTTAGAAGGTGAAGATGTTTCCACGCATATAGCGAAGCTAAGAAGTCTATTTACAGAGTTAAATAATGGACTAAAAGCAAAAGGCGAGAATAGTCTTCCAGAACTAATGGTGGTATGTAAAATTCTCCATATTTTACCTCAACGGTTCGATACATTTAAATCAAGTTGGATGTTACTTTCAAAAGAGACAAATAAAACGCTTGACGAGTTGACAGTTCAATTATGCATGTTAGAAAGAAATTTTGCAAAAAGTAAAGATAGCAAAATTGATCAAGAAGCATTGATTACAGAAAAACATGCTAAAGGACCTAAAAGTAAGAGTAGTAAGTGTAATTACTGCGGATTGAATGGACATTGGGTGAAAACATGCAAAAAGTGGATTGCAGATGGAAGACCGCCGAAAAACCAGAAAAAGACATTTGCTGAAAATACCAAACAACAAGCAAATACAGCATTATTATCCTTAGATGAAGAAGTTTTGGTAACAGAGCAAGAGACGTCTATATGGTGGGTGGATAATGGAGCAACAAAGCATGTTACAAACACACCAATATATTTCACAGAATTTGAAAGTTTTGAGTCGCCATGTAGCATAAAAGCCGCAGGAAAAGAAGTGTTAAGTGCTGTTGGAAAAGGTACAATTCAGTTTGTAAATTCAGTTAAGAAAAGTTCAGTTGAAGAAGAAATCGTTTTATTAAAAGACGTATGGTATGTACCTGGTATATCAAAGAATTTGTTTTCAGTACTTGCAGCCCATGACAGAAATGCAAACAGTACTTTTAGATCTACACGCACAAGATGCTGCTTTAAAGTTGGAAAAACAATGATAAATGGTAACAGAGAGGTTGGTGGGAGTTTATATAAGCTGAATATTAAACCCATCATTCCAGAAACAGAAATCCATTGTAAGATTGCAGAAGCAGACAGTTCTATGCTTCAACTTTACCATGAGAGATGGGGGCATCAAGACAAAAGGTATGTAAAAGCAAAATTACAAAAAGAGATGGGTATGGTAAGACGCAACGTTTATCATTTGGTACTCGACAAAAGGCAACAAAACCTGGAGAGTTAGTTTCAGCAGACCTAGTTGGACCTTTTGATTCTTCTTTTCAAGGAAAAAGGTATCTACTGATTTTTAAAGACAGTTATACTCAGTACAGAATTGGTTATTTGATAAAAGAAAAGTCAGAGACCAAAGAAATGCTAAAGAATATGTTAGCACTTGTCGAAAATTCAGGCCATAAAATCAAAGAGTTATTGACAGATGGTGGTGGCGAATTCGACAACAAAGACGTTAAATCTATACTTGCGAGCAAAGGTATCACGTTTAGACTGACAGCTCCATACACACCAGAACAGAACGGAGGTAGTGAACGTGAGAATCGTACGAAAGTCGAAATGGCAAGAACGTTAAAATACTCGCGCTCAGAAGTAGAATTTCCAAAGGAAATGTGGGCTGAGTTAGTAAGCACATCTATTTATGTCCTAAACAGAACTGGAAAATCGTCAGTAGAGAATGTAAGTCCTTTTGAATTATGGTATGGAAAAACACCTAGAATTAAGCACCTAAGGATAGTAGGTTCGGCTTGTTATTTTCATGTTCCATTTCAAAAAAGGAGAAAAATGGACAAAAAGGCAATAAAAGGCTATTTGGTAGGTTACGATGGTGATGAAAGATATAGAATTTGGGTTAAACAGCAAAACAAAGTCTATGTTTCAAGAGATGTAAAATTTCAAGAGTATCCTAAAGTTTGTGCTCAAAAATCCAGTATTTCTGATCATTCCAGTATAAGCACCGAGAGTAACACCAGAATCCCAATTATTCCTCCAAATACTTGCATTCAAGATTCAAGACAAGATTTTTCAGAAAGTCAAGTGGAAGAAGAAGAAAATGACGAAGAAGATGAACAACAAGATGAAGTTCAAGAAAGACATGTTACTGACATAAGCGAAAGTGAAAAAACAGATGAAGAAGAACCAAGTACTTCATACAATCTCAGAAATCGTCAAACTTTACAAAAACCTAAAAGATTTCAAGATGAATGTATCAGCATAGCTGAAGATATTATTTGTAATATTGACACTCCTCAAACTTACAAAGAAGCACTTGAAACTAGGGAAAGCTATGAATGGAAAAGAGCTATGGAAAGTGAAATCAATTCGTTAAAAGAAAATCAAACTTGGACGTTAGAAAAATTGCCTAATGATACCAAAGCGCCACCCTGTAAGTGGGTTTATCGAGTGAAATCCAACCCAGATGGTACAGTAGACAAATTTAAAGCAAGGTTAGTTATAAAAGGCTTTGCTCAGCGTCAAGGAGTTGATTATAATGAGACGTTTAGTCCAGTGGCCAAACTTTCCACGATTAGATCTGTTTTAAGTGTTGCAGCCAGTGAAAATATGCATCTAAAACAATTTGACGTTGTGACGGCATTTTTATACGGAGAATTAGAAGAGATTATCTTTATGAATCAACCAGAAGGCTACACTGATGGAACAGACAGAGTTTGTAGATTAAATCGTAGTTTATATGGACTTAAACAAGCTCCAAGATGTTGGAATAAGAGATTCAACGACTATTTGTTAAAACTAGAGTTTAAAGTCAGTGAAGCTGATCCATGTCTTTACATTAGAGAGAAAAATAAAGAGAAAATGTTCCTAGCACTATATGTCGATGACGGACTGCTTGCAGCAACATCTGAAGAGGCTTTAGATAGGCTGCTTCAAGATTTGAAGAGAGAATTCAAAATTACTGCTAAACCAGCTAATTTTTATTTGGGTCTTGAGATAAAGCAGACAGAAAATTGCATAAAAATTAGTCAAAAAAGCTACACAGAGAAGATTTTGCAAACATTTGGATTTTCAGAATGCAGACCCGTAGCGACACCAATGCTAAAACCAGCAGAGATACTTCAAACAGGGAAAGAAAATTCCAAAGTAGATTTTCCTTATAGACAAGCTATAGGAACTCTAATTTATCTCATGGTAGGAACTAGACCCGACATAGCTTATAGTGTGGGCTATTTATCAAGATATTTAGAAAATCCTACTCAAGAAAATGTAATTCAAGTAAAAAGAGTTTTTCGATATCTTGCTGGTACCAGAGATTTAGGAATAACCTACAATTTCATGAAAATTCCGGAGATGAAATGTTACAGTGATGCAGACTTCGGAGGCTGTACAAAGACTGGCAGATCAACCTCTGGAGTTGTTTTTACATTTGCCAATGGGGCAATTTCATGGATTAGTCAGCGACAAGCTTTAGTAGCAACCTCTACAACAGAAGCTGAAATAATAGCAGCTAGTGAAGCAACCAAAGAACTTATTTGGCTAAGCAGACTATACAAAGAAATTTGGAAGTTTAGATATGTTCCTATTCTTCAAGTTGATAACTCTGCTGCAGTTAGACTGGCTCATAATCCAGAGTTACATCGCAGAACTAAGCACATAAGCATAAAACATTTTTTTGTTAGAGAAAAAGTTTTAGAAGGTGCTATTGCAGTTCGGCAAATACCAACAGAAATACAGTTAGCAGATGTTATGACGAAACCACTAGCAAAAACTCGTTTGCAGATTTTTAGAAATCAAATGGGTGTTTTGTAACTGTTATTAACAAAGGAGGTATTGAAGTAATATCCCACCTCCCGGATTATTCCAGGTGTGTTAATAACGTTACAAGTGTTCTCACTGTATGTTTTATTATACAAGTGTATGTTATTGAATTAATTTATTGTCAAGTTAGTCAACTAAAAAGATTTTGAATGTCAGATCGAAATAAACTATTTTACCTACAAAAAACTAGATTTTTCATCAATTTCATGTTTTCGAAAAACACAATTGGGTTGGAAATACCGCAACTTTTTTCTACAACCAAAATTTTATCTCTTACCGTGTCTGACGTCCCCATGAAGTTAGTTTTATTTCGGACATCCTGTATACTTTTATATAATATCAAGTAGGTACTTATAAGCACATTGATAATATAAGATAACAATCTGAATAATAGTGATCTATCTAAAAATACATTAAGAAGTAGGGCCATTTAAAAACAATGTGGAACATGGGCAGTTTGCTCTTATTAGTAGTATTTTTTATATCCACTTCGTGTAGTAGACAACTGCATCCGCTCTCTTATGAATTCATTGCTAGAACTAATAAAGAAGCAACCACGTGGAGAGCAGAGAAACAATTTAACATTGAAGATTGGGAATATGTCAAAGCAATCGCAAATGGAGTTACCAAAGATTCTTTAAAATTGAATTCCTTGCCTTTTGCTGTAAAAAAGAGAAGCCGGAATTTGAATGAGGACGATCTTCCCGAATATTTTGATTCAGCTGAGAAGTGGCCAAAATGTGAGTCTATCCGAGAGATCAGAGACCAGGGAAAGTGCGCCTCCGCTTGGGTAAGTAGAAATTACATTTAAAGGTAACATAATATTGAAAATTATAAAAATCTTGATAACCACAGCCCCAGCATAAACCTGGATTATTGTGTATACGATACGATTGCAAAATCACTCTGCTTACTTTTAAATTTAAAAGAGTTTCGACTTTAAAAGTTTAGTTTCATACCTAATAAAAAAAAATTATAATACGATAAAAGAAAGCAATTCTATAGGAAAAATTTAGAAAATTAGTTTTGAATTATGATAGAAATATTTTGGTTAAGTTAATTTGTATAGCTTATCAATATACTATCTTCATAATCAGTGCTCCCCCTCCCCCCCCCGAAGCTAAGATTTTTTTAGATATTTTCCACATATTTCATGAATACAAGCATAAAATACGGCCTCATGAGGTCTTGACCCCCCCCCCCCCGAAACTGTCTAAACTGACTCGGCCCCCCCCGAAACTTTCACCTATATACGCCACTGTTCATAATGATTTATTATAACTTTTTAGGTAAGATGTAAACGTTTAATTTAAAAAAGTTTATTAAATTATTAATTATTAATTTTTAAACACACCAAAGTTGTAGCCCTTTTTATTACCTATAACTTTTGCACTCCAATTTGTTCGATAGATCTAGTTTCGCTATAAACCGTAAAAAACCAATATCCACTCTAAAAGCTTACCTTAGCTTCACCCCAATAACACGGATCGAGTCTAATTTTATTTTACTGTTGACTGCAATAGATTTTCTTTAATTCTTAATACTACTATTTTTTCCCCTTCCCAAAGCTTTGTGCACGGTTCTATTTTTGATAAATTTTATTTGCGCTGATATGGTAAAATATTAAAGTTAAGTTATCTTTATTATGGTTTGTAAAAATATTACCATTATAAAAAATATTAAATTTTTTTTAATTAATAAAGGTAAATAAGATCAAAGTGTGCTACTTAGAATGGAGTAATGGACATTCGGTATATTCTGTATAACTAAACTATAAATTACATGGTCATGTTACAGAAATTAAATTCAAATTTAATAAAAACAAGAAAAAAAAACAAAATAATAAATAACACAAATCAAAAAATGATATTTGAACTGTGAAATTTTATTTTTATTTTTTTGAGGGAGACAAAAGACTTTTACCTAAATTAAAATTAAAACCCCATAAAATTTCACATTTAACTTTGTTTTTACAATTTTCTTGTGAAATTTGGTTTATAAGTTACAGTTAGCAACATTTAAAATATGGCTTTCGAGAATGAAAAATAATGCGGCTAAATGATGACGATTTTAAATGGGTGGCTTCCGCTAGAGCACATAATAGTCAGAGCATATTATTTTAAAAGGCTTTCCGTTTTCGGTCTAAAAGCAAATCATATTACTTTTTGGCAACAGACCATTTCCCCCTAATTTGACCCCGCTGAATCCGAATATCTCTGTTGCCAAGTCGAAAAATCGACAGGGACGGAGAAAATCCCCCCCAAACCCCCAAAAACCTGTTTTTTTTTTAGTTTTATGCAATTTTCTCGAAAACTAACCTTTTTATCAAAAATTGCAAAGAACAGTTTTTTGTGGAAAATAAAATTCCCTTTCCAACGATGTATTGGTCAATAAAGTTAGGAAAAGCAAGTAGCTCTTCAGTGGCGTACGTAAATTGGGATTATTTAGAAATACATGTTTACTATAGGTTTTTCAAATTTTTTTCAAAAACTACACTTTTTAGGAACAAATATGTTAGTATTGTAGAACATAACATTTTCTTTTATCAACTTTATTAAAATGTCGGGTTGTTGCCATATTTAAGGCTTCAGGGGCGTACTAATATAAACTTATTTTAAAAAATAACTGAAATAATCAGTTCCTCTTGCATATTTAAATAGATATTTAAAACTACGATTTTCAAAAAAAATGTGCCTTTATTCTTTATTGAGAATAAGACAATTTCTATTTAAATGATATAATAAACTGTTTTTTGATAAGATTAGATATTTTGATTTATCTAAATAAGTTCTTTAAAGCAAAAAACACCGGTGGTTATAAGGGGAGGGGGCATAGGGGCCATGCCTCCCCCTAAGCAATATTTTTGTGCAGAAAGTAACAGTAGTAACTTTTGAAAAAACAAAACAAAATCGACAAAACAAAATATTAAAAATACAAATTTACCATATCAAGTCGAATTGACCTGTCCAGTCGTACTTTCGATCTTTTGTACTTTCGATCTTTTGTACTTTCGACCTTTTGTACCTTCGGCCTTTTGAACTTTTGACCTTTTGTTTTTTGATCTTTTGTACTTTCGATCTTTTGTATTTTCGACCTTTTATACTTTCGACCTTATTTTTTCGACCTTTTGTACTGTCGACCTTTTATCCGCCGCTCTTAATTATCCACCGAAAAGCTAATAAGACACAAAATTGATTCGTTTGGATTGATCTTAAATAATTTCTTTAAATTAAGTTATACATCGTTTGAAAGGAAATTTTATTGGCTATGACGAAGTATAGAACACATTTTTTGATAAAGAGCTTGGTTTTTAAGAAAATTGAATAAAACGTATGTATAACATGTTTTTTTTAATGATTTGTTGAAATCACCCCCATTGACGGACGTCGCTGGAGAGTTTGCTATAAGTCAAACCCCACAGAGTTTCACATTTTTAAAAGGGAATTTCCCTGTCTACAAAAAAGTGTATTTGGAACACTTCCTCTAATACAACCTACTACTTTTAGGCTTTTGCAGTAGTTGAAGCTGCCTCCGATCGCATCTGTATTTTCTCCAATGGAACTTTACAAACAAGAGTATCGGCACAAGATCTAATAGCGTGCAGCACAAGAAACTCAGGATGCCAAGGTGGCGACCCGACTTATGCCTGGCTTTACTGGATCGACACTGGCATTGTAACTGGCGGCCTTTATGGCAATTCAGACCAGGTAAAACAAATTAGATACCGGGTGGGGCAAAAAAATCGGAAAAAATGTTTTTCAGTTTATTTCTCTGGCGGTACTATCGATTTTAAACGAATAAATTGTAAAATAAATATTCTTTTGTTCGTCATTTTAAAGTACAAGATGGCAGACAGAATTAAAATTAATTCCTGAAATAGTCTTGTTTATTCTTATGTTCCAGAATTTTTTTGAAATGTTTTTTAAACTTGTAATAAAACTCTATTTCTGCCATCCACAAACAAGTTTGAAGCATTAAACTCGGTTTAGTAGTATTATTTTATCAATTATACGACTGCCTTCTCAATTTAGTCTGTATTAATTTCTCCACAAATGATTTTTTACTAAATCGAATTTCATAAATTAAATTGTGATGAGAATCGACTACTCTTTAAGAATAATAATAAAAATTTGCCGCTATCTTGAAGTCAAAGAAGGCGGACTATATCTAATTTGACCCTCCATAAAGAATTGCTCTATCTTATGTGGCGATACATTTTTCGACCATTTTTAAAATTACGTAAAAGACCTAGGCTTGCCCCATAACAAGGTATCGCTCAAAGTTTCTTAGCTTGATGCTTTTTATTTAATTAAAATCGTTTCAGTAATAACACATTTATAAGAAAATTTATGCTAAAAGAATTGGCAAGGCAAGCATATAGTCTGTTAAGCAATAGTTTAACACAACGACTCCTGAATGTTTGTATAAAACACTTCTTTGTACTATGAGAAACCACACATCTTGGGAGACACTTATAATTTCAGAAGACTATGTCCAAGTTCAAATAAAGAAGCAACTTGGTACTAATCTGCTGAATTCCCATTACTGCACCTTATAAACCTTCAATGGCATTATTAGGTTGTATTCCGTAGTTTTTATATACGGGGGATTTTTTACAATACTAGAGTTTTGAGAAATTAATGTTGCAAACACGCAATTATATATTTTGTAACGCATTTAAAGTTTCTTTGTATGTTCCACTGAAGTCGAGAAAAAGCTTTGTCATAGACTTTAATATTTTGTAGGGTTGCCTTTCATATTCTATACCAGAATGTGATGACCATCCACAAAATTGTCTTTACAACACAACGACTCCGGAATGTTTGAAAAAATGTGATAACACTTCTGTGGACTACGAAAAATCACGCACCTTTGGAGACACTCTTACAATTTTAGAGGACTATACCCAAATTCAAGATGAAATAATGCAATATGGTCCAGTTGAAACAACAATGACTGTGTATGATGAATTCCTAAACTATCGAAACGGTAATGGACCAGAAATAAAATTTTAGACTTCTACACCAGTATTTACTAAGACCTTAAGACTTAGCATTGTAGACCGGGTTTAGGTATCAAGTCTATAGACTTGATACCGACCGGTTTAAGTGTATTTTTTCAAATGTGCAATATGATAGTAAGCATTTCTCAGTGAGTTTCATCTCATATAAATTCAAATTAACTTTACAAATAAAGAAAAACCACATAAAAATTTTGTAACGAAACGTCATTTTTGGGAAATTTAGTAAGTGCAGTCATAGGATTCCCGTTCAAAATAGTCTCAAATTCTAGTACCACCCCTGAGGGGTGGTTTAAAGTTCGAAAATCAATAGAAAAAATCCATGATTGACAAAAAAACTTATATACAAAAATATTCAAAGCTAAATAATATAAAAATAATTTAAAATTATATCGTAGATGCATTACCGTATTAAATACGTATCAATATTTAAATACTGTAAAAAGCACAAGATATATTAGTTATATCGTCGCCAAAGGCCTTCACACACACCTCCGTAGCATGGTGCATAACGCGTGGCATGGGGCTTTCAACCAATCAACGATCGAATAGCAGCGGCCATATTGGTTTTGCATAAGAAAAGTCCATAAAGCCGATCACACACAAAAATGCATAACGCATAGCATGGCGCATAGAAGTTCAACCTTATGGACTTACGCAAATCCAATATGGCCGCTGCTATTCGATCGCTGATTGGCCTTGCACCACTATGTGCCATGCTATGCGCTTATGCATTTTTGTGTGTGATGGGCTTAAGGTTGAACTTCTATGCGCCATGCTATGCGCTATGCATTTTTGTGTGTGATCGCTTTAACTTGTCTAAAAAATTAACATGTAAAATATAGCGGACAGCTGACACTGACTTACACCGTTTTTATTCGACATTTCCTAGTGACGTTTGGAGGTTTAAATGGGTACCATTTTTAAACCAAAATATTTTATTCTGATTATTTATTTATAACGTTTGTGTGGAAATAATGTCTTTGTTAAAACGAAAAAAGATGACCCATATCGCAAGGTATTTGTGAACAATTTATATAAATATTAAAAACTATTGTATTCACGGGAAAAATAAGTTAAATCTTCAACCAAAATGTAGACTTTTAAACCTAGGATTGTAGCACTTGACACTGTAGACCCTTTAGTAAATACTGGTGCTATTGTCTTTATTTATTTTAAACACGTCGTTTCGGTTCATAACTTTCTCTAACCGTTTTCAAGTGTACCCTAAACAATTCAGTCTATCGGCTACTACTTGTACTACTTGGTGTGCAGTCGGGTGTGACGGTCATTTTTAATCCTAAGCCTGTTTTCCTTAAGGAGTGGTTTCCATATGTTTGGTATGTTCCTGCTTGGTTGACTAAAAACTTATTTATTCTGCATTATAAACGCTGCTTCAATAAACTTTCGTTTTTACCAATGCGACTCCTAATGCCAACCTTTAGCTTCAGACTACTGAATCCTGTGATCATTTAACCATGCATGATCTGCTAAACCGGATTTTTCAATATCCCCTAATTGGGTACTTTTTAGATGTTCATTTACTCTAACATAAATAGGTCGTTTCGTTTCACCTACATATGATTTACCACACTCACACGGGATTGGGAATGTACTTACATTCCTTATTGTGTAAGGAATTTTCTGGTTTTGTTTTAGTTACAAAACTCCTTATCATATTTCCCGATGAAAATACTGTTTTTATATTATAGTATTAGTCGCCGTCGTGGTGTAGTGGTAGCAATGTTTGTTTCCCACACCGGCGCCGGCGGTTCGGGTTCGATTCCTGGCTAAATACTTGGTTGTTTGTGTTTGTTTAAAAATGTTTTAACTTTGCTAAAACTTTGCCAAACTGGGCGATTGATCCTGAGAGTATAAATAAAAAAAATAAATAAACAAAAAAAAAGTCCTTTTTAATATTGTTAATTTCAGTGGTTAATTCTTCATTATTACTACAAATATTTACGGCTCTAAAATAAAAACTTCTTATGACTCCTTGTTTTGTAGCAACAAATGATTAGACTTAAAATTTAGGTTCTTGTGTGTGTAGGTTTCCTATATACAGTGGTTTGAATGTTTCTGTCTAATCGTTTGACAAGAACATAAAAAAAGTTAAGGCCGAATCCTTTTCAATTCCCATGGTGCATTTGATTGTTGGTCGAATACCGCTCAGATGGTGTAGAAAATTCTGTTGTTCGTCATCATTTCCCGGCCATATAATACATCTGTCATCCATGTATCGTAGCCATAGTTTTGTGTTGATCGCATGGTCCTCGAACCACTCCATGTAGATGTTTGCTACCACTGGCGAAAGAGACGAACCCATCGGAAGTCCATTATTTTGCACCTAAAACTTATCTTTTACTTGAAAGTAAGAGCTACGGAGACAGAGCTCCAACAAATCCATCACCCCCTCCACCAATAGCGTTTTTCTCTCGTGAAGTGTATCATCAGTACGTCGTGTTTAAAATAAGTAAAGACCATGGAAGTCCGAAATTTTATTTCTATGCAATGATTGTCTACGAGTTTTAAACAAAGGGTTAATAGGCCAGTCATTATAATATACATTTGAGCTTGCAAAATGCTAAAAAGTTTTAAAATTTGACAAGATTATAAGTTGCTGATCCTTAATATTTTAGAAAGTTTGCAACCTCGAGCGATGTCTTTTCGCGCCGGCATCTTGGAACAATGATGCCCCAATTCAGTTTTCTTCATAACATGCATGAACGTACGCAGCAAGAAGTTGGGAAGGGGGCATTCGCCCCTCCCTAAATGTTGAAAACAATTTAATAATTTCCTAATTTCCAAACAAAATAATCAATCAATCAAGTCAGAACTTTAAACTTATCTTGCAATCTAAAAGTTTAGATTCATTGCAATATGGAAATCGCATTAAAAAAGAGAGCCAGTACACATGTCTAAAACTTTGACAGTAAAATCGTAAGAACGGTTCAGCAAATAATTCGACAAAATGCTGGAAATTATCTTTATTAATACTATATTTGGACTATCTGATAATGTCTTTGGAGCATCGCTTTTCCGATAAAAACCTATCAGCTTTCGAACTATTGTTATTACATCCGTTTGTTGTGCCGGACTTGCCAGCCAGTGAATTAACGATGTCTAATAAACGATTTTTAGAATTTTGCCATTTAAATAAGCTGGTCGATGAGGCTGAGGTAACATCTGTAGAGATACAAAAAAATTAATAAAGAAGAGTTAAAAGGCTTGGTAGTAGCAGAACTTGTAAAGCAATCGGATTTTTTTTCCATTAACAAAAATTTCTCTACATATTTGGCTAGCATTGCATTGTACAAGTATCGTAGCACGATCTTTTAGTGCTCTATGCAGAAGCAAAACTTGGTTAAGATCCACAATTACAGGAGATAGATTAGGCGGTTTATGCATGATGAGTGTACACCATTAAATTAGTTTTAGAAAAAAATAAATAAGTAAAAGAGGTTTTAAGCAGATTCGCTGAAGCCGTTTCGTAAAAATGATGTGTATATATGTTCGTCTTTTCGTTTTTATTTTTTTTTCTTCATTTCAACAAATTCCTAAATAAATTCAAATTAACATACAAAAAATCAGGTTTGGCTGAACGTTTAGCGGAACAGGAAAAACATCGCAAACATCAAGAGCTAGGCCACTTTAAATTTCTTTCCTTTGCTGTAGAGACTTTTGGTCCTTGGGGGGAAGAAACACTTAAATTTGTTTCTGATTTGAGATTTCCTCAATTAATTAGCCTAGCTACTCAGCGAGGCAATGCGGCTTCAGTGTTAGGGACGGTTCCTTTCGAATCAGGTCTGAAAGAATTATTTTAGGCTTTATAAAGGCTTTTTTTATCTTGGTTATATTATTTTTGTTATTTTTTAAATTGTTAACTTCTATATTATAAATATTTTATTTATGATTTTATGATATGAAGTGGACGTAATATAGCCGAATTGTAATTGAATATTATTTTATATTTTTAGGAATTTACCAACCGACACATCGAGCGTTAGCAATCGGAACACATGCGGCAAAAATTGTGGGCTGGGGCATCGAAAACGGTACCAAATATTGGAAAGTTGCCAATTCGTGGAACAGCCGATGGGGAGAAAATGGATACTTCCGAATTATTAGAGGAATTAACAGTTGTAAAATTGAAGAATTTGCTTATGGCGGTTTTCCCAAATTGTGATCAATTAAAAAATAAATTTGTATACGTTTTTTGCCTTTTTTTCAATTATGGTAGCCCGCCGTCCTGATTTTTTGAGTCTTGCCTGCATCCGGACCTCTATGTCCCGAGTCCTGAAAAGACCCTCCTCGGGACACCAACACCAGTATTTACTAAGACCTTAAGACTTAGCATTGTAGACCGGGTCTATAGACTTGATACCGACCGGTTTAAGTGTATTTTTTTAATACTCACAGGTCAAATAACTGCAAAGATTCGGTTCTCCCCAATGTGCAATATGATAGTAAGCATTTCTCAGTGAGTTTCGTCTCATATAAATTCAAATTAACTTTAGAAATAAAAAAAACACATAAAAATTTTGTAACGAAATGTCATTTTTTGGAATTTTAGTCCATGCAGTCATAGGATTCCCGTTAAAAATAGTCTCAAATTGTAGTTATTGGTTTAAGTCTGCAAAATAATATACTAACTACATTTTCGTGTAAATCTTTAACATACAAAATTTTTCCAATCAAAATTACGAATAAATAAGTGAAAACTATTTATAAACATACATTAATAACAAAATGCGAAGCAATTTAAAATCTCACTGCATTTACATAGGTTTAGTCCGCGAATTTTTTAGTGCGCGTTAATAGAGTGAGCTCACAAATAATTTTTTTGGGGACCGTTCGTTAATTATATTAAATTACGATTGAAGTCGTTACATAAATAATAATCTACTTTCCTTGGAAATACCATTTTTAGTTAGTTAACCTAAACCTTATTTTTAAGCATATTGCTACAAAATTTATTTAAACAATTTCAATCTTAAAAAAAGAAGTATAACTTTGAACTGGTTAAAATAAAAATTATCTTTTAATAATTTTTTAATTTTTCTAAAATTATTTCACAGTATTTTTTAATTTATTATATTCGCTTAATCCTTTGTTAAAAATAATAGATTAACGCACTATTAATTTACATTTCGCTATCATTTAGCATTTGCAATTTTGTTCCGATCTTATAACTTAACCTAAGTTGAATAAAATATGTGAAAAAGAAAAATAAATAGGTATCGTTGAAAAACCCATGTATATGAGTTTGACATCTTTCAGTTCAATGGGTAGCACAAGGCCCGTGGAGACACCGGCAAATAAAAGAGAGGGGTGGGTAATGGGGGTAATTAACCCCCCCCCCCTCCTTAATATTGGTAAAAAGTCAGGATTTTTCCCCAAAAAAATTTTGCCCGGCACAAAGAAGTTTTTTATTGTTACTAAAATTGTACCACTTTTAGTGATATTGGTTTAAAATAAGGTACTTTTATATATTAAAATTTCAAAATTTTTCGTTTGCGCCACATGCACAATTTTTTTTTGCAGGACCCAGTGGCGTGTTGTATAGGCCTCCGCCCCTCTGCTCTTGGCGCCCTTGGCGTACTTTGAGAAAAAAATAGAATTAATAGTGTTATTATAAAAAAAAAGGTTTGTAATTTATTTGACTCCCATACCTATATTTGCGCCCATTAAGGTCTGGCAGGACCCTATGTATGTGGTTTGACTGGATTAACCCTCTCAAGATCAGAGCCTGGATACGCCATTGCGTGGAGAGGAAAATGAGCCCTCTAGGGATAAATTAATGTTCTGGGCCCCCCTTTTATATTTTGTGAATAAGTGAGATGGTTTTCATATTCAATAAACTGAATGTATTGGTCGTCAATAATTTTTTGAAAATTTACCCAGCACCATGTTTAATATATATTTCATCAATGTGTAAGTTAACTACCAACTCATGTTCTTTTAAAAGCTGTATCTTACTTTTTAAATATTGCACACTACCGGAGAGATTACTATCTGTTAGCGATATTTTACAAATCAGTTTTTTAATATTGCGAGGGTGCAGAAGACAAGAGTGCAGATGACATATTACCTTAGTTTTGTAAATTGACATGTATGCACTGGATGACTGGATAAAGCCAACATTAAAGTGTATCCACAATATCTTCGATTCTCAGGTGACCTTTTCAAGAGACATAATTGTTCAATAAGAAATGACAATTGAACACATTTTTCATTCTCACTATCGAAAATGTCACTAAGGATGTCTATTACTTGATCAATCTTATCTTTTACATTCATTCATTTCATTAAACTGCATTAGCTCTTTAAGTGTAACGGTGCTGTCCAAAAATAAAACTCCAACTTTTATTGGCAGTTTGTGTTTTGGTATGGACACATTGTTAACATTTACAAAAAAAGACAGATTACCCTCAACAGTGAGTGATTAGAACAATAAAATTTTGAAATGTCCTCAATATTTGATAAAACATTTGATTTCTTATGAGCTCAAAGTGTTTCAAGACTTTCTTGTATTGCAGTTTCCAATAGTTGCCTCTCGACATCAGCTAATCAACAGTAGATACAGGTTGTCTACTTAAGTATTTCGGAACATTTTCAACACTCTCCATTTACAACACACTTATCAAACCAAATAACCTGCTCGTTAGGAAAATGTTTGATGCAAACTTGTGGACGTTTTAAGATACTGGCAAATTAAAAGTTGACACATATTCGGTTTCAGTTTTATAGTTGGATCGACAACCAATAACACTACACGTTCGCGGCATTGTTGTCTTTTTCGTGGGCTGCGTTATTTTAATAACTTTGATAATGATAATAACTAATAAAATAAAATAAACAAACATACCAAAACTGAAAACACACATGTTTTATAATGACAGCTGGCCGGAAGACGTTCTTTTGTGACCCTCCTACAGTCACGTGATATTTCCGCGCCCGGGCCGGACTTTCTCGTGGGCTGCGGTCCGTACCCTTAGGGTAGATTCTGGTGGATTAATAAAGGAATGTATTAAAGGTCCTATTTAAACGTGTAAATAAGATGTATGTTCAATAAAAGTTATTTAAAGGCATTGCATTTATAGTGCATTCAAAATAAAAGTGTAAGATAACTTTTTGATTCATTGAGATCAGAAAATACACTGTTCCTTATATTAATAACATAATATAATAATTAACATTGTATACAAATTGTAAATATTTAAAAATTCCAAAGAAGGACAAAAGCATTAAATAAAAAAAAGCGTTTTATTTCTTTAAACCTAGCTTCCCCCATATGGTCTCTGGTAGGGAAAACAGCACCAGTTTTGCCAAGCTGATATTTGGAATCATTTTTAAATTATGTATCGCTAAAGGGGAGGAAGAGGGGTTTAGCCTTACATTGCACTTTTTAATATATTTTTGTTCGAGGAGGCGTTACGTAATTTTTGAATAATTTTTTTTTGGGTGAAGGCCCTAAAAAATCTGTCGATAATTAATTATTAAATTAAGAACTGTCATGTGTCCCTACAGAGAAGGATACAAATATGCAGGGGCCAAATAATATTGAAAGTGCATTTCCTAGTAAGTTTAAAAGTACATTTTTTCTATTGCTAGATAGTTGGTTTACTCAATCCACGAAAATAGCTAAATTTAGTTAGGTCTAGTACCTACTCAGTTTATGTTTATTTTACCTTTACCAGAAAGTCCAGATAGTTTTTTCTATACTAAAGCTCTTGGGCATATAAACAAATCTTTTACACTTGTTTTAACCACGAGTTTAGTTTATGCCAAATAATATTCTGGTTAACTCTACCCATTTGTTCCTCAGTGTAAAATTCGATAATCTCATTTTTTCAGATTTTCATATGGTGTAACTAAATAGAAATGTAAAAAGATTCCTTTAAAATATTGAAATCGTAAATTCTATTTAATACATAAAATAGGCTTGGTAATTTTTTCCCATAAGGTGTTTAATTTGATACTTCTACTTACACCACATCATCATTACATACCTTTCTATAATATCAAGTGTGTACTTATAAGCACATTGATAATATAAGATAACAATCTGCATAATAGGCATGTATCGGTATTACACAAGTACGGCCATTTAAAAACAATGTGGAACATGGGCAGTTTACTTACAATTTATTACTAGAACTAATAAAGAAGCAACCATCTGGAGAGCACAATTTAATTAATGTTGAAGATTGGGAATATGTCAAAGCAATCTCAAGATTCTTTAAAATCAAATTCGTTGCCTTCAACTGTAAACAAGAAAAAACGCAATCTTAAGGAATTGAACCGAACCGACCATAAGAATTAACAGTTGGCTATGGTTTAGCCGCTAATACAAGACCATTAAATTTTGTTGATATTGTATACAAGATGGCGACGATATTTCATATTTTCGGAAAACACAATTGGGTTGGAAATACCGCAACTTTTTTTTACAACCAAAATTTTATCTCTTACCGTGTCTGACATCCCCATGAAGTTAGTTTTATCTCGGAAATCCTGTATATTTTTATAAAATATCAAGTAGGTAGTTATAAGTACATTGATAATATAAGATAACAATCCGCATAATAGTGATCTATCGATGTTATACATTAGCAAGTAGGGCCATTTAAAAACAATGTGGAACATGGGCAGTTTGCTCTTATTAGTAGTATTTTTTATATCTACTTCGTGTAGTAGACAACTGCATCCACTCTCTGATGAATTCATTGCTAGAATTAATAAAGAAGCAACCACGTGGAGAGCAGAGAAACAATTTAACATTGAAGATTGGGAATATGTCAAAGCAATGGCAAATGGAGTTACTGAAGATTCTTTAAAATCGAATTTATTGCCTTTTACTGTAAAGAAGAGAAGCCGGAATATTAATGAAGACGAGATTCCCGAATATTTTGATTCAGCTGAGAAGTGGCCAAAATGTGAGTCTATCCGGGAGATCAGGGACCAAGGAAAGTGCGCCTCCGCTTGGGTAAGTGGAACTGTAATAAATTACATTTAGAGGTAACATATTATAGAAATTTATAAAAATCTTGATAACCCAAGCCCCAGATAAATATTTTAATAAAAAATATAATATAAATATATTTTTTTAAATTATAACATATTTTTAAAAATAGAAAATTTTAAATATTATTCTAATTTATTGAGATTTAGTTGTGCAGGTATAGTAGCGTGAAATATAACTGGGATATTCTAAAAATAAATTTTACCTTCTCACACCCTCTAGGGACCATAAAGATATTTTTTTGTCATAGGTAATGAATCAATACCCAAAGTTTGATATAAATTGCCACAAAAATAAGCTTTTTTAAATTTGCAACGATTTCATTTGATAAAATTGCTTGAAGTTAAAAATTTATGACCCCAATGTAAGGACCTTCATATTGGCAGGGCCAAAAAGATGAAAATTCTTGTATTTTAAGATATATAACCCACCAAATAAAATATTTTGAATCAGTGTTTTTCTGATTTGGCGGTGGGATCAAAATAAGATATTGGCCCCTTACAGCGCCTAGGAGCCAGGGGCAAAGTATAAAGTATATAAAATTAGGAAGTGGTCAAACGCAACCCTTTGATGCAAATTTGCCAACATAGCGCAGGGATAAGCCAATTAGGCTTTTTTATACTTAAATTATAAAAAAAATTCCTCCTACCTAAGGGGCCTCGTTAACTCCTTCGATTTTCTTTATATAGCAGATCTGTGAGTAATTGTATGAGCTACCAGTCTAATAAGACATAGTTATGCAGGTGCAATAGTTTACAAGATATAAGGCCCAATCTAAAAACACATTTTGCCCCGTTGCACCCCCTAGGGGTAAAATATATAATTTTTTTGACAGCCAAAAAATTAGTATGTAAAGTTTTATTACTGTAGCTTAAGCCATTTAGAATTGATAAAATATTTTGACGCCCTAAGCCTACTTTTTGACTCAGACAATTTTGCGTCTTAACAGGTCAGGCAGTGTTGGTGTGATCATTAATAATCCATTAAAATAAATGTTAAATTTTCATCAAAGAGCCCACGGAGGCCAAATTTTGACGCTAAGGCCCCAAACTATGTGGTTTATACATTTGCTAATTTTTTTCAATAGAGGACTAGCAAAAATATTTTATCTCAGGGAGTGGAGGGGGCGGCACGGCTAATGACTTATTTTTAGTATAGGCGAATCACCAGGTAAGGTCGTTTAAGGGTTCGGTTTTTTTTATAAATTACTAGTTTTTAGTAGTGTTGTAAAATTTCCAGAAATATATTTTCGGAAATATTTCCGAAAATATTTCCTGAAACATTGGAAATATATGGAAATATTGGAAATATTTAAAAAATAAGAAAAAAGGGAACATTTATTTATAAAAATCATAACAAGACATCGGGAAACCCAGAAGGCTTATACATGAACACAAATCAGGAGTAATTCTTCAAACAAATAAATAGAAATAAGGACAAATTTGTACAACAAGAATCTCATTCTTGACACACTACAATATTCACTAGTCGAGTAAGAGTCATATCTTCATCGCTGTGATCAGCATCACACTCAATAACATTGTCTTGCCTTATAGGAAATAAAAATTGTTCTGTAGCAAGTTTAATGCTTATAAGGTTACAAATTATAAAAGATAATATATTTTTTAAATATTTTCAATATTCCCAATATTTCCAATATTTCTGAGACACGTTCGAAAATGTCCAATATTTCCAATTCCATGGAAATATTTCCAGTTTTTAGTCTAAAACAAACCAGAGATTGGTTGCAGCCATAACATACCTTAATTATTTTGCTAGATATGTTGAATAAAACATTTTTTTGACAAAAGCTTGATTTGTTTAAGTGAGCGGGACTGTTCCGCTTACCTTTACCATCGTGAAAATGTTTATTTTTTGGAAGTTGTTCAAAAAACGTGATTTAAATGATATATATTAATTTTTACATACTAAAGTAAAATTGTTTGCTATATCATATTAGAAGCAAAATTTGATTTTTGTAAAACTATTTTTTTTTAAATTCTATAA
This sequence comes from Aspidapion aeneum, assembly GCA_963576565.1. NCBI lineage: Eukaryota > Metazoa > Arthropoda > Insecta > Coleoptera > Brentidae > Aspidapion > Aspidapion aeneum. The sequence continues at coordinate 49,639,014 of OY755048.1, forward strand.
AACTTTATTAAACGTAGTTTGAGTTTCAAAAGCTAGATAAAAATTGTTTCTTGTAAAAAAAAGCAATAAAAATTAGGTGACATGTGCATTTTCTTGTAAATAAAAAAAAACAATATTCCATATTTGGAACAGTTTCTCCAATGGGGCTTTCTATATCAATCCGGCCACTTTTTGCACTTGTTTTTTAAGTTCCCTATGAGTACCGATACCACCAAGATAAAAAATTTAATAAAATATTGCGATTCCTTAAATCTACAGGGTGTTTTACCTTCCTAATTGGGCAAGAGCCTCTTGTTCTTATTTCTAAACAGTAATAAATATTACTGTTTTTGCAAAATTATGTCTATTTTCAGAAAAAATCATATACCATAGATGTTGTTTGCCCCATTAAGAAGATAAAACACACTGTAGATTTAATGAATAACAACATTTTTTCAAATTATTATCTCGGTGTAATCGGTACTTACAGGGAAATCAAAAAAAAAAAATATAATTAAAAAATGGAATAATTTGGGACCAAAGTATATCAAAACATAACAAAAAGCTTATATATAACACCATTGTAAAAAGTATTATTACATACGGCTCAGAAGTATGGCCAATCAAGGATAGAACAGAAAAAATGCTTTCCGCTACGGAGATGGACTATTGGAGAAGAGCAGCAGGGAAATCAAAAAGAGAAAGAGTTACAAATCAAAGAATAAGAGAAATTATGACAGTGGGGGAACGTACTTTAGTGGATGATATAAGAACAAAGCAACTGGTGTGGTACGGACATGTACAAAGAATGAATGATGAAATACTACCTAAACAAATACTACAATGGAAACCAACTGGCCGAAGAAAACGAGGAGGGCCAAGGAGAAGCTGGACAGAAGGAATAGACAGTAAAATAAGAATAAGAGGCCTAGATGATGAATTATGGGCAAACAGAAACGAGTGGAGGAGATTGGGTATCGGAAGACGTAGAACGTTGTGAAACCGATAAATATATATATATATATATATATATATATATATATATATATATATATATATATATATATATATATATATATATATTTAAAAAAAATTTAGAGGTCGGTTTGATATGGATACATAGTAATAATAATAATACAACCAACTACTTTTAGGCTATTGCAGTAGTTGAAGCTGCCTCCGATCGTATTTGCATTTTCTCCAATGGAACTTTACAAACGAGAGTGTCGGCAGAAGATCTAATAGCGTGCAGCACAAGAAACTCAGGATGCCAAGGTGGCGACCCGACTAATGCCTGGCTCTACTGGCTCGACACCGGCATTGTAACTGGCGGTCTGTATGGAAATTTAGACCAGGTAAAACAGATCAGATACCAGGTGGGCCAAAAAAATTGGAAAATCTGTTTTTTATTTCGATTTCAGAACACTGTGTCAAAATCCAAATAAAGAAGCAGCAGTGTGTTCATGATTCGGGTTAAAATTTACTGTGTGAATTTTATCCAGACGCGTCCGGCGCGGCGTTGACCGGATGTCTTCTGTCTGTCATTTGTCAATTTGTATTTTTTTTCTTTTTATTCTTTGAAGGAACCAAAAATTGTACTAGAATATTGTAAGAATAATGAGGATCCTTTTGTATTTGTTTTGACATAATATGGATATATAATATTGATATTATCATAGAGTAAGATAGCCTATTATTAATGAATTTCAAGTTTAGTAAAAAACTTGACCTGTAATAAATAATGGGGTTTCGTCCTCATTATATACCTACCACATTATGTGAGTGGGTTCACGCATCAGGTGACGCTGCATTTAAAACCGGTGCAAATCCATGTCCCGTCACATGATTCGTTTTTTGAATCAGGGTGGGCACGCATAGGTGGAAACTGGCTTTACGCGCCCAAACTCATTGGTGGAATTTAAAAAATAATAATAATTTTGACAAAAAAAGGAGTCAAGTTGGGTTAGAGTTTGCTCTCATGTTTTATATTCGATATGCGAATGCGCGACAAGTTAAATTTTACCCAACTAGTTGCTGTAGATAAATGGTTGTTCGACGTGTGTTAAATCGTGAACATCATTTCGCTTTCCCCGTGTGCACACCAAACCCAGCAACCGAATCATGAACAGAAAATTCATTCAACCAGACGCACGCGGCGTCAATCATGAATAGGAAAAAAGTAACACCGCGCGCTTCTGGTGTGCAATGTCATTATAGGGTTATAAATCGTAGTTTTTTATATATGGGGAATTTTTTACAATACTAAAGTTTTGAGTAATTAATGTTGCAAACACGCTATTACATATTTTTATCGCATTTAAAGTTTCTTTGTCTTTTACTCGAGGAAAAGAGAAAAAGCTTTGTCATAGTCTTTAATATTTTTTTAGGGTTGTCTTTCTTATTCTATACCAGAATGTGATGACCATCCACAAAATTGTCTTTACAACACAACGACTCCAGAATGTTTGAAAAAATGCGACAACACTTCTGTAGACTACGAAAAGTCACGTACCTTTGGAGACACTCTTACGATTTTAGAGGACTATACCCAAATTCAAGAAGAAATAATGCAATATGGCCCGGTTGAAGCATCACTGATTATGTATGATGAATTCCTTAACTATCGAGAAGGTAATAGGCCTGTTATTATAATAGATATTTGAGGTTGCAAGGCGAAAGTTTTGAAAGTTGACAAGATTTTAAGGCTGTTTTTTTGTTTTTTTTTTTGCGATAAAATATTTTTATTACATAAAACAAGGTACAATTAATGTACAGCAATTGATTAACATAATATTAAAATCGAAGAAATCAATAAATCTGTAAATCTAAAAAAAACTAAAAAAGGAAACATCAACAATAAAAAATTTCCTCTAATTTAGTATCGTCTGGGATTTTCCCAAGAATGGAAGCTGCGTTGCCGCGTTGAATCGCAAGACCTATTTGTTGCTTAATAAAGCAATTTGCATTTTTATTGTTTATTAATTTTGATAAATTTTTAACAAAAGATTTAGCTTCTTCACCCCACGGTCCCAATATTTCGACGCCGAAGGGTACGAAAATGTGCCCTTTGGCTTCCAGCTCTTCGTATTTTTTTTGCTTTTGTTTTTCTCCGTTACGGGCAGCTTCTCCTAATTTTATTGATGTTTGGTCAAGATAAGAAAATGTGAAAGTGTCACTGCAAGTGGCATCCCAAATTAGGGATTTTCCTCTGCACCAAGGAAGCAAAGACAAACCATCTACTCGCTTTCCATCTCTCTTGCACTTACCAGGAGGTTCAAGCACTGAGGGTATTCCTGCAGATACAAGAGTCCTCCTGATAATATTGTTGAGCAACCCGTGGCGAGACAAACGACCGGCACTTTTGTAGCAGCTTAGAGCGCGGTGCCCATAAATGTCTACGGTTTTGCCGCAAGTGCAGTCGTGTATCTCACACAAAGGTTGGCCGAAACGTAAAGAGATGGAAATACGAAAAGTGGAATCATCCAAAACGTTTCCTAGAGCAGATGAAGGTAGAGCCTGTAACCAGGCGTTACTCTCCGGTTCTTGCAGAGCTAGAAGCCTAGCATGATGTTTGGGATCACTGGATGAATTAAAAATAGTTTCGAATTTAGAACGACTAATTATATTATCAAAATCTTTTTGTCGATTGACATTATTGAAAGGGTTTTTATTGATATTAGAAAAAGAAGTAAAAAAATCAGAAGCTTGTTTAAAATTAGAGCCAGAATAACTTAAAATTTCAGGTGATAATATAGTTTTAAGACGATTTGAAGCATCATTAACTGAGCCAAGGAATGCAGAAAAACAAATAGGTTGTTGGTCCTTAATATTTTAGTAAGCATGGGTGTTCGCAGCAATTGGCTGGCAAGGAGGGTATTTGCTCTTCCCTAAAGATTACAAATAATTTAATAATTTCCAAACAAAACAATCAATCAAGTTAGAACTTTAAACTTATTCCAACCTACATAATAATATAGAGTAAATATGTTTATTCCTAACTTTATTTGTTTTCTATGATCTCTATATAATTATATCTTGCAGGCTTAAAGTTTAGATGTATTGCAATATGGAAATCACATTAAAAGAAAAAGCCAGCACATATGCCTAAAACCTTGGATAGAGTTACATGTGCCAAGGATAGTTCAGCGACAGTAAAATCCCCCAACCCTGGCAGGAGGGTGCCCCCCCTTAAACGTGCTTTTTGATAGTTTTTTGCTAATCACTCGAAAACAGTCAACTTTTCCAAAAATCTTCTAGAGACCATTTGTCAAGCGAATACAATTTCCTTTTCAACGATATACCTTAGTACCCCCTGACGGCAGGGGTGCACATTCCTTTAGCCTACGAAAAAAGGGAAAAAATTTTAACATATTTTTTTTATTTTTTTTGTGGTGTTTTTTATCCTTAACCCTATTTTTCTCTCAAAATAATATTTTTGGCTAAAAGCTCATTGTATACAGTTAAATACTTATTAAGCTAGATATATATTTTTAAAAGCTGCCTTGAAATACAAATAAATATGTTTGTAGAAGTTCTTAAATTAAACAAAAATGTTGAACATTAATTTTTGTAACTCAGTAAATAATAATGAGAGTGAGTAAAAGATTGTTTTTGGTTGGTAATAACTTAAAACTAAGCTTTTCTGGTTAACCTTCTTTAAACTGGAGGTGGGGGTCTTAGAGTATTTTCCCAATTATTTGCAAAGTTTTAACTTGGCAAAAAACAACTTAGTAACAATTATTGAGGCTGATGAAAAGTCCTCTCTAACTATGTACAACACGCCCAACATCAATGGCGCATCTTTTGTAGGCATTTAAATAAATGAGAGGTGTGGAAAGACTTTTTTTTATTTAATTTTCCTAAATTTTAATGTCCCACATGCAGTGACGGATCCAGGGGGGGGGGCACCAGGGGTACTTGCCCCCCCCCCCCCGAGAATTTTTTGAATATACAAAAAATAAGTAAAAAGTAAGGTTTTTGCTAATAAAAATTCAAAATTTCTGCTTGCGGCGCATCAAAGTGTATTGTTATTATCATCGAAATTTCAACCACTTTTATTAATAAATTATCCTGAATTTGTAGCCGTTTTTTACCAACAGAGAATGTCACCTAAAGTGCCCCCCCGAGAAGCACCTCTGGATCTGCCCTTGCCCACATGTCTGGTTTTAAAACTTAATTTTAAAGCCGACGAAATTTCCTTTCCAACGATGTACATCACTCTTCCTCAACGCAGCAGTAGATCTTGCATAGACGCCCCAAAAATGGTCAAATTTGATATACCAAGTAATAAAAAATGTTAAAAACAAGTTTAGTGGGGGGAACCACCCCCCCAATTGAAATGAATTCAACTCGAAAAATTTAGTTTTAAGATAATACTAACCAAAAATATTTTTTACTCACCTTGAGTATTATTTACTGAGTTTCAAAAATGAATGTTCAAAAGTTTTGTTTGATTTCAGGATTTCTACTAACACATTTATTTTTATTTCAAGGCGGCCACTTTTAAAAGTTATGTCTTAACTTATTAAACATTTAACTATATACAATGGGTTTTTGAAAAAAATACTTTATTCAAAAAACAATGTGTCAAGGATAGAAAATGCCCCAAGAAAAATAAAAAAAACATATTTTAAACATTTTACGCTCTTTTTGTAGGCTTATGGAACATGCACCATGTACCTAGAAGATACATTGTTAAGGGTACATGGTTAAGAAGGAAATTTTATCCGCTTGCAAAATGATCTTTAGAATATTTTTAGAAAAGTTTACCATTTTCGAGTTATTAGCAAAAAACCGACAAAAAGCTCTTTTAAGGTGGGGAACCACCCCCCTGCCAGGGTTGGGGGGGTGGTTCCCTTTCGTAAAATGTTCGGGCCAGTCTTATGTCTATCCATATCAAGTGTGTTGCTTCATTAAACACTAAGCGCAGTATCGGACCTGAACTATTCAGTGAATTTACGACGCGCATTCACAATATATTAGAATTTTGTCATTTAAGCGAGCTTGTCGATGAGTCTAAATTATGGTACAATTTGAGGAGATACAAAAAAAATAATAAAGAAATGTTAAAAGGTTTTCAAGTAGTAGAAGTTGTAAAGCAAGCGGGTTTTTTTTTCCATCTACAAAAACTGCTCTACAAATTTCGCTAGCATTGACATGTACAACAAGTATCGTAGAACGATGTTTTAGTACTCTACGCAGAGGCAAAACTTGGTTAAGACCCACAAATACAGGAGGATAGATTAAGCGGTTTATGCATGAGTGTACAACATTAAACTAATTTTGGAAAAAAATAAACAAGTAGAAGAGGTTTTAAGCAGATTTGCTGAAGATTCCAGACGTTTCGTTTTAATGTAATAGGTTAATATTTTTTTTTTAAATTATGTGTATAGTATATAAAGTCTTTTCCTTTTCATTTTTTTTATTTTTTATTTAATAAATTCCTAAATAAATTCAAATTAACATCCAAAAAATCAGGTATGGCTGCACGTTTACCCGAACAAGAAAAACATCCCAAATATCAAAAGCTAGAAGGCCGCTTTGAAATTCTTCCCTTTGCTGTAGAGACTTTTGGTCCTTGCGGGGATGAAGCACTTAAATTTGTTTCTGATTTGAGTCGCCTTATTCCCACAATAAATAAAAAAAATTTCATAAGACAAAAAAAGGGCTTAGCTACTCAGCGAGGCAATGATTGTGGCTTCAGTGTTAGGGACGGTCCCTTAAGAACCAAGTCTGAAAGAATTATTTTATACTTTATAAAGGCTTCATTTTATCTTTGATTTTATTTTTGTTTTTTTTTAAATTGTTAAATTTTATATTAGTAAATTTTTACTATTTTATTTTTTATAAAAAAAAATAATCGATTAGCAAAAAAAAATTTTAATTGCATGAAAAATGAAATAAAAAAACTTACCGAAACCATTTTATTTTAATATTTTCCAAACAAGCAGCTACTGGTGTAGTTTTTAGATTATTTGTTTATAGATAAATTCACCTTTCTTTTTTATGGCCCCGTAGAGCAACCTTATAAATCCCACGGAATTTTATACAGTCTGTTAACCTACTAAGTATATGTCTAATTTTGTCACAATTTCATTATGTTCGGTAATGTTTTGCTTATAGCCACGATTCAGTTGGCACCTAATATCAGGCTTGCCTAGCATAGAAAATTCTATTTGATTTGTTTATTTAAATGAATACCACTTACTTTGTGTCTTTTTAACTTTTCACTAAAGTGCTTGATATCCCACATTCCCTTTGCACGCAGGATCACTTCGTGGATTGTTCATAACAAGACAAATAAGGCAAAAAAAAAGCATTTTTTTTCACAACCGCATATTAATTTTTTATAAGTTTTTATGGAATGGAATTTTGGTTAATTGTTAGGTCCGGTCTATGTCGCCCTAAAGATTTTATTTGTAAGTTCAAATGTGAACGTATTTAAATTTGCACATTTAATTATGTAATTGATGGTATTTATTTCCATTTTATAAACAAACGATAACGAAAACAAACAATGACACGCGACCGGCAAGGCTTTTTACTACTGATGACAAACCCCAAATCAAAGCACATTCATACATCTTCAATAAGGATAGAACCGGCAACACTAGAAAGGGCAACGTACGTGTCCTCCATTCCTCCCGCCGCCGCTCGAGAACATCCACCCATATCCCGCTGAAAAACGGATGAAATTGAAACCTTGTCCTGCGCGCGCTGCCGGCTTGTAATTATTTACTCTAAAAAAGTTAAAAGTTCACCCAATTAACCGCTTGTTGCTAACCATAGATAATAAAAAGAACTAGACAATCATGTCGTAAGGGAAGATTTAACTTTTTTTTAAATAAATCAATTAAAAATACTGTTTGTTGTCTAGTTTTGGGAGGGCATTGTCCCGTTGCCCTCCTGTAGCAGCTGCCACTGCCCAATAGGGTATTTGACAAATTTTAGGAAAGAGTTTAGAATAATGCATAGATCCCTAATTTGCTACGCAAAATTATGAAAATAGTATATTTTATCATGACTACATTTAAAATCAAGTTTTCTAATTTCCAATTTGAATTTGCCGCTAAAACACTCATTTCTAGCATGGCGTTGCAATGACGTCACAGCGCAGTAAACTTGCGGACAGATACACGGCATTCAAGTGTTTATTTGTTTTTGATCTGTGTTTTTACTGTTTTTTATGTAAAAAAATGTCCTATAAGTGGTGCGTAGTGCCTCAGTGTACAAAAACTAGCATAAAACACCTGAAAAACTATTTATTCATGTGCCTACAGGAGTAAAAGAACGGAAAAAGTGGCTAGAACTTGCTCGAAGAGACCCAAGGGCCTTATCTAATACAACTTCACTTTACATTTTTATGAAGATCACTTTGATTTTTTTTTCTCACGTTGTCTATAATATATATAACTATTTCGTAAATGATGATGAAATTTTTGAGGTTATGTTTATTACAAGGGGTGAACAACTATAATAGGCAAAAAGGTGTACAAATTTTTAGGCGGTGCTAGACAGTTATTAGGCAGGACTAATGTAGGACTGAGCAGTGCATATGCAAGACTAGGCAGTGCATAGGCAGGACTAGGCAGTACCTACGCAGGACTATGCAGTGTAACATATGCAGTACTTCAACTATTGCTGGTCGTTGTATACTTTTTGCCTACCTGTCCCCCCCTCGGTTTATTACATAAATTTTATTTTTGTTTTTTTTTCTGTGGATTAATTTATTATTACAGTTGCCCAATGATATGGAAAAGTATATGGAGTTCCATTTAATGGGTATTTAATGTATTTAGAAAATTTTGTTTTAAAAAAGCAATTTTTGATTGTTTCTTAATGCTTAAAATAATAATGATTGGATATTTAATTGATTCTATTGTAAGTGGCATATTAAACAAAAAAGCAAAACACAACCTAACCTCAAAATCTAAATGAGTAAAAGTAGGTGAAGAATATCGTAAAAAAACTTTTATACAAAACAACTCATCGAATAATTACATCAACATTTTAAGGTTTCTAAATTCCGCAGAACAAAAATCAATGTTGTTGGCAAGGAAGCCTCCACCCATAAAGGAATTAAGCATTGGCAAGTTGGAGCTATCGGCTTTGGAAAATCCGTTTTCCATTGAAAATAGTTTTTATAAGCAAAACACAAAATAAAATCTAATTTAGGACGATAATTCGCACTTTAAACCAAAGCAAACATTACCATCCATAAGAAAATAACAGAGAAAATGGGTTCGTTCGAAGCGTTTACTGTTTTGTGACGTCACTCGCAGCAGTTTGGTAGACCGCCTGTTTTGAATCACGTGGCAAATTGTTTTAATTCAATGAATTTATTTAATTAAAAGAACTATGAATTTGTGAAAAAATTAAACAAAAAAGTTTGTTTTTAGCATTCCCAAGACCTAAAGAGATATCTAAAAATAAATATATATTTATTTTTGACTACTGTCAAACACCCTATTGTAATTGAATATTGTTTTATATTTTTAGGAATTTACGAACCGACACATCGAGCGTTAGCAATCGGAACACATGCGGCAAAAATTGTGGGATGGGGCATCGAAAATGGTACCAAATATTGGAAAGTTGCCAATTCGTGGAATAGCCGATGGGGAGAAAATGGATACTTCCGCATTATTAGAGGAATTAACAGTTGTCAAATTGAACGACTTGCTTATAGCGGTTTTCCCAAATTGTGATCATTTGTAAAATAAATTTATGTACTTTTTTTGCTTTTTTTTTAAATTATGGTAGCATTTAGGCACGATTAAGATATCACCATTTTTAAAATTTCCAGTATCCTTGAAGATGTCAATTTCATGGACACGCGCAAAAATCTTGCGCTAAAAAATCACGTTCCTTCAAATGCACGCGAAAAAGATCTTACTGTAGCATGCCCGAAACCAAAAAAATTCGAGCGAAAATACCCGCACTGTAGAAGCAAGTATCCTGCTAAAAACAGAGGGTGCTTTTTACTAAAGAAAAATTAAAAAATAAACTTAAGAAACCGAATCTCATACCACACGTGATGACTAATGGACTAAACCAACAGACAAAAAACACAGTCAAACAAAACCTGATATTAACATCAGTAGTCAAAATGCTGTGCTGTGGAAAAACACTACAATTAATGTTGAAGAAATTGAACAAACTTGGTGTGCGAATAACTAGATAAGAAAGGAGCTACTAATATGCCGCAAAATGGTGAGTAATCTTACACCACACGACTTGCTCGTGGGTTTTAGAATTCTAGCCTGCACAATGATCGCTTGCAACATTAGTATGAGTTGCAAGTTATTCTAGACATAGAAAAAATTGATGTCTCACCCTAGCAATACTGCACATCGGGGAGGTGCTGTGATAATAATTAAATAAAATATACCACACTATGAAGAGAGAAGAGAGATTCAAGCTAGATTAGTAAGTGTAAAAACCAAAACATATTATAAACTACTCATAAGTGTTATCTGTATACCACCAAGGCACTTACTAAACAAAAGTGAATATCTTATTTTTCTCAGAAAACTGGGAAGTCGTTTCACACTTCAGGAGGTGATTTTTATGCAAAAAATATCTTCTAGGGATCTAGATTTATGAATTCAGAAAGAAAATTATTTTTTAAGCGATTAGTAAATATCAGTGTCAGCTGATATTAACTGGTAAGTACACATACTATCCAAAAGATCCAGGAAAAAGTCCAGATCTAATAATTGGTAATAGATCACACAATTTTAAGTTACCGGGTGTTTGCCTCCAATTTGAGTATGGGGTACGGGTACTTAACTTTGCGTTTGTAGTATTTTTGGCTTATGCTTCACTGACTCGACATAAAACGTTGCGAAGGCGGTAAAAATGCAATATGTATTGACCCGACCTGAGGGACAAATTATGTCACGTTCATAGATACTGTTTTTCGTTTTATCTGCCTACCTTTTGTTTTTACTCTGATAGTGTCTTTTGTATTCGGTAGATGTCGCCACTTCTTTGAAAAGCACATAGTATCGCAGGCAATATTTAATCATTTCTCTTACCAATATCGCAAGATTAGATATCTATACCGTCTCTTTAGCTTTTCAAAGGTGTCACATTGACCATGCAGTGTTCTGAGGAGTCCCTTAAAGACTAAACAGTTAACTGTCAACACTTAGTAGGTATCCATTAGGCATGGGTAACACAGCAAATTTTCGCGTATCGACACAATGACGCTGACACTGCTTGGTGTATCAAGGCAATGTGTCACCACAATGATGTCATGACACAGTGAGAGCGGTGAGCAATAAGCGACTCGAAATTCCGCCAGCTTTGGCAACACTGATTTTTATTATTTTTTTATTTTTATTTAAATGTTTACCCAATATGTTTGGACTAATTTTTCGGAAGAAAGTTAAAAAAAGGTAAAATGTTTATATTGTGGGCAATTTCTTGTAAAAAATAAATCTACTTCTACCCTTATTCGGCATATGAACCAAAAACATCCTACACAACCTGTCAGCAGGCAAGTTAATAGCAAATCGAGAAGTTGAATTTAAAGAAGCTAGTACCTCATCTCAACAGGTGCCACAGCCGCCAAAAGTACTTTTGACTACCTGTGTTACAAAAATTAGCTCTACCATCAACGTCTTCAGGTGTGGGTAAAACTGGAGGTAAAAACCAAACCATAACTAGTTTTTTTTCAAAGCCTTTGTTATTAAGCAAACAAAAACAATATCGCAAACGAATATCATCCTTTCAGCATCGTCGAGGATCAAAAATTTAAACACCTTCTCTATTTACTAAATCCTAATTACAAGGTTCCTACACGAAAAACAGTTTTAAATTTAGTGATTCCGGCGTTTTACAATGAAACAGTTGACCTAGTTCAACTTTGTTTAGATAGAGCTTTTGCAGTATGTTTGAAAACTGATGGATGGACAGTTTTTATAGTGGTACCGCCCGTTATATTGTTGAAGAAGAGAATAAAATCTTTCTGTCTTCAAATTTGCTAGGATGCATTTATTATATAGAAAGGCACACCGCTGAAAATATATGCAGTAACAAACAAAGTAGCTGCCATTATTTCAGATAATGCCGCCATTATGAAGGTGTGCATTGGTAGCTGGCGATTTTGGGGCTAATTTGCACATTCTTTAGACTTAATTACTCAGTCAGGGTTAAGTGAAATGAAGGAAGTTGTGGGTGAAATAAAAAACTAGTCAGTTATTTTTGAAGAAGTAGCCACTCATGTTCCCAGCTAAAAACTTCTGCAAAACGCATGGACATTCCCCCTCTAAAATGAATATATATGAAGTAGCAACTCGCTGGAACTCTACCTATGACATGTATAAATAGAGTTTTAATAATGAAAAATGCAATTATATCAACCCTGACGATTTTAAGTACTTTATCTCGTAGGAACCAGTAGGATGATTCTGAAATAATTTGTCAACTCAATAATGAAGAATGGCTTATAGCAGAACAGGCAATAAAAGTAATAAACATTTTTAATTTAGTAACCACTGCCAAAAGCAATGAGAAAAATGTTAGTGCCTCCACTGTCATATTTTATTACAAGCAGATTAATAAAAATTTTAATTCTATAAGTGTGGATACAATTATGCCTGAAATTGAAAACATGGTTAAAAAACTTAAACTTGAATTAAACAACCGCTTTCAGGATCTAGAAGAGAACAATTTAATAGCGCAATTGACTATCCTAGATCCCAGGTTTAAAAAATTTGAGTTTATGGACGAAAAAAATATAAACGAGCTGTAGGACCTTATATACGAAGGTAACTAGCACCACGTTATTAGACCAAACCCCTAAAAATGAAAGCAATAATCATTTTACTCATAATCAGGGCGAACCAAAATATTGCAATCCAACTGCCTCGGCCACTGTTGAAGCTGATAAATATTTAGAAGAAGCAATTTTGCCCAGAAAGGATAGTAGTTCGGGGCCTGAGCCAGAACTTTAGGGGCTTGTCTGCATTTTCGCGTACCGTGACGAAATTTGGCACAGCGGTAGCAGACACCTAGGAATGGCATTCTAGAAGTGGTGCTCCGATGGAACCCAGGGCAGGGCCAAGATACAGGGGCGTACTTGAGGCGGGAAAGGAAAAATTGATAAGTTAAATATAAAACTAGTTTCGCGTACCATTTTAGTTTTTTTAAGCTTATAGCTATTTGGTAAACTTATCACGTCCTTGCAATGCAACTATAGGTAAATTTAGTGGGAATAAGGACACTGTTGTTCTGGTAAATATACGTTTTAATCCATCGGTAACGTTTCGACAATGGTTTTTGTCTTCATCAGACCTTCAGACTAGACCGTACATTGGAACAACAAAAAACAAGAATTCAAGCACATCAGGAAAACAAACGGCACAAAATTAAAAACGAAACCCGACATTAATCTGCTAATTATTTATATTTTCTTTTCTTTTTGTTGTTCCAATGTACGGTCTAGTCTGAAGGTCTGATGAAGACAAAAACCATTGTCGAAACGTTACCGATGGATTAAAACGTATATTTACCAGAACAACAGTGTCCTTATTCCCACTAAATTTACCTATACTTATAGCTATGTAGCTTATAAATTTAAAAAAAATCTGTAAAAATTAATGGTTGGAAATAAGGTTTTTTTTGAGGGGTGAGGGAGCCAAAGGTAGGAGGATAAATTGTTAAAATCTTATTTTGTCTAAAGTGGTCGTGTGGGGTATCGATTTCTAGGTAATTTAGTATTATAAACCAAAATAAATATTAATTGAGTCAATACGTCAAACTGTTCACATGATATGTCAAAACTGACACCTTAATCTGTTTTTACGCCAGGGATTATTAAAAATACCTGACCAAGCCTAACTTAATAAAATTGATAACTTAAGTAAAAGTGAAATCAAGTATCCAGGATTTTTAATTTATAACATAATCTGCCATTTCTTTGGCACCAAAGCATACACTTTTAATAAAATTACATAATTGCATCTTGTTTGACATTGGTTGTCAGAAGTGATAATTAAATAGATGTTTGAAAAATAATGATAATACACATTATGTAAAAAATATTTTCTATAAAATTCAAGTTACTGTAATTTTCATTAATATCTTTTTACTTAAAAAAAAACGTCATAAAACCGCTTTTATTTATATATACAAAAAATCGATTGCTGGTACTGTATACTATGTGTATCTTTTAAAAATTATTTTTTTACTATAACTCACCTACGCATTGTTTAATTTTGTTCTTGTTTCACAATTTTAGTGCGGAAAAAATATTAATATCTTGCCTAATTAGGTAACCGACCTTTTAGTTTTGATAATAACAAAGTTAACAATATTACCGACTTTAATTTGAATACCCTGTATCTTTTAAAATCTCTAACTAACAGCTAATTAGGTGATTAACAGTTTAACTTTCAACTGTACATTTTCTAATTTTATCAGTACTGGGAATAGTAAATTACGTGTTAAAAAAAAATATATATTGACAAAAGAAACAGCCTGTATTTTCTTACAATTACAAAGCTAAATTAAACAATGTACACCATGTGAGAAAAGCGTTCTTCTAGTTTTAAACAGTAGTAAATTTAAGAAGATACCTTAAACTGCATAACCGGTATGACCCAAAGTTTGTACTTTTTACATGCTTTTTTAATATCACCTTGTATCCTTTAGGATATTACAAAATTACACAAACATTAAACTTTGTATCATAGCCTGTAATAAGGCGACAAATTGTGTTAAATTTCATTGTAAAATTCTTATTAACGCAGTCGCTAAAATAAATAAAATAAAAAAATAGTAAAAATGACAGCAAAGAGGTTGTCAACCAGTATATACGTTCAGAAAAAGGTAATGATGTAGCGCTTAGTACAGAAATAGAGTCCGATAAATGGTTTATAAAAGAGAATATAGTGATTGCAATGAGATGTTTATTTGACATATCTAGAGTTATTTAAATTTTCAGCACTAAAATAAAAAATTACGAAAAAACTTTATTGTCTACTTACTTTTTAACACACTGTATAAAAATTTTTATTTAAAAAAATCAAAGCTGTACTAGTATTATTGTAACGTGCTGACTTTGAGTTTTCTATAGTAATTTGTAACGTCGTCATAAAAAAAAAACTACTTAAATTGATCATAAAAATGTAACTTATTTTTAAAAACACCCAGTATTTTTAACAGTTTAGCAAAATTTGCAATTTCTTTTAGTAAAATATAAATAAAAGCTAAGGTTCTTTTATTTCGTTTATATTTTTTGAAAATATCGTTACATCTAAGAAATCCACATACCTTTCTATCTTTTTAGATTTTTTCAATTTACAATTATCAATTAAAACCCCCCTGTACTCCGACCCTGTATATGACACACCAGTCCAGAAATTTTTATTTTAAAGAGAAACAACTTGTTAATGCTCACAGTTAATTTTAGCAAGTTATCTTGCATAACTACCCGCCTGGATTTTTTTTCTATCCAACACCCACACCATAAATTTTCCAAAAAAAAATTAGTTATTTTTTATTTCTTGGAAGAAAATGAAACAATATATTTTTTTACCGCTTAAAATAAAAGCGTATATGTCTTTATAAGCGGTGCCAAGTTTTATTGTTCCAGCCTTACATTTAAATTTTATACAGAATTTTAATGAGATAGATGTAATTAAAAATAAAACACTCTCAGCATGTTTGCTCTGCACTGGGTTCGGGATGAGCACCACTTCGTAAAATAATGCGATAGTGTTGTATTATATTCGTGCCAAGTTTTAATACGCTAGCAAAAATGCAGACAAAAGTGGCTTAGGCTCCGGACTATAGCTTAGGAGACCATTAAGATCCTCTTTTGTGGAGAAGCAAAATAAGACCATATATCCTAGATTATTTCAAATTATTAAAACCCGACTCTATATGATGCCTACATCAGTCACGTGCGAAATCAAAATTTCGAAAACAGGCCAAGTCGTTAATGAAAAGCGAGAGAGATTAAAAACGAATAAAGTATCTCAAGTAGTTTTTTTAACAACAAATAAAATTAAAGAAAGAAACATAAGAAAAAAGTTTTCTGTCTTGCCGGGACTCGAACCTGGAACCTCTTGCTCTGTACGCAAACATTCTAAGCATTGAACTACCGAAGACCACACATACATTTTCGGAAAACTTCCATTTATGCAGGTACTCAATACAAGAACGAGAAAATAATTTATATTGGCAATCGCCCATTGCGATCAGAAATTTTAACACACAAAAAGGTGATCTCATGCTTTTAAACGTTGATTCTTTACGTCTAATTTGAGTTATCATACCTTTGAACGTGGGAAAGAATAATTATAGAGATCAGTTGGATGACTTGGTCGAGCTAATACCCTGAGAATTTCTCGTTCTGGTATTGAGACACCGCGCGAAGTTTTCCAAAAATTTATGTGTGGTCTTCGGTAGATCAATGCTTAGAATGTTTTGGCTGTTTTTTGAGATATTTAAATAAATTTAAAGTGATGTAAGTACGTTAAAAATCAAGCCATTACTAAATAAAATTAAACAAAATCGATTTCAAATAAAATTTTGCACACAAACTAACGTAGTAAATCTCTAAGTAGCGGTTAAATTTATTTCAAGAAATTGACCAGTGGCGTAAATATTGGGGGTAGGCAACCCATTGTATATATATATATATATATATATATATATATATATATATATATATATATATATATATATATATATATATATTTATCGGTTTCACAACGTTCCACGTCTTCCGATACCCAATCTCCACTCGTTTCTGTTTGCCCATAATTCATCATCTAGGCCTCTTATTCTTATTTCACTGTCTATTCCTTCTCTCCAGCTTCTCCTTGGCCGTCCTCGTTTTCTTCGGCCAGTTGGTTTCCATTGTAGTATTTGTTTAGGTAGTCTTTCATCATTCATTCTTTGTACATGTCCGTACCACACTAGTTGTTTTGTTCTTCTATCATCCACTAAAGTACGTTCACCCACTGTCATAATTTCTCTTATTCTTTGATTTGTAACTTTTTCTCATTTTGATTTCCCTGCTGCTCTTCTCCAATAGTCCATCTCCGTAGCGGAAAGCATTTTTTCTGTTCTATCCTTGATTGGCCATACTTCTGAGCCGTATGTAATAATACTTTTTACAATGGTGTTATATATAAGCTTTTTGTTATGTTTTGATATATTTTGGTCCCAAATTATTCCATTTAATAAAGTTATTGCTTTTCTTCCTTGTACGTTTCGATCTTTGTCTTTTGTCTAGTATTCCGTCAGCTGTAATTTTTAGACCTAAGTATTTATACTCATCACAGGACTGAATTCGCTGCCCGGTATTTAAGATTAGATCCTGTTTCATTCCACCGATACACATATACTCTGTCTTATTGAGATTAACCTCTAGTCCCCACTTATTGTACTCTTCTATTAGTTTTCGTGTCATATATTCGAGGTCGTCATAATCCTGAGCCACTACTATCTGATCATCGGCGAAACATAAAGTATACAAGGTGGTTTCGTCCAACGGAATTCCCATGTTTTGGCATTTTCTCTTCCATACTTTAAGGACAACCCATTGTACCCTCCCAATATTTGACGCCACTGCCTGTTTTAAAAATATATTTTTTTTATTTCTGTTTTAATTTAACATAAAACAAATAGATAAATTTATTTCTAGAGTAACTTGTCAAAATGAAATCCACCGACAATGCATTTTTAAAGTCTTTTAGCCACGGAATTAGTTGCAGTTAAGACTTGGTGACGACTTTCCTTAAGCTGACGGCACGCCATTTCAACACTTTTTACTAGTTCTTCACGTGTTTCTACCAGCGGCGACGCGTCGGGTGCGCCAGGGGGGGGGGGCTTGCCCCCCACTTCTTTCAAACTCAATAATATTATTTTAAAAACTATAATGTTTGTTTGCAAACTGTAAAATTTTCTTTGGGTTAAAAGTTATACGAGCCCTCCCACTATTCAAGGGCACGCGCCGACGCTGGTTTCTACTGTCGTTCCATAAACAATATTTTTTAGGTATCCCAACACATAAAAGTCTAACGGCGTAATCTCTAGTGATCTTAGTGGCCACGCCACTGGGCCTCTTCGTGCTTACATCACTTTAAATTTATTTATATATCTCAAAAACTAAGCCAAAAATCAAAATTTTGCAAATGCATTTGTTTTTGCTAAATGGGGTGCCTAACCCCAATATCTACGCCACTAGAAAATTTTAGAAAACAAATACAATCGTTACTTAGAGATGGACAACAGCAGTCTGTGTGCGAAATTTAGTGGAAATCGATGTAACGGTTTAAAAGTTATAACGAAAAAACCATTTTTTTCTAAAACTTTGACATCCTGTATATTTGTTAGAAAACTTCTTTTAGAAAAGTTTTCTTATGAAACTCTACTTTTTGTTCGACGTTCTATCACCTATTAAAATTAACCTGGACCACCCTGTATATTTTAAATAGGGAAAAGGGGTCGAGTTTTAAAAGTCTGGGATATCTTTAGAACTTTGTAAAAAAGTCAAAAATCTATCGGTTAGTTTTTGAGATATTTGCCTTCAAATTTTCAAACTTAACATTAAAACAAAAAAAATTATCAGAATTTTATTTTTTTATTTATTTTTTTTATCAGTATGTTAAATTTGAAAAGTTGAAGTAAAAAATGAATCAATAGATTTTCGAAATTTTCACGCGGTTGTATCAAGATAAGAAAAAAAAAGTGCTCCGATTTAAAGAAAAATTATATAAATTTATGTTTAAAATGATTTTGAAACTTTTTTCGTGCCGTCTATCTGTCTGCGTGTCTGTCGGTCTGCAACGGCCAACGCGCATAATTCAAAAACTGGTTGTTTTGGCTCTAGATTTAAAAATTAATAAAATCGGACATAAACCAAAAAAAAAGAATGAGGGTAGAATCGTGCGCAAAAATTGGCAAAGTATTTTAAATTTATTGAATTACATAAAACTTGTAACATATCAATACTAATAAAAAAAAATTACAATTTTCTGGACTTTTAACTAAGTACTAATAGAACTGAAATTTTTATCACCTTAATTAATTATTACTGCACTATTGCAGACAGAATAACTGAAGGCCTGCCTACGGATTATGCTCCACTTTTATACATGAATCATGTCAATATTAAAAATAGCTTTTTCTTTTTACCAACAGTTGCGGAGGAGGTGTTGATATGTATTAAAGAAATAAAAAACCAGAATTCATGTGGAGAAGGTAAGATCTCTGCAAAAATATTTCTTGCTCTTCCACCGCAGGCTCTTTACTGTTTAACAACAGCCATTAATTTCTCTTGGGAGTCAGGGATCTTTCCAGCAGAAGTAAAAAGGGCGAAGGTCATTCCAATCCACAAAGGTGGAGAAACAACCAAGGAATCAAACTACAGGCCTATCTCACTACTATCTACACTATCAAAAATTATTGAAAAACTTGCAAAAAAAATAATGATGGCTTTCTTAGTGGAAAATAATATTCTTAGCCCTAACCCATTTGGCTTTCAGGAGAGGAAAGGCACTAATGATGCGATCTTTAGATTCCTGAAGTGTGCTTACACTTCGATCAATGATGGTGAGGCTGCGGCTGCAGTTTTTTGTGACTTGTCTAAACCTTTGATTGTGTGGGTCACAACATTCTGGAGCTGAAGCTTCGACATTATGGTTTCAGTGAAATTGATTGGATTATGTCTTTTCTACAAGGCCGATCTCAAAGAGTTTTTGTTAACAATCAATACTCCCCGTCCAGAAACATAACTTGCGGTGTTCCGCAGGGCTCAATACTTGGTCCCCTGCTTTTCCTTATTTATGTCAACGACTTGTGTCAAATGAATGTGGGAGCAGAGCTGGCTGTTTTTGCGGACGACATAACTTGTCTCTGGCACTGTGAAAGTGTGGAAGAACTAAGGAGAGTAGTTTCTTTGGGATTCGTACAAATTAAGCGTTGGTTTGATGCCAATAACCTTGCGCTTAATATTGATAAGAGCAAAATTATGGGATTTCAATGTTCAATGGAAGGACTAATATTAGCAAAAAATCCTTTACAACAGGAAAAAAACACAAAAATCCTAGGCGTTTTCATTGACGAAAAGCTGAATTTTGAGGCACATATCATTCCATTGAGAAAGAAGATCGCATCAGGGTGTTTTGCTGTAAGAGTGGTCCGGAGGGAGCTTGGGGTGGAATTGGCGAGAAATGTATACTTTGCCTTAGTTGAATCTCATTTACGCATTGGAATAGCATTCTGGGGTTCATGTAGTAACACGCTATTTGAGTCTGTTTTTCGTTATCAGAAGAGAGCTATCAGGGCTATTTTGCAATTAAAGCAAACTGATTCTTGTAGACCGCATTTTCAAAATTGTAGAATACTGACCCCAATTTCCTTGTACATTCTAGAATCAGTTTGTTTAATCTTTAAAAATAAACACAGAGAAGATTATAACTACCATCATAATCACAACACTAGGCAAAGACAAGTAGTCCATCTTCCAATCCCTAGTTCCACAATGACAAAGAAATCCTTTATCTACGAAAGTAGAAAATTTTTTAATAAACTTCCATTGCAGTTCCGAGAAATTAATGTACATAATGGCTTTAGAACTGCTATTAAGGAATACCTATTAGAATAGTGTTTTTATACCTTGGAAGAGTTTTATATACATAACTAAAAAAAGGAATCTTCCAAGAATTGCTTTGTTTTATATATTTTTAAACTTCTTAAATATTTTGTATTGTTAATTTTGCTTTTTTAATGCTTTTGTTTTAATCTTTTTTAATGTCTTACTGTTTAGATTTAATTAATATTTGTGAATGTGCTTGTACCTATTTGTTTTGATTTGCTTGTTTTTTTATTATTTTATTATTAAGTCCTACTTATTTTTTTGCTAAAAATTATCTAATATTTTGACAATGTGTACTTATTTTTATTGGTGTTACTTAATTATAATTTTAGACAACATATTTGTTAGTTATAAGATTGATGCTTTGTCAACAATATTTTTTTTTCTTTGACAACAAAGCTTTTTCTGATTCTGATATTCCCAGAGTTGAGAGGTCGCTCAGTCAGACAATGTTCTTTTCTTTGGGTGCAAGGATTTTTAATTGCATACCAGAGAAAACAAAGAAACTGCCTATTAAAATATTTAACAAAAAATTTAAAAAAATTTCTTACAAAACAATTTGGTCAATACTATTCTAGCCAGATCATTTGATGTCCCTGTATTTTAATATTATCTAAAAATTATCTCATTCCTTAAAAATAGAATGCTGTTATAGAATTAGTAACTAAATGTACCTATTTACAAAAGTACCTGTTTAAAATATTAGAATATAGGTACTTTGAAATAATATTAGTTATTCCATAGTATGTTTTTGTACCTACTTATGTTAAAATTTGGTGTTTTTACTTAAAACTAATAATCTGTATTCATATTAACTTAATTTAATTTATCTATCTACTTAAATTTATTGTATTTTAAAAACTTTATGTAAATAATAAATAATAATGGCCTTAATTTAATTTTTTATATTTATTTTTATTGTAAGACATTATTACAATAGGAACAGATAAATAAATAGTACTGATCTAAATAATTCAACTTTTTATTTAACAAATAACATAGTATCTAGGTCAATACTATTTATTTATCTGTTCCTATTGTAATAATGTCTTACAATATTAATAAATATAAAAAATAAATTGCGGCCATTATTATTTATTCTTTACATAAACGATTTATCATCAATTTAAAAAAATTGTTTAATTCAGTTGTTTTTGGATGATACGTTAACTTACTTAAAGGTAGTTCTTTGGAAATTATTCATTTATTAAATTCTGACTTAAAATTAGTTTTAAATTGGTTAAAAACAAACAAATTAAAGTTAAATCTTAATAAAACGAAATGCATGACAATAAATTTGAAACCTAATCCATTAAATTAAAATAGACAATAAAAGGAATCTAGGATTTATAGTAGACTCAAAATTAAAGTCTAATTTATACTACAACAATATTATCTCCAAAATAGCAGCAAAACTTTTACAAGATATTTAGGAAGAATAAGTCATTATTTATAATTTTTCTCAAAAAAATGTGTATAAAACACAATAATTTTGCCATATTTTTTATATTGCTCCACTATTTTATATTCAGTTAATAAAGACATTCTGGAAAAATTACAAATTTTTCAAAATCTTGCAATGAGAACAATTTTAAATGCAGATAGATATATGAAAATAAATACAATTGTTAAAGATATTAAACTGACTGAATGAAAAAAAAATCATATTTTATAATGTTTGTATTTTTATTTATAAATAATAATTTACTAACAGAATCATTAAAACAATTTATAAATCTAAATTATAAATATCACACTTACAATTTTCATTAAGGCACTTCATCAAAATTAGTCGTTCAAAAATCAATATTTTCAAAATGCTTGAGTAAATACAATAAATTAAAAGTGTAAATAAAAATAAACCAAATTTAAAAAAAAATTTTTAAAAAAGTTTAAAGAAATATTTATTTAAAATACAATTTAAATAAAATTATTAACATTTATTAATATATTGATAGTTTATTCTTATTTATTTATTTCTTTTGTAAATTTGAATATTAATATATAATTTTAAGTTAAATTAAGAAAACTTTGTAGCAAAATTACTTACTTACTTACGCTTAATAAAAGCTTAAAACAAAAAAAACAATATATAAAAGTTATTATCAGATACTCAATAGTCTTAGCTTACAGATTTTGTTTTATTAGTTTACAGTTTTCCTTACATTTTGTGCAATAGTAAATTGATGAGACATTCAGGGTTGATTTCCTTGCTTTGTTATTTTGATAAACCTTAGTAATAATAATAGTAGTAGTATTAAATACAGTCTTTGTAAAATGTGAAAGACTGTATTTAAATAAATAAACAAAATTCGAAATTCATTTTTTTATTTATAATTAATATAGGTATATAATAAACTTTTTTAATGCTATTTATTAACAAAAATATCAATTACTCACGTAAACAATTATTTCCACTTAAAGCAATATTTTCATCCAATTCTGCAAGATTAAAAATTTCGTTGCCTAAAAATGCCATAGTATTTATGTCTTTAGTCGTATTACAGGTTCAATCAACTCTACCTGAAAACAATATGAAACTGACTGCGTGATTTTAGAGTTTTCAGTTTGAGTGTGTTGTGGCTTGACGTGTTTCTTGTATTGAAGTAGTGGTAAAAAATGAATAACTCTCTTAATAGTAGGGGAGGCCGTGATTATTTTTTGAAACTTATTTTCTAAGTCAGTGTATTTCATATGTAGGAGCTGGTTTTGGTTAAAATTGACTTACCTAGGTGTGCTGTTCTCCTTTGAGTTTACTCGCATTGCACGGACGCGAGTATTTCATATGTAGGAGTTGGTTTTGGTTAAAATTGGCTTACCTAGGTGTGCTGTTCTCCACTGATGACGTGAAATACACAGAGACGTACATCTGGAGATGCCACCTTGTGTAAGTAGGAAAACAACCAAAACCAACTCTTCCTTCTCTTTCTGACACTCGCGAGTTAGGCACACACATCTTTGTGTGAAGTATAAAATTCTTTTTGATTTTTATCGATACACACACAGCACGTTTTCCATCTTTTTTCTTTGCATATGCTTCGGGCACTACGGCCTTTTAGTTGCTACGTGGTTTAAAACCATATTTAATGGACGAAACTTATCATAAATGGCGCGGCTGCATCTCAGACAAGACGATGCCAGTGTGCTTAAACTTTCAAGTGCTCGAGCCAGTTCGCTAGATAGCGCTACACCTTTGAGTTTACTCGCATTGCACGGACGCGAGTATTTCATATATAAGAATTGGTTTTGGGTAAAATTGGCTTACCTAGGTGTGCTGTTCTCCACTGATGACATGAAATACACAGAGACGTACGTCTGGAGATGCCACCTTGTGTAAGTAGGAAAACAACCAAAACCAACTCTTCCTTCTCTTTCTGACACTCGCGAGTTAGGCACACACACCTTTGTGTGAAGTATAAAATTCTTTTTGATTTATAAATAAGTATGTTTTCTGTTAATAATAATAATCAACAATTTTTCTTTCTTATGATGATTGTCCAATGGGTTCAAAAGGTCAGTAAAAATATGAGTCGACTTATTTTTTTAGTTCAAATTCTTTTTTACTAAGAAGAAGAGATCATGAACATTATAAGAAAAGTTCTCTTGCTCATCTTAAGTGGTGGAAAATATCCCTAACTGGAAATCTTCGGATCAAAAAAGTAGGTTGATTTGTGCCTTTATCTTCTTTGTGAAACTTAACGTATAAATAAACTGATGTGATAATACACTATAACTTAAAATAACTCTGGATCATTTACAATGTTCGAAAATACACACCGGCGTCTTCAAAACTGGAAAACCATGAACTTATTTTCTTTGTTTAGAAATTTTTTTACATGGAGGATTATACTATATTATCATGATGAAAATTACTTTGGCTGTTATTTACAATCACGAAAGCTTCGTCAGAAAAGCTTTAAGCGTTAATAACACTTTGGAGGTCAGGTTGTCAAACGACAGGGGAGAAAAGTAGCACGTGCGTATTTAGGTAACGGTCACTTCCAGTTCAGTCTCACTTACTTTCGGTTCAGTTTTAATCACTTCCGGTCACTTAAGTCATGTCCGGTTAAATACAGTCTACTGTCGG
This sequence comes from Aspidapion aeneum, assembly GCA_963576565.1. Classification (NCBI taxonomy): domain Eukaryota; kingdom Metazoa; phylum Arthropoda; class Insecta; order Coleoptera; family Brentidae; genus Aspidapion; species Aspidapion aeneum. The sequence goes on from OY755048.1 coordinate 49,663,700, forward strand.
TCACTTCTAGTCAGTTTAAGACAATATCCAGCTCACTTTAAGCAACTTCCGGTTTAGTTTCAGTCACTTGCGTTCACTTTTAGCTATTTCCGGAAACTTCCGGTTCATTATTAGTAACTTCCGGTTTACTTCAGATGTACTTTCGGTAACTTCCGGTTAGTTTTCGGTCATTTTAGGTCACTTCCGATTCAGTTAGGGAAAGTTTTCCGTCTGTTTTTGTAAATTCTGGTCACTTCCGATTGTCTTCCCGTCACTTTCGGTTATTTTCACTCCGGTTACGTACAGTCACTTCTAGTCAGTGTTAGATCATGTCCAGCTGACTTTAGACAAGTTCAGGTTACATTAGGTTTGGTTAGGTTAGGTTTCATTTCAGTTACTTCCGGCTATTTTTATCCACTTCCGTATACTTACGGTTTACTTTCAGTCACCTCAAGTTCAGTTTTAGTTACTTCCGGTCAGTTTTTAGTCATTTTAGGTCAATTCCGGTTCACTTTAAGTTACTTTTTTATTTACTTCCGGCCGCTTTTGTAATTTTTGGTTTCTTTCAATTGTCTTTCCATCACTTCCGGTATAATTTCACTTACTTCCCGTCCCTCATGGACACTTACGGATACTTTTGACACATCCGTTCACTTTTGCAAAAGCTATAAACAAATTTTAAAAAATACCTTGTAAACCTGCAATTGGGCGCTTGCGGACATATTAGCATGGGAACTTTTAGTCTTAAAATAAGCCAAATAATCACTCGTCATTTGTAGGTGGGCCTAATAAAGGTTAATTAAATCGAATGTATCAAATTGACGGGCATCGGATAACTCTGGAACGGCTTTGAGGCTTTTAAATAACAACCAGATGGTATTTTAAGCTTTTGGTATAATATAACCTATCACCTCATAAACATTAAGAACTAAGAATCTAAGGGCACTTATTTCATATCGTTTTTCACTTGTTAAAAATACTTGCCATTCTTAGAGATTAGCCAGAATATTTTTTTAAATTAACTTAAGTATACTCTTTACTAGTGCAACTAGTTTTCTTACTAAGAAAATAAGTTCCCCTACTACAAGTTGTGGTTTGTAACTTGAATTTTTAATGAATTTGGGGTAAATAGAAAAACCCATCTCCCAACGTAAAAAGTGGTTGTTGGCTTTATAGATTATTTAAAAATTGTTGTAGTAGGACAATGGCCTCCCCAGTACCTTCGTTCAGGGATGAGAAGTCTAAATAATTATTATTAAAAATAACTCTAATTAATTAATGAGGCCAAAAAAAATACTTTCTTTCTTGATATCTTATTAGGCAGTGAAGGTGTCATGAATTAAAGTTTGCTAAGAGTCTGTACTTGACACAAAGTTGACCCACAAATATTTATACAGGATGTTGCAGGACTAATGGTATAGGGAAATGGATAAATTCGCCTCCGCCGATTGGCCGCCGGGAAAACTCACCGCCGCCATGATTTTAGTTTGCAATTTTGTTTGATTTGTATAGCAAAATTATGTATATTTAAAAGTGCTTTTATACAAAAAACTGTTTTTTTTATTGGGACATTTTTTATGGAAAATAATGGACTCTGAACGGGTAGAGTTAGGTTTGCGATCAAGGTTGGCTTAACACCGATTTTGACTTGAAGAGTTAATTAGGGAAAAAATTAGTTTGGTTAAAAGCCATAAATACACTACGCAAAAAAGTATCGCATCAGTCATAAAAGTTGGTGAAAAAAATTTAATTTTCAAACATTGTAAAAAACAGTTGTTTTTCATTAAATTTAGTGGAAAATACGCAATTTTAAAAAAAAGAGCAGAAAATTACCATCAATTCAAGAAAAAAGAAACATAATAAAAAGTGATCACTAAAACCTTTTGTTGGCTTCTCTGACTCTAATGACGGCCTGAATATGCTCTGGCATGCTCTTAATGTTTCTTAAGTTTGCCCATTCTTCTGATAAAGTTTGTGAAAGTTGATCCAAATCAACTGGAGGGTTTTGTCGAGCTTGTAACCGTTTACCAATGTCATCACAAACATCCGGACTTCCAGATGGATACTTCATCACTTTAATACCAGCTTCATCATGGTAGTCCATTACTACACGGGCAATGTGAGGGCGTGCGCTATCGCGCATTAGAACAAAATTGTTCCTAATTAAAGGAGCAATGGAAATAACAATGTGTTCCAAAATGTCTTTCACATACCTCTGAGCTGTCATTGTTCCGCCTTTCACTATTACCAAGTCTGTGCGGCCATTCAAATGAATGCCACCCCAGACCATAACAGAACCCTCACCGAAACTGTGATGAGGTCGAAAGCAAGCCTGGATATACCTCTCAGCATCTCTTCTGTAAACAGGTATACGTCTGTCTGAGCTATAGAGACAGTATCTGAATTCATCTGTAAAGAGAATATTCTTCCAGTTGTCGACACCCCGATCGGCGTGTTCTCAAATTTTTCCGTGGGTAGCCTGAAAGCTTAACCTCACGAGGGTCCAAGATCTAATGGACACCTAATAAGTGTTGACAGTTAACTGTTTCGTCCTTATGGGACTCCTCAGAACACTGCTGGTGAATGTGACAAATCTTGCGAAGTTAATTAGACAGTTTTGTCTCTAATCAAATGTAAATAGTGAGAAAACTATCGCAAAAAGCGCCATCTACCGAGATACGAGAGAAACACTGCTATACAATATCGATTAATGAAAAGATCGAATGCAAATAAAAGAAAACAACTATAGTCCGTGACCTACGACAGCTCTTTGTCTTTCAGGCCGGATCAACGCATATTGCATTTTTACCCGTCATCAAGACAGTGAGCGTTAATCAACGGAATTTTTAAGCCAAATAATACTAACAAACGTGGAATTTTGTACCCGTGTATTTAAAAATCAAACAAGTTTTGTGGCTAATCGGGCAAAACGGAGTTTTTTGTTTCCCTCATATTTTTCCCTTGATTGACGCTCACTGTCTTGATGACGGGTAAAAATGCAATATGCGTTGATCCGGCCTGAAAGACAAAGAGCTGTCGTAGGTCACGGACTATTGTATAGCAGTGTTTCGCCTGCTTTTGTTTTTTGTTTCTCTCGTATCTCGGTAGATGGCGCTTCTTGCGATAGTTTTCTCACTATTTACATTTGATTAGAGACAAAACTGTCTAATTAACTTCGCAAGATTTGTCACATTCACCAGCAGTGTTCTGAGGAGTCCCATAAGGACGAAACAGTTAACTGTCAAAACTTATTAGGTATCCATTAGATCTTGGACCCCCGTGAGGTTAAGCTTTCAGGCTACCCACGGAAAAATATGAGGGAAACAAAAACTCATTTTTGCCCGATTAGCCACGAAACTTGTTTGATTTTTAAATTCACGGGTACAAAATTCCACGTTTGATACTATTTCTTACTGTTTGTGTAGAAATCCGGGTGTTTCGAACGGTTACTAGTTCTGCTTGAAGCCTTCTAGCCATTGTATGTCGGGTGCGAGGAGACTGAAATGTTAGAAATCTTTCGTCAGCTGCATTGGCGGCGGCGAGTAAGGTCTGTGGCGAATTCGCCCAGCGGCGAATTGAGTGGGCGGCGAGTTTAGTGGGCAGCGAGTTGCCCCGGCGGCGAACTTTCAAAGACCCTGGCACAAAGTAAAATACTACATTCCGTCGGTAAAAATATTTGTGATTTGACTACTCTTCAAAATGACCGGCGTAGCGTGGACTGTCTTTGAAAACTATAACCTCAGTTTTGGCCAAAAACTAAATTAGAGTAGATAGACTAGAAGGCCTTGAAAAAAAACTATGATTTGATTGATGCAACTTTCAGTTACTTTTGTGTCATTTTTCCTTTGTGAGAAACGCGTTAAAATTGCCGTATTTGTATGGCGATTTGATACAGATTCACAGCCATTTTGAGACATTATTTTATGGTTGATAGAATTCTCGTAAAATGGATCTTGTAGCGGGAGGTAAGTAGATTTTATACATGTATACTTTGATTCCAACTGTGATGTGTAGACAAGTCAGACGATCGTTTATGTTTGGAATGTCTGAAATTCTATAAAAATATGAATTTCTTATTAAAGTCGGACAAAAACTTGGCTTCCGTTACCAACCGTTTTCTTGAAATTTTTATTTTCCTAAAGAGTGAATATCTTCTAAAAATAATGTTTTAAAATTTGGTCCCGCAAGTTCCCTGTTTAAAAGATATTAATGATTTACTAAAAAGGTATTTATTAAAGAAAAATGAGGGTTATATTAATCATATACAACAAAGAATGTCAGTCTTAACAAAAGTGCTTGCCTATTATTTTTTCACCACTTTACGCTAACTAAAACAAATATAAATATAAACAAATTAAAAAATACCAATAGTGTAAAAAATAATCTTTCCGTTTAGCTATCTATCTAGCCTTCTTCGATCCATCTTTGAACATGGGCCTCCTCCAATATCTTCCATTCTTCTCTGTCTGTCGCCATGTTCATCCATCTAGCTCATGCATGTCTAGTCAAATCGTTCGTCCATCTCATTTGGGGTCTTCCCCTACTTCTTTTATTAGTAAAAAATAATAAAAAAGGAAAAATAAAAAAGCTAAAATGTTCATTGTGATACGTCATTTTAAAGAAAATTTGATACTGATTTAAAAACTCAAATAAAAAAAAGGTCATTCGAAATAAAATACCAACTGTAATATCTCAGAAACCAAAAACTACAAATGAAGTTAACAGGTGAATTATTTATGAATAAAAATAAATAAAAAATCTCTTAAGGTATATTTACGCAATAAGGACATCCTTTCCAAAACATCTACTTCTTCCCCTTCGCACCACTACTACATTACAAACTCACTCGTATTCTTCGTCTCAACAGAAAAAAAAACGAATCAAAATCTTAAATATAAAAAGGATTTTTCGAGGTGAAGTCAAAGACTAAATAAATTAATTTTCGGGCTAATCTTCAAGGGGTCATAATAGCCGCAGACATAATTATGTTTCCGCCTTGTTAGGGTTTATCAGTACGTTTAACCATAATGGGTGAAGAGGGAATGAAATGAAGATGATGAAAACAGAAAAGGAAAAATGAAATATGGACGCCCACTTTAGAAAACCAACGGCCAGTTTGCAGTATCAGCTAGGGTAATCTCGGATCTGAGACAAAAATCTAACATCACTACGGAGACAGCTAAAGACAATCGTAGTAGGTATCGTAAGCCCAGGTTTAATATTAAATATAAAAGGTATTTCTAGAGGTGAAGTCAAAGATTAAATAAATTAATTTTCTGGCTAATCTTCAAAGGGGTCATAGTAGCCGCAGACATAATTATGTTTCCGCCTTGTTAGGGTTCATCAGTACGTTTAACCATAATGGATGGAGAGGGAATAAAATAAAGATGATGAAAACTGAAAAGGAAAAATGAAATATGGACGCCCACTTTAAAAAACCAACTGCCAGTTTGCAGTATCAGCTAGGGTAGTCTCGGATCTGAGACAAAAATCTAACATCACTACGGAGACAGCTAAAGTCAATCGTAGTAGTAATATCTCAGTTACCAAAAACTACAAATGAAGTTAACAGGTGTATTATTTATGAATAAAAATAAATGAAAAGACTCTTAATGTATATTTACGCAAAAAGGACATTCTTTCCAAAACATCTACTTCTTCCCCTTCGTACCACTCCTACATTACAAACTGACACTGGCGCAGCAAATTCTTCCTCGTATTCTTCATCTTAACCGAAAAAAAACGAATCAAAATCCTAAATATAAAAGGATTTTTTGATGTGAAGTCAAAGACTAAATAAATTAATTTTCGGGCTAATCTTCAAAGGGGTCATGGTAGCCGCAGACATAATTATGTTTCCGCCTTGTTAGAGTTCATCAGTACGTTTAACCATAATGGGTGGAGAGGGAATGAAATGAAGATGATGAAAACTAAAAAGGAAAAATGAAATATTACCCACTTTAGAAAACCAACTGCCAGTTTGCAGTATCAGCTAGGGTAGTCTCGGATCTGAGACAAAAATCTAACATCACTACGGAGACAGCTAAAGTCAATCGTAGTAGGTATCCTAAGCCCAGGTTTAATACTAAATAAAGGGATTTTTCGAGGTGAAGTCAAAGACTAAATAAATTAATTTTCGGGGTCATGGTTGCCGCAGACATAATTATGTTTCCGCCTTGATAGGGTTCATCAGTACGTTTGTTTTTAAATTATTCAGATATCTAAGCCAAATTATAAGTGTATTTTATATTGAAGTGAGAGCGTGAATTTAAGTGTACTATTTGTTTAAATATTCAATAAGGGCACCCATACATGCCCCATGAAAATGAACATTAAAACAATTAAGTTTTACTGTAAACAAATTGTAAGTGCAACTTACATACTTAATCTGTAGTTTTAGATAACTTTGACGAACCAATTTACTTTTGTAAAAATTTGGAAATAAAAATATTGTCTATTGTCTAAGCATAATGGGTGGAGAGGAAATGAAATGAAGATGATGACTAAAATAAATTAATTTTCGGGCTAATTATGTGTGCGGCTACCATGACCCCTTTGAGGATTAGCCCATAAATTAATTTATTAAATCAAAATCCGTTCAGTGGTTCGAGTGCTACATGCGTACAGGCATCATTTACTACGTTTATACGCACCTAAAAGCGGTTTAAAATAATACTGCTTAAAACGGGTTTAATGGTGTTTATACGACAAATCGGTTTGAAGTTTTGAAACGGTTTTAATACTTTTTATACGACAATATAAGCGCTTTAATAGGCCCATAAAAACAAAGTACAGTGAAACCTGTCCTTGCGGACACCTCTATTAAGCGGACACCCCTTTAAGCGGACAAATTTTTTGGAACCAAGTATTTTACTATTTCTTTACATATAAAATTCCCTCCTATAACCGGACACTCTAATAACAGGACGCGGACAATTTTTTTTGGTTAAAAAATTTTGAGACCTCTCTTAACCGGACGCGAAGCTCTGACGACGGGACGGAGTGCTCCACGACATGGACATCAACATTATGTAGTATGTTGGCAACAACGCACTCTGCAGTCGGGGAATTACCTCTTCCCGTTTTAATGCGGATACTAAATACTTCTGTCGTATTTACAACATATTTTATTCGGCGGGGGCGGGACTGCTGTGTTTTATTTTTATTGTTCAATTGGGTACCTAGTAATAGATCTCTTTGAAATTGTGCCTAGTAAAAAACTTCTTAGTTTCGGAGAAGGAACATCTATTAGCACGAAAGATCGCTGAAAAATTTAATATCGAAGAAACTCAAGCAGCGGAAATTGTTAATAAATATATTTTACAATTTCGCAGTTCCCTCTCGTAAGCGGACCCCTCCAATAAGCGGACAAAATCGACGGAACCGTGAGTATCCGCTTATGGGAGGTTTCACTGTAATTGACAACGGGTTGAAACTGATCACTCCCTTTTTTAGTCACAAAAAACTAAAACGTACATTTGGGTTTAAAATTTGACGTGGAATACAAATTTACCTTCTGCTGGTTGCGCCCCTGAAATATCTCTAATAGTTTTCTCCTCCATTTTTTACCCATACATAAATAAGACATTAAAATTAAATAAAAGAAAGGCAATGGTGCCCTTGTAGCATAATTAAGCATAATAAAAACAGTTCATGTTCATGTAAAAAAAGCCAAGTACGCGAGAATGGTATTCCGTAAAAAAAAATTTGATAAAAGTAAGTCCAAGTACTCCAATACAAATTACAAAATTAAAGGTTCTTACTTTGGAAATGGTTTTTTAAACTTTGCTATTACAGCCAAACTTCTTTATGTTCAATTTAGCACCGTTCCTAAGAGTAGGCATTTGCAGCCGTAATAGACAAGTTTAGAAAAACATTTCCAAACTAGTAAGAACCTTTCATTTTAAAATTTGTATTGGAGAACTTGGCTTTACTTTTATCTCAATTCTTTTTACGGAATATCATTTTCGCGTATAAACTTGGCTTTTTTTACATGAAATGTTTTTGTTAGGATTTCACTCCTTTTTTAAAGGATTTGAATAATATGTAAGTTTTCAAGTAGTAAAATATGCGGAATATTGTTCAAAACTTTTGCAATGTCTTATTAAAAATGTTTAGGTTTTTTAATTTTCCTATAGTTTTATCATAGTTCCTATCAGTCTTCCAAAGCTCAGCTCTCTATAGCGTTTCTGGAAGTAGGCAATGTTACCTTTACATAATTTTACATTAATAGAGGAGGGAAGTTAATTAAAATTTTGGGGTTTTTTTATTTTTTTCTATTGTTTTATCATAGTTTCTATCAGCCTTTCAAAACTCTTTCTAGCGACCATCTGATTTGGGGTCTTCCCCTACTTCTTTTATTCTCCCAAGGTCTCCAGTTTACAATACATTTGTTCCATCGATCGTCTTTCTATCGGGTATTATAACCGGCAAATTCTAATTTTGCTACTTCTCCTCTGACATCCCTTACTTTTAATTTATTTATCTGTTAGCTTTACATTTAGCACTTGTCTTTCCATTAACCTTTGGGCTTTTGTTACCTTATCCATGTTTGATTTTCTAAGTGTCCGGGTCTGGGACCCATAGGTAAGTACAGGAAGGATACATTGGTTATACACTCTCGATTTGAATTACTAAGGATATTTTTTATTCCTTAATATGTAGCTTAATTAACCGAATGCTGCCCGGGCCAATCTTACCCGTCTCTTGATTTCAGCTGTTTGGTTTTCTTTTTTCAGTTTGATAATTTGTCGCGATCTGAGATTCCTTTAGTAGTATGAATGTGCTTACTTATTGCTTTATTAATTTTGAATCCTACTCCAAAGTTGCGATTATCTTCATTACCTTTATGATATGGATGATTCTACCAAAAGTGGGCTATATGGATATCATTTTTGGTCATTGCCTTTAAATAACAGTACAGCACGGTAAATAATTTTGTTTTGTTAAATTTATGTAACTAATTAGGTGTAAGCTAAGAAACATTAATTTTCCCAAATTTTGGGAATTATTGCATAAAAATGCCAGAGGAATGAGGACCAGAGAAATGAGTTTTTTAATGGTTTTCCAATTTAAATGAAAATCTATTTAGACTACTTAACTTAAGTTTTATATAAACAAAGTTCCTATACTTATAATTTTAAAATAATCAACAAAAAAATTATACTATTGATATCAGTCGACTATTTACTTACCAGAGGAATGATAATTGAAGCGTTCCTTTTTGATTTCTCTGAAAAAAACTAATTTTCTGCCGAAAATAAAAAGATCTATAACTTAAACCAAATTAAAATTGACATTACCTGTCAAAACTTGTCATCCTCACAAGTAAATTAGATATCCAGGGCCGTCTCTTTCTCTAGAAATTAACCGGTGGTATTCACAAATATTGTGTTATTAAAAATGGAGCAAGTTTAAAATTGTAAAATTTTCCGGGAAGATGTAAATTCGGAATTTCAAAAATATGACTGCAAACTTAAGTTTTATCAATTTTTTGATAAATAGTTAAGACTTGGTTAAATATTATTTATTAGGATATTTTTTTCAATCTGAGTTTTTAATATTTGGTTTGGGACTACACCAGAGGAATGAGGTATTTGCTTTGTAATAAAAAAAATTATAAACTTGCAATTTTTTTTATACATTAAACTCAAATGCTCCATAAAGAAAACATTTCGTTTTAAATCTTATAACTAAAACTATGCTTCATTTGCAGCCTGTGTTTGAAAAATATGCATTCCCACTCCACTGCACCATTTTTGTAGAATCATCCATATAATAGATTGCCGGAGTTCAGTTTTATCAGATTTTCGTCGGGTTTCTGACAGGCCTACAATGTTCCATTTTACCCTTGTCAGTTCTTCCTCCAGTTCATCTATTTTTTCGTCGGTGTTCATTGACCTGATATATGTTCCTATTATTAGTTTTACTAGTTTTTGTCTTATTCTTGTGCGTTCGATGCTTTTTCTCATAAGCGAATTTTTTGCGTCCCCCAGATTCAGTGAGGCAGACAATAAAGGTGTGGGATTCGAAGAGTTTCCTTCCCACCTGGGGACCAATTCCTTTTGTTTTCAAATTCGCGATGATTTTTCCCAATGGGGGGTATTGGCATTAAAACACCGCTTGCCGGGCGTGTTGGTGACTTCATATTCAGCCGCCCAATCTGAAACAGACGCTGTTTGCAGCCGCTCATTATGAGTCAGACGCTGCTGTGTTTTTTCTTTTCTATTTTTCCGAAAAAGAAGTGTTGTCGCCTACGCTATGTTCGCCGTACCGAGGTCCTTCCTCTCCGCCTTTCATACCGGTGTGGTCTTCTCCCGTATCCCTGGGAAAGGGACCCTAGGCAGGTGCTGAACCTCCGGGTCAGAGAGTACCTGAAATCTACGGAAGGCAGAGGTCGATTCATTTTCCCTGATAGACATCTTATGAGGTCTACCCGTACCCGTATCTCATATAGCTGTTTCTATATTTCCTTCCTAAAACTGGAGAAAAAGGACAATCAATAATAAACATTTAAAATTATGCTTTAAAATTTATGTAATAAAACGAGATACAAAATTATATTTGAATTAATAACTTGCAATATGGCAATATCGTTATGCATTATTTTTTATTATATGCCTCATCCAATAATTAATATAAAATACTATATCTACAAAAAAAACCCGTGGGTTAGAGGGTTAATATTATTTGTTAGTTAACTGAGTTTTTTTAGGTGCTTTCTTCCTGGCACAAAAAATTTTTGGTCGGACCCCCGGAAAGGGGTCTACTGATGACCTTCAACTTTTTTTCCAGAGGGGACGTATTATCACATTTTTTTCGATAAAAAAAAAGTTGCTCCGATTTCAAAAATTTTTATATATTTTTGCGTTTCAGATGATACTACACAATAGTAGTGTAAGCTATGGTGATCCTAATTTTTTCTAAAATTTTTATATACCTTTGCGTTTCAGATGATACTACACAATAGTAGTGTAAGCTATGGTGATCCTAATTTATTTGATAAAAAAAAAGTTTCAAAATTTTTTATATATCTTTGCGTTTCAGGTGATACTACACAATAGTAGTGTAAGCTATGGTGATCCTAATTTTTCGATAAAAAAAAAGTTACTCCGATTTCAAAAATTTTTATATATCTTTGCGTTTCAGATATTACTACACAATAGTAGTGTAAGCTATGGTAATCCTAATTTTTTCGATAAAAAAAAAGTTGCTCCGATTTCAAAAAATTTTATATATCTTTGCGTTTCAGATGATACCGCACAATAGTAGTGTATGCTATGGTGATCCTAATTTTTTCGATAAAAAAAAAGTTGCTCCGATTTCAAAATTTTTTATATATCTTTGCGTTTCAGATGATACTACACAATAGTAGTGTAAGCTATGGTGATCCTAATTTTTTCTAAAATTTTTATATACCTATGCGTTTCAGATGATACTACACAATAGTAGTGTAAGCTATGGTGATCCTAATTTTTTTGATAAAAAAAAAGTTGCTCCGATTTCAAAATTTTTTATATATCTTTGCGTTTCAGGTGATACTACACAATAGTAGTGTAAGCTATGGTGATCCTAATTTTTTCTAAAATTTTTATATACCTATGCGTTTCAGATGATACTACACAATAGTAGTGTAAGCTATGGTGATCCTAATTTTTCGATAAAAAAAAAGGTTGCTCCGATTTCAAAAAATTTTATATATCTTTGCGTTTCAGATGATACCGCACAATAGTAGTGTATGCTATGGTGATCCTAATTTTTTCGATAAAAAAAAAGTTGCTCCGATTTCAAAATTTTTTATATATCTTTGCGTTTTTGAAATCGCCTCAGAATTTTAATTTACTCCCCTCCCCTATACATTTAAAGTTATGTTAAAGTAGCATTGCTCACTGCTAGAGAGTTGAGCTTTGGTAGACTGATAGGAACTATTATAAAACTATAGGAAAAAATTAAAACACCCCAAAATTCTAATTTACTTCCCTCCCCTATAAATGTAAAGTTAAGTAAAAGTAACATTGCCTACTTCCAGACATGCTAGAGAGCTGAGCTTTGGAAGACCGATGGTAACTATGATAAAGTTATAGAAAAAAATTAAAACACCTCAAAATTCTAATTTACTTCCTTCCCCTATAAATGTAAAGTTATGTAAAAGTAACACTGCCCACTTCCAGAACCGCTAGAGAGCTGAACTTTTTAAGACTGAAAGACAATATGATAAAACTATATAAAAAAATTTAAAAACACCAACATTTTAATTTACTCCCCTCTCCTATAAATTTAAATTTATATAAAAGTAACATTGCACGCTTCGAGAAACGCTAGAGAGCTGAGCATTGGAATGCTGATAGAAATTATGATAAAACCATGGGAAAAAATTTTAAAAGTCCAATATTTTCATTTACTCTCCTCCCCTATAATTGTAAAGTTATGTAAAAGTAACATTACCCACTTCCAGAAACGCTAGAGAGCTGAGCATTGGAAGACTGATAGGAACTAAGATAAAACTATAGAACAAAATTTAAAAACACGACAATTTTAATTTATTTCCCTCTCTTATAAATGTATTTATATAAAACTAACATTGCCCACTTCCAGAAACGCTAGAGAGCTGAGCATTGGAATGCTAATAGAAATTATGATAAAACCATGGGAAAAAATTTATAAGTCTAATATTTTCATTTACTCTCCTCCCCTATACATATTGCTTATTACCTTTTAAGACATTCTTTCGCCATTCCAAGAATAACATATCTTCTTCGCTGTGCGCCCTGTTGGAGGGTTTCTCCTATTCTTAAAAATTTTGATCTTTTATTGAAACAATCCTTAGAAACCATAATCAATTGTAAATTTAATGAAAAAGCTTGGATTCAATCTTCCTTGCCAATTAAATTAGGTGGGCTTGGGATAAGAGATTCTTCAACCCTCTGCTTTTCTGCTTTCTTGGGTCAACAAATGACGATTCAAATCTTCTTCCATCGCTTTTACCAAAATATATTTTGGAGATTAATGATAAAGCACACGAAGAAGCACTCTTCTTTTTTAAATCAATAACCAATATTTCAGATACATCTAATTTAACTTCACAAAAAGATTTTGATATAAAACTGTCTCAAACATTTTTAAATAAAATTTTGGATACTCAAACATCTTTAAAAGACAAGGCTAGACTTCTAGCTTTACAGGAACCCGAAAGCTCTTTTTGGCTTCATGCTTTACCTTCATCTTCTTTGGGTAACCTTTTAGACAACTCGTCCTTCCGCTTATCTGTCGCTCTAAGACTAGGTCAGCTTGTGTGTGAGCAACACGTCTGCACTTGTGGCAAAACAGTTGACATTTACGGCCATCATGGCTTATGCTGCTTAAAGAGTGCAGGTCGTTTAGCTAGACACAAACTGATTAATGATATTATTAAGAGGTCTCTTGGTTCTGCAGATTTTCCTGCAATACTGGAGCCTTCAGGTATTTATCGTGGCGACGGTAAGCGGGCGGACGGGATGACTTTGGTGCCATGGAAGAGACGTAAGGCTTTAATGTGGGATGCTTCATGCAGGGACACCCTTGCAGATTCCTACATAAACAAAACTTCAGTAAAATCTGGGGAAGCTGCTCACCTTGGAGAAGTTCAAAAGAGGGAGAAATATAAAGAATTAGAAGATCGATTCTTATTTGTACCCTTTATTGTTGAGACATTGGGCCCGTGGGGAGAGGAAGCTAAGAACTAGATTAATGACATCAGTAAAAAAATTAAACATCAAAAAGTTCGTAGCTTCATCTCCCAACGGATAGGCCTCGCAATTCAAAGGGGTAATGCCGCGTCAATTTTAGGCACAATTAAGCCGGATTCTGGTCTGGAAGAAGTTTTTTATTTATAGTGTGTTATTGTTCTTCTTACTTTTTTTTAATTATTATTATTATTTTACTTTTCTTATGTATTATTTTATTTTTATTAGTTTTTATGTTTTACTATTTTATACAAATTTTTACCCAAAATATACGTTGTTTGATAATGTCCATGTAAAGTTATGTAAAAGTAACATTGTGCACTTTCAGAAACGCTAGAGAGCTGAGCTTTGGAAGGGTAATAGGAACTACGATAAAACCAGGGAAAAAAATTAAAAAACCTCAAAAATTTAAGTAAGGCATTGCAAAAGTTTTGAACAATATTCTGCATATTTTACTACTTTAAAAATTAAGTATTATCCAATTCCTTTAAAAAAGAAGTGAAATCATAACAAAAACATTTCATGTAAAAAAGGCCAAGTACGCGAAAATGGCATTCCGTAAAAAGAATTGAGATAAAAGTAAAGCCAAGTTCTCCAATACAAATTTCAAAATGAAAGGTTCTTACTAGTTTGGAAATATTTTTCTAAACTTGGCTATTACGGCTGTAAATGACTCTTAGGCACAGTGCTAAATTGAACATAAAGAAGTTTGGCTGTAATAGCAAAGTTTAAAAAAATATTTCCAAACTAGTAATTTTGTAATAAAAAGTTGCTCCGATTTCAAAAATTTTTATATATCTTTGAGTTTCAGATGAGACTACACAATAGTAGTGTAAGCTATGGTGATCCTAATTTCTTCAAGAAAAAAAAAGTTGCTCCGATTTCAAAATTTTGTATATATCTTTGCGTTTCAGATGATACTACACAATAGTAGTATAAGCTATGGTGATCCTAATTTTTTCGATAAAAAAAAAGTTGATCCGATTTCAAAAATTTTTATATATCTTTGCGTTTCAGATGATACTACACAATAGTAATGTAAGCTATGGTGATCCTAATTTTTTCAATAAAAAAAAGTTGCTCCGATTTCAAAAATTTTTATATATTTTTGCGCTTCAGATAATACTACACAATAGTAGTGTAAGCTATGGTGATTCAAATTTTTTTATATATCTTTGCGTTTCAGATGATACTACACAATAGTAGTGTAAGCTATGGTGATCCTAATTTTTTCAATAAAAAAAAAGTTTCAGATGATACTACACAATAGTAGTGTAAGCTATGGTGATAGTAGTGTAAGCTATGGTGATCCTAATTTTTTCGATAAAAAAAAAGTTGCTCCGATTTCAAAATTTTTTATATATCTTTGCGTTTCAGATGATATACACAATAGTAGTGTAAGCTATGGTGATCCTAATTTTTTCGATAAAAAAAAGTTGCTCCGATATCAAAAATTTTTATATATCTTTGCGTTTCAGATGATACTACTCAATAATAGTGTAAGCTATGATAATCCTAATTTTTTCGATAAAAAAAAAAGTTGCTCCGATTTAAAAAAAATTTATATATCTTTGCGTTTCAGATGATACTACACAATAGTAGTGTAAGCTATGGTGATCCTAATTTTTTCGATAAAAAAAAAGTTGCTCCGATTCCAAAATTTTTTATATATCTTTGCGTTTCAGATGATACTACACAATAGTAGTGTAAGCTATGGTGATCCTAATTTTTTCGATAAAAAAAAAGTTGCTCCGATTTCAAAAATTTTTATATATCTTTGCGTTTCAGATGATACTACACAATAGTAGTGTAAGCTACGGTGATCCTAATTTTTTCAATAAAAAAGTTGCTCCGATTTCAAAAATTTCTATATATCTTTGCGTTTCAGATGATACTACACAATAGTAGTGTAAGCTATGGTGATCCTAATTTTTTCGATAAAAAAAGTTGCTCGATTTCAAAAATTTTTATATATCTTTGCGTTTCAGATGATACTACACAATAGTAGTGTAAGCTATGGTGATCCTAATTTTTTCGATAAAAAAAAAGTTGCTCCGATTTCAAAAATTTTTATATATCTTTGCGTATCAGATGATACTACACAATAGTAGTGTAAGCTATGGCGATCCTAATTTTTTCGATAAAAAAAAAGTTGCTCCGATTTCAAATTTTTTTATATATCTTTGCGTTTCAGATGATACTACACAATAGTAGTGTAAGCTATGGTGATCCTAATTTTTTCGATAAAAAAAAAGTTGCTCCGATTTCAAAATTTTTTATATATCTTTGCGTTTCAGATGATACTACACAATAGTAGTGTAAGCTATGGTAATCCTAATTTTTTCGAAAAAAAAAGTTGCTCCGATTTCAAAAAAATTTATATATCTTTGCGTTTCAGATGATACTACACAATAGTAGTGTAAGCTATGGTGATCCTAATTTTTTCGATAAAAAAAGTTGCTCCGGTTTTAAATTTTTTTATATATCTTTGCGTTTCAGATGATACTACACAATAGTAATGTAAGCTATGGTGATCCTAATTTTTTCAATAAAAAAAAAGTTGCTCCGATTTCAAAAATTTTTATATATCTTTGCGTTTCAGATGATACTACACAATAGTAGTGTAAGCTACGGTGATCCTAATTTTTTCAATAAAAAAGTTGCTCCGATTTCAAAAATTTTTATATATCTTTGCGTTTCAGATGATACTACACAATAGTAGTGTAAGCTATGGTGATCCTAATTTTTTCAATAAAAAAAAAGTTGCTCCCATTTCAAATTTTTTTATATATCTTTGCGTTTCAGATGATACTACACAATAGTAGTGTAAGCTATGGTGATCCTAATTTTTTGGATAAAAAAAAAGTTGCTCCGATTTCAAAAATTTTTATATATCTTTGCGTTTCAGATGATACTACACAATAGTAGTGTAAGCTATGGTGATCCTAATTTTTTCGATAAAAAAAAAGTTGCTCGATTTCAAAAAATTTTATATATCTTTGCGTTTCAGATGATACTACACAATAGTAGTGTAAGCTATGGTGATCCTAATTTTTTCAATAAAAAAAAAGTTGCTCCGATTTCAAAATTTTTTATTTACCTTTGCGTTTCAGATGATACTACACAATAGTAGTGTAAGCTATGGTGATCCTAATTTTTTCGATAAAAAAAAAGTTGCTCCGATTTCAAAAATTTTTATATATCTTTGCGTTTCAGATGATACTACACAATAGTAGTGTAAGCTATGGTGATCCTAATTTTTTCGATAAAAAAAAAGTTGCTCCGATTTCAAAATTTTTTATATATCTTTGCGTTTCAGATGATACTACATAATAGTAGTGTAACCTATGGTAATCCTAATTTTTTCGATAAAAAAAAAGTTGCTCCGATTTCAAAAATTTTTATATATCTTTGCGTTTCAGATGATACTACACAATAGTAGTGTAAGCTATGGTGATCCTAATTTTTTCGATAAAAAAAAAGGTGATCCGATTTCAAAAATTTTTATATATCTTTGCGTTTCAGATGATACTACACAATAGTACTACATACTAATTTTTTCGATAAAAAAAAAGTTGCTCCGATTTCAGAAATTTTTATATATCTATGCGTTTCAGATGATACTACACGTAAGCTATGGTGATCCTAATTTTTCGATAAAAAAAAGTTGCTCCGATTTCAAAATTTTTTATATATCTTTGCGTTTCAGATGATACTACACAATAGTAGTGTAAGCTATGGTGACCCTAATTTTTTCGATAAAAAAAAAGTTGCTCCGATTTCAAAAATGTTTATATATCTTTGCGTTTCAGATGATACTACACAATAGTAGTGTAAGCTATGGTGATCCTAATTTTTTCGAAAAAAAAAAAGTTGCTCCGATTTCAAAAATTTTTATATATCTTTGCGTTTCAGATGATTCAACACAATAGTAGTGTAAGCTATGGTGATCCTAATTTTTTCGATAAAAAAAAGTTGCTCCGATTTCAAAATTTTTTATATATCTTTGCGTTTCAGATGTTACTACACAATAGTAGTGTAAGCTATGGTGATCCTAATTTTTTCGATAAAAAAAAATTGCTCCGATATCAAAAAATATTATATATTGACTTGAGTTTCAGATGATACTACACAATAGTAGTGTAAGCTATTGTGATCCCAATTTTTTCGATAAAAAAAAACTTGCTCCGATTTTAAATTTTTTTATATATCTTTGCGTTTCAGATGATACTACACAATAGTGTAAGCTATGGTGATCCTAATTTTTTCGATAAAAAAAAGTTGCTCCGATTACAAAAATTTTTATATATCTTTGCGTTTCAGATGATACTACACAATCGTAGTGTAAGCAATGGTGATCCTAATTTTTTCGATAAAAAAAAAATTGATCCGATTTCAAAAATTTTTATATATCTTTGCGTTTCAGATGATACTACACAATAGTACTACATACTAATTTTTTCGATAAAAAAAAAGTTGCTCCGATTTCAGAAATTTTTATATATCTTTGCGTTTCAGATGATACTACACGTAAGCTATGGTGATCCTAATTTTTCGATAAAAAAAAATTTGCTCCGATTTCAAAAATTTTTATATATCTTTGTGTTTCAGATGATACTACACAATAGTAGTGTAAGCTATGGTGATCCTAATTTTTTCGATAAAAAAAAAGTTGATCCGATTTCAAAAATTTTTATATATCTTTGCGTTTCAGATGATACTACACAATAGTACTACATACTAATTTTTTCGATAAAAAAAAAGTTGCTCCGATTTCAGAAATTTTTATATATCTTTGCGTTTCAGATGATACTACACGTAAGCTATGGTGATCCTAATTTTTCGATAAAAAAAAATTTGCTCCGATTTCAAAAATTTTTATATATCTTTGCGTTTCAGATGATACTACACAATAGTAGTGTAAGCTATGGTGATCCTAATTTTTTCGATAAAAAAAAAGTTGATCCGATTTCAAAAATTTTTATATATCTTTGCGTTTCAGATGATACTACACAATAGTAGTGTAAGCTATGGTGATCCTAATTTTTCGATAAAAAAAAAGTTGCTCCGATTTCAAAATTTTTTGTATATCTTTGCGTTTCAGATGATACTACACAATAGTAGTGTAAGCTATGGTGATCCTAATTTTTTCGATAAAAAAAAGTTGCTCCGATTTCAAAAATTTTTATATATCTTTGCGTTTCAGATGATACTACACAATAGTAGTGTAAGCTATAATGATCCCAATTTTTTCGATAAAAAAAAAGTTGCTCCGATTTTAAATTTTTTTATATATCTTTGCGTTTCAGATGATACTACACAATAGTAGTGTAAGCTATGGTGATCCCAATTTTTTCGATAAAAAAAAAGTTGCTCCGATTTTAAATTTTTTTATATATCTTTGCGTTTCAGATGATACTACACAATAGTGTAAGCTATGGTGATCCTAATTTTTTCGATATAAAAAAAGTTGCTCCGATTTCAAAAATTTTTATATAACTTTGCGTTTCAGATGATACTACACAATAGTACTATATACTAATTTTTTCGATAAAAAAAAAGTTGCTCCGATTTCAGAAATTTTTATATATCTTTGCGTTTCAGATGATACTACACGTAAGCTATAATGATCCTAATTTTTTCGATAAAAAAAAAGTTGATCCGATTTCAAAAATTTTTATATATCTTTGCGTTTCAGATGATACTACACAATAGTACTACATACTAATTTTTTCGATAAAAAAAAGTTGCTCCGATTTCAGAAATTTTTATACATCTTTGCGTTTCAGATGATACTACACATAAAAAGGTTTCTGCCAAAACAATATTCGGATATTTTGGAATCATACATATCTGATAGACATTTTAGAGTAAAACAGGAAGACTCATACTCAAATTTAAGAGAAATTCAAGCAGGCGTGCCCCAGGGTAGCGTACTAGGCCCTTATCTATACTTATTATTCACTTGTGATATCCCAAAGCCAGAAAATTGTCACTTAGCAACATTTGCCGATGATACTGGTTTATTGACGGTAGAAAAATCTATTGAAAAATGCATAGAAAAACTTCAGGATGCAGTCACCCAAATTCACAGTTGGACCACAAAGTGGCGAATAAAATTAAATGAAACCAAATCAATTCATATTGATTTTACAAACAAAAATATAAATCACATACAAATAACAATTAACAACATTCCAGTACCATATTCGAATTAGGCAAAATATCTAGGTATGACACTTGATGCCAAATTGCGCTGGAAAGCACATGTTAAGAAAAAAAGAAGAACTTGAGATAAGGTATAGAAAAATGAACTGGCTAATTGGAAGGAAGTCCAATTTAACAATTCATAATAAGTTACTGCTTTATAGACAAATACTGAAACCAGTATGGACATATGGTATTCAACTATGGGGTTGTGCTAAAGAGAGTAACATTCTTGTTGTACAGAGATTTCAAAATAAAGTATTAAGAAACATTGTGAATGCACCTTGGTACGTTCGAAATAGTGACCTTCATCGAGATCTAAAAATCGAAACTGTAGCAGAGACTATAAAAAAGTACGCAAAAAGCCATGAAGATAGACTCCCTCGGCATGTGAATGTGGAAGCAATTCAGCTTCTAGACAATACTATGCTAGTTCGACGACTAAAAAGAGTGAAGCCGTTTGAGCTAGTAAACTAAGTGAATTACACATAAAACAAAATAATGCTATAAACACAACACAATTGTGAGTTACAGACTTAACAAAGCGGAGAGAACTGTTGAGTGAACCCTAAGTTTAAATCTGACTTTTCTAGTAAATTAAGTTAAAACAAAATTGCTAATTACTCTTACTGACTAGATTGTAATAAAAAAAAACACAGTGTGTTTGACAAAAAAAAAAAAAGATGATACTACACGTAAGCAATAGTGTTACTGCAATTTTCTTTAGTTTTATTTTATTTATAATTTATCTATTTCGCCTCAAAAATAATCAGCCATACAAATTCAAATTGTGGCACCTTGCGCCGTCGAAACAACGCGGGTGCTAAGGACATGCGCAAAAGGCGCATGAGATGACACATTCTGTCAAGCGAAAAAACACGTGAACTAGTGAAAATTCATTCTCTTCTTTCGAAGACTAATTTTCTTTCGAAAATTAACTATAAAACATAAAAACCTTAGTTATTAAGTGCTACCATCCTCAATCCAAAGACTGAACGTGAGACTACTTGGAGAGCGGGCCCGCAAGCAGAGAAATAACCATCAAAAGGTAGGTGCCATTTTTTCTATTGCTTTTGTATGGTTGCGCGATCAAGAAATATTAAATTAGAAAATTGCACCTAAAGAAAGTTACAGTCCACTATGAATTAAATAAGAAAATCTATTCACCCTATCCATTACATTTTATGGACCTCCGAGCCGCATCTAGGCTATGAAAAAGCGTTTTTAAAAATATTCTAATTTTTCTTGAACGCCATATTGGGCTTCATTCTTATCAAACGGAGCACAGTTTAGTTGTAGGTAATCAAGTTTCCTTGATACCTACGTATGTGTGCGTGTGTGTGTGGCCTTCTAAATTTAAAATAAAAACTTCACGGTCAGTCTTGTTTACTACCTACTATCGATAAATTTAATGCATTTATTTATTCGGGAATTTTGTGTTTTCAAAAATAAAATACAAATCTTCTATCAAATATCGCCTTTCGGTTTCGCGTTTCCGCGATTTTAAACATATTTAGTGCGCTAAAGTGCAAAAAAATAAAAGTGTTTAAATAAATCAAAATCCAAGTAACCAATTACAAAAAATCAAAAACTCAAAAACTGTTTTAAAATAGATACCTTTTTTTTTCAATAATTTAAAACCAAGTAAAAAAAAAATACTTAACAATCAAAATGGGGGATGCAGAATTAAAAACATTTACTAGAAAAAGAAAAATCGCTTTGACTAGGATCACTGAAATCTATACTTTGGCGGTAAAAGCCAAGGATGATGAAGCCGAGCGCCCTATCTTTCAAATTGCTTTTGAAACTTTGGAAGATCAATATTTTGAGTTTAAACATCTCCATAACGAATTGATTGGGTTGCTGACCGACGATAAAGATTTCGATACGGAAGATACAATTCGAAAAAATTGTGACACTTTTTATTTTCAAGCAAAAGCAATATTTTGTAAGTTATTTCCAATTCCAGGCACTTCTAGGCCGCAGTCCTCTGCGCCTACTCCCACCAGTCATAGTTTTGAATACTCCCACCAGTCATAGTTTTGAAAGTTTTAAACCTTCAATTCCGGTTTTTACGGGCTCAATGCTAAAATGGCCGACTTTTCTAGATCTTTTTTCAAGTATAATAGACAAAAATCCTGCACTATCGAATGCCTCAAAATTTCGGTATTTAATTACTTTATTGCAGGGTGAACCATTAAATTTGGTAAAGTCGTTACCAGTTACTGATAGTAACTATTTAATTGCCTTTTCAAATCTACAAAAAAGGTACAACAATAAGCGTCTTTTAGCTACGTCATATTGGAATTCCATTGTGCATGTTTCCTCCATGAAATCAAATCAGAGCTCTAAAGATCTTAGAAATATTTTGGACACGTTTACTGAAAATCTAGAGGCCCTGAATGCCTTAGAATTTAATACAAAAGATTGGCAGTTTCCGTTGTTTAATTTATTGCTGGGAAAAATAGATACTCCCACTAGATCAGCCTTTGAGGTTTGCCATACTGAAAAGGAAATTCCTAGTTACACCGATCTATATGAGTTTTTAGAAAAACAGTGCCAAGCACTAGAATCGGTTCAGTATTTTCAGCCTTCAGTATCAAATATGGAAAAAAAAATCTAAAACTTTTGGATCTGGTAACTACAATAGTTCAAAACCAAATTCATATAATAACAATAATTTCAAAAACTCCTTTATGACAGGCATAACACAAAAACAACAAATTTTACCAAACTTTAATAATCATAATCAAAGCAACTTTCAAACAAAAATATCAAAACAATGCAAGTTATGTAACCTTTCGGTACATCCTTTTTCTCAATGCCAAGTTTTTTTACAAAAAACTCCAGCTGATCGTCTCGCTTTCGTGAGACAAAATAATATATGTGGCAACTGTTTAAGATCAAATCATTTTCTTTTAAAAGATTGCTTATCGCCTTTTAATTGCAAATCCTGCGGGTTACGTCACCATAGTTTATTATGTGACGTCACAACTCGATTTAACCCAGCCCAACCTAACATGCAAACTTCTTCATTTATTTCAAGTATTCAGTCACCAACGCAAAATCAACAATCAAATTATAGTTTATATCCTAATAATATCGATTCAAATCAAATACCTTTCTATGATAAAAATATTCAGCAGAATATTAACCCAACCTTAACTAGCATGCAGCATTCTAATCAATCTAATTTTAAGTCACAAATGCAACCAATTCAAGATCAATCTCAACAACAAATCAATCAAAGTCAATATCCTTCTACTTCGCAACAAAATCAACAATTAACGCAAAATACATCTCGACAACAACCTAACCAAACCAACTGTTATACCTCATTCACCCCAAACTGTCAAAGCACAGTACTATTGTCTACCACTATTGTAGAAATCCTCGATGCACGCGGGAACTATCAAGTAGTGAGAGCCGTCCTAGACAACGCCAGCGAAGCCTCTTTTATCAGCGAAAACTGCTTAAATAGGTTAGGTTTATCTAGGAAAAAATTATCTGTTCCTATTCTAGGAATAAATCAATCTTCTTCTTCAACAAAAGGTATGACGCAATGCACTATTCGTCCAGTTGGAAAAACTGATCCCACATTTTCCTTTAACGGTTTAGTCGTTCAAAGATTATGCTCTTCTTTACCTAGTGTCCAAATTAATCCAAGAAATTGGAATTATCTTTCAAACATTAAACTAGGCGACCCCTTCTTCTACAAACCAGCCCCTGTTGATCTACTTCTAGGCGCCGAGATTTATTCCCAAATTATTAAATCAGGTCGTATTTCTGGGTGTCAAGGTCAACCAGTCGCCCTAGAGACGGAGCTGGGATGGGTGTTGTTAGGCAGGGTCGAACAAAACATATCTTATCAATCCAATCCCTTAAAAATCGAAAACTACTTTACCGCTTTCGATAACTCTCTAGACTTGACTCTTAGGAAGTTCTGGGAGCTTGAATCGATTCCTCAAAAAAGCTATTTATCCCCAGATGAGAAAAAAGCTGAGGAAATTTATCAAAATACGGTATCACGTGATAGCACAGGACGATTCATGGTAGCTTTACCTTTTAGGCACTCTGAACCCGACTTAGGTGACACGTTTTCTAGAGCTTACCGTTGTTTCATTTCATTAGAATCTAGACTTCTTAAAAATCCTGAAATGTATTCCATGTATTCAGATTTTATGCTAGAATATTTAAAAAACGGACACATGAGCCTTATTTCAAATAATGAACCGAAATCAATGAATGTTTCATATTTACCACATCACGGGGTACTAAAACCCGATAGTACAAGCACGCGTTTGAGAATTGTATTTAATGGATCTTCACTTGGAAGTAAGAATTATAGCTTAAATGAGACCCTTTTACCAGGCCCTAAACTTCATGCAGATATTACAACTATTTTATTAAGGTTTCGTTTTCATTCTATAGCAATTCTTAGTGATGTTCAAAAAATGTTTTTGCAAATCAATTTAGTACCCGAACATAGAGATTATCAGCGTTTATTGTGGCGTTTCCACCCCAATGAACCCCTAAAAGAATATCGTTTAAATACTGTTGTTTTCGGACTCACTTCAAGCCCTTTCTTAGCAATCAGAACCTTACGAGAGTTAGCCTTTCAAGAGAAAAATAAGTATCCAAATGCTGCAAAAGTAGTTCTTCAAGACGTTTTCATGGACGATGTCTGTACGGGCAGTTCTGATTTGTCTTCTGCGCAAGCGCTACAAAAAGAGCTGATTGGCTTGCTAAAATCCGGTGGGTTTGAACTATGTAAGTGGGCAAGCAATGACCCAAGATTGCTATCATCATTGTCTCCTTCAGATTGTCAAGTTCCAATATCTTTCGATAAGGAACAACCTTCTAGTATTAAGGTCTTAGGGCTGCAGTGGAACCCTTCGTCAGACACATTTTCATATAAATGCAATCAAGATAATAGTCCGTTAACAAAACGTAAAATCCTCTCTGTAATTGCTAAAATATACGATCCTTGCGGATACATATCGCCAGTAACTCTTCTCGCAAAATCAATAATGCAAGAACTCTGGAAGCAAAAAATCAATTGGGATGATCAACCCCCACCCCACATCTGCGAAACTTGGTTACAATTTAACTCACAGTTTTCTAGTTTATCGGAGATTTCTCTCCCTAGATACATTTTTTCATCTAACATACAACGTTGCCAAATTTTAGCATTTTGCGACGCTTCAGAGCGCGGCTACGCATGCGCTATATATCTACGTATCGAATTATTAAACGAAATCAAATCTTCCCTTGTTATTGCAAAAAGCAAGGTAGCCCCACTCAAAACAGTTTCGATTCCTCGACTGGAGCTATTGGGAGCTACGCTCCTTGCTGATCTGCCTCGATTTGTCCTTGACATTTATTCGCCAATGATAACAATCGATGAGATTTTAGCATTTTCTGACTCAGAGGTAGTCCTGGCTTGGATTTCTAACTCTCCGCATAGGTGGAAAACTTTTGTGGCTAATAGAGTCAGTCACATCCAGGAAACCATTCCAGATATTCCCTGGTATCATATCCGAACTCTGGAGAACCCAGCCGACTGCGCCAGTCGCGGCCTAACTCCAGATAATTTACTTAATCATTGTTTATGGTTTACCGGTCCCCCCTGGATATGTTCTCCTCGCTCTGAATGGAATTTAGCTTCCCTGTCAGAATCGAATATTACTAGTTCTGTTTTAGAGGAAGAGAAAATACAGGTTTTGGCCACAATTCTGAATAATGATATTTTAAACGATCTTTTACATAATTATTCATCTATTTTACAAATTCAACGTATTGCTATTTGGCACAGATACTTTTTCAACATTAAGCATCAGGACACTAAACGCACTGGTTTTATTACGCTTTTTGAATTACAAGAATCTTTACTTGTACTTGTCAGTACGTGCAAAATCAACATTTTTCTGATATCTTCTTAAAAATTCAAAATAATGAACTTTTACCAAAACCATATCGCAAATTAGCGCCTTTTCTCGACCCCCAAAATCGTATTAGAGTTGGCGGGCGGATTAGAAATTCAATCACATTATCATATGATGTAAAACACCCCCTACTATTACCAAGTGATAGCACACTTACCAAGCTGATCATTCAAAATATTCATTCAACCTACTTGCACCCAGGATTTAATACAACTATGTATTTACTTAGACAACAGTTTTGGGTACTTTCAGCACGTAGAGTTATTCAAAAGGTTTTATCATCTTGCGTTAAGTGCTATCGCACTCAACCCAAAGCTCTTACCCCCTACATGGGTGACCTTCCAAGCTTCAGAATATCACAGCTGAAATGTTTTTCAAATGTTTGCATTGACTACGCTGGACCTATAAAATTAGCTCAAGGGCGTAAATTAGTCATTCATAAGGCTTACATTTTAGTGATTGTGTGCACCGCGTCTAGAGCTATTCATCTCGAACTAGTTTCTAACCTAACTTCAGAGGCTTTCATTGCTGCTTTTCGGAGATTTGTCAATCGAAGAGGAGTTTGCACCAATATTTATTCTGACTGCGCAACTACATACAAGGGAGCTTACAAGGAGCTTACCGAGCTTTCAAAGCACGCCGCAGATCATTTAAAAATTTCTTGGTTTTTCAATGTACCTGCTGCCCCACATTTCAATGGGCTTGCGGAAGCTGGTGTAAAATCCGTTAAAAGCCATTTACTTCGTGTTATCGGTGATCAAATCTTAAACTTTGAGGAGTACTATACTCTTTTAACCGATGTTGAAGCATTGCTAAACAGCAGACCCTTATGGGCGCAAAGCTCTGACCCGAACGACTTAGTTCCTTTGACTGCAGGGCATTTTCTTACGTTATCTGCACTAAACTCAGTTCCTGATCCAGATCTTTCTCATTTAAAACTAAATTCCTTATCTCGTTGGCAACTTATACAAAGGTTGAACACAGATTTCTGGAAGAGATGGAAATCAGAATATTTGAACACCCTGCAACAAAGGTCCAAATGGCACGAGCCAAACCCCAACATTGAATTGAATACATTGGTACTCATTAAAAATGAAAATGAGCCACCAATTCATTGGTTACTTGGACGGATAGTCGAGTTACACCCCGGCCGAGATGGGCATGTAAGGGTTGTTACGGTGAAAACTAAAACCGGGTTATTTAAGCGACCTGTAGTTAAACTGTGCCCTTTGCCTATGGCTTCAGATTAAAATTAAAATATTAAATTTTAATTTCTTTAGTTTAATTGTAAATATAAATTTCTTTTCAAAATAGGAAAAAAAATATTAATATTTTTCTGTTCAAACAATGTTTGGAATTATCTTTTTGTTTTTCTATTAAAACGCATAAACGCGTTTTTTTTTCTTTGCTACTAAATTATTATAATTGAAAACATTCGTTTTCGGTGGCGGGAAATGTTACTGCAATTTTCTTTAGTTTTATTTTATTTATAATTTATCTATTTCGCCTCAAAAATAATCAGCCATACAAATTCAAATTGTGGCACCTTGCGCCGTCGAAACAACGCGGGTGCTAAGGACATGCGCAAAAGGCGCATGAGATGACACATTCTGTCAAGCGAAAAAACACGTGAACTAGTGAAAATTCATTCTCTTCTTTCGAAGACTAATTTTCTTTCGAAAATTAACTATAAAACATAAAAACCTTAGTTATTAAGTGCTACCATCCTCAATCCGAAGACTGAACGTGAGACTACTTGGAGAGCGGGCCCGCAAGCAGAGAAATAACCATCAAAAGGTAGGTGCCATTTTTTCTATTGCTTTTGTATGGTTGCGCGATCAAGAAATATTAAATTAGAAAATTACACCTAAAGAAAGTTACAGTCCACTATGAATTAAAGAAGAAAATCTATTCACCCTATCCATTACAAATAGTGATCCTAATTTTTCGATAAAAAAAAAGTTGCTCCGATTTCAAAATTTTTTATATATCTTTGCGTTTCAGATGATACTACACAATAGTAGTGTAAGCTATTTCCGATAAAAAAAAGTTGCTCCGA
This sequence comes from Aspidapion aeneum, assembly GCA_963576565.1. Lineage (NCBI taxonomy): Eukaryota > Metazoa > Arthropoda > Insecta > Coleoptera > Brentidae > Aspidapion > Aspidapion aeneum. The sequence goes on from OY755048.1 coordinate 49,691,611, forward strand.
TATCAAAAATTTTTATATATCTTTGCGTTTGAGATGATACTACTCAATAATAGTGTAAGCTATGATAATCCTAATTTTTTCGATAAAAAAAAAGTTGCTCCGATTTAAAAAAATTTTATATATCTTTGCGTTTCAGATGATACTACACAATAGTAGTGTAAGCTATGGTGATCCTAATTTTTTTGATAAAAAAAAAGTTGCTCCGATTTCAAATTTTTTTTATATATCTTTGCGTTTCAGATGATACTACACAATAGTAGTGTAAGCTATGGTGATCCTAATTTTTTCGATAAAAAAAAAATTGCTCCGATTTCAAAATTTTGTATATATCTTTGCGTTTCAGATGATACTACACAATAGTAGTGTAAGCTACGGTGATCCTAATTTTTTCAATAAAAAAGTTGCTCCGATTTCAAAAATTTTTATATATCTTTGCGTTTCAGATGATACTACACATTAGTAGTGTAAGCTATGGTGATCCTAATTTTTTCAATAAAAAAAAAGTTGCTCCGATTTCAAAATTTTTTATATATCTTTGCGTTTCAGATGATACTACACAATAGTAGTGTAAGCTATGGTGATCCTAATTTTTTCGATAAAAAAAAGTTGCTCCGATTTTAAATTTTTTTATATATCTTTGCGTTTCAGATGATACTACACAATAGTAGTGTAAGCTATGGTGATCCTAATTTTTTCGATAAAAAAAAAGTTGTTCCGATTTCAAAAAATTTTATATATCTTTGCGTTTCAGATGATACTACACAATAGTTGATCCTAATTTTTTCGATAAAAAAAAGTTGCTCCGATTTCAAAAATTTTTATATATCTTTGCGTTTCAGATGATACTACACAATAGTAGTGTAAGCTATGGTAATCCTAATTTTTTCGATAAAAAAAAAGTTGCTCCGATTTCAAAATTTTTTATATATATTTGCGTTTCAGATGATACCACACAATAGTAGTGTAAGCTATGGTGAACCTAATTTTTTCGATAAAAAAAAAATTGCTCCGATTTCAAAATTTTTTATATATCTTTGCGTTTCAGATGATACTACACAATAGTAGTGTAAGCTATGGTGATCCTAATTTTTTCGATAAAAAAAGTTGCTCCGATTTCAAAAAATTTTATATATCTTTGCGTTTCAGATGATACTACACATTAGTAGTGTAAGCTATGGTGATCCTAATTTTTTCAATAAAAAAAAAGTTGCTCCGATTTCAAAATTTTTTATATATCTTTGCGTTTCAGATGATACTACACAATAGTAGTGTAAGCTATGGTGATCCTAATTTTTTCGATAAAAAAATGTTGCTCCGATTTTAATTTTTTTTATATATCTTTGCGTTTCAGATGATACTACACAATAGTAGTGTAAGCTATGGTGATCCTAATTTTTTCGATAAAAAAAAAGTTGTTCCGATTTCAAAAAATTTTATATATCTTTGCGTTTCAGATGATACTACACAATAGTTGATCCTAATTTTTTCGATAAAAAAAAAGTTACTCCGATTTCAAAAATTTTTATATATCTTTGCGTTTCAGATGATACTACACAATAGTAGTGTAAGCTATGGTAATCCTAATTTTTTCGATAAAAAAAAAGTTGCTCCGATTTCAAAATTTTTTATATATATTTGCGTTTCAGATGATACCACACAATAGTAGTGTAAGCTATGGTGAACCTAATTTTTTCGATAAAAAAAAAATTGCTCCGATTTCAAAAATTTTTATATATCTTTGCGTTTCAGATGATACTACACAATAGTAGTGTAAGCTATGGTGATCCTGATTTTTTCGATAAAAAAAGTTGCTCCGATTTCAAAAATTTTTATCTGAGGGCACGGCAGTGCCTCGCCAAGTTCGCGCGCCGTAACCATCTTTTCTGGAAACATTTCAGCCGATATTTGACCTACCTAAAACTCTACTTCGGAATGAGCTACGAATCTCAAAAATTTGCACAGTCGTAGATCTCCACGGAGTTAACAACGCCTCCAAGTTTCATGGAATTCCATAAAGTAGTAAAGTAGTTACGAAATTTCAAAAAACGTCGAAATTGCCACTCACTCACTGACTCACTCACTCATGTATAGATCATCAATATTCTACTGTACTTCCAGACATGCTAGAAAGCTGAAATTTGGCAGACTGATAGAAATTATGACCAAACCCCTGGGAAAAATAAAAAAACCCCAAAATTTTTATACCTATACATTTAAAGTTATATTAAAGTAGCATTGCTCACTTCCAGAAATGCTAGAGAGTTGAGCTTTGGTAGACTGATAGGAACTATTATAAAACTATAGGAAAAAATTAAAACACCCCAAAATTCTAATTTACTCACCTCCCCTATAAATGTAAAGTTAAGTAAAAGTAACATTGCCTACTTCCAGACATGCTAGAGAGCTGAGCTTTGGAAGACCGATAGTAACTATGATAAAGTTATAGAAAAAAATTAAAACACCTCAAAATTCTAATTTACTTCCTTCCCCTATAACCCTAGAACTTTTTAACACTGAAAGACAATATGATAAAACTATATAAAAAAATTTAAAAACACCAACATTTTAATTTACTTCCCTCTCCTATAAATTTAAATTTATATAACAGTAACATTGCACGCTTCGAGAAACGCCAGAGAGCTGAGCATTGGAATGCTGATAGAAATTATGATAAAACCATGGGAAAAAATTTAAAAAGTCCAATATTTTCATTTGCTCTCCTCCCCTATAAATGTAAAGTTATGTAATAGTAACATTACCCACTTCCAGAAACGCTAGAGAGCTGAGCATTGGAAGACTGATAGGAACTATGATAAAACTATAGAACAAAATTTAAAAACACGACAATTTTAATTTATTTCCCTCTCCTATAAATGTATTTATATAAAACTAACATTGCCCACTTCCAGAAACGCTAGAGAGCTGAGCATTGGAATGCTAATAGAAATTATGATAAAACCATGGGAAAAAAAGTCTAATATTTTCATTTACTCTCCTCCCCTATACATATTGCTTATTACCTTTTAAGACATTCTTTCGCCATTCCAAGAATAACATATCTTCTTCGCTGTGCGCCCTGTTGGAGGGTTTCTCCTATTCTTAAAAATTTTGATCTTTTATTGAAACAATCCTTAGAAACCATAATCAATTGTAAATTTAATGAAAAAGCTTGGATTCAATCTTCCTTGCCAATTAAATTAGGTGGGCTTGGGATAAGAGATTCTTCAACCCTCTGCTTTTCTGCCTTTCTTGGGTCAACAAATGACGTTTCAAATCTTCTTCCATCGCTTTTACCAGAATATATTTTGGAGATTAATGATAAAGCACACGAAGAAGCACTCTTCTTTTTTAAATCAATAACCAATATTTCAGATACATCTAATTTAACTTTAACAAAAAGATTTTGATATAAAACTTTCTTAAACATTTTTAAATAAAATTTTGGATACTCAAACATCTTTAAAGACAAGGCTAGACTTCTAGCTTTACAGGAACCCGAAAGCTCTTTTTGGCTTCATGCTTTACCTTCATCTTCTTTGGGTAACGTTTTAGACAACTCGTCCTTCCGCTTATCTGTCGCTCTAAGACTAGGTCAGCTTGTGTGTGAGCAACACGTCTGCACTTGTGGCAAAACAGTTGACATTTACGGCCATCATGGCTTATGCTGCTTAAAGAGTGCAGGTCGTTTAGCTAGACACAAACTGATTAATGATATTATTAAGAGGGCTCTTGGTTCTGCAGATTTTCCTGCAATACTGGAGCCTCCAGGTATTTATCGTGGCGACGGTAAGCGGGCGGACGGGATGACTTTGGTGCCATGGAAGAGAGGTAAGGCTTTAATGTGGGATGCTTCATGCAGGGACACCCTTGCAGATTCCTACATAAACAAAACTTCAGTAAAATCTGGGGAAGCTGCTCACCTTGGAGAAGTTCAAAAGAGGGAGAAATATAAAGAATTAGAAGATCGATTCTTATTTGTACCCTTTATTGTTGAGACATTGGGCCCGTGGGGAGAGGAAGCTAAGAACTAGATTAATGACATCAGTAAAAAAATTAAACATAAAAAAGTTCGTAGCTTCATCTCCCAACGGATAGGCCTCGCAATTCAAAGGGGTAATGCCGCGTCAATTTTAGGCACAATTAAGCCTGAGTCTGGTCTGGAAGAAATTTTTTATTTATAGTGTGTTATTGTTCTTCTTACTTTTTTTATTATTATTATTATTATTTTACTTTTCTTATGTATTATTTTATTTTTATTAGTTTTTATGTTTTACTATTTTATACAAATTTTTACCCAAAATATACGTTGTTTGATAATGTCCATGTAAAGTTATGTAAAAGTAACATTGTGCACTTTCAGAAACGCTAGAGAGCTGAGCTTTGGAAGGGTAATAGGAACTACGATAAAACCAGGGAAAAAAATTAAAAAACCTCAAAAATTTAAGTAAGGCATTGCAAAAGTTTTGAACAATATTCTGCATATTTTACTACTTTAAAAATTAAGTATTATCCAATTTCTTTAAAAAAGAAGTGAAATCATAATAAAAACATTTCATGTAAAAAAAGGCCAAGTACGCGAAAATGGCATTCCGTAAAAAGAATTGAGATAAAAGTAAAGCCAAGTTCTCCAATACAAATTTCAAAATGAAAGGTTCTTACTAGTTTGGAAATATTTTTCTAAACTTGGCTATTACGGCTGTAAATGACTCTTAGGCACAGTGCTAAATTGAACATAAAGAAGTTTGGCTGTAATAGCAAAGTTTAAAAAAATATTTCCAAACTAGTAATTTTGTAATAAAAAGTTGCTCCGATTTCAATTTTTTTTATATATCTTTGCGTTTCAGATGATACTACACAATAGTAGTGTAAGCTATGGTGATCCTAATTTTTTCGATAAAAAAAAAAGTTGCTCTGATTTCAAATTTTTTTATATATCTTTGCGTTTCAGATGATACTACACAATAGTAGTGTAAGCTATGGTCATCCTAATTTTTTCGATAAAAAAAAAGTTGCTCCGATTTCAAATTTTTTTATATATCTTTGCGTTTCAGATGATACTACACAATAGTAGTGTAAGCTATGGTGATCCTAATTTTTTCAAGAAAAAAAAAGTTCCTCCGATTTCAAAATTTTGTATATATCTTTGCGTTTCAGATGATACTACACAATAGTAGTATAAGCTATGGTGATCCTAATTTTTTCAATAAAAAAAAAGTTGCTCCGATTTCAAAAATTTTTATATATCTTTGCGCTTCAGATAATACTACACAATAGTAGTGTAAGCTATGGTGATTCAAATTTTTTTATATATCTTTGCGTTTCAGATGATACTACACAATAGTAGTATAAGCTATGGTGATCCTAATTTTTTCGATAAAAAAAGTTGCTCCGATATCAAAAATTTTTATATATCTTTGCGTTTCAGATGATACTACTCAATAATAGTGTAAGCTATGATAATCCTAATTTTTTCGATAAAAAAAAGTTGCTCCCATTTAAAAAAATTTTATATATCTTTGCGTTTCAGATGATACTACACAATAGTAGTGTAAGCTATGGTGATCCTAATTTTTTCGATAAAAAAAAAGTTGCTCCGATTTCAAATTTTTTTTATATATCTTTGCGTTTCAGATGATACTACACAATAGTAGTGTAAGCTATGGTGATCTTAATTTTTTCGATAAAAAAAAAGTTGCTCCGATTTCAAAATTTTTTATATATCTTTGCGTTTCAGATGATACTACACAATAGTAGTGTAAGCTATGGTGATCCTAATTTTTTCAATAAAAAAGTAGCTCCGATTTCAAAATTTTTTATATATCTTTGCGTTTCAGATGATACTACACAATAGTAGTGTAACCTATGGTGATCCTAATTTTTTCAATAAAAAAAAAGTTGCTCCGATTTCAAAAATTTTTATATATCTTTGCGTTTCAGATGATACTACACAATAGTAGTGTAAGCTATGGTGATCCTAATTTTTTCGATAAAAAAAAAGTTGCTCCGATTTCAAAAAATTTTATATATCTTTGCGTTTCAGATGATACTACACAATAGTAGTGTAAGCTATGGTGATCCTAATTTTTATATATCTTTGCGTTTCAGACGATACTACACAATAGTAGTGTAAGCTATGGTGATCCTAATTTTTTCGATAAAAAAAAAGTTGCTCCGATTTCAAAAAATTTTATATATCTTTGCGTTTCAGATGATACTACACAATAGTAGTGTAAGCTATGGTGATCCTAATTTTTTCAAAAAAAAAAGTTGCTCGATTTCAAAAATTTTTATATATCTTTGCGTTTCAGACGATACTACACAATAGTAGTGTAAGCTATGGTGATCCTAATTTTTTCAATAAAAAAAAAGTTGCTCCGATTTCAACAATTTTTATATACCTTTGCGTTTCAGATGATACTACACAATAGTAGTGTAAGCTATGGTGATCCTAATTTTTTCGATAAAAAAAAAGTTGCTCAGATTTCAAAAAATTTTATATATCTTTGCGTTTCAGATGATACTACACAATAGTAGTGTAAGCTATGGTGATCCTAATTTTTCGATAAAAAAAAAGTTGGTCAAATTTCAAATATTTTTATATATCTTTGCGTTTCAGATGATACTACACAATAGTAGTGTAAGCTATGGTGATCCTAATTTTTTCAATAAAAAAAAAGTTGCTCCGATTTCAAAAAATTTTATATATCTTTGCGTTTCAGATGATACTACACAATAGTAGTTTAAGCTATGGTGATCCTAATTTTTTCGATAAAAAAAAAGTTGCTCCGATTTCAAAAAATTTTATATATCTTTGCGTTTCAGATGATACTACACAATAGTAGTTTAAGCTATGGTGATCCTAATTTTTTCGATAAAAAAAAGTTGCTCCGATTTCAAAAAATTTTATATATCTTTGCGTTTCAGATGATACTACACAATAGTAGTGTAAGCTATGGTGATCCTAATTTTTTCGATAAAAAAAAAGTTGCTCGATTTCAAAATTTTTATATATCTTTGCGTTTCAGATGATACTACACAATAGTAGTGTAAGCTATGGTGATCCTAATTTTTTCAATAAAAAAAAAGTTGCTCCGATTTCAAAAATTTTTATATACCTTTGCGTTTCAGATGATACTACACAATAGTAGTGTAAGCTATGGTGATCCTAATTTTTTCGATAAAAAAAAGTTGCTCCGATTTCAAAAAATTTTATATATCTTTGCGTTTCAGATGATACTACACAATAGTAGTGTAAGCTATGGTGATCCTAATTTTTTCAATAAAAAAAAAATTGGTCAAATTTCAAATATTTTTATATATCTTTGCGTTTCAGATGATACTACACAATAGTAGTGTAAGCTATGGTGATCCTAATTTTTTCGATAAAAAAAAGTTGCTCCGATTTCAAAAATTTTTATATATCTTTGCGTTTCAGATGATACTACACAATAGTAGTGTAAGCTATGGCGATCCTAATTTTTTCGATAAAAAAAAAGTTGCTCCGATTTCAAAAATGTTTATATATCTTTGCGTTTCAGATGATACTACACAATAGTAGTGTAAGCTATGGTGATCCTAATTTTTTCGAAAAAAAAAAGTTGCTCCGATTTCAAAAATTTTTATATATCTTTGCGTTTCAGATGATACTACACAATAGTGGTGTAAGCTATGGTGATCCTAATTTTTTCGATAAAAAAAGTTGCTCCGGTTTTAAATTTTTTTTATATATCTTTGCGTTTCAGATGATACTACACAATAGTAGTGTAAGCTATGGTGATCCTAATTTTTTCAAAAAAAAAAGTTGCTCCGATTTCAAAAATTTTTATATATCTTGGCGTTTCAGATGATACTACACAATAGTTGATCCCAATTTTTTCAATAAAAAAAAAGTTACTCCGATTTCAAATTTTTTTATATATCTTTGCGTTTCAGATGATACTACACAATAGTAGTGTAAGCTATGGTGATCCTAATTTTTTCAATAAAAAAAAAGTTGCTCCGATTTCAAAAATTTTTATATATTTTTGCGTTTCAGATGATACTACACAATAGTAGTGTAAGCTATGGCGATCCTAATTTTTTCGATAAAAAAAAAGTTGCTCCGATTTCAAAAATGTTTATATATCTTTGCGTTACAGATGATACTACACAATAGTAGTGTAAGCTATGGTGATCCTAATTTTTTCAATAAAAAAAAAGTTGCTCCGATTTCAAAAATTTTTATATACCTTTGCGTTTCAGATGATACTACACAATAGTAGTGTAAGCTATGGTGATCCTAATTTTTTCGATAAAAAAAGTTGCTCCGATTTCAAAAAATTTTATATATCTTTGCGTTTCAGATGATACTACACAATAGTAGTGTAAGCTATGGTGATCCTAATTTTTCGATAAAAAAAAAATTGGTCAAATTTCAAATATTTTTATATATCTTTGCGTTTCAGATGATACTACACAATAGTAGTGTAAGCTATGGTGATCCTAATTTTTTCGATAAAAAAAAGTTGCTCCGATTTCAAAAATTTTTATATATCTTTGCGTTTCAGATGATACTACACAATAGTAGTGTAAGCTATGGCGATCCTAATTTTTTCGATAAAAAAAAAGTTGCTCCGATTTCAAAAATGTTTATATATCTTTGCGTTTCAGATGATACTACACAATAGTAGTGTAAGCTATGGTGATCCTAATTTTTTCGATAAAAAAAGTTGCTCCGGTTTTAAATTTTTTTTATATATCTTTGCGTTTCAGATGATACTACACAATAGTAGTGTAAGCTATGGTGATCCTAATTTTTTCAAAAAAAAAGTTGCTCCGATTTCAAAATGTTTTATATATCTTTGCGTTTCAGATGATACTACACAATAGTTGATCCCAATTTTTTCAATAAAAAAAAAGTTACTCCGATTTCAAATTTTTTTATATATCTTTGCGTTTCAGATGATACTACACAATAGTAGTGTAAGCTATGGTGATCCTAATTTTTTCAATAAAAAAAAAGTTGCTCCGATTTCAAAAATTTTTATATATTTTTGCGTTTCAGATGATAGTAGTGTAAGCTATGGTGATCCTAATTTTTTCGATAAAAAAAAAGTTGCTCCGATTTCAAAAATGTTTATATATCTTTGCGTTTCAGATGATACTACACAATAGTAGTGTAAGCTATGGTGGTCCTAATTTTTTCAAAAAAAAAAAAAAAGTTGATCCGATTTCAAAAATTTTTATATATCTTTGCGTTTCAGATGATACTACACAATAGTACTACATACTAATTTTTTCGATAAAAAAAAGTTGCTCCGATTTCAGAAATTTTTATATATCTTTGCGTTTCAGATGATACTACACAATAGTACTACATACTAATTTTTTCGATAAAAAAAAAGTTGATCCGATTTCAAAATTTTTTATATATCTTTGCGTTTCAGATGATACTACACAATAGTACTACATACTAATTTTTTCGATAAAAAAAAAGTTGCTCCGATTTCAGAAATTTTTATATATATTTGCGTTTCAGATGATACTACACAATAGTAGTGTAAGCTATGGTGACCCTAATTTTTTCGATAAAAAAAAGTTGCTCCGATTTCAAAAATGTTTATATATCTTTGCGTTTCAGATGATACTACACAATAGTAGTGTAAGCTATGGTGATCCTAATTTTTTCAATAAAAAAGTAGCTCCGATTTCAAAATTTTTTATATATCTTTGCGTTTCAGATGATACTACACAATAGTAGTGTAAGCTATGGTGATCCTAATTTTTTCAATAAAAAAAAAGTTGCTCCGATTTCAAAATTTTTTATATATCTTTGCGTTTCAGATGATACTACACAATAGTAGTGTAAGCTATGGTGATCCTAATTTTTTCGATAAAAAAAAAGTTGCTCCGATTTCAAAAAATTTTATATATCTTTGCGTTTCAGATGATACTACACAATAGTAGTGTAAGCTATGGTGATCCTAATTTTTTCAAAAAAAAAAGTTGCTCGATTTCAAAAATTTTTATATATCTTTGCGTTTCAGACGATACTACACAATAGTAGTGTAAGCTATGGTGATCCTAATTTTTTCAATAAAAAAAAGTTGCTCCGATTTCAAAAATTTTTATATACCTTTGCGTTTCAGATGATACTACACAATAGTAGTGTAAGCTATGGTGATCCTAATTTTTTCGATAAAAAAAAAGTTGCTCAGATTTCAAAAAATTTTATATATCTTTGCGTTTCAGATGATACTACACAATAGTAGTGTAAGCTATGGTGATCCTAATTTTTTCGATAAAAAAAAAATTGGTCAAATTTCAAATATTTTTATATATCTTTGCGTTTCAGATGATACTACACAATAGTAGTGTAAGTTATGGTGATCCTAATTTTTTCGATAAAAAAAAAGTTGCTCCGATTTCAAAAATTTTTATATATCTTTGCGTTTCAGATGATACTACACAATAGTAGTGTAAGCTATGGTGATCCTAATTTTTTCAAAAAAAAAAGTTGCTCGATTTCAAAAATTTTTATATATCTTTGCGTTTCAGACGATACTACACAATAGTAGTGTAAGCTATGGTGATCCTAATTTTTTCAATAAAAAAAAAGTTGCTCCGATTTCAAAAATTTTTATATACCTTTGCGTTTCAGATGATACTACACAATAGTAGTGTAAGCTATGGTGATCCTAATTTTTTCGATAAAAAAAAAGTTGCTCAGATTTCAAAAAATTTTATATATCTTTGCGTTTCAGATGATACTACACAATAGTAGTGTAAGCTATGGTGATCCTAATTTTTTCGATAAAAAAAAAATTGGTCAAATTTCAAATATTTTTATATATCTTTGCGTTTCAGATGATACTACACAATAGTAGTGTAAGCTATGGTGATCCTAATTTTTTCGATAAAAAAAAAGTTGCTCCGATTTCAAAAATTTTTATATATCTTTGCGTTTCAGATGATACTACACAATAGTAGTGTAAGCTATGGTAATCCTAATTTTTTCGAAAAAAAAAAGTTGCTCCGATTTCAAAAATTTTTATATATCTTTGCGTTTCAGATGATACTACACAATAGTGGTGTAAGCTATGGTGATCCTAATTTTTTCGATAAAAAAAGTTGCTCCGGTTTTAATTTTTTTTATATATCTTTGCGTTTCAGATGATACTACACAATAGTAGTGTAAGCTATGGTGATCCTAATTTTTTCAAAAAAAAAAGTTGCTCCGATTTCAAAAATTTTTATATATTTTTGCGTTTCAGATGATAGTAGTGTAAGCTATGGTGATCCTAATTTTTTCGATAAAAAAAAAGTTGCTCCGATTTCAAAAATGTTTATATATCTTTGCGTTTCAGATGATACCACACAATAGTACTACATACTAATTTTTTCGATAAAAAAAAAGTTGCTCCGATTTCAGAAATTTTTATATATCTTTGCGTTTCAGATGATACTACACAATAGTACTACATACTAATTTTTTCGATAAAAAAAAAGTTGATCCGATTTCAAAATTTTTTATATATCTTTGCGTTTCAGATGATACTACACAATAGTACTACATACTAATTTTTTCGATAAAAAAAAAGTTGCTCCGATTTCAGAAGTTTTTATATATATTTGCGTTTCAGATGATACTACACAATAGTAGTGTAAGCTATGGTGACCCTAATTTTTTCGATAAAAAAAAAGTTGCTCCGATTTCAAAAATGTTTATATATCTTTGCGTTTCAGATGATACTACAAAATAGTAGTGTAAGCTATGGTGATCCTAATTTTTTCAAAAAAAAAAACAAGTTGCTCCGATTTCAAAAATTTTTATATATCTTTGCGTTTCAGATGATACTACACAATAGTACTACATACTAATTTTTTCGATAAAAAAAAAGTTGCTCCGATTTCAAAAATGTTTATATATCTTTGCGTTTCAGATGATACTACAAAATAGTAGTGTAAGCTATGGTGATCCTAATTTTTTCGATAAAAAAAAAGTTGATCCGATTTCAAAAATTTGTATATATCTTTGCGTTTCAGATGATACTACACAATAGTACTACATACTAATTTTTTCGATAAAAAAAAAGTTGCTCCGATTTCAGAAATTTTTATATATCTTTGCGTTTCAGATGATACTACACGTAAGCTATGGTGATCCTAATTTTTCGATAAAAAAAAGTTGCTCCGATTTCAAAATTTTTTATATATCTTTGCGTTTCAAATGATACTACACAATAGTAGTGTAAGCTATGGTGACCCTAATTTTTTCGATAAAAAAAAAGTTGCTCCGATTTCAAAAATTGGGGCTCCCTGGTGGTCCAGAAAGGAGATTTGTCTGGAATTTAACGGTGTCAGGCGTGGACTGTAATTTTAAGGGAATAAGGTCATAGGCTAAGCTGGTACAAGGGATTCTGAAATGGTCTAGTTTACCTTCTAGGTTAGTGTAGCAATAAACAAATGTATGTAAGGTAAAAATAATGCATTTTCACTTACCATTTTTATACAGGAAGCGGAACTCATGGGAGGACACGCTGTTTAACCGTATTCTTTGCACCCACATTCATGTGGTAGGAGAGTCGCTAACACGCGTGTATTATCGTTCGAAGGCGAAACGGTTCTCTATGATGCGGCAGCAGGTATCGCTGCTGCGTTCATTCTCCCACATGGCGCCCAGTGGCGTCGTTAATCCATAGGCGTAGGAGAAAAGGAATAAGTAGGAAGGAATGAGATTACGAAGGTCCATATTAAAGGAACTAGGAACCTTAGTAATTCAAAATGCATTTTATGTAAAGTAAATTAATTATAGCAAATTGTAATATTTGCCTCTAAAACCGCGGGAGTTTCAAATGCAAATAACCCAGTAATTTTAAGTACTTAATTAGTTAATTAATACAAAAGAAACAAAAAATAGAAAATGCTCTAGTGAATCACCAAATAGCCTAATTCGAACCAATTTGGTAAATTATAGTAAAAAGAACATATTTACAAAAAGGAAGGCGGGACGAACCATTTCCCACCCCCCTGAGAATGCCCAGGGGCATTTCAGAGAGTTTAATTTGTAGGCAGGGCGCATAGTTTTACCAAAGGCCGTTTGTAGGTACCTTTAGTAGTCTTTACAATAGCAACCCGTGGAACATTATCAGAACCTTTAATAAGGTCTTCAATGCGGCCTAGGGGCCAATCCAATGGAGTGGAATTTTCATCTTTGATCAGTACCATAGTACCAATATCAATGGAAGCAAGAGGTTGGTGCCATTTGGCTCGCTGTTGCAAAGTGTGCAAATATTCGCGATGCCAGCGAATCCAAAAATCGCGGTGCATTCTTTGCAACAGTTGCCACCTGGACAGCCTGTTTAACGCAATATCGCAGTAGTTTGGATCGGGTATTGTACCTGGAGGCCTCAAATTTAAAAAATTATTAGGAGTCAAGACCGCCAGATCAGTAGGATCGGTGCTTAAGGCACATAAAGGACGTGAGTTCATTATGGCTTCAACTTGGGTTAAAACCGTATTTAATTCCTCATAGGTGAGTATTTGATTTCCAACTACCCTGTGAAGATGAGTCTTTAAAGATTTAATGTTTGATTCCCAAATGCCTCCCATGTGGGGAGCAGCAGGTGGGTTAAAAGACCAAACTATACCTTCCCCCTTCACGCAATCAGAAAAAATTTGTCGCAAGTATTTTTCAGAGGCCACGAAGTTGGTCCCGCAGTCTGAAGAGATCTTTGAGCATAGTCCTCTTCTAGCTATGAAGCGGCGCAGAGCAGCCAGAAAGGCTTCTGATGTCATATCAGAGACTAACTCTAAATGCACGGCTTTAACAGCGCAACAGATAAATAAACAGACATATGCTTTCATGGTTTTTGCACCTCTGGTCCGACCAAGAGTAATCGTGAACGGACCACAAAAATCTATACCTACATTTTCGAACACCTTTGCTTCGGAAACTCTAAATTTCGGTAGGTTACCCATAGGGGGTTGAAGGGAGTTAGGTTTAGTTTTCCAGCAAGTATGGCAAGAACTTAAAACTTTTCTCACTACCTTTTTAGCAGACAATACCCAGAAGTTTTGCATTAGTAAAAAAGTTGTGGTCTGTATACCACAATGAAGATTGCTGCGATGCAAATCTAAAATCAGTAATTCAGTGAATTTTGCACTAGAAGGCAAAAGAATTGGAAATTTTTTATCGTATGATAAATTTGAATGGCATAAACGGCCTCCAACACGAAGCAAATCGTAGCTTTCATTATGCAAAAATGGACATAATTTTTGAAAAGCTTTTGGAAGCTGTTTCTTATCTTTTAGTAATTCAATTTCTTTTTGGAAAGAAAAAGATTGTACGCATTTCGAAATAAAAAGTAAGCTTTTGTAGTAATCCTGATTTGTAAGGTAATCAGTAGCAAAATTGTATGAGGGATTTTTAAACTTTTGTAACCCTCGCAAAAAGTAAGCAACTATTCTCTTAATTTTAAAAAGAGAACTGTATTTTTCAAACAAGTTGTTTACATAATATTCAACTGTTTGTTCGCAAGTAAAAACGTTAAAAATATTTTTTCGCTGTTCTTCCAAAACTGCATTCCCATCGTAAGTAACTGTCATAAAATCCCAAGTATTTGTAGGTTGGTTTAGAAAAGAAGGCCCTTCTAACCAAAAATAAAATCTTTGTAAATCAGAGGGATACATTTCCCTAGTACCGCAGTCAGCAGGATTTTGTTCAGTAGGAACATAATGCCAAAACTCAGGGCTAATTCTTCCTTGTATATAGGCAGTTCTATTCGAAACAAATGTTTTAAATTTGTGAGGAGATCCCTGAATCCAAGATAAGGTCACTGTGCTATCAGTAAAAGCAAGAATTTTATCAAATTTAATTTTTTCCGAGAACGTTTCTAGTAAAAAATCCATTAATTTAGCCAACAAAACAGCTCCTAAAAGCTCTAGTCTTGGTAAAGTTAGTTTACGACGCAACGGTGCGACTCTAGATTTACTACAAACAAAAAAAGCTTTAATGTTTCCATCAGAATAAAAAATTCGAATATAAGCGACAGCACAATAGGCCCGTTCGGAACTATCGCAAAATCCTACTAGCTGGATCTGACTAGCATTAGGCAAAATTATTTGACGAGGAATTTTAACAGAATGCAAAAACTTTAATTCATTTTTAAATTTTTCCCATTTAAAAACAATTTCCGGACTGACAGGGTCGTCCCAGTTTAAGTCTTCTGCCCAGCAGTATTGAACAATTAATTTTAAAATTAAAACTATTGGCGCCAAAAAAGACAGAGGGTCGTAAATGCGGGCCAAATTACTTAAAATTGTTCTTTTAGTGCATGTTTGGAGAGAACAGTCGAAAGTATAAAAAAATTCATCAGTATGAGGGTTCCAATTTAAACCGAGAATTTTCAAAGTTGAATTTTCAGCATCTAAATCGAGAGAAAGAGCCTTCATCGAAATGTGTGACTCAGGAAGATCGGATAGTAACTCGGGACAATTGCTCGCCCATTTACGCAATTCGAATCCACCTCGGCTAAGTAGCTCGATTAATTGATTTTTCATCTCAGTGGCCTTAAAAAAGTCATCACTTCCCGAAATCACATCATCGACAAAAACTGCCTCCTCAATGATTTTTGAGGCAAGAGGAAGGTCCTCATGCTCTCTAGCAAGTTGCAGCAAAGTTCTGATAGCCAAAAAGGGGCTACAAGAGACCCCGAATAAAACTCTATTTATTTCGAAGTCTTGAATAGGCTGGTTAGGATCAAACCTCCAAACTATTCTTTGAAAATTAGTTTGACTAGGGTCAACTAAAATCATCCTGTACATTTGACGGATGTCGCAACAAAAGCAAAATTTATGCAAACGATAAAGTAATAAAATTTTTTGTAAGTCCCTTTGTAAAGGGGGCCCAGTATAAACAGCGTTGTTGAGCGAGATTTTGCCAGGGGCGTGCATGCTCGCATCAAAAACCACCCTCAGGGGGGTGCTAGTAGAATCTTTTTTAAACACCGCATGGTGTGCAATATAAAAATGATTTGAAATTTCGGTCGGCAAAGGTGCAGAAACCGGTTGCATATGATTATTATCTAAATAATCTTGTAAAACAGAGCTGTAGGCAGCATAAAAATCAGGGTTTTGTAGCAATTTCTTCTCAAGGGAGAAAAAACGACGTACGGCAATGGATCGAGTGTCGCCAAAATCTGGAGCAGTAACTTTAAATGGTAAAGATACAATATATCTCCCCTCCTCATTTTTTGAGGTAGTTTTCAAAAAATAATTTTCGCAAAACTCATCTTCGGGGTCAATGGCCTTGACATTAGGTATGTCATCTATTTGCCAAAATCGTTGTAGATTTTTATCTAAATTGACAAAAGAATCGTTCATTGACGTAGTAAAAAATGTTTTAATTTGATTTGTAGTTGAAGGTGAAAGTGAAAGATTGCCCATTATTCCCCAACCAAAAATAGTATTAATGCAGACGGGGTTGTTGGGTCCCGTAGACAAACGACCATCTAGCAAAATGTAAGGGTACACATCGCCGCCCAACAATAAATCAATTTTATCGCTTTTATTAAAGCCTGGGTCAGCTAGTGCTAAGTTGGCGAGAAAAGGAAAACTTTTAATCGAAAATGAGGAATGAGGTAAATCACTACAAATTTTATCGAGTATTATCGCATCAAAATTAAAAACAAAATTATTATCACGCAAAGAGGATATATTGCAATTAATTCCAGATTTTGCCGAAGTTGTCATTCGATCTAAGCTTTGTAGAGTCATGGCGATATTAAATTTAGGAAGGCCCAAACTATCAGCACATGACTTAGATATAAATGAAGATTGAGCACCAGAGTCACAGATGGCGCGCACTGTGTGCCAATTTTGAAAAACATCCTGTATTTGTATTAAAGCGGTACAGAGAAGTACTTCGCGATCATTTAAAGACATACCAGTAACAATGGTGTTAGTGGTTCTATTAAATTCGGTAGCCACGGGGCTCCTCGGGGGTTGCACTGCAGAAGTAGAGGGGCTACTCGCAGAACTAGGTGTAGAATTAATAGGAAAAAAATGTAAGAGACTGTGATGAAATTGGCCACAATATAAACATCTTTTTTCTGATTTGCATTGCTGGGGTAAATTATGCTTTGAGCCCAAACAGTTGACACACGCTTTATGTTGTTTAACAATCTCAAAACGTTGCTGGGGAGTTTTCGCCAAAAAATGAGGACATCTGTATATTATATGATCGCCACTTTTACAGAGAAAACAAAATTTTTGAGGGTTTGGAGTATTATTTAAGCCACTTTGGCCATTTGGAGACTGGGAGGCATTTTTGGAGGCTCTCTGAGTATTAGCAAACAAAGCAGATCGATTTTGAAACTTTGCTTGATTTTTCTGACTTGAAATTGACAAATCTTTATTTTTTAAGTAATCTTGAGTTTGTTGTATTTGTTCCAACGCAATGCAATGGCTAGAAACAAAAGCACGAATTTTATCATAAGAGGGGATCTCATTGGAGCAATAATTTTGCTCAAATGCCTTGCGCGTGGTTAGGTCCAACCTATCCAAGAGCATTTGTGCCATAATATAATCCCAAAACTCCGTTTTAAAACCCATGACTTTTAAAGCACTTAAGTTTTTCGAAAAACAATCAAGCAAATTCCTCAAATTCGTAGCATTCTCTTTAGTAAGAGGAGAGAAGCCTTCAATTGCCTTCCAGTGAAGGTAAGCTTGTAATCGTTTATTTGTATACCTATCCACCAAGGTGTGGTAGGCATTTAAATAATTTTCAGCAAGGATAGGAATGTCAGAAATGACATCCAGGGCAGGGCCCTTTAAATTAGAAAAAAGCAAATTGAATTTTTCAAAGTTTCCCAGCGACCTATTATTGTGCACGGTAGCATTAAAGGCTTGCAAAAAGGTTGGAAACTCCTTAAATTCCCCTTGAAAAAGAGGTATTTTTATCCTAGGCAGTAAACCATGCTGGTCTGTGGAGGCACAGGGACTGCCCATGGGATTTATCGTACTGCTCAAAAGCCCTCCATCTTCAAAGGGTAGTTCGAAAAGTTCGTAAAATATAGTGGAAATCTCGTCACAGCGTTTGCAAAAGTCCATAAACACTTTGTTTTCTACTACTAAGCGATCCTCATCAGAGGCTACCAACGTCAACAAAGTATTATGGTGCTTTTCAAAATCTTTTTTGATTTTTGACAATGTCCGAAATTTGACTTTAAAGCCGCTGTGATAGGCAGGGTCATTTTTTGCGAGGGTCGCGGATTCAATGATCAAATTTAGCTGTGAAATCGCACTATAGCGCAAGGCTTTAGCCTTTAAAATTTTATCCGAACTAGACATGATTTAAAAAAAAATCCAAAAAATAATTGACAAAAATTAGGTAAACTGAAAAAAAAATCAAAATTTGGACACCCTGTATAAATATTAATGTCCTACGTTTAATTACAATAATCAAACTATAAGCGCACAAAAGTAAAGAAAATACCCGATGCAAACTAATGATAACAAAAAAACTTGTGTATAAGTTTTTTTATCTTCGCCTCGCGAATTCAAATAAGTAGGTACCTACTATGTATTAAATTTAAAAATAAATACCTACAAATCAAAAGCATTTAATTTGGTAAAACTATTTATCTGCCTTTACACGAAAACAAATTCTCAAGTTAAGAATTAAATTTCCTTCAAAATTTATTATGCACGCAAAAAATGGATACAATCATAGCCATTTGCAGACAGATATTATAATAGTAAATTAGAAATAGATATATTCATAGCAATTTTTACGCAAAAACGAATATAGTAAAGCATCCGCAATCGGATATAGTCATAGCAATTTGCAATAAGCAAAAATGAATATGGCAATTTGGAGATTTTTTTCGAGCAAACTGGATATAATTATAGCAATCCACAAATGTGAAGGCACAACGGCTAAAATAATAGCACTTTGCAGACACTATTTTAAACTATTTCCAGTGACAAACAAAAAAACACCCAAATTCCATACGGTTTTTTTTTACAAAAAAGAAACGAAAAAACTTGATTTATTCGAAACAAAAAAAAGCATAGTAGTTTACAGATTTTATCTGTGTTTGGTTTTTCGCATGAAAAGGCTAAATTTATTGTTAAAAATATTTAATTTTTACACAAAAAAAATCGCAAAATGTATTTTAGAAACCTAGGGGTTTTCTAAAGTAGGCATGTAAGAAAAACAAGGGTTTTTCTTGCATTTGTTTTTACACAAAAAAAAATCGCAAAATGTATTTTAGAAACCTAGGGGTTTTCTAAAGTAGGCATGTAAGAAAAACAAGGGTTTTTCTTGCATTTGAAACCAGTAAAAAAGGCATTTAGGAAAAACAAGGGTTTTTCTTGCATTTGAAACCAGTAAAAAAAAACTAACCTAAAAAGGCAAAAAAACGATTCCAGAAATCCGGGTCGCTAAGGATCAAAAATGGGGCTCCCTGGTGGTCCAGAAAGGAGATTTGTCTGGAATTTAACGGTGTCAGGCGTGGACTGTAATTTTAAGGGAATAAGGTCATAGGCTAAGCTGGTACAAGGGATTCTGAAATGGTCTAGTTTACCTTCTAGGTTAGTGTAGCAATAAACAAATGTATGTAAGGTAAAAATAATGCATTTTCACTTACCATTTTTATACAGGAAGCGGAACTCATGGGAGGACACGCTGTTTAACCGTATTCTTTGCACCCACATTCATGTGGTAGGAGAGTCGCTAACACGCGTGTATTATCGTTCGAAGGCGAAACGGTTCTCTATGATGCGGCAGCAGGTATCGCTGCTGCGTTCATTCTCCCACATGGCGCCCAGTGGCGTCGTTAATCCATAGGCGTAGGAGAAAAGGAATAAGTAGGAAGGAATGAGATTACGAAGGTCCATATTAAAGGAACTAGGAACCTTAGTAATTCAAAATGCATTTTATGTAAAGTAAATTAATTATAGCAAATTGTAATATTTGCCTCTAAAACCGCGGGAGTTTCAAATGCAAATAACCCAGTAATTTTAAGTACTTAATTAGTTAATTAATACTAAATAAACAAAAAATAGAAAATGCTCTAGTGAATCACCAAATAGCCTAATTCGAACCAATTTGGTAAATTATAGTAAAAAGAACATATTTACAAAAAGGAAGGCGGGACGAACCAAAAATGTTTATATATCTTTGCGTTTCAGATGATACTACAAAATAGTAGTGTAAGCTATGGTGATCCTAATTTTTTCAAAAAAAAAAAAGTTGCTCCGATTTCAAAAATTTTTATATATCTTTGCGTTTCAGATGATACTACACAATAGTAGTGTAAGCTATGGCGATCCTAATTTTTTCGATAAAAAAAAAGTTGATCCGATTTCAAAAATTTTTATATATCTTTGCGTTTCAGATGATACTACACAATAGTACTACATACTAATTTTTTCGATAAAAAAAAAGTTGCTCCGATTTCAGAAATTTTTATATATCTTTGTGTTTCAGATGATACTACACGTAAGCTATGGTGATCCTAATTTTTCGATAAAAAAAAGTTGCTCCGATTTCAAAATTTTTTATATATCTTTGCGTTTCAGATGATACTACACAATAGTAGTGTAAGCTATGGTGATCCTAATTTTTTCAATAAAAAAAAAGTTGCTCCGATTTCAAAAAATTTTATATATTTTTGCGTTTCAGATGATAGTAGTGTAAGCTATGGTGATCCTAATTTTTTCGATAAAAAAAAAGTTGCTCCGATTTCAAAAATGTTAATATATCTTTGCGTTTCAGATGATACTACACAATAGTAGTGTAAGCTATGGTGATCCTAATTTTTTCAAAAAAAAAAAAAGTTGATCCGATTTCAAAAATTTTTATATATCTTTGCGTTTCAGATGATACTACACAATAGTACTACATACTAATTTTTTCGATAAAAAAAAAGTTGCTCCGATTTCAGAAATTTCTATATATCTTTGCGTTTCAGATGATACTACACAATAGTACTACATAATAATTTTTTCGATAAAAAAAAAGTTGATCCGATTTCAAAATTTTTTATATATCTTTGCGTTTCAGATGATACTACACAATAGTACTACATACTAATTTTTTCGATAAAAAAAAAGTTGCTCCGATTTCAGAAATTTTTATATATATTTGCGTTTCAGATGATACTACACAATAGTAGTGTAAGCTATGGTGACCCTAATTTTTTCGATAAAAAAAAAGTTGCTCCGATTTCAAAAATGTTTATATATCTTTGCGTTTCAGATGATACTACACAATAGTAGTGTAAGCTATGGTGATCCTAATTTTTTCAAAAAAAAAAAAAAAAGTTGCTCCGATTTCAAAAATTTTTATATATCTTTGCGTTTCAGATGATACTACACAATAGTAGTGTAAGCTATGGTGATCCTAATTTTTTCGATAAAAAAAAAGTTGATCCGATTTCAAAAATTTGTATATATCTTTGCGTTTCAGATGATACTACACAATAGTACTACATACTAATATTTTCGATAAAAAAAAAGTTGCTCCGATTTCAGAAATTTTTATATATCTTTGCGTTTCAGATGATACTACACGTAAGCTATGGTGATCCTAATTTTTCGATAAAAAAAAGTTGCTCCGATTTCAAAAATTTTTATATATCTTTGCGTTTCAAATGATACTACACAATAGTAGTGTAAGCTATGGTGACCCTAATTTTTTCAAAAAAAAAAAAGTTGCTCCGATTTCAAAATTTTTTATATATCTTTGCGTTTCAGATGATACTACACAATAGTAGTGTAAGCTATGGCGATCCTAATTTTTTCGATAAAAAAAAAGTTGATCCGATTTCAAAAATTTTTATATATCTTTGCGTTTTAGATGATACTACACAATAGTACTACATACTAATTTTTTCGATAAAAAAAAAGTTGCTCCGATTTCAGAAATTTTTATATATCTTTGCGTTTCAGATGATACTACACGTAAGCTATGGTGATCCTAATTTTTCGATAAAAAAAAGTTGCTCCGATTTCAAATTTTTTTATATATCTTTGCGTTTCAGATGATACTACACAATAGTAGTGTAAGCTATGGTGACCCTAATTTTTTCGATAAAAAAAAAGTTGCTCCGATTTCAGAAATTTTTATATATCTTTGCGTTTCAGACGATACTACACGTAAGCTATGGTGATCCTAATTTTTCGATAAAAAAAAGTTGCTCCGATTTCAAAATATTTTATATATCTTTGCGTTTCAGATGATACTACACAATAGTAGTGTAAGCTATGGTGACCCTAATTTTTTCGATAAAAAAAAAGTTGCTCCGATTCCAAAAATTTTTATATATCTTTGCGTTTCAGATGATTCAACACAATAGTAGTGTAAGCTATGGTGATCCTAATTTTTTCGATAAAAAAAAGTTGCTCCGATTTCAAAAATTTTTATATATCTTTGCGTTTCAGATGATACTACACAATAGTAGTGTAAGTTATGGTGATCCTAATTTTTTCGATAAAAAAAAATTGCTCCGATATCAAAAAATATTATATATTGACTTGCGTTTCAGATGATACTACACAATAGTAGTGTAAGCTATTGTGATCCCAATTTTTTCGATAAAAAAAAAAGTTGCTCCGATTTAAAAAAATTTTATATATCTTTGCGTTTAAGATGATACTACACAATAGTGTAAGCTATGGTGATCCTAATTTTTTCGATAAAAAAAAAGTTGCTCCGAGTTCAAAATTTTTTATATATCTTTGCGTTTCAGATGATACTACACAATAGTAGTGTAAGCTATGGTGATCCTAATTTTTTCAATAAAAAAGTTGCTCCGATTTCAAAATTTTTTATATATCTTTGCGTTTAAGATGATACTACACAATAGTAGTGTAAGCTATGGTGATCCTAATTTTTTCAATAAAAAAAAAGTTGCTCCGATTTCAAAATTTTTTATATATCTTTGCGTTTCGGATGATACTACACAATAGTAGTGTAAGCTATGGTGATCCTAATTTTTTCAATAAAAAAAAAGTTGCTCCGATTTAAAAATTTTTTATATATCTTTGCGTTTCAGATGATACTACACAATAGTAGTGTAAGCTATGGTGATCCTAATTTTTTCGATAAAAAAAAAGTTGCTCCGATTTCAAAAAATTTTATATATCTTTGCGTTTCAGATGATACTACACAATAGTAGTGTAAGCTATATTGATCCTAATTTTTTCGATAAAAAAAAGTTGCTCGATTTCAAAATTTTTTATATATCTTTGCGTTTCAGATGATACTACACAATAGTAGTGTAAGCTATGGTGATCCTAATTTTTTCAATAAAAAAAAAAGTTGCTCCGATTTCAAAAATTTTTATATACCTTTGCGTTTCAGATGATACTACACAATAGTAGTGTAAGCTATGGTGATCCAAATTTTTTCGATAAAAAAAAAGTTGCTCAGATTTCAAATATTTTTATATATCTTTGCGTTTCAGATGATACTACACAATAGTAGTGTAAATTTTTTATATATCTTTGCGTTTCAGATGATACTACACAATAGTAGTGTAAGCTATGGTGATCCTAATTTTTTCGATAAAAAAAAAGTTGCTCCGATTTCAAAAATTTTTATATATCTTTGCGTTTCAGATGATACTACACAATAGTAGTGTAAGCTATGGTGACCCTAATTTTTTCGATAAAAAAAAAGTTGCTCCGATTTCAAAAATTTTTATATATCTTTGCGTTTCAGATGATACTACACAATAGTAGTGTAAGCTATGGTGATCCTAATTTTTTCGATAAAAAAAAAGTTGATCCGATTTCAAAATTTTTTATATATCTTTGCGTTTCAGATGATACTACACAATAGTACTACATACTAATTTTTTCGATAAAAAAAAAGTTGCTCCGATTTCAGAAATTTTTATATATCTTTGCGTTTCAGATGATACTACACAATAGTACTACATACTAATTTTTTCGATAAAAAAAAAGTTGATCCGATTTCAAAAATTTTTATATATCTTTGCGTTTCAGATGATACTACACAATAGTAGTGTAAGCTATGGTGATCCTAATTTTTTCGATAAAAAAAAAGTTGATCCGATTTCAAAAATTTTTATATATCTTTGCGTTTCAGATGATACTACACAATAGTACTACATACTAATTTTTTCGATAAAAAAAAAGTTGCTCCGATTTCAGAAATTTTTATATATCTTTGCGTTTCAGATGATACTACACAATAGTACTACATACTAATATTTTCGATGAAAAAAAAGTTGATCCGATTTCAAAAATTTTTATATATCTTTGCGTTTCATATGATACTACACAATAGTACTACATACTAATTTTTTCGATAAAAAAAAAGTTGCTCCGATTTCAGAAATTTTTATATATCTTTGCGTTTCAGATGATACTACACGTAAGCTATGGTGATCCTAATTTTTCGATAAAAAAAAGTTGCTCCGATTTCAAAATTTTTTATATATCTTTGCGTTTCAAATGATACTACACAATAGTAGTGTAAGCTATGGTGACCCTAATTTTTTCGATAAAAAAAAAGTTGCTCCGATTTCAAAAATGTTTATATATCTTTGCGTTTCAGATGATACTACACAATAGTAGTGTAAGCTATGGTGATCCTAATTTTTTCAAAAAAAAAAAAGTTGCTCCGATTTCAAAATTTTTTATATATCTTTGCGTTTCAGATGATACTACACAATAGTAGTGTAAGCTATGGCGATCCTAATTTTTTCGATAAAAAAAAAGTTGATCCGATTTCAAAATTTTTTATATATCTTTGCGTTTCAGATGATACTACACAATAGTAGTGTAAGCTATGGTGATCCTAATTTTTTCGATAAAAAAAAAGTTGATCCGATTTCAAAAATTTTTATATATCTTTGCGTTTCAGATGATACTACACAATAGTACTACATACTAATTTTTTCGATAAAAAAAAAGTTGCTCCGATTTCAGAAATTTTTATATATCTTTGCGTTTCAGATGATACTACACAATAGTACTACATACTAATATTTTCGATGAAAAAAAAGTTGATCCGATTTCAAAAATTTTTATATATCTTTGCGTTTCAGATGATACTACACAATAGTAGTGTAAGCTATGGTGATCCTAATTTTTTCGATAAAAAAAAAGTTGATCCGATTTCAAAAATTTTTATATATCTTTGCGTTTCAGATGATACTACACAATAGTACTACATACTAATTTTTTCGATAAAAAAAAAGTTGCTCCGATTTCAGAAATTTTTATATATCTTTGCGTTTCAGATGATACTACACAATAGTAGTGTAAGCTATGGTGATCCTAATTTTTTCGATAAAAAAAAAGTTGATCCGATTTCAAAAATTTTTATATATCTTTGCGTTTCAGATGATACTACACAATAGTACTACATACTAATTTTTTCGATAAAAAAAAAGTTGCTCCGATTTCAGAAATTTTTATATATCTTTGCGTTTCAGATGATACTACACAATAGTACTACATACTAATTTTTTCGATAAAAAAAAAGTTGATCCGATTTCAAAAATTTTTATATATCTTTGCGTTTCAGATGATACTACACAATAGTAGTGTAAGCTATGGTGATCCTAATTTTTTCGATAAAAAAAAAGTTGATCCGATTTCAAAAATTTTTATATATCTTTGCGTTTCAGATGATACTACACAATAGTACTACATACTAATTTTTTCGATAAAAAAAAAGTTGCTCCGATTTCAGAAATTTTTATATATCTTTGCGTTTCAGATGATACTACACAATAGTACTACATACTAATATTTTCGATGAAAAAAAAGTTGATCCGATTTCAAAAATTTTTATATATCTTTGCGTTTCATATGATACTACACAATAGTACTACATACTAATTTTTTCGATAAAAAAAAAGTTGCTCCGATTTCAGAAATTTTTATATATCTTTGCGTTTCAGATGATACTACACGTAAGCTATGGTGATCCTAATTTTTCGATAAAAAAAAGTTGCTCCGATTTCAAAATTTTTTATATATCTTTGCGTTTCAGATGATACTACACAATAGTAGTGTAAGCTATGGTGACCCTAATTTTTTCGATAAAAAAAAAGTTGCTCCGATTTCAGAAATTTTTATATATCTTTGCGTTTCAGACGATACTACACGTAAGCTATGGTGATCCTAATTTTTCGATAAAAAAAAGTTGCTCCGATTTCAAATTTTTTTTATATATCTTTGCGTTTCAGATGATACTACACAATAGTAGTGTAAGCTATGGTGACCCTAATTTTTTCGATAAAAAAAAAGTTGCTCCGATTTCAAAAATTTTTATATATCTTTGCGTTTCAGATGATTCAACACAATAGTAGTGTAAGCTATGGTGATCCTAATTTTTTCGATAAAAAAAAGTTGCTCCGATTTCAAAAATTTTTATATATCTTTGCGTTTCAGATGATACTACACAATAGTAGTGTAAGTTATGGTGATCCTAATTTTTTCGATAAAAAAAAATTGCTCCGATATCAAAAAATATTATATATTGACTTGCGTTTCAGATGATACTACACAATAGTAGTGTAAGCTATTGTGATCCCAATTTTTTCGATAAAAAAAAAAGTTGCTCCGATTTAAAAAATTTTTATATATCTTTGCGTTTAAGATGATACTACACAATAGTGTAAGCTATGGTGATCCTAATTTTTTCGATAAAAAAAAAGTTGCTCCGATTTCAAAAATTTTTATATATCTTTGCGTTTCAGATGATACTACACAATAGTAGTGTAAGCTATGGTGATCCTAATTTTTTCGATAAAAAAAAGTTGCTCCGATTTCAAAATTTTTTATATATCTTTGCGTTTCAGATGATACTACACAATAGTATTGTAAGCTATGGTGATCCTAATTTTTTCGATAAAAAAAAAGTTGCTCCGAGTTCAAAATTTTTTATATATCTTTGCGTTTCAGATGATACTACACAATAGTAGTGTAAGCTATGGTGATCCTAATTTTTTCAATAAAAAAGTTGCTCCGATTTCAAAATTTTTTATATATCTTTGCGTTTAAGATGATACTACACAATAGTAGTGTAAGCTATGGTGATCCTAATTTTTTCGATAAAAAAAAAGTTGCTCGATTTCAAAATTTTTTATATATCTTTGCGTTTCAGATGATACTACACAATAGTAGTGTAAGCTATGGTGATCCTAATTTTTTCAATAAAAAAAAAAGTTGCTCCGATTTCAAAAATTTTTATATATCTTTGCGTTTCAGATGATACTACACAATAGTATTGTAAGCTATGGTGATCCTAATTTTTTCGATAAAAAAAAGTTGCTCCGATTTCAAAATTTTTTATATATCTTTGCGTTTCAGATGATACTACACAATAGTAGTGTAAGCTATGGTGACCCTAATTTTTTCGATAAAAAAAAAGTTGCTCCGATTTCAGAAATTTTTATATATCTTTGCGTTTCAGACGATACTACACGTAAGCTATGGTGATCCTAATTTTTCGATAAAAAAAAGTTGCTCCGATTTCAAAATTTTTTATATATCTTTGCGTTTCAGATGATACTACACAATAGTAGTGTAAGCTATGGTGACCCTAATTTTTTCGATAAAAAAAAAGTTGCTCCGATTCCAAAAATTTTTATATATCTTTGCGTTTCAGATGATTCAACACAATAGTAGTGTAAGCTATGGTGATCCTAATTTTTTCGATAAAAAAAAGTTGCTCCGATATCAAAAATTTTTATATATCTTTGCGTTTCAGATGATACTACACAATAGTAGTGTAAGTTATGGTGATCCTAATTTTTTCGATAAAAAAAAAGTTGCTCCGAGTTCAAAATTTTTTATATATCTTTGCGTTTCAGATGATACTACACAATAGTAGTGTAAGCTATGGTGATCCTAATTTTTTCAATAAAAAAGTTGCTCCGATTTCAAAATTTTTTATATATCTTTGCGTTTAAGATGATACTACACAATAGTAGTGTAAGCTATGGTGATCCTAATTTTTTCAATAAAAAAAAAGTTGCTCCGATTTCAAAAATTTTTATATATCTTTGCGTTTCAGATGATACTACACAATAGTGTAAGCTATGGTGATCCTAATTTTTTCAATAAAAAAAAAGTTGCTCCGATTTAAAAAATTTTTATATATCTTTGCGTTTCAGATGATACTACACAATAGTAGTGTAAGCTATGGTGATCCTAATTTTTTCGATAAAAAAAAAGTTGCTCCGATTTCAAAAAATTTTATATATCTTTGCGTTTCAGATGATACTACACAATAGTAGTGTAAGCTATATTGATCCTAATTTTTTCGATAAAAAAAAGTTGCTCGATTTCAAAATTTTTTATATATCTTTGCGTTTCAGATGATACTACACAATAGTAGTGTAAGCTATGGTGATCCTAATTTTTTCAATAAAAAAAAAAGTTGCTCCGATTTCAAAAATTTTTATATAACTTTGCGTTTCAGATGATACTACACAATAGTAGTGTAAGCTATGGTGATCCAAATTTTTTCGATAAAAAAAAAGTTGCTCAGATTTCAAATATTTTTATATATCTTTGCGTTTCAGATGATACTACACAATAGTAGTGTAAATTTTTTATATATCTTTGCGTTTCAGATGATACTACACAATAGTAGTGTAAGCTATGGTGATCCTAATTTTTTCGATAAAAAAAAAGTTGCTCCGATTTCAAAAATTTTTATATATCTTTGCGTTTCAGATGATACTACACAATAGTAGTGTAAGCTATGGTGACCCTAATTTTTTCGATAAAAAAAAAGTTGCTCCGATTTCAAAAATTTTTATATATCTTTGCGTTTCAGATGATACTACACAATAGTAGTGTAAGCTATGGTGATCCTAATTTTTTCGATAAAAAAAAAGTTGATCCGATTTCAAAAATTTTTATATATCTTTGCGTTTCAGATGATACTACACAATAGTACTACATACTAATTTTTTCGATAAAAAAAAAGTTGCTCCGATTTCAGAAATTTTTATATATCTTTGCGTTTCAGATGATACTACACGTAAGCTATGGTGATCCTAATTTTTCGATAAAAAAAAGTTGCTCCGATTTCAAAATTTTTTATATATCTTTGCGTTTCAAATGATACTACACAATAGTAGTGTAAGCTATGGTGACCCTAATTTTTTCGATAAAAAAAGTTGCTCCGATTTCAAAAATGTTTATATATCTTTGCGTTTCAGATGATACTACACAATAGTAGTGTAAGCTATGGTGATCCTAATTTTTTCAAAGAAAAAAAAAGTTGCTCCGATTTCAAAATTTTTTATATATCTTTGCGTTTCAGATGATACTACACAATAGTAGTGTAAGCTATGGCGATCCTAATTTTTTCGATAAAAAAAAAGTTGATCCGATTTCAAAATTTTTTATATATCTTTGCGTTTTAGATGATACTACACAATAGTACTACATACTAATTTTTTCGATAAAAAAAAAGTTGCTCCGATTTCAGAAATTTTTATATATCTTTGCGTTTCAGATGATACTACACGTAAGCTATGGTGATCCTAATTTTTCGATAAAAAAAGTTGCTCCGATTTCAAAATTTTTTATATATCTTTGCGTTTCAGATGATACTACACAATAGTAGTGTAAGCTATGGTGACCCTAATTTTTTCGATAAAAAAAAAGTTGCTCCGATTTCAGAAATTTTTATATATCTTTGCGTTTCAGACGATACTACACGTAAGCTATGGTGATCCTAATTTTTCGATAAAAAAAAGTTGCTCCGATTTCAAAATTTTTTATATATCTTTGCGTTTCAGATGATACTACACAATAGTAGTGTAAGCTATGGTGACCCTAATTTTTTCGATAAAAAAAAAGTTGCTCCGATTTCAAAAATTTTTATATATCTTTGCGTTTCAGATGATTCAACACAATAGTAGTGTAAGCTATGGTGATCCTAATTTTTTCGATAAAAAAAAGTTGCTCCGATTTCAAAAATTTTTATATATCTTTGCGTTTCAGATGATACTACACAATAGTAGTGTAAGTTATGGTGATCCTAATTTTTTCGATAAAAAAAAATTGCTCCGATATCAAAAAATATTATATATTGACTTGCGTTTCAGATGATACTACACAATAGTAGTGTAAGCTATTGTGATCCCAATTTTTTCGATAAAAAAAAAAGTTGCTCCGATTTAAAAAAATTTTATATATCTTTGCGTTTAAGATGATACTACACAATAGTGTAAGCTATGGTGATCCTAATTTTTTCGATAAAAAAAAAGTTGCTCCGATTTCAAAAATTTTTATATATCTTTGCGTTTCAGATGATACTACACAATAGTAGTGTAAGCTATGATGATCCTAATTTTTTCGATAAAAAAAAGTTGCTCCGATTTCAAAATTTTTTATATATCTTTGCGTTTCAGATGATACTACACAATAGTATTGTAAGCTATGGTGATCCTAATTTTTTCGATAAAAAAAAAGTTGCTCCGAGTTCAAAATTTTTTATATATCTTTGCGTTTCAGATGATACTACACAATAGTAGTGTAAGCTATGGTGATCCTAATTTTTTCAATAAAAAAGTTGCTCCGATTTCAAAAATTTTTATATATCTTTGCGTTTAAGATGATACTACACAATAGTAGTGTAAGCTATGGTGATCCTAATTTTTTCGATAAAAAAAAGTTGCTCCGAGTTCAAAATTTTTTATATATCTTTGCGTTTCAGATGATACTACACAATAGTAGTGTAAGCTATGGTGATCCTAATTTTTTCGATAAAAAAAAAGTTGCTCGATTTCAAAATTTTTTATATATCTTTGCGTTTCAGATGATACTACACAATAGTAGTGTAAGCTATGGTGATCCTAATTTTTTCAATAAAAAAAAAAGTTGCTCCGATTTCAAAAATTTTTATATATCTTTGCGTTTCAGATGATACTACACAATAGTAGTGTAAGCTATGGTGATCCTAATTTTTTCGATAAAAAAAAAGTTGCTCCGATTTCAAAATTTTTTATATATCTTTGCGTTTCAGATGATACTACACAATAGTAGTGTAAGCTATGGTGATCCTAATTTTTTCGATAAAAAAAAAGTTGCTCCGAGTTCAAAATTTTTTATATATCTTTGCGTTTCAGATGATACTACACAATAGTAGTGTAAGCTATGGTGATCCTAATTTTTTCAATAAAAAAGTTGCTCCGATTTCAAAAATTTTTATATATCTTTGCGTTTAAGATGATACTACACAATAGTAGTGTAAGCTATGGTGATCCTAATTTTTTCAATAAAAAAAAAGTTGCTCCGATTTCAAAAATTTTTATATATCTTTGCGTTTCACATGATACTACACAATAGTAGTGTAAGCTATGGTGATCCTAATTTTTTCAATAAAAAAAAAGTTGCTCCGATTTAAAAAAATTTTATATATCTTTGCGTTTCAGATGATACTACACAATAGTAGTGTAAGCTATGGTGATCCTAATTTTTTCGATAAAAAAAAAGTTGCTCCGATTTCAAAAATTTTTATATATCTTTGCGTTTCAGATGATACTACACAATAGTAGTGTAAGCTATATTGATCCTAATTTTTTCGATAAAAAAAAGTTGCTCGATTTCAAAATTTTTTATATATCTTTGCGTTTCAGATGATACTACACAATAGTAGTGTAAGCTATGGTGATCCTAATTTTTTCAATAAAAAAAAAGTTGCTCCGATTTCAAAAATTTTTATATACCTTTGCGTTTCAGATGATACTACACAATAGTAGTGTAAGCTATGGTGATCCAAATTTTTTCGATAAAAAAAAAGTTGCTCAGATTTCAAATATTTTTATATATCTTTGCGTTTCAGATGATACTACACAATAGTAGTGTAAATTTTTTATATATCTTTGCGTTTCAGATGATACTACACAATAGTAGTGTAAGCTATGGTGATCCTAATTTTTTCGATAAAAAAAAAGTTGCTCCGATTTCAAAAATTTTTATATATCTTTGCGTTTCAGATGATACTACACAATAGTTGATCCCAATTTTTTCGATAAAAACAAAGTTACTCCGATTTCAAATTTTTTTATATATCTTTGCGTTTCAGATGATACTACACAATAGTAGTGTAAGCTATGGTGATCCTAAATTTTTCAATAAAAAAAAAGTTGCTCCGATTTCAAAAATTTTTATATATTTTTGCGTTTCAGATGATAGTAGTGTAAGCTATGGTGATCCTAATTTTTTCGATAAAAAAAAAGTTGCTCCGATTTCAAAAATTTTTATATATATTTGCGTTTCAGATGATACTACACAATAGTAGTGTAAGCTATGGTGACCCTAATTTTTTCGATAAAAAAAAAGTTGCTCCGATTTCAAAAATTTTTATATATCTTTGCGTTTCAGATGATACTACACAATAGTAGTGTAAGCTATGGTGATCCTAATTTTTTCGATAAAAAAAAGTTGATCCGATTTCAAAAATTTTTATATATCTTTGCGTTTCAGATGATACTACACAATAGTACTACATACTAATTTTTTCGATAAAAAAAAAGTTGCTCCGATTTCAGAAATTTTTATATATCTTTGCGTTTCAGATGATACTACACAATAGTTGATCCCAATTTTTTCGATAAAAACAAAGTTACTCCGATTTCAAATTTTTTTATATATCTTTGCGTTTCAGATGATACTACACAATAGTAGTGTAAGCTATGGTGATCCTAATTTTTTCGATAAAAAAAAGTTGCTCCGATTTCAAATTTTTTTATATATCTTTGCGTTTCAGATGATACTACACAATAGTATTGTAAGCTATGGTGATCCTAATTTTTTCGATAAAAAAAAAGTTGCTCCGAGTTCAAAATTTTTTATATATCTTTGCGTTTCAGATGATACTACACAATAGTAGTGTAAGCTATGGTGATCCTAATTTTTTCAATAAAAAAGTTGCTCCGATTTCAAAATTTTTTATATATCTTTGCGTTTAAGATGATACTACACAATAGTAGTGTAAGCTATGGTGATCCTAATTTTTTCGATAAAAAAAAGTTGCTCCGAGTTCAAAATTTTTTATATATCTTTGCGTTTCAGATGATACTACACAATAGTAGTGTAAGCTATGGTGATCCTAATTTTTTCGATAAAAAAAAAGTTGCTCGATTTCAAAATTTTTTATATATCTTTGCGTTTCAGATGATACTACACAATAGTAGTGTAAGCTATGGTGATCCTAATTTTTTCAATAAAAAAAAAAGTTGCTCCGATTTCAAAAATTTTTATATATCTTTGCGTTTCAGATGATACTACACAATAGTAGTGTAAGCTATGGTGATCCTAATTTTTTCGATAAAAAAAAAGTTGCTCCGATTTCAAAATTTTTTATATATCTTTGCGTTTCAGATGATACTACACAATAGTAGTGTAAGCTATGGTGATCCTAATTTTTTCGATAAAAAAAAAGTTGCTCCGAGTTCAAAATTTTTTATATATCTTTGCGTTTCAGATGATACTACACAATAGTAGTGTAAGCTATGGTGATCCTAATTTTTTCAATAAAAAAGTTGCTCCGATTTCAAAAATTTTTATATATCTTTGCGTTTAAGATGATACTACACAATAGTAGTGTAAGCTATGGTGATCCTAATTTTTTCAATAAAAAAAAAGTTGCTCCGATTTCAAAAATTTTTATATATCTTTGCGTTTCAGATGATACTACACAATAGTAGTGTAAGCTATGGTGATCCTAATTTTTTCAATAAAAAAAAAGTTGCTCCGATTTAAAAAAATTTTATATATCTTTGCGTTTCAGATGATACTACGCAATAGTAGTGTAAGCTATATTGATCCTAATTTTTTCGATAAAAAAAAGTTGCTCGATTTCAAAATTTTTTATATATCTTTGCGTTTCAGATGATACTACACAATAGTAGTGTAAGCTATGGTGATCCTAATTTTTTCAATAAAAAAAAAAGTTGCTCCGATTTCAAAAATTTTTATATACCTTTGCGTTTCAGATGATACTACACAATAGTAGTGTAAGCTATGGTGATCCAAATTTTTTCGATAAAAAAAAAGTTGCTCAGATTTCAAATATTTTTATATATCTTTGCGTTTCAGATGATACTACACAATAGTAGTGTAAATTTTTTATATATCTTTGCGTTTCAGATGATACTACACAATAGTAGTGTAAGCTATGGTGATCCTAATTTTTTCGATAAAAAAAAAGTTGCTCCGATTTCAAAAATTTTTATATATCTTTGCGTTTCAGATGATACTACACAATAGTAGTGTAAGCTATGGTGACCCTAATTTTTTCGATAAAAAAAAAGTTGCTCCGATTTCAAAAATTTTTATATATCTTTGCGTTTCAGATGATACTACACAATAGTAGTGTAAGCTATGGTGATCCTAATTTTTTCGATAAAAAAAAAGTTGATCCGATTTCAAAATTTTTTATATATCTTTGCGTTTCAGATGATACTACACAATAGTACTACATACTAATTTTTTCGATAAAAAAAAAAGTTGCTCCGATTTCAGAAATTTTTATATATCTTTGCGTTTCAGATGATACTACACAATAGTACTACATACTAATTTTTTCGATAAAAAAAAAGTTGATCCGATTTCAAAAATTTTTATATATCTTTGCGTTTCAGATGATACTACACAATAGTAGTGTAAGCTATGGTGATCCTAATTTTTTCGATAAAAAAAAAGTTGATCCGATTTCAAAAATTTTTATATATCTTTGCGTTTCAGATGATACTACACAATAGTACTACATACTAATTTTTTCGATAAAAAAAAAGTTGCTCCGATTTCAGAAATTTTTATATATCTTTGCGTTTCAGATGATACTACACAATAGTACTACATACTAATATTTTCGATGAAAAAAAAGTTGATCCGATTTCAAAAATTTTTATATATCTTTGCGTTTCATATGATACTACACAATAGTACTACATACTAATTTTTTCGATAAAAAAAAAGTTGCTCCGATTTCAGAAATTTTTATATATCTTTGCGTTTCAGATGATACTACACGTAAGCTATGGTGATCCTAATTTTTCGATAAAAAAAAGTTGCTCCGATTTCAAAATTTTTTATATATCTTTGCGTTTCAAATGATACTACACAATAGTAGTGTAAGCTATGGTGACCCTAATTTTTTCGATAAAAAAAAAGTTGCTCCGATTTCAAAAATGTTTATATATCTTTGCGTTTCAGATGATACTACACAATAGTAGTGTAAGCTATGGTGATCCTAATTTTTTCAAAAAAAAAAAAGTTGCTCCGATTTCAAAATTTTTTATATATCTTTGCGTTTCAGATGATACTACACAATAGTAGTGTAAGCTATGGCGATCCTAATTTTTTCGATAAAAAAAAAGTTGATCCGATTTCAAAATTTTTTATATATCTTTGCGTTTCAGATGATACTACACAATAGTAGTGTAAGCTATGGTGATCCTAATTTTTTCGATAAAAAAAAAGTTGATCCGATTTCAAAAATTTTTATATATCTTTGCGTTTCAGATGATACTACACAATAGTACTACATACTAATTTTTTCGATAAAAAAAAAGTTGCTCCGATTTCAGAAATTTTTATATATCTTTGCGTTTCAGATGATACTACACAATAGTACTACATACTAATATTTTCGATGAAAAAAAAGTTGATCCGATTTCAAAAATTTTTATATATCTTTGCGTTTCAGATGATACTACACAATAGTAGTGTAAGCTATGGTGATCCTAATTTTTTCGATAAAAAAAAAGTTGATCCGATTTCAAAAATTTTTATATATCTTTGCGTTTCAGATGATACTACACAATAGTACTACATACTAATTTTTTCGATAAAAAAAAAGTTGCTCCGATTTCAGAAATTTTTATATATCTTTGCGTTTCA
The DNA here is from genome assembly GCA_963576565.1 of Aspidapion aeneum. Classification (NCBI taxonomy): domain Eukaryota; kingdom Metazoa; phylum Arthropoda; class Insecta; order Coleoptera; family Brentidae; genus Aspidapion; species Aspidapion aeneum. Next base: position 49,727,509 of record OY755048.1, read on the forward strand.
GATGATACTACACAATAGTAGTGTAAGCTATGGTGATCCTAATTTTTTCGATAAAAAAAAAGTTGATCCGATTTCAAAAATTTTTATATATCTTTGCGTTTCAGATGATACTACACAATAGTACTACATACTAATTTTTTCGATAAAAAAAAAGTTGCTCCGATTTCAGAAATTTTTATATATCTTTGCGTTTCAGATGATACTACACAATAGTACTACATACTAATATTTTCGATGAAAAAAAAGTTGATCCGATTTCAAAAATTTTTATATATCTTTGCGTTTCAGATGATACTACACAATAGTAGTGTAAGCTATGGTGATCCTAATTTTTTCGATTAAAAAAAAGTTGATCCGGTTTCAAAAATTTTTATATATCTTTGCGTTTCAGATGATACTACACAATAGTACTACATACTAATTTTTTCGATAAAAAAAAAGTTGCTCCGATTTCAGAAATTTTTATATATCTTTGCGTTTCAGATGATACTACACAATAGTAGTGTAAGCTATGGTGATCCTAATTTTTTCGATAAAAAAAAAGTTGATCCGATTTCAAAAATTTTTATATATCTTTGCGTTTCAGATGATACTACACAATAGTACTACATACTAATTTTTTCGATAAAAAAAAAGTTGCTCCGATTTCAGAAATTTTTATATATCTTTGCGTTTCAGATGATACTACACAATAGTACTACATACTAATTTTTTCGATAAAAAAAAAGTTGATCCGATTTCAAAAATTTTTATATATCTTTGCGTTTCAGATGATACTACACAATAGTAGTGTAAGCTATGGTGATCCTAATTTTTTCGATAAAAAAAAAGTTGATCCGATTTCAAAAATTTTTATATATCTTTGCGTTTCAGATGATACTACACAATAGTACTACATACTAATTTTTTCGATAAAAAAAAAGTTGCTCCGATTTCAGAAATTTTTATATATCTTTGCGTTTCAGATGATACTACACAATAGTACTACATACTAATATTTTCGATGAAAAAAAAGTTGATCCGATTTCAAAAATTTTTATATATCTTTGCGTCTCATATGATACTACACAATAGTACTACATACTAATTTTTTCGATAAAAAAAAAGTTGCTCCGATTTCAGAAATTTTTATATATCTTTGCGTTTCAGATGATACTACACGTAAGCTATGGTGATCCTAATTTTTCGATAAAAAAAAGTTGCTCCGATTTCAAAATTTTTTATATATCTTTGCGTTTCAGATGATACTACACAATAGTAGTGTAAGCTATGGTGACCCTAATTTTTTCGATAAAAAAAAAGTTGCTCCGATTTCAGAAATTTTTATATATCTTTGCGTTTCAGACGATACTACACGTAAGCTATGGTGATCCTAATTTTTCGATAAAAAAAAGTTGCTCCGATTTCAAATTTTTTTTATATATCTTTGCGTTTCAGATGATACTACACAATAGTAGTGTAAGCTATGGTGACCCTAATTTTTTCGATAAAAAAAAAGTTGCTCCGATTTCAAAAATTTTTATATATCTTTGCGTTTCAGATGATTCAACACAATAGTAGTGTAAGCTATGGTGATCCTAATTTTTTCGATAAAAAAAAGTTGCTCCGATTTCAAAAATTTTTATATATCTTTGCGTTTCAGATGATACTACACAATAGTAGTGTAAGTTATGGTGATCCTAATTTTTTCGATAAAAAAAAATTGCTCCGATATCAAAAAATATTATATATTGACTTGCGTTTCAGATGATACTACACAATAGTAGTGTAAGCTATTGTGATCCCAATTTTTTCGATAAAAAAAAAAGTTGCTCCGATTTAAAAAATTTTTATATATCTTTGCGTTTAAGATGATACTACACAATAGTGTAAGCTATGGTGATCCTAATTTTTTCGATAAAAAAAAAGTTGCTCCGATTTCAAAAATTTTTATATATCTTTGCGTTTCAGATGATACTACACAATAGTAGTGTAAGCTATGGTGATCCTAATTTTTTCGATAAAAAAAAGTTGCTCCGATTTCAAAATTTTTTATATATCTTTGCGTTTCAGATGATACTACACAATAGTATTGTAAGCTATGGTGATCCTAATTTTTTCGATAAAAAAAAAGTTGCTCCGAGTTCAAAATTTTTTATATATCTTTGCGTTTCAGATGATACTACACAATAGTAGTGTAAGCTATGGTGATCCTAATTTTTTCAATAAAAAAGTTGCTCCGATTTCAAAATTTTTTATATATCTTTGCGTTTAAGATGATACTACACAATAGTAGTGTAAGCTATGGTGATCCTAATTTTTTCGATAAAAAAAAAGTTGCTCGATTTCAAAATTTTTTATATATCTTTGCGTTTCAGATGATACTACACAATAGTAGTGTAAGCTATGGTGATCCTAATTTTTTCAATAAAAAAAAAAGTTGCTCCGATTTCAAAAATTTTTATATATCTTTGCGTTTCAGATGATACTACACAATAGTATTGTAAGCTATGGTGATCCTAATTTTTTCGATAAAAAAAAGTTGCTCCGATTTCAAAATTTTTTATATATCTTTGCGTTTCAGATGATACTACACAATAGTAGTGTAAGCTATGGTGACCCTAATTTTTTCGATAAAAAAAAAGTTGCTCCGATTTCAGAAATTTTTATATATCTTTGCGTTTCAGACGATACTACACGTAAGCTATGGTGATCCTAATTTTTCGATAAAAAAAAGTTGCTCCGATTTCAAAATTTTTTATATATCTTTGCGTTTCAGATGATACTACACAATAGTAGTGTAAGCTATGGTGACCCTAATTTTTTCGATAAAAAAAAAGTTGCTCCGATTCCAAAAATTTTTATATATCTTTGCGTTTCAGATGATTCAACACAATAGTAGTGTAAGCTATGGTGATCCTAATTTTTTCGATAAAAAAAAGTTGCTCCGATATCAAAAATTTTTATATATCTTTGCGTTTCAGATGATACTACACAATAGTAGTGTAAGTTATGGTGATCCTAATTTTTTCGATAAAAAAAAAGTTGCTCCGAGTTCAAAATTTTTTATATATCTTTGCGTTTCAGATGATACTACACAATAGTAGTGTAAGCTATGGTGATCCTAATTTTTTCAATAAAAAAGTTGCTCCGATTTCAAAATTTTTTATATATCTTTGCGTTTAAGATGATACTACACAATAGTAGTGTAAGCTATGGTGATCCTAATTTTTTCAATAAAAAAAAAGTTGCTCCGATTTCAAAAATTTTTATATATCTTTGCGTTTCAGATGATACTACACAATAGTGTAAGCTATGGTGATCCTAATTTTTTCAATAAAAAAAAAGTTGCTCCGATTTAAAAAATTTTTATATATCTTTGCGTTTCAGATGATACTACACAATAGTAGTGTAAGCTATGGTGATCCTAATTTTTTCGATAAAAAAAAAGTTGCTCCGATTTCAAAAAATTTTATATATCTTTGCGTTTCAGATGATACTACACAATAGTAGTGTAAGCTATATTGATCCTAATTTTTTCGATAAAAAAAAGTTGCTCGATTTCAAAATTTTTTATATATCTTTGCGTTTCAGATGATACTACACAATAGTAGTGTAAGCTATGGTGATCCTAATTTTTTCAATAAAAAAAAAAGTTGCTCCGATTTCAAAAATTTTTATATAACTTTGCGTTTCAGATGATACTACACAATAGTAGTGTAAGCTATGGTGATCCAAATTTTTTCGATAAAAAAAAAGTTGCTCAGATTTCAAATATTTTTATATATCTTTGCGTTTCAGATGATACTACACAATAGTAGTGTAAATTTTTTATATATCTTTGCGTTTCAGATGATACTACACAATAGTAGTGTAAGCTATGGTGATCCTAATTTTTTCGATAAAAAAAAAGTTGCTCCGATTTCAAAAATTTTTATATATCTTTGCGTTTCAGATGATACTACACAATAGTAGTGTAAGCTATGGTGACCCTAATTTTTTCGATAAAAAAAAAGTTGCTCCGATTTCAAAAATTTTTATATATCTTTGCGTTTCAGATGATACTACACAATAGTAGTGTAAGCTATGGTGATCCTAATTTTTTCGATAAAAAAAAAGTTGATCCGATTTCAAAAATTTTTATATATCTTTGCGTTTCAGATGATACTACACAATAGTACTACATACTAATTTTTTCGATAAAAAAAAAGTTGCTCCGATTTCAGAAATTTTTATATATCTTTGCGTTTCAGATGATACTACACGTAAGCTATGGTGATCCTAATTTTTCGATAAAAAAAAGTTGCTCCGATTTCAAAATTTTTTATATATCTTTGCGTTTCAAATGATACTACACAATAGTAGTGTAAGCTATGGTGACCCTAATTTTTTCGATAAAAAAAGTTGCTCCGATTTCAAAAATGTTTATATATCTTTGCGTTTCAGATGATACTACACAATAGTAGTGTAAGCTATGGTGATCCTAATTTTTTCAAAAAAAAAAAAAGTTGCTCCGATTTCAAAATTTTTTATATATCTTTGCGTTTCAGATGATACTACACAATAGTAGTGTAAGCTATGGCGATCCTAATTTTTTCGATAAAAAAAAAGTTGATCCGATTTCAAAATTTTTTATATATCTTTGCGTTTTAGATGATACTACACAATAGTACTACATACTAATTTTTTCGATAAAAAAAAAGTTGCTCCGATTTCAGAAATTTTTATATATCTTTGCGTTTCAGATGATACTACACGTAAGCTATGGTGATCCTAATTTTTCGATAAAAAAAGTTGCTCCGATTTCAAAATTTTTTATATATCTTTGCGTTTCAGATGATACTACACAATAGTAGTGTAAGCTATGGTGACCCTAATTTTTTCGATAAAAAAAAAGTTGCTCCGATTTCAGAAATTTTTATATATCTTTGCGTTTCAGACGATACTACACGTAAGCTATGGTGATCCTAATTTTTCGATAAAAAAAAGTTGCTCCGATTTCAAAATTTTTTATATATCTTTGCGTTTCAGATGATACTACACAATAGTAGTGTAAGCTATGGTGACCCTAATTTTTTCGATAAAAAAAAAGTTGCTCCGATTTCAAAAATTTTTATATATCTTTGCGTTTCAGATGATTCAACACAATAGTAGTGTAAGCTATGGTGATCCTAATTTTTTCGATAAAAAAAAGTTGCTCCGATTTCAAAAATTTTTATATATCTTTGCGTTTCAGATGATACTACACAATAGTAGTGTAAGTTATGGTGATCCTAATTTTTTCGATAAAAAAAAATTGCTCCGATATCAAAAAATATTATATATTGACTTGCGTTTCAGATGATACTACACAATAGTAGTGTAAGCTATTGTGATCCCAATTTTTTCGATAAAAAAAAAAGTTGCTCCGATTTAAAAAAATTTTATATATCTTTGCGTTTAAGATGATACTACACAATAGTGTAAGCTATGGTGATCCTAATTTTTTCGATAAAAAAAAAGTTGCTCCGATTTCAAAAATTTTTATATATCTTTGCGTTTCAGATGATACTACACAATAGTAGTGTAAGCTATGATGATCCTAATTTTTTCGATAAAAAAAAGTTGCTCCGATTTCAAAATTTTTTATATATCTTTGCGTTTCAGATGATACTACACAATAGTATTGTAAGCTATGGTGATCCTAATTTTTTCGATAAAAAAAAAGTTGCTCCGAGTTCAAAATTTTTTATATATCTTTGCGTTTCAGATGATACTACACAATAGTAGTGTAAGCTATGGTGATCCTAATTTTTTCAATAAAAAAGTTGCTCCGATTTCAAAAATTTTTATATATCTTTGCGTTTAAGATGATACTACACAATAGTAGTGTAAGCTATGGTGATCCTAATTTTTTCGATAAAAAAAAGTTGCTCCGAGTTCAAAATTTTTTATATATCTTTGCGTTTCAGATGATACTACACAATAGTAGTGTAAGCTATGGTGATCCTAATTTTTTCGATAAAAAAAAAGTTGCTCGATTTCAAAATTTTTTATATATCTTTGCGTTTCAGATGATACTACACAATAGTAGTGTAAGCTATGGTGATCCTAATTTTTTCAATAAAAAAAAAAGTTGCTCCGATTTCAAAAATTTTTATATATCTTTGCGTTTCAGATGATACTACACAATAGTAGTGTAAGCTATGGTGATCCTAATTTTTTCGATAAAAAAAAAGTTGCTCCGATTTCAAAATTTTTTATATATCTTTGCGTTTCAGATGATACTACACAATAGTAGTGTAAGCTATGGTGATCCTAATTTTTTCGATAAAAAAAAAGTTGCTCCGAGTTCAAAATTTTTTATATATCTTTGCGTTTCAGATGATACTACACAATAGTAGTGTAAGCTATGGTGATCCTAATTTTTTCAATAAAAAAGTTGCTCCGATTTCAAAAATTTTTATATATCTTTGCGTTTAAGATGATACTACACAATAGTAGTGTAAGCTATGGTGATCCTAATTTTTTCAATAAAAAAAAAGTTGCTCCGATTTCAAAAATTTTTATATATCTTTGCGTTTCACATGATACTACACAATAGTAGTGTAAGCTATGGTGATCCTAATTTTTTCAATAAAAAAAAAGTTGCTCCGATTTAAAAAATTTTTATATATCTTTGCGTTTCAGATGATACTACACAATAGTAGTGTAAGCTATGGTGATCCTAATTTTTTCGATAAAAAAAAAGTTGCTCCGATTTCAAAAATTTTTATATATCTTTGCGTTTCAGATGATACTACACAATAGTAGTGTAAGCTATATTGATCCTAATTTTTTCGATAAAAAAAAGTTGCTCGATTTCAAAATTTTTTATATATCTTTGCGTTTCAGATGATACTACACAATAGTAGTGTAAGCTATGGTGATCCTAATTTTTTCAATAAAAAAAAAAGTTGCTCCGATTTCAAAAATTTTTATATACCTTTGCGTTTCAGATGATACTACACAATAGTAGTGTAAGCTATGGTGATCCAAATTTTTTCGATAAAAAAAAAGTTGCTCAGATTTCAAATATTTTTATATATCTTTGCGTTTCAGATGATACTACACAATAGTAGTGTAAATTTTTTATATATCTTTGCGTTTCAGATGATACTACACAATAGTAGTGTAAGCTATGGTGATCCCAATTTTTTCGATAAAAAAAAAGTTGCTCCGATTTCAAAAATTTTTATATATCTTTGCGTTTCAGATGATACTACACAATAGTTGATCCCAATTTTTTCGATAAAAACAAAGTTACTCCGATTTCAAATTTTTTTATATATCTTTGCGTTTCAGATGATACTACACAATAGTAGTGTAAGCTATGGTGATCCTAAATTTTTCAATAAAAAAAAAGTTGCTCCGATTTCAAAAATTTTTATATATTTTTGCGTTTCAGATGATAGTAGTGTAAGCTATGGTGATCCTAATTTTTTTCGATAAAAAAAAAGTTGCTCCGATTTCAAAAATTTTTATATATATTTGCGTTTCAGATGATACTACACAATAGTAGTGTAAGCTATGGTGACCCTAATTTTTTCGATAAAAAAAAAGTTGCTCCGATTTCAAAAATTTTTATATATCTTTGCGTTTCAGATGATACTACACAATAGTAGTGTAAGCTATGGTGATCCTAATTTTTTCGATAAAAAAAAGTTGATCCGATTTCAAAAATTTTTATATATCTTTGCGTTTCAGATGATACTACACAATAGTACTACATACTAATTTTTTCGATAAAAAAAAAGTTGCTCCGATTTCAGAAATTTTTATATATCTTTGCGTTTCAGATGATACTACACAATAGTTGATCCCAATTTTTTCGATAAAAACAAAGTTACTCCGATTTCAAATTTTTTTATATATCTTTGCGTTTCAGATGATACTACACAATAGTAGTGTAAGCTATGGTGATCCTAATTTTTTCGATAAAAAAAAGTTGCTCCGATTTCAAAATTTTTTATATATCTTTGCGTTTCAGATGATACTACACAATAGTATTGTAAGCTATGGTGATCCTAATTTTTTCGATAAAAAAAAAGTTGCTCCGAGTTCAAAATTTTTTATATATCTTTGCGTTTCAGATGATACTACACAATAGTAGTGTAAGCTATGGTGATCCTAATTTTTTCAATAAAAAAGTTGCTCCGATTTCAAAAATTTTTATATATCTTTGCGTTTAAGATGATACTACACAATAGTAGTGTAAGCTATGGTGATCCTAATTTTTTCGATAAAAAAAAGTTGCTCCGAGTTCAAAATTTTTTATATATCTTTGCGTTTCAGATGATACTACACAATAGTAGTGTAAGCTATGGTGATCCTAATTTTTTCGATAAAAAAAAAGTTGCTCGATTTCAAAATTTTTTATATATCTTTGCGTTTCAGATGATACTACACAATAGTAGTGTAAGCTATGGTGATCCTAATTTTTTCAATAAAAAAAAAAGTTGCTCCGATTTCAAAAATTTTTATATATCTTTGCGTTTCAGATGATACTACACAATAGTAGTGTAAGCTATGGTGATCCTAATTTTTTCGATAAAAAAAAAGTTGCTCCGATTTCAAAATTTTTTATATATCTTTGCGTTTCAGATGATACTACACAATAGTAGTGTAAGCTATGGTGATCCTAATTTTTTCGATAAAAAAAAAGTTGCTCCGAGTTCAAAATTTTTTATATATCTTTGCGTTTCAGATGATACTACACAATAGTAGTGTAAGCTATGGTGATCCTAATTTTTTCAATAAAAAAGTTGCTCCGATTTCAAAAATTTTTATATATCTTTGCGTTTAAGATGATACTACACAATAGTAGTGTAAGCTATGGTGATCCTAATTTTTTCAATAAAAAAAAAGTTGCTCCGATTTCAAAAATTTTTATATATCTTTGCGTTTCAGATGATACTACACAATAGTAGTGTAAGCTATGGTGATCCTAATTTTTTCAATAAAAAAAAAGTTGCTCCGATTTAAAAAAATTTTATATATCTTTGCGTTTCAGATGATACTACACAATAGTAGTGTAAGCTATGGTGATCCTAATTTTTTCGATAAAAAAAAAGTTGCTCCGATTTCAAAAAATTTTATATATCTTTGCGTTTCAGATGATACTACACAATAGTAGTGTAAGCTATATTGATCCTAATTTTTTCGATAAAAAAAAGTTGCTCGATTTCAAAATTTTTTATATATCTTTGCGTTTCAGATGATACTACACAATAGTAGTGTAAGCTATGGTGATCCTAATTTTTTCAATAAAAAAAAAAGTTGCTCCGATTTCAAAAATTTTTATATACCTTTGCGTTTCAGATGATACTACACAATAGTAGTGTAAGCTATGGTGATCCAAATTTTTTCGATAAAAAAAAAGTTGCTCAGATTTCAAATATTTTTATATATCTTTGCGTTTCAGATGATACTACACAATAGTAGTGTAAATTTTTTATATATCTTTGCGTTTCAGATGATACTACACAATAGTAGTGTAAGCTATGGTGATCCTAATTTTTTCGATAAAAAAAAAGTTGCTCCGATTTCAAAAATTTTTATATATCTTTGCGTTTCAGATGATACTACACAATAGTTGATCCCAATTTTTTCGATAAAAACAAAGTTACTCCGATTTCAAATTTTTTTATATATCTTTGCGTTTCAGATGATACTACACAATAGTAGTGTAAGCTATGGTGATCCTAAATTTTTCAATAAAAAAAAAGTTGCTCCGATTTCAAAAATTTTTATATATTTTTGCGTTTCAGATGATAGTAGTGTAAGCTATGGTGATCCTAATTTTTTCGATAAAAAAAAAGTTGCTCCGATTTCAAAAATTTTTATATATATTTGCGTTTCAGATGATACTACACAATAGTAGTGTAAGCTATGGTGACCCTAATTTTTTCGATAAAAAAAAAGTTGCTCCGATTTCAAAAATTTTTATATATCTTTGCGTTTCAGATGATACTACACAATAGTAGTGTAAGCTATGGTGATCCTAATTTTTTCGATAAAAAAAAAGTTGATCCGATTTCAAAAATTTTTATATATCTTTGCGTTTCAGATGATACTACACAATAGTACTACATACTAATTTTTTCGATAAAAAAAAAGTTGCTCCGATTTCAGAAATTTTTATATATCTTTGCGTTTCAGATGATACTACACGTAAGCTATGGTGATCCTAATTTTTCGATAAAAAAAAGTTGCTCCGATTTCAAAATTTTTTATATATCTTTGCGTTTCAGATGATACTACACAATAGTAGTGTAAGCTATGGTGACCCTAATTTTTTCGATAAAAAAAAAGTTGCTCCGATTTCAAAAATTTTTATATATCTTTGCGTTTCAGATGATTCAACACAATAGTAGTGTAAGCTATGGTGATCCTAATTTTTTCGATAAAAAAAGGTTGCTCCGATTTCAAAATTTTTTACATATCTTTGCGTTTCAGATGATACTACACAATAGTAGTGTAAGTTATGGTGATCCTAAATTTTTCGATAAAAAAAAATTGCTCCGATATCAAAAAATATTATATATTGACTTGCGTTTCAGATGATACTACACAATAGTGGTGTAAGCTATGGTGATCCTAATTTTTTCGATAAAAAAAGTTGCTCCGGTTTTAAATTTTTTTATATATCTTTGCGTTTCAGATGATACTACACAATAGTAGTGTAAGCTATGGTGATCCTAATTTTTTCGATAAAAAAAAAGTTGCTCCGATTTCAAAAATTTTTATATATCTGCGTTTCAGATGATACTACACAATAGTTGATCCCAATTTTTTCGATAAAAACAAAGTTACTCCGATTTCAAATTTTTTTATATATCTTTGCGTTTCAGATGATACTACACAATAGTAGTGTAAGCTATGGTGATCCTAAATTTTTCAATAAAAAAAAAGTTGCTCCGATTGCAAAAATTTTTATATATTTTTGCGTTTCAGATGATACTACACAATAGTAGTGTAAGCTATGGTGATCCTAATTTTTTCGATAAAAAAAAAGTTGCTCCGATTTCAAAAATTTTTATATATCTGCGTTTCAGATGATACTACACAATAGTTGATCCCAATTTTTTCGATAAAAACAAAGTTACTCCGATTTCAAATTTTTTTATATATCTTTGCGTTTCAGATGATACTACACAATAGTTGATCCCAATTTTTTCGATAAAAACAAAGTTACTCCGATTTCAAATTTTTTTATATATCTTTGCGTTTCAGATGATACTACACAATAGTAGTGTAAGCTATGGTGATCCTAAATTTTTCAATAAAAAAAAAGTTGCTCCGATTGCAAAAATTTTTATATATTTTTGCGTTTCAGATGATACTACACAATAGTAGTGTAAGCTATGGTGATCCTAATTTTTTCGATAAAAAAAAAGTTGCTCCGATTTCAAAAATTTTTATATATCTGCGTTTCAGATGATACTACACAATAGTTGATCCCAATTTTTTCGATAAAAACAAAGTTACTCCGATTTCAAATTTTTTTATATATCTTTGCGTTTCAGATGATACTACACAATAGTAGTGTAAGCTATGGTGATCCTAAATTTTTCAATAAAAAAAAAGTTGCTCCGATTTCAAAAATGTTTATATATCTTTGCGTTTCAGATGATACTACACAATAGTAGTGTAAGCTATGGTGATCCTAATTTTTTCAAAAAAAAAAAAAAGTTGCTCCGATTTCAAAAATTTTTATATATCTTTGCGTTTCAGATGATACTACACAATAGTAGTGTAAGCTATGGTGATCCTAATTTTTTCGATAAAAAAAAAAGTTGATCCGATTTCAAAAAATTTTATATATCTTTGCGTTTCAGATGATACTACACAATAGTACTACATACTAATTATTTCGATAAAAAAAAAGTTGCTCCGATTTCAGAAATTTTTATATATCTTTGCGTTTCAGATGATACTACACGTAAGCTATGGTGATCCTAATTTTTCGATAAAAAAAAGTTGCTCCGATTTCAAAATTTTTTATATATCTTTGCGTTTCAGATGATACTACACAATAGTAGTGTAAGCTATGGTGACCCTAATTTTTTCGATAAAAAAAAAGTTGCTCCGATTTCAAAATTTTTTATATATTTTTGCGTTTCAGATGATAGTAGTGTAATCTATGGTGATCCTAATTTTTTCGATAAAAAAAAAGTTGCTCCGATTTCAAAAATTTTTATATATCTTTGCGTTTCAGATGATACTACACAATAGTAGTGTAAGCTATGGTGATCCTAATTTTTTCGATAAAAAAAAAGTTGCTCCGATTTCAAAAATTTTTATATATCTTTGCGTTTCAGATGATACTACACAATAGTAGTGTAAGCTATGGTGAACCGAACCGAACCGAACCGAACCGTTTCAGATGATACTACACAATAGTACTACATACTAATTTTTTCGATAAAAAAAAAGTTGCTCCGATTTCAGAAATTTTTATATATCTTTGCGTTTCAGATGATACTACACGTAAGCTATGGTGATCCTAATTTTTCGATAAAAAAAAAGTTGCTCCGATTTCAAAATTTTTTGTATATCTTTGCGTTTCAGATGATACTACACAATAGTAGTGTAAGCTATGGTGATCCTAATTTTTTCGATAAAAAAAAAGTTGCTCCGATTTCAAAATTTTTTATATATCTTTGCGTTTCAGATGATACTACACAATAGTAGTGTAAGCTATGGTGATCCTAATTTTTTCAATAAAAAAAAAGTTGCTCCGATTTCAAAAATTTTTATATATCTTTGCGTTTCAGATGATAGTAGTGTAAGCTATGGTGATCCTAATTTTTTCGATAAAAAAAAAATTGCTCCGATTTCAAAATTTTTTATATATTTTTGCGTTTCAGATGATAGTAGTGTAAGCTATGGTGATCCTAATTTTTTCGATAAAAAAAAAGTTGCCCCGATTTCAAAATTTTTTATATATCTTTGCGTTTCAGATGATACTACACAATAGTAGTGTAAGCTATGGTGATCCTAATTTTTTCGATAAAAAAAAAGTTGCTCCGATTTCAAAAATTTTTATATATCTTTGCGTTTCAGATGATACTACACAATAGTAGTGTAAGCTATGGTGATCCTAATTTTTCGATAAAAAAAAGTTGCTCCGATTTCAAATTTTTTTATATATCTTTGCGTTTCAGATGATACTACACAATAGTAGTGTAAGCTATGGTGACCCTAATTTTTTCGATAAAAAAAAAGTTGCTCTGATTTCAAAAATGTTTATATATCTTTGCGTTTCAGATGATACTACACAATAGTAGTGTAAGCTATGGTGATCCTAATTTTTTCGAAAAAAAAAAGTTGCTCCGATTTCAAAATTTTTTATATATCTTTGCGTTTCAGATGATTCAACACAATAGTAGTGTAAGCTATGGTGATCCTAATTTTTTCGATAAAAAAAATTGCTCCGATATCAAAAAATATTATATATTGACTTGCGTTTCAGATGATACTACACAATAGTAGTGTAAGCTATTGTGATCCAATTTTTTCGATAAAAAAAAAGTTGCTCCGATTTTAAATTTTTTTATTTATCTTTGCGTTTCAGATGATACTACACAATAGTGTAAGCTATGGTGATCCTAATTTTTTCGATAAAAAAAAGTTGCTCCGATTTCAAAAATTTTTATATATCTTTGCGTTTCAGATGATACTACACAATAGTAGTGTAAGCTATGGTGATCCTAATTTTTTCGATATAAAAAAAGTTGATCCGATTTCAAAATTTTTTATATATCTTTGCGTTTCAGATGATACTACACAATAGTAGTGTAAGCTATGGTGATCCTAATTTTTTCAAAAAAAAAAAGTTGCTCCGATTTCAAAAATTTTTATATAACTTTGCGTTTCAGATGATACTACACAATAGTAGTGTAAGCTATGGTGATCCTAATTTTTTCGATAAAAAAAAAATTGCTCCGATTTCAAAAATTTTTATATATTTTTGCGTTTCAGATAATAGTAGTGTAAGCTATGGTGATCCTAATTTTTTCGATAAAAAAAAAGTTGCTCCGATTTCAAAAATTTTTATATATCTTTGCGTTTCAGATGATACTACACAATAGTAGTGTAAGCTATGGTGATCCTAATTTTTTCGGTAAAAAAAAGTTGCTCCGATTTTAAAAATTTTTATATATCTTTGCGTTTCAGATGATACTACACAATAGTAGTGTAAGCTATGGTGATCCTAATTTTTCGATAAAAAAAAGTTGCTCCGATTTCAAAATTTTTTATATATCTTTGCGTTTCAGATGATACTACACAATAGTAGTGTAAGCTATGGTGATCTTAATTTTTTCGATAAAAAAAAAGTTGCTCCGATTTCAAAAATTTTTATATATCTTTGCGTTTCAGATGATACTACACAATAGTAGTGTAAGCTATGGTGATCCTAATTTTTTCGGTAAAAAAAAGTTGCTCCGATTTTAAAAATTTTTATATATCTTTGCGTTTCAGATGATACTACACAATAGTAGTGTAAGCTATGGTGATCCTAATTTTTCGATAAAAAAAAGTTGCTCCGATTTCAAAATTTTTTATATATCTTTGCGTTTCAGATGATACTACACAATAGTAGTGTAAGCTATCGTGATCCTAATATTTTCGAAAAAAAAAAGTTGCTCCGATTTCAAAAATTTTTATATATCTTTGCGTTTCAGATGATACTACACAATAGTACTACATACTAATTATTTCGATAAAAAAAAAGTTGCTCCGATTTCAGAAATTTTTATATATCTTTGCGTTTCAGATGATACTACACGTAAGCTATGGTGATCCTAATTTTTCGATAAAAAAAAGTTGCTCCGATTTCAAAATTTTTTATATATCTTTGCGTTTCAGATGATACTACACAATAGTAGTGTAAGCTATGGTGACCCTAATTTTTTCGATAAAAAAAAAGTTGCTCCGATTTCAAAATTTTTTATATATTTTTGCGTTTCAGATGATAGTAGTGTAATCTATGGTGATCCTAATTTTTTCGATAAAAAAAAAGTTGCTCCGATTTAAAAATTTTTATATATCTTTGCGTTTCAGATGATACTACACAATAGTAGTGTAAGCTATGGTGATCCTAATTTTTTCGATAAAAAAAAAGTTGCTCCGATTTCAAAAATTTTTATATATCTTTGCGTTTCAGATGATACTACACAATAGTAGTGTAAGCTATGGTGAACCGAACCGAACCGAACCGAACCGTTTCAGATGATACTACACAATAGTACTACATACTAATTTTTTCGATAAAAAAAAAGTTGCTCCGATTTCAGAAATTTTTATATATCTTTGCGTTTCAGATGATACTACACGTAAGCTATGGTGATCCTAATTTTTCGATAAAAAAAAAGTTGCTCCGATTTCAAAATTTTTTGTATATCTTTGCGTTTCAGATGATACTACACAATAGTAGTGTAAGCTATGGTGATCCTAATTTTTTCGATAAAAAAAAAGTTGCTCCGATTTCAAAATTTTTTATATATCTTTGCGTTTCAGATGATACTACACAATAGTAGTGTAAGCTATGGTGATCCTAATTTTTTCAATAAAAAAAAAGTTGCTCCGATTTCAAAAATTTTTATATATCTTTGCGTTTCAGATGATAGTAGTGTAAGCTATGGTGATCCTAATTTTTTCGATAAAAAAAAATTGCTCCGATTTCAAAATTTTTTATATATTTTTGCGTTTCAGATGATAGTAGTGTAAGCTATGGTGATCCTAATTTTTTCGATAAAAAAAAAGTTGCTCCGATTTCAAAATTTTTTATATATCTTTGCGTTTCAGATGATACTACACAATAGTAGTGTAAGCTATGGTGATCCTAATTTTTTCGATAAAAAAAAAGTTGCTCCGATTTCAAAAATTTTTATATATCTTTGCGTTTCAGATGATACTACACAATAGTAGTGTAAGCTATGGTGATCCTAATTTTTCGATAAAAAAAAGTTGCTCCGATTTCAAATTTTTTTATATATCTTTGCGTTTCAGATGATACTACACAATAGTAGTGTAAGCTATGGTGACCCTAATTTTTTCGATAAAAAAAAAGTTGCTCTGATTTCAAAAATGTTTATATATCTTTGCGTTTCAGATGATACTACACAATAGTAGTGTAAGCTATGGTGATCCTAATTTTTTCGAAAAAAAAAAGTTGCTCCGATTTCAAAAATTTTTATATATCTTTGCGTTTCAGATGATTCAACACAATAGTAGTGTAAGCTATGGTGATCCTAATTTTTTCGATAAAAAAAATTGCTCCGATATCAAAAAATATTATATATTGACTTGCGTTTCAGATGATACTACACAATAGTAGTGTAAGCTATTGTGATCCAATTTTTTCGATAAAAAAAAAGTTGCTCCGATTTTAAATTTTTTTATATACCTTTGCGTTTCAGATGATACTACACAATAGTGTAAGCTATGGTGATCCTAATTTTTTCGATAAAAAAAAGTTGCTCCGATTTCAAAAATTTTTATATATCTTTGCGTTTCAGATGATACTACACAATAGTAGTGTAAGCTATGGTGATCCTAATTTTTTCGATAAAAAAAAAGTTGATCCGATTTCAAAATTTTTTATATATCTTTGCGTTTCAGATGATACTACACAATAGTAGTGTAAGCTATGGTGATCCTAATTTTTTCGATAAAAAAAAAGTTGATCCGATTTCAAAAATTTTTATATATCTTTGCGTTTCAGATGATACTACACAATAGTAGTTTAAGCTATGGTGATCCTAATTTTTTCGATAAAAAAAAAGTTGATCCGATTTCAAAAATTTTTATATATCTTTGCGTTTCAGATGATACTACACAATAGTAGTGTAAGCTATGGTGATCTTAATTTTTTCGATAAAAAAAAAGTTGCTCCGATTTCAAAAATTTTTATATATCTTTGCGTTTCAGATGATACTACACAATAGTAGTGTAAGCTATGGTGATCCTAATTTTTTCGGTAAAAAAAAGTTGCTCCGATTTTAAAATTTTTTATATATCTTTGCGTTTCAGATGATACTACACAATAGTAGTGTAAGCTATGGTGATCCTAATTTTTCGATAAAAAAAAGTTGCTCCGATTTCAAAATTTTTTATATATCTTTGCGTTTCAGATGATACTACACAATAGTAGTGTAAGCTATCGTGATCCTAATATTTTCGAAAAAAAAAAGTTGCTCCGATTTCAAAAATTTTTATATATCTTTGCGTTTCAGATGATTCAACACAATAGTAGTGTAAGCTATGGTGATCCTAATTTTTTCGATAAAAAAAATTGCTCCGATATCAAAAAATATTATATAATGACTTGCGTTTCAGATGATACTACATAATAGTAGTGTAAGCTATTGTGATCCCAATTTTTTCGATAAAAAAAAAGTTGCTCCGATTTTAAATTTTTTTATATATCTTTGCGTTTCAGATGATACTACACAATAGTGTAAGCTATGGTGATCCTAATTTTTTCGATAAAAAAAAAGTTGCTCCTATTTCAAAATTTTTTATATATCTTTGCGTTTCAGATGATACTACACAATAGTAGTGTAAGCTATGGTGATCCTAATTTTTTCGATAAAAAAAAGTTGATCCGATTTCAACATTTTTTATATATCTTTGCGTTTCAGATGATACTACCCAATAGTACTACATACTAATTTTTTCGATAAAAAAAAAGTTGCTCCGATTTCAGAAATTTTTATATATCTTTGCGTTTCAGATGATACTACACAATAGTAGTGTAAGCTATGGTGATCCTAATTTTTTCGGTAAAAAAAAGTTGCTCCGATTTTAAAATTTTTTATATATCTTTGCGTTTCAGATGATACTACACAATAGTAGTGTAAGCTATGGTGATCCTAATTTTTCGATAAAAAAAAGTTGCTCCGATTTCAAAAATTTTTATATATCTTTGCGTTTCAGATGATACTACACAATAGTAGTGTAAGCTATCGTGATCCTAATATTTTCGAAAAAAAAAAGTTGCTCCGATTTCAAAAATTTTTATATATCTTTGCGTTTCAGATGATTCAACACAATAGTAGTGTAAGCTATGGTGATCCTAATTTTTTCGATAAAAAAAATTGCTCCGATATCAAAAAATTTTATATATTGACTTGCGTTTCAGATGATACTACACAATAGTAGTGTAAGCTATTGTGATCCCAATTTTTTCGATAAAAAAAAAGTTGCTCCGATTTTAAATTTTTTTATATATCTTTGCGTTTCAGATGATACTACACAATAGTGTAAGCTATGGTGATCCCAATTTTTTCGATAAAAAAAAAGTTGCTCCGATTTCAAAAATTTTTATATATCTTTGCGTTTCAGATGATACTACACAATAGTAGTGTAAGCTATGGTGATCCTAATTTTTTCGATAAAAAAAAAGTTGATCCGATTTCAAAAATTCTTATATATCTTTGCGTTTCAGATGATACTACACAATAGTACTACATACTAATTTTTTCGATAAAAAAAAAAGTTGCTCCGATTTCAGAAATTTTTATATATCTTTGCTTTTCAGATGATACTACACAATAGTAGTGTAAGCTATGGTGATCCTAATTTTTTCGAAAAAAAAAGTTGCTCCGATTTCAAAAATTTTTATATATCTTTGCGTTTCAGATTATTCAACATAAGAGTAGTGTAAGCTATGGTGATCCTAATTTTTTCGATAAAAAAAAAGTTGCTCCGATTTCAAAATTTTTTATATATCTTTGCGTTTCAGATGATACTACACAATAGTAGTGTGTAAGCTATGGTGATCCTAATTTTTTCGATAAAAAAAAATTGCTCCGATATCAAAAAATATTATATATTGACTTGCGTTTCAGATGATACTACACAATAGTAGTGTAAGCTATTGTGATCCCAATTTTTTCGATAAAAAAAAAGTTGCTCCGATTTTAAATTTTTTTATATATCTTTGCGTTTCAGATGATACTACACAATAGTAGTGTAAGCTATGGTGATCCTAATTTTTTCGATAAAAATAAAGTTGATCCGATTTCAAAAATTTTTATATATCTTTGCGTTTCAGATGATACTACACAATAGTACTACATACTAATTTTTTCGATAAAAAAAAAGTTGCTCCGATTTCAGAAATTTTTATATATCTTTGCGTTTCATATGATACTACACAATAGTACTACATACTAATTTTTTCGATAAAAAAAAATTGCTCCGATTTCAGAAATTTTTATATATCTTTGCGTTTCAGATGATACTACACGTAAGCTATGGTGATCCTAATTTTTTGATAAAAAAAAGTTGCTCCGATTTCAAAAATTTTTATATATCTTTGCGTTTCAGATGATACTACACAATAGTAGTGTAAGCTATGGTGACCCTAATTTTTTCGATAAAAAAAAAGTTGCTCCGATTTCAAAAATGTTTATAGATCTTTGCGTTTCAGATGATACTACACAATAGTAGTGTAAGCTATGGTGATCCTAATTTTTTCGAAAAAAAAAGAGTTGCTAAGATTTCAAAAATTTTTATATATCTTTGCGTTTCAGATGATACTACACAATAGTAGTGTAAGCTATGGTGATCCTAATTTTTTCGGTAAAAAAAAGTTGCTCCGATTTTAAAATTTTTTATATATCTTTGCGTTTCAGATGATACTACACAATAGTAGTGTAAGCTATGGTGATCCTAATTTTTCGATAAAAAAAAGTTGCTCCGATTTCAAAAATTTTTATATATCTTTGCGTTTCAGATGATACTACACAATAGTAGTGTAAGCTATCGTGATCCTAATATTTTCGAAAAAAAAAAGTTGCTCCGATTTCAAAAATTTTTATATATCTTTGCGTTTCAGATGATTCAACACAATAGTAGTGTAAGCTATGGTGATCCTAATTTTTTCGATAAAAAAAATTGCTCCGATATCAAAAAATTTTATATATTGACTTGCGTTTCAGATGATACTACACAATAGTTGTAAGCTATGGTGATCCCAATTTTTTCGATAAAAAAAAAGTTGCTCCGATTTTAAATTTTTTTATATATCTTTGCGTTTCAGATGATACTACACAATAGTAGTGTAAGCTATGGTGATCCTAATTTTTTCGAAAAAAAAAAGTTGCTCCGATTTCAAAAATTTTTATATATCTTTGCGTTTCAGATGATTCAACATAATAGTAGTGTAAGCTATGGTGATCCTA
Source organism: Aspidapion aeneum (assembly GCA_963576565.1). Classification (NCBI taxonomy): domain Eukaryota; kingdom Metazoa; phylum Arthropoda; class Insecta; order Coleoptera; family Brentidae; genus Aspidapion; species Aspidapion aeneum. Next base: position 49,747,704 of record OY755048.1, read on the forward strand.
ATTTTTTCGATAAAAAAAAAGTTGCTCCGATTTCAAAATTTTTTATATATCTTTGCGTTTCAGATGATACTACACAATAGTAGTGTAAGCTATGGTGATCTTAATTTTTTCGATAAAAAAAAAGTTGATCCGATTTCAAAAAATTTTATTTATCTTTGCGTTTCAGATGATACTACACAATAGTACTACATACTAATTTTTTCGATAAAAAAAAAGTTGCTCCGATTTCAGAAATTTTTATATATCTTTGCGTTTCAGATGATACTACACTACTATTGTGTAGAGTAGTGTAAGCTATGGTGATCCTAATTTTTCGATAAAAAAAAGTTGCTCCGATTTCAAAATGTTTTATATATCTTTGCGTTTCAGATGATACTACACAATAGTAGTGTAAGCTATGGTGATCCTAATTTTTTCGATAAAAAAAAAGTTGCTCCGATTTCAAAAATTTTTATATATCTTTGCGTTTCAGATGATACTACACAATAGTAGTGTAAGCTATGGTGATCTTAATTTTTTCGATAAAAAAAAAGTTGATCCGATTTCAAAAAATTTTATATATCTTTGCGTTTCAGATGATACTACACAATAGTACTACATACTAATTTTTTCGATAAAAAAAAAGTTGCTCCGATTACAGAAATTTTTATATATCTTTGCGTTTCAGATGATACTACACAATAGTACTACATACTAATTTTTTCGATAAAAAAAAAGTTGCTCCGATTTCAGAAATTTTTATATATCTTTGCGTTTCAGATGATACTTCACAATAGTAGTGTAAGCTATGGTGACCCTAATTTTTTCGATAAAAAAAAAGTTGCTCCGATTTCAAAAATGTTTATAGATCTTTACGTTTCAGATGATACTACACAATAGTAGTGTAAGCTATGGTGATCCTAATTTTCTCGAAAAAAAAAAAGTTGCTCCGATTTCAAAAATTTTTATATATCTTTGCGTTTCAGATAATTCAACATAATAGTAGTGTAAGCTATGGTGATCCTAATTTTTTCGATAAAAAAAATTGCTCCGATATCAAAAAATATTATATATTGACTTGCGTTTCAGATGATACTACACAATAGTAGTGTAAGCTATTGTGATCCAATTTTTTCGATAAAAAAAAAGTTGCTCCGATTTTAAATTTTTTTATATATCTTTGCGTTTCAGATGATACTGCACAATAGTGTAAGCTATGGTGATCCTAATTTTTTCGATAAAAAAAAAGTTGCTCCGATTTCAAAATTTTTTATATATCTTTGCGTTTCAGATGATACTACACAATAGTAGTGTAAGCTATGGTGATCCTAATTTTTTCGATAAAAAAAAAGTTGATCCGATTTCAAAATTTTTTATATATCTTTGCGTTTCAGATGATACTACACAATAGTAGTGTAAGCTATGGTGATCCTAATTTTTTCAAAAAAAAAAAAGTTGCTCCGATTTCAAAAATTTTTATATAACTTTGCGTTTCAGATGATACAACACAATAGTAGTGTAAGCTATGGTGATCCTAATTTTTTCGATAAAAAAAAAATTGCTCCGATTTCAAAAATTTTTATATATTTTTGCGTTTCAGATAATAGTAGTGTAAGCTATGGTGATCCTAATTTTTTCGATAAAAAAAAAGTTGCTCCGATTTCAAAATTTTTTATATATCCTTGCGTTTCAGATGATACTACACAATAGTAGTGTAAGCTATGGTGATCCATATTTTTCGATAAAAAAAAGTTGCTCCGATTTCAAAATTTTTTATATATCTTTGCGTTTCAGATGATACTACACAATAGTAGTGTAAGCTATCGTGATCCTAATATTTTCGAAAAAAAAAAGTTGCTCCGATTTCAAAAATTTTTATATATCTTTGCGTTTCAGATGATTCAACACAATAGTAGTGTAAGCTATGGTGATCCTAATTTTTTCGATAAAAAAAATTGCTCCGATATCAAAAAATATTATATATTGACTTGCGTTTCAGATGATACTACACAATAGTAGTGTAAGCTATTGTGATCCCAATTTTTTCGATAAAAAAAAAGTTGCTCCGATTTTAAATTTTTTTATATATCTTTGCGTTTCAGATGATACTACACAATAGTGTAAGCTATGGTGATCCTAATTATTTCGATAAAAAAAAAGTTGCTCCTATTTCAAAATTTTTTATATATCTTTGCGTTTCAGATGATACTACACAATAGTAGTGTAAGCTATGGTGATCCTAATTTTTTCGATAAAAAAAAGTTGATCCGATTTCAAAAATTTTTATATATCTTTGCGTTTCAGATGATACTACACAATAGTACTACATACTAATTTTTTCGATAAAAAAAAAGTTGCTCCGATTTCAGAAATTTTTATATATCTTTGCGTTTCAGATGATACTACACAATAGTAGTGTAAGCTATGGTGATCCTAATTTTTTCGAAAAAAAAAAGTTGCTCCGATTTCAAAATTTTTTATATATCTTTGCGTTTCAGATTATTCAACATAATAGTAGTGTAAGCTATGGTGATCCTAATTTTTTCAATAAAAAAAAAGTTGCTCCGATTTCAAAAATTTTTATATATCTTTGCGTTTCAGATGATACTACACAATAGTAGTGTGTAAGCAATGGTGATCCTAATTTTTTCGATAAAAAAAAATTGCTCCGATATCAAAAAATATTATATATTGACTTGCGTTTCAGATGATACTACACAATAGTAGTGTAAGCTATTGTGATCCCAATTTTTTCGATAAAAAAAAAGTTGATCCGATTTCAAAATTTTTTATATATCTTTGCGTTTCAGATGATACTACACAATAGTACTACATACTAATTTTTTTGATAAAAAAAAAGTTGCTCCGATTTCAGAAATTTTTATATATCTTTGCGTTTCAGATGATACTACACAATAGTAGTGTAAGCTATGGTGACCCTAATTTTTTCGATAAAAAAAAAGTTGCTCCGATTTCAAAAATGTTTATAGATCTTTACGTTTCAGATGATACTTCACAATAGTAGTGTAAGCTATGGTGATCCTAATTTTTTCGAAAAAAAAAAGTTGCTCCGATTTCAAAAATTTTTATATATCTTTGCGTTTCAGATAATTCAACATAATAGTAGTGTAAGCTATGGTGATCCTAATTTTTTCGATAAAAAAAAAGTTGCTCCGATTTCAAAAATGTTTATATATCTTTGCGTTTCAGATGATACTACACAATAGTAGTGTAAGCTATGGTGATCCTAATTTTTTCGATAAAAAAAAAGTTGATCCGATTTCAAAAATTTTTATATATCTTTGCGTTTCAGATGATACTACACAATAGTACTACATACTAATTTTTTCGATAAAAAAAAAGTTGCTCCGATTTCAGAAATTTTTATATATCTTTGCGTTTCAGATGATACTACACAATAGTAGTGTAAGCTATGGTGATCCTAATTTTTCGATAAAAAAAAAGTTGCTCCGATTTCAAAATTTTTTATATATCTTTGCGTTTCAGATGATACTACACAATAGTAGTGTAAGCTATGGTGATCATAATTTTTTCGATAAAAAAAAAGTTGCTCCGATTTCAAAATTTTTTATATATCTTTGCGTTTCAGATGATACTACACAATAGTAGTGTAAGCTATGGTGATCCTAATTTTTTCGATAAAAAAAAAGTTGCTCCGATTTCAAATTTTTTTATATATCTTTGCGTTTCAGATGATACTACACAATAGTAGTGTAAGCTATGGTGATCCTAATTTTTTCGATAAAAAAAAAGTTGCTCCGATTTCAAAAATTTTTATATATCTTTGCGTTTCAGATGATTCAACATAATAGTAGTGTAAGCTATGGTGATCCTAATTTTTTCGATAAAAAAAAAGTTGCTCCGATTTCAAAATTTTTTATATATCTTTGCGTTTCAGATGATACTACACAATAGTAGTGTAAGCTATGGTGATCCTAATTTTTTCGATAAAAAAAAAGTTGCTCCGATTTCAAAAATTTTTATATATCTTTGCGTTTCAGATGATTCAACATAATAGTAGTGTAAGCTATGGTGATCCTAATTTTTTCGATAAATATTTATATTATATATTTATCTTTGCGTTTCAGATGATACTACATACTAATTTTTTCGATAAAAAAAAAGTTGCTCCGATTTCAGAAATTTTTATATATCTTTGCGTTTCAGATGATACTACACAATAGTAGTGTAAGCTATGGTGATCCTAATTTTTCGATAAAAAAAAGTTGCTCCGATTTCAAAATTTTTTATATATCTTTGCGTTTCAGATGATACTACACAATAGTAGTGTAAGCTATGGTGATCCTAATTTTTTCGATAAAAAAAAAGTTGCTCCGATTTCAAAAATTTTTATATATCTTTGCGTTTCAGATGATACTACACAATAGTAGTGTAAGCTATGGTGATCCTAATTTTTTCGATAAAAATAAAGTTGATCCGATTTCAAAAATTTTTATATATCTTTGCGTTTCAGATGATACTACACAATAGTACTACATACTAATTTTTTCGATAAAAAAAAAGTTGCTCCGATTTCAGAAATTTTTATATATCTTTGCGTTTCAGATGATATGACACAATAGTACTACATACTAATTTTTTCGATAAAAAAAAAGTTGCTCCGATTTCAGAAATTTTTATATATCTTTGCGTTTCAGATGATACTACACAATAGTAGTGTAAGCTATGGTGACCCTAATTTTTTCGATAAAAAAAAAGTTGCTCCGATTTCAAAAATGTTTATAGATCTTTACGTTTCAGATGATACTACACAATAGTAGTGTAAGCTATGGTGATCCTAATTTTTTCGAAAAAAAAAAGTTGCTCCGATTTCAAAAATTTTTATATATCTTTGCGTTTCAGATAATTCAACATAATAGTAGTGTAAGCTATGGTGATCCTAATTTTTTCGATAAAAAAAAAGTTGCTCCGATTTCAAAAATTTTTATATATCTTTGCGTTTCAGATGATACTACACAATAGTAGTGTAAGCTATGGTGATCCTAATTTTTTCGATACAAAAAAAGTTGATCCGATTTCAAAAATTTTTATATATCTTTGCGTTTCAGATGATACTACACAATAGTACTACATACTAATTTTTTCGATAAAAAAAAAAGTTGCTCCGATTTCAGAAATTTTTATATATCTTTGCGTTTCAGATGATACTACACAATAGTAGTGTAAGCTATGGTGATCCTAATTTTTCGATAAAAAAAAAGATGCTCCGATTTCAAAATTTTTTATATATCTTTGCGTTTCAGATGATACTACACAATAGTAGTGTAAGCTATGGTGATCATAATTTTTTCGATAAAAAAAAAGTTGCTCCGATTTCAAAAATTTTTATATATCTTTGCGTTTCAGATGATACTACACAATAGTAGTGTAAGCTATGGTGATCCTAATTTTTTCGATAAAAAAAAAGTTGCTCCGATTTCAAATTTTTTTATATATCTTTGCGTTTCAGATGATACTACACAATAGTAGTGTAAGCTATGGTGATCCTAATTTTTTCGATAAAAAAAAAGTTGCTCCGATTTCAAAAATTTTTATATATCTTTGCGTTTCAGATGATTCAACATAATAGTAGTGTAAGCTATGGTGATCCTAATTTTTTCGATAAAAAAAAAGTTGCTCCGATTTCAAAAATTTTTATATATCTTTGCGTTTCAGATGATACTACACAATAGTAGTGTAAGCTATGGTTTTTTTTTTTATTTGTCAAACACACTGTGTTTTTTTTTATTACAATCTAGTCAGTAAGACTAATTAGCAATTTTGTTTTAACTTAATTTACCAGAAAAGTCAGATTTAAACTTAGGGTTCACTCAACAGTTCTCCCCGCTTTGTTTAGTCTGTAACTCACAATTGTGTTGTGTTTATAGCATTATTTTGTTTTATGTGTAATTCACTTAGTTTACTAGCTCAAACGGTTTCACTCTTTTTAGTCATCGAACTAGCATAGTATTGTCTAGAAGCTGAATTGCTTCCACATTCACATGCGGATGGAGTCTATCTTCATGGCTTTTTGCGTACTTTTTTATAGTCTCTGCTACAGTTTCGATTTTTAGATCTCGATGAAGGTCACTATTTCGAACGTACCAAGGTGCATTCACAATGTTTCTTAATACTTTATTTTGAAATCTCTGTACAACTAGAATGTTACTCTCTTTAGCACAACCCCATAGTTGAATACCATATGTCCATACTGGTTCCAGTATTTGTCTATAAAGCAGTAACTTATTATGAATTGTTAAATTGGACTTCCTTCCAATTAGCCAGTTCATTTTTCTATACCTTATCTCAAGTTCTTCTTTTTTTTTCTTAACATGTGCTTTCCAGCGCAATTTGGCATCAAGTGTCATACCTAGATATTTTGCCTGATTCGAATATGGTACTGGAATGTTGTTAATTGTTATTTGTATGTGATTTATATTTTTGTTTGTAAAATCAACATGAATTGATTTGGTTTCATTTAATTTTATTCGCCACTTTGTGGTCCAACTGTGAATTTGGGTGACTGCATCCTGAAGTTTTTCTATGCATTTTTCAATAGATTTTTCTACCGTCAATAAACCAGTATCATCGGCAAATGTTGCTAAGTGACAATTTTCTGGCTTTGGGATATCACAAGTGAATAATAAGTATAGATAAGGGCCTAGTACGCTACCCTGGGGCACGCCTGCTTGAATTTCTCTTAAATTTGAGTATGAGTCTTCCTGTTTTACTCTAAAATGTCTATCAGATATGTATGATTCCAAAATATCCGAATATTGTTTTGGCAGAAACCTTTTTAGTTTAAAATTAAGGCCTTCATGCCACACTTTGTCAAATGCTTCTGCTACATCTAGAAAAACTGCAGAACAAACTTTTCCCTCTTCTAGTGCTTTTTCTATTATATTAGTAATTCTGTGTACTTGATCTATCGTGGAATGCTTGTCTCGAAAACCAAATTGATGAGATGGAATAATTTCTTGTCTTTCTATGATGGGTTTTATTCTTTTAAGCAATAATTTTTCATAGAGCTTGGATATAATTGGCAGCAAAGATATTGGCCTGTAAGATGACACGTCATGGAGTGGTTTTCCCGGTTTTGGAATCATGATAACTTCTGCAACTTTCCACAGTTTAGGTACATACCTAAGCCTAAAAGACGCATTAATTAGGTTGCATAGTTTTACGATAGCTTTTCTGGGGAGTTGTTTTATGACTACCCCGTTAATAAGATCATACCCTGGGGCTTTTTTCGAATTAATATTTTTGATTTCTGTTAATATTTCTTTTGGTGATGTAAGCTTAATATGGTCCTCGATTTGATGGGGTTCATTTAAATGAAAGTGTTCATCTGGTGCTTCGTGGGACTGAAATGTTTTTTCTAAATGACTTGCAAAAATATCTGCTTTTTCTTCGCTACTCCTAGCCCACTGGTTGTTAGATTTTCGTATGGGTGGAATTTGGATAATTGGTCTTTTAAAATCTTTGGTTGCTTTCCAAAGGAAATAGTCGGTATTTTTATCATCTGTAAGTTTATTAAGAAAATGGTTAATAGATTCATTTTTTATAACTAGAAGTTCTCGCCTAATGCGCTGCGTCATGTTGTTGAGATTTGTTTTGTCCCGAGGATCACGGCTTTGTTGCCACTTTCTTCTTAGTTTCCTTTTTTCCAATATAAGGTCTCTAATTTCCTTTGGATAGTTTTTCCCTTAAAAATTCTCTTTGGTTTTGGACTGTTTTCCCAAGCTGCTTGTTGAATATTTGTAACAAAATATTCAACTTCTTTATCGATTTGTTCTGGCGTTTGCAATGGTACTGATAGGTTTATTTTTTCTGACAGACTTTGTTTAAAACTAATCCAGTCAGTCAGTTTATTTACTAGTGAGATATTTGCTTCTTTCTTTATTATGTTTTTACTAAGAGTTAGAATAATAGGTGAATGATCTGAGTGTAAATCAAAACTTTCTTCTATATCTACAAAACTTAAAGATATATTTTTTACTATAAAAAAATCAATTAGATCTGGAATTTTTCCTGGATCTGTTGGATAGTATGTGGGCTTACCAGTTGATATCGGCTCACATTGATATTCACTAATAGCTTGCAAAAGTTCTTTTCCTTTAGAATTCGTCAGTCTAGATCCCCAGTAGGTATTTTTTGCATTAAAGTTACCTCCAATTATAAAACGGTTTCCTAATTTTCTGAGTAAATTAAGATATTGATTTTTCTTTAGTAAGTGCCTTGGTGGTATATAGACAGCACTTATGACTAATGTATATGTTTTGGTTTTTACACTTACTAATGTAGCTTGAATCTCTATGGTTTTATATCCCATCTCCTCATAGTGTGATATATTTTCTTTAATTATTACAGCACTTCCCCCATGTGCAGTATTGCTAGGGTGAGTTGTATGATACACTTTATAACCTTTAAATTTAATGTGAGACTGGTTAGTGAAATGCGTTTCTGACACAAGACAGACGTCAATTTTTTCTATGTCTAGAATAACTTGCAAGTCTTGCTGATGTTGCAAGAGACCATTGGCATTCCAAGCTAGGATTCTAAGATTACTGCCCATTTTGAGGCATATTGGTAGCTCCGTTATTGCTACTTTCTAGTTTAGTTAATCGCTCATCAAGTTTGTTCAATTTCTCCAAGATTAATTGTAGTGTTTGTTCCATAGTATTTTGACTACTGATATTAATATCAGGTATAGTAGCTGTTGCTGCTACTTGGCTGTATGTCCTTGTCACAGAGTTTTGTGTGACTGTGTTTCTTGTCTGTTGCTTTTGTCTATTTGTACTCACGTTTGGTATGAGATTCGGTTTCTTAGGTTTATTTTTCAATTTTTGTATTTCCTTAGCAACAAGGCATCCTCTGTAGTTAGCAGGATGCTTGCCTCCACAGTGGATGCATTTTGGCTCAGATTCTTTTGGTTTGGGGCATTCTACAGTAAGATGTTTCCCCGTGCATTTTACGCAACGTGGTTCTTTAGCGCAATATTTTTGCGTGTGTCCATAAGATTGGCATCTTTTGCATTGAGGGACTAACTTTGAGGTTTTTAGTGCTTTTATTTCCACTTCAATTCCAAGGATACTGGAAATTTCAAAAATTTTGTTGATATCTTCATCGTGGCTAAATGTGAGCATAAACATGTTAAGAGGTAGTCTTGTTCTCCATTTAAGTTTGTTGCTGGCCTCCAGTGCCTTAAAACCTTTTTTTTGTAGATCAGCTACAATTTTTTGTGGGTCACATGAGAAGTGTAGCCTATTCGCTATTACTCTAATTGGCCTTATTTGTTTGTTTTCGTATGAGTGCCATTGATGCTTTATTTCATTAAGCATTTTAGTAACCAGCCGATAGCTGTCTGCGTCTTGTACATTTATTTTAATATTTTCGTTATTTAAAACTTTTATTTTAACTCCGTGTATGATATTTAACTTTTCATAAATATCATTAAAATTATTTACGCCATTTACCATAATCGGTGGAGGTAATGGAGCTTTTTTAACCTTAGTTGGGGGTTCTTCATTTTGTGTTTTATTGGAGGGCTCTCCAGTGCCCGAGCTTTGTTGTGGTGGTGAGAGTGAAGTATCCATTCGACGTTTTTTCCAACCTTTTCCTTTTTGTCTGATCCACTCAGTTTCTCTTGCCAGATCGTGCTCATCAGTAATGTAGTCCATGTCAGACTCTTCTTTTTTAGTGACTTTTGTCTCTAAATCTGCAAATTTTCGTTGCATACTTTCCAGTTGACTTCGGAGATAATCCACTTGTACACTAAGTGAATTTTTTTCGTTTTGGGATTTTTTCCATTCGCTATATAAAACTTCTTCATTTTGTGTTCTAGCATGGCTATCCTGAAATAATTCGGCATTATCCATTTTTTCTTGATTTTGTTTGGGCTTTTCGCTAATTTTTAAAACAAGTTTCACAGGTGATGGTACACTTTTTTTGCTTTTAAACATGATATATTATTTATAATACACATTGTATATAGATTTTTAACACAAGTAATTCGCGCGCGAGGTTTATTGTAAACAAAACAAACTTCGACTTTGACCTCGTTAGTACTATCATGCAGGTACGATGCAATATAACCGTACTGAACTGCGATCGAACGAATACTGCGAATATATCTTTGCGTTTCAGATGATTCAACATAATAGTAGTGTAAGCTATGGTGATCCTAATTTTTTCGATAAAAAAAGTTGCTCCGATTTTAAAAATTTTTATATATCTTTGCGTTTCAGATGATACTACACAATAGTAGTGTGTAAGCTATGGTGATCCTAATTTTTTCGATAAAAAAAATTGCTCCGATATCAAAAAATATTATATATTGACTTGCGTTTCAGATGATACTACACAATAGTAGTGTAAGCTATTGTGATCCCAATTTTTTCGATAAAAAAAAAGTTGCTCCGATTTTAATTTTTTTTTATATATCTTTGCGTTTCAGATGATACTATACAATAGTAGTGTAAGCTATGGTGATCCTAATTTTTTTCGATAAAAAAAAGTTGATCCGATTTCAAAAATTTTTATATATCTTTGCGTTTCAGATGATACTACACAATAGTACTACATACTAATTTTTTCGATAAAAAATAAGTTGCTCCGATTTCAGAAATTTTTATATATCTTTGCGTTTCAGATGATACTACACGTAAGCTATGGTGATCTTAATTTTTTGATAAAAAAAAAGTTGCTCCGATTTCAAAATTTTTTATATATCTTTGCGTTTCAGATGATACTACACAATAGTAGTGTAAGCTAGGGTGACCCTAATTTTTTCGATAAAAAAAAGTTGCTCCGATTTTAAAAATGTTTATAGATCTTTGCGTTTCAGATGATACTACACAATAGTAGTGTAAGCTATGGTGACCCTAATTTTTTCGATAAAAAAAAAGTTGCTCCGATTTCAAAAATGTTTATATATCTTTGCGTTTCAGATAATACTACACAATAGTACTACACACTAATTTTTTCGATAAAAAAAAGTTGCTCCGATTTCAAAAATTTTTATATATATTTGCGTTTCAGATGATACTACACAATAGTAGTGTAAGCTATGGTGATCCTAATTTTTTCAAAAAAAAAAGTTGCTCCAATTTCAAAAATTTTTATATATCTGCGTTTCAGATGATTCAACATAATAGTAGTGTAAGCTATGGTGATCCTAATTTTTTCGATAAAAAAAAATTGCTCCGATATCAAAAAATATTATATATTGACTTGCGTTTCAGATGATACTACACAATAGTAGTGTAAGCTATTGTGATCCCAATTTTTTCGATAAAAAAAAAGTTGCTCCGATTTTAATTTTTTTTTATATATCTTTGCGTTTCAGATGATACTACACAATAGTGTAAGCTATGGTGATCCTAATTTTTTCGATAAAAAAAAAGTTGCTCCGATTTCAAAAATTTTTATATATCTTTGCGTTTCAGATAATACTACACAATAGTACTACACACTAATTTTTTCGATAAAAAAAAGTTGCTCCGATTTCAAAAATTTTTATATATATTTGCGTTTCAGATGATACTACACAATAGTAGTGTAAGCTATGGTGATCCTAATTTTTTCGATAAAAAAAAAGTTGATCCGATTTCAAAATTTTTTATATATCTTTGCGTTTCAGATGATACTACACAATAGTACTACATACTAATTTTTTCGATAAAAAAAAAGTTGCTCCGATTTCAGAAATTTTTATATATCTTTGCGTTTCAGATGATACTACACAATAGTAGTGTAAGCTATGGTGATCCTAATTTTTTCGATAAAAAAAAAAGTTGCTCCGATTTCAAAAATTTTTATATATCTTTGCGTTTCAGATGATACTATACAATAGTAGTGTAAGCTATTGTGATACTAATTTTTTCGATAAAAAAAAAGTTGCTCCGATTTCAAAAATTTTTATATATCTTTGCGTTTCAGATGATACTACACAATAGTAGTGTAAGCTATGGTGATCCTAATTTCTTCTAAAATTTTTATATATCTTTGCGTTTCAGATGATATAACACAACAGTAGTGTAAGCTATGGTGATTCTAATTTTTTCGGTAAAAAAAAAGTTGCTCCGATTTCAAAAATTTTTATATATCTTTGCGTTTCAGATAATAGTACTACACACTAATTTTTTCGATAAAAAAAAAGTTGCTCCGATTTCAAAAATTTTTACATATCTTTGCGTTTCAGATGATACTACACAATAGTAGTGTAAGCCATGATGATCCTAATTTGTTCGATAAAAAAAAAGTTGCTCCGATTTCAAAAATTTTTATATATCTTTGCGTTTTAGATGATACTACACAATAGTAGTGTAAGCTATGGTGATCCTAATTTTTTCGATAAAAAAAAAGTTGCTACGATTTCAAAATTTTTTATATATCTTTGCGTTTCAGATGATACTACACAATAGTAGTGTAAGCTATGGTGATCCTAATTTTCTCGAAAAAAAAAAGTTGCTCCGATTTCAAAATTTTTTATATATCTTTGCGTTTCAGATGATTCAACATAATAGTAGTGTAAGCTATGGTGATCCTAATTTTTTCGATAAAAAGAAAGTTGCTCCGATTTCAAAAATTTTTATATATCTTTGCGTTTCAGATGATACTACACAATAGTAGTGTGTAAGCTATGGTGATCCTAATTTTTTCGATAAAAAAAAAATTGCTCCGATATCAAAAAATATTATATATTGACTTGCGTTTCAGATGATACTACACAATAGTAGTGTAAGCTATTGTGATCCCAATTTTGTCGATAAAAAAAAAGTTGCTCCGATTTTAAATTTTTTTATATATCTTTGCGTTTCAGATGATACTACACAATAGTAGTGTAAGCTATGGTGATCCTAATTTTTTCGATAAAAAAAAAGTTGATCCGATTTCAAAAATGTTTATATATCTTTCCGTTTCAGATGATACTACACAATAGTACTACATACTAATTTTTTCGATAAAAAAAAAGTTGCTCCGATTTCAGAAATTTTTATATATCTTTGCGTTTCAGATGATACTACACGTAAGCTATGGTGATCCTAATTTTTTGATAAAAAAAAGTTGCTCCGATTTCAAAAATTTTTATATATCTTTGCGTTTCAGATGATACTACACAATAGTAGTGTAAGCTATGGTGACCCTAATTTTTTCGATAAAAAAAAAGTTGCTCCGATTTCAAAAATGTTTATAGATCTTTGCGTTTCAGATGATACTACACAATAGTAGTGTAAGCTATGGTGATCCTAATTTTTTCGATAAAAAAAAGTTGCTCCGATTTCAAAAATTTTTATATATCTTTGCGTTTTAGATGATACTACACAATAGTACTACATACTAATTTTTTCGATAAAAAAAAGTTGCTCCGATTTCAGAAATTTTTATATATCTTTGCGTTTCAGATGATACTACACAATAGTAGTGTAAGCTATGGTGATCCTAATTTTTCGATAAAAAAAAAGTTGCTCCGATTTCAAATTTTTTTATATATCTTTGCGTTTTAGATGATACTACACAATAGTAGTGTAAGCTATGGTGATCCTAATTTTTTCGATAAAAAAAAGTTGCTCCGATTTCAAATTTTTTTATATATCTTTGCGTTTCAGATGATACTACACAATAGTAGTGTAAGCTATGGTGATCCTAATTTTTTCGATAAAAAAAAAGTTGCTCCGATTTCAAAAATTTTTATATTTCTTTGCGTTTCAGATGATACTACACAATAGTACTACATACTAATTTTTTCGATAAAAAAAAGTTGCTCCGATTTCAGAAATTTTTATATATCTTTGCGTTTCAGATGATACTACACGTAAGCTATGGTGATCCTAATTTTTCGATAAAAAAAAAGTTGCTCCGATTTCAAAATTTTTTATATATCTTTGCATTTCAGATGATACTACACAATAGTAGTGTAAGCTATGGTGATCCTAATTTTTTCGATAAAAAAAAAGTTGCTCCGATTTCAAATTTTTTTATATATCTTTGCGTTTCAGATGATACTACACAATAGTAGTGTAAGCTATGGTGATCCTAATTTTTTCGATAAAAAAAAAGTTGCTCCGATTTCAAAAAATTTTATATTTCTTTGCGTTTCAGATGATACTACACAATAGTACTACATACTAATTTTTTCGATAAAAAAAAGTTGCTCCGATTTCAGAAATTTTTATATATCTTTGCGTTTTAGATGATATAACACAACAGTAGTGTAAGCTATGGTGATCCTAATTTTTTCTAAAATTTTTATATATCTTTGCGTTTCAGATGATATAACACAACAGTAGTGTAAGCTATGGTGATCCTAATTTTTTCGGTAAAAAAAAAGTTGCTCCGATTTCAAATTTTTTTATATATCTTTGCGTTTCAGATGATACTACACAATAGTAGTGTAAGCTATGGTGATCCTAATTTTTCGATAAAAAAAAAGTTGCTCCGATTTCAAAAATGTTTATATATCTTTGCGTTTCAGATGATACTACACAATAGTAGTGTAAGCTATGGTGATCCTAATTTTTTCGAAAAAAAAAAAAGTTGCTCCGATTTCAAAATTTTTTATATATTTTTGCGTTTCAGATGATTCAACATAATAGTAGTGTAAGCTATGGTGATCCTAATTTTTTCGATAAAAAGAAAGTTGCTCCGATTTCAAAAATTTTTATATATCTTTGCGTTTCAGATGATACTACACATTAGTAGTGTGTAAGCTATGGTGATCCTAATTTTTTCGATAAAAAAAAATTGCTCCGATATCAAAAAATATTATATATTGACTTGCGTTTCAGATGATACTACACAATAGTAGTGTAAGCTATTGTGATCCCAATTTTGTCGATAAAAAAAAGTTGCTCCGATTTTAAATTTTTTTATATATCTTTGCGTTTCAGTTGATACTACACAATAGTAGTGTAAGCTATGGTGATCCTAATTTTTTCGATAAAAAAAAGTTGATCCGATTTCAAAATTTTTTATATATCTTTGCGTTTCAGATGATACTACACAATAGTACTACATACTAATTTTTTCGATAAAAAAAAAGTTGCTCCGATTTCAGAAATTTTTATATATCTTTGCGTTTCAGATGATACTACACGTAAGCTATGGTGATCCTAATTTTTTGATAAAAAAAAGTTGCTCCGATTTCAAAAATTTTTATATATCTTTGCGTTTCAGATGATACTACACAATAGTAGTGTAAGCTATGGTGACCCTAATTTTTTCGATAAAAAAAAAGTTGCTCCGATTTCAAAAATGTTTATAGATCTTTGCGTTTCAGATGATACTACACAATAGTAGTGTAAGCTATGGTGATCCTAATTTTTTCGATAAAAAAAAAGTTGCTCCGATTTCAAAAATCTTTATATATCTTTGCGTTTCAGATGATACTACACAATAGTACTACATACTAATTTTTTCGATAAAAAAAAGTTGCTCCGATTTCAGAAATTTTTATATATCTTTGCGTTTCAGATGATACTACACAATAGTAGTGTAAGCTATGGTGATCCTAATTTTTCGATAAAAAAAAAGTTGCTCCGATTTCAAAAATTTTTATATATCTTTGCGTTTTAGATGATACTACACAATAGTAGTGTTAGCTATGGTGATCCTAATTTTTTCGATAAAAAAAAAGTTGCTCCGATTTCAAAAATTTTTATATATCTTTGCATTTCAGATGATACTACACAATAGTAGTGTAAGCTATGGTGATCCTAATTTTTTCGATAAAAAAAAAGTTGTTCCGATTTCAAATTTTTTTATATATCTTTGCGTTTCAGATGATACTACACAATAGTAGTGTAAGCTATGGTGATCCTAATTTTTTCGATAAAAAAAAGTTGCTCCGATTTCAAAAATTTTTATATTTCTTTGCGTTTCAGATGATACTATACGTAAGCTATGGTGATCCTAATTTTTCGATAAAAAAAGAGTTGCTCCGATTTCAAAAATTTTTATATATCTTTGCGTTTCAGATGATACTACACAATAGTAGTGTAAGCTATGGTGACCCTAATTTTTTCGATAAGAAAAAAGTTGCTCCGATTTCAAAAATGTTTATATATCTTTGCGTTTTAGATGATACTACACAATAGTAGTGTAAGCTATGGTGATCCTAATTTTTTTCGATAAAAAAAAGTTGATCCGATTTCAAAAATTTTTATATATCTTTGCGTTTCAGATGATACTACACAATAGTACTACATACTAATTTTTTCGATAAAAAATAAGTTGCTCCGATTTCAGAAATTTTTATATATCTTTGCGTTTCAGATGATACTACACGTAAGCTATGGTGATCTTAATTTTTTGATAAAAAAAAAGTTGCTCCGATTTCAAAATTTTTTATATATCTTTGCGTTTCAGATGATACTACACAATAGTAGTGTAAGCTAGGGTGACCCTAATTTTTTCGATAAAAAAAAGTTGCTCCGATTTTAAAAATGTTTATAGATCTTTGCGTTTCAGATGATACTACACAATAGTAGTGTAAGCTATGGTGACCCTAATTTTTTCGATAAAAAAAAAGTTGCTCCGATTTCAAAAATGTTTATATATCTTTGCGTTTCAGATAATACTACACAATAGTACTACACACTAATTTTTTCGATAAAAAAAAGTTGCTCCGATTTCAAAAATTTTTATATATATTTGCGTTTCAGATGATACTACACAATAGTAGTGTAAGCTATGGTGATCCTAATTTTTTCAAAAAAAAAAGTTGCTCCAATTTCAAAAATTTTTATATATCTGCGTTTCAGATGATTCAACATAATAGTAGTGTAAGCTATGGTGATCCTAATTTTTTCGATAAAAAAAAATTGCTCCGATATCAAAAAATATTATATATTGACTTGCGTTTCAGATGATACTACACAATAGTAGTGTAAGCTATTGTGATCCCAATTTTTTCGATAAAAAAAAAGTTGCTCCGATTTTAATTTTTTTTTATATATCTTTGCGTTTCAGATGATACTACACAATAGTGTAAGCTATGGTGATCCTAATTTTTTCGATAAAAAAAAAGTTGCTCCGATTTCAAAAATTTTTATATATCTTTGCGTTTCAGATAATACTACACAATAGTACTACACACTAATTTTTTCGATAAAAAAAAGTTGCTCCGATTTCAAAAATTTTTATATATATTTGCGTTTCAGATGATACTACACAATAGTAGTGTAAGCTATGGTGATCCTAATTTTTTCGATAAAAAAAAAGTTGATCCGATTTCAAAATTTTTTATATATCTTTGCGTTTCAGATGATACTACACAATAGTACTACATACTAATTTTTTCGATAAAAAAAAAGTTGCTCCGATTTCAGAAATTTTTATATATCTTTGCGTTTCAGATGATACTACACAATAGTAGTGTAAGCTATGGTGATCCTAATTTTTTCGATAAAAAAAAAAGTTGCTCCGATTTCAAAAATTTTTATATATCTTTGCGTTTCAGATGATACTATACAATAGTAGTGTAAGCTATTGTGATACTAATTTTTTCGATAAAAAAAAAGTTGCTCCGATTTCAAAAATTTTTATATATCTTTGCGTTTCAGATGATACTACACAATAGTAGTGTAAGCTATGGTGATCCTAATTTCTTCTAAAATTTTTATATATCTTTGCGTTTCAGATGATATAACACAACAGTAGTGTAAGCTATGGTGATTCTAATTTTTTCGGTAAAAAAAAAGTTGCTCCGATTTCAAAAATTTTTATATATCTTTGCGTTTCAGATAATAGTACTACACACTAATTTTTTCGATAAAAAAAAAGTTGCTCCGATTTCAAAAATTTTTACATATCTATGCGTTTCAGATGATACTACACAATAGTAGTGTAAGCCATGATGATCCTAATTTGTTCGATAAAAAAAAAGTTGCTCCGATTTCAAAAATTTTTATATATCTTTGCGTTTTAGATGATACTACACAATAGTAGTGTAAGCTATGGTGATCCTAATTTTTTCGATAAAAAAAAAGTTGCTACGATTTCAAAATTTTTTATATATCTTTGCGTTTCAGATGATACTACACAATAGTAGTGTAAGCTATGGTGATCCTAATTTTCTCGAAAAAAAAAAGTTGCTCCGATTTCAAAATTTTTTATATATCTTTGCGTTTCAGATGATTCAACATAATAGTAGTGTAAGCTATGGTGATCCTAATTTTTTCGATAAAAAGAAAGTTGCTCCGATTTCAAAAATTTTTATATATCTTTGCGTTTCAGATGATACTACACAATAGTAGTGTGTAAGCTATGGTGATCCTAATTTTTTCGATAAAAAAAAAATTGCTCCGATATCAAAAAATATTATATATTGACTTGCGTTTCAGATGATACTACACAATAGTAGTGTAAGCTATTGTGATCCCAATTTTGTCGATAAAAAAAAAGTTGCTCCGATTTTAAATTTTTTTATATATCTTTGCGTTTCAGATGATACTACACAATAGTAGTGTAAGCTATGGTGATCCTAATTTTTTCGATAAAAAAAAAGTTGATCCGATTTCAAAAATGTTTATATATCTTTCCGTTTCAGATGATACTACACAATAGTACTACATACTAATTTTTTCGATAAAAAAAAAGTTGCTCCGATTTCAGAAATTTTTATATATCTTTGCGTTTCAGATGATACTACACGTAAGCTATGGTGATCCTAATTTTTTGATAAAAAAAAGTTGCTCCGATTTCAAAAATTTTTATATATCTTTGCGTTTCAGATGATACTACACAATAGTAGTGTAAGCTATGGTGACCCTAATTTTTTCGATAAAAAAAAAGTTGCTCCGATTTCAAAAATGTTTATAGATCTTTGCGTTTCAGATGATACTACACAATAGTAGTGTAAGCTATGGTGATCCTAATTTTTTCGATAAAAAAAAGTTGCTCCGATTTCAAAAATTTTTATATATCTGCGTTTTAGATGATACTACACAATAGTACTACATACTAATTTTTTCGATAAAAAAAAGTTGCTCCGATTTCAGAAATTTTTATATATCTTTGCGTTTCAGATGATACTACACAATAGTAGTGTAAGCTATGGTGATCCTAATTTTTCGATAAAAAAAAGTTGCTCCGATTTCAAATTTTTTTATATATCTTTGCGTTTTAGATGATACTACACAATAGTAGTGTAAGCTATGGTGATCCTAATTTTTTCGATAAAAAAAAGTTGCTCCGATTTCAAATTTTTTTATATATCTTTGCGTTTCAGATGATACTACACAATAGTAGTGTAAGCTATGGTGATCCTAATTTTTTCGATAAAAAAAAAGTTGCTCCGATTTCAAAAATTTTTATATTTCTTTGCGTTTCAGATGATACTACACAATAGTACTACATACTAATTTTTTCGATAAAAAAAAGTTGCTCCGATTTCAGAAATTTTTATATATCTTTGCGTTTCAGATGATACTACACGTAAGCTATGGTGATCCTAATTTTTCGATAAAAAAAAAGTTGCTCCGATTTCAAAATTTTTTATATATCTTTGCATTTCAGATGATACTACACAATAGTAGTGTAAGCTATGGTGATCCTAATTTTTTCGATAAAAAAAAAGTTGCTCCGATTTCAAATTTTTTTATATATCTTTGCGTTTCAGATGATACTACACAATAGTAGTGTAAGCTATGGTGATCCTAATTTTTTCGATAAAAAAAAAGTTGCTCCGATTTCAAAAAATTTTATATTTCTTTGCGTTTCAGATGATACTACACAATAGTACTACATACTAATTTTTTCGATAAAAAAAAGTTGCTCCGATTTCAGAAATTTTTATATATCTTTGCGTTTTAGATGATATAACACAACAGTAGTGTAAGCTATGGTGATCCTAATTTTTTCTAAAATTTTTATATATCTTTGCGTTTCAGATGATATAACACAACAGTAGTGTAAGCTATGGTGATCCTAATTTTTTCGGTAAAAAAAAAGTTGCTCCGATTTCAAATTTTTTTATATATCTTTGCGTTTCAGATGATACTACACAATAGTAGTGTAAGCTATGGTGATCCTAATTTTTCGATAAAAAAAAAGTTGCTCCGATTTCAAAAATGTTTATATATCTTTGCGTTTCAGATGATACTACACAATAGTAGTGTAAGCTATGGTGATCCTAATTTTTTCGAAAAAAAAAAAAAGTTGCTCCGATTTCAAAATTTTTTATATATTTTTGCGTTTCAGATGATTCAACATAATAGTAGTGTAAGCTATGGTGATCCTAACTTTTTCGATAAAAAGAAAGTTGCTCCGATTTCAAAAATTTTTATATATCTTTGCGTTTCAGATGATACTACACATTAGTAGTGTGTAAGCTATGGTGATCCTAATTTTTTCGATAAAAAAAAATTGCTCCGATATCAAAAAATATTATATATTGACTTGCGTTTCAGATGATACTACACAATAGTAGTGTAAGCTATTGTGATCCCAATTTTGTCGATAAAAAAAAGTTGCTCCGATTTTAAATTTTTTTATATATCTTTGCGTTTCAGATGATACTACACAATAGTAGTGTAAGCTATGGTGATCCTAATTTTCTCGAAAAAAAAAAGTTGCTCCGATTTCAAAATTTTTTATATATCTTTGCGTTTCAGATGATTCAACATAATAGTAGTGTAAGCTATGGTGATCCTAATTTTTTCGATAAAAAAAAGTTGCTCCGATTTCAAATTTTTTTATATATCTTTGCGTTTCAGATGATACTACACAATAGTAGTGTAAGCTATGGTGATCCTAATTTTTTCGATAAAAAAAAAGTTGCTCCGATTTCAAAAATTTTTATATTTCTTTGCGTTTCAGATGATACTACACAATAGTACTACATACTAATTTTTTCGATAAAAAAAAGTTGCTCCGATTTCAGAAATTTTTATATATCTTTGCGTTTCAGATGATACTACACGTAAGCTATGGTGATCCTAATTTTTCGATAAAAAAAAAGTTGCTCCGATTTCAAAATTTTTTATATATCTTTGCATTTCAGATGATACTACACAATAGTAGTGTAAGCTATGGTGATCCTAATTTTTTCGATAAAAAAAAAGTTGCTCCGATTTCAAATTTTTTTATATATCTTTGCGTTTCAGATGATACTACACAATAGTAGTGTAAGCTATGGTGATCCTAATTTTTTCGATAAAAAAAAGTTGCTCCGATTTCAAAAATTTTTATATATCTGCGTTTTAGATGATACTACACAATAGTACTACATACTAATTTTTTCGATAAAAAAAAGTTGCTCCGATTTCAGAAATTTTTATATATCTTTGCGTTTCAGATGATACTACACAATAGTAGTGTAAGCTATGGTGATCCTAATTTTTCGATAAAAAAAAGTTGCTCCGATTTCAAATTTTTTTATATATCTTTGCGTTTTAGATGATACTACACAATAGTAGTGTAAGCTATGGTGATCCTAATTTTTTCGATAAAAAAAAGTTGCTCCGATTTCAAATTTTTTTATATATCTTTGCGTTTCAGATGATACTACACAATAGTAGTGTAAGCTATGGTGATCCTAATTTTTTCGATAAAAAAAAAGTTGCTCCGATTTCAAAAATTTTTATATTTCTTTGCGTTTCAGATGATACTACACAATAGTACTACATACTAATTTTTTCGATAAAAAAAAGTTGCTCCGATTTCAGAAATTTTTATATATCTTTGCGTTTCAGATGATACTACACGTAAGCTATGGTGATCCTAATTTTTCGATAAAAAAAAAGTTGCTCCGATTTCAAAATTTTTTATATATCTTTGCATTTCAGATGATACTACACAATAGTAGTGTAAGCTATGGTGATCCTAATTTTTTCGATAAAAAAAAAGTTGCTCCGATTTCAAATTTTTTTATATATCTTTGCGTTTCAGATGATACTACACAATAGTAGTGTAAGCTATGGTGATCCTAATTTTTTCGATAAAAAAAAAGTTGCTCCGATTTCAAAAAATTTTATATTTCTTTGCGTTTCAGATGATACTACACAATAGTACTACATACTAATTTTTTCGATAAAAAAAAGTTGCTCCGATTTCAGAAATTTTTATATATCTTTGCGTTTCAGATGATACTACACAATAGTAGTGTAAGCTATGGTGATCCTAATTTTTCGATAAAAAAAAGTTGCTCCGATTTCAAATTTTTTTATATATCTTTGCGTTTTAGATGATACTACACAATAGTAGTGTAAGCTATGGTGATCCTAATTTTTTCGATAAAAAAAAGTTGCTCCGATTTCAAATTTTTTTATATATCTTTGCGTTTCAGATGATACTACACAATAGTAGTGTAAGCTATGGTGATCCTAATTTTTTCGATAAAAAAAAAGTTGCTCCGATTTCAAAAATTTTTATATTTCTTTGCGTTTCAGATGATACTACACAATAGTACTACATACTAATTTTTTCGATAAAAAAAAGTTGCTCCGATTTCAGAAATTTTTATATATCTTTGCGTTTCAGATGATACTACACGTAAGCTATGGTGATCCTAATTTTTCGATAAAAAAAAAGTTGCTCCGATTTCAAAATTTTTTATATATCTTTGCATTTCAGATGATACTACACAATAGTAGTGTAAGCTATGGTGATCCTAATTTTTTCGATAAAAAAAAAGTTGCTCCGATTTCAAATTTTTTTATATATCTTTGCGTTTCAGATGATACTACACAATAGTAGTGTAAGCTATGGTGATCCTAATTTTTTCGATAAAAAAAAAGTTGCTCCGATTTCAAAAAATTTTATATTTCTTTGCGTTTCAGATGATACTACACAATAGTACTACATACTAATTTTTTCGATAAAAAAAAGTTGCTCCGATTTCAGAAATTTTTATATATCTTTGCGTTTTAGATGATATAACACAACAGTAGTGTAAGCTATGGTGATCCTAATTTTTTCTAAAATTTTTATATATCTTTGCGTTTCAGATGATATAACACAACAGTAGTGTAAGCTATGGTGATCCTAATTTTTTCGGTAAAAAAAAAGTTGCTCCGATTTCAAATTTTTTTATATATCTTTGCGTTTCAGATGATACTACACAATAGTAGTGTAAGCTATGGTGATCCTAATTTTTCGATAAAAAAAAAGTTGCTCCGATTTCAAAAATGTTTATATATCTTTGCGTTTCAGATGATACTACACAATAGTAGTGTAAGCTATGGTGATCCTAATTTTTTCGAAAAAAAAAAAAGTTGCTCCGATTTCAAAATTTTTTATATATTTTTGCGTTTCAGATGATTCAACATAATAGTAGTGTAAGCTATGGTGATCCTAATTTTTTCGATAAAAAGAAAGTTGCTCCGATTTCAAAAATTTTTATATATCTTTGCGTTTCAGATGATACTACACATTAGTAGTGTGTAAGCTATGGTGATCCTAATTTTTTCGATAAAAAAAAATTGCTCCGATATCAAAAAATATTATATATTGACTTGCGTTTCAGATGATACTACACAATAGTAGTGTAAGCTATTGTGATCCCAATTTTGTCGATAAAAAAAAGTTGCTCCGATTTTAAATTTTTTTATATATCTTTGCGTTTCAGTTGATACTACACAATAGTAGTGTAAGCTATGGTGATCCTAATTTTTTCGATAAAAAAAAGTTGATCCGATTTCAAAATTTTTTATATATCTTTGCGTTTCAGATGATACTACACAATAGTACTACATACTAATTTTTTCGATAAAAAAAAAGTTGCTCCGATTTCAGAAATTTTTATATATCTTTGCGTTTCAGATGATACTACACGTAAGCTATGGTGATCCTAATTTTTTGATAAAAAAAAGTTGCTCCGATTTCAAAAATTTTTATATATCTTTGCGTTTCAGATGATACTACACAATAGTAGTGTAAGCTATGGTGACCCTAATTTTTTCGATAAAAAAAAAGTTGCTCCGATTTCAAAAATCTTTATATATCTTTGCGTTTCAGATGATACTACACAATAGTACTACATACTAATTTTTTCGATAAAAAAAAGTTGCTCCGATTTCAGAAATTTTTATATATCTTTGCGTTTCAGATGATACTACACAATAGTAGTGTAAGCTATGGTGATCCTAATTTTTCGATAAAAAAAAAGTTGCTCCGATTTCAAAAATTTTTATATATCTTTGCGTTTTAGATGATACTACACAATAGTAGTGTTAGCTATGGTGATCCTAATTTTTTCGATAAAAAAAAAGTTGCTCCGATTTCAAAAATTTTTATATATCTTTGCATTTCAGATGATACTACACAATAGTAGTGTAAGCTATGGTGATCGTAATTTTTTCGATAAAAAAAAAGTTGTTCCGATTTCAAATTTTTTTATATATCTTTGCGTTTCAGATGATACTACACAATAGTAGTGTAAGCTATGGTGATCCTAATTTTTTCGATAAAAAAAAGTTGCTCCGATTTCAAAAATTTTTATATTTCTTTGCGTTTCAGATGATACTATACGTAAGCTATGGTGATCCTAATTTTTCGATAAAAAAAGAGTTGCTCCGATTTCAAAAATTTTTATATATCTTTGCGTTTCAGATGATACTACACAATAGTAGTGTAAGCTATGGTGACCCTAATTTTTTCGATAAGAAAAAAGTTGCTCCGATTTCAAAAATGTTTATATATCTTTGCGTTTCAGATGATACTACACAATAGTAGTGTAAGCTATGGTGATCCTATTTTTTTCTAAAATTTTTATATATCTTTGCGTTTTAGATGATATAACACAACAGTAGTGTAAGCTATGGTGATCCTAATTTCTTCTAAAATTTTTATATATCTTTGCGTTTCAGATGATATAACACAACAGTAGTGTAAGCTATGGTGATCCTAATTTTTTCGGTAAAAAAAAAGTTGCTCCGATTTCAAAAATTTTTATATATCTTTGCGTTTCAGATAATAGTACTACACACTAATTTTTTCGATAAAAAAAAAGTTGCTCCGATTTCAAAAAATTTTACATATCTTTGCGTTTCAGATGATACTACACAATAGTAGTGTAAGCCATGATGATCCTAATTTGTTCGATAAAAAAAAAGTTGCTCCGATTTCAAAAATTTTCATATATCTTTGCGTTTTAGATGATACTACACAATAGTAGTGTAAGCTATGGTGATCCTAATTTTTTCGATAAAAAAAAAGTTGCTACGATTTCAAAATTTTTTATATATCTTTGCGTTTCAGATGATACTACACAATAGTAGTGTAAGCTATGGTGATCCTAATTTTTTCGAAAAAAAAAAAGTTGCTCCGATTTCAAAATTTTTTATATATCTTTGCGTTTCAGATGATTCAACATAATAGTAGTGTAAGCTATGGTGATCCTAATTTTTTCGATAAAAAGAAAGTTGCTCCGATTTCAAAAATTTTTATATATCTTTGCGTTTCAGATGATACTACACAATAGTAGTGTGTAAGCTATGGTGATCCTAATTTTTTCGATAAAAAAAATTGCTCCGATATCAAAAAATATTATATATTGACTTGCGTTTCAGATGATACTACACAATAGTGTAAGCTATTGTGATCCCAATTTTGTCGATAAAAAAAAGTTGCTCCGATTTTAAATTTTTTTATATATCTTTGCGTTTCAGATGATACTACACAATAGTAGTGTAAGCTATGGTGATCCTAATTTTTTCGATAAAAAAAAATTGCTCCGATATCAAAAAATATTATATATTGACTTGCGTTTCAGATGATACTACACAATAGTGTAAGCTATTGTGATCCCAATTTTTTCGATAAAAAAAAAGTTGATCCGATTTCAAAAATGTTTATATATCTTTGCGTTTCAGATGATACTACACAATAGTACTACATACTAATTTTTTCGATAAAAAAAAGTTGCTCCGATTTCAGAAATTTTTATATATCTTTGCGTTTCAGATGATACTACACGTAAGCTATTGTGATCCTAATTTTTTGATAAAAAAAAGTTGCTCCGATTTCAAAAATTTTTATATATCTTTGCGTTTCAGATGATACTACACAATAGTAGTGTAAGCTATGGTGATCCTAATTTTTTCGATAAAAAAAAAGTTGCTCCGATTTCAAAATTTTTTATATATCTTTGCGTTTCAGATGATACTACACAATAGTACTACATACTAATTTTTTCAATAAAAAAAAGTTGCTCCGATTTCAGAAATTTTTATATATCTTTGCGTTTCAGATGATACTACACAATAGTAGTGTAAGCTATGGTGATCCTAATTTTTCGATAAAAAAAAAGTTGCTCCGATTTCAAATTTTTTTATATATCTTTGCGTTTTAGATGATACTACACAATAGTAGTGTAAGCTATCGTGATCCTAATTTTTACGATAAAAAAAAAGTTGCTCCGATTTCAAAAATTTTTATATATCTGCATTTCAGATGATACTACACAATAGTAGTGTAAGCTATGGTGATCCTAATTTTTTCGATAAAAAAAAAGTTGCTCCGATTTCAAATTTTTTTATATATCTTTGCGTTTCAGATGATACTACACAATAGTAGTGTAAGCTATGGTGATCCTAATTTTTTCGATAAAAAAAAAGTTGCTCCGATTTCAAAAATTTTTATATTTCTTTGCGTTTCAGATGATACTACACAATAGTACTACATACTAATTTTTTCGATAAAAAAAAGTTGCTCCGATTTCAGAAATTTTTATATATCTTTGCGTTTCAGATGATACTACACGTAAGCTATGGTGGTGATCCTAATTTTTCGATAAAAAAAAAGTTGCTCCGATTTCAAAAATTTTTATATATCTTTGCATTTCAGATGATACTACACAATAGTAGTGTAAGCTATGGTGATCCTAATTTTTTCGATAAAAAAAAAGTTGCTCCGATTTCAAATTTTTTTATATATCTTTGCGTTTCAGATGATACTACACAATAGTAGTGTAAGCTATGGTGATCCTAATTTTTTCGATAAAAAAAAAGTTGCTCCGATTTCAAAAAATTTTATATTTCTTTGCGTTTCAGATGATACTACACAATAGTACTACATACTAATTTTTTCGATAAAAAAAAGTTGCTCCGATTTCAGAAATTTTTATATATCTTTGCGTTTCAGATGATACTACACGTAAGCTATGGTGATCCTAATTTTTCGATAAAAAAAGAGTTGCTCCGATTTCAAAAATTTTTATATATCTTTGAGTTTTAGATGATATAACACAACAGTAGTGTAAGCTATGGTGATCCTAATTTTTTCTAAAATTTTTATATATCTTTGCGTTTCAGATGATATAACGCAACAGTAGTGTAAGCTATGGTGATCCTAATTTTTCGATAAAAAAAAAGTTGCTCCGATTTCAAAAATGTTTATATATCTTTGCGTTTCAGATGATACTACACAATAGTAGTGTAAGCTATGGTGATCCTAATTTTTTCGAAAAAAAAAAAGTTGCTCCGATTTCAAAATTTTTTATATATCTTTGCGTTTCAGATGATTCAACATAATAGTAGTGTAAGCTATGGTGATCCTAATTTTTTCGATAAAAAGAAAGTTGCTCCGATTTCAAAAATTTTTATATATCTTTGCGTTTCAGATGATACTACACAATAGTAGTGTGTAAGCTATGGTGATCCTAATTTTTTCGATAAAAAAAAATTGCTCCGATATCAAAAAATATTATATATTGACTTGCGTTTCAGATGATACTACACAATAGTAGTGTAAGCTATTGTGATCCCAATTTTGTCGATAAAAAAAAGTTGCTCCGATTTTAAATTTTTTTATATATCTTTGCGTTTCAGTTGATACTACACAATAGTAGTGTAAGCTATGGTGATCCTAATTTTTTCGATAAAAAAAAAGTTGATCCGATTTCAAAAATTTTTATATATCTTTGCGTTTCAGATGATACTACACAATAGTACTACATACTAATTTTTTCGATAAAAAAAAAGTTGCTCCGATTTCAGAAATTTTTATATATCTTTGCGTTTCAGATGATACTACACGTAAGCTATGGTGATCCTAATTTTTTGATAAAAAAAAGTTGCTCCGATTTCAAAAATTTTTATATATCTTTGCGTTTCAGATGATACTACACAATAGTAGTGTAAGCTATGGTGACCCTAATTTTTTCGATAAAAAAAAAGTTGCTCCGATTTCAAAAATGTTTATAGATCTTTGCGTTTCAGATGATACTACACAATAGTAGTGTAAGCTATGGTGATCCTAATTTTTTCGATAAAAAAAAATTGCTCCGATATCAAAAAATATTATATATTGACTTGCGTTTCAGATGATACTACACAATAGTAGTGTAAGCTATTGTGATCCCAATTTTGTCGATAAAAAAAAGTTGCTCCGATTTTAAATTTTTTTATATATCTTTGCGTTTCAGTTGATACTACACAATAGTAGTGTAAGCTATGGTGACCCTAATTTTTTCGATAAAAAAAAAGTTGCTCCGATTTCAAAAATGTTTATAGATCTTTGCGTTTCAGATGATACTACACAATAGTAGTGTAAGCTATGGTGATCCTAATTTTTTCGATAAAAAAAAAGTTGCTCCGATTTCAAAAATTTTTATATATCTTTGCGTTTCAGATGATACTACACATACTAATTTTTTCGATAAAAAAAAGTTGCTCCGATTTCAGAAATTTTTATATATCTTTGCGTTTCAGATGATACTACACGTAAGCTATGGTGATCCTAATTTTTCGATAAAAAAAGAGTTGCTCCGATTTCAAAATTTTTTATATATCTTTGAGTTTTAGATGATATAACACAACAGTAGTGTAAGCTATGGTGATCCTAATTTTTTCTAAAATTTTTATATATCTTTGCGTTTCAGATGATACTACACAATAGTACTACATACTAATTTTTTCGATAAAAAAAAAGTTGCTCCGATTTCAAAAATGTTTATATATCTTTGCGTTTCAGATGATACTACACAATAGTAGTGTAAGCTATGGTGATCCTAATTTTTTCGAAAAAAAAAAAAGTTGCTCCGATTTCAAAATTTTTTATATATCTTTGCGTTTCAGATGATTCAACATAATAGTAGTGTAAGCTATGGTGATCCTAATTTTTTCGATAAAAAGAAAGTTGCTCCGATTTCAAAAATTTTTATATATCTTTGCGTTTCAGATGATACTACACAATAGTAGTGTGTAAGCTATGGTGATCCTAATTTTTTCGATAAAAAAAAATTGCTCCGATATCAAAAAATATTATATATTGACTTGCGTTTCAGATGATACTACACAATAGTAGTGTAAGCTATTGTGATCCCAATTTTGTCGATAAAAAAAAAGTTGCTCCGATTTTAATTTTTTTTATATATCTTTGCGTTTCAGTTGATACTACACAATAGTAGTGTAAGCTATGGTGATCCTAATTTTTTCGATAAAAAAAAAGTTGATCCGATTTCAAAAATTTTTATATATCTTTGCGTTTCAGATGATACTACACAATAGTAGTGTAAGCTATGGTGACCCTAATTTTTTCGATAAAAAAAAAGTTGCTCCGATTTCAAAAATGTTTATAGATCTTTGCGTTTCAGATGATACTACACAATAGTAGTGTAAGCTATGGTGATCCTAATTTTTTCGAAAAAAAAAAAGTTGCTCCGATTTCAAAATTTTTTATATATCTTTGCGTTTCAGATGATTCAACATAATAGTAGTGTAAGCTATGGTGATCCTAATTTTTTCGATAAAAAGAAAGTTGCTCCGATTTCAAAAATTTTTATATATCTTTGCGTTTCAGATGATACTACACAATAGTAGTGTGTAAGCTATGGTGATCCTAATTTTTTCGATAAAAAAAAGTTGCTCCGATTTCAGAAATTTTTATTTATCTTTGCGTTTCAGATGATACTACACAATAGTAGTGTAAGCTATGGTGATCCTAATTTTTCGTTAAAAAAAAAGTTGCTCCGATTTCGAAATTTTTTATATTTCTTTGCGTTTCAGATGATACTACACAATAGTACTACATACTAATTTTTTCGATAAAAAAAAGTTGCTCCGATTTCAGAAATTTTTATATATCTTTGCGTTTCAGATGATACTACACGTAAGCTATGGTGATCCTAATTTTTCGATAAAAAAAGAGTTGCTCCGATTTCAAAAATTTTTATATATCTTTGCGTTTCAGATGATACTACACAATAGTAGTGTAAGCTATGGTGACCCTAATTTTTTCGATAAGAAAAAAGTTGCTCCGATTTCAAAAATGTTTATATATCTTTGCGTTTCAGATGATACTACACAATAGTAGTGTAAGCTATGGTGATCCTAATTTTTTCGATAAAAAAAAATTGCTCCGATATCAAAAAATATTATATATTGACGCGTTTCAGATGATACTACACAATAGTAGTGTAAGCTATTGTGATCCCAATTTTTTCGATAAAAAAAAAGTTGCTCCGATTTCAAAAATTTTTATATATCTTTGCGTTTCAGATAATAATACACAATAGTACTACACACTAATTTTTTCGATAAAAAAAAGTTGCTCAGATTTCAAAAATTTTTATATATCTTTGCGTTTCAGATGATACTACACAATAGTAGTGTAAGCTATGGTGATCCTAATTTTTCGATAAAAAAAAGTTGATCCGATTTCAAAAATTTTTATATATCTTTGCGTTTCAGATGATACTACACAATAGTACTACATACTAATTTTTTCGATAAAAAAAAAGTTGATCCGATTTCAAAAATTTTTATATATCTTTGCGTTTCAGATGATACTACACAATAGTAGTGTAAGCTATGGTGATCCTAATTTTTTCTAAAATTTTTATATATCTTTGCGTTTCAGATGATACTACACAATAGTAGGGTAAGCTATGGTGATCCTAATTTTTTCGATAAAAAAAAAGTTGATCCGATTTCAAAATTTTTTATATATCTTTGCGTTTCAGATGATACTACACAATAGTACTACATACTAATTTTTTCGATAAAAAAAAAGTTGCTCCGATTTCAGAAATTTTTATATATCTTTGCGTTTCAGATGATACTACACAATAGTAGTGTAAGCTATGGTGATCCTAATTTTTCGATAAAAAAAAGTTGATCCGATTTCAAAAATTTTTATATATCTTTGCGTTTCAGATGATACTACACAATAGTACTACATACTAATTTTTTCGATAAAAAAAAAGTTGCTCCGATTTCAGAAATTTTTATATATCTTTGCGTTTCAGATGATACTACACAATAGTATTGTAAGCTATGGTGATCCTAATTTTTTCGATAAAAAAAAAGTTGATCCGATTTCAAAAATTTTTATATATCTTTGCGTTTCAGATGATACTACACAATAGTAGTGTAAGCTATGGTGATCCTAATTTTTTCTAAAATTTTTATATATCTTTGCGTTTCAGATGATACTACACAATAGTAGGGTAAGCTATGGTGATCCTAATTTTTTCGATAAAAAAAAAGTTGATCCGATTTCAAAAATTTTTATATATCTTTGCGTTTCAGATGATACTACATACTAATTTTTTCGATAAAAAAAAAGTTGCTCCGATTTCAGAAATTTTTATATATCTTTGCGTTTCAGATGATACTACACAATAGTAGTGTAAGCTATGGTGATCCTAATTTTTCGATAAAAAAAAATTGCTCCGATATCAAAAAATATTATATATTGACTTGCGTTTTAGATGATACTACACAATAGTAGTGTAAGCTATGGTGATCCTAATTTTTTCGAAAAAAAAAATTGCTCCGATTTCAAAAATTTTTATATATCATTGCGTTTCAGATTTTTTTTTTTATTTGTCAAACACACTGTGTTTTTTTTTTATTACAATCTAGTCAGTAAGACTAATTAGCAATTTTGTTTTAACTTAATTTACTAGAAAAGTCAGATTTAAACTTAGGGTTCACTCAACAGTTCTCCCCGCTTTGTTTAGTCTGTAACTCACAATTGTGTTGTGTTTATAGCATTATTTTGTTTTATGTGTAATTCACTTAGTTTACTAGCTCAAACGGCTTCACTCTTTTTAGTCTTCGAACTAGCATAGTATTGTCTAGAAGCTGAATTGCTTCCACATTCACATGCCGATGGAGTCTATCTTCATGGCTTTTAGCGTACTTTTTTATAGTCTCTGCTACAGTTTCGATTTTTAGATCTCGATGAAGGTCACTATTTCGAACGTACCAAGGTGCATTCACAATGTTTCTTAATACTTTATTTTGAAATCTCTGTACAACTAGAATGTTACTCTCTTTAGCACAACCCCATAGTTGAATACCATATGTCCATACTGGTTTCAGTATTTGTCTATAAAGCAGTAACTTATTATGAATTGTTAAATTGGACTTCCTTCCAATTAGCCAGTTCATTTTTCTATACCTTATCTCAAGTTCTTCCTTTTTTTTTTTAACATGTGCTTTCCAGCGCAATTTGGCATCAAGTGTCATACCTAGATATTTTGCCTGATTCGAATATGGTACTGGAATATTGTTAATTGTTATTTGTATGTGATTTATATTTTTGTTTGTAAAATCAACATGAATTGATTTGGTTTCATTTAATTTTATTCGCCACTTTGTGGTCCAACTGTGAACTTGGGTGACTGCATCCTGAAGTTTTTCTATGCATTTTTCAATAGATTTTTCTACCGTCAATAAACCAGTATCATCGGCAAATGTTGCTAAGTGACAATTTTCTGGCTTTGGGATATCACAAGTGAATAACAAGTATAGATAAGGGCCTAGTACGCTACCCTGGGGCACGCCTGCTTGAATTTCTCTTAAATTTGAGTATGAGTCTTCCTGTTTTACTCTAAAATGTCTATCAGATATGTATGATTCCAAAATATCCGAATATTGTTTTGGCAG
Source organism: Aspidapion aeneum (assembly GCA_963576565.1). Classification (NCBI taxonomy): domain Eukaryota; kingdom Metazoa; phylum Arthropoda; class Insecta; order Coleoptera; family Brentidae; genus Aspidapion; species Aspidapion aeneum. The sequence continues at coordinate 49,780,541 of OY755048.1, forward strand.
AAACCGTTTTAGTTTAAAATTAAGGCCTTCATGCCACACTTTGTCAAATGCTTGTGCTACATCTAGAAAAACTGCAGAACAAACTTTTCCCTCTTCTAGTGCTTTTTCTATTAAATTAGTAATTCTGTGTACTTGATCTATCGTGGAATGCTTGTCTCGAAAACCAAATTGATGAGATGGAATAATTTCTTGTCTTTCTATGATGGGTTTTATTCTTTTAAGCAATAATTTTTCATAGAGCTTGGATATAATTGGCAGCAAAGATATTGGCCTGTAAGATGACACGTCATGGAGTGGTTTTCCCGGTTTTGGAATCATGATAACTTCTGCAACTTTCCACAGTTTAGGTACATACCTAAGCCTAAAAGACGCATTAATTAGGTTGCATAGTTTTACGATAGCTTTTCTGGGGAGTTGTTTTATGACTACCCCGTTAATAAGATCATACCCTGGGGCTTTTTTCGAATTAATATTTTTGATTTCTGTTAATATTTCTTTTGGTGATGTAAGCTTAATATGGTCCTCGATTTGATGGGGTTCATTTAAATGAAAGTGTTCATCTGGTGCTTCGTGGGGCTGAAATGTTTTTTCTAAATGACTTGCAAAAATATCTGCTTTTTCTTCGTTACTCCTTGCCCACTGGTTGTTAGATTTTCGTATGGGTGGAATTTGGATAATTGGTCTTTTAAAATCTTTGGTTGCTTTCCAAAGGAAATAGTCGGTATTTTTATCATCTGTAAGGTCATTAAGAAAATGGTTAATAGATTCATTTTTTATTACTAGAATTTCTCGCCTAATGCGCTGCGTCATGTTGTTGAGATTTGTTTTGTCCCGAGGATCACGGCCTTGCTGCCACTTTCTTCTTAGTTTCCTTTTTTCCAATATAAGGTCTCTAATTTCCTTTGGATAGTTTTTTCCCTTAAAAATTATCTTTGGTTTTGGACTGTTTTCCCAAGCTGCTTGTTGAATATTTGTAACAAAATATTCAACTTCTTTATCGATTTGTTCTGGTGTTTGCAATGGTACTGATAGGTTTATTTTTTCTGACAGACTTTGTTTAAAACTAATCCAGTCAGTCAGTTTATTAACTAGTGAGATATTTGCTTCTTTCTTTATTATGTTTTTACTAAGAGTTAGAATAATAGGTGAATGATCTGAGTGTAAATCAAAACTTTCTTCTATATCTACAAAGCTTAAAGATATATTTTTTACTATAAAAAAATCAATTAGATCTGGAATTTTTCCTGGATCTGTTGGATAGTATGTGGGCTTACCAGTTGATATCGGCTCACATTGATATTCACTAATAGCTTGCAAAAGTTCTTTTCCTTTAGAATTCGTCAGTCTAGATCCCTAGTAGGTATTTTTTGCATTAAAGTCACCTCCAACTATAAAACGGTTTCCTAATTTTCTGAGAAAATTAAGATATTGATTTTTCTTTAGTAAGTGCCTTGGTGGTATATAGACAGCACTTATGACTAATGTATATGTTTTGGTTTTTACACTTACTAATGTAGCTTGAATCTCTATGGTTTTATATCCCATCTCCTCATAGTGTGATATATTTTCTTTAATTATTACAGCACTTCCCCCATGTGCAGTATTGCTAGGGTGAGTTGTATGATACACTTTATAACCTTTAAATTTAATGTGAGACTGGTTAGTGAAATGCGTTTCTGACACAAGACAGACGTCAATTTTTTCTATGTCTAGAATAACTTGCAAGTCTTGCTGATGTTGCAAGAGACCATTGGCATTCCAAGCTAGGATTCTAAGATTACTGACCATTTTGAGGCATATTGGTAGCTCCGTTATTGCTACTTTCTAGTTTAGTTAATCGCTCATCAAGTTTGTTCAATTTCTCCAAAATTAATTGTAGTGTTTGTTCCATAGTATTTTGACTACTGATATTAATTTCAGGTATAGTAGCTGTTGCTGCTACTCGGCTGTATGTCCTTGTCACAGAGTTTTGTGTGACTGTGTTTCTTGTCTGTTGGTTTTGTCTATTTGTACTCAGGTTTGGTATGAGATTCGGTTTCTTAGGTTTATTTTTCAATTTTTGTATTTCCTTAGCAACAAGGCATCCTCTGTAGTTAGCAGGATGCTTGCCTCCACAGTGGATGCATTTTGGCTCAGATTCTTTTGGTTTGGGGCATTCTACAGTAAGATGTTTCCCCGTGCATTTCACGCAACGTGGTTCTTTAGCGCAATATTTTTGCGTGTGTCCATAAGATTGGCATCTTTTGCATTGAGGGACTAACTTTGAGGTTTTTAGTGCTTTTATTTCCACTTCAATCCCAAGGATACTGGAAATTTCAAAAATTTTGTTGATATCTTCCTCGTGGCTCAATGTGAGCATAAACATGTTAAGAGGTTGTCTTGTTCTCCATTTAAGTTTGTTGCTGGCCTCCAGTGCCTTAAAACCTTTTTTTTGTAGATCAGCTACAATTTTTTGTGGGTCACATGAGAAGTGTAGCCTATTCGCTATTACTCTAATTGGCCTTATTTGTTTGTTTTCGTATGAGTGCCATTGATGCTTTATTTCATTAAGCATTTTAGTAACCAGCCGATAGCTGTCTGCGTCTTGTACATTTATTTTAATATTTTCGTTATTTAAAACTTTTATTTTAACTCCTTGTATGATATTTAACTTTTCATAAATATCATTAAAATTATTTACACCATTTACCATAATCGGTGGAGGTAATGGAGCTTTTTTAACCTTAGTTGGGGGTTCTTCATTTTGTGTTTTATTGGAGGGCTCTCCAGTGCACGAGCTTTGTTGTGGTGGTGAGAGTGAAGTATCCATTCGACGTTTTTTCCAACCTTTTCCTTTTTGTCTGATCCACTCAGTTTCTCTTGCCAGATCGTCCTCATCAGTAATGTAGTCCATGTCAGACTCTCCTTTTTTAGTGACTTTTGTCTCTAAATCTGCAAATTTTCTTTGCATACTTTCCAGTTGATTTCGGAGATAATCCACTTGTACACTAAGTGAATTTTTTTCGTTTTGGGATTTTTTCCATTCGCTATATAAAACTTCTTCATTTTGTGTTCTAGCATGGCTATCCTGAAATAATTCGGCATTATCCATTTTTTCTTGATTTTGTTTGGGCTCTTCGCTAATTTTTAAAACAAGTTTCACAGGTGATGGTACACTTTTTTTGCTTTTAAACATGATATATTATTTATAATACACATTGTATATAGATTTTTAACAAAGTTTTAGCGCGCGCGAGGTTTATTGTAAACAAAACAAACTTCGACTTTGACCTCGTTAGCACTATCATGCAGGTACGATGCAATATAACCGTACTGAACTGCGATCGAACGAATACTGAATTGCGTTTCAGAGGATTCAACATAATAGTAGTGTAAGCTATGGTGATCCTAATTTTTTCGATAAAAAAAAAAGTTGCTCCGATTTCAAAATTTTTTATATATCTTTGCGTTTCAGATGATACTACACAATAGTAGTATGTAAGCTATGGTGATCCTAATTTTTTCGATAAAAAAATTGCTCCGATATCAAAAAATATTATATATTGACTTGCGTTTCAGATGATACTACACAATAGTAGTGTAAGCTATTGTGATCCCAATTTTTTCGATAAAAAAAAAGTTGCTCCGATTTTAAATTTTTTTATATATCTTTGCGTTTCAGATGATACTACACAATAGTAGTGTAAGCTATGGTGATCCTAATTTTTTCGATAAAAAAAAAGTTGATCCGATTTCAGAAATTTTTATATATCTTTGCGTTTCAGATTATACTACACAATAGTAGTGTAAGCTAGGGTGACCCTAATTTTTTCGATAAAAAAAAGTTGCTCCGATTTTAAATTTTTTTATATATCTTTGCGTTTCAGATGATACTACACAATAGTAGTGTAAGCTATGGTGATCCTAATTTTTTCGATAAAAAAAAAGTTGATCCGATTTCAGAAATTTTTATATATCTTTGCGTTTCAGATTATACTACACAATAGTACTACATACTAATTTTTTCCATAAAAAATAAGTTGCTCCGATTTCAGAAATTTTTATATATCTTTGCGTTTCAGATGATACTACACGTAAGCTATGGTGATCTTAATTTTTTGATAAAAAAAAGTTGCTCCGATTTCAAAAATTTTTATATATCTTTGCGTTTCAGATGATACTACACAATAGTAGTGTAAGCTAGGGTGACCCTAATTTTTTCGATAAAAAAAAGTTGCTCCGATTTTAAAAATGTTTATAGATCTTTGCGTTTCAGATGATACTACACAATAGTAGTGTAAGCTATGGTGATCCTAATTTTTACGAAAAAAAAAAGTTGCTCCGATTTCAAAATTTTTTATATATCTTTGCGTTTCAGATGATTCAACATAATAGTAGTGTAAGCTATGGTGATCCTAATTTTTTCGATAAAAAAAAAGTTGCTCCGATTTCAAAAATTTTTATATATCTTTGCGTTTCAGATGATACTACACAATAGTAGTGTAAGCTATGGTGATCCTAATTTTTTCGATAAAAAAAAATTGCTCCGATATCAAAAAATATTATATATTGACTTGCGTTTCAGATGATACTACACAATAGTAGTGTAAGCTATTGTGATCCCAATTTTTTCGATAAAAAAAAAGTTGCTCCGATTTTAATTTTTTATATATATCTTTGCGTTTCAGATGATACTACACAATAGTGTAAGCTATGGTGATCCTAATCTTTTCGATAAAAAAAAAGTTGCTCCGATTTCAAAAATTTTTATATATCTTTGCGTTTCAGATAATACTACACAATAGTACTACACACTAATTTTTTCGATAAAAAAAAGTTGCTCCGATTTCAAAAATTTTTATATATATTTGCGTTTCAGATGATACTACACAATGGTAGTGTAAGCTATGGTGATCCTAATTTTTTCGATAAAAAAAAAGTTGATCCGATTTCAAAAATTTTTATATATCTTTGCGTTTCAGATGATACTACACAATAGTACTACATACTAATTTTTTCGATAAAAAAAAAGTTGCTCCGATTTCAGAAATTTTTATATATCTTTGCGTTTCAGATGATACTACACAATAGTAGTGTAAGCTATGGTGATCCTAATTTTTTCGATAAAAAAAAATTGCTCCGTTTTCAAAATTTTTTATATATCTTTGCGTTTCAGATGATACTACACAATAGTAGTGTAAGCTATAATGATCCGAATTTTTTCGATAAAAAAAAAGTTGCTCCGATTTCAAAATTATTTTTATATCTTTGCGTTTCAGATGATACTACACAATAGTAGTGATTTTTTTTTAATTAAAATCGGGACGGCCAACAATCGATTTGGATAGAATCCTCTAGATATAAAATATTATTTCTCATGTAGGTTAAAATTTTTTTTAAAAAAAAGCAAAAATTTTAAAAAATGAAAAAAAAAATAATTTAGAAAATGTTCGACATTTTTTGTTATCTAGGACAATTTGGATAAGGCATAAATTGAAAAACTTTCGAGAAAAAAAGTGAAAAAAAAGGGGGCTTCATTTTAACGTCCAAAAATGACTCTTGGCGATTCATTTGACTTTAAAAATGGGCCCCAAAATTTTTGCGCAAAATTTTGCGTTTCATGTGATACTACACAATAGTAGTGTAAGCTATGGTGATCCTAATTTTTTCGATAAAAAAAAAGTTGCTCCGATTTCAAAATTTTTTATATATCTTTGCGTTTCAGATGATACTACACAATAGTAGTGTAAGCTATGGTGACCCTAATTTTTTCGATAAAAAAAAAGTTGCTCCGATTTCAAAAATGTTTATAGATCTTTGCGTTTCAGATGATACTACACAATAGTAGTGTAAGCTATGGTGATCCTAATTTTTTCGATAAAAAAAAAGTTGCTCCGATTTCAAAAATTTTTATATATCTTTGCGTTTCAGATGATACTACACAATAGTACTACATACTAATTTTTTCGATAAAAAAAAAGTTGCTCCGATTTCAGAAATTTTTATATATCTTTGCGTTTCAGATGATACTACACAATAGTACTACATACTAATTTTTTCGATAAAAAAAAAGTTGCTCCGATTTCAGAAATTTTTATATATCTTTGCGTTTCAGATGATACTACACAATAGTAGTGTAAGCTATGGTGATCCTAATTTTTCGATAAAAAAAAAGTTGATCCGATTTCAAAAATTTTTATATATCTTTGCGTTTCAGATGATACTACACAATAGTACTACATACTAATTTTTTCGATAAAAAAAAAGTTGCTCCGATTTCAGAAATTTTTATATATCTTTGCGTTTCAGATGATACTACACAATAGTAGTGTAAGCTATGGTGATCCTAATTTTTCGATAAAAAAAAATTGCTCCGATATCAAAAAATATTATATATTGACTTGCGTTTCAGATGATACTACACAATAGTAGTGTAAGCTATGGTGATCCTAATTTTTTCGAAAAAAAAAAATTGCTCCGATTTCAAAAAATTTTATATATCATTGCGTTTCAGATGATTCAACATAATAGTAGTGTAAGCTATGGTGATCCTAATTTTTTCGATAAAAAAAAAGTTGCTCCGATTTCAAAAATTTTTATATATCTTTGCGTTTCAGATGATACTACGCAATAGTAGTGTGTAAGCTATGGTGATCCTAATTTTTTCGATAAAAAAAATTGCTCCGATATCAAAAAATATTATATATTGACTTGCGTTTCAGATGATACTACACAATAGTAGTGTAAGCTATTGTGATCCCAATTTTTTCGATAAAAAAAAAGTTGCTCCGATTTTAAATTTTTTTATATATCTTTGCGTTTCAGATGATACTACACAATAGTAGTGTAAGCTATGGTGATCCTAATTTTTTCGATAAAAAAAAAGTTGATCCGATTTCAGAAATTTTTATATATCTTTGCGTTTCAGATGATACTACACAATAGTACTACATACTAATTTTTTCGATAAAAAATAAGTTGCTCCGATTTCAGAAATTTTTATATATCTTTGCGTTTCAGATGATACTACACGTAAGCTATGGTGATCTTAATTTTTTGATAAAAAAAAAGTTGATCCGATTTCAAAATTTTTTATATATCTTTGCGTTTCAGATTATACTACACAATAGTAGTGTAAGCTAGGGTGACCCTAATTTTTTCGATAAAAAAAAGTTGCTCCGATTTTAAAAATGTTTATAGATCTTTGCGTTTCAGATGATACTACACAATAGTAGTGTAAGCTATGGTGATCCTAATTTTTTCGAAAAAAAAAAAGTTGCTCCGATTTCAAAATTTTTTATATATCTTTGCGTTTCAGATGATTCAACATAATAGTAGTGTAAGCTATGGTGATCCTAATTTTTTCGATAAAAAAAAGTTGCTCCGATTTCAAATTTTTTTATATATCTTTACGTTTCAGATGATACTACACAATAGTGTAAGCTATGGTGATCCTAATTTTTTCGATAAAAAAAAAGTTGCTCCGATTTCAAAAATTTTTATATATCTTTGCGTTTCAGATAATACTACATAATAGTACTACACACTAATTTTTTCGATAAAAAAAAGTTGCTCCGATTTTAAAAATTTTTATATATATTTGCGTTTCAGATGATACTACACAATAGTAGTACATACTAATTTTTTCGATAAAAAAAAGTTGCTCCGATTTCAGAAATTTTTATATATCTTTGCGTTTCAGATGATACTACACAATAGTAGTGTAAGCTATGGTGATCCTTATTTTTCGATAAAAAAAAGTTGCTCCGATTTCAAAATTTTTTATATATCTTTGCGTTTCAGATGATACTACACAATAGTAGTGTAAGCTATGGTGATCCTAATTTTTTCGATAAAAAAAAATTGCTCCGATTTCAAAATTTTTTATATATCTTTGCGTTTCAGATGATACTACACAATAGTAGTGTAAGCTATAATGATCCGAATTTTTTCGATAAAAAAAAAGTTGCTCCGATTTCAAAATTTTTTATATATCTTTGCGTTTCAGATGATACTACACAATAGTAGTGATTTTTTTTTAATTAAAATCGGGACGGCCAACAATCGATTTGGATAGAATCCTCTAGATATAAAATATTATTTCTCATGTAGGTTAAAATTTTTTTTAAAAAAAAGCAAAAATATTAAAAAATGAAAAAAAAATAATTTAGAAAATGTTCGACATTTTTTGTTATCTAGGACAATTTGGATAAGGCATAAATTGAAAAATTTTCGAGAAAAAAAGTGAAAAAAAGGGGGCTTCATTTTAACGTCCAAAAATGACTCTTGGCGATTCATTTGACTTTAAAAATGGGCCCCAAAATTTTTGCGCAAAATTTTGCAAAATTTTGCACGATCCTAGTTGATCCTAATTTTTTCTAAAATTTTTATATATCTTTGCGATTCATGTGATACTACACAATAGTAGTGTAAGCTATGGTGATCCTAATTTTTTCGATAAAAAAAAAGTTGCTCCGATTTCAAAATTTTTTATATATCTTTGCGTTTCAGATGATACTACACAATAGTAGTGTAAGCTATAATAAACCGAATTTTTTTGATAAAAAAAAAGTTGCTCCGATTTCAAAAATTTTTATATATCTTTGCGTTTCAGATGATACTACACAATAGTAGTGTAAGCTATGGTGATCCTAATTTTTTCGATAAAAAAAAAGTTGCTCCGATTTCAAAAATTTTTATATATCTTTGCGTTTCAGATGATACTATACAATAGTAGTGTAAGCTATTGTGATACTAATTTTTTCGATAAAAAAAAGTTGCTCCGATTTCAAAAATTTTTATATATTGACTTGCGTTTCAGATGATACTACACAATAGTAGTGTAAGCTATGGTGATCCTATTTTTTTCTAAAATTTTTATATATCTTTGCGTTTTAGATGATATAACACAACAGTAGTGTAAGCTATGGTGATCCTAATTTTTTCTAAAATTTTTATATATCTTTGCGTTTCAGATGATATAACACAACAGTTGTGTAAGCTATGGTGATCCTAATTTTTTCTAAAATTTTTATATATCTTTGCGTTTTAGATGATACTACACAATAGTAGTGTAAGCTATGGTGATCCTAATTTTTCGATAAAAAAAAAAGTAGCTCAGATTTTAAAAATTTTTATATATCTTTGCGTTTCAGATGATACTACACAACAGTAGTGTAAGCTATGGTGATCCTAATTTGTTCGATAAAAAAAAAGTTGCTCCGATTTCAAAATTTTTTATATATCTTTGCGTTTTAGATGATACTACACAATAGTAGTGTAAGCTATGGTGATCCTAATGTTTTCGATAAAAAAAAAGTAGCTCAGATTTTAAAATTTTTTATATATCTTTACGTTTCAGATGATACTACACAACAGTAGTGTAAGCTATGGTGATCCTAATTTGTTCGATAAAAAAAAAGTTGCTCCGATTTCAAAAATTTTTATATATCTTTGCGTTTTAGATGATACTACACAATAGTAGTGGAAGCTATGGTGATCCTAATTTTTTCGATAAAAAAAAAGTTGCTACGATTTCAAAAATTTTTATATATCTTTGCGTTTCAGATGATACTACACAATAGTACTACATACTAATTTTTTCGATAAAAAAAAAGTTGCTCCGATTTCAAAATTTTTTATATATCTTTGCGTTTCAGATGATACTACACAATGGTAGTGTAAGCTATGGTGATACTAATTTTTTCTAAAATTTTTATATATCTTTGCGTTTCAGATGATATAACACAACAGTAGTGTAAGCTATGGTGATACTAATTTTTTCTAAAATTTTTGATATATTTCAGATGATACTACACAATAGTAGTGTAAGCTATTGTGATCCTAATTTTTTCAATAAAAAAAAAGTTGCGATCCGATTTTAAATTTTTTTATATATCTTTGCGTTTCAGATGATACTACACAATAGTGTAAGCTATGGTGATCCTAATTTTTTCGATAAAAAAAAAGTTGCTCCGATTTCAAAAATTTTTATATACCTTTGCGTTTCAGATGATACTACACAATAGTACTACACACTAATTTTTTCGATAAAAAAAAAGTTGCTCCTCCTTTGAAGATACTACACAATAGTAGTGTAAGCTATGGTGATCCTAATTTTTTCGATAAAAAAAAAATTGCTCCGATTTCAAAAAATCTTATATATCTTTGCGTTTTAGATAATACTACACAATAGTAGTGTAAGCTATGGTGATACTAATTTTTTCGATAAAAAATAAGTTGCTCCGATTTCAAAAATTTTTATATGTCTTTGCGTTTCAGATGATACTACACAATAGTAGTGTAAGCTATGGTGATCCTAATTTTTTCGATAAAAAAAAAGTAGCTCCGATTTCAAAAATTTTTATATATCTTTGCGTTTCAGATGATACTACACAATAGTAGTGTAAGCTATGGTGATCCTAATTTTTTCGAAAAAAAAAGTTGCTCCGATTTCAAAATTTTTTATATATCTTTGCGTTTCAGATGATACTACACAATAGTAGTGTAAGCTATGGTGATCCTAATTTTTTCGAAAAAAAAAAGTTGCTCCGATTTCAAAAAATTTTATATATCTTTGCGTTTCAGATGATACTACACAATAGTAGTGTAAGCTATGGTGATCCTAATTTTTTCTAAAATTTTTATATATCTTTGCGTTTCAGATGATACTACACAATAGTAGTGTAAGCTATGGTGATCCTAATTTTTTCGATAAAAAAAAAGTTGATCCGATTTCAAAAACTTTTATATATCTTTGCGTTTCAGATGATACTACACAATAGTACTACATACTAATTTTTTCGATAAAAAAAAAGTTGCTCCGATTTCAGAAATTTTTATATATCTTTGCGTTTCAGATGATACTACACAATAGTAGTGTAAGCTATGGTGATCCTAATTTTTTCGAAAAAAAAAAGTTGATCCGATTTCAAAAATTTTTATATATCTTTGCGTTTCAGATGATTCTACACAATAGTAGTGTTAACTATGGTGATCCTAACTTTTTCGATAAAAAAATGTTGCTCCGATTTCAAAAATTTTTATATATCTTTGCGTTTCAGATGATACTACACAATAGTAGTGTAAGTTATGGTGATCCTAATTTTTTCGATAAAAAAGAAGTTGCTCCGATTTCAAAAATTTGTATATATCTTTGCGTTTCAGATGGTACTACAAAATAGTAGTGTAAGCATGGTGATCCTAATTTTTTCGACAAAAAAAAAAGTTGCTCCGATTTAAAAAATTTTTATATATCTTATTTATATATACAATAGTAGTGTAAGCTCTGGTGATCCTAATTTTTTCGATAAAAAAAAGTTGCTCCGATTTCAAAATTTTTTATATATCTTTGCGTTTCAGATGATACTACACAATAGTAGTGTAAGCTATGGTGATCCTAATTTTTTCGATAAAAAAAAGTTGCTCTGATTTCAAAATGTTTTATATATCTTTGCGTTTCAGATGATACCAGACAATAGTAGTGTAAGCTATGGTGATCCTAATTTTTTCAATAAAAAAAAGTTGCTCCGATTTCAAAAATGTTTATATATCTTTGCGTTTCAGATGATACTACACAATAGTAGTGTAAGCTATGGTGGTCCTAATTTTTTCGATAACAAAAAAGTTGCTCCGATTTCCAATTTTTTATGTATCTTTGCGTTTCAGATGGTACTACACAATAGTAGTGTAAGCTATGGTGATCCTAATTTTTTTGGATAAAAAAAAAGTTGCTCCGATTTCAAAAAGTTTTATATATCTTTGCGTTTCAGATGATACTACACAATAGTAGTGTAAGCTATGGTGATCCTAATTTTTTGTAAAATTTTTATATATCTTTGCGTTTCAGATGATACTACACAATAGTAGTGTAAGCTATGGTGATCCTAATTTTTTCGATAAAAAAAAAGTTGATCCGATTTCAAAAACTTTTATATCTCTTTGCGTTTCAGATGATACTACACAATAGTACTACATACTAATTTTTTCGATAAAAAAAAAGTTGCTCCGATTTCAGAAATTTTTATATATCTTTGCGTTTCAGATGATACTACACAATAGTAGTGTAAGCTATGGTGATCCTAATTTTTTCGAAAAAAAAAAAGATGATCCGATTTCAAAATTTTTTATATATCTTTGCGTTTCAGATGATTCTACACAATAGTAGTGTTAACTATGGTGATCCTAATTTTTTCGATAAAAAAAATGTTGCTCCGATTTCAAAAATTTTTATATATCTTTGCGTTTCAGATGATACTACACAATAGTAGTGTAAGTTATGGTGATCCTAATTTTTTCGATAAAAAAAAAGTTGCTTCGATTTCAAATTTTTTTATATATCTTTGCGTTTCAGATGATACTACACAATAGTACTACATACTAATTTTTTCGATAAAAAAAAAGTTGCTCCGATTTCAGAAATTTTTATATATCTTTGCGTTTCAGATGATACTACACAATAGTAGTGTAAGCTATGGTGATCCTAATTTTTCGATAAAAAAAAAGTTGCTCCGATTTCAAAATTTTTTATATATCTTTGCGTTTCAGATGATACTACACAATAGTAGTGTAAGCTATGGTGATCCTAATTTTTCGATAAAAAAAAAGTTGCTCCGATTTCAAAATTTTTTATATATCTTTGCGTTTCAGATGATACTACACAATAGTAGTGTAAGCTATAATGATCCGAATTTTTTCGATAAAAAAAAAGTTGCTCCGATTTCAAAAATTTTTATATATCTTTGCGTTTCAGATGATACTACACAATAGTAGTGTAAGCTACGGTGATCCTAATTTTTTCGAAAAAAAAAAAGATGCTTCGATTTCAAAATTTTTTATATATCTTTGCGTTTCAGATGATACTACACAATAGTAGTGTAAGCTATAATGATCCGAATTATTTCGATAAAAAAAAAGTTGCTTCGATTTCAAAAATTTTTATATACCTTTGCGTTTCAGATGATACTACACAATAGTAGTGTAAGCTATGGTGATCCTAATTTTTTCGATAAAAAAAAAGTTGCTCAGATTTCAAAATTTTTTATATATCTTTGCGTTTCAAATGATACTACACAATAGTAGTGTAAGCTATGGTGATCCTAATTTTTTCGATAAAAAAAAAATTGCTCCGATTTCAAAAAATTTTATATATCTTTGCGTTTTAGATAATACTACACAATAGTAGTGTAAGCTATGGTGATACTAATTTTTTCGATAAAAAATAAGTTGCTCCGATTTCAAAAATTTTTATATGTCTTTGCGTTTCAGATGATACTACACAATAGTAGTGTAAGCTATGGTGATCCTAATTTTTTCGATAAAAAAAAAGTAGCTCCGATTTCAAAAATTTTTATATATCTTTGCGTTTCAGATGATACTACACAATAGTAGTGTAAGCTATGGTGATCCTAATTTTTTCGAAAAAAAAAGTTGCTCCGATTTCAAAATTTTTTATATATCTTTGCGTTTCAGATGATACTACACAATAGTAGTGTAAGCTATGGTGATCCTAATTTTTTCGAAAAAAAAAAGTTGCTCCGATTTCAAAAAATTTTATATATCTTTGCGTTTCAGATGATACTACACAATAGTAGTGTAAGCTATGGTGATCCTAATTTTTTCTAAAATTTTTATATATCTTTGCGTTTCAGATGATACTACACAATAGTAGTGTAAGCTATGGTGATCCTAATTTTTTCGATAAAAAAAAAGTTGATCCGATTTCAAAAACTTTTATATATCTTTGCGTTTCAGATGATACTACACAATAGTACTACATACTAATTTTTTCGATAAAAAAAAAGTTGCTCCGATTTCAGAAATTTTTATATATCTTTGCGTTTCAGATGATACTACACAATAGTAGTAAGCTATGGTGATCCTAATTTTTTCGAAAAAAAAAAGTTGATCCGATTTCAAAAATTTTTACATATCTTTGCGTTTCAGATGATTCTACACAATAGTAGTGTTAACTATGGTGATCCTAATTTTTTCGATAAAAAAATGTTGCTCCGATTTCAAAAATTTTTATATATCTTTGCGTTTCAGATGATACTACACAATAGTAGTGTAAGTTATGGTGATCCTAATTTTTTCGATAAAAAAGAAGTTGCTCCGATTTCAAAAATTTGTATATATCTTTGCGTTTCAGATGGTACTACAAAATAGTAGTGTAAGCATGGTGATCCTAATTTTTTCGACAAAAAAAAAAGTTGCTCCGATTTAAAAAAATTTTATATATCTTATTTATATATACAATAGTAGTGTAAGCTCTGGTGATCCTAATTTTTTCGATAAAAAAAAGTTGCTCCGATTTCAAAATTTTTTATATATCTTTGCGTTTCAGATGATACTACACAATAGTAGTGTAAGCTATGGTGATCCTAATTTTTTCGATAAAAAAAAGTTGCTCTGATTTCAAAATTTTTTATATATCTTTGCGTTTCAGATGATACCAGACAATAGTAGTGTAAGCTATGGTGATCCTAATTTTTTCAATAAAAAAAAGTTGCTCCGATTTCAAAAATGTTTATATATCTTTGCGTTTCAGATGATACTACACAATAGTAGTGTAAGCTATGGTGGTCCTAATTTTTTCGATAACAAAAAAGTTGCTCCGATTTCCAATTTTTTATGTATCTTTGCGTTTCAGATGGTACTACACAATAGTAGTGTAAGCTATGGTGATCCTAATTTTTTTGGATAAAAAAAAAGTTGCTCCGATTTCAAAAAGTTTTATATATCTTTGCGTTTCAGATGATACTACACAATAGTAGTGTAAGCTATGGTGATCCTAATTTTTTGTAAAATTTTTATATATCTTTGCGTTTCAGATGATACTACACAATAGTAGTGTAAGCTATGGTGATCCTAATTTTTTCGATAAAAAAAAAGTTGATCCGATTTCAAAAACTTTTATATCTCTTTGCGTTTCAGATGATACTACACAATAGTACTACATACTAATTTTTTCGATAAAAAAAAAGTTGCTCCGATTTCAGAAATTTTTATATATCTTTGCGTTTCAGATGATACTACACAATAGTAGTGTAAGCTATGGTGATCCTAATTTTTTCGAAAAAAAAAAAGATGATCCGATTTCAAAATTTTTTATATATCTTTGCGTTTCAGATGATTCTACACAATAGTAGTGTTAACTATGGTGATCCTAATTTTTTCGATAAAAAAAATGTTGCTCCGATTTCAAAAATTTTTATATATCTTTGCGTTTCAGATGATACTACACAATAGTAGTGTAAGTTATGGTGATCCTAATTTTTTCGATAAAAAAAAAGTTGCTTCGATTTCAAATTTTTTTATATATCTTTGCGTTTCAGATGATACTACACAATAGTACTACATACTAATTTTTTCGATAAAAAAAAAGTTGCTCCGATTTCAGAAATTTTTATATATCTTTGCGTTTCAGATGATACTACACAATAGTAGTGTAAGCTATGGTGATCCTAATTTTTCGATAAAAAAAAAGTTGCTCCGATTTCAAAATTTTTTATATATCTTTGCGTTTCAGATGATACTACACAATAGTAGTGTAAGCTATGGTGATCCTAATTTTTCGATAAAAAAAAAGTTGCTCCGATTTCAAAATTTTTTATATATCTTTGCGTTTCAGATGATACTACACAATAGTAGTGTAAGCTATAATGATCCGAATTTTTTCGATAATAAAAAAGTTGCTCCGATTTCAAAAATTTTTATATATCTTTGCGTTTCAGATGATACTACACAATAGTAGTGATTTTTTTTAAATTAAAATCGGGACGGCCAACAATCGATTTGGATAGAATCCTCTAGATATAAAATATTATTTCTCATGTAGGTTAAAAATTTTTTTAAAAAAAAGCGAAAATTTTAAAAAATGAAAAAAAAAATAATTTAGAAAATGTTCGACATTTTTTGTTATCTAGGACAATTTGGATAAGGCATAAATTGAAAAATTTTCGAGAAAAAAAGTTTAAAAAAAGGGGGCTTCATTTTGGCGTCCAAAAATGACTCTTGGCGATTCATTTGACTTTAAAAATGGGCCCCAAAATTTTTGCGCAAAATTTTGCAAAATTTTGCACGATCCTAGTTGATCCTAATTTTTTCTAAAATTTTTATATATCTTTGCGTTTCATGTGATACTACACAATAGTAGTGTAAGCTATGGTGATCCTAATTTTTTCGATAAAAAAAAAGTTGCTCCGATTTCAAAATTTTTTATATATCTTTGCGTTTCAGATGATACTACACAATAGTAGTGTAAGCAAGCTATGGTGATCCTAATTTTTTCGAAAAAAAAAAGTTGCTCCGATTTCAAAATTTTTTATATATCTTTGCGTTTCAGATGATACTACACAATAGTAGTGTAAGCTATAATGATCCGAATTTTTTCGATAAAAAAAAAGTTGCTCCGATTTCAAAATTTTTTATATATCTTTGCGTTTCAGATGATACTACACAATAGTAGTGTAAACTATAGTGATCCTAATTTTTTCGATAAAAAAAAAGTTGCTACGATTTCAAAATTATTTATATATCTTTGCGTTTCAGATGATACTACACAATAGTAGTGTAAGCTATGGTGATCCTAATTTTTCGATAAAAAAAAAGTTGCTCCGATTTCAAAAATTTTTATATATCTTTGCGTTTCAGAGGATACTACACAATGGTAGTGTAAGCTATGGCGATACTATTTTTTTCTAAAATTTTTATATATCTTTGCGTTTCAGATGATATAACACAACAGTAGTGTAAGCTATGGTAATACTAATTTTTTCTAAAATTTTTGATATATTTCAGATGATACTACACAATAGTAGTGTAAGCTATTGTGATCCTAATTTTTTCGATAAAAAAAAGTTGCGATCCGATTTTAAATTTTTTTATATATCTGTGCGTTTCAGATGATACTACACAATAGTGTAAGCTATGGTGATCCTAATTTTTTCGATAAAAAAAAAAGTTGCTCCGATTTCAAAAATTTTTATATATCTTTGCGTTTCAGATGATACTACACAATAGTAGTGATTTTTTTTAAATTAAAATCGGGACGGCCAACAATCGATTTGGATAGAATCCTCTAGATATAAAATATTATTTCTCATGTAGGTTAAAAATTTTTTTAAAAAAAAGCGAAAATTTTAAAAAATGAAAAAAAAAATAATTTAGAAAATGTTCGACATTTTTTGTTATCTAGGACAATTTGGATAAGGCATAAATTGAAAAATTTTCGAGAAAAAAAGTTTAAAAAAAGGGGGCTTCATTTTGGCGTCCAAAAATGACTCTTGGCGATTCATTTGACTTTAAAAATGGGCCCCAAAATTTTTGCGCAAAATTTTGCAAAATTTTGCACGATCCTAGTTGATCCTAATTTTTTCTAAAATTTTTATATATCTTTGCGTTTCATGTGATACTACACAATAGTAGTGTAAGCTATGGTGATCCTAATTTTTTCGATAAAAAAAAAGTTGCTCCGATTTCAAAATTTTTTATATATCTTTGCGTTTCAGATGATACTACACAATAGTAGTGTAAGCAAGCTATGGTGATCCTAATTTTTTCGAAAAAAAAAAGTTGCTCCGATTTCAAAATTTTTTATATATCTTTGCGTTTCAGATGATACTACACAATAGTAGTGTAAGCTATAATGATCCGAATTTTTTCGATAAAAAAAAAGTTGCTCCGATTTCAAAATTTTTTATATATCTTTGCGTTTCAGATGATACTACACAATAGTAGTGTAAACTATAGTGATCCTAATTTTTTCGATAAAAAAAAAGTTGCTACGATTTCAAAATTATTTATATATCTTTGCGTTTCAGATGATACTACACAATAGTAGTGTAAGCTATGGTGATCCTAATTTTTCGATAAAAAAAAAGTTGCTCCGATTTCAAAAATTTTTATATATCTTTGCGTTTCAGAGGATACTACACAATGGTAGTGTAAGCTATGGCGATACTATTTTTTTCTAAAATTTTTATATATCTTTGCGTTTCAGATGATATAACACAACAGTAGTGTAAGCTATGGTAATACTAATTTTTTCTAAAATTTTTGATATATTTCAGATGATACTACACAATAGTAGTGTAAGCTATTGTGATCCTAATTTTTTCGATAAAAAAAAGTTGCGATCCGATTTTAAATTTTTTTATATATCTGTGCGTTTCAGATGATACTACACAATAGTGTAAGCTATGGTGATCCTAATTTTTTCGATAAAAAAAAAAGTTGCTCCGATTTCAAAAATTTTTATATACCTTTGCGTTTCAGATAATACTACACAATAGTACTACACACTAATTTTTTCGATAAAAAAAAAGTTGCTCCTCCTTTGAAGATACTACACAATAGTAGTGTAAGCTATGGTGATCCTAATTTTTTCGATAAAAAAAAAGTTGCTCCGATTTCAAATTTTTTTATATATCTTTGCGTTTCAGATGATACTACACAATAGTAGTGTAAGCTATGGTGATCCTAATTTTTTCGATAAAAAAAAAAGATGCTTCGATTTCAAATTTTTTTATATATCTTTGCGTTTCAGATGATACTACACAATAGTAGTGTAAGCTATAATGATCCGAATTATTTCGATAAAAAAAAAGTTGCTCCGATTTCAAAAATTTTTATATACCTTTGCGTTTCAGATGGTACTACACAATAGTAGTGTAAGCTATGGTGATCCTAATTTTCTCGATAAAAAAAAAATTGCTCCGATTTCAAAAATTTTTATATATCTTTGCGTTTTAGATGATACCACACAATAGTAGTGTAAGCTATGGTGATCCTAATTTTTTCGATAAAAAAAAAGTTGCTCCGATTTCAAAATTTTTTATATATCTTTGCGTTTCAGATGATACTACACAATAGTAGTGTAAGCTATGGTGATACTAATTTTTTCGATAAAAAATAAGTTGCTCCGATTTCAAAAATTTTTATATGTCTTTGCGTTTCAGGTGATACTACACAATAGTAGTGTAAGCTATGGTGATCCTAATTTTTTCTAAAATTTTTATATATCTTTGCGTTTCAGATGATACTACACAATAGTAGTGTAAGCTATGGTGATCCTAATTTTTTCGATAAAAAAAAGTTGCTCCGATTTCAAAAATTTATATATATCTTTGCGTTTCAGATGATACTACATAATAGTAGTGTAAGCTATGATGATCCTAATTTTTTCGATTAAAAAAAAGTTGCTCCGATTTCAAAAATTTTTATATATCTTTGCGTTTCAGATGATACTACACAATAGTAGTGTAAGCTATGGTGATCCTAATTTTTTCGAAAAAAAAAAGTTGCTCCGATTTCAAAAAATTTTATATATCTTTGCGTTTCAGATGATACTACACAATAGTAGTGTAAGCTATGGTGATCCTAATTTTTTCTAAAATTTTTATATATCTTTGCGTTTCAGATGATACTACACAATAGTAGTGTAAGCTATGGTGATCCTAATTTTTTCGATAAAAAAAAGTTGATCCGATTTCAAAAACTTTTATATATCTTTGCGTTTCAGATGATACTACACAATAGTACTACATACTAATTTTTTCGATAAAAAAAAAGTTGCTCCGATTTCAGAAATTTTTATATATCTTTACGTTTCAGATGATACTACACAATAGTAGTGTAAGCTATGGTGATCCTAATTTTTTCGAAAAAAAAAAGTTTATCCGATTTCAAAAATTTTTATATATCTTTGCGTTTCAGATGATTCTACACAATAGTAGTGTTAACTATGGTGATCCTAATTTTTTCGATAAAAAAAATGTTGCTCCGATTTCAAAATTTTTTATATATCTTTGCGTTTCAGATGATACTACACAATAGTAGTGTAAGTTATGGTGATCCTAATTTTTTCGATAAAAAAAAAGTTGCTCCGATTTCAAAATTTTTTATATATCTTTGCGTTTCAGATGATACTACACAATAGTAATCAGAGGGTTTTGTCTCTAATTAAATGTAATTAGTGAGCGAACTATAGCAAGAGGCGCCATCTACCGAGATACGAGAGAAACAAAAAACCCAAAGCAGGATAAAACACTGCTATACAATGTGGATCAATGAATAGATCGAATGCAAATAAAAGAAAACAACTATAGTCCGTGACCTACGACAGCTCTTTGTCTTTTCAGGCCGGATCAACACATTTTGCATTTTTACCCGTCATCAAGACAGTGAGCGTCAATCAACGGAATTTTTAAGCCAAATAATACTAACAAACGTGAAATTTCGTACCCGTGAATTTAAAAATCAAACAAGTTTCATGGCTAATCGGGCAAAAAGGAGTTTTTTGTTTCCCTTATATTTTTCCGTGGGTACCTTGAAAGCTTAACCTCACGGGGGTCCAAGATCTAATGGACACCTAATAAGTGTTGACAGTTAACCGTTTCGTCCTTATGGGACTCCTCAGAACACTGCTGGTCAAGTGACAAATCTTGCGAAGTTAATCAGAGGGTTTTGTCTCTAATTAAATGTAATTAGTGAGCGAACTATAGCAAGAGGCACCATCTACCGAGATACGAGAGAAACAAAAAACCAAAAGCAGGATAAAACACTGCTATACAATGTCGATCAATGAATAGATCGAATGCAAATAAAAGAAAACAACTATAGTCCGTGATCTACGACAGCTCTTTGTCTTTTCAGGCCGGATCAACACATTTTGCATTTTTACCCGTCATCAAAACAGTGAGCGTCAATCAACGGAATTTTTAAGCCAAATAATACTAACAAACGTGAAATTTCGTACCCGTGAATTTAAAAATCAAACAAGTTTCATGGCTAATCGGGCAAAAAGGAGTTTTTTGTTTCCCTTATATTTTTCCGTGGGTAGCTTGAAAGCTTAACCTCACGGTTCATGAATGAACCGATTAGCCATGAAACTTGCCTAATTTTTTCGATAAAAAAAAAGTTGCTCCGATTTCAAAAATTTTTATATATCTTTGCGTTTCAGATGATACTACACAATAGTAGTGTAAGCTATGGTGATCCTAATTTTTTCGATAAAAAAAAAGTTGCTCCGATTTTAAAAATTTTTATATATCTTTGCGTTTCAGATGATACTACACAATAGTAGTGTGAGCTATCGTGATCCTAATTTTTTCGATAAAAAAAAGTTGCTCCGATTTCAAAAATTTTTATATATCTTTGCGTTTTAGATGGTACTACACAATAGTAGTGTAAGCTATGGTGATCCTAATTTTTTCGTTAAAAAAAAAGTTGCTCCGATTTCAAAATTTTTTATATATCTTTGCGTTTCAGATGATACTACACAATAGTAGTGTAAGCTATGGTGATCCTAATTTTTTCGATAAAAAAAAGTTGCTCCGATTTCAAAAATTTTTATATCTTTGCGTTTCAGATGATACTACACAATAGTAGTGTAAGCTATGGTGATCCTAATTTTTTCGATAAAAAAAAGTTGCTCCGATTGCAATTTTTTTTTATATATCTTTGCGTTTTAGATGGTACTACACAATAGTAGTGTAAGCCATGGTGATCCTAATTTTTTCGATAAAAAAAAAGTTGTTCCGATTTCAAAATTTTTTATATATCTTTGCCTTTCAGATGGTACTACACAATAGTAGTGTAAGCTATGGTGATCCTAATTTTTTCGATAAAAAAAAAGTTGCTCCGATTTCAAAAATTTTTATATATCTTATTTATATATAAAATAGTAGTGTAAGCTATGGTGATCCTAATTTTTTCGATAAAAAAAAAGTTGCTCCTATTTCAAAAAATTTTATATATCTTTGCGTTTCAGATGATACTACACAATAGTAGTGCAAGCTATGGTGATCCTAATTTTTTCGATAAAAAAAAGTTGCTCCGATTTCAAAAATTTTTATATATCTTATTTATATATACAATAGTAGTGTAAGCTATGGTGATCCTAATTTTTTCGATAAAAAAAAAGTTGTTCCGATTTCAAATTTTTTTATATATCTTTGCGTTTCAGATGGTACTACACAATAGTAGTGTAAGCATGGTGATCCTAATTTTTTCGATAAAAAAAAAGTTGCTCCGATTTCAAAAATTTTTATATATCTTATTTATATATACAATAGTAGTGTAAGCTCTGGTGATCCTAATTTTTTCGATAAAAAAAAAGTTGCTCCGATTTCAAAATTTTTTATATATCTTTGCGTTTCAGATGATACTACACAATAGTTGTGTAAGCTATGGTGATCCTAATTTTTTCGATAAAAAAAAAGTTGCTCCGATTTCAAATTTTTTTATATATCTTTGCGTTTCAGATGATACTACACAATAGTAGTGTAAGCTATGGTGATCCTAATTTTTTCGATAAAAAAAAAGTTGCTCTGATTTCAAAAATTTTTATATATCTTTGCGTTTCAGATGATACCAGGCAATAGTAGTGTAAGCTATGGTGATCCTAATTTTTTCAATAAAAAAAAGTTGCTTCGGTTTCAAATTTTTTTATATATCTTTGCGTTTCAGATGATACTTCATAATAGTAGTGTAAGCTATGGTGATCCTAATTTTTTCGATAAAAAAAAAAGTTGCTCCGATTTCAAAAAATTTTATATATCTTTGCGTTTCAGATGATACTACACAATAGTAGTGTAAGCTATGGTGGTCCTAATTTTTTCGATAACAAAAAAGTTGCTCCGATTTCCAATTTTTTTATGTATCTTTGCGTTTCAGATGGTACTACACAATAGTAGTGTAAGCTATGGTGATCCTAATTTTTTGGATAAAAAAAAAGTTGCTCCGATTTCAAAATTTTTTATATATCTTATTTATATATACAATAGTAGTGTAAGCTATGGTGATCCTAATTTTTTCGATAAAAAAAGTTGCTCCGATTTCAAAATTTTTTATATATCTTTGCGTTTCAGATGATACTACACAATAGTAGTGTAAGCTATGGTGATCCTAATTTTTTCGATAAAAAAGAAGTTGCTCCGATTTCAAATTTTTTTATATATCTTTGCGTTTCAGATGATACTACACAATAGTAGTGTAAGCTATGGTGATCCTAATTTTTTCGATAAAAAAAAAGTTGCTCCGATTTCAAAAATGTTTATATATCTTTGCGTTTCAGATGATACTACACAATAGTAGTGTAAGCTATGGTGATCTTAATTTTTTCGATAAAAAAAAAGTTGCTCCGATTTCAAAATTTTTTATATATCTTTGCGTTTCAGATGATACTACACAGTAGTAGTGTAAGCTATGGTGATCCTAATTTTTTCAATAAAAAAAAAGTTGCTCTGATTTTAAAAATGTTTATATATCTTTGCGTTTCAGATGATACTACACAATAGTAGTGTAAGCTATGGTGATCCTAATTTTTTCGATAAAAAAAAAGTTGCCCCGATTTCAAAATTTTTTATATATCTTTGCGTTTCAGATGATACTACACAATAGTAGTGTAAGCTATGGTGATCCTAATTTTTTCGATAAAAAAAAGTTGCTTCGATTTCAAAATTTTTTATATATCTTTGCGTTTCAGATGATACTACACAATAGTAGTGTAAGCTATGGTGATCCTAATTTTTTCGATAAAAAAAAGTTGCTCCGATTTCAAATTTTTTTTATATATTTGCGTTTCAGATGATACTACACAATAGTAGTGTAGGCTATGGTGATCCTAATTTTTTCGATAAAAAAAAAAGTTGCTCCGATTTCAAAAATTTTTATATATCTTTGCGTTTCAGAAGATACTACACAATAGTAGTGTAAGCTATAGTGATCCTAATTTTTTCGATAAAAAAAAGTTGCTCCGATTTCAAAAAATTTTATATATCTTTGCGTTTCAGATGATACTACACAATAGTAGTGTAAGCTATGGTGATCCTAATTTTTTCAAAAAAAAAAAGTTGCTCCGATTTCAAAAATTTTTATATATCTTTGCCTTTCAGATGATACTACACAATACCTCTTTTGCAACTGGTAGACCCAATTTGTGGCAACTTGTTCGAAAGCTCAATAAAAAAGAAAAAAAGATGGTGCGTGATCTTAATCTCCGAAAATTCCTACATACCATTTTTAAACGAAATCGGAGATGGCACCCCCTCCACCATCCTTAAAGGTGAGAAGTTTCCTACTTAAAGCTTTATAATATTGTATTGTCTCTGTAACTATAAGTCCACAACAAATTTGATGTTGATCGGATATGTACATGTTGGTCAAAATTGACTTACCAGATTTTCCAAGAGGTAGGGGGGCGTCGCACAGTGGGGCAGAAAGCACAAAAGATGCGATAAAGTCCCACAGTGCAATGGATATATTCTTTTGTAGTCAGGAATGTTTAAAATGAATCACTTAATGATCCAAAACAAGAAAAAAGTATGAAACTCGTAGACAATGATTGTGTAGAAATAAAATTTTGGACTTCCATTGTCTTTATTTATTTTAAAACACGACGTTTCGGTTAGTAGGTACCTCTAACCGTTATCAAGTGTAAACTAAACAATCTAGTCTTTAGGCTACTACTTATACTACTTGGTGTGCAGTCAGGTGTGACGGCCCGCCCCCTTTTTTAATCCTAAGACGCCTGTTTTCCTTAAGGAGTTGTTTCCATATGTTTGGTATGTCCGTGCTTCGTTGACTGAAAACTTCTTTATTCTGCATTATAAACGCAGCTTCAATAAACTTTCGTTTTCGCCAATGCGACTCCTTATGTAAAACTTTAGCTTCTGACCACTGAATCCTGTGATCATTTGACCATGCATGATCTGCTAAACCGGATTTTTCAATATCCCCTAATTGGGTACTTTTTAGATGTTCATTTACTCTAACCTGAAGAGGGCGTTTCGTTTCACGTACATATGATTTACCACACTCACACGGGATTTGGTAAATACATTCCTTATTATTTGAGGGATTGTCTGGTTTTGTTTTGGTTACAAAACTTCTTATCGTATTTCCCGAAGAAAATACTGTTTTTATATTATAGTGTTTAGCTATTCGTCTTATATTTTCTGAAATCCCTTGAACATATGGAATGTTAATAACACCTAACGGATTATTATTTTGAGAATTTGGTACTCTTACTTTCAAGTGAAAGATAAGTTTTACGCGCAAAATGATGGACTCCCAATGGGTTCATCTCTTTCGCCAGTGGTAGCAAACATCTACATGGAGTGGTTCGAAGACCATGCGATCAACACAGCAAGAGTCAAACCAAAACTATGGCTACGATACATGGATGACACATTTATTATATGGCCGGAAAATGAAGACGAACTACAGAATTTTCTACACTATTTAAACGGTATTCGACCAACAATCAAGTGCACCATGGAAATTGAAAAAGATTCGGCCTTACCTTTTTTGGATGTTCTTGTCAAACGATCAGACAGAAACATTCAAACCACTATATATAGGAAACCTACACACATGGGACAGTACCTAAATTTAAGGTCTAATCATTCTGTTGCTACAAAACAAGGAGTTATAAGAAGTTTGTATTTAAGGCTCTATCAGGCATAATATCTTTAGTAAAGTAGCTGAAAACCACATCATTATAATTTTCATTGATTTTAGAGCAGAAAAACCAAATGTTTAAAAAATATCTTCAAAAATTCGCAATTAAAGTGTCTTTTTAGCTATTGGCCAATTATATACCTCGCTACCCTTAGGCTACAAACTTTTTGCCTCGGGATAAAGTATATAAGTAATTAACAATAATATGTGTAGATGTATATGTATGTAGTACAACCGTGGATTTGAGGGGGGGTAACGTGGTAATTACCCCCCCCCTAGAACAAAAAATATGCACTTTTGGTTATTGATTAACAAATAATTTTTTTGTGGACTATTACCCCCCCCCCCCTAGATTTTCACCCAGATCCGCGGTACCTTATATTTTACATATCTATACTAAAACTAAAACACATATTTCGTTAATTTTGGAAAAAAAATGTATTAGGAGCTAAATGTGGTAATAATAAATTTTTGACAGATTTTACAAAAATTGCAGCTTGCAGAAATGCAACAAAAAATCCCGCATTTTTTTTATACGAGAATAATGTACTCACCATAGTGATTATCTGTCATAATTAAAATTATTTAAACCAAACCTAATCAACACTAAAAATTATGACAAATTTGATTCATTTGTGTTCTTAAAACAACTACGCAACGTCAGTTTTCAAAACACGCTAACTTTGACAAGGTGTTTTATTCATTTGTTTGACGTTTGACTATCCGAAGCTAACTTGCTATGGTAAAGCGATTATTAATAAATAGTTTTTAGTAAAAATATCTCACATATTAGGTAAACGAGTTCTGCACTAAATCACATATTTTCTTGATTTTGCCCCTCTGTGCGTCGGTTTTACAATTTTAAAAATCTAATTGGAAATTCTTGATTCCCATCCTCAAAAGTCCCTGCATACCAATTTTGAACGATATCGGACATAATAAGATATTACCCCCCCCCCCTCCAGCATTCCCAAAGGGGGGGAGCTGTGAACTTCATAATATCATTATATTATATTGTCATCGGAACTCTAAGTGTGTACCAAATTTGAAGTTGTTCTGATGTCTAGAAGTTGGTTAAAACTGAGTTAAAATTGAGGGTCGCGCAAGCCCTCTCATATAACCCATTGTGCGCCAGAGACCCCATGGTCCCGCCTGATTCCCGCCTGGGTCACCAGGGCCCCGGCGGGGATCCCCGGCCTCTCGCCCAGGCGAGTCCGGGCCTGTTACGTATTGTTTTCTTTTGCAACAGAATTTTTTCTAATACCAAGGGTGTAATGTAATGCGAATATCGCCAGATGTAACAAAATAATGCAATATTTATTTATTTATTTATTTAATCATTTAGCATATTAAATGAAGCCTCAACTACTTTTATTGACATATAAAAGCGCATTTTTTTATTTGTGTATTAGTTAAAAGAAACTGTCAGAAAAGGTTGAGGAAAATAATACAAATATGAAGGTAAGTCAACTAGATATTTTTTTGTACTTTGTACCACAGAAATACTCTGCCAATATATGGGCACCTAAGCTCACACTAGGTACTATAGTTATACTGTACATGTGAGCTAATATAGCTTATTCAACTCCAGACTCAATTACCTTTCGTTTGATACCACATAAGCCATATTTTGACCGAACTGAACCGAACCTCTAATTTTTTTAACCTACCCCCACCCTTTAAAAAAAAAAAACTAAAATGTATTTTGTTTAATTCCAGACTCAATTACCTTTCGTTTGATATCACACACGCCATATTTTCACTTAAACTGTATTTTTTTAAATCTAACCCCACCCTTCTTTAAAAAAACTCCACACTCAATTATCTTGCGTTTTATAGCACACACGCTATATTTTCACATAAACTCTAATTTTTGAAATCATCTCCCACCTTTTTATTTAGCTTATGTCCAGTGGATTTTGTTCATTTTCAAATGAGCTCTCGAGCCTAGAACCCGCCTAGGTACCAAATTTCATTCAAATGAGGCAAGCGGTTTTTGAGTTATGCGCGTTGATCGTTACAGACAGACATACAGATAGACAGACAGACCGACATACAGACGGCGCGACAAAAAATTTTCAAAATCATTTGAATTGCAAAGATATATAAATTTTTTTTTAAATCGGATAACTTTTTTTTTTCGTAAAAATTAGGATCACCATAGCTCACCCTACTATAGTATAGCTATGCTAGTTTTTCTGTGCACACGTTGGTACATTTGGCGATTTCAATTTTAAAAATATCCAGTTTGTCCACGATTGGGTGCAGGAAAGGTACAAATATCAAAAAAATTCCGATTTAGATTCTGATTTTTTGGAAATTGCTCTTGCTTGGTCTCAAACTAAGATGTTAAGCCAAATCAATAAATAAGCAGGAGCAATTCCCAGAAAATCAAAATCGAAAATTTGTTGTCATTTTTACCTTGTGTGCACTCAATCCGTGGACACACTGTATAAACTCAATCCGTGGACACACTGTAAAACTAAAATCGCGTATGTACCCCTTTTCAAGAAGGAAGTGTCTAATAAGCCGACAATGCGGGTCCTTAGCCAAAATGCTAAAGAGCTGAAAATCCTGTGTCATTATGAACATTTCTGTTGGTTAAGTTAGGTTAGAATCTTTGTTTATAGGTCTCAAAAAAATATTCAAAATGTTTAGTCAAATCTATAAAAGATGGCCTTGGTAAAAGGGCAAAAAATTAAAAGTCATGAAGAGTTAAAAACAGCTATAAAAGAATATGAAAAAACAATAAACTCAGAGCTGTGGAATAGAGACGCAAAATTACTTGGTACATTGAAGAACAAAGTCCCTAAAAGGGTAGAATGTGCTAATTCCGAATTAAGGGACTATTCAGTAACATACTGCTGCACCAAAGGTGTACGTGCCAAGGCTCTCTCAAAAGTTTACACTTTTGAAAAGGAATCTATAAGTTCTAACCTAGCAGAAACAAACCTTTTTATTTTTTTTTAACAAAGAATTTACGAGTCAAATTTGTTGTCACCTGTCACATTTACTATATACAGTTATTTATTTATGAAATGACCCTTTTATTTAATGTATTATGTTTTAATTAAAAATATATACTTACCTACAGCCCCCATAAGACTTACCTAAAGAACCTTTAAAATTTTTTTTAAAGAAAATTTGAAGCAGAATTTAAAAATAAAATTAGTGTACTACATCTAATTCTACAGGAAAATTCTAAGAAATTTTCTAAAACTTTTTATTTTTTGATATCTATGCTACAAATACCACAAACCTTTTGTACTTTGTGAGTTTATTATTTCTGATAAAGTAAAACTGTTGGTTTTTATTTATAGCGTGAAATTGAACACATATTTCAGTGATCTTAGATTTTTTACAGGGTGCATCAAATAAGTTACTTAAAAAAAACATTTTGCAAAAAAATATAATATTTATTTTATTATGTAATTAAAACACAAATAAGCAGTGGCGGATCCAGGGGGGGGGCACTAGGGGCACTTGCCCCCCCCCCCGAGAATTTTTTTAATATACAAAAAATGAGTAAAAAGGAATGTTTTTGCTAATGAAAATTCAAAATTTTTGCCTGCGGCGCATGAAAGTATCTATTGTTTATTATCATCGAAATTACAACCACTGACTAATTCAATAAAATGCTGCTTAAAAAATATATACCGTTTTTTACCAACAGAGAATGTCACCTAAAGTGACCCCCCCCCGAGAAGCACCTCTGGGTCCGCCCTTGCAAATAAGTTATATAAAAATAAAAAAGAAATAAAATCTTTCACTTTAAATTTTGATATTTGCAATTTTGAAAAACTTACATCTGTACCATAGTATATACCCGAGAAGACCGATCGGTATATACCATATATATATATTTTTCTATATTTAAAAAAAAATATAATACTAAGTATTTGCTTTTCTTACTCCAGCAATACTACACTTATAATATCTAGCTTTTGTAGTTTCAGAGATATTAAAGGAAAACTATTATATTTTTCAAAAATTATTGGTGACAGGCTAAATTTTGTTTTTCTTGCGTTTCTCCTGTGGGTTGGTCAAAAACTAATAAATAGTTGGTAATAAGTTATTGTAGATATTATAAAAGTTTGATGCTAATAGGTCCAAAACTATAAAAGTTATAAAAGCCAAATAAAAAAATGTTTTATAATATTTTAAACAATAAAAACATAATATTTTAGTTTGTTACATTTAAAAATTTAGACTGAAACATATAGTTTTTATTAACTTTTTTTATATATTATATAATATATATATATATTATATTTTTATATATGTATATCCATTTTTTAAATAACTTTTTGACATCCTGTAGACCCCAGAGAAGGTTGAAAGACCATGTTGTTAAACTTTTAAACAAATAAAATAAGTTGTTCTTCCAATTTAGGTATAGGGACAGTAAAGAGTTTTTGTTAGAAGTTAAAAATACATTAAAAAGTTTTTGGATATGTTTTATTTTTATTTCTACCAATAAGTTTACTTTTTTACGTTCCTAACCCACCCAGCAATGACTAGAAAATATATTATTTAAAAAAAAATTGAGAAATAACACACACAAAAATGTTTTATTTGGGTGTATTTGGACCTATCTTAGCAACCTCATCATGAAATTCTCATTAAAAATAGTGTTTAAAACTGTAACGAGCTAAAAGAAGTTTGGTCAAAATCCATTAATGCTTTTAATAGTTTTGTGACAGAAAATTGAGAAATTTTTTTTACTAGAGCATAGCATCAATATGCGGTTTTCAGGATATAGTAGAACACATTTTTCTTAATAATTTCTGTTATAAACTCGGGTATAACCAAAAACTTTGTGGGAGCTTTCGTTTTTGAGATATAACATTTTTTTTTAAGGCTATATATAATAGGGTGGTGTAAAGTTCCCTTGGAGTGTGCTAATGGGCTAGGAAGGTATCACACACGTCATAAATCCATTTAGTTTAAATGTGTTTCCCATGGTGTTTCCTTACTTTTATCCCTGATTTGTCACTTTTCATAAAAAGTGACACCTTTATTCCTAAAAATCGAAATGAAAAGTGACAAAAGTATGAAAAAAACATTTTGGATAATTCTTTGAACCCTATAAAGAAAGATTCTAAGCTAACTTAACCAAAAGAAATGTTTATAATGTCATTGTCGGCTATTTAGACACTCCCTTTCAGGGAATACTAAAAAAATGACTTTTTTATGTAAATTAATGCTCAATGTGCCTTATTAAGGTTCTTAGAGTATGTTCTGGTTAAAATATGGATCCAATACGTATATTAAATATATATATTAAAAAGAATGAATGAAACATGAATATATAACAAAATTATAATAATTAAACATAACCTTTATTTTAAAGTCAACCTTATTATAACACAAATGCAAAACTAAAACAAAAATCTCTATTCTGGTGCTGTTAAACAAAATATCCATCCAATAAACATTTAGCTTAAGTTTAAAAATAGATGTTGCTAATAGATCCTAAAAAGCAACATGTAAAAATTTTCTTTTTTGCCGATCCTGCATATTATATAAACTTTTTTCAATAACAGCCGCAACAGAATTAATTTCGTATTTTAAAATCTACTAACGGCGCACAGTGGGGCCGGGACACATAAAAGTTACCAAAAATTCTATATATATATATATATATATATATATACATATATATATATATATTTATCGGTTTCACAACGTTCTACGTCTTCCGATACACAATCTCCACTCGTTTCTGTTTGCCCATAATTCATCATCTAGGCCTCTTATTCTTATTTCACTATCTATTCCTTCTCTCCAGCTTCTCCTCGGCCTTCCTCGTTTTCTTCGGCCAGTTGGTTTCCATTGTAATATTTGTTTAGGTAGTCTTCCATCATCCATTCTTTGTACATGTCCGTACCACACCAGTTGTTTTGTTCTTATATCATCCACTAGAGTACGTTCACCCACTGTCATAATTTCTCTTATTCTTTGATTGGTAACTCTTTCTCTTTTTGATTTCCCTGCTGCTCTTCTCCAATAGTCCATATCCGTAGCGGAAAACATTTTTTCTGTTCTATCTTTGATTGGCCATATTTCTGAGCCGTATGTAATAATACTTTTAACAATGGTGTTCATATATATAAGCTTTTTGTTATGTTTTGATATACTCTGGTCCCAAATTATTCCATTTAATAAAGTTATTGCTTTTCTTCCTTGTACGTTTCTATCTTTTATAGCTTTGTCTACTGTTCCGTCAGCTGTAATTTTTAGACCCAAGTATTTATACTCATCACAGGACTGAATTCGCTGCCCAGTATTTAAGATTAGATCCTGTTTCGTTCCACCAATACACATATACTCTGTCTTATTGATATTAACCTCTAGTCTAGTGGGGACTAGAGGTTAAAAACCAAAAATTCTATATGCATATAATGTTTATTGTAATTGTCTATAAACGTATTTTTATTCTTAAAATTAATAATTTAATGAAAAATTATTGTCGCACGAGCAGTTAGCCGACGTGTGCGGTACGCTAACGCAGTACTTACATATAGCAACAAAATTTAATATTAAAACTTAAAGTAATTAAAAAAAACAACAACCCTTATGTTCGCTGATTGTAATTTCATTATCTAGATAAAATAACCTTTAATTTGATATCCCACAACCCATGTTAATAAAATGAATAAATTTAAAAATGATCTATTTAAAAAAGTATATTTAAAGGAATAAAAAAAAAACAAAATAAAACTAAACTACGCTATAATTATCACAATCTGAAGTAGCGGGGAGACGATGAAGATGGATTTTGCCAAATAATTTTTTGGGGGTCTTTTGATTGCGGATTCCCGACCACCAATTTTTATGGAACCAGCCAGGTAACGAAAGCAAATTTACTTCTGTCTTTTTCTCGGATGAGATTGTTCCTTGATAACCCAACGTCTACAAGAACCGAGAGCGCCTCATTTTGTGACAATTGATTGTTACTCGTTTCTTTTACTAATTTTGTTAAAAAGTTTATGTATTCAGAAGCTCAATCGGGATTTAAAGATAATTCTTTTAAAAGTTTGGAAGCTTAAATATGTATTATAAATAACTCCATTTGGGCAGCATATAATATTTCCTCAATTGTGTTTTTTTTTTCACAAATGTGCAGTTTTCTGACGTTTACTGTTTTCACTGCTTTCTGTAAACTCTGTTAGCAGACGACTTTACTTTACTTTGTAATAGACAAATTTTGGAAGTTAAATTACTTTCCAACCAATTTCTGTTCGTTCGAATAAAAGTTGACTCATTTCTAGCAGCTTTTTTCCACTTCTCTTTAAACTATAACATACATTTTAACACTTTTGGTCTGAATTTAAAGACGGACATTCTTTTACTTTATTAGTTTTTTTTATTTAAATAAAAAATTTTCGAACCTAATATTTCTAAATTCTGTCTTTATTAAAATATAACTAACTTATTTTCTCCTGTCATTTTAAGCGCACAATATACCAAACTATAATTAATTATTATCTATAGTGATCCTAGTGAAAGCTACAAGAACAAAAAATGCGTTGATTTTGCCAAAATTATATATCTTTGCTTTTGTGAAAAATAATTTGAAGCATTTTTGGATTTTGCCTTTTTTCTGTATGTATGCCTGTCACTTTATATAACTGTAACCAAAGCTTATAACTCAAAAAATATTTATTCCATTTTTTTAGGAAATTAATAAATAGTTGCGGAGAAAATAAGTATTTATTTCTTATTACAATTCTGATTTTAATCTTTTAAGCTTAAATGCCCAAGAATTGGCAGAATATAATTCTAAAATATGTTTAGTCCCTTTTTTAACTAGACAAAGTTGTTAATAAACCAAAACAGAGTGATAATTTTTTATTAAATTTAAATTATAGTGTGTGGGACATTTAGACGGAAATGTGGTTTGTTAAAATGCCACACAATATGCAAATGCTTGAAACTCTGGAAATCGTTTTCTTGAGTTAAACCGCAAAATACCGCAAAAAATGCTTATACCATATTAAAGATGAGGTTTTGTCGAAAAGGAAGTAATAAAAGAGTGTGATGAATTCGAATGGATCCTTAACTTTTGAGACAGCTGAAACTACAGTTTTAAAACAAAACTCAATTTCTGTTACGTTTTGATTAGAATTTAATTATCTAAATAACAAAAAAAAAATAAACTAAATAAATTTATACCAAACAAATCTATACTTACCGTAGTTAGTGCTGGCCATTTACTTTTTAGTTCTAAGAAATTCTGTCACAGAGAAAATGACCTTTGAAAGTACCAAATATTTTGCTTTAAAGAATGCATATGTGACACAATTAAAATGACGTTACCCTTGACAAGCACTGTCAACTGTTTTGTTGTACGCACTTTTTCATGGATGCCTTAAATAAAGAAAGAGATGCAAGGAGGATAATTTTCAAACGTTTTTTTCACTTAAATTTCATATCCTGAGTTTCATATTTTTGGTAACTTTTATGGGTCCCGGCCCCACTGTGCGGCGCCGGCGCAAGTTCAGTTGAAGAAAAGGAATATTGGAGGAATTTCACGTTTTATTATTAACACAATAAAAACAATAGCAAAAAAATGTGGAAAACTTTAAAATAT
This sequence comes from Aspidapion aeneum, assembly GCA_963576565.1. Classification (NCBI taxonomy): domain Eukaryota; kingdom Metazoa; phylum Arthropoda; class Insecta; order Coleoptera; family Brentidae; genus Aspidapion; species Aspidapion aeneum. The sequence goes on from OY755048.1 coordinate 49,814,580, forward strand.
ATAGTGAATCCAGGACAAAAAATTGAATTATCTGAAGTTATTCTTGAAGACAAAAGGGAAGATAATAAGGAAATTATAGCAGATAAAATTAATAGTTATTATATTAAAAGCATAGAAGAAATAGTAGACTCCATTGACATAGGAGATTCTGAAAAATGTACAGAAATTCAGATTAATAAAAATGTGTTTTGAAAATTTTAGATTAATCTCATTAAACAAATTAAAAAAAAAGTCTGGAAACTAAATTGAAATGAAAATTATGGTGAAGTCCTAAACAAAAAACTACTGAAATTGACATTTAAAACTATTGGATATCCTTTACTGAATTTAATTAATTTATGCCTAAAATATGGTACATTACCAGATAAACTTAAATGTTCCAGTATAACACCCGTTCCAAAAATTGCAAATGTAAAAAAATGGAATGAACTAAGACCAATTAATGTCCTCTGGGATATCGAAAAAGCTTCTGGAAGAATTGGTATATGAACAAGGTTCGGAATTCATTAAATCTGAAAAAATTTTAGTCAACTGTCAATCAGGGCTTCGAAAAGGATACTCTACTGAAACAGCACTTCAATACGTTTTGGAAAATTGGAGAAGAAGTCATGAAGAAAACGAATTTGTAGTTGCTACATTTTTGGACTTTAAACGAGCTTTTGAGACAATTGATAGACAAAAATTATTAGTTAAACTTTCAACATATGGCATAAAAGGTAATATTTTAAAATGGTTTCAAAATTATTTAAGTGAAGGATATTAGAAAACGAAAATTTTAGATGTTTACTCTAAAGAAAAGTCAATAAATATTGGGACCACTATTGTTTATTTTGTATATAAATGATTTGCCTTTAACTTTAAAATATTGCTTTATACAACTTTTTGCAGATGACACATTAATCTATGTAAAAGATAAAGATCTTTCCGAAGCTACAAAAATTATGAATTCAGAACTTGAAATTATTGACAATTGGTTAAAAGTAAATAAATTAAAATTAAATACAGATAAGACCAAATGTTTAATAATAGGAAATTATAATGATAATTTAAAGTTAAATATTTTTGTCGAAAAAAGTGAACTAAACATAATTAATTCATTTGAATATCTTGGTTTCATAATAGACTCAAAATTAAATTTCCACCAACACAATGTGGCGTAAGAAAAAATTTTTCATTTGAAAAAATGGAAATAAGTTAAAAATAAAAATGAAATTAAGTTAAATTAAAATTAAATATAGTTAAGATGATAAATAAAAGATACATAGTTTGATGGTTGATTAGTGCCTTCACCCAAAAAAATGTGAATTCTCCACTTCCCACTCCTGTTCAGGATACCTCTTTTTCGCTGGATTTTCAACTAGTAATAGCATCTATTTGAACCCTGGCATTAGCTTGCTGGGGGTACGAGAGTCTTTTGAAGGTTTTTGAAAGCTGATGATGGGTTTCTTTAGACTCGAAACATGTCCTAAATAAACCCCGAAACAATAAAGACTTTAGTGGAGAAGACATTCAGTTTTTCTTTGTAATTTGCAAACTCCACTTTGAGAAATGGACTATTTTTTCAAATATATATTTATTTTTAGATATCTCTTTAGGTCTTAGTAATGTTAAAAACAAACTTTTTTGTTTAATTTTTTCTTAAATTCATAGTTCTTTTAATTAAATAAATTCATTGAATTAAAACAATTAGCCACGTGATTCAAAACAGGCCGTCTACCAATCAGCTGCGAGTGACGTCACAAAACAGTAAACGCCTCGAACGAACCTATTTTCTGTGTTATTTTCTTATGGATGGTAATGTTTGCTTTGGTTTAAAGTGCGAATTATCGTCCTAAATTAGATTTTATTTTGTGTTTTGCTTATAAAAATATTTCCAATGGAAAACGGATTTTCCAAAGCCGATAGCTCCAACTGGCCAATGCTGAATTCCTTTATGGTGGCAGGCTTCTTTGCCAACAACAGTGATTTTTGTACTGCAGAATTTAGAAACGTTAAAATGTTGATGTAAGTATTCGATGAGTTGTTTTGTATATAACTGAAAGTTCTTTTATGATATTCTTCGCCTACTTTTACTCATTTAGATTTTGAGGTTAGGTTATATGTTTTGCTTTTTCGTTTAATATGCCACTTATAATAGATTGAATTAAATACCCAATCATTATTATTTGAAGCATTAAGAAACAATCAAAAATTGCAGGACAGGGAGGCAAAAAGTATACAACGACCAGCAATTCTTGAAGTACTGCAGATTACACTGCATAGTCCTGCGTAGGTACTGCCTAGTCCTGCCTATGCACTGCCTAGTCTTGCATATGCACTGCTCAGTCCTACATTTGGCTTGCATGTGCACTGCCTAATCCTGCATTTAGAGGTTCTCCCTAGTCCTGCCTAATAACTGCCTAGCACCGCCTAAAAATTTGTACACCTTTCTGAATATATAGTTGTTCACCCCTTGTAATAAACATAACCTCAAAAATGTCATCGTCATTTACGAAATAGTTATATATAACGTGAGAAAAATTAGAATCAATTTAGTTATACTCACATCAAAGTAATCTTCACAAATGTAAAGTGAATATGTATTAGATAAGACCCTTGGGCCTCCTCAAGCAAGTTCTAGCCCCTTTTTCCGTTCTTTTACTGCTGTAAGCACATGAATAAATAGTTTTTCAGGTGTTGTTATGCTAGTATTCGAACACTGAGGGACTACAGACGATTTATAGGACATTTTTTTACATAAAAAACAGTAAAAACACAGACCAAAAACAAATAAACATTTGAATGCCGTGTATCTGTCCGCGAGTTTACTGCGCTGTGACGTCATTGCAACGCCATGCTAGAAATGAGCGTTTTAGCGGCAAATTCAAATCTGAAATTAGAAAACTTGATTTTAAATGTAGTCATGATAAAACATACTATTTTAATAATTTTGCGTAGCAAATTAGGGACCTATGTATCATTCTAAGCACTTTTCTAAAATTTGTCAAATACAATATTGAAAAATATTTTTTGTAGGTGATTCCAAACATCAAATTATTATACATCAGTTTGCCAATGGCCTTTTGGATTGGCTTGGCTCCAGATTTGATAAACAATGACAGACCAACTTTAAAAAAGATCTATAAGATTTACAGATTTTATGCCAGCTTCCACTCCGTGGGATTTGGTGTCGCACAGATGGCTAAAGTCCTTATAATGCTAAGAGGCAAGGAACGTGACTTTAAAGCTATTACTAACTGCTTTATGAACGCAACCATTTGCCTTATATTATTGTTAAAGTGCAGCTTTGTGAAAGGTATACCGGGTGGACCAAAAAAAAATCGGACAAAATTTGTTCATTATAACTTTTGAATTATACAATCGATTTTAATGGGACAAACTGCACCTGGCAGAGAATTAATTAGGGTTTTCATTAAACATATTTTTTTGTCCATCATCTTAAAATCCAAGATGGCAGACAAAATTAAATTGTAGCCTTCAAAGATGCTCGTTTATTCTTGTGTTTCGAACATGTTTTAATTATTTTTTTTTAATTAGTAAAAAGCTGCATTCGCATCAGTGGATCTAAAAAAATATTTTTGTCTCGACCATTGTTTGGCATATTATACGACTGCCGATGATTAAAGTTTATCGCCATTCAAAAGTTTAAGATGGCGGACAAAATCATACTTGATTCTTCAAAATGGCGTGTTTATTCTTATTTTCCGAAAATGTTAACCACCACACCGATTTTATTAATTTGTACCCCGCTATGTGGGGGAAAAGTATAAATTTAAAAAGAAAAACTAACAAATTTTCGAAAAACAAGAATGAACACGCCATTTTCTAATAATTCTGTCGGGCATCTTAAACTTTTAGATGGCGATAAACTTTGATCATTATCTTTAAAAAGCAATCAATTCTTACCAGGATGTTTTTTAATCCATTAAAATCGGTTCAGTAGTAATGAATTTATAAGGAAATAAATGCAGACATGAATGGCAAGGCAATCGTATAAAATGCCAAACAATGGTTGAAACAAAAATATATTTTTAGAACCACTGATCCGCTTTTGCTGATTCATACCTTGTTGTGTGTGGCAAAAACGCAGCTTTTTTACTAATTTAAAAAAATAATTAAAACATGTTCGAAACACAAGAATAAACGAGCATCTTTGAAGGGTACAATTTAATCTGGTCTGCCTTCTTGGATTTTGAGATGGCGGACAAACAATTATATTAAGTCCAAACTGTGATTGATTCTCTACCAAGTGCAGTTTCTCCCATTAAAATCAATGGTATAGTTCAAAAGTTATAATGGAATAAAAATTCTCCAGTTTTTTTTGGCCCACCCGATACATGTGGTAAGGCTACGTGTCAATTTACTAGAAATACTCTCGATAACTGGACTGACTGGATCAAAGCTGTCAGAGTGCCTGACACACACTATTAAAAATCTTTTTGTTTTCGAAAAATTCTCTTGAGCTTCTGGAGAGTATTTTTCTCACACACACGTTACCTTACCTAACAAAGGATGGGTAATACCGGGGATACAATCGAAAATGTTTGTGTTTGCTCATAAAGCTTAGTTTATTTTAGTAGAACTTTATTTTTATAAATTATTATTAAGAAATTGAGCAAATAGCATCACACATGGATGTTAAATATTACTGAGTATTGTTATTGAGTAAAATATATACAGTGTGCCAACTCCTAATATAAAATTTGATTTCTTAGGTAACATATCAAGGGACATAATTTTGTCAATTTGGAAATATGAACAAAATATTTTGATAACTAAGAATAACGAGTTGATAAATATTTACGATAAATATGTCAAAAAATTATCGTCAACCAACAAAAAATATATAGCCGGCGCCGGATCGATCATATTATTTTTTGCATTTGCTCCAGCTTTTGTAGGTAGGTACAATCAGTGGCGGTTCCTCCATAAGTGCACATTTGCACGTGCACTCCCAAATTATACTTAAAAAAATATTAAACTTTGATCATTCCTTAATTTAATTAATAATTACCCCAAAAGGAATTCACTAAAGACTGGAATATTATCTAGAAATTAATACCCGGTATGTATGTGTTTGTATTCGTGTTCAAACCAAGCTCGAAGCTAATTCTTTACGGTAATTTACTGGAACCAAATTCTATGCACCGAGGATGTTATGTCGCATGCTAATTACGAAATATAGAAAGAGAGGACGACATGTCCCAATTGAATTTTACAGTACATATAATCTGAACCTTCCTTCGGCGCCGTGCTTATACAAAAACTAGCCTCGATGCCGCCCGCACCCCCGTGATGCGTTTCATTTTAGAGCAGTTCACGCGCACTTTTCAGTAGTACGCGCTTAGACAACTTCCTACTATCGGTCGGGCGCTGGCGGTTTGCTTTGATTTCGACGATTTGGTATTTACGACAATGACGGAAGTTTCAAATTCTGATAGCATTAGCGTGCAATATTTAAGGGCAATTAAATTTTCATCTTTGCCGTTAGAAGAGAAAATACTGGGTTCGTCAACGATCGTTTGGCCATTGAAAATATGTGAATTGAAGTAAGGTCGCTATTTAAATAAATGGCACTAAGAGAGATAAATAGTTTCGAGCTGTTGTCAAGTTAGCAATTCAAGAAAATGGTTTTCTTTTCGAGATCTAATGACGTTACTCTTACCGGCTGAGTGGGCTCAACAGGGAGGACGGTTTGAGCATCTAATAAATAAGAAGTAGAGCTTAAACTGTATTGAAACCTGCTTCGTAGGGTTTACTGGTATTTCATTTTTGAAATGCCGGATTTTTGTTACCGGACTGGAAGAATAATAATACTCGGAAGGTTATTAATTTAAGAAAAAACCCTTGATTTTAATTGCTGTAGCGCCATCTCTTGGATATAATTTGAACTGTATGATTCATAATCAATACTGCGAATCCGTAATAATCAATACTGTGAATCCATAAAATGTTACTCTTACCGGCTGCGTAGGCGCAACAGGGAGGACGGTTTGAATATCTAATAAATAAAAAGCAGAGCTTAAACTGTATTGAAACCTGCTTCGTAGGGTTTACTTGTGTTTCATTTTTGAAATGCCGGAATTTTGTTACCGGACTAGAAGAGTAATACTAGGAAGGTTATTATTTTAAGAAAAAACCCCTTGATTTTAATTGCTGTAGCGCCATCTCTCAGATATCATTTGAAATGTATGACTAATAATCAATACTGCGAATCCCCAGGTAGCAAGGTCACGTTTTTTAAACGTCAAAAACAGGTTATTTTTAATAACCATTAACGTCTCCAATCTGACGTGTAAATGACTTTTAAATGACGTTCAAAAGACACACCCAAAATGACGTAATTTTTAGATGTTTTAAAGACGTCAGCAATATGACGTATTTGGGACCAAATCAGAATATTAGACACACACACACAGACACAAACCTATTTATGACTTTTTTTAAACTCGTCTGAATATATGAAATGTTCCCTGCAGTTGATAATACTGAAGGAAAGACACAGAAGGTGACTCTTCTGTGACTTAGACCTGGAAGTACTGGAACAGGTACAGCGGTGTTCGTCTGTGAGGTACAGATCAAAATAGACCTATACCTAGACTTACACATCTCCACCTTAAAGCGAAAGAAGCCTCGAAGTTTGTCTTGATTTAATATTTAATTTATTTTACATATGTACCCCCACATTCCGTATAAATTCAGTCAAGTACTGACTGGGGCACCATCTATGTAAGTATGAGTGTATGTCCCTTGGACAAAGTGTGCAGTGTGGGTAGTGACCAATATATGACGCTTTTCAGACGTCAAAAACTACACTACGAAAAGACATAACTGACGCCTTAAAGACAACATTTTTTGGTAGATGACCTGCTGGTCATCCAAATGACCACTTTTCGACGAAAAAAAGACGTCATTTGAGGACCCCTTGCTACCTGGGTCCGTAATAGTCAATACTGCGAATCCGTAAAATGTTAAAGGAGGTTACTACACGCACAAACAAAATATTTAAGCACGACTTTAATAAAAGAGCTAGGTTATTAGTAAGAAGAAATTATAAAAAAATTGAATTTTTGTCGATTTAATGTTTCCTGATTAAAGCTAAAATAACGAAATAAATAATAATGGCTATTTCTTCGTCTTTTAAAAGTGGAAATCTTACTGTGGTTGCTCCTGTTTAGTAATAAAATACTCTGCCAATCTATGGGCACCTAAGCTCACACTAGGTACTATAGTTATAGTGTACGTGTGAGCTAATATAACTAAAAACTGAAATATATTTTATTGAACTCCAGACTCAATTACCTTTCGTTTGATACCACACAAGCCATGTTTTGACTTAAAACTTTAATTTTTCAAATCTACCCCCACCTTTTGTTTTTAACTAAAATGTATTTTGTTTAACTCCAGACTCAATTACCTTTCGTTTGATATCACACACGCCATATTTCCATATAAACACTAATTTTTTAAATTTACCCCCACCCTTTTTTTTACAGTAAAATGTATTTTATTTAACTCCAGACGCAATTACCTTTCGTTTGATATCACACACGCCATATTTTTACATAAGCTCTAATTTTTGAAATATACCCCCACCATCTCGACCCAAAACCCAGCGTAATACCAAATTTCATTAAAATCGAGCAAGCGGTTTTTGAGTTATGCGCGTTGGTCCTTACAGACAGACAGACATACAGACAGACAGACAAACAGACAGACAGACAGACAGACGACGCAACAAAAAATTTGAAAATCATCTGAAACGAAAAGATATATAAAAAAATTTTGAAATCGGAGCAACTTTTTTTTTTCAAAAAAATTAGGATCACTATAGCTCACACTACTATAGTATAGTAGTAGTGTGAGCTAACTATTAATAAATTTTGAGTCACAGCGGCAACCGCTCATGAATATGCGCGTGTTTGGTCCCACACTGACTTTTTGCTTTCCGTAAGTTCATTCTTTTTTATACGCTTTTCATAAAGGCTAAACGTTCGATGTCGAGCACTGTATATGTTAACTAGGTATGATACATTTATTATTTATTTATAATTACAATAATAATAGGTAGGTATCTAATATCTAACTAAATATCTCATTTTTTAATTATTTTCTCTAAATTATATGATATGACGAGCCACTCGATGGCCCAAAATGTTCGCGTTTTTACCACACGCCGCCACTGGGTACAATGATTCCATTTAGCCCAGTCATATTACAGTAGTGGCAAAAAGTAAAGCAACTTTTTTAAAAGTAAGATTTTTCGAGAACTAAACTAATACAATACCTTTATTTATTACTGGTATCTATATATCATATGTGCACAAAAAACAAAATAAAAAAGTTCGATCAGACACTTGTATGTGTGCGTGCAAGTACTGAAAAATAATGGAATTTCCTTCGACAGGTCGCCGGTTTGGCTTTACAAGCACATTTAAAAATAATTGTCGGTATTGACGATTGTAAATGGAAAGTTACGATACATATGGAATTTTATATGAAAAGGCACCTACCTCGGACTCTCTTGCGGCTCCAGTCAACGTTTAAACGTCCAGTTTTTCACCTCAAAATTCACTTTTTTGGGAACTTGATTTTTCTAGTGTCTTGTTGTGACGGTGGTTGTTTGCGCACTCATCGCGGCGGTGCTTGTCCTCGCACGTGTGCGGTGCCGTGAAAACCCAACGAGTCGTTAAATACCGAGATGAATTCCATCAAAGGAGCATGCGCCAAAATTAACGTCAAAATGTCTAATTTAAATTATTGGCGCGAATACCGTGATTGGCGCGAGATCGAAGAGCTTAACGTATAATAAAAAATTCAAGGTATAAAATAATGGTCAATTCTAATTTTTAGGTATGATTTTATGTTGGTTCGGTTCGGTTTTATAACCGGAGCACTCAGCAACTTTATCATTGAAAATAAATTTAGATTTTTTTTGGTTAATTATGACAACATTAAAAGAACATAATTTTTTTATATCCGTCACCATGTACATGGTGTCCCAAATTCGATGTTTTTGGAGGGTTTCGGGTATTTCTAGAGGGGCTAAAAAAAACTGATCCCCCTTTGCGACACTCACATTTCAAAAGAATGTTAAAGGTGAAAATCGCATTTTGATATAGCAAGCCGTTTTCAAACTACGAAATAAAAAAATTTATTAATATTTTTAAGAGGAATTTAAGTGTTAAATTAAATTTCATTTGTCACGTTTAGTTTTTGAGATATCACATAAAATTAATTTTTCTTTATGGGAGGATCCCTTTATTTCTTTATATTTTTGTATTTTTTTTATTTTTACCAAATATTTTAGTTTGCTTAATGAGTTTAAAATGTTTTAATATTATAAAATTATAAAAATAAAAAAATAATAAAGAGGTGATTAAAAAATAAAAATAAAGAAAACAACGAAAAAATAAAATATTGAGTGTGATACATCATTTTAAAGGAAATTTTAAGCTGATTTTAAAAATCGAATAAAAAAAGAGTTATTCTGTAAGAAAAATAACAACTTTATGCAATTTCTTAGAAACCAAAAGAGATAAATAAAAACCGTTTACATCTGTCAATTCTTCAAGAAAAGATCTATAAGAAAGCTATTTACACAAAAACAAAATGCAGACAAAAACACTCCGTAGCTTAAAAACGGCTTGCTATATCTAAATGTGATTTTTCACCTTTAGGCTTTTCTTCAAATTTGAGCGTCGCAAAGGGGGGGTCAGTTTTTTTCTCCCCTAGAAATACCCGATACCACAAAAAAACAACGAATTTGGGACACCCTGTACAGGGTGTGACAATGAAGTCGATTTTTTGAGAGGGAAAACCCTGTATATTTTTGCATTTTAAGATTCGTCTTTTCTTTCTGATTTCAAAAATATACAATATCTACGTGCTGCGATTAATATTTTTTCAGATATATGCAGTATTTCTTCTATATGATCTTGTGCATTTCACGTTTATTTTGTTTTGCCATGGGAGTATTGACTCTCAACTCCAATGTTTCTTCAAGTATTTCTTGATTGTGTTTGTATTTCAAATGATCACACAGATCCAAGTTTTTTGGGAAGGAGCATTTACATTCTAGGCATCTAAACATAAAAACACTTTCTGCATAGGAATACCTTTGTTTTTGTATGCCATGTTTACTTTGACAGTGTTTATTCAAATTAAATTGGGCACTAAATAATTTGTCACACAACTTGCACGTCACCGGCATTTTCAAGCATAAAAACGACGAATTTTCATCAAAAAGAACTGGGAAATGGGAATTATTAAAGTTTTGCTGTATAAAACCATACTGAAATATCTCTCAGTTGATTGGTTGGCAGAAGTGACAGATCAACGCTTGCGCACGTCTTTGGAATTCATCTCGGTATTTAACGACTCGTAAAACCCATATGCATATTTAAGAGCGCGAAAATTTAAATTATTTTAAACGCGCAGAAAAGGAAAAGAAAATGAAAAATAGGAAATTCATTGCTTGCACCAACAGTATGTATTGTAATATTGATAATAAATTCCTTGGTGGCAAAAAGTAGAGCAACTTTTTTGCTTTTTTAAATAAATTTGGTGAATTTTAGTTTCACATGAGATTTATTTATTGTTTCTTGTTCTACCGAGTACCTAAAATGTCTAAGGGAAAATATTTGTCGGTTGATTTAAAAACTAGAATCATCGAGTTATTTGAAAGTGGTGAAAAGCGAATTAATTTGGCAAAAAGATTTAATTTAAATAAATCTATTGTTTCTCGGATTATAAAGCAATATCTAAACTTTGGACATGTTAACACAAAAAAAAAATCAGGACGACCGAGAAAAACTTACGAGGGTGCTTCGCTAACTTCATATGAAGTTAAAAAAAACGGTCAAAAATAAGAGCGACAAAATTAATTTTTCCACAGCTGATTCACGACTAATTAGCGGCAAATTATCCACTATATTCGATTTCGATAGGTTATGTCTAAAGCCATTTTTAACGAGGGTGCCTCTTTAACTTCATATGAATTTAGCAAAGCATCCAAAAAACGGTCAAAAATAAGAGCGACAAAATTAGTTTATCCAGAACTAATTAACGACTAATTAGCGGTAAATTATCCACCATATTCGATTTCGATACGTCATGTCTGAAGCCATTTTTACGAGGGTGCTTCTGACTTAATTAACGGCAAATTATCCACCTAGTCGCGATTCGATTTGCGATGGGTGCCAACATATGAAGTTAGCGAATCACCGAAAAAAACGGTCAAAACTAAGAGCGACAAAATTAATTTTTCCACAACTAATTAACGATTAATTAGCAGCAAATTATCCATCATATTCGGTTTCAATATGTCATGTCTAAAGCCATTTTCGATAAGGATCCAAAAAAATGGTCAAAAATAAGAGCGACAAAAATAATTTTTTTAGAACTAATTCACGACTAATTAACGGCAAATTATCCACCTAGTCGAGATTTGATTTGCGATGAGGGCTTCGCTAACTTCATGCTCATAGCTTATCAAATAACCCATTATGCAAACATCACTTTAGAATAGTTAAAACGACTCATATAAAACCAAGTGAAGTTAATTTTGACCATGTATTTTCAGTTTACTTTCTTTATATTTAATAAATCTCAGGTATTTTTTCTGTTTTTTTTAATAATCATTTTGAGACACTCTGTAGGTATGTGACACAAACCATATATCAAAAATTTACCAAATTCTTAAAATGATTTTTTTTTTGCAAAAAAACAATGCTAATATCGGTTTTTTATGTTTATTTGCCGATAAGTTATAGCAAAAAAAACACAAAAAGGTACATTTTTCCATATTTCATTGGCGCGCATTTAAATAAGTATAGCTCGAAAACAAATCCTATGACCCCCAATTTTTTTTAGAAAAAATATCAGGAAGGTTTAGCCTTCAACTTATCTCAAATTCAGCTTATCTGACGCATCCAGGTAAACAATGTATTTAGTGCCTCCTCCTTTGACTCAATTTTATCAAACCAGAATACAAAATGTCGAAAATTCGGAAAAAATCATTTTGTACAAGAGATTTCTATTTATGTGACTTCACAAATTAAAAAGAAAATATTTGTTAAATCTTAGAATATAGCAGGTTTCGTTCTCTTTTTTTAGGTCCAATTGAAATTACAAACAATAATACCACGCAAATCGTTAGGTTGTTCCCGTTAGCGGCTTGGAATCCGTTCGATGAAGTTAACCAGTACTTTTGGGCTTATGCTTGGAACCTATTTCACACTTTGCAAATGGGAGCCAATTTGGTGACTGTTGAAACTACGTTTTATAGGTAATTAATAGGGGAAAGGGGGCAATATAGGGTAATTAACTTTATAGGCTTATATTTTTTATCGTTATTTAGAATTAGGTTAGCAAGATATTACAGTGTGCCTGAATGAAGTATAGGTTACATAAAAATGGTTCCAAAAACTAATTGCACATTTTGAATATTGACTCTTTCCTGACTTCAGAGTCATATTCATATAAATCCTAGCTGATCCTCTTCTCGAAATTTTATCAATTTTTTGCCTTTTTTCTAGTTAGTCTAGGCGCTGGCTCAGGTCACGTGTGATCCAATATGTGCGCTCAGTTTGACTATGGGGCTTTGTTAAGCACCCATAGGAGTATAAAAAAAGTTTGGTCACGTGGTCGACCTCATAGTCGTTTGGCCTCCATCTTTGAAAATTTCCGCCAAATTGATAGATTTTTTTGTTTACGCGTACCGTCCCACACGGGCGGGTTTTAAGAAAAAGCTGGCCATAACCCCTAAACACTAAAAAGAGCTACTTAATTGTGAATTTGCTATTAGTGCAATCACTGATGATCATGCTAGGCCCTGACCATGTCACGCCTAATTTGAAAAACAATTGCCATAGTAATGACAGATGAAACTTCCATTTAATTTTTTATGTTATTAGCGTTACCTAAATTTACAAAAGTTGATGGTCAAAAAGTCCTTTTAAAAGTTGCGCCTATTTTCAAAAAAATTTTTTAAACATGGATTTTGAATCTGGAGGAATGTAGCTATTTATTGTTGTCTGTATGTCTGTCTGTAACGACCAACGCGCATAACTCAAAAACCGCTTGCTCGATTTTATTGAAATTTGGTACCTACGCTGGGTTTTGGGTCGAGATGGTCCCATTTAAAAATGAACAAAATCCAACAAACACAAGCCAAATAAAAGGGTGGGGGTATATTTCAAAAATTAGAGTTTATGTAAAAATATGGCGTGTATGATATCAAACGAAAGGTAATTGCGTCTGGAGTTAAATAAAATACACTTTACTTTTAAAAAAAGGGTGGGAAAATTTTTTAAAAAATTAGTGTTTATGTGGAAATATGGCGTGTGTGATATCAAACGAAAGGTAATTGAGTCTGGAGTTAAACAAAATACATTTTAGTTTAAAAAAAAAAGGTGGGGGTAGATTTGAAAAATTAAAGTTTAAGTCAAAACATGGCTTGTGTGGTATCAAACGAACGGTATTTGAGTCTGGAGTTCAATAAAATATATTTCAGTTTATATATATATATATATATATATATATATATATATATATATATATATATATATATATATATATATAGTATAGATTGGCAGAGTATTTCAATACACATTCAAAGCGGCTTTCTGAAAGTTTCAAGCGATATTCCTGTAATTCCTTGGCGTATTGCTGCTTAGAAATTCGTCAATAGTTCGGGGTTAGTGTTTAGGTGTCCACAAAGGATCTGGAACTAAAACATGTCTACCAAGTGCGAAGTGAGTACGAAAAGTTCTTTGTGTCGCGTCGTATTCACAGATTCGTTACCAACTTTTAATAATAAATTTTTCGATAACGAAGGCACGATGGCGAGAAAATGGTAAGGCGCGAGCTACCAACCGACTACGCTAAGCTCTCTCAGTGATTCAGGCACAGTGGCGGTGCAAAATATGGGAGATTATCATGCCGGGCCCTGTATAATTAAATGAACAACCAGCAATATTCCATTAACGACATTGCAGCTTTACTTTAATTTAAAAAGCTTACGTTACATTTTTACTTTCCTAGCCCGCACAGAAATGGCTAGAGAAGGTATTGTTTTCGACGAAAACATTTTTTTGAGATAACGCCGAAAATGTGTTATTTGACCTACCCTAGCAGTATCGTCGTGATGTCTGTCTGTGTGTGTGTGTGTGTAACTCTGTGAGTAACAGGAAAACAGACATGCTAATTTTTCATATAATAACGACTTTTTTAATAATGAACTTGATGCTGCAATTTTATCTATGATCTCCTTAATTTGAATTGGACCCACTACCGATTTTTCAATTGGTTAATCGATTTCTTAGATTTTTTATGTATTTTAGCACCAAAAATGATCTTTGGCAACCAAGATATGAGATATTGGCAAGGCCGTACCGAAGGGGGAGATCAGGGGGATCAATCCCCACCAAAATAGTCAACAAAGTGTGTTAAAAGATATTTCACAACAGCAACACAAATAAGAAAAAAAATAGACAATATTTTTATTATATTTTTTTATTCTCCCGATTTTTTCTTCTGGATAATGGTATTGTAAAAAGATCTTAATAAGTTAGTGCCATTATCACATTATCTCCTTAAGTATTATACTTATTTTAATATAAAAGTAACTGTAACAATCAAACGAGTAACGTAGGCCTGGAGTTACTACATACAGATTTTTTTAATTTAAATGTTTAATGTTTTAATTAGTTTGTTTGTCAAATATACAAAAATAAATAATAATAATATGGAATAGGTACTTCGGACCTGTGGCCCAACTGGCCCTTAATTGTACCGGCCCACCGGGCATTTGCCCAGTTGCCCGCCTGTCCCATCCAACCCAGAAAGAGTTATAAGAAAATTGTATTTAAGCGCCGTAAATATTTATAGTAATAATGAAGAATTAACCTCAGAAATTAACCACATTAAAAAAGACTTACAACAGAATGGTTATTTCGAGAAATTAATAAACTCAACGATCTCTAAAATTAAAAACAAAACAAATGTAACAAATTCTCAAAATAATAATCCGTTGGGTACTATTAACATTCCATATGTTCAAGGGATTTCAGAAAACATAAGACGAATACCCAAGCACTATAATATTAAAACGGTATTTTTATCGTGAAATACGATTGGGAGTCTTCTAACTAAAACAAATTCAGAAAATCCCTCAAATAATAAGGAATGTATTTACCAAATCCCGTGTGAGTGTGGTAAATCATGCGTAGGTGAAACGAAACGTCCTCTTCAGGTTAGAGTAAATGAACATCTAAAAAGTACCCAATGGGATATTGAAAAATCCGGTTTAGCAGATCATGCATGGTCAAATGATCACAGGATTCAGTGGTCAGAAGCTAAAGTTTTGCATAAGGAGTCGCATTGGCGAAAACGAAAATTTATTGAAGCTGCGTTTATAATGCAGAATAAAGAAGTTTTCAGTCAACCACGCACGGACACACCAAACATATGGAAACCACTACTTAAGGAAAAAGGCCTCTTAGGATTAAAAAGGGGCGGGCCGTCACACCTGAGTGCACACCAAGTAGTATAAGTAGTAGCCTATAGACTAGATTGTTTAGTTTATACTTGAAAACGGTTAGAGATACTTACTAACCGAAACGTCGTGTTTAAAATGAATAAAGACAATGGAAGTCCGAAATTTTGTTTCTACTCAATCTTTATTGTCTCATAAAGTATATAAAAGGATATAATAACAATAAATTTTGATTTTTTTAGTGTAATTGGGTTTACTCTAAGTCAAATAGCAGTTCTAGAATACTATCTAGATAACTTTGAAAAGTACACAAATATTATTTGCCAAGAATTTAAATGTAGCAAAGATGAAGCTAATTTGCTTGTTCAAAGACAATGTATTAAATTTCACCAATCGATTATAAGGTAAGTTGTTAAAAACTTTTTAACAATAAGTATACATTAGCTGGCCATACACACAGAGGTTGATCCGCCGGTTTGGAACGGCGCGGTTCAAACTGGCGGATTTGTCTTTCAATTAGTGGACATTCCACGCGCCAGTTATAGCCGGTATAGATTTATCTGAAGCTCAAACCGGCGGGCGAAACTTGTGAGTTCCGCGCTCGATATTTTAACCGGCGCAGACTTTTCTGTCGGTTTACACTGTGCCAGGGATAACAGACCGTTCATATAGTCTCTCTTTAATTTATTGAATATTATGGCACATGTTTCCGGAATGATATAACCAAGTGCGTGTGCAGAAATTCCCACTGAAAATTTCAGATCTTCATATGATCTTCCCGTGGCAAGGAAACGAAGGGCAGCATTTAATCGCTGTTCTGGTCCAATGGCTTCTCTCATTTGGGTATCTTGTTTCGTAAGATCCTCTCTTACCAAATTTAATACAAGGTCATACGTGTTAATATCCATTCCTAAATAATTTTTAAAATCGTCTGGATCATTTTCTCTTAACTCTTTTAATAGAAGGTCATGGCTAAATAGTTTCCTCTTAAGCAAATAACTTTTAACCCACTTGAGACGTCTCTTTTTTACACCACCATGCATTATTTCCATATTAATAATCATTCCCATACACAGAGCCTGCTTCTTTTTAGCACGAAACATTTTACATACACTATGCTTAAAATACCGTGCCGCATAAAACTTTCGACTTGACGAAATTCCACAGTTTTGGTTTAACCGGCAGATAAATCTTGAGTTTTCGCCCACTAACACGCGGTGTAAAATGTCTGCTACAGAACGATATGAAGGATCGATTCGAAAGATTTTTTTTGTGTTAGTCGACTGCAGCAGTTTTAAACCGTTGCGGACAAAACGGTCAGAGTTATCTGTGCCGTTCCAAACCGACGGATCAACCTCTGTGTGTATGGCCACCTATTCTTTATTCTAAAAACGTACCACAATAGCTTTAAGACTTTTTTTCCAACACCATTTTACTAGTTTCCCCCTCCCTCTCCTTGTTCCTCTCCCCCTCCTCCTTATTAGTCATAGTTCTAGCTATAACTTGCACAAATATAGAGCGACTTCAAAAATTCTTCCTGCAAACGCTTTAAGATTTTTTTCAACACCACTTTACTAGTTCCCTTCTCCCTCTCTCCTCCCCCACCTTTACTCAATGGAAGGTAACACTGTTCGCGTCCGTAGGAATTTCACGCAATTTCCGGGTAACGCTAAATGAATGGTAAATGCATAGTGCTTTCGATAAGACTGAATGAAGATGAAACATGTCGTACATTATAGGTACACCTATCAATTTTGTGCCGAACTGCTACTAGTACGTACAAGTATATTTAGCAGTTGGGTGATTTTTTTATTTATATTTTTTTTTATTTTGTTAAATTCTATATTCTTACGTAGCCTTTTCCCTCGACGAACATTTTTTTTAATAAAAAGAAACTTTGACCAGACTAGGGCAATTTCTTCAAAGAATCGGATATTATTCTGATTGTTGCCATCGATACCATCAGTTGATGTAGCATATCGTCGTCTTTCTCACGAAGGGGCCTAACTAACAAAACTACGAAAATTGAGATATTTTGCCTTCTAACTGTTCTCATGCATCTCTTTGGTCTCACGAGGTGGCGTATCTTCATTAATAATAGTTTAGCTGTGGTTAATAAAATTACTTTTGGTCTAACCATAGAAACATACTTACACCTTTTTCGTTTTTTAGCTCTCCTAAAAAATTTACCAAATGCTCGTTAGGACACTTCATGAAAAAGGCGACGATCACGGTCCGTAAAGAAACCGGTTGTCTGGTAACTCGGTGTCATGACTGCCGTGACGTCAGAGTTACGTCAACGTTTTCCTAGGAATTAGCAGTCAAATGCTGTTTATAGCGTAATTTCGACTCTTGCTAGGAAATTCTATACATTTTGGGTCTTGTCGTCTTGTAAGTAGTGTTTATACCTGTTCCGTGCTTGCTATAAATGTATTAGAGACTAACTAAAAGAAATTTTAGACTAACTAAAAGAAATTTAGTGATAGGTTATCTTCTGTATCAACATCTACAAAAAATATGTGTGAAAAAGATTTTTGCTTTATTTATAGTTCAGTTTATATTGCAGAATTTTTAGCACGAAAGCATCAAAATGAGTTTCCTGAACTTGGTTGCTATAATACATATGAAAATGAACCAACATGCATTTATAGGCCATGCCATCCTGGGTGCAAAGCCTTTCCTTTGGAGGCTGAACTGAGCCTTCACCATCATGGAAAGAAAATGTTTACAAAATGGACAAATGATTCATAAAATTGCATGGTAGCAATTTTAAATTTAAAACAGATATTGTGAAGCGATCGATTATATTTATATCTAAAAAAGTTTCTATTCCATTTAAATTGGTAAATTCATTTGTAAAAGAAAGTGTGATGATAAGAATCAAATTTATAAATACCAAAAAGCAAAATGAATCCACAATGAAACGAAAGCTTGATGATACAGAGACTGACGAGAGTCGAAAAATAGTAAAAAAGTTAAAGAAAATTATTTTGTAACTATTTTATAATTAGATAGGTATAGTTTTTTGTTACTTGAAATATAATTTAAAAAAACTGATGAGGACCATTCTTAAATTATATACTGGGTGTTCCAAGTTACTATTGCTAACTTTGTTATTATTAAAAATAAAACAACGTTTAAATTTGCAAACTGGTAGAATTTTTGAAAATTATAAAACGCAAGGTGTTTAAATTAGAATTGGTTTTATATTTTTTGAAAAAACTCGAAAACTCGATGTTTTTGATTTAACATTTCCAAACTAGTAAGAACATTTTGAAATTTGTATTAGAGAACTTGACTTTAGTTTTATCTCAGTTCATTTTACGGAATACTATTTTCGCGTACTTGGCTTTTTTTTTACATGACATGTTTTTCTTATGATATATATAAAATTTTTACGTCACACAGCAGCTGCGTGTCTACATGACAAAACACACGCATGCGCACTTGAAAATTCGTGTTCGCGAATTAAAATTTGTCATTGTTTCCAAAGCCAGCTATGAGTGCTTCACTTTTCGATTCTTTCAACATGTATTTATGCTATAACGTATTTGGATGCAACGAACATCCCTAACGAAACTGATCTCAAACCTAACCAAACCAAACCTATCCTAACGAAACCTAACCTAAGCCGGATGTTTTCCGCTGAACCTGCTTGCGCCAACAGGTACTCCTGTGTTTAAACGGTCGCACCAAATAGGACATTGTAAGGGCAAGAAAAGCACGTTTTCCTCATTCTTAATTTTTATTAATATATTTTGTTAAGCCGATACAAACATTTCGTTACCTTGTATTTAATATGTGAAACTTATTTTATTATTGCCAAAAACCCTTTAAAGTAAAAAAAAGATAGGTGAAGATTTATTTTATTTTAGCTATGTGGTTGTTCTGAACAAGGAGGTAAAATACTTATTCCTGTTAGATTATCTTCAAAGTTCATTGCAAATTGTTTCTCTTGTAATTCAATTGTTATTGGTAAGTTAAATAATTTTATCTTAACCAATATAAGATTCGGAAAATTGGAAAAACTCTCCAAGTTTTTTGAGACCAAGACTTGGAGTGTTTATCCAATTTCCCGAATCTGAAATTCAGGTCTCTTTGAGAAAAATGGACGAATTCTTTGAATTTAACCAATATAAGACAAAAGCTTTTTTGTCGACACAGTGTACCTGAATAAAGTATAGGTTACATAAAAATGGTTCCAAGAACTAATTGCACATTTTGAATATGGACTCTTTCCTGACTTCAGAGCCATATTCATATAAATCCTAGCTGATCCTCTTCTCGAAATTTTATCAATTTTTTGCCTTTTTCTAGTTAGTCCAGGCGCTGGCTCCTCTAACGTGTGACCTATATGTACGTTCAGTTTGACTACGGGGCTTTGTTAAGCACCCATAGAAGTATAAAAAAAATTGGTCATGTTTTCGAACTCATAGTCGTTTGGCCGCCAAATTGATAGACTACCACTACCCAGTGGTTCGATTTTAATATTTTAAAGCCTGTTTTACGCCTTTTTTAAAAGCAAACAAATTTTGTCATTATACATTTTTTGATAAATCAAGTAGTTTTTGAGATATACCAAAATTATTAGTATTTCCGCCCGCAAAAGAATTAAAATAATACCCATGCTCATTTTATTGTAGCTACAATATTATTGACATTTGATTTTTTTTTGTTACAGAGAAGGGTTTACACCTTTCACAGAAGAGGATATTGACTTTATGTTTTAAAAGTGTGATGGATGGTACCCCTAAAGACTGCCTTAAAGAGGGTGGTTTCTAAAACTGTTCACAAGATTATAGAAAAAATGAGTTTGCAGCGAAACGATGCATCCTAGCAAAAAACGATAAAAGAAATTTTTTTTTATACTTTTAATTCCGCTTTTTTTGATGTATTACTTAGCATCCTACCTTCGATAGTTAGCTGGCCAAGCCAGCTAAAATACACAATTTTGTAAAAATTTCATGTTTTCGCTCCAAAATCGATTTTTTTCTTAATAGACCAGGCAAGAATTTTGGATTTCCAAACAATCGTCCTTCTTTACCAAATTTTGTACACATATACAGTACCCTTTCACGGTTCCAAAAACATACTTCGTTAAGTTTTTTGTTAATTTTTATGTGGCGCAGAGGACATTTACTGATGTACGAGATTCGTACAAACATAAGTTTCTTATTTATTAAATTTCTTCACAACCGGGACCACCCTGTATATCCTGAATATATTGTTTAAAAGCTGTTAAAATTTCTAATAAAATAATGTATAACAGCATGACAATTTTTTTTTAAATTAAGGAAAAATATGAGCAAGTATTTAGTTTTTCTAAAAAATTTGCGATTTTCTTAAAAAATTCTTTTTTAGTTTTTTAATTCTCAAAAGCAGAAAACAAGAAACAAGTAATACAATTTACCAGAAAAAGTTTTTGGGATCTCTGTACTACTAAAAAATCATTTAAAAAAATTTAATATGCAACAGGAGAAATACGATAAGTTTTTATGGTGACAAAAACAAAGCAAAATCGCATTTTCTTAAAGATATTGTATTGACTCGGATTAATCAAATTTTTTTAAAAACCGTTTTAACTATTTAAATAAATTAAAAATCAAACAAGTTTCATGGCTAATCGGGCAAAAAGGAGTTTTTTGTTTCCCTTATATTTTTCCGTGGGTAGCTTGAAAGCTTAACCTCACGGGGGTCCAAGATCTAATGGACACCTAATAAGTGTTGACAGTTAACCGTTTCGTCCTTATGGGACTCCTCAGAACACTGCTGGTCAAGTGACAAATCTTGCGAAGTTAATCAGACGGTTTTGTCTCTAATTAAATGTAATTAGTGAGCGAACTATAGCAAGAGGCGCCATCTACCGAGATACGAGAGAAACAAAAAACCAAAAGCAGGGAACACTGCTATACAATATCGATCAATGAAAAGATCGAATGCAAATAAAAGAAAACAACTATAGTCCGTGACCTACGACAGCTCTTTGTCTTTTCAGGCCGGATCAACGCATTTTGCATTTTTACCCGTCATCAAGACAGTGAGCGTCAATCAACGGAATTTTTAAGCCAAATAATACTAACAAACGTGAAATTTCATACCCGTGAATTTAAAAATCAAACAAGTTTCATGGCTAATCGGGCAAAAAGGAGTTTTTTGTTTCCCTTATATTTTTCCGTGGGTAGCTTGAAAGCTTAACCTCACGGGGGTCCAAGATCTAATGGACACCTAATAAGTGTTGACAGTTAACCGTTTCGTCCTTATGGGACTCCTCAGAACACTGCTGGTCAAGTGACAAATCTTGCGAAGTTAATCAGACGGTTTTGTCTCTAATTAAATGTAATTAGTGAGCGAACTATAGCAAGAGGCGCCATCTACCGAGATACGAGAGAAACAAAAAACCAAAAGCAGGGAACACTGCTATACAATATCGATCAATGAAAAGATCGAATGCAAATAAAAGAAAACAACTATAGTCCGTGACCTACGACAGCTCTTTGTCTTTTCAGGCCGGATCAACGCATTTTGCATTTTTACCCGTCATCAAGACAGTGAGCGTCAATCAACGGAATTTTTAAGCCAAATAATACTAACAAACG
The DNA here is from genome assembly GCA_963576565.1 of Aspidapion aeneum. NCBI lineage: Eukaryota > Metazoa > Arthropoda > Insecta > Coleoptera > Brentidae > Aspidapion > Aspidapion aeneum. Next base: position 49,836,675 of record OY755048.1, read on the forward strand.
TGAAATTTCATACCCGTGAATTTAAAAATCAAACAAGTTTCATGGCTAATCGGGCAAAAAGGAGTTTTTTGTTTCCCTTATATTTTTCCGTGGGTAGCTTGAAAGCTTAACCTCACGGGGGTCCAAGATCTAATGGACACCTAATAAGTGTTGACAGTTAACCGTTTCGTCCTTATGGGACTCCTCAGAACACTGCTGGTCAAGTGACAAATAATGCGAAGTTAATCAGACGGTTTTGTCTCTAATTAAATGTAATTAGTGAGCGAACTATAGCAAGAGGCGCCATCTACCGAGATACGAGAGAAACAAAAAACCAAAAGCAGGGAACACTGCTATACAATATCGATCAATGAAAAGATCGAATGCAAATAAAAGAAAACAACTATAGTCCGTGACCTACGACAGCTCTTTGTCTTTTCAGGCCGGATCAACGCATTTTGCATTTTTACCCGTCATCAAGACAGTGAGCGTCAATCAACGGAATTTTTAAACCAAATAATACTAACAAACGTGAAATTTCATACCCGTGAATTTAAAAATCAAACAAGTTTCATGGCTAATCGGGCAAAAAGGAGTTATTTGTTTCCCTTATATTTTTCCGTGGGTAGCTTGAAAGCTTAACCTCACGGGGGTCCAAGATCTAATGGACACCTAATAAGTGTTGACAGTTAACCGTTTCGTCCTTATGGGACTCCTCAGAACACTGCTGGTCAAGTGACAAATCTTGCGAAGTTAATCAGACGGTTTTGTCTCTAATTAAATGTAATTAGTGAGCGAACTATAGCAAGAGCCCGCTAACGTATTAATTATGTTTTTAAGAGTTTTATGCCAATAATGCAAATAAATTCTTAAATAGTTGTTTTTTTGAATAATAAATCTAAATTTGGGTAAAAAAAGACTTTTTTTTCGAAAAAATATTTTTATAGATGTGCAAAATCCTCAAAGATAAAGGTAACTGGAAGACTCAGCGTTTCTGCTTTTTAAAGCTTCATTCAGCCCGAGCATAACCAAAAAATGATAGAAGATGAACTTTATTCTTTTTATTTAGAAAAAAGGCACCTTTACTAGAAAAAATGGCGATATTTTGACATATGTGCAAAATTTCAGGTAATTATATAATATTATTATATAAGTTAACGTTTTAACCATAATAGCTCTTTTGTTTAATGTACCAAATTTTATAAATGTAACCCGATCGGGAACTTGATTGTTATTGTTGAAACGTTGAAAAAAGAAAATCTTCTAAAATAAATAATTGCATATAGAGCGCCATCACGCAGATAGACAAATGTAACATTTTCTTATTTAGAAATTTATAAGAAACAATAAAAATATTACCAGATAAAATCCCCAGTAGAAATGGTAAAAGACACCAAATAGGCATTTTTAAAATTTCTGATTATTTGTCTGGCTTATCCTTGAATCTAGATTTTTTTTATTTTTTTTTTTATGAAAGCGCCGTAAACCTGCTTTAAATTTTTGCTTAATTTATTTAAATAATTAAAACGGTTTTTAAAAAAATTTGATTAATCCGAGTCAATACAATATCTTCAAGAAAATGCGATTTGGCTCGATTTTTGTCATCACAAAAACTTATAGTATTTCCCCTGTAGCATATTTAATTTTATTTTTATGATTTTTTAGTAGTAGAGAGATCTCAAAAACTTTTTCTGGTAAACCGTATTATTTGTTTTGTGTTTTCTGCTGTTGAGAATTAAAAAACAAAAAAAAAAATATTTTAATAAAATCGCAAATTTTTTTGAAAAACTAAATACTTGCTCATATTTTTCCTTAATTTCAAAAAAAAATTGTCATTCTGTAATACACCGTTTTATTAGAAATTTTAACAGCTTTTAAAAAATATATTCAGGATATACAGGGTGGTCCCGGTTGTGAAGAACTTTAATAAATAAGAAACTTATGTTTGTACGAATCTCGTACATCAGTAAATGGCCTCTGCACCATAGAAAAGTTAACAAAAGACTTAACGAAGTATGTTCTTGGAACCGCGAAAGGGTACTGTATATGTGTACAAAATTTAGTAACGAAGGACGATTATTTGGAAATCCTAAATTTTTGCCTGGTCTATAAAAATTGTAAATGATATGACAATGATCAGAACAAGCGAAATTAAAAAAACTATAAAAAATTACTCTTAACAATCAAACAAGTTTCGTGGCTAATCGGGCAAAAAGGAGATTTTTTGTTTCCCTTATATTTTTCCGTGGGTAGCTTGAAAGCTTAACCTCACGGGGGTCCAAGATCTAATGGACACCTAATAAGTGTTGACAGTTAACCGTTTCGTCCTTATGGGACTCCTCAGAACACTGCTGGTCAATGTGACAAATCAAATCAAAGTTAATCAGACGGTTTTGTCTCTAATTAAATGTAGTTAGTGAGCGAACTATAGCAAGAGGCGCCATCTACCGAGATACGAGAGAAACAAAAAAACCAAAAGCAGGGAAAAACACTGCTATACAATATCGATCAATGAAAAGATCGAATGCAAATAAAAGAAAACAACTATAGTCCGTGACCTACGACAGCTCTTTGTCTTTCAGGCCGGATCAACACAGATTGCATTTTTACCCGTCTTCAAGACAGTGAGCGTCAATCAACGGAATTTTTAAGCCAAATAATACTAACAAACGTGGAATTTCGTACCCGTGAATTTAAAAATCAAACATGTTTCGTGGCTAATCGGGCAAAAAGGAGATTTTTTGTTTCCCTTATATTTTTTCGTGGGTAGCTTGAAAGCTTAACCTGGACCCCCGTGAGGTTAAGCTTTCAAGCTACCCACGGAAAAATATAAGGGTAACAAAAAATCTACTTTTTGCCCGATTAGCCACGAAACTTGTTTGATTTTTAAATTCACGGGTACGAAATTCCACGTTTGTTATTACTCTTAACGTTTTTCGCTAGGATGAATCGTTTCGCTGCAAATTCACTTTTTCTATAATCTTGGGAACGGTTTTAGAACCCACCTTCTTTAAGGCCATCTTTAGGGGTACCATCCATCGAACTTTAAAAACATAAAGTCAATCCTCTTTTGTGAAAAGTTTAAAGCCTTTTATGTAACAAAAAAAAAACAAATGTCAATAATATTGTAGCTACAATAAAATAAGCATAGGTATCATTTCAATTATTTTGCGAGCGGAAATAGTAATAACTTGGTATATCTTAAGAACTACTTAATTTATGAAAAAATGCGTAATGACAAAATTTATTTGCCTTTAAAAAAGGAGTATAACAAGCTTTAAAAAATTAAAATTCGACCGCTGGGTAGGGAGATAAGCTTAAACAAAAAAGCTATTAATTTGCCAGCCATTTTCAAAGATGGCGGCCAAATGACCACGACCACATGACCAAACTTTTTTTATACTCCTATGGGTGCTTAACAATGCGCCGCAGTTAAACTGAGCGTACATATTAGGTCACTCGTGACAGGAGCCAGCGCCTGGACTAACTAGAAAAATGGCAAAAAAGTGATAACATTTCGAGAAGAGGATCAGCTAGGATTTATATGAATATGGCTCTGAAGGCAGGAAAGAGTCCATATTGAAAATGTGCAATTAATTTTTGGAGCTCTTTTTATGTAACCTGTACTTCACTCAGGCACACTGTGTCGATACCTTAAAACACTACTTTCTCTACTCTTTCTTACTATTTTTAGCAAGAATTTTCATTGGTTTATTGTACTCTAACACTGACAGCTGGGATCTGGCTAGTACGCTTTTACATTTATTATGAGAATGCTCATAATATTTCTGAAAAGGTAGGACCACGGACCACCTAACAAACAGATAGGGAACTCAGGTGGTGGGGGGTGCTACGCGCATCTTTCTCGCACCCTGCCATTTTGAGGTCAACTACTCCAGAGGCGCATTCTGTATTTCAATATTTTTAGCTTCATTCGCTTTTTTCAAACTTTCCTACTAGGTATTTGGTGGTAACTATACAATTCAGCATTTTTTTCATTGGAAAAAAATAAATAAATAATATTAATCAGGGAAATTTTGTTTAAAATCTGGCAACTTTTGAAATACATTCTGGGGAAAATACATTTCTGACACTGCGCCAAATAAGCCACCCCGCTAGACATAACACATCAACAGCTATTGAATCAAATAACAAAATATTTAAGTACATAAATATCGGTCCAAATGATTACAAGTACTCCAAACTCGTTACTCATGCCGATGCCGATACGATTGATACGAAAGTAACACTTCGGCTTCGGTCCCATTCGGGATTCGAGTAACAGGTATTTGTCGTCGAAGGATTCGATTACTTCGAATCCGTCCATGTATCAGATATTAAAGTATCGAGTAGATAGTATTTGCACACCACTAGCGCTTAGACAACTTAGCATTATCGGTCGTGCGCGGGCGGTTTGTTTTGATTTCGACGATTTGGTATTTACGACAATGGCGGAAGTTTCTAATTCTGATAGCATTAGCGTGCAATCTTTAAAGACAATTAAATTTTCATCTTTGCCATTAGAAGATAAAATAAACTAGGTGTGATACATTTATTATTTATTAAAACAATAATAATCGGTAGGTAACTATCTAACTAAATATCTCATTTTTTAATTATTTGCTCTAAATTATATGATATGACGGCCCACTCGATGGCCCAAAAAAATTTTTCGCCTGCGCCGCAATTTTTTTTTTTTTGGTGTGCACCCCCAAAACTTTTTACCACGCGCCGCCACTGGGTGTTCATTGACCTAATATTATGTTCCTATTGTTAGTTTTACTAGTTATTGTCTTGTTTTTGAACGTTGGATGCTTTTTTTTCATAAGCGAATTTTTGCCTCCCCCAGATTCCGTGAGGCAGACCATAGAGGTGTGGGATTCGGAGAGTTTCCTTCACAGCAGGGGACCAATTCCTTTCGTTTTTAAATTTGCCATGATTTTTCCTATGGAGGGAAGTGGCATTAAAACACCACGCTTGCCAGGCGTGTTGGTTAGTTTAGATTGTTAAAGAAATAAAAATCAAAAATCAAACTTTTAACTCCTTTAGTTATCGAGTAAACCATATATCTTGAATAACTAAATCAAACCTATTGATTAAAACTGGAGACATAAAACGATATCTTTAATTTAAAATATTTATTTATTCAAAGTTTATTTTTTTAATAAAGCTTTACACTCATAACTTAGTTCGTAGCTACTAACCCTTAACTAACCAGTTACCCTTAGTTTAAGATCCGGAGAATGTAATTAATTATATGTAATTAAGTAAAATTTGAACCCTAACTTTGGTGTTTCACTAGGCATAACTATATAACGTGATCAAGTATTCGAGGCAGTCTCTTATCATTAAGAGAGTTGAACCCGAACTGACCCTGTTTGAGTGGACAGTGGCATTGTTTTATTACGCATTACTCAGGAAAGTACATTACGTAGGAGTGGAAGTAACAAATGATAATGGCTTAAGACTGATGCAATTGTGTGAAACCCACAACCTAAAAATAAATAAGGTTTTTTTAAACATAAGGATATTCATAGATATACCTGGATTCAGCCAACAAGCAATCTTAAATCAATCATTGATTATGCTATAGGTGGACAACACTCGCAATTAAAGGGGTATGATGTGCGAGCACTTTGTGGTGTTACCTGTGGATCTGACCACCATCTGGTAAAAGCAAAAATATTATTCCCTTTAAGAAAAACAAATAAGGACGAAAGTATTAGAGAAAATGAAAACCTAGAGTGCATCGAAGACAATCAAAAATACAACTTTAGAAGTCTAGAAATCGAAAGTACTCAAAGATTGTATCAGAACCGATTAGATCAAAAATTAATTAACACAAATCACTCATTTGAAGAGATATATACAAACATAATAAAAAGCTTGAAGGAAGCAAGCAACGAAGCTGTTGGATACCAAGATAATAGAAATAACAGGAAGATGTGGTGGACGGAGAAAATACAGGAAATGGTCAAAGAGAAAAAACGCACATACTTGAAATGGCTCAGTACTAAAGAGCAAAGAGACCTAGAAATATACAGGGAAACCAGAAATGTTACGATATAAATACACACGTAGGAGGTAGGCAGAGCTCTGAAGTTTGGAAATTCATTTCTACAGTAAAAAACCCAACAAAAGAAAAAGTAAACATCCAGATCATCAAACCAGAACAATGGACAGAACACTACAAGGGACTGCTGCAGGAGACGAGACCCGAATATCTAACAGCCTCTCCGAGGAGAGACATAGAAGTACATGGAGACGAAGTAATCATCGAAAAAGAAATGATAAAGAATAGTATAAAAAAGCTTAAATCCGGAAAAGCTAGCGGACCTGGGGGAATATATGCTGAAATGCTCAAATATGGATCAGATAAACTACTCGAAAATCTCACATATATTATCAATCAATCCATTAACGGACATCCAGTACCTAATGATTGGAAAATTGCATTCATATCCTCAATACATAAAAAAGGAAACAAGCTGGATTGTAACAATTACAGAGGAATTTCAGTCACCAGCACTCTAAGTAGATTGTACGGTAGGATTCTTAGAGATCTAATAGAGAATGATTTTCATGAACAAGAAGAAGAAGAGCAAAGTGGGTTTCGTGCAGGCAGATCTTGTAGTGATAATGTTTTTTGTCTTAAACAAGTAATTGAGAAAAGAAGCGCCAGAAATATAGAGACTCATGTTACCTTTGTGGACCTACAAAAAGCATATGATACCGTTCCAGTAGAAAAATTATGGACGGTGTTGGAACAAACTAATATCAATCATACATACATAAAAGCGATAAAAGAACTATACAAAGGGTCAAAATCTAAAATTAAAATTGGAAATCGACTTTCAAAAGAATTCCTGGTAACAAAAGGTTTAAGACAGGGATGTTGTATCTCTCCAACTCTTTTTAAAATATATATCGCAGTGACTTTAAAAAACTGGAAACGTAAAGTGCACGACATGGGAATACAACTTAACGACCGATTTACTATATACACACTACAGTTTGCTGACGACCAAGTAATTGTAGCTAATGATAAAGAAGACATGGAGTATATGATGAGAAAGTTAACGGAAGAATACCAAAAGTGGGGACTAACAGTGAACGTGGACAAGACACAGTACTTATGTATTGGAAACGATTCCAGTTAAGAGAACTAGACAATGGACAAACAATATCTCCATGCAATGAGTATGTATACTTGGGTGTCACATTTGATAAGACAGGAACAGACTGTAAAGAATTGGAAAAAAGAATAGTAAACAAATACAACAACAATACAAAACAAAAATGGAAAGTGTCGAAATGGATGCAATAAGAAGATCAATGAGAATATCTAGATTAGATCACATAAGAAATGAGATCATAAAAGAAATAATGGGAATCGAGGAAAGCATAACGGATGACATCACTAAAAGGCAATTGATATGGTACGGCCATGTACAACGGATGAACGACGAAAGATTACCAAAACAGGTCCTAGAGTGGCAACCAGTAGGGCGCAGAAAAAGAGGACGTCCTAAACTAGAATGGCAACAGTCAATCCAAAGATCAATGAGTCAAAAGAATCTGACAGAAGATGATTGTCAGGATCGAAGGAGGTGGAGAATAGGCGTCGGACAACGTAGGAAAACGTTCTAAACCGACATAGTAGTAGTAGTACATTACGTATCAGTCTTCCAGGATTTAGCCACCAGTGTGCAAGCACAACCGAACAAGCGAATCCATTCTTTTATGCTAACTTATAATAAACATTAGCCATTAAAGATATTTAATTTATTTAGAGCCAAGACCTATCTGATGCTTGGTTTCATAATGCTTGGACAACATTTCCCGTAAAAGCTCAAAAACATGTTATTTTATGCATTTTGCGCAGCAACAATCAACTCAAGTTAATGCTTGGAGATTTTCAACCAATGACGATGAATAATTTTATTTTGGTAAGTTTGGTAAACAATACTGGAAAATCTTTCCAGAACAAACAAGATAATTCCAAGTCAGAGAGAAAATCTGCATAACGATGGGTCTAACAAAAGGGGGGAATGGGACAATTCGCCGCGGCCAATTCGCCACGGGACAATTCGCCGCCATAATATTACATTGGCAATTGTTTAAACAGTTTTATTTAGCTTGGCTTCATATAATATATTTGTTTCGCTTTAATGACTGGCCTATTAGTAAATTATCTGGGTTAGAAATTCGTGTGTTCTCGCGATCGACCGCCACAACAGTCAATAGTGCAGGCGCTGTAGGTAGTTGAGTATACAAAATATGAGGACCGCACTTTAACAGTGGATTCTAGCTGAGAATAGGTCACAGATTAATGATCTGAATGTTGCCACGCCAGGTTTTGATCCAATTTTTTTTATCCTTTCTCTTATAGTCGTGTTCGAAATTCTGAAAATTTAACTATGTTGATGCCTTAAAGCCACAATGACAGAAAAATGAACCAAAAATGTGTAAGACATAATCTAAAAATAAAATTATATTAGTTTTTTAAATTTTAGCTGCAAAAATCCTCCAGATCCCCCAAAACCTAAAATTTTTAGGTTTTCTTCAAATTTTCTCAAAAACTAAGTGAAAAATATTTAATTACCTTTATTGTAGACAATAAAATTGCCTTTTCAATGATATACAAGACAGTGGGGTACGACCAAAGACAAACTCGCCAGCGGCGTCCGTTTATTGAGGTGATGCTAAAAAATGAAAAAAGGAAACATGCATATTACCGGTTTTCCCCGATTTTCTTGAAAACCAAGCTCTTTGTCGAAAATTGTCTCATAGTCGGCTGCAGACAATAAAATTTCCTTTCAAACGGACTATAATAGGGCAGGATTAGTTTTATTTTGTAACAATTTAGGGGCATCCGTAAATTACATAAATTTTGAAAAATCACTAAATCAATTTTTATCCAATTTTCTCAAAAACTAAGCTTTTTAGGAAAAAAATTATTCGACACTTTATTGTAGAAAATGAAATTCCCTTTTTAAGGGTGTTATCAGTTAGTGCTCAGATTAACAGCAAACTCTCCAGCGGCGTCCGTTTTCACAAGTTCTGTCCGATTATCTTAAAAACCAAGCCCTCTTCAAAAATTGTGCCCTATAGTCGCTAAAAATTCCTTTTAAACGCCGTACAGAAGGTAAGATTTATCTTCAGAATAAAACTTCACAGGCGTCCGTAAATAAAATCAATTTTAAGAAATCACCAAACAAATTAATTTTGTTACAGGTTTTATCCAATTTTCTTAGAAACTAAGCTCTATCAAAAATGGTGTTTGTAACTTTATTGTAGAAAATAAAATTACGTTTCTAACGATGTATAAGTTAGTAGGGTTTGATTATTGACAAACTCTCCAGCGCCGTCCGTAAATGGGGGTCGTTTAAAAAATAAATAAATAAAAACATTTTTGTCACATGTTTCACCCGATTTTCCAAAAAACCAAGCTCTTTATCAAAAAATTTCTTTTATACGTTATTGTAGAAAATAAAATTTCCTTTTAAACGATGCATACCGAGGTGAGAAAAGTTGAATTTTTAAAACTTTGGGGACGTCCGTAAATAAAATCAATGTTTAAAAATCACCAAACAAATTAATTGTGGTCCGATTTTTTTTAAGATCCTTAAAATTTGAATCAGTGGCAGTAGTAGGCAATCGCCCCCCTCAAATACCTAACGGTACCTACAAAATTATGGCACAGGATGTGGAGAAAAGGTGAGAGGAGGGATCACCTTTGCTACTAGAGCAGTTTTTTCGGGAGGAGTTTCATCTTATTTTTTGTGGAGGAGGGATGTGAGGGAGGGTGGAGAGGTACGAGGGGTGCAAAGACTATCAATGCAAATGGCGGCTATAGTGTGGTGCTTCATTTGGTAACTTTTAAAAATTTATTTTATTTAGGGAAGCCCCTGAAGTTTTAAAAATGAAATTAATCTTACCAAGTTACCCATCATTTAAAAGGAAATTTTATTTTGTAAAAATCAGCTGTGAGGCATATATCTTATAAAGAGCTTAGTTTCTTTGGATAACCGGGTGAACCATGTGATTTTTGTTTTATATGACTCTTACATACGAACGTCGCTGGAGAGTTTGTCGTTAACCAAACCTCACTGATTTATATATCGGTAAAAAGGGAATTTTATTTTCTACAATAAAGTGTTCTAATTTTTTTCAATTGGGCTTAGTTTCTGAGGACATTGGATAAAAACTGTAAAAAAATTATTTTGTTGATTTGTAAAAATTGATTTTATTTACAAACGCCTGTTAAGTTTTAATTTAAAGCTAAAACTTACTTTGTGATACAGCAGTTAAAAGAAAATTTTATTGTCTACAATCGACTATAAAACATGATTTTTGATTGACAGTTTTACATTTTCTCAATTAACGGACGCCACTGGAAAGTTTGGTATTTGTCTGACCGCACTAGCTTATACATTATTAAAAAGATAATTTTATTTTCTAGAATAAAGTTTAGAATAATTTTTTTCTCAAAAAGCTTAGTTTTTGAGAAAATTGGACAAAACTTGTAAAAAAATTGGTTAGTTCAAAATTTATGTAATTTACGGACGACCCTAAATTGTTACAAATAAAAGTAGTCTTACCTTATTATACATCATTTTAAATGAAATTTTATTGTCTACAATTAACTATAAAACACAATTTTTGATAAAGATATTAGTTTTCAAGAAAATCGGGTAAATCATGTAATAAACGTGTTTCTTTTTTTAGTTTTTTTACATCACCTCAATAAACGGACGCCGCTGAAGAGTTTTTCATTGGTCGTACCTTACTGACTAATACACCGTTGAAAAGAAAATTTTATTGTCTATAATAAAGAAAATTACATATTTTTCCCTAAGAAAGTTAGTTTTTGAGAAAATTTGAAGAAAACCTAACAATTAATAAACCAATAAAATTTTATATTTAGGTTTTATTTTACACATTTTTGATTAATTTCTCTGTCATTGTGGCTTTAAGGCATCAACTTAGTTAAATTTTCAGAAATTCGAGCAGGGCTATAAGAGAAGGGGGGATAAAAAAATTGGATCAAAATCTGGCTTGGCAACATTTATATCGTTAATCTATGATCCTTTGTCAGCTAGAATCCATTGTCAAACTGCGGTCCTCATATCGCACCCCCTCTAAAAAACTGTCACAACTCAAAAACTACAGTTTTACTGGTTGAAGCCAAATGTGACACTGTTTTAGGATCCAAGACAAATTGCCTGTCCCAAAATAAAAATGTCGTAGCGGTGGATAGCTTAATTTGAAAAGTGACGGTTTTGTAGAAAAGAGAACTGATCATTTTAAGGAGCCTACAGACACGCGAACATTTCCAGAGATTAGTACGCGCGTACAAGTTTGCGCATACTAATCTCTTCGTGTGTAGACAATATCCGCCTAAAATATCTCTCGAAGATTAGTTCGCGCGCACAATGTACGCGAGCAAATCTCTCAGTGTCTAGGCAAAACGCATTGATAATATCGTGTTTATGTTTAGAACGTTTAATTTTGTCTTTGTGTGTGTAGGCGATTCCCAGAGATTAGTTCGCGCGTACTAATCTCTAGAGATTAGTTCGCGTACTAATCTCAAGAAATGCTCGCGTGTCTGTAGGCCCCTTTAAATGTTACTGCATGCTTAACTCACTAATGACATTTTTTGCGTTGTGACACTTTTTTAGCGGGGGTGCGATATTTTGCATACTCAACTACCTACAACGCCTGCACTACAAGCCAATTTTTCATTTTTTATGAACGCACCAGGTTTTATTGATTGACTTGATTTACATGTTTTAGATTATCAAGTCATCATATTCAGTAATGGCAGTTTTCTCATAGATATCATCAGGCTTCAGGATAGTTTCCGAAATATTAATATTTCTGCGTATAAGTGTAGATATTGTAATGATTTTAATAACAATGGTTTGACACGTGGTTTAACGTGTTAGGTCAGTATTTTATGCAATAAAATATATACAGGTAAAAGTTCTGTTACTTTTTTTGTCATTTTGGGAAGAATTTCTGTGTTTTAAGCACGGCTAGGTATACATCATTCTTTAAAGTTAAAGTTTCGAACATTCCTTATATAGTCCTTTCATTTCAAAACGTCGCCAAAAAAACCATAATAAAATTTAAAGTGTGAAACCCATTAAGGAATCCTAAACAAATAAAAGAGAATATGGGCCGGACTGGGAACTGTTTATAGTATATAGTCAAGTAAAATAAAACGTTTAATAAAAGTTGCTGCTTAATGCGTATAATAATCATTAATAGATAGGTACTATATACTATGTAGCTTGCCCCTGTAATATGTGTAATACGTTTGTATATTCTGGAACGATTTCCGTAATTTTCTACTGAGAGTTGCGCATACATATCAAAAATAATATTTTGAGTTTTCCTCGTACAATGTGTTTTTAAAAGTTTTGCCTTCCTAGCTCGCGTAGCAATGGCTAGAGAGAAGGTATCATTTTCGTAACAATTTGAGATAACGCCAAAAATGTGTTATTTGGATGTATTTTGACCTATCCTAGCAATATCGTCGTGATGTTGGTCTGCGTGTGTGTATATTATATAGATAGGTAAAATAGTGTTCGATACTCTTACGAGATTATTAGATTTTGGTCAAAATCCATTAATGCGAATGACAGTTTTTTGACAATTAAAAACTTTAAAAAATGCTAATTCTTTGATGGAGTATCGTCTTAATACACTGTTTTCAAAATGTAGTAGACTATATTTTCTTCAATAATTCGTGTTATTACCAAAAACTTCGTAGGAGCTTTAGTTTCTGAGATATTTAAAAAAACTGTTTTCAATATATTATGATGGCTTCACTTGAAGTTTGAATTTAGGCTAGCCAGGAAGGTGTCAGTTCCGTCATGGATCCATTTATTTTTTAGGGTTAAGGTTTGGTTTCTGTAAAACCGCAGACTCTAATGATACCACCACTTCTTCTCCTCCTTGGTCCTCAAATGGTCTCCAAAAATTTGTTTGTGGTGTTTCAAATGGCCGCCAAAACGCCATTATTAATATCACTTACTAGGTCTTAACTTATAAAAACAAACTAAAATATACAGGTATATAATTGTTATTATTCACAATAATAATGAAAATGTCACTATAATAATAACATGAATTCAAATCCGTGATATAAACACAATCGCTAACAATTTTAAAATAAGTTTGACCCTGTATTAAAGAATGCAGGTGGTACCTTTCGAAAGCCTTTGTTATATTTCGAGAAGGATTTAGGTACTTTAGGATTTAGGTAGAATAGAATGGTATAAGGTATGTTCAAAACTTTAACTTTAAAGAATGACGTATACCTAGCCATGCTTAAAACACAGAAATTCTTCCCAAAATTTAAAAATAAATTTTCAATTTTTGCAGACTCTTGCAAATCCCAAAATGGTTATTATGATTAGGGTGGCGCGCGCCAGTATTTTGTGCAGCTTTTTGAAATGACAGAACTTTACCATTCTGTAAGTACCTAAACCCTTCTCGAAATATAACAAAGGCATTCGAAAGGTATCTGGATTCTTTAATACAGGGTCAAACTCATTTTAAAATTGTTAGCGGTTGTGTTTATATTACGGATTTTCATTATTATTGTGAATAATAACAATTATAAACCTGTATATTTTAGTTTGTTTTTATTCCGCAAGTGAGGACCTAGTAAGTGATATTAATAATGGCGTTTTGGAAATTTTTGGAGAACATTTGAGGACCAAGGAGGAGATGAAGTGGTGGTACCATTAGAGTCTGCGGTTTTACAGAAACCAAACCTTAACCCTAAAAAATAAATGGATCCGTGACGGAACTGACACCTTCCTGGCTAGCCTATTATCAAACTTCAAGTGAAGCCATGATAATATAATAGCCTTAAAAACATTTTTTTTTAAATATCTCAGAAACTCAAGCTCTTACGAAGTTTTTGGTAATAACACGAATTATTGAAGAAAATATAGTCTACTACATTTTGAAAACAGTGTATTAAGATGATGCTCCATTAAAAAGTTAGCATTTTTTAAAGTTTTTAATTGTCAAAAAACTGTCATTCGCATTCATGGATTTTGACCAAAATCTAATAAGCTCGTAAAACTATCACTATTTTACCTGAAAATTTTTAAAAAATCCGTTTAGCGGTTTAGGAGCTATCGTGTGACGTACATAAATAATATACACAAACGCAGACAGACATCACGACGGTATTGCTAGGATAGGTCAAAATACATCAAAATAACACATTTTTGGCGTTATCTCGAAAATAATACCTTCTCTCTAGCCGTTCCTACGCGAACTAGGAAGATAAAAATATCCAAAGGGCAAGGCAAAACTTTTAAAAACACATTGTACGAGGAAAACTCAAGATATTATTCTTGATATGTATACGCAACTCTCAGTAGAAAATTACGGAAATCGTTCCAGAATATACGAACGTATTACACATATTACAGGAGCAAGCTACATAGTATATAATACCTATCTATTAATGATTATTATACACATTAAGCAGCAACTTTTATTAAACGTTTTATTTTACTTGACTATAATATACTATAAACAGTTCCCAGTCCGGCCCATTTTCTCTTTTATTTGTTTAGGATTCCTTAATGGGTTTCACACTTCAAATTTTATTATGGTTTTTTTGGCAGCTTTTTGAAATGAAAGGACTATACAGATACTGCGTTTAATGAGAGAAGCAACACACTTGGTATGGATAGACCTGAGACCCCCGAACATTTTACCCTTAAACGAGCTTTTTGACAGTTTTTTGCTAATAACTCGAAAACTATCAACTTTTTTGAAAATCCTTTGGAAATCATTATTTGACAAATTTTCATTTTGACCGATGTACATAAGTCCCCTCTGAAGCAAGCGCGGATTTGAGGGGGGGGAACGGGGTAAATATCCCCCCTAGAATAAAAATGCAATTTTTCCTAATAAAATAATGGAAAGCAGGAAAATTACCCCCCCCCCTAGAAAAAAAAATATTACAAAAAAAAAATTCGTCGACTATTAGCCCCCCCTAGATTTTGATTCAGATCCGCGCTTGCTCTGAAGGCATTGGTGCAGGTGCCATAAACGTACCAAAAATAGGAAAATGTTAAAAATTTAATTTTTGTTTTTTCTTGAGGTATTTTTTATTCTTAACACATTGTTTTTCTCAAAAAAGTATTTGTAGTCAAGAATCCATTGTATACAGTTGCACATTTTATAAGTAAAATATATCTTTCGAAAAGAGCCGCCTTGAAATAAAAATAAATTTCTAGGAATCGTCAAATCAATAAAAAATTCAGCATTCATTTTTGTAACTCAACTTACTTGAAACTTAATTTTTCGAGTTGGCCTTATCTAAAGTGAAGATAGGGGAGAATCCCCTCACCCCCTTTAAAGAGCTCTCTGACAGTATTTTCCTAATTAGTTGCAAACTTTTAACTTGGCGGAAAGCAACTAAGTAATAGTTATTAAGGCTGACAAAACGTCCTATCCATTGATGAATAACACGCCTCCTTACCTCAGTGGGCACCTTTTATAATCACTTAAATAAATTAAAGGTGCGGAATTTTTTTGTTTTTTGTATTTTCCTGAATTTAATAGTCCTGTTATAACAAAACTTACTCGACAAGGTAGCGGTGTATCTTGCATAAACGTACCAAAATGAACAAATTTCTGTATCTTCAGAAACCTATATTTAAGCACCACTGCTACAGATACTGCGCTTAATGGTATGGATATATACTTGACTCTTTTAATTATTTTAAGAGGGCGAACCACCCCGCCACCATTAGTGGAGAGGTGGTTCTCCTCGCTTAAATTTGTTTCAATGAAGATTTCTGGTGGTATTTACAATTTTTGGTACGTCTATGCAAAATGCACGGCTGCTTTGAGGGGGGAGTGTTCAGTGGCGGCGCGTGGTAAAAAGCTTTCGGAGTGCACACCAAAAAAAATAAAAAATTGCGGCGCATGCGGAATTTTTTTTTTGCAAATAATTAAAAAATGAGATATTTAGTTAGATATTAGTTACCTACCTATTATTATTGAAATTATAAATAAATAATAAATGTATCATACCTAGTTTACATATTTTCTCTTCTAATGGCAAAGATGAAAATTTAATTGTTTTTAAATATTGCACGCTAATGCTATCAGAATTAGAAACTTCCGCCATTGTCGTAAATACCAAATCGTTGAAATCAAAACAAACCGCCAGCGCCCGACCGATAATGCCAAATTAGTGGTGTGCAAATACTATCTACTCGATACTTTAATATCTGATACATGGGCGGATTCGAAGTAATCGAATATCCTTCGACGCCAAATACTCGTTACTCGAATCCCGAATGGGACCGAAGCCGAAGTGTTACTTTCGTATCAATTGTATCGGCATCGGCCGTATGAGTAACGAGTTTGGAGTTCTTGTAACCATTTGGACCGATATTTATATATTGGATTTACCGATAATATAATATAAATAATAATAAAGTCTAATACTCGAATAGGAAGTATCAGTATCTACTCAATACAATACAAAGTAATCGTTGCACATCACTATGTCAAATTGTCTAAGTGCACTAATTAAAAGTGCCCTTGAGCTCCTCTAACATGCAACGCGAACCATGGGTGCGGGCGGCATCGAGGCTAGTTTTTGCACAGATTTTTTCCTAGGCACTGCCGCAGGAAGGTTCAGATTCTATGTACTGTAAAATTCTATTGGGACATGTCGTCCTCTCTTTCTATATTTCGTAATTAGAATGCGACACAACATCTACGGAGCAAATAAAAGTGAATAATTAGATTCGAACTAACTATATAGCGCATCCGCCAGCATGCACCGCAGGTGTTTTAAACACGAATACAAACACATACATACCGGATATTAATTTGTAGGTAATATTCCAGTCTTTAGTGAATTCCGTTTGGGGTAATTATTAATTAAATTTTAGTATTTTTTTAAGTAAAATTTGGGAGTGCACGTGCACATGTGCACTAATGGAGAAACCGCCACTGGGAGTGTTACATATCGTTGGAAAGAGAATTTCAGTTTTAAAAATAAGGTATTAAAGAATACATGAATTAAGTAATCAAACAACCACTTCGAGTTTATGCTTTATAATAAGTTTATATTTTATTGATGCGAGTACAATAATAGACTTAAGAATACTAAAAGTAAAAACGTTTATAACAAATGATTCCAAGTACAAGACGCTAGCGCTACCAAGTCTACTTTCAATCCCTGGCTTCGCAAGCGCAGATCTACCAATATTATTTACCTCATGTCTTTTCACTTGAATGATTCTAACCACATGAAAATAGAAAGTTTCAAAAACCTAACCTAACAAAACCTAATCAAATCTAACTGAACCGAAGGAAACTGAACCAATAATTTTTTTCAAAAAAAAAACTTTCCTGACTTCCTGCCCGGGATCCTAGAGGATGTGAATCCGAACCAAACCAAACCGAACCTAACTAAACTGAACCAAACCTAACCTAACCAAACTAAACTACAACACGTACTGCTAATTAGGTTTAGTTGGGTAGGGTTAGGTTTGGATAGGTTCGGTTCGGTACGGTCCGGTTCGGATTCACATCCTCTAGCATCTCAGGTAGGAAGTCAGGAAAGTTTTTTTTTTTGAAAAAAAATATTGGTTTAGTTTGCTTTGGTTCAGTTCGGTTAGATCTGATTAGGTTTCGTTAGGTTAGGTTTTTGAAACTTTCTATTTTCATGTGGTTAGAATCATTCAAGTGAAAATCACCCTGTACATCGATTCTAATACATGAGGTAAATAATATTGGTAGATCTACGCATGCGAAGCCAGGGATTGGAAGTGGACTTGGTAGCGCTAGCGTCTTGTTTCCAAGTAAGGTCGACGTCGGTCGTATAACTCATGGAGGACTTTAAAATTCAGGAAATTACAAAAAAAATGTTTTTTGCTACACCTTCCATTTCAATATTTATGGGGGTTTTTTCGGCCCATTTTAAGAAAAAAACTTCATATAAACATATGTCCTAAACGTCTTACCTTTTAGATACAGGGTGGTCATATTAACGATATTGTTATGATCATGGAGAGAAAATGTTTTTATTTTTTTAAGCGAAAACCATGCATCGGATTAAAAAAAATCAAGTGATCAACTTTGGTTAGAAATGATTGGGGATTGTTGCCAAAATAGGCAGATCAAATTACGTACGAACACCACTGATGGAAATTAAAAAAAAGTGATACATTAAAAAATGCCTCTTGATTCATAGTACATGTATGACAAATTTTATTAAAATATCTGAAGTGGTATTGTAGATATAATAAATGATTTATTTTTGAATTACCACCCTGTATCTCAAAAGGTAAGACGTTTAGTACATATGTTCATATGAAGTTTTTTTCTTAAAATGGGTCTAAAATTCACCCCCATAAATACTGACATTCAATTAGGAAACACCCTGTATATCTTTATCGACTATTTTGTGGTACTTGAAGTACAATGTAAGTACTTCAAGTACTTAAGTCCTTAAGTACTTTAAAAATGTAAAAAAATAAGAAAAATGCCAAAAAAATATCAAAACAATGTTAAAAATATTAAAAAAGTTTAAAATGTCAAAAAACTTCAAAAAAGTTCTAAGATTTTAAATAAATTTCAAAAAATGTCAAAAACCGTCAAAAATTTTGAAAAGTGTTTACTAAATTTTCAACCTGAAAGGTTTTATTTTTTGTGGAATATTATTGTATGTAAATATGTATGAAACAAAAAGCTGCAGTTTCATCAAAAGGTTTTTAACGTTTTATAGTTTTGCAATAATAGGGGTGTCACAGTTACCCCGAACTGTCTAAATGGGATTAGGGTTACCAGATGAAAACGTCTCTAACCAGGACCAGCCGTCAAGAAAATCCGGACAAAATCCGGACGTCAACATTTTTTCGATGCCACACACAAAAAATCTACTTTTTTTTAAATTGAAACAATAACTAATAAATAACATAATATACCTACTATTTTATAGGTACTTTTCACTGCTTTGTATTTTATTCAACAGCGTTGAATTTTTAGGCAGAAGTACAAAATCGTAAAATTCTGAGCAGCTCATATTTCTTAAATTGTATGAAGTCATGAGTATTCCTTTTACAGAAGATAAAAGCAGCCTATTTCTTTCTTTGGTCCACTGGGTAGAAATACTTGCATTAAAATATTTTGCCCATTTTTCGTGGGTAGGCAGATTGTGGTCATCAGAAGTAAAATTGTCTGATATGTACTTTTTTAGATTACAAACTTTATCAAAAAAATTGTGTGTGCTTAAGACCACACGGCAGAAGTGTAAACTTCAACAAGGCGAAATTAATAATACTACTTTAAGCGGGGTCTTCACATAACGTTTTACCTTACGTCTTGCCTGTCAGTCAAAAGGGTGAAGTATGACAGTTGAAAGACTAGCGTAGACACTTGGTAGTTTTAACGTACGTTTTTAGATCAGTTTTTGATACAAAACGATGGTTTTATTGGAAAACAATGCGTGATCCGGTCAGTTCTCTAGGCGGTCTTCCGTCTTAAATCAGTTCAAGTAAAACGTCCGTTTTTCCGTCTACACACAAAGTTTTAATTGATGCGTTTTGACTGAACAGGCAAGACGTATGTTAAAACGTTATGTGAAGACCCCGCTTAAAGATGAATTCACACTGCTAAATTTATCGACGATTATTGTTTAATTACATTTTTCGAAACTAGTTTATTTTGCATTATTTGATGTTATAAAGGCGGTTACTTTAAAATCCGGGCGTTTATGAAAAATCCGCCCGGACCCACACGGACGTAGTAAAAATCCGGACATGTCCGGAATAATCCGGACGTCTGGTAACCCTAAATGGGACCTACCCCGATAGACAAAAATTTTAAAATATATTAAATTTTTCTGTCTCAAATTGCTTACGGTTGTTCCAAATAGATCACATTTGTGAATTCAAATATATTTGACTTTAAAAACCGGGATGCACCTACCCTACCTTGCCTTATTTTGGTGGTGCACTTCGGGCACTGTTCTTACCGTCAAAAATTTCTAAATCACAAATAGAAAGTACTATTTTTATAGTAGCTCACAAATCTGCTTAAAAACTTGTTTTGATTTAAACTAAATAAAACAAGCATAACAAACGTAAATATTCAAATAATTTTTATGTATCTATCCTAAGTAACATTTCTATATTTATAGCAGAAGCTAAAAAGTTGCCAGCGCCTTTCCTTAAAACCATTAGTTTCAATGTTTGGTCGCTAGCACGTTCCCATTACGCTTATATACCCCTTAGACCTCCTAAATGGGACTCCCCAATTGGTGGTGGCAACCTATGTATTAAACTCATAATAAAACCATAAGAAATAAACGCTAGCTTCGCCCTCTAGCGGTTCCACCAGTATAGAACTTTTTAGAGCCTAAAGCTATTATGCCAGGTTCTAAAAGCAACTCAGAAACGTCCTCTATCCTGTTATAAAACTAGATTTGATAATTTGGTATCCTGGCAATTCTGTTAAATACCATAATACCTTTAGAGTAAAGAATTTTTCCTATAAAAGCTTTAGCGATATTTTAGATTCACAATGGCTATATAAAATAATTTGGGTCATAAAATTGCCAAAAATGTCAGAGTCCCAAAATTATTGTATCACATAAAAATATACCTATATATGAGGAAATTGTCGTTTTGTGGATCATCAAATTGCCTGCCAGACTTATTTTTCTGATAACATCGTATCTGAAAAGCTCTCAAAACAAGAGCGCCAGCTCACAAATGCTTTTTAATAGTTTTTTGATAACTAAATAACAAATATTAAAAATTAAAAAAAATAATTTACACTATTCACCATTAAAAAAGTCTGTTTGGTTTACATAAATTAAAATTAAAGTAAAATTATTGTTAAAAAACACTGCTAAAACGACTAGATAAATATTTTCTGTTTACAATATTTTTAAAATAATTCTATATACGCCATTATCGTTTTATAGTGGTCACTTGGTTTTATTTGTTACTCTATCGCAACAAGGATTTTTGAGTGCGCTTATGAAACCAATAAAAAAGAGAAGCTAAACATAGTGAACATAACCTCACTTAAATTTTTTGTATTTGATTTTTAAAGTGTTGTGTTAAATTTAAATGTTTTTTATCGTGCAATTTGCACACAATCAGGAGGGCCAGTGCAATGATAGCCGTTGTGCCTGCAGGTTGGAGGGAAACCTCTTATATTGGCCGTTTAAACAGGCCTTATCTAGGCTTGGGTGCCCTACCCAGGAGGATAATAAATAATCAATCTTGCAATAGGTAGGTACCAATCTGTACTAGTACTAGTAAAAACTAAAATACGAAAGTATTTATTTACTTCTGTTAGAACCCTTAAGGAAACAAAGTTTTATATGACCGCCTATTTAAATAATATTTAATATGCAGCTATGGGTAACCATAAATACAAAAGAATTAAGTTTACCTTTAAGCCTTCCAATAAAGCCTGTTTAAAATGCCTAAAAGTAATGGCAAAAACCAAAAGTCTAAAGTTTATATTTACCACTCTTAAAAACCTTAAGGAAACTAGGTTCTATATGGCCGCCTATATAATCATATGTACTATTAAACTACTGGTAACTACAAAAACAAAAGGATATAAGGTAACCTTTTAGCTCTATTATAAAACACTTTTGTTATGACCTAAAGTAATGAAAAAAACTAAAAGACCAAAGTTTATATTTATTTCTTTTTAAAAACTTTAGGTAAAAGTGTTTTATAAGACCATCTTTATATATCAGAAATCAATAAAACCAAAAGTATCTAAAAGAAACAGAGGAACACTTTTTGGTTGTATAACACCTCTTTAGGTAATTGGCAATATAAATTACCTTTTTGTAGCCAAATTGATTATAAAAGCCATAACAGCACCTTCTAAATAACCTTGGAACCAAATTAATAAAACCTTGAGTGGTAATAATGTTACTTGGGTAGTCAGACTAAATAAATTTTCGGGTTTAAACCAACTTCTATCAAACGTAGAAATTTCTTTTACTACAAGGTGAGTAGGTGGATCCCCAAAAATCGAGGTGCAAGTACAATATACCTGCACTACCGTACTGCCGACACCACTCAATAGATGGCATAACTGTGCTGGAGTAGTTTCTCACACTGAATTTAAGTTTCACGTTCCAGGAAATAATGAAGGTGCGTGACGCAACTATCAACTTTATCTTCGGCGCATTAAAGTTATATCTCACCTATATCTACATTGTACTTCAAGAATATTTAATTGTACTTAAAGTACTTTGAATGTACTTGAAGTACTTTGAATGTACTTGAAGTACTTTGAATGTACTTGAATTACTTTTAATGTACTTGAAGTACTTTGAAACTACTTGAAGTACATTGAATGTACTTGAAGTACTGTACTTGACAAAATCAAGTACATTTCCAAGTACATTGTTAAAAGTACTTCAAGTACCAAGTACAATTACTTGTAAATACTTGAAGTACAATTTCAAGTACTGTACTTGAAGTACCTGACAACTCTGGGTGGAGGCCATTTTTGTTATTTACTTACATTTTGCGGTGTTTTGCGTTTGTCGTATAAAATTAGGTTTTTTTTCTGTGAAAAATGGGAAATAATGCACGTAAAACGTGTGCAGTTTGTGGAAAAGTGTTCGGGAGAAATAAGGGATTGCCGTTCCATAGGTAAGTACTTGTATTTTTCTTTATAATTTGTTAATAAAGTTAAGAGTGGATTGTAGATGCCACTAAACACTCTTTATGATGTCTCGGAATAAATCTGCACAATTAATTTTAGAAAAACTACAAATTTAATCCGCAATTTGATAATTTTTTACCCGAAGAACTAGTTTCTAGAAAAAAATAGACATAAGCTTACATTTTGGACAATTTGTCAAATAATGTAGCGGAATACGTTACAAAAAGCCTTTTTCCTCGAAGTAACTACAAGTAACCAGGTAACCTGGTTACTCATTTCCTGTTTTTCTTTGCTGAGTAACACTAACTATGACGTCACGAGTAACCACACAGTGTAACCAGCCTAGCAGACGTGGTTGCTGAAATATTTTGAGGTTAAGATGGATTTTTGTTGTTTTTTTTTTAATGTTTGATTTTAATATATATATATATATATATATATATATATATATATATATATATATATATATATATATATATATATATATATATATATATATTAACAACAAATTATGTTTGGTAACGGTAGAAAATGAAGCACATCCCTTGAAGTTGGTACTATATCAATTCAACTGCAACTAGTCTTAAAATGTACGGCCTTACCACAGAATACCAAAGGAGCACTCTGATTCCACCCCGATTCAAAAAACGCATCAGGTAACGCTGCATTTAAAACTGGTGCAAATCCATGGCCCGTGATAGGTTTTTTGAATCGGGGTGGGCATGCATTGGTGGAAACAACGAATTATTTTCTGCATTTCGGAAATTGCTGGTAAAAAAAAAACAAACAATTGGAAATGTCATCCACAGCTGACTGTCTGACGTCATACAGCGGTTACTCCGAGTAACCGTGACGTCATTTCTAGTAACTTAAATGAGTGACTAGTAACCTCGAGGAAAAAGGCTTAAAGTCACCAAAACTGACGCATGTGCAGTATCCGGTATCCTGTCTAACTGAAAAAGGAACATTACGAATTAAATGGGTATGCCCCATCTAACGTATTTGATGGCCACGTATCGTACTCAACTTGGTCACCTTACTTGCATTTTGCTGACCACATGGTCACAACCAAAAATGTTTCCTTGCATCTGTCACTGCTTGTTTGTTTACATCGTGTTTTAGGGTTAGTTGTTGTGTTAGGCTTTTTCTGTGATTTTTTCCATTTTTACTTGGTGTTCTGTGATTTTTTCGTGTGAAGCTGGAAGGCCATCTCAGAAGACACGCGATGTCGAAAGAAACAATCTCCTCAGAGGAATCCTTTTTTACAAAATCACTACTAGAAAAAGATTTCCATCTTCTGACTAACAATCCAGAAGAAATTTTCAAAGAGCTAGATGACCAGGCTGCGGAACTTTCATTAAGTTCACATATTAAAAGGGAAACATCTCCAAACTATGTCAATCAACCTGAATGCAGCCAGTGGGGTGAAAGAATAAGACATACATCTAGTTCAGACAAAATAAAAGTCGAAGAAGAGTTTTCAGAATTCGGTGCTGATAATCTGTAAGTAGAAAGCAGAGAAAGAGTAAAATAGTCTTTCAAACAACAAATTTTGAAAACAGTGCGAGGGGTGATCAGCTGCCCACAGAACTTCCACAGGACTTCCACAGGACTCAGAGAGTACTGGCACCTAAGGGGTGATTTTTTTATGGGCACCTTTTTAGCCACAGGACTATACAGGACCCCACAGGCAGGACTATACAGGACTTGTATAGGACTATACAGGATCAAAAATGTATTAAAGTCCTGTAGGACAGTGTACAAATTTGGTTCAGCTGATCACCCCTCGAAACAGTGGGTGATAGTTGGTTGACTGACCCATGGACGAGGTCCACAAATCTAGCAAGTATTGAAAAAAGGATTTTCTTACAATGGTTTTTCCACAATTTTTAAAATTAAAAACACACTCTTTACATCCATCACAGTTAAGTACCTGTTAGGGCCTGTAAATTATGTTACACTCTAGGGGGGACGGGGGGTTTGGCCTTGCATTATACTCAATGTTTTTTAATGTGTTTTTTCTTAAAAATGCATTAAGAAAGGAGGGGTCAAAAAATCTGAATTTTTGTGTTAAGGATGTTCCCTTATTTACTGGTAGTAAGCAGTACCTACTCCACTGCCAACATAACACACAAACAATTATAATTTAAAGGACCTAAACAAAATAAATATATTAGACATGCCTATAGTTTTTACTTAATTTGTTTTTTTTTATGAAGCAAAAAACTATATTTTTAAGCAAAAATATCAATCTAAAAATTTGTTCCTGGATATTACAGGTGCATGTAGCTACACCCCCTATAAAAGGTAATTTCGAGGGTAATTCAAACAAAATTGATGTGGGAATTTTGTACTAAAGTAAACTGAACAGTCTTTTACACATTTAGACTGTTTTTTCAGTAAAACATGAATATAAACTGATACTTAAACTTAAGGCTGCTTTTATTTGCACTAAAAGATGTATTAGGATTTATGTGAATAATCAAAATGAATCAAAAGCAGTTTTAGCAAAAATTTATTAACTTTTTCTGATAAGTAGAAAAAAAAAGGTTGTAAAATGACCAGTAATTGACACCCAAATTGCAATAATTGAAACCTAGTCTCACATCCAGTTATTGAACCAAACCTAAATTCCAATTATTGACACCCAGTTATTGACACTTTAATAGACATGACACATAAACATGTAAAATGTGACATAAGTGCAAAAAAATTTTGTTGAGGGAATTTTATGGTCTATAATAAAGTCTTGAATAAAGTATATAAAACTTAGTTTCTGAGAAAATAAAACTTGTAACAAAAATGGCTTATTTTCAGATTTTTTAAAATTGATTTAATTTACAAACGCCCCTACAGTTTTAATTATAAAAACAATCCGATCATGTCATACATGATTTTAAAGGAAATTTTATTGACTAAATAACAATAAAGGGTCAGTCCAAATCGAGGTCTATATCTAATTTACCGGGCAATTGTTACGACCCTTTCCGATTTTGATAATTTTTGGCACACTTCCGCCTATAAAAAAACTCAGAAATCCAAAATATTAAAAATTTTGGGCCAGTAGTTTTTATTTTATGGATTTTCAAAAATCACAAAATTGACAATTTTGGTCTTTACAAGGTCTAACAAAAAACGCAATATTTTAGAAACGATTATACCTACCGAGAAGTGTTTTGTCTTGTTTTAAAGGTATGTTAAAGACCTTTAGAATGATATGCAACATAATATATTTTTTTGAATTTAATTTTTGAATTTTTTTTTGTTTTAAATTTTAAAAGATCCTATTTTTGATTTCTTTCAAAAATATATATTTTTTTCCTTGGTGTTTTCTCAAGATATTCGCCAAGTTTCAGGATGGGTCAATGATGGGTTCTAAATCTACAAAAAAAACAATTTACAACCACCTTTATTAATTTTGGCTCATATTTGTACTTACAATAAGAGCAATATTTTAAAAACTATGACAGCTATCACATCAAGCAATAGCTTGTTTCAAAAGTTTTTTAAAGACCTAATTAATGATGCATCATAAAGACATATATGTTTGAATTTTTTTTTTATTAAAAAAAAGAAAAATGAAAAAAATTTTTTTTTTATTAGTCTGTAGAAAATAACACATTGTTTCTGGTTCGAATTCTCATATTGTTTCTTTAAACATTTCTGCAAATAAACTTGTCTATTCCTGCAATCCCATTTGCTGTGCCCCTTTTACTTCTGATTGGTCTTTCCACTACCCAAGCTTTTTTCAGGAAATTTATTGTTCAAACAAAACAAAGGTCTTTTATTGTCACTTCTGCTACAGACTGTAAAGATGCAAAAGTTGCACACAGTGATTGCCATATCAGAATCCAAAATTATAACAAAACCTTTTTCTTTAAGCCATTCAGAAAGCAATACCTAATATAATATTATTGTTTTTATGGACAAACATTTGATCTTGAATTCATAATTACAAAAATAAATAAAAAAATATTTTGAATTTTTTTTTAAATAAGAAAAAAATCAATTTAAAAATCATATATATCAGTAGCACATCATTCGATACATCTTCAAAATACCTTTAAAACGAGCTATCGCTCAAAGTGGTAGCTATGATAGTTTTCAAAATATTTCTATTTTTGTAACTACCAATATGAACCCAAATTGATAACTAGGTACTTTTTTTTTGGATAGAACCCATAGTTGCCCTGAGGGGGAATTCACTCTCGCAATACATGTACAAAATATGGTTCGCATTATTTTTCATTACTATTCATTACTCGCATTATTTAACATTTTTCATAGTAAATGCGCAATACATGTACAGAAAATGGGTAGTGAATTCCCCCTCGAGTTGCCCCATCTTGAAACATGGCGAATATCTTGCGAAAACATCAGATAAAAAAATATATTTTTTTAAAGAAAATCAAATACTCGGCACATGAACCGTCAAAATTTTTTGAGAGTCATTTGCCTAACAGTCACGGCTAAAGAGATGAATTTTTTATTTTTTTTTTCTCAAATTACCCAAAATCCTACCTTCAAACCCTGGTATGCCTTTTTTATTAATGTCTGGAAAAGAACCATTTTTTTTATATATAATTCAGTAATCTTATGCTTCTTCAACTAATTAATAGATTTGTTAAAATTAATGTACCAAAGGGACATATGAGGTTTTTTTATTGAAGAACATTAGTGATTTTGTAAAAGACCAAGGGGACAAGAACTTCATTTTCTTTTAGAAACTTCTCTAGTTGATTACCTTTCTAACGGTATGCTACACATTGATAAAAAAACCATTCTGCTTTAAAATAAGGATATTCCGTGAGACGGGCGATAATCGTTCGGACTTGATAAGAAAAACAATTGGATGTTTATGATCGTTTTTTTAAATAAAAG
This sequence comes from Aspidapion aeneum, assembly GCA_963576565.1. Taxonomy (NCBI): domain Eukaryota; kingdom Metazoa; phylum Arthropoda; class Insecta; order Coleoptera; family Brentidae; genus Aspidapion; species Aspidapion aeneum. The sequence continues at coordinate 49,864,248 of OY755048.1, forward strand.
TTAAAAATTCACAATAATTTTATACCTCACTATTCTCCAGTTTACAAATTCCGTTTGAACAAAAAAGACAAACATTTTTCAAATCAAACAAGTTTCGTGCAGTGTTGCCACCTCTACCGATTTTTCGGTAGATCTACCGATTTAGCCTTTTACTTTATGATATACCGAATTACCATAGTTTTCTACCGATTTTTTTTTCAATATAAACCTGTTTTTTTTGATACGCCTCGTAATCGCGATTAAAAAAAACACCATAAATAAAATATTCTTTTTATGTAAGATCCTTGGCACTATCTCTTGGATTTTTGGATTTTGCGATATACTCAGCCGGCAGCCGCAAGCGGCTTTAAAGATCACGCTATTATAAACCTTGAGGTTTTTTTTATAATATTATCTATCTAATAGGGACCTATTGCAATAAAGCCAGGCACAAATTGTGCCGGGCACTATATTGACAGTTTCACATTATAAAAACAGCTGTCTTCTTTCAAAATAAGGCCATTGTGTATTATAAGAGCCGGAATTAATAGTGACGCCACAATTAATGGAAAATAAACGACTGGATTTCTAAATTCGACTTTGGTATGTCAATTTTGAAAGATCAACTGTCAGTTTTTAATGCGAAACTGTCGATACATGTCATCACAATAATGACCTGGCTTTATTGCAATAGGTCCCTAGTATGTACCAAATTTTTTTATTTAATTCTTAATTTTGGTATTTTGTCAGTAAAAACAAATCGTAGAAATACAATTTACCTTCTAAATCAATCCAAACTATCGATAGTTCTCCAGCACTGCTGAGATGATTAAAAAATCTACCGAAATCTACCGATTTTTCTCGAAGCCTTCTACCGAAGACCTCAGGGTCGAGGGTGGCAACACTGGTTTCGTGGCTAATCGGGCAAAAAGGAGTTTTTGTTTTTCTCATATCTTTCCGTGGGTAGCCTGAAAGCTTAACCTCACGGGGGTCCAAGATCTAATGGACACCTAATAAGTATTGACAGTTAACTGTTTCGTCCTTATGGGACTCCTCAGAACACTGCTGGTTAATGTGACAAATCTTGCGAAGTTAATTAGACGGTTTTATGTCTAATCAAATTTAAATAGTGAGAAAACTATCGCAAGAAGCGTCATCTACCGAGATACGAGAGAAACAAAAACAAACGCAGGCGAAAAACTGCTATACAATATCGATCAATGAAAAGATCGAATGCAAATAAAAGAAAACAAACTATAGTCCGTGACCTACGACAGCTCTTTGTCTTTCAGGCCGGATCAACGGATATTGCATTTTTACCCGTCATCAAGACAGTGAGTGTTAATCAACGGAATTTTTTAAACCAAATAATACTAACAAACGTTGAATTTCGTACCCGTGAATTTAAAAATCAAACAAGTTTCGTGGCTAATCGGGCAAAAAGGAGGTAGCCTGAAAGCTTAACCTCACGGGGTTCCAAGATCTAATGGACACCTAATAAGTGTTGACAGTTAACTGTTTCGTCCTTATGGGACTCCTAAGAACACTGCTAGTCAATGTGACAAATCTTGCGAAGTTGTCACATTGACCAGCAGTGTTCTGAGGATCTTGGACCCCCGTGAGGTTAAGCTTTCAGGCTACCCACGGAAAAATATGAGAAAAACAAAAACTCCTTTTTGCCCGATTAGCCACGAAACTTGTTTGATTTTTAAATTCAGGGGTACGAAATTCCACGTTTGTTAGTATTATTTGGCTTAACAAACATTTTTGATATTACAAAAAACAGTAAATACGATCCGCAGTCGAGTTTTAACTACAGCTTAGTATTATTATTATTTATTGTGTTGTTTTATTTATTGAACTGTTGAAGTAAGGAATAGGTGTCGGCGTGTATTAGGAACAGGGGAGGACAGTTCGAACAAAATTTATAAATAAAGAACACAATAAATTAGCGTTAAAAGTTTTGTTTAAGTAGGTAAACGATCATAAACATCAAATTGTTTTTCTTACCAATTTTGAACGAGTCTTGCCCTTTTCACGGAATATCCGTTTTTTAAAGCAGAAATGTTTTTTTTATCAATCTGTAGCATACCGTTAGAAAGGTAATCAACTAAAGAAGTTTTTAAAAGAAAATGAAGTTCTCAATTGTCGATACTTTTTTTGATTGTTAATTTTGAAATTGATTTTCTTTCACAAAATCACTAATGTTCTTCAATAAAAAACCTCGTATGTCCCTTTGGTACATCAATTTTAACAAATCTATTAATCAGTTGAAGAAGCATAAGATTACAGAATTATAAAAAAAAGATGGTGCTTTTCCAGATATTAATAAAAAGCTTATGAGGGTTTAAAGGTGGGATTTTGGATAATATGAGAAAAAAAATTTAAAAATTCATATCTCTTTAGCCGTGACTCTTAGGACCCAGGTTCCAAGCTTGAAAAGGTAGCAAATGACCCCAACAATATCCAAAAATATTTTGACGGTTCATGTGCCAAACACCCTGTATATATATTAGGGTTTCCAAATATTTAGCTTTTTGTAGGGACTTGTAAAGACCAAAATTTACAATTTTGTGATTTTCAAAAATCGATAAAACAAGAACTACTGATCAAAAAACTTCTAAGATTTTGGATTTACGAGTTTTCTTGTAGATAGAATAAGTGTGTCAAAAATTATCAAAATCGGAGAGGGTCAAAACAGAAATCGCCTTTATTGTGGTTGATGTTATATGGATTTAACCTAAAGTATTATACATTTTTGCCTTTGAATGTATGTTGTGTTAAAGTGGGGGGTCTAAATTTCGAGGTGGCAATCTGGATATTCGGATTCAGCGGGGTCAAAATAGGGGTTCATATATGAACCATTTGCCAAAAAGTAATATAAAATGCTTCTAAAGAGTGCATTTTCCGAAATCTTGCCTTAACTATATTCGTTTTGAGTTATTATATCTTGAGTGTTCTATAAGAGATTTATCAAGTTTTTTGTTTTGTTATTTTGCGACATTTTCTGGCGGTTTAGGAGAATTCCCACAATTTTTGTATTACACTTTTTTTGATATTTTATTATAAGCTTAGTCCTTGGTTAAAATGTGCAGAAACACTGCACAATCCCTTAATAACGTTTTTTTAAATATTTTATCTTATTTTTTCAGGCAGCCAGATGGTAATTTACTTGACTCATCAACAATCAGTGTAAAATCAGAAGTTGAGGAGTTTGAACTGAAGACTGAAGAAATCAAACAGGAAGAACTCATAATAGATGACAGCTCATCTGAGTAAGTAAATTTAAACGGTTTCCGAATAGGCGGATTTTAAATCATTGCTTCGGTAGCTCAGTTGGAAGAGCGTTTGCCTGGTTAGCGGAAGGTCGCTGGTTCAAATCCAGCCTGAGGTAAAATCCTTTTGTTATCTTATTTTTCTTATTTATCTCTTGCCCTTATGCCACTAAATTCACCTCGTTATGTAAGTTAATATTTTATTCAAAACTGTCATTGTCCGAGACGAGCATATTAAGCAAAGGTCAAAAAAGGTCTAACTATCAACTTTTGTGATGGTGTCTGTCTATCTAGGATACTATAACTCAAAAACCGATTTAAATGAAATTTGTGAAAAAAAATTGCGGCACCCATGGTTAAGGCCGAGTTGGGAGCTGTGAGGATGTAGTAGGGAGCGTAAACTTTTTAAAATATTCGCTAAGGTGCCCCTCAGAACAACTTAAGGAATATTTTTATATTCTGTGTTTTTCATCTGCATATCATCTGCAAGTTGTCAAATTCCTTCGATACTCTATCCTCACTTTTATCAGAGCAACCATTGCTTAAGGACATCAAATTCAAAGTGCTATGCGCTACCCTGTATAAACCCTATGGCAAATAGACAAAGAACACGTTACGATGTTTCGCTATATTTGCCTTAAACTGTCATTTTTGTTTTTACATTTCAGAACTGGACAAAATCCACACCAAACCAAGTTAAGAGCAAAAAAAGAAAATTTTTTGGACCACCAAGCCAAACGTAAGAATGACTTGATCCGACATTCGTTGGGATGCACCCAATGTGACTACAAGGCCAATAAGAAGTCCAATTTAAAAACACATCAGTCACAACATAAAAGTACAAGTGAAATCAATTGGTTTATATGCAGTCAGTGTGACTACAAGGCCAAGCGGAAGTCTCAATTAAAATTACATTTGCTGCTGCATACAAGTGTAGATAAAATTAATTGGTTTAAATGCAACCAATGTGACTACAAGGCTATTAGGAAGACCGGTTTGACAAGACATCAGTTACAACATAAAAGTGCAAGTGAAATCAATTGGTTTAGATGTAATCAGTGTGACTACAAGGCCAAGCGGAAGTCTTACCTAAAATCACATTTGCTACTGCATACAAGTGCAGATAAAATCAATTGGTTTATATGCAATCAGTGTGACTACAAGGCCAAGCGGAAGTTTCAATTAAAATTACATTTGCTGCTGCATACAAGTGCAGATAAAATTAATTGGTTTAAATGCAACCAATGTGACTACAAGACGAAGCTGAAGTCCACTTTAAAAATACATCAGTTTCAACATCAAAGTCCAAGCAAAATTAATTGTTTTGAATGCAACCAATGTGACTACAAGGCTATTAGGAAGACAGGTTTGACAAGACATCAGTTACAACATAAAAGTTTAAGCGAAATCAATTGGTTCAGATGTAACCAGTGTGACTATAAGGCCAAGCAGAAGTCCAATTTAAAAATTCACAAGCTACAACATAAAAGTACAAGTGAAATCAATTGGTTTAGATGTAACCAGTGTGACTACAAGGCCAAGCAGAAGTCTCTATTAAAATCACATTTGCTGCTGCATACAAGTGCAGATAAAATCAATTGGTTTATGTGCAATCACTGTGATTACAAGGCCAAGCGGAAGTCTCGATTAAAATTACATTTGCTGCTACACACAAGTGCAGATAAAATTAATTGGTTTAAATGCAACCAATGTGACTACAAGGCGAAGCTGAAGTACAGTTTAAAATTACATCAGTTTCAACATCAAAGTGCAAGCGAAATTAATTGTTTTGAATGCAACCAATGTGACTACAAGGCTATTAGGAAGACCGATTTTACAAGACATCAGTTACAACATAAAAGTTTAAGCGAAATCAATTGGTTTAGATGTAACCAGTGTGACTACAAGGCCAAGCATAAGTCTTTACTAAAATCACATTTGCTGCTGCATGCAAGTGTAGATAAAATCAATTGGTTTGTATGCAATCACTGTGACTACAAGGCCAAGCGGAAGTCTCAATTAAAATTACATTTGCTGCTGCATACAAGTGCAGATAAAATTAATTGGTTTAAATGCAACCAATGTGATTACAAGGCAAATCTGAAGTCCAGTTTAAAATTACATCAGTTTCAACATCAAAGTGCAAGCGAAATTCAATTGAATGCAACCAATGTGACTTAGCTACAAGGCTATTAGGAAGACCGGTTTGACAAGACGTCAGTTACAACGTAAAAGTTTAAGCGAAATCAGTTGGTTTAGATGCAACCAGTGTGACTACGAGGCTAATAAGAAGTCCAATTTATTTTCACATCAGTTACAGCATAAAACTTCAAGTGAAATCAACCATTTACGACCACATAAAAGTCCGAACGAAATTGATCGCTTTGAGCTACTGCTAAAGGCAAAGGAAAAGTATGGCAAAAAGTTCGCATGGACAACATCTGGCATAGTCAATGTACTTAGGACGGAAAAAGGTACAAAATTCAGTCGGAAGATGATTTAATTTAATTTATCTACTTAATCATATCAATGGTTTGGCGCGACGGCTCCGTCGAACAGGTCGAGCCACACTTATAATGCTTTGGAAGGATTGGCGTTGCCAAAGTTTACTGATTTTATGGGACTGGTTAGAACTTAATTTTGATTATTTTTGTTAAAGTATTTTATTTGACTATTTTTTAAAGGATCATAATAAATTATTTTAGATTATTAGACGATATTTATTGAGTATATACTTATGAGAGGTCTTACGCGCTTAATACAGTATCATAGAATATGACTATATTATATACTTATCGCCATATCCATATTTAGATATTTATTTTTACCAAAACTATTTTCCTATTTTTTGCATTTTTTTTTTGTAGTTATTATTATTTACTTAATTTTATTCTTCTTTCTATTAAAATGACAGCAGCAGGTGTGTGCGCTTTTTTATCTATCTTTATTAATATTTAATAATATGATGCTGGGTTTAATAAACGGAGAGCTATTCTGGTTAAAACGAGATTAGTAACTAACTACCTATTTTAACTTTAAGACTGAACGATTTGCTTATAAGACATAATGAGGAACCAGTTGTTTATTTTTGAGCAATTTAATAATATTTTGCCGTTAATATTAATAAATTTAAAAGTATACGCTTAGATATGCCAACTCGATGCCCCTCCACATTGCTTTCTATAACAAGAGCTATCTTAAGTTAAAAAAACAGAAGATGTTCACAATTGCGAAAATTATGCGGCTCTTGAACAACTATGGTGAACCATAAGTTAAATGGAAGAAAGGTGTGTTTGGGTAGTGTCTATCGTGCCCCCAGTGTAATTTTTTGCACATTTTTTAATGCGTTGGAAAATGTTCTCAGCTTCCTAATACCGCAATTTGATTTTTTGGTGTTTGGAGGAGACTGTAATGTCGATCTTTTGGCTAACCAAAACACCGCAACCCAACTTATCGGTTGCATGGATCATTTTGCGTTTGCGCAACTGGTCACTGAGCCTACCAGGGTCTCTCTCTCTCTCTAGGACCTCTGTGATATATTGGTTGTATATGATTCTAGTTTGTGTAGCAACCTAGAGGTTCTTAAAATCGATGATATCTCGGACCATCATTTTGTATCATGCAAACTTAAATTTAACAAAGAAAAGCCCTCCCACTATTTTTAAGACTTTTAGACTATTTAACATTAGGTAAATCAAAAAGAATAAAAAAATAGGTGAAACCTATTTTGCATTCAACGAGTGAAACGACAGCGAGCCAAGGAAACTAAGTCCATAGCGGGAAGAAAACGTCTACCGGTCTATAAGGAAGAAAGACATTTCGACACAGTTTAACCAGTCCATGCTATCACCGTGTTCACGGCGTCGGTTCGGAGCCGAAAACAATGAGTAACATAGGTGTCACCTATTTTTTCATTTTCTTTTATTTTCCTTGTATATTGTAGTCAGTTTGATTACTGTAGTCAGGCAAGCCACGCTGGGGATGGTAATGCCTGTTTCCGGCACACCGGTGTTTGTGGTGGACTTTACCGTTTTGAAGTTGTTTTTTTATGTTAATTTTATCTAACATTAATTGGGACTATGTGTTTACATTCAAAGATATTGACGAAATTGCAACTTATATTAATACTAATGCGATTCAGCTCTTCGACCTTCATGCGCCGAACCAGATAAAAAAAACACGTGCCAATTTCTTGATACTAAATTTAAAAAACACCCTAAAAAGTTTTGGAAGTTTATTCAATGATTAAATATTCACGATAATTCAACTGATAAGAGCAACCTTGATGTTAGGGGCGAGTGTGATGCAATGGACTATTGCTAGGTTCAGAATAAAATTGGTTTAGGAATGGCGGCGACCGGAATAACGAGACTTACCGATACTTTGATTTCCGTTGGCTAGTGTGTTGCGGTTATGATACCGCGGACGACGATCATTATTTCGGTCCATGGTTCCTCGTTTGCACGTTTTTGCTTGCGTAATTGTCAGGTAATTGTATATAATTAGGGGATTTTATGAGGTCACTTCCTCTTGAAATTGCTCTGTCGCGGGTCGCGATCATAAGAGAGTTAGGTTATCCCCGGTTTTCTCCCAGGTAAATTTTGGATCCGTCCTTCGTGTCGTTTCTTCTTATAGGAAGGGGACAGTGTAAGAGGGAGATAAAGGATAGGTCTGGGCAAGAACCCATGAAACGAACACTAAAATTTCCATGTTCAATTCAACCCAAAGTAAACACCACATTCTGAGGCCCTTTATCTTTTGCCGAATGTGATGGAATTATTAAAATTACTAATAATATAAAAAGAAAATAAATTATGAATTTCGTATGGACGAAACACTTGACATTAGTTCAGAGGAATTTGTTGAGCTTTTACTTCTATCTATCTCTCTATCTATTTAGCCTTTTCGATCCATCTTTGGACATAGGCCTCCCCCAATATATATCTTCCACTCTTCTCTGTCTGTCGTTCTGCTAATTCCATCTAGTCCCCGCATGTTTCTTCAAATCGTCCGCCCATCTCATTTGGGGTCTTCCCCTACTTCTTTTATTTTCCCAAGGTCTCCAGTCTACAATGCATTTGTTCCATCGATCGTCTTTCTGTCTGATATTATGGCCGGCAAATTTCCATTTTAATTTTGCTACCTCTCCTCTGACATCCCTTACTTTTGTTTTACTTCTATACCTACCAATAATATAGAAAAAGAATTCACAAACAATAAGTATGTTAATAGGCGTTACTGGCGCCTTACTCAATCGTTTAAGTTTAGACCAGCTTCTTGTGAAGAGGTCACTAAGACACTACTGTCAATTAAATCAGGTGCGCAGGGGGCAGACGGTATATGAATAAAAATGCTTTTTTTGATTAGTTCCGGCGCTCACTAAATACATGACGTTCATAGTTAATTTTTGCATGATAAATGGTTGTTTCCCCTTTGTGTGAAAAAGTGCAAAAGTTGTTCCGGTACCAAAAAAATCTTTACCTTGCTCGGCGGCGGATTTTCGCCATATCAGTATATTGCCAGCTTTCTCCTGGACTACAGCAAGGCATTTGATACCTTGGACCTTGAGGTGCTCTACACTAGGTTTAAATTCTTTGGTGTTGGGAATGCCGAACTCGCATTTTTTAGAAATTTTTTATCTTTTAGTTCACAGCAAACCAGGTGGAAAAACTTACTCTTGAAACTTCATATATGCGACAAAGGGGGGCAGTGTACTCGGCCCAATTATGTACGCAACATACACTGCTGGTGTGCCGAAAATGCTCGAAGGGTATGAGTCTCATCAGTTTGCTGATGATAGTTGAAAATGCTCGAAGGGTGTAAGTCTCATCAGTTTGCTGATGATAATTAATTGTAATTTTCATTGATGCTAGAAAATTAAAAGCCGTGCAGACAATTAATCACGACCTTAAAATAATATTTGAAGCTTCAGCGGCTCATGATCTAAAACACAAGCGAAACTAAAACAGAGTTAATGATCTTCGGACCTGGGCGCCTTGATTTAGTCCAGGATGAAAGATTTAATATTATCTTAAATGGTCAGAAGCTTGAACATTCTGATTCTGCAAAGAACTTGGTCGTATGGATGGACCCAAGACTAACCTTTAATAAGCATCTCAGCTATATTCTACAAGTCTTACGGTAAACTAAAGGCTCTTCGATTCCCTCAAAAAGAACTTAGCAAGGAGGTTAAGTTAAAACTATGTGACAGTGTCATCTTGTCCCTGGTTCTTACATCTTAACATCCTTTATTGGCCCTTCGTAATATATAGGGACGAAGAAAGCCTACAGGAACTACAAAATTCATGTATTCGATACAGTTACAACCTCAGAAAATTTGACAATGTTTCTTAAAGCTACGCCAACTCCAAGGCGGCTTAACCAACGTTACCTTGTATCCTTAGCAACTTTTTTTTATAGATTGAATGTCTGCAAGGAACCCGCATATCTTTCTTCCAAACTTATAAGATGTAGTTAAATACACTTTAGAAGCACTAGGCATTGTAATCTTTATTGCATACCTAGGCACCAAACTGCCATTAAATATCCGAATACATTAAAGCCTCGGTTAGTATGTCCGCTTTCGAAAAGAAGATTAGAAATCTAGTATCAGCTAACCTACTCAGAGTAACTATGTAATCAACCTAACCTAACCTGCAATATTAATAATTGTTATTATATCTTCGTACCAGGAATTTATTGGTGTTAATTATTATAGATGTTATTTCTCTAAATCTAGTTCTGCAGTTTGGTTTTCTTGCTCGTATAATCAGTTTTTAAGATCTTGTACTTAATTAGGTGTTAAATTATTTGACCCAGAGTGGTTATGTGGAAGAGCGCGATGCAGCGTATTCGCCACCCATTTTGATAAACGTTATCATTGAGTAAATACCCCATATAGAGGAGCCACCGGCGAGCTTTACCATATTGAGGGGCAGATGGCGCTGAAATAAATTCGTCTGGTACGCAATATTCAGAGACAACTACTATGATCTAATGGCATTTGTATGAGTGTGAGCCTCGGAACTCGGACATGTACCTAAATTGTACAAGCAATCCCTGAATATTGCGTACCAGACGAATTTATTTCAGCGCCATCTGCTCCTCAATATGGTGAAGCTTGCCGGTGGCTCCTCTATATGGGTTATTTACTCAATGACGTAATATATAACCATATAATTACAAAGTCGAAATAAAGGCATTTTCAAATTAAATTGAATTGAATTGATTAGTTTAGATGCAAATATAAACAACAAAGGAATAAAATATCAATTTAAAATACGAGGGTTGTCTTTTAAGTTTTGCATATACAGCTGGAATAACACAGTAGATGACTTTGAATGTCTTTATTGTTTCTCGAAGTATTCGCCACGAATATTAATGCACTTTTGCACGCACTCAAACTAGTTGTCAAAGCTGTAATTCCATTCGTTTGTTGGTACTGTCAAAATTGCATTCTTAAAGGCGTCGACTCCTTCCTTTGGCGACTAAAATCTTTGACCACGCAGTCCAGTCTTCAATTTCGGAAAAGAATAACAAGGTCGGGACTGTATGAAGGATGGTCCATCAATTCGACGTTTGTTGGGTTAAAAATTCAATGGTTTTTTGTGCTTTGTGCGAAATTGCATTATTTTGGTGGAGAATGATTCGTTGTTCGGGGTTCGTTTTTCGTAGCTCAGCGGCGACTTTCGGCAAACAAATGGTGATGTACCAATCGGCAGTAACAATTCTTTGATCTTCCAGAGAAATTTTTGCTATATGACCTGCTTTTGAGTGAAATATTGCGACCATCTTTTTGGATACACCTCGAAAACGGATGACTTGTTGTCTTTTCTTTTTCTTAGAATACCCAAACAGACGACTGACGTTTATTTTCGGGTTCGTATGAGTAAATCCTCGATTCATCACCAAAATAATGTACACTTTTTTCTAGTTTCCTGCCCCAAAGCGGTCTAGAGTTTTCTGAGACCAATTGCTTCTGTCGGTTCTACGGTTAACAGATGCGGTATCCAGCGATAAACTAATTGTCTTACCCCTAATTCTTCATGGATTTTTTTTTTGAATTGAGGTCTTTGAATTTCCCAATGAAGCCTCAATCTCGCGATATCTTACATGTTGATCTTCCTTGATGAGCATGCGCACAGCATCGATGTTTTCCTGGGTAACAGCCGTTTTTGGTGCACCTGGCCTTGGATCGTCGCTAATTCTAATCCGTGCACGCTTGAATCCTCCATACCAATCAGAAACTGTCAACTAGTTTGGTGCTTCATTTCCGAAAACAGAAATCGACTCGGCACGGCATTCTTGTTGAGATAATTTCCGTCGAAAGTTGTCAAAAATTATAGCCCAAAAAGTTCTCAATTTTTCGACCGATTTGTTTATTTAAAAAATTCACTGTAGCTACAAAACTATAGGTATTGCATTTACATTTTGAATTTAGGTTAGGTAAAGATTAAGTTTAATGTTCTTATATGCAAAATAAAAAAAAGGCAGCCCTCGTATATAGTACATACCTTTCATTTCTAGAATCAGTAATTGTTTTTTATGAAATGAACCACACGAAAACACAATAACAAGAGAAAAAAATACTAAAAAACAAAGCGTTGAGAACAAAGACATGCGATTCTAACATTGATTAGGTTGTGACTGAGTTTACGATATGATGCAAGTGGAGGGGGAAAAAAGTGGTTAGCAGGTAGCTTTAAGTATCTTGGTGATTCTTCCTTTTATCCGGTTTTATTAGCTCACACGTATACTATACTATAGTAGTGTGAGCTATGGTGATCCTAATTTTTTCGAGAAAAAAAAAGTTGCTCCGATTTCAAAAATTTTTATATATCTTTGCGTTTCAGATGATTTTGAAACTTTTTTGTTGCGCCGTCTGTCTGTCTGTCTGTCTGTCTGTATGTCTGTCTGTCTGTATGTCTGTCTGTAACGACCAACGCGCATAACTCAAAAACGGCTTGGCCGATTTCAATGAAATTTGGTACCTAGGCTGGGTCTTGCGTCGAGATGGTCCCATTTAAAAATGAACAAAATCCACCGAACAAAAACCAAAAAAAGGGTGGGGATAGATTTCAAAAATTAGAGTTTATGTGAAAATATGGCGTGTGTGATATCAAACGAAAGGTAATTGAGTCTGGAGTTAAACAAAATACATTTTAATTTATTTTAAAAAAAGGGTGGGGGTATATTTCAAAAATTAGAGTTTAAGTGAAAATATGGCGTGTGTGATATCAAACGAAAGGTAATTGAGTCCGGAGTTTAACAAAATACATTTTAGTTTTTGTTTTTTTAAGGGTGGGGGTGGATTTCAAAAATTTGAGTTTAAGTCAAAACATGGCTTGTGTGGTATCAAACAAAAGGTAATTTAGTGTGGAGTTGAATAAAATATATTTCAGTTTTTAGTTATATTGGCTCACACGTACACGATAACTATAGTACCTAGTGTGAGCTTAGGGGCCCATATATTGGCAGAGTTTTATAAAAATACTCCTACATACGCCGGCGTCGGTGGTTTTTTATTCAACCTGTTACTCTCCTGCAACAGTATTTCACAGCGTAAGTTCACTCTAGATTCGGTTACTTCTCTATAAATTTTTTCGGTTCATTCTACGTCTGACACCTTTAGTGATGCGCTATATGTCGTGCACCACTGGTAGATGGATAATTAGGGTTTCATACAACTAACAGTCGTGAACGTGTATTCCTCTCTCATCCCTATATAATACCTAACGTGTTCTCATAGCTCTGGAAGCTTAAGAGCACACACCTATAAAAACAAAGAAAAAAACAGAGATGACGAAACGGTTTCCGAATAGGCGGATTTTGAATTAATGCTTCGATAGCTCAGTTGAAAGAGCGTTGGCCTGGTTAGCGGAAGGTCGCTGATTCAAATCCAGCCTGAAGTAAAATCTTTTTCTTATCTTATTTTTTTTATTTATCCCTTACCCTTGCCATGCCATTAAATTTTCCTCGTTATATAGTTTATATCTAGGGCGCTAAAACTAACCTTTGTGATTTTCAGTTTGGCTTGATATTGTTTGTTGGAAATTCCACCTCTGACATTTGTAGTGACGCGCTATAGGTCTTGCACCACTGGTAGATGGATAAATATGGTTTCATACAACTAACAATCGTGAATGTGTATTTCTCTCGTATCCTCATATAATACCTACCGTGTTCTCGTAGTTACCAGAAGCTTGAGAGCACACCTATACTAACAAAGAAAAATTAGAGATGGAGAAACGGTTTCCGAATAGGCGGATTTTAAATCATTGCCTCGGTAGCTCAGTTGGAAGAGCGTTTGCCTGGTTAGCGGAAGGTCGCTGGTTAAAATTCAGCCTGAGGTAAAATCCTTTTGTTATCTTATTTTCCTTATTTATCCCTTGCCCTTATGCCACTAAATTCACCTCGTTATGTAAGTTAATATTTTATTCAAAACTGTCATTGTCCGAGACGAGCATATTATGCAAAGGTCAAAAAAGGTCTAACTATCAACTTTTGTGATGGTGTCTGTCTATCTAGGATACTATAACTCAAAAATCGATTTAAATGAAATTTGTGAAAAAAAATTGCGGCACCCATGGTTTCGGCCGTTACATTATGTTGGAGTTGGGAACTGTGAGGATGTAGTAGGGAGCGTAAACTTTTTAAAATATTCGCTAAGGTGCCCCTCAGAACGACTTAAGGAATATCTGTATATTCTGTGTTTTTCATATGCATATCATCTGCAAGTTGTCATATTCCTTCGATACGCTATCCTCACTTTTATCAGAGCAACTATTGCTTAAGGGCATCAAATTGAAGTTGCTATGTGTGATGTAAACATAGTATTTATTGAAATCGATTTAACCCACATATAAACAACAGCCACAAGGCCAATGTATAACCTAAAAATATATAATAAAATCAGTCGCTAACTAACTCCCAAAGAGACTCGTTATTCCACCACCACAACCCATCATATTTGATATGGCGCAGTAAAAAGGAGAGGACAACGCCCGAAATCCGCCATGTTGGAAATTTTAGAAAAATCAAGATAAGTCAATAAATCCTGAAGATTCTTCAACGAAGAACAGCAATAGAGGTAAATTAAGCTACCAGCTTTAATCTAAACCAGCAACATCCAACTCAGATTGTGTCGAAGGTCCGAAAAAGATGAATTTTCCTGGTATCCCCCAGATGACCTTCACGGGAAATGTCGCTGAACAATGGAAATTTCGGAGACAAAGGTTTGTAACATATTTAACTGCCACAGAATTGATTAAAAAAGATAATAAAACAAAATGTGCTCAATTGTTAACCTTAATGGGTGATGAGGGACTTTGAATTTTTAATACTTTTGAGTTTACTGATGAAACTAGAGATAATTTTGACCATCTTTTGAGTGAATTTGATAAGCATTTTTCACCAAAAAGAAATCTATCTTATGAGAGACATAAATTTTTAACCCATAAACAAAAAAATGGACAAACTTTGGAACAATATGTCACAGAACTCAAAAATCTTTCATTAAATTGTGAATTAGGTGACTTAAGAGAAAGCCTAATTTTGTCAATCATGATTATTGGGTTACGTAATGACTCTCTGCGAGAAAAACTAATGGGCAATGACGTCAGCAAACTTCAAGACGCAATTGACATGTGCTTAGCTCATGAACAAGCACGTGACTCCAACAGAGAGATAACCAATGGTCATGGTAAGTCAGATAATAACATCGATGCAATTAATAAGAGGCATTCTTCAGCAAGTCATAGAAGTTCCACGTCTACTAGATCTTCACATTTTAATCAAAACAAAAATTTTTCCAATAATCAAAAATATTCTTCCTCTAATTTTAATTGTAAAAATTGTTGTTATGTACACCAACGAAAACAGTGTCCGGCTTTCGGAAAACAATGTATAAAATGCAAAAAATTGAACCATTTTGCAAATTTATGTCAAAATTTTGGGTCTCAAAATAGTAGATTTTATGGTAATAATTCTAATTTTAAAAAAAATCATAATAAATTTAAAAATTTTTCAAATCGTAACAATTTTAAAAGACAGGTTCATTTTGTAGAGGATCAAAATGACCTTGACAATTCTAGTTTTACAAATGATGCTGCTGATGATTTTTTATTTGTAGATTCTGTCTCGGATGTCATCAAATTGGATGGAATTGACAGCAATAGTGGGAAGTCATGGGTTCAGGAATTGGACATAAATGGAAGGAAAATAAATTTTAAAATTGATAGCGGAGCCTCTGCAAATGTAATGTCAGCTAGTATTTTGAAAAAAGTTGGATTGTTTGACATGGGTAAAATAGGTAAAACTAATATTAGGTTAAGTTCATATAGTCAACATGAATTGCCAGTAATTGGAACTTGTATATTAGATAGTTTTCATAAAAATCAAAAATATAAAATTCTTTTTTATATTGTTGACATGGATTGTACTCCAATTTTAGGTTTAAAAACATGTGTAGCTTTAAACTTAATACAGAGAAATTGAAGTCATCGACTCAAAAACCAAAGAAAATATATTAAATAAAAATAAAATGACACCGTCATTTTTAGATTTTTCTTTCGATAACTGTACCGCAGTTAAAAAAAATTAAAAAGTTCCAATCAGGATTTAAAATAAAATGACACCGTCATGTATAGATTTTTCTTTCAATAACTGTAAATAACTGTAACGCAGTTAAAAAAAAAAAATTCCAATTAGAATTTGAATAAAAGTAAAATGACACCGTCATGTATAGATTTTTCTTTTAATAACTGTACCGCAGTTAAAAAAAAAGAATAAAAAAAAAATATAAAATTTCCAATTAGAATTTATATAAAAGTAAAATGACATCGTCATATTTAGATTTTTCTTTCGATAACTGTAACGCAGTTAATAATTAAAAAAAAAAAACTCCAACTGGTATTTAAATAAAAATTAAATGACAACGTCATGTTTAGGATTTTTTGATGTCAAAAAGCAAACTACCATCTCGGTTGATTCTAGCCAGAATGGTATGGCAGCTGTTTTGTTGCAGGAGGGTATGCTGGTGCATATGCTTCTAAAAGTTTGACTGAGACACAAAAAAGATATAGCCAGATTGAGAAAGACACTGAAAGCAAGTGTTTTTTGGTGTTAATCACTTTGAACAGTATGTTTTTGGTAGATCGTTTGTGGTAGAAGCAGAGGTTGGTGCTCTTGTCTCGATTATTAAAAAACCTCTTAATTCTTGTCCAGCAAGACTTCAAAGAATGCTTATTCAGTTAAAGAAGTTTGATTTTCAATTAGTATATAAGCCAGGCAGAAAGCTAATTTTAGCTAATACTTTAAGTCGTGCTTATTTAGATCAGAATTTCGATAAAAGTATAGATTTAGAACTTGAGTCTCAAGTATGTTTAGTCTCAATGCAGCTTAATACAACTCCTGAAATTAGAGAAAAACTTAAAAAAGCAACTGATACCGATTCTGAACTTTCTATTATTAAAAACTATATTCAGAAAGGTTGGCCAAAAAGTTATCATTTGGTTCCATCTCAGTTAAAATTTTACTATAAGTTTCGTAGTGAATTGAATATAATAGATGGTTTGGTTTTTAAAGGCCAAAGGTTAATAGTTCCTCTAAGTTTCAGAGACTATATTTTACAAAAGTTGCATTATAGTCATCTTGGGATAAACAAGACAATAGCTAAGGCTAGATTATCTTTTTACTGGCTAGGCATGGTTAAACAAATAACTGACATTGTAACATCTTGTCATATTTGTCAATCCAACAAGAAATCTAATCCTTCAGAGCCCATGATTCCACACGAAATTGTGAAAATTCCATTTTTTAAAGTTGGCGTAGACTTATTTCAGCTTTATGATAAATCTTATTTGTTATTGGTAGATTATTACTCAAAATTTTTTGAGGCAGTTGACCTGAATGGGGATCTTTCTAGTCAGAATGTTATAAACAATTTAAAGAGCATTTTCTCACGTTTCGGAATAGTTTCAATCTGTATCACAGATGGCGGGCCACAATTTTCAAGTTACCAGTTTAAAGAATTTGCAAAAAAATACGGTTTTGAGCACAAGTTTTCCTCACCTACCTATCCACAGAGTAATGGTCAGGTGGAGAGAACTGTCCAAACTGTGTAGAAAACTTTAATGAAATGCTTGCAAGATGGAAAGGATCCTTATTTGGCTCTTCTGGATTTGCGTAATACTCCCTTGGATGGTATACATGAACCCAGCCAATATTTTAATGAGTAGAAATTTAAAATCTTTATTGCCTCAAGTTAATAAAAACTTTGAATCTCACTTACCAAATAAAAAACTATATAATGCTTTTATAGATCAAAATCAAAGAAATCAAAAATTTTATTTTGATAAGAGAGGTACAAAAAACTTGAATGAACTTCAAAATAATTCTGAAGTTTGGTGTCAAATTAAACCCAAAACAAAATGGCTTAGGGGTAGGGTCCTATCTATGGAAGGTATTAGAGCTTATAAAATCTTATTGCAGGATGGCAGGACGTTTGTTAGAAATAGAATTTACATTAGACCAATTAACAATGTAAAAAACAAATCAAATTGTAAGCAGACTTTGTCTAGAGATAATTTTAATAACCAAGAACAACTTAGTAATTTTTCTAATAACTTAATAAATAACAAAATTTTATACCATTTCCATCAAGTTTTTCTCAAAACTTTTCTAGAAGAATATTTCAAAATCATTGTCAATCTCAGAATCAGCCTTCTGAGTTGAATAAACAAAATTTTTCAGATAGTCAAAGTTTAGCTTCTTTTCAGAATATTTCAGATTGCGAGGGTTTTTCACCTGTGGTGATGGATTTTGACGAGTTTTCGAGAGAAAACAATAATTTACCAGGTTGTTCTGGTAGGGATCAGGGAGAATGGTTTAGCGACGTAAGTTCTTCCCCCAGTGACAAAACTAGTAGTAGCTCTAGTTTTAATAGTGTTAACAGTAGTTTTAGTATTGACCAGTCTTTAGTAAATAAAAACAATTCTGTAAATTTTAATAATAAGTTTGACAATACCATTGTAGGTTGTAATGATGTTGAAAATAGTACTCATAGCGAGAGTAGTCTCACTAAAACTTCATCTTCTTCTGAAGAGTGTTATAGCTTCGTGCCAGTAAATTTCCAAACAAAATCAGGAAGAAAAGTTAAAAGACCTTCTCGTTATGAGCAGTTGTAATGTTATAAACTGTATTTTTATTTTTCAGGTTAAAAAACTAACATTTTTGTTTTCAATTAATAAGGTTATGATTACATAATGATAACCAAAAACAACCAAATTTTTAAGATCTTTTAAAATATGTAAAAAAAAAATCAATTTTAATTACAGAATTGTAAAAATTTTAAGTCAAATGTATAATTAACATGTTTCTATTTAAATTACAAAATTGTAAAAATTTTTATTCAAAATTGTTTAAGTTAAATTTTATCTACTTTAATTACATAATTAAAGACAAAAATGTGTCAATATATACATTTTGTATAATCTTAGGCTAAGAACTGTCTAATTATATTTTAAGAATTGTTTTTAACTTTTTACATAAAAAGTGAACACTTATAACTCTTTAAAAAAAAAAAGGGGTAAACGATAGGTAATATGTAAATAAAACTAAAACTACAAAGCTATTTTTAAAAAAACGTGTTTATTAAAATAATATTAGAACTACAGAGCTAACAACAAAAATAAATGTTTGATGTCTTTTGTACTCAAATAAAAAATGAAAGTGTCTTGAATGTAAATTGTAATTGTTGTAAAAACTGATTATTGTTGTGGAAACAAAAGTGAAATTTGACTGTGATAACTAAAATATGACTGTAATTATAGTTTAGAAAATATGTGATATTAGATTGTAAGAAAGCGACTTAGGTTAGTGTAACTTAAATTTTAAACAAAATTCTGAATTTTAAATATGATCTAACAAAGTGACTCATAGTAAATATGGTGAGATAAACTTTAGAAAAAGAAGGATGTGATGTAAACATAGTATTTATTGAAATCGATTTAACCCACATATAAACAACAGCCACAAGGCCAATGTATAACCTAAAAATATATAATAAAATCAGTCGCTAACTAACTCCCAAAGAGACTCGTTATTCCACCACCACAACCCATCATATTTGATACTATGCACTACCCTGTATAAACCCTGTGACAAATAGACAAAGAACACGTTACGATGTTTCGCTATATTTGCTTTAAACTGTCATTTTTGTTTTACATTTCAGAACTGGGCAAAATCCACACCAAACCAAGTTAAGAGCAAAAAAAGCCCACCAAGCCAAACGTAAGAATGACTTGTTTCGACATTCGTTGGGATGCAACCAATGTGAGTACAAGGCCAATAAGAAGTCCAATTTAAAAACACATCAGTTACAACATAAAAGTACAAGTGAAATCAATTGGTTTAGATGTAACCAGTGTGACTACAGGGCCAAGCAGAAGTTTCAACTAAAATTACATTTGCTACTGCATACAAGTGCAGATAAAATCAATTGGTTTATATGCAATCACTGTGACTACAAGGCCAAGCGGAAGTCTCAACTAAAATCACATTTGCTACTGCATACAAGTGCAGATAAAATCAATTGGTTTATATGCAATCACTGTGACTACAAGGCCAAGCAGAAGTCTCAACTAAAATCACATTTGCTACTGCATACAAGTGCAGATAAAATCAATTGGTTTATATGCAATCATTGTGACTACATGGCCAAGCGGAAGTCTCAATTAAAATTACATTTGCTGCTGCATACAAGTGATAAAATTAATTGGTTTAAATGCAACCAATGTGACTACAAGGCTATTAGGAAGACCGGTTTGACAAGGCATCAGTTACAACATAAAAGTTTAAGCGAAATCAATTGGTTTAGATGCAACCAGTGTGACTACAAGGTCAAGCAGAAGTTTCATTTGAAAACTCATTTGCTGCTGCATACAAGTCCAGATAAAATCAATTATTTTAAATGCCATCATTGCACTTACCAAACCAAACGTAAGTGTGACTTAATTAAGCATTTGTTGTGTCATAGAAGTCCAGATAAAATTATTTGGTTTGGATGCGACCTATGTGACTACAAGGCAAAGAAGAAGTCTCAAGTAAAATCACATCAGTTACAACATAAAAGTACAAGTGAAATCAATTGGTTTAGATGTAACCAGTGTGACTACAAGGCCAAGCGGGAGTCTCATCTAAAATCACATTGGCTGCTGCATACAAGTGCAGATAAAATCAATTGGTTTATCTGCATTCAGTGTGACTACAAAACGAAGCGGAAGTCCAATTTAAAAAAACATCAGCTACAACATAAAAGTACAAGTGAAATCAATTGGTTTAGATGTAACCAGTGTGACTACAAGGCCAAGCAAAGGTCCAATTTAAAAACACATCAGTTACAGCATCAGTTACGACCACATAAAAGTGCAAACGAAATTGATTGCTTTGAGCTACTGCTAAGAGCAAAGGAAAAGTATAGTCAAAAGTCCGCATGGACAAGATCTGGCGAAGTCTTTGCACTTAAGGACGGGAAAACGTACAAAATTCAGTCGGAAGATGATTTAATTTAATTTATCTACTTAATCATATCGATGGCTTGACGCGAAAGCTCCGTGCCACACTCATGCAGCCTTAGTAGGATTGGCGTTGCCAAGTTTACTGATTTTATGGGACCGGTTAGAATTTAATTTTAATTATTTTTGTTAAAGTTTTATAAGTGGTATTTTACTAGGTCTCACACGCTTAATACATTATCGCCATATCCATATGTAGCTATTTATTTTTACTAAAAGTATTTTTACTTTGCATTTTTTTTGTAGTTTTTCTTATTTATTTAATTTTATTATTTTTTCTATTAAAATAACAGAGCAGGTGTATGCGCTTTTTTATCTATTTTTATTAATATTTAATAAAATGATGCTCTTTTAATAAACGGAGAGCTATTCTAGGTACCTATTTTGACTTTAAGACTCAACGATATACTTATAAGACATAATAAGAAACCAGTTGATTACTTTCGCGCACTTTAATACTAGGTCTCTGTCATCTAATTTTGATCTATGTTCAGTATTGGGAGTTTAAATAATATTGTTTCATTAAAATTCGCGTGGAATTGCCCAGTACTGCGTTTCTATGCACCTCAATGGATTGGCCAGATTGACCCTTTTGTGCTAGGTGGAAAACTGTTTCCATCACCCTATATCGTTCAATCTATTTTCAGAATTTTTAACTCAAATGGATTATGACATCATGGGTCTTTCCGAAACACGTCTTATGACATCCCCGATTTTGCCGTTAATATCAATGAATTTAAAAATATGCGCTCAGGTAGGTCAATTTGGGGTGGAGGGGTAGCTTTCTATTACAAAGTTTAAAAAAATAGATGTCCACAATTGCTAAAATAATGCGGCTCTTAAACAACTATGGTTCAGCACTAAGTTAAAAGGAATAAAAGTATCTTTGGGTAGTGTCTATCGTGCCCCCAGTGTAAATTTTTGTACATTTTTTAATGCGTTGTAAAAGGTCCTTAGCTTCCTAATACCGCAATTTGATTTTTTGGTGTTTGGAGGAGACTGTAATGTCTGTTAGCTAACCAAAACACCGCAACTCAACTTATCAGTTGCATGGATCATTTTGGGCTTGAGCAACTGGTCACTGAGCCTACCAGGGACACTGAAAACTCTAGGACCCTATGATTGGTTGTACATATATGATTCTAGTTTGTGTATGGACCTAGAGGTTCTTGAAACGGATGATATCTCGGACCATCATTTTGTATCATGCAAACTTAAATTTAACAAAGAAAATCCCCCTACTATTTTTAAGACTTTTAGACTATTTAATATTAATTGGAACTAGTTATATATCGACGAAATTGTAACTTATTTTAATAATTATAATTATTAATAATTTGACCTTCATGCGCCGAATAAGATAAAAAAAAACCTGCACCCTGGCGAATTTCTTGATACCAAATTAAAAAACAACCCTAAAGAGTTTCGGAAATTTATATATATATATATATTTATCGGTTTCACAACGTTCTACGTCTTCCGATACCCAATCTCCACTCGTTTTCTTCATCTAGGCCTCTTATTCTTATTTCACTATCTATTCCTTCTCTCCAGCTTCTCCTTGGTCTTCCTCGTTTTCTTCGGCCAGTTGGTTTCCATTGTAATATTTGTTTAGGTAGTCTTCCATCATCCATTCTTTGTACATGTCCGTACCACACCAGTTGTTTTGTTCTTATATCATCCACTAGAGTACGTTCACCCACTGTCATAATTTCTCTTATTATTTGATTGGTAACTCTTTCTCTTTTTGATTTCCCTGCTGCTCTTCTCCAATAGTCCATCTCCGTAGCGGAAAGCATTTTTTTCTGTTCTATCTTTGATTGGCCACACCTCTGAGCCGTATGTAATAATACTCTTTACAATTGTGTTATATATAAGCTTTTTGTTATGTTTTGATATACTTTGGTCCCAAATTATTCCATTTAATAAAGTTATTGCTCTTCTTCCTTGTACGTTTCTATCTTTTATAGCTTTGTCTAGTGTTCCGTCAGCTGTAATTTTCAGACCCAAGTATTTATACTCATCACAGGACTGAATTCGCTGCCCAGTATTTAAGATTAGATCCTGTTTCGTTCCACCAATACACATATACTCTGTCTTATTGATATTAACCTCTAGTTCCCACTTATTGTACTCTTCTATTAGTTTTCGTGTCATATATTCGAGGTCGTCATAATCCTGAGCCACCACTATCTGATCATCGGCGAAACATAAAGTATACAAGGTGGTTTCATTCAACGGAATTCCCATGTTTTGGCATTTTCTCTTCCAGACTTTAAGGACCTGTTCCAAATATATCTTGAAGAGCGTAGGCGAGATACAGCAACCTTTATTTACTTGAAAGCCTTTGGTTAGTTTTGCTTTTATTTTAACTTTTGCCTTACTATTGCGGTATAACTCTTTGATGGCCTTAATTAGTTGTACGCTTATGTTTGTCTTTTCCAACGCTTTCCAAAGTAGATTTAGTGGTATACTATCATATGCCTTCTGCAAATCTACGTAAAGCAGATGGAGCTCTTGTCCGTATGCCATTTTCTTTTCAATAACTTGGGTTATACAAAAGAGATGATCTGAAGTCGATCTACCCGCCCTGAAACCAGCTTGTTCTTCTGCCTCCATATCTTTATATTCGCTCTCCACCTTATTTCTTATTATTTTGCCATATATTCTGCTTAGCGTACTAGTTACAGATATACCTCTATAATTGTCACATATATCTTTCCTTCCTTTTTTGTGTATTGTGGATATATATGACGTTTTCCACTCAGTTGGTACTACAGCTCCATTTAAATATCTTTGGAAAAGATTCCGTAATCTACAAGACAATTCTTCAGTGCCATATTTAATAAGTTCAGCTGGGATATTTCCGGGTCCGGCAGATTTACCGCTTTTTAAGGTTTTGCACACGTTTTTGACCTCAGATATTGTGAGGGGTATCGGAAATTTATTAATGGGTTAAATATTCACGGTAATTCAACTGATACTAGCAACCTTGACATTAGTTCAGACGAATTGAATTTAGCTTTTACCTCTATACCTACCAATAATATAGACCAAGAATTCATAAACATTAAGTATGTTAATAGGCGTCACTGTGGCCTTACTCAATCGTTTAAGTTAAAACCAGCTTCTTGTGAAAAGGTCACTAGGACACTACTGTCAATTAAATCAGGTGCGCAGGGAGCAGACGGTATAGGAATAGAAATGGTTTTTTATTAGTGCCGGCCCTCACTATACACATAAACCAGTATTCACATATTAAATATGAAAGGAATTTTTTGAGATTTGGTCATAGACTAAATAAATTAATTTACGGGCTGGTCCTCAGAACAAGGTAGTGGTAGCCGTATACATCGATGTTACAGCCTCCTTAGACATTTTTAGCACGGCATATCCAAAATGGATGGAAATGCGATGAAATGAAAGTGATAAAATCTGAAAAGGAAAAATGAAATGTGGATACCCACTTTAGAAAACATTTTGCGGTATCAGCTAGGGTAGCCTCGTATGTGATGCAAACATCTAACATTACCACGGAGACAGCTAAAGTGAATCTCAATAGGTATCCTAAGATCAGGTTCAATATTAAATATGAAAGGAATTTTTTGAGGTTTGGTCATAGACTAAATAATTTACAAGCTGGTCCTCAGAACAAGGCAGTGGTAGCCGTATACATCAATGTTTCAGTTTTCTTAGACATTTTTAGTACGGCATAACCAAAATGGATGGAAAGGCGATGAAATGAAACTGATAAAATCTGAAAAGGAAAAATGAAATGTGGACTTTAGAAACCAACTGCAGTTTAATTCAATGCCGGTAGGGGTATTTTCCCTCGAAGTAGTTGTTTCTGTTGGTTTCACAAAACTTATGCTCTACACGGAGCTATCGCCTACATTCACCTGAGGATGGCCCAAAAGGTCGAAACCGGTCCGGTCGTGGATTGGCATGGATCACTTGTTCCTGACTGTCAGGACGTGTTCCAGACAGGGATCACTCGTATCCTTGTGACCGACGTTGGAGATAGTGAAAACCAAACAGTTTTATTGTAAAATTTAGTTTTTATCAAAATTTACCTTTTTGTTTTATTCCTTACTTTTGGTTTATCTGGTGCGGTTAAGTGGTTTTAAGGGTGATTTTCGGTTCGTTTCCAAACTAAGGTTCCTTTTGAGTCTGTCTATACAAATGTGTTATAACTTTGTTTCTTTGATTGTTTACTTGCACAAAATGATGCAAAAAATTTTTGAAGTTGATTAAGTCAGTTTTTTATGAAATCCATGGATTTCGCTCATAACAAAAACTTATTTTTTTGATAAACTTTATTTTGAACTGTTTTTTTTTTAAGTTTTTATTATTATGTCTTCGAATTTAAAGGAAACTTGGAAAAATATACTGCAGTTCAAAATAAAATAAAAGTCAGGGAGTTTAGGAAATCCAACCACAAGAAATGGTACTTTAAAAACATACATGTCCTTGGGATTTTAATATTTCCCGGATGATTTTGTTCCTCCAATAGAATTAACATTCCCAAGGAACAAGCTTACAAAATTTGTACAAATCTCCAAAAACCATATTGTAGTTATCATCCCATTTGCCCCCAAAAATTGCTCTTTTTAAAGAATCTATGATATCTCCTAAAAACAAGTCATTAGCGTTATTAAGTTCCTATATATATATATGACTTGAACTTAACTATAGAAAAATCGTTTATTTCTTTTTAATTAATGGATGTGCTGACCACATACTATCATTCAGTTTATTAAAATACCGGCTGGGGCAAAAAAAACGGACAAAATATTTTTCGTTATAACACTTGAACTATGCCACCGATTTTATTGGAAAAAAATTGAGGTTTGCAGAAAATTAATCAGGATTTTGAACAAAACTAATTTTTGTCCGTCGCGTCGTCTTGAAAGCCCAAGACGGCCCACAAAATCAGCTTAACGTTTTAAATTTGCTTTTTTATATTTATGTTCCTGTTTTTTTTTTAGTTTTTTTTTTAATTTTAAAAAAAATCCTACTTTAGCCAATTACGAACGAGGTGCAAATCAGTAAAATTAGGTTGCCCAAAAAATTAAGTTTTGTTTTAACCATTTTTGAGCAGATTATACGATTACCTTCAATTCTGCGCCATTCATTTCCTCTTAAATTAATTGTTACTGAACCGATTTTCTTAAAATAAAAGGCATCATGGCAAGAATTGACTGCTCTTTAAAGATCACTATCAAAATTTGTTACCTTTTTAAAATCCAAGATTGCGGTGAGAATCAAACTTGACCTATTAAAGGGGCTCGTTTATTCTTATGCTTCGAGAAACTATTCGGTTTTTTATTTCCTTAAAAATGTCTTTCTCCGCCGCACAAAACAAGGTTTAAATTATTAAAATTGGTTTAGTAGTTTTGGAAATATTAATTTTTATTTTAAACATTGTTATAGCATTAGCATTTCATAAATTCATTAAAATTAAACCGATTTCAATTTAATAAAAAGTATCATAGTGAGAATCGATTGCTCTTGGGACATCACCATAACAATTTTCGTCAATTTTTAAATCCAAGATGGCCGACTAAATAATATTTGGATAACGAGCCATTATTATTATTTACTTATAGCTATTTTTAGTTCCGAGGAATTTTTACCCCCTATGCAAATGCAAAAAAAGAGGAAAGCGGGCTATAGTTTTTCATTAAAATTAGTTCAGCAATAAGGAATTTATAAGCAAAGAAATGCAAACAGAATTAAGAATCACGGAAATAAGCTAGAAACGCAATTCACGGTTTCTTTGTTTATTTGGTATTTTATTTTTATTGTAAATTTAGACCCCTTTAGTACGGCAGGGTCCTCAGTAGGCACAAGCAAACCGGGCTCCTGCCCAGTGGCGTCAAATTATAGGGACGACAATTCTGAGCTCTAAACGCGCTAAATTGTACATCTAGAGTTGGCGAATTAGATCTTCTCGAAGCCGACAAACAGTCAACATCTCCTGAAGATGCCATCCACTCGAGATGGCAAAACGTCGAGAACGAATTTCCAACGACGACGGCCGAACAGCCCGAAAGCACACCCACCACCCTGTACATTGTACATCAAATTTTTCAACGGAATCGTCTTGCCAATTTTAAAAAAACTCACAGGCTGGTTAGTTTTTGCAAAAATATTAATTAGTAAAAAAGTTACTAAAGAAAATCAAATTGAAAAAATAAAGTTTAACACCCTGTATCTCGGTTAATACGAACTTTTGGACTAAGATAAGTATGGCTAAATCGTAATATTTTGACCCAAGGAATCTACAGTTTAACGATGTACCATTAGTTCTGGGACACCCTGTATAAGATCCGAACACCGGTCTATTCTATCCACCGTGTTGGATGGTTACGTATCGTATTCAACTTGGTTACCTTACTTGCATTTTGCTGACCACATTGTCACAACCAAAAACGTTTCCTTGCATCTGTCATTGCTTGTTTGTTTACATGTTTTTTTAAGGTTAGTTGTTGTGTTAGCTTTTTTCTGTGATTTTTTCCATTTTTAATTGGTGTTCTGTGATTTTTCGTGTGAAGCTGGAAGGCCGTCTCAGAAGACACGCGATGTCGAAAGAAAGAACCTCCTCAGAGGAATCCTTTTTTACAAAATCACTACTAGAAAAAGATTTCCATCTGCTGACTAACAATCCAGAAGAAATTTTCAAAAACCTAGATGACCAGGCTGCGGAACTTTCATTAAGTTCACATATTAAAAGGGAAACATCTCCAAACTATGTCAAACAACCTGAATGCAGCCAGTGGGGTGAAAGAATAAGACATACATCTAGTTCAGACAAAATAAAAGTCAAAGAAGAGTTTTCAGAATTCGGTGCTGATAATCTGTAAGTAGAAACAAGAGAAAGAGTAAAATAGTTTTTGAAACAACAAATTTTGAAAACAGTGAAAGGGGTGATCATCTGCCCACAGTAGGTGTACAAATTTTTCTACAGGACCCCACAGGACTATACAGAACTTCCACAGGACCCCACAGGACTTCCACAGGATCTCCACATGACTATACAGGACTCTGAGGGTACTGGTGCCTAAGGGGTGCCCTAAGCATGATTAAGTACTAAGGCCGGCAAAGGCAAATTGGCTCTCTAAAAAACATGAGAGTTTCTATGTAATGACCTTTGTTTTTTTTTTGGTCACGAATTTTTTTATGGCCACCTTTTCAGCCACAGGACCCCACAGGCAGGACTATACAGGACTTGTACAGGACATGTATAGGACTATACAGGACCAAAAATGTATTTAAGACCTGTAGGACAGTGTACAAATTTGGTTCAGCTGATCACCCCTCGAAACAGTGGTTGATGGTTGGTTGACTGACCCATGGGCGAGGTCCACAAATCTAGCAAGTTTTGAAAAAAGAATTTTTTTTACAATGGTTTTTCTACAATTTTTTAAATTAAAAACACACTCTTTACATCCATCACAGTTAAGTACCTGTTAGGGCCTGTAAATTATGTAACACTCTAGGGGGGATGGGGGGTTTGGCCTTGCATTATACTCAATGTTATTTAATGTGTTTTTTCTTGAAAATGCATTAAGAGGGGGGAGGGGGGGGGGTAAAAAAATCTGAATTTTTGTGTTAAGGATGTGCCCTTATTTACTGGTAGTAAGCAGTACCTACTCCACTGCCAACATAACACAAAAACAATTATAATTTAAAGGACCTAAACAAAATAAAAATATTTGACATGCCTATACTGCCGTCCTAAGCGTAACACCCATATTTGAAAAAAAACCAAAAATGCGACTGTTGGTTAAGACAAACTATAATAATATACTCACTCTATTGTTTATACTAATGTAACAAATCATACAACTATAAAAAGTATTTAAAAAGTTATTTCAAATTTTCTTTTTTCCATAAGCCACTATGTATTTTTAAACATTCATACGCGATTTACTCTATTTCATTTAAAATTCAAATATGGGGGTCTTGCTTAGCAGGGCAGTATAGTTGTTACTTATTTTTTTTTATTTTGCATAAAATGAAGCAAAAAACTATATTTTTAAGCAAAAATATCAATCTAAAAATTTGTTCCTGGATATTACAGGTGCATGTAGCTACACCCCTTTAAAAGGTAATTCAAACAAAATTGATGTGGGAATTTTGTACTAAGGTAAACTGAACAGTCTTTGACACATTTAGACTGTTTTTTCAGTAAAACATGAATATAAACTGATACCTAAACTTAAGGCTGCTTTTATTTGCACTAAAAGATGTATTAGGATTTATGTGAATAATCAAAATGAATCAAAAGCAGTTTTAGCGAATTCATAACTTTTTCTGATAAGTAGAAAAAAAAGCAAATTGCAATTATTGAAACCCAGTCTCACATCCAGTTATTGAACCAAACCTAAATTCCAATTATTGACACCCAGTTATTGACACTTTAATAGGTGCAAATTAATTTCACTTCAGTCAGTGTTTCTTTTTCCCACACTCTGCTCAAAATGTACCGCTACTGAGACTGAAAGTACATGTACATGTAAAATGTGACATAAGTGCAAAAAAAATTTGTTGAAGAGTCTGTTTATAATAAAGTATATAAAGCTTAGTTTCTGAGAAAAATAAATTTAAAATTAATTTAATTTATGAACGCCCCTAAAGTTTTAATTATAAAAACAATCTGATCATGTCATACATGATTTTAAAGGAAATTTTATTGACTAAATAACAATAAGGGGTCAGTCCATATCAAATCGACTGGGCAATTGTTACGACCCTTTCCGATTTTGATAATTTTTGGCACACTTCCGCCTATAAAAAAACTCAGAAATCGAAAATATTAGAAATTTTGGGCCAGTAGTTTTTATTTTATGGATTTTCAAAAATCACAAAATTGACAATTTTGGTCTTTACAAGGCCTAACAAAAAACGTAATATTTTAAAAACGATTATAGCTACCGAGAAGTGTTTTGTCTTGTTTTAAAGGTATGTTAAAGACCTTTAGAATGATATGCAACATAATATATTTTTTTGAATTTAATTTTTGAATTTTTTTTTTGTTTTAAATTTTAAAACATCCTATTTTTGATTTTTTTCAAAAATATATATTTTTTTCCTAGGTGTTTTCTCAAGATATTCGCCAAGTTTCAGGATGGGGCAATGATGGGTTCTAAATCTACAACAAAAACAATTTACAACAACCTTTATTAATTTTGGTTCATATTTGTACTTACAATAAGAGCAATATTTTAAAAACTATCACATCAAGCAATAGCTTGTTTCAAAAGTTTTTTATAGACCTAATTAATGATGCATCATAAAGACATATATGTTTGAATTTTTTTTTATTAAAAAAAAGGAAAATAATTTTTTTTTTATTAGTATGTGGAAAATAACACATTGTTTCTGGTCCGAATTCTCATATTGTTTCTTTACACATTTCTGCAAATACACTCGTCTATTCCTGCAATCCCATTTGCTGTGCCCCTTTTACTTCTGATTGGTCTTTCCACTACCCAAGCTTTTTTCAGGAAATTTATTGTTCAAACAAAACAAAGGTCTTTTATTGTCACTTCTGCTACAGACTGTAAAGATGCAAAAGTTGCACACAGTGATTCCCATATCAGAATCCAAAATTATAACAAAACCTTTTTCTTTAAGCCATTCAGAAAGCAATACCTAATATAATATTATTGTTTTTATGGACAAACATTTGATCTTGAATTCATAATTACAAAAATAAATAAAAAAATATTTTGAATTTTTTTTTAAATAAGAAAAAAATCAATTTAAAAATCATATATATCAGTAGCACATCATTCGATACGTCTTCAAAATACCTTTAAAACGAGCTATCGCTCAATGTGGTAGCTATGATAGTTTTCAAAATATTTCTATTTTTGTAACTACCAATATGAACCCAAATTGATAACTAGGTACTTTTTTTTTTTGATAGAACTCATAGTTGCCCCAAGGGGGAATTCACTCTCGCAATACATGTACAAAATATGGTTTGCATTATTTTTCATTACTTTTCATTACTATTCATTACTCACATTATTTAACATTTTTCATAGTATGGGTAGTGAATTCCCCCTCGAGTTGCCCCATCTTGAAACATGGCGAAATCTTGCGAGAACATCAAATAAAAAAATATATTTTTAAAGAAAATCAAATACTCGGCACATGAACCGTCAAAATTTTTTGAGAGTCATTTGCCTAACAGTCACGGCTAAAGAGATATGAATTTTGTTTTTTCTCAAATTACCCAAAATCCCACCTTTAAACCCTGGTAAGCTTTTTTATTAATGTCTGGAAAAGAACCATTTTTTTTATATATAATTCAGTAATCTTATGCTTCTTCAACTAATTAATAGATTTGTTAAAATTAATGTACCAAAGAGACATATGAGGTTTTTTATTGAAGAACATTGGTGATTTTGTAAAAGACCAAGGGGACAATTGAGAACTTCATTTTCTTTTAGAAACTTCTCTAGTTGATTACCTTTCTAACGGTATGCTACACATTGATAAAAAAAAACCATTCTGCTATAAAATAAGGATATTCCGTGAGACGAGCGATAATCGGTCGGACTTGATAAGAAAAACAATTGGATGTTTATGATCGTTTTTTTAAATAAAAGTTAAAAATTTACAATAATTTTATACCTCACTATTCTCCAGTTTACAAATTCCGTTTGAACAATAAAGACAAACATTTTTCAAATCAAACAAGTTTCGTGGCTAATCGGGCAAAAAGGAGTTTTTGTTTTTCTCATATTTTTCCGTGGGTAGCCTGAAAGCTAATGGACACCTAATAAGTGTTGACAGTTAACTGTTTCGTCCTTATGGGACTCCTCAGAACACTGCTGGTCAATGTGACAAATCTTGCGAAGTTAATTAGACGGTTTTATGTCTAATCAAATGTAAATAGTGAGAAAACTATCGCAAGAAGCGTCATCTACCGAGATACGAGAGAAACAAAAACAAACGCAGGCGAAAAACTGCTATACAATATCGATCAATGAAAAGATCGAATGCAAATAAAAGAAAACAAACTATAGTCCGTGACCTAGGACAGCTCTTTGTCTTTCAGGCCGGATCAACGCATATTGCATTTTTACCCGTCATCAAGACAGTGAGTGTTAATCAACGGAATTTTTTAAACCAAATAATACTAACAAACGTGGAATTTCGTACCCGTGAATTTAAAAATCAAACAAGTTTCGTGGCTAATCGGGCAAAAAGGAGGTAGCCTGAAAGCTTAACCTCACGGGGGTCCAAGATCTAATGGACACCTAATAAGTGTTGACAGTTAACTGTTTCGTCCTTATGGGACTCCTCAGAACACTGCTAGTCAATGTGACAAATCTTGCGAAGTTGTCACATTGACCAGCAGTGTTCTGAGGATCTTGGACCCCCGTGAGGTTAAGCTTTCAGGCTACCCACGGAAAAATATGAGAAAAACAAAAACTCCTTTTTGCCCGATTAGCCGCAAAACTTGTTTGATTTTTAAATTCAGGGGTACGAAATTCCACGTTTGTTAGTATTATTTGGCTTGACAAACATTTTTGATATTACAAAAAACAGTAAATACGATCCGCAGTCGAGTTTTAACTACAGCTTAGTATTATTATTATTTATTGTGTTTTTTTTATTTATTGAACTGTTGAAGTAAGGAATAGGTGTCGGCGTGTATTAGGAACAGGGGAGGACAGTTCGAACAAAATTTATAAATAAAGAACACAATAAATTATCGTTAAAAGTTTTGTTTAAGTAGGTAAACGATCATAAACATGAAATTGTTTTTCTTACCAATTTCGAACGAGTCTTGCCCTTCTCACGGAATATCCGTACTTTAAAGCAGAAATGTTTTTTTTATCAATCTGTAGCATACCGTTAGAAAGGTAATCAACTAAAGAAGTTTTTAAAAGAAAATGAAGTTCTCAATTGTCGATACTTTTTTTGATTGTTAATTTTGAAATTGATTTTCTTTCACAAAATCACTAATGTTCTTCAATAAAAATCCTCGTATGTCCCTTTGGTTCATCAATTTTAACAAATCTATTAATCAGTTGAAGAAGCATAAGATTACAGAATTATAAAAAAAAGATGGTGCTTTTCCAGATATTAATAAAAAGCTTATGAGGGTTTAAAGGTGGGATTTTGGATAATATGAGAAAAAAAATTAAAAAATTCATCTCTTTAGCCGTGACTCTTAGGACCCAGGTTCCAAGCTTGAAAAGGTAGCAAATGACCCCAACAATATCCAAAAATATTTTGACGGTTCATGTGCCAAACACCCTGTATATATATTAGGGTTTCCAAATATTTAGCTTTTTGTAGGGGCTTGTAAAGACCAAAATTTACAATTTTGTGATTTTCAAAAATCGATAAAACAAGAACTACTGATCAAAAAACTTCTAAGATTTTGGATTTTCGAGTTTTTTAGTAGATAGAATAAGTGTGTCAAAAATTATCAAAATCGGAGAGGGTCAAAACAGAAATCGCCTTTATTGTGGTTGATGTTATATGGATTTAACCTAAAGTATTATACATTTTTGCCTTTGAATGTATGTTGTGTTAAAGTGGGGGTCTAAATTTCGAGGTGGCAATCTGGATATTCGGATTCAGCGGGGTCAAAATAGGGGTTCATATATGAACCATTTGCCAAAAAGTAATATAAAATGCTTCTAAAGAGTGGATTTTCCGAAATCTTGCCTTAACTATATTCGTTTTGAGTTATTATATCTTGAGTGTTCTGTAAGAGATTTATCAAGTTTTTTATTTTGTTATTTTGCGACATTTTCTGGCGGTTTAGGAGAATTCCCACAATTTTTGTATTACACTTTTTTTGATATTTTATTATAAGCTTAGTCCTTGGTTAAAATGTGCAGAAACACTGCACAATCCCTTAATAACGTTTTTTTAAATATTTTATCTTTTTTTTCAGGCAGCCAAATGGTAATTTACTTGACTCATCAACAATCAGTGTAAAATCAGAAGTTGAGGAGTTTGAACTGAAGACTGAAGAAATCAAACAGGAAGAACTCATAATAGATGACAGCTCATCTGAGTAAGTAAATTTAAGAAGTAATTTAAGACAAAGGATAAATCAAGGGCATCTTACTGGCCAACATTTGTATGGTGTCCCAAATTCGGTTTTTTTGAGGGGTTTTAGGTTTCTGGGGTAGATAGCAAAAAAGTGACCCCCCACTAGGCTCAATTTTCAAGAAAATGTTAAGGGCAAAAACCTCATTTTGATATAGCAAACCGTTTTTAAGATGAGCATGAAGTTAGCGAAGCACCCATCGCAAATGGAATCGACACTCGGTGGTTAATTTGTTGTTAATTAGTTGTGATTCGGTTCGATTGTAAATTAATTTTGTCGCTCTTCTGACCATTTTTTTGGGTGCTTCGCTAACTTCATATGAAGTTAGTGAAGCACCCCATATATGGCTTCGCTAACTTCATATGAAGTTAGCGAAGCACCCTCGTCAAAAATTGATTTAGACATGACCTATCGAAATCGAATGTGGTGGATAATTTGCCGCTAATTAGTCGTTAATTAGTTGTGGAAAAACTAATTGTATTTTGTTTAACTCCAGACTCAATTACCTTTCGTTTGATATCAGACACGCCATATTTTCACTTAAACTCTAATTTTTGAAATCTACCCCCACCCTTTTTTTTACATAAACTAAAATGTATTTTGTTTAACTCCAGACTCAATTACCTTTCGTTTGATATCACACACGCCATATTTTCACGTTAAACTCCAATTTTTGCAATCTACCCCCACCCTTTTATTTGGCTTGCTTTCGGTGGATTTTGTTCGTTTTTAAATGGGACAAGCGGTTTTTGAGTTATGCGGGTTGGTCGTTACAGACAGACAGACGGCGCGACAAAAAAGTTTCAAAATCTTCTAAAACGCAAAGATATATAAAAATTTTTAAAATCGGAGCAACTTTTTTTTCTTGAAAAAATTAGCTAATATCAACTTTTAGCAATATCCTGAAAACCACAAGTTACAGATAAAATTCAATTTGACAGTTGGATTTAAAAAAAAATGTTGCAAAAATCTAAGAGATAGATTTTATGGATTTTTCAAGTTTTATTTTGCAATAAAAATATATAAGGTATTTTTCATTAAAAATATGCAAATATCTCAAAATCAAAAAAAAAAGTGTGGATATTGTCAGTATATCGACGATATTTAGTGTGATACGTTATTTTAAACAACATTTTACACTGATTTCAAAAAAATAATAAAAATAGAGTCATTCCAAAAATATCAACTTTAAGGTATAATTAATTCTGGTTCAAAAAATCGAAAAGTGAAGCTATCATAGCTTGATTTGGAAATAATGGCAAATTTAAATTCGCAGACGCAAATTTACAGGTGCGCATGCGTGTTATTTGGCACGTAGATATACTGCTGCAGTGTGAGTGGACGCCATATTTGTCGTTTATTAACATTTTGCGGTGTTTTGCGTTTGTCGTGTAAAATTGTGTTTTTCTGTGACATTTTTGGCCGGTACTTTCTGTATAAAAGAGTCGAAGAAAGAGTGTATCGGATTTGCATTGTCTTTATTTTGTGTTTTGTGCTTTTGTGTTTATATAATCTAAGCTGCTGAATTTAAGAATATGTATAAATTAAACGCGATGTCTAAACGAAAAGCTTTTACAGTTGAGGAGAAAGCTCATAATTTTGTATACAAATGCAAATTAGGTATGTACCTACATACATGCATAATACATATGTGCATAACACATAACATTATATGTGCATATACACAGTTACATACAGTGTCCCCCAAAAATTTTTATTTGTAAGTTATGGAAAAAAAAATTATATACGATCAATCCTGCTTGTTGAATTACCTAGAAAGACATTTTGACATTAGTCACGTGATCACTGTCACGACGGCAAATTCAAAAAATTAGTCATGAAAACCCAAAAAGTGAGGTTAGATGGCAAAATATCGAAAAAAGTTATTTGAAAAAAGTGATTAGAATGTCATTTTAGGGTCCTCTATGAAATTTGGAGCAATAATAATACAAAATAAGAAATACCCTATTTTTGGCCCCAGCCTTGTTATAAATTATTTTTATACAGATTTTATTATTGAAATAGTTCAAGTAACGCAATATTTAATAGGCAAAGGTAAAATGATTCCAAATTCGTTATTAGTCATTCATAAAAAATTAAATAAAAATATCCGATTGGCACATGTACGTTTCTTGTCGCAATGGCCTTTTGTTTTGACAGTTTGGAAGGTTTCCGTGAATTTAGTATTAATACCACAATGGAAAAGAACAACGTCATTGATATTATTTATTTAATATTTTATTAAAGTTTATTATTAAATAATTAATGATGGGGTTCTTTCTATTGTGGTATTAATATTAAATTCACGGAAACCTTACTAACTGTCAAAAAAAAAGGCGATTGCGACAAGAAAGGTACATGTGCTAATCGGATATTTTTATTTAATTTTTTATGAACGACTTCAATAAAGAATATGGAATCATTTTACCTTTGTCCATTAAATATTGCGTTACTTAAACTATCTCAATAATAAAATCTGTTTAAAATTAATTCATAATAAGGCTAGGGCCAAAAATAGGGTATTTCTTATTTTTTATTATTATTGCTCGAAATTTCACAGAGGACCCTAGAATGACATTCTAAACACTTTTTTCAAATAACTTTTTTCGATATTTTGCCATCTAACCTCACGTTTTGGGTTTTCATGACTAATTTTTTGAATTTGCCGTCATGACAGTGATCACGTGACTAATGTCAAAATGTCTTTCTAGGTTATTCAACAAGCAGGATTGATCGTATATAATTTTTTGTTCCATAACTTACAAATAAAACATTTTCCCATATGTTGCGAATATTATGGGGGACACTGTATATGTATGCTCATCTGAAAATATTCTATATTTTTAACTTTTTTTAAAATAAGATAGTTTTTAATGAAAATTTTAAGAGATATATGTTATACTTTAAAGCTTACTTTTAACTTAAAAATAACTTTATTTTAATTAAATACAATATATAACTTAAACGTTATAGTTGAACGTGTACTTAAGAACGATTCTAAAGAGAATGACTTAAAAAAAACAATGGTTTTAGCTTATATAAAGAAAAAGTGCTGATTAAGCAATGGAATAATTCCTTGATATTCTAGATTTAAGCTTCTTAGAACTAAAGTGCTGATTTGGCAGGAATGCACGTGTTGTTTATTCCATGGGAGACGCAAGTCAGCAGAATGGGCTTCTTATCTTGGAAGGTTCTCGGGTTTCTTCTAAGTGTAGGCAGGATATTTTCATATAACATATATAATCACTTTTTCGTAATAAAAATATATAACCCAGTTTGTTACCTTTTTTCTTAATAACAACGCTCGGTTATAACGACCGAAATTAAGCGCTCCGTTCAATGTCGTTATAGCCGATATTCACTATACAGTTTAAGCAAATATTATACTGACTATGCAACATTTTTGGATAGTGTTTTGCTTTTTATCCCCGATCCCTCACCTTTTATTCCTGATTGTCACTTTTCGTCGCCTATTTTGGATTTTTTTCCTGTTTAAATTTCAGGTATAAAAGTAACACATTCCAAAATGAGAGATAAAAATTGCAAGTACTTAATAGTATATTATATACCAAGGGATAAAAGTGGCACATTTTATCCCGAGGCGAAATATATTTATCCCGACCGTGAGGGGGCTAGAAGGGATAACTTTTTTCACTAGTTATATACGCTATTTTTTGCACTTTGGCATTTTTTCCGGGTTTTTTTCATAAATTTGTAAGCAATTATTATTCGGACTATGCGACACCAGGTACTATACTAAAAGCATAATGACTACCACATGACTCATAAGCACCTCTAGAATCACTTATTATGTAAACGTTCAAATTGTTTTTACTTTTTATCCCGGATATGTCAAATTTCATCGCGCTCCTTGATCCGTCACTTTCATCCCCAAAATGCAGGATAAAAAGTGCACATTTGTAACGGTATATTTTAGACTTTGCTATAACCTAGATTTTACAATGATTTGTTTCCCACTATACGAGGTCTTCCTACAAAACAAACCAACATCGTTAATTAGTGAGGTTAGTAGAGAACCCCTAATAAGTTTTTCTTCTACACTTTATTGTGAAATCTAGAACCCACTAACCTTCAAGAAAACGCACTTTACATCACAACTTTCATTTTTTTAGCACTAGGTAGTATAGGCGGTCTGCTTCTGAGCCCGTAATAATGTGGAAAACTGTGGAATATTGTTTACATATCTGCTATAGTATTTTGTTGATAAGCTTAGGGTGACTTTGCTTCTTACAGTATGGACTCCTAAAATATTTATAAATATATGTTGTTCCTTTTGTCATCACTTTATTTGGCGATGAATTTTTTTGGTGACAGAGTAAATCACTAAATACACTGACTTGCCTTTGGTGCGAATCTCCATGATGATAATTTATAGTTGAATAACTAGTTTCACTCACTAGAACTATACCTAAATTGTAGTAAACTGGAAAAACCATTTCAATCTGTTTTGTTTTGATCTGCTGTTGTTTATTTGTTGATCAGTGGTCCGAACCACAGAATCTATCGGCCAATTTCAGAAGATACGTGGAGACGGCACCTTGTTTTGATTACAAAAGTCAACTGATCCTTGTCAAAAATTTTCGCACTTTGATTTAATTTTTATAAACGTTACTAAAGGTTTTAAAATATAGGGTTTTAGGTAGTCCAAAATGTAGTTTCTTATGTAATAGGTTTGGTTCGAATTTAGGACCAAAAAGGCACCAGAAGGAACATGCGCAGTTCGTTTATTATTATTCTAGTCTACAGTGTTGCCGGATACATTAACAGGAGATGTTTTTGAATTTTTAACTTGACTTGTATCTTTTATTCCGATTGTGACAAATAATGTAGTATAGTATTTCGATTCTGGAAAGTATTGTATATATTAGATTAATTTATTGAGAAGGGTTGTTATTTATGGTTAAATCCTCTCAGATATTGTTGCCGTCACTTACGTTGCATCTAAGGTTATTAAAGACAAGCTGGCATCGGTGTTGTTAGCTGGTTGAGGCTATCTTACCAAAATTGTGAAACAAACCACTAGGTGGTTTGTTTTGATTTTTGTTTGTTGGTCATAATGCTGATTGAGAAATGTCAAATTTCTAATTAATTTTCTGGTGACTGAAAACCCTTTTATTACCTAATTTTCATATACATGGCGTCCTCGGACGGTGTAGTTTATTATTAATGAGGGGTGACTTGGTTTTGAGACAAAAACTTTGGTAAACATTGCTACTGCGCAAGACAGTGACGCTAGTGAGAAATGACAAGTAAATAAGGCTGGTTCTTATTAAAGCGATTTTTCTAAAAGAGTAAAATTTCTAATGTCGGCATACTAGGCTGGCCAATTTGAAAGCTCCACATCAGTGGCGTGATGCGTTCCACCAATGGGATCCAACGGACGCTGGGAAAGTCGACGTCCCTGCGCGGTAATGCGTCGCAGTTGGACAGTTCAGCTCTGACTCACGTAAGTGTAAAGGTTTTCTGGGGAAAATTCCTGGGAAACTCAATTTTTCAGGTGGAAAAATTACCTCTAGTCTGAGAATCTACCAGATTTTCCTATGGCAAAGGGACTCGTTGTGCTTTGAAGAAGTCATTCTTGGTTTGTGAAGTCCCTTTCACGCTTAATGCGGTTTATTAGATACCCCAACACATGTGTCTGGCTGAAAACTAGAAACTACAACTTCCTACCAACCTGGAATTATTTAAAAACCCTCTTGTGGACGTCGTGTTGCTCTTGGGTACCAAGCTTATCTTGTCTGGCTTGGCTGTGGTCCCCAGAGGGTTTTTTTTTCTACGTTCAACTTTAAACCAAAGTAAAAGAAGATTTTTATAAGGAAATTTCCCACATGAAGATGTTTGCTGATGGGTTTTCACCTATCATCTTGTTAAAGCATGATCTATTCTGTTGGAGTTTTGAAGTTCTTTTTCTCAATGTCAACCTTCTTACACAATAGAAGTACCACGCCAGTTCTTCGCAGACTGATTGATTCCAGTTTTGGGTTACCGATACTACGACAGCTAAGGTTAGCCTAAGTTAAAAATTTTCGTGCTGCATATATAAATAAATAAAAAAAATAATAATAAATAAAAATAAAGTGCGTTTGCCGTTAAAAATCTAAAATTAAAGAAGGCTTCTGAGATTTGTTTAGGTTTTAAAATAAATATGACCACTCTTTATAAAAAAAAATTACTTAACGTTTCTTCGTAATAATTGATATTAGCGCTTACATATTCTTATAGTAATGATATCCTATATTGT
This sequence comes from Aspidapion aeneum, assembly GCA_963576565.1. Lineage (NCBI taxonomy): Eukaryota > Metazoa > Arthropoda > Insecta > Coleoptera > Brentidae > Aspidapion > Aspidapion aeneum. The sequence goes on from OY755048.1 coordinate 49,904,433, forward strand.
GCGGCGGTAGCTAATGTCGACATCAGCGTGCGCCATTTTAGTTTAAGCTTCGGTTTAAGATTAATTTGAATAGAATACGCCTTTTAAATAATTGTGCTATGAGCATTATTGCGGCTAACTTAATTTGCGCCCAAACACTGGACATTGTACTTTTCTTGTGTCTTGTAAATATATTACGTGTCTTCAAACAATAGTTTTATTTCTAACTCATTGGGATTTTCTGTATATGAAAACACTATTCTGTCTTTCGCAAAGTCTGATTGTTTTTCGTAATTTAAGCAGTCAGTATTGTCATTATAACAACAGCCCTACTTCGATAAAATTACGTGGCGCCTACAAAAATCAAACTTACTCCCTTCCCGCTGTTTAAAAGCTGGCGACCTTCAAAGGTGGACTTTGGTGTTGCGAAATTATTCATATACTAAACCCGGTTTTAGCAAATAACTGAAACCGGGAAGATTGTGACTGAAAATATTTAGTTTTCCATGTTACATAAAATTTGACCAACTTGTTCTAGATAATACTTTTAGATTAGCTTGTTCATTTAAATAATCAGTTCCAACTTACATTCAAAATGATCATTTACTATGCTTTATTACTTTAACTATCAACAGCAACAAAAATAAATAAAATAAACGTCACACATTATATCGATAAAGTGCGAAAAAAATGTTTTAAATGAAGTTTTTATATTAAACTCAAAACTATCAGTTATCTTAAAAACGTTTTAATTTTTTTCATCGAACCAGTCAAATTATCGAAGCCTAAGAAATGTAGTATGGCAAAAAACTATACATAAGGATACCTTTTCACTTTTATTTCATAACGTCTTGGAAAGTATCAGGGCAAATAAAAGCATTTGTCAGGAACAACCAGGAAATGTCAGGGACTTTTTTTTATCAATTTGCTGTACTAACTCTGTAAAACTTTTAAACCAAAACTATGAACCAAAAATTAGTCTTAGACTAAAGCTTTTTAAATATACCGCGCTTTAAATAATAATGTATAAAATCTATAGAAGAAATACGAATAAAGTAATTCCACGCCAAATCATCCAATGGGGGTAGCTGCCATGTCACGAAAAAAATCCAAATTTTGATAACATGTATTAGTGTCCTTAGGAATACCAAATTAACAAATTTTTATTTTTAATGACGCCTCCCGTATTTTACATGCCACTTTAAAAGTAAAAAAAAGAAGAAAATCAGTTGTGGCCTTATTTTTTTTTTTATTTCTATTTTATTAAATCTTATGTAAAAACATATTTGACGAAAGAAATCTTTAATGTTGGTTGGATAACCCTAAACAGAAAAAAAAATTAACCTCACTTTTTTGACATGGCAAAAATAGTTTTAAAAAAATAGTAAATTTTATGATTTTCTCGATTTTTAATAATTTACACCGGTGCGGAATATGGTCCATCAAAAAAAAGTCTATACGCACATTAAAGCTCAGTGGCTTGACTATCATACAAGGCAAAAAAAAATTTCTAGGTCTATTGCTTTCAGAAAATTAAATTTTTTAAAATTGGAAAAACCGCAAAAACCTCAGAATTGGCAACTTTTGACTAAAAAAATTGTCATGTCTATCTGTCTATTAAAACTTCGCTTGTGCGTTGTTTTACTTGATAATGTATCGTCTAAATAAAAGTAAAATAAAAAATCTGGGTCTGTCATTTTAACATCAACTTTTAAGCTATTTGGTTAAAGCATGTAAAAAATCATATTTTTTTATTGAGTCGCAAAAGGAAAAAAAATATGTATAAAAATTATCGTTAGGGGATCTTATTTATAGCCACATACTGTTTTGTGTGAGATCCTAGTTTGTGGGTTCAAGTCCCATCTTCGTACACTGTCGGAATTTTTTTTTTAGTTTTAAGAATACATTTTTGGTGAGACACGGACATTAATTAGTTTGTTTCTTTGGTAAATGAAATGGTTCAGGTTTAACAGTGGCGTACGCAGGAGGGAGGAGGGTTGGAGGCCTAATCTTTCCAAAACCATTAAATAACTTCTCCTAAAGATTGAATTTTTCTGAAAGAAGAAATAAATGGTTTTCCAGGACTTTGCTTTTACTCAAGCCCCCTCTCCCAACCCCCTTGGAACATTTCTGCATAGGCCACTGGGCATTAAAAAACTAAGTACAAAACTAACGCATGGTAAAAGCCCATGTGATGCGTTTATAGGTACTGTGAAACGATTTGTTTTACATTCAAATCTCAAACAATCAACTGGACACCATTCTTTCACTCCTCTGGATGATTTAACTATAGATCCTAAATTTACTTCAAGCTCAGAAAAAAAATTTGTTCGGTTTCCGAAATTAGAGAACTCAACTTCTTTTCCGATTTTTTAAATATGACAGTAGGTAACTACTAAAAAAGTAAATAAACTTTAAAAAAATTTGTGTAGTGACCTTATGAAGAGAGTTTAGATCATAATTTATTGAACAGTGCTCATATAAATGAACTTTACCTTCTGATAAACCTTAATTTGCAGGGGCGGATCGGGGGAAAATATCATAATAAATATTTCACAAAACTATTTTGCATAGTGACCAGGAGGTGTATTCTATATGTCAAAACTGAGTAAAGTTTCAGATTTGGGGGGGGGGGCATCTCCCCCCCCCCCGTAGATCCACGCCTGTAATTTGTGATGCAATTTAACATCACTAAAAATAATAAAATAACAAAAAAATGTGTAGTGACCTTAAGGATTACTGACCCAGATTTTTTATTCTTGTTTTTAAAAGTATATGATACAGTGAAAAATTTACCCTACTTGAATACCACCAGCACCCCGATAGACAGGGTCATTTTTGATGCTGAAGTTGAGGGATTTCCCAGACATTCTTAACTTCTTCGTGGAACTTCAAGGTAACGTTTACTTTTTAAATACGTTTTAAAATGTATCAAAAATTTAAGAAAACATTACATTTATACCCCAAAAAAATAAGAAAACTTCGAAAATTTCTGCGTTTTTTGGATATTCTCTAAATTGCTCTAATTAAGCCAGTATAAAAGATTTTGCTAAATATCACATTTTTTGAAAACTACTTTTATGCATGTTTTTAAAATTATAGGTTAATTTTTTTTAGGTGCTGTTTAAACCAATTTTTTTCTTTAAAGTCCCATTTTGCCCGTTTTTAGACTTTTCAAATGCGTGTACAACAGACTAATTGGATTAGAAAATCTAAAATTGTGCAAAAGTGGTTAAGCATAAGCTGTTTCATTTAGTAAGCATGATTAAAGAAAAAAATTAAATGTCACGGCAACACTTTTTTTGTAACTTGGATGACTTGGCGTGGAATTGCTAAATATACATATATTTTTTATTTACCGGTTATTTGATTAATTTTCTCCCTAAATTACAATCGTGCATAAAAATTGTCATTAGTTTCCATTGAAGCGCATTTTATTTAAAAACAACATTTCTTTATTTTCCTATTTTGTAAAATTTTTACCAAAATATGAACATAAAGTCGTGTTGGTTTTTTAGGTATGGCTCTCATTCAAAATTATTGATAAATTATTAAAACGAATTTTAGCGACCCAATAATACCAAAAAAGTCATTGCCGTAAACTTTTTAAAATATTCACTAAGGTGCTCCTCAGAACGACTTAAGAAATATCTGTATTTTGCATCTGCATATCATCTGCAAGTTGTCACATTTCTTCGATACCCTCACTTTAGGGCGTCAAATTCCTATGCAACAAACGCTAGATTTGCCTTGAACTGCCATTTTTGTTTTTTTACATTTCAGAACTGAACAAAATCCACATTAAACTAAGTTAAGAGCAAAAACAGAAAATTTTTTGTTCCACCAAACCAAACGTAAGAATGACTTGATCCGGCATTCATTGCGTTATAGAAGTCCAAATAAAATTAATTGGTTTGGATGCAACCAATGTGAGTACAAGGCCAATAAGAAGTCCAATTTAAAAATACATCATTTACAACATAAAAGTACAAGTGAAATCAATTGGTTTAGATGTAACCAGTGTGACTACAAGGCCAAGCGGAAGTCTCAACTAAACTCACATTTGCTGCTGCATACAAATGCAGATAAAATTAATTGTTTTGAATGCAACCATTGTGACTGCAAGGCTATTAGGAAGGCCGATTTGACAAGACATCAGTTACAACATAAAAGTCTAGGCGAAATCAATTGGTTGAGATGCAACCAGTGTGACTACAAGGCAAAGGTGAAGTCCAATTTAAAAACACATCAGTTACAACATAAAAGTACAAGGGAAATCAATTGGTTTAGATGTGACCAGTGTGACTACAAGGCCAAGCAGAACTCTCAACTAAAATCACATTTGCTACTGCATACAAGTGCAGATAAAATCAATTGGTTTATATGCAATCAATGTGACTACAAGGCCAAGCAGAAGTCTCAACTAAAATCACATTTGCTACTGCATACAAGTGCAGATAAAATCAACTGGTTTATATGCGATCAGTGTGACTACAAGGCCAAGCGAAAGTCTCAGTTAAAAACACATTTGCTACTGCATACAAGTGCAGATAAAATTAATTGGTTTAAATGCAACCAATGTGGCTACAAAGCGAAGCAGAAGTTCGATTTAAAAATACATCAGTTTCAACATCAAAGTGCAAGCGAAATTAATTGTCTGGAATGCAACCAATGTGACTACAAGACCATTAAGAAGACCTGTTTGACAAGACATCAGTTACAACATAAAAGTTTAAGCGATATCAATTGGTTTCGATGCAACCAGTGTAACTACAAGGCGAAGCAGAAGTTCAATTTAAAAAAACATCAACTACAACATAAAAGTACAAGTGAAATCAATTGGTTTAGATGTAACCAGTGTGACTACAAGGCCAAGCAGAAGTCTCAACTAAAATCGCATTTGCTGCTGCATACAACTGCAGATAAAATCAATTGTTTTTTATGCAATCAGTGTAACTACAAGGCGAAGCTGAAGTCCAATTTAAAAAAACATCAACTACAACATAAAAGTACAAGTGAAATCAATTGGTTTAGATGTAACCAGTGTGACTACAAGGCCAAGCAAAAGTCTCAACTAAAATCACATTTGCTGCTGCATACAAGTGCAGACAAAATCAATTGGTTTTTATGCAATCAGTGTGACTACAAGGCCAAGCGGAAGGCTCAACTAAAATTACATTTGCTACTGCATACAAGTGCAGATAAAATCAACTGGTTTATATGCGATCAGTGTGACTACAAGGCCAAGCGAAAGTCTCAGTTAAAAACACATTTGCTACTGCATACAAGTGCAGATAAAATTAATTGGTTTAAATGCAACCAATGTGACTACAAAGCGAAGCAGAAGTTCGATTTAAAAATACATCAATTTCAACATCAAAGTGCAAGCGAAATTAATTGTCTGGAATGCAACCAATGTGACTACAAGACTATTAAGAAGACCTGTGTGACAAGACATCAGTTACAACATAAAAGTTTAAGCGAAATCAATTGGTTTCGATGCAACCAGTGTGACTATAAGGCGAAGCAGAAGTTCAATTAAAAAAAACATCAACTACAACATAAAAGTACAAGTGAAATCAATTGGTTTAGATGTAACCGTTGTGACTACAAGGCCAAGCAGAAGTCTCAACTAAAATCACATTTGCTGCTGCATACAAGTGCAGATAAAATCAATTGGTTTTTATGCAATCAGTGTAACTACAAGGCGAAGCTGAAGTCCAATTTAAAAAAACATCAACTACAACATAAAAGTACAAGTGAAATCAATTGGTTTAGATGTAACCAGTGTGACTACAAGGCCAAGCAGAAGTCTCAACTAAAATCACATTTGCTGCGGCATACAAGTGCAGACAAAATCAATTGGTTTTTATGCAATCAGTGTGACTACAAGGCCAAGCGGAAGGCTCAACTAAAATTACATTTGCTGCTACACATACAAGTGCAATTAGTTTAAATGCAATCAGTGTGACAAGAGGCTAATAAAAGGTCCAATTTAAAAACACATCAGTTACAACATAAAAGTGCGAACGAAAGTGATCGCTTTGAGCTACTGCTAGGAGCAAAGGAAAACTATGGCGAAAAGTACGCATGGACAACATCTGGCAAAGTCTATGCACTTAAGGACGGGAAAACGTACAAAATTCAGTCGGAAGATGATTTAATTGAATTTATCTACTTAATCATATCGATGGCTTGGCGCGACGGCTTCGTGGAACAGGTCGAGCCACACTCACGCTGCCTCAGAAGGATTGGCGTTGCCAAAGTTTACTGATTTTATGGGACTGGTTAGAATTTAAGTTTAACTTTTTTTTTCATCATAATAAATTATTTTGCAATACGTATTATTGGGTATATACTTAATAGATGTCTCGCTTAATACATTATCGCCATATCAATATGTAGGTATTTATTTTTACTAAAAGTATTTTTATTTTTTTCTATTAAAATAACAGCAGCAGGTGTATGCGCTTTTTTAGCTGTTTTTATTAATATTTAATAATATGATGCTTCTTTCACTAAACGGAGAGCTATTCTAGGTACCTGTTTTAACTTTAAGACTCAACGATATACTTATAAGACATAATGAGAAACAACCAGTTGGTTACTTTCGCGAACTTTAATTCTAGGTCTAGGTTAATTTTATTTTTATTGTGAACGTCCAAATAGAAACATGCTAACAAGGTCACCAATTTATTACATGTGTAAAATATTTAACAACATTGCAGGTAATATTGATGTGGATATCTTCTCAGATTCTCTAGGGAGTATAAAAAACAAAATACTCAAACACTAGTTTTAAGATTTATTAAGATTTCATAATTTAATATATAGGTACCAGTTTTAATTTTAATATAGATATTGAATTTCTTAAACATAAGTACTGGTTGATTTATAAATTTATGGCAGTAAAGAGCAAATCTGCGATAACTTTTAGCCAATTGAAATTTATAGAGCTAGGAACTAGAGCATAAAATTTATAACTGTTTTTCAAAATTTTATATTTGTACTATTTGTATGATTAGTATTTTTATGATTTGTATTTTTCAATTTTAACTTGGCTTTGTCTGTGCCTGGTCCGCTCAAGTCTTGATGATTTAGTGGGCCAGGCATTGATATATTATTGTCATGATTGTTTTTCCTGTAGTGGTTTTTTTGTTAACTGTTGGAAATAAAGAACTATTTATTTATTTATTTATTTATTTGATCTATTATCAGAATCTTTAACTCAAACTGATTAAAATATCGTGGATGTATCCGAAACAAGTCTTACGATACCTCCGATTTTGCCGTTAATATTAATGAATTTAAAATTATGCGCTCATATATGTCCATTTGGGGTGGAGGGGTTGCTTTCTATTACAAAGTTTAAAAAAATAGATGTTCATAATTGCGAAAATAATGCGGCTCTTAAACAACTATGGTTCAGCACTAAGTTAAATGGAATAAATGTTTGGGTGGTGTCTACCGGGCCCCCAGTGTAAATTTCACATTTCTTAGTACATTGGAAAATGTGTTTAGCTTCCTAATAATGCAATTTGATTTTTTGGTATTTGGAGGAGACTGTAATATGGGTCTTTTAGCTAATCAAAACACCGCAACTCAACTTATCAGTTGCATGGATCATTTTGGGCTTGAGCAACAGGTGCCTGAGCCTGCCAGGGTCACTGAAAACTCTAGGACCCTAATTGATATATTGGTTGTGTCTGATTCTAGGTTGTGTAGGGACCTAGAGGTTCTTGAAATGGATGATATCTCAGACCATCATTCTATATCAAACTACTACTACTATGTCGATTTAGAACTTTTTTCTACGTTGTCCAACGCCTATTCATCTTCTGTCAGGTTTTTTTTGACTTATTGATATTTGGATTGACTGTTGCCATTCTAGTTTAGGACGCCCTCTTTATCTGCCATTCTAGGATCTGCTTTGGTAATCTTTCGCCGTTCATCCGTACGTACGACAAATCTCTATTCCATACAACAGCGTGCTTTTCGCCATTGTTTCATATATGTTAAATTTTACATTCTTTTTATCTCGCTGCTCCATAAAATACTGTTAAGACATCCAATAACCTTTTTTGCTTTTACTGTTCTTTTTTCCAGTTCTTTACAGTCTGTTCCTGTCTTATCAAATGTGACACCCAATTATACATACTCATTGCATGGAGATATTACTTGTCCATTGTCTAGTTCTAACTCACTGGATTCGTTTCCAATACATAAGTACTGTGTCTTGTCCACGTTCACTGTTAATCCCCACTTTTGGTTCATCAAGTCTTCTTTATCATTAGCTACAATTACTTGGTCGTCACCAAACTGTAGTGTGTATATGGTAAATCGGTCGTTAAGTTGTATTCCCATGCCGTGCACTATACGTTTCTAGTTTTTTAGAGCTACTGTGATATATATTTTAAACAGAGTTGGAGAGATACAACATCCCTGTCTTAAGCCTTTTGTTACCAGGAATTCTTTTGAAAGTCGATTCCCAATTTTGATTTTAGATTTTGACCCTTTGTATAGTTCTTTTATCGCTTTCACACTGTCCGTAGTTTTTCTACTAGAACGGTATCATATGCTTTTTGGAGGTCCACAAAGGTAACATGAGTCTCTATATTTCTGGAGCTCCTTTTCTCAATTACTTGTTTAAGACAAAAAACATTATCACTACAAGATCTGCCTGCACGAAACCCACTTTGCCCTTCTCCTTGTTCATGAAAATCATTCTCTATTAGATCTCTAAGAATCCCAGCGTACAATCTACTTAGAGTACGGGTTACTGAAATTTCTCTGTAATTCTTGCAATCCAGCTTATTTCCTTTTTGATTTGTTGAGGTTATGAATGCAATTTTCCAATCATCAGGTACTGGATGTCCGTTTATGCAATAATTGATAATATATGTGAGAGTTTCTAGTAGTTTTCAGCGTATATATTCTCCAGGTCCGCTAGTCCGGATTTAAGCTTTTTAATACTATTCTTTATAATTTCTTTTTCGATGATTACTTCCTGTCCATGTATTTCCATATCTCTAGTCGGAGAGTCCAACAGATATTCAGGTCTCGTTTCTCTTGTAGTATTTTGTCCATTGTTCTGGTTGATGATCGGGATGTTTGCTTTTTCTTTTGTTGGGTTTTTACCGTAGAAATGAATTTCCATGCTTCAAAACTCTGCCTGTGGCATTTGCACTCGAACATTTCATTTTTTTTCTGTGCGTATCAAATTTCTTTTCGTATTGTTATTTCTATTATCTTGGTATCCAGCAGCTTCTTTGCTTGCTTCCTTCAAGCTTTTTATTATGTTTGTATATATCTCTTCAAATGAATGTTCTGTGTTTATTAATTTTTCATCTAATCGTTTCTGATACGATACACTCTTTGCGTACTTTCGATTTCTAGACTTCTAAAGTTGTAATTTTGATTGTCTACGATGCATTCTAGATTTTTATTTTTTCCAATACTTTCGTCCCTTTTTCTTTTTCTTCAAGGGAATAATATTTATGCTTTTACCAGTGCTCGCACATCATACCACCTTAATCCCGAGTGTTGTCCACCTATAGCATAATCAATGATTGATTTAAGATTTCTTGTTGGCTGAATCCAGGTATATCGATGAATATCCTTAAAAAAAACATTATTTATTTTTAGGTTGTGGGTTTCACACAATTACTCAAGCCATTATCATTTGTTACTTTTTCTCCCAATGGTCCTACGACTTTGCTTTGGGTTTGTCTACCAGTTCGATTATTAAAATTGCCAAGCGTAATTATTTCCCTGGTATTACCGATTTTGGTGATTAGTAGAGTAAATTTCTAGGGTATTTCAAGAACAAGCTGCAAAAAGGGTATATTTTTGTATATTTGGCATAGTGGAGCTAAATTTTCAATCGAGGATCCCTTATTTTCCGGCATCAGAATCCAAGATGGCGGCTGCCAAAGTTAAGGAAAGAAATGAATTCTCTGTTTTAAGAGAAATTAAATTAATTTTGATAAATTTACTTTAAGTGGGACCCACTTAATTCAAAAATGTATAAAAATTACACCTGTCACTTTAAAACAAAATGGCGGCTATATTTAAAAAAATGGGTTTTCATCGATATTTTCTTGAATTTTTACGCCATATTTATGTTTAATACCTCATATTAAAACCACTGACCAACTCTTTAAACCTACCGAAAAAAAACTTATAAGTTTCCCAGCCGACACAAAGATGGCGGTTAATATGTCAAAAATAAAAGAGACCTTTTGCAATACTATCAAAATTACCGGAGGTAGCTATTAAGTAAAATATGGTCAATTCAATCAAATCACCCGGCACGTGACATATGTCAACTTTTTTGACATTTTTAAAATATCTGTGTTTTGGTTAACGAGATGTCTTGTTTTTTAATTTTTTTTTGTTAAAATTCGAAAAAATAAACAAAAATGTTTTTTTTTTTACTTTTTCGCCGCCGTTTTTAAAAAATAAATATATTATATTCTTTTTGTACATTACAATTTAAAACTAATTAATCTTAATATAAAACTACATATCTTGGTAAAAAAAATTACCAAACCAAAAAGATACTGTTCTATTTATATTTTGAACGCCGCCATCTTGGATAATAACAGACATATGTCATTTATTATCAAATATTTAAAATCGGCGACCCCCATTTAGTATAAATCGATATATTACACGGCAATACTAGTTGTGTCAAACAAGAACAAAAAAATAACTTTTTTATCTGAACTTCGGCCGCCATCTTAAAATGTTAAATGTCAAATTGTAACTTTTTATGAGTTTTTACATAATTTTATTTGGTCTACAGGTTGAAAAGGTCTGTTTTATTTTTGACAAATTAAGCGCCATCTTTGTGTCGGCTGGGAAACTTATCATTTCTTTTAAGCATGTTTAAAGAGCTGGTCAGTAGCTTTAATATAAGGTATTAAAAGTAAATATCGCACAAAATATACAGAAAATATCAAAGAAAAACTATTTTTTTTAAATATAGCCGCCATTTTGTTTTGCAGTGACAGGTGTAATTTTTTTTACATTTTTAAATTGAGTAGGTCCCACGTAAAGTAAATTTATAAAAATTAATTTAATTTCTCCTAAAACAAGGAAATCATTTTTTTTGTTAACTTTGGCAGCCGCCATCTTGGATTGTGAGGCCGGAAAATCGGGGATCCTCGAATGAAAATTTAGCTTTTCGGTTTAGGTACTACTATGCCAAATATAAAAAAATATACCCTTTTTGCAGCTTTATTTTACAAATTTACTGTACTAGATAGTACCATTAAGTTGGTCAAAGAACATTTGTTTTCTAGCTACTCTTTCGTCATATGATGCATTTTGTATCACGCAAAACTTAAATTTAACAAAGAAACGCCCCACTATTTTAGGACGTAAAGATTTCTCAAATTTAACAATTATTGGGACCAGTTGTTTACATTTACAGATATCGACGAAATTTTATAAATATAAACTTATTTTAATACTGTCATTCAACTCTTTGACCTTTATGCGCCGAACCAGATAAAAAAAACATCAATTTCTTGATACTAAATTTAAAAATAACCCTAAAGAATTTTCAAAATTTATTAAATGGTTAAATATTCACGGTTATTCAACTGATAATAGCAACCTTGACATTAGTTCAGAGGAATTTATTTCGCTTTTACCTATACCTACCAATAATATAGACCAAGAATTCATAAACAATAAGTATGTTAATAGGCGTCACTAGGGCCGTACTCTTCTTGTGAAGAGGCAAGACACTATTGTCAATTAAATCAGGTGCGCAGGGGGCGGACGGTATAGGAATAAAAACACATACTGTACTCGGCGGAGGATTTTCGCTTTATCAGTATATTGCCAGCTTTCTCTAAAATCGAAAAAATAGTTGCTCGGCAGCTGACAGTATACCTGGAGAGCAAAAATATCCTTCCGCCTTCTCAGTCCGGCTTCCGTCAGGCGCATAGCACGACCATCGCATTACTAAAAGTTTCTGATGACATCAGTCAAGCTTCTGTGGACTACAGCAACGCATTTGGTACCTTGGACTTTATGTAAAATTAACATTGCCTACTTCGAGAAACGCTAAAGAGCTGAGATTTGGAATTATGTACCTACAGTACATAGATATACAGTTATAACAAATAAATAAAAAATTATATTAATATCTAACGAGTGCAAAACAATTAGCCCTACCCCCTCGCACAACTAGTAAGAGCCCCTTTCCCTCAAATCAAAAAGCATAGAAAATAAAAAAATAACCCTCTTCCATCCACTTTCCATTACAAGATTTAATTTGTATAAAATGGATATAAATAAGCAAAAAACTAATGAGCAAAATTTTAATCCAATTTGTTAATATAAAAATGGATGTAGGTAATCATACAAAAACAATTCCTGTCCTGTCCTGTTAGAGTTGCAATTGTACACAATATTACCAATGCAGAAATAAGTAAAAACATTAATTTTTAAAAGGAAAATTAAAAAAGGTAAAAGGCGATCGAGAATAGGCATTGTGAAAGTCAGTTTTAAACATTCTTTCACAAATTTACTACTTAAAAAAACTCAACATTATCCAAATTCTTTAAAAAAATTGTGAAATCATACCAAAAACTTTTGATGTAAAAAAGGCCAAGTCCGCCAAAATGGCTCATAGTTTTTCAATATAAATTTCAAAACGAAAGGTTCTCACTAATTTGGAAATGTTTATTTTAACTTTACTACTAAATTGCATGTAAAAAACATATCTTTATATCTCATTTTTTACACGACCATCCCTGCTTTGAATGCATAAAATTCGAAATGGCGGACATGGGCGGACAGTTTTGCTGTACGACATGATTCGCATAAGGCTAAATTTCATGTCTATTAAAAAAATATAGCTTGACGAGACCAGACAAGCAACTAGTACATAGCAAGTATAGTAGGAAGCGTAAACTTTTTAAAATATTCGCTTTGGTCTGGATATTTTTATATTTTGTGTTTTTCATCTGCATATCATCTGCAAGTTGTCACATTCCTTCGATACTCTATCCTCACTTTTATCAGAGCAACTATTGTTTAAGGACATCAAATTCAAGCTGCTATGCGCTACCCTGTATAAACCCTGTGGCAAATAGACAAAGAACACGTTACGATGTTTCCAACAAACGCTAGATTTGCCTTAAACTGCCATTTTTGTTTTTACATTTCAGAACTGGACAAAATCCACACCAAACCAAGTTAAAAGCAAAAAAAGAAAATTTTTTGGACCACCAAGCCAAACGTAAGAATGACTTGATCCGACATTCGTTCGGATGCAACCAATGTGACTACAAGACGAAGTGGAAGTCCACTTTAAAAACACATCAGTTACAACATAAAAGTACAAATGAAATCAATTGGTTTAGATGTGACCAGTGTGACTACAAGGGCAAGCGGAAGTCTCAACTAAAATTACATTTGCTAGTGCATACAAGTGCAGATAAAATTAATTGGTTTAAATGTAACCAATGTGACTACAAGGCGAAGCTAAAGTCCAGTTTAAAACTTCATCAGTTTCAACATCAAAGTGCAAGCGAAATTAATTGTTTGAAATGCAACCAATGTGACTACAAGACTATTATAAAGACCCTTTTGACAAGACATCAGTTACAACATAAAAGTTTAAGCGAAATCAATTGGTTTCGATGCAACCAGTGTGACTACAAGGCCAAGCACAAGTACAGTTTAAAAATGCATGAGCTACAACATAAAAGTACAAGTGAAATCAATTGGTTTCGTTGTAACCACTGTGACTACAAGGCCAAGCAGAAGCCTCAACTAAAATCACATTTGCTGCTGCATACAAGTGCAGATAAAATCAATTGGTTTATATGCAATCAGTGTGACTACAAGGCTAATAAGATGTCCAGTTTAAAAAATCATCAATTACAGCATAAAAGTACAAGTGAAATCAATTGGTTTATATGTAACCAATGTGACTATAAGGCCACGCGGAAGGCTAAACTAAAATTACATTTGCTTTTGCATACAAATCCACATCAAATCAATTGGTTGAAATGCCATCATTGCAATTACCAAACCAAACGTAGGGGCGACTTGATCATGCATTTGTTGCGTCATAGAAGTCCAGATAAAATTAATTGGTTTGGATGCAACCAATGTGACTACAAGACGAAGTGGAAGTCCACTTTAAAAACACATCAGTTACAACATAAAAGTACAAGTGAAATCAATTGGTTTAGATGTGACCAGTGTGACTACAAGGCCAAGCAGAAGTCGCATCTAAAATCACATTTGCTGCTACATACAAGTGCAGATAAAATCAATTGGTTTATATGCAATCAGTGTGACTACAAGGCTAATAATATGTCCAGTTTAAAAAAACATCAGTTACAGCATAAAAGTACAAGCGAAATCAATTGGTTTAGTTGTAACCAGTGTGACTACAAGGCCAAGCGGAAGTCTCAACTAAAATCACATTGGATGTTGCATACAAGTGCAGATAAAATCAATTGGTTTAAATGCAATCAGTGTGACTACAAAGCTAATAAGAAGTCCAATTTAAAAACACATCAGTTACAGCATTAGTTACGACCACATAAAAGTGCAAATGAAATTGATCGCTTTGAGCTACTACTAAGAGCAAAGGAAAAGTATGGCGAAAAGTCCGCATGGACAACATCTGGCAAAGTCTATGCACTTAAGGACGGAAAAACGTACAAAATTCAGTCGGAAGATGATTTAATTTAATTTAATGGATGATAATAAATTATTTTGCAATACGTATTATTAGACGATATTTATTGAGTATATACTTATTAGAGGTCTCACACGCTTAATACAGTAACACATAATATGACTATATTATATAATTATCGCCATATCCATATTTAGATATTTATTTTGACCAAAACTATTTTCCTATTTTTTGCATTTTTTTTGATGTAGTTATTATTATTTATTTAATTTTATTCTTCTTTCTATTAAAATAACAGCAGCAGGTGTGTTCGTTTTTATCTATCTTTAAATTGCGTGCCACGGTGAAATTATGATTTAATTTAACGTATCTACTTAACCATATCGATGGCTTGACGTGACGGCTCCGTCGAACAGGTCGAGCCACACTCATGCTGCCTTAGAAGGATTGGCGTTGCCAAAGTTTACTGATTATATGGGACTGGTTAGAATTTAATTTTGATTATTTTTGTAGTATTATAATTGGTATTTTTTTTCATCATAATAAATTATTTTGCAATACGTTATTAGACGATATTTATTGGGTATATATTTAATAGAAGTATCACATGCTTAATACAGTAATATAGAATATGACTATATTATATACTTATCGCCATATTGATATGTAGTTATTTATTTTACTAAAACTGTTTTTATTTTTTGCTTTCTGTTGTAGTTATTCAATTTTATTCATCTTTCTATTAAAAAAACAGCAGTAGGTGTGTGCGCTTTATTATTTACCTTTATTAATATTTAATAATATGATGCTCCTTTTATTAAACGGAGAGGTATTCTAGTTAAAACGATACTAGTAACTAACTACCTATTTTAGCTTTAAGACTTAAGATAATACATAATGAGGAACCAGTTGATTAATTTCGCACAATTTAATACTAGGTCTCTGTCATCGTATTTTGATCTATTTTCAGAATTTTTAACTCAAATAAATAGATTATGAAATTGTTGGTCTCTCCAAAACATGGTTCGGTTCGGTTCGAGCTGACATCCCCGATTTTGCCGTTAATATTAATAAATTTAAAATCATGCGCCTAGATAGATAGGCCAACTCGGGGTGGAGGGGTTGCTTTCTATAACAAGAGCTTTAGGTTAAAAATCTTCAATTAAAACAAAAAACAGATGTTCACAATTGAAGACCACAGGCAAAGAAGGCGCCATTTCAATTTTTAAGGAAATTGAGTTATTAGTGTCATCTATTAGAAAAATTTCAAAAGTTTCACCATATCCTCTGGTTCAGGCTATAAATGCGCTCAGTCAGGAGTAATTTCAATTTGTAATATTGACGAACAGGCTAAAAAGGCGCCAGTTCCAATTCTTTAGAACGGGTTTTCTCGAAATCTCGTTTTTTGGCATAGCGCCTTCTTTGTCTGTGGTCTTCAATTGCGAAAGTAATGCGACTCTTGAACAACTATAAGTTAAATGGAAGAAAGGTATGTTTGGGTAGTGTCTATCGTACCCTCAGTGTAAATTTTTGCACATTATTTAATGCGTTGGAAAAGGTTTTTTGCTTCCTAATACCGCAATTTGATTTTTTGGTGTTTGGAGGAGACTTTAATGTCGATCTTTTAGCTAATCAAAACACCGCAACTCAACTTATTAGCTGCATGGATTATTTTGGGCTTCAGCAACTGGTCACTGAGCCTGCCAAGGTCAGTCTAAGACCCTAATTGATATATTGGTTGTGTCTGATTCTAGTTTGTCTAGAAACCTAGAGGTTCTCTCTTCTGATCTTCTTATTGCATCCATTTGGACACTTTCCATTTTTGTTTTGTATTTTTCTGTAACGCGACAAGTCTCTATTCCATACAACAACGTGCTTTTTACCATTGTTTCATATATTTTAAATTTTACATTCTTTTTTATCTCTCTGCTCCATAAAATACTGTTAAGACACCCAATAACCTTTCTTGCTTTTACTATTTTTGTCCAGTTCTTTACAGTCTGTTCCTGTCTTATTAAATGTGGCACCCAAGTATACATACTCATTGTATGGAAATATTGTTTGTCCATTATCTAGTTCCAACTCACTTGATTCGTTTCCAATATATAAGTAGTTTGTCTTATCCATGTTCACTGTTAACCCCCACTTTTGGTATTCTTCCGTTAATTTTCTCATCATATACTCCATGCCTTCTTTATGATTAGTTACAATTACTTGGCCGTCAGCGAACTGTATATATGGTAAATCGGTCGTTACGTTGTATTCCCATGCCATGTCCTTTACGTTTACAGTTTTTCAGAGCTACTGCGATATATATTTTAAAAAGAGTTGAAGAGATACAACATCCTTGTCTTAAGTCTTTCGTTACCAAGAATTCTTTCGAAAGTAGATTATCAATTTTAATTTTAGATTTTGAGCCTTTGTGTAGTTCTTTTATTGCTTTTATGTATGTATAATTGATATTAGATTGCTCTAACACTGTCAATAATTTTTCGACTGCAACGGTATCATATGCTTTTTGTAGGTCCACAAAGGTAACATGAGTCTCTATATTTCTGGCACTCCTTTTCTCAATTACTTGTTTAAGACAAAAAATATTATCACTACGAGATCTGTCTGCACGAAACCCACTTGGCCCTTCTTCTCCTTGTTCATGAAAATCATTCTCTATTAGATCTCTAAGAATCCCAGCGTACAATCTACTTAGAGTACGGGTTACTGAAATTCCTCTGTAATTCTTGCAATCCAGCTCGTTTCCTGTTTGATTTGTTGAGGATATGAATGCAATTTTCCAATCATCAGGTACTGGATGTACGTTTATACATTGATTGATAATGTATGTGAGATTTTCTAGTGGTTTCTCTGATCCATATTTGAGTATTTCAGCGTATATATTCTCCAGGTCCGCTAGGTTTTCTTAATCATTTATTTCTCATTTTGTATTTCCATGTCTCTCCTCGGAGAGTCTAACAGATATTCAGGTCTCGTTTCCTGCAGCAGTCCCTTGTAGTATTTTGTCCATTGTTTTGGTTTGATGATCTGGATGTTTACTCTTTTTTTGTTGGGTTTTTTACCGTAGAAATGAATTTCCATACTTCAGAACTACCTCCTGCATGTGCATTTATATCGTGGCATTTGCACTCGAACATTTCAATTTTTTCTGTGCGTATCAAAGTTCTTAGCTATCTTCTGGTTTCCCTGTTCTTTCCTCTTTTTAGTACTGAGCTATTTCAAGTATGTATGTTGACCATTTCCTGTATTTCCTCCGTCCACCACATCGTATTGTTATTTCGATTATCTTGGCCTCCAACAGCTTCTTTGCTTGCTTCCTTCAAGCTTTTCATTATGTTTGTATATATCTCTTCAAATGAGTGTTCTATGTTTATTTATTTTTTATCTAATCGTTTCTGATACCATACAATCTTTGCGTACTTTCGATTTCCAGACTTCTAAAGTTGTTTTTGACTGTCTTCGATACATTCTAGATTTTTATTTTCTCCAATACTTTCGTCCCTTTTTGTTTTTCTTAAAGGGAATAATATTTATGCTTTTACCAGATGGTGGTCACATCCACAGGTAACACCACGTAGTGCTCGTACATCATTCCCCTTTAATTCCGAGTGTTGTCCACCTATAGCATAATCAATGATTGATTTACGATTTGTTGTTGGCTGAATCCAGGTATATCGATGAATATCCTTAAAAAACCATTATTTATTTTTAGGTTGTGGGTTTCAGACAATTGCGTCCGTCTCAAGCCATTATCATTTGTTACTTCCTCTCGAAATGGTCCTACCACTTTGCTTTGGGTTTGTCTACCGGTTCGATTATTAAAATCGCCAAGCATAATTATTTTCCTGGTATTACCGATTATGGTGATAGTATCATCAAGTTGGTCAAAAAACATTTGTTTTCTAGCTACTTTTTCGTCATCTGATGCATTTTGTGTCATGCAAAACTTAAATTTAACAAAGAAAAGCCCCCACTATTTTAGGACGTAGAGATTTCTCAAATTTACCTATTTAACATTAATTGGGACCAGTTGTTTACATTTACAGATATCGACGAAATTTTATAAATATAAACTTATTTTAATACTGTCATTCAACTCTTTGACCTTCATGCGCCGAACCAGCTAAAAAAACAACAATTTCTTGATACTAAATTTAAAAATAACCCTAAACAGTTTTGAAAATGTATTAAATGGTTAAATATTCACGGTAATTCAACTGATAATAGCAACCTTGACATTAGTTCATTCATTTACCTCTATACCTACCAATAATATAGACCAAGAATTCATAAACAATAAGTATGTTAATAGGCGTCACTAGAGCCGTACTCAATCGTGTAAGTTTAGACCAGCTTCTTGTGAAGAGGCAAGACACTATTGTCAATTAAATCAGGTGCGCAGGGGGCAGACGGTATAGGAATAAAAACACATACTGTACTCGGTGGAGGATTTTCGCCTTATCAGTATTTTGCCAGCTTTCTCTAAAATAGAAAAAATAGTTGCTCGGCAGCTGACAGTATACCTGGAGAGCAAAATATCCTTCCGCCTTCTCAGTCCGGCTTCCGTCAGGTGCATAGCACGACCATCGCATTACTAAAAGTTTCGGATGACATCAGTCCAGCTTCTGACAAAAAACTTAATTCATGCCTTGTTCTTCTGGACTACAGCAAGATATTTGATACCTTTGGACTTTATATAAAATTAACATTGCCCACTTTGAGAAACGCTAAAGAGCTGAGATTTGGAATTATGTACATACAGTACATAGATATATAGTTATAACAAATAAATAAAAAATAATGTCAAAATCTAACGAGTACAAAACAATTAGTCTTACTTCCTCGCACAACTAGTAAGAGCCTCTTTCCCTCAATCCAATTTGTTAAAATAAAAATGGATGTCGGTAATCATACAAAAACAATTCCTGTCCTGTTCAATTGCACACAATATTACCAATACCTCTATTACCAATGCAAAAATAAGTAATAAAAATATTAATTTTTAAAAGGAAAATTAAAAAAGGTAAAAGGTGATCGAGAATAGGCATCGTGAAAGTCAGTTTTGAAAATTCTTTCACAAATTTACTACTTAAAAAAACTCAACATTATCCAAATCCTTTAAAAAATTTGTGAAATCATTTTGATGTAAAAAAAGGCTAAGTGTGCCAAAATGGTTCATAGTTTTTGAATATAAATTTCAAAACGAAAGGTTCTCACTAATTTGGAAATGTTTATTTAAACTTTACTACGGCTGCATAATTAAGTCTTAGGCACAATGCTATACGAATATATTACCAAATTAGTGAGAAGCTTTCGTTTTGAAATGTGTATTGAAAAACTTGGCTATACTTTGATCTCAATTCTTTATAAGGAAGACCATTTTCACGTACTTGACCTTTTTTTACATAAAATGTTTTTGTTATGATAAGTATATTGTAATCCGATTACTGATAATTTTTAAGTTATTTAATGCTTTCCATACTTCCATAAAAGCGAAAATAAGAAATTAGTTTAAAAAAAAATTGCATGTAAAAAACATATCTTTATATCTCATTTTTTACACGAACATCCCTGCTTTGAATGCATAAAATTCGAAATGGCGGACATGGGCGGACAGTTTTGCTGTACGACATGATTCGCATAAGGCTAAATTTCATGTCTATTAAAAAATATAGCTCGACGAGACCAGACAAGCAACTAGTACATAGTAATAAAAAAAATGTAGGAAAGTGTAAATACCCAAATAGGACATTTTAAAATATTTCGTAAACGTACAATATAAACAACAAAGGAATAAAATATCAATTTAAAATACGAGGGTTGGCTTTTAACTTTTGCATATACAGCTGGAATAAAACAGTAGATGACTTTTAATGTCTTTATTGTTTCTCGAGTATTCGCCTCGAATATTAATGCACTTTTGCACGCACTCAAACTAGTTGTCAAAGCTGTAATTCCACTCGGTTGTTGGTAGTGTTAAAATTGCATTCTTGAAGGCGTCGACTGCTTCTTCTGGCGACTGAAATCTTTGACCACGCAGTCAATTCTTCAATTTCGGAAAAGAATAATTATATGGAGGATGGTCCAACAATTCGACGTTGTGTTGGGTTAAAAATTCAATGGTTTTTTGTGCTTTGTGCGAAATTGCATTGTCTTGGTGGAGGATGATTCGTCGTTCGGGGTTCGTTTTTCGAAGCTCAGCGATGACTTTCGGCAAACAAATGGTGATGTACCAATCGGCAGTAACAGTTCTTTGATCTTCCAGAGAAACTGTTTGTATATGATCTGCTTTTGAGACAAATGTCGCGACCATCGTTTTGGATACACTTCGAAAATGGATGACTTTTGTTGCCTCTTCTTTACCTTAGAACACCTAAACAGACGACTGACGTTTATTTTCGGGTTCATATGAGTCAATCCTCGATTCATCACCACTGACAATAATGTACACGTTTTTCGAGTTTCCTGTCGCAAAGCGGTCTGAGTTTTCTGAAATTAATTTTCTTACCCCTAATTCTTCATGGAATTTTTTTTGAATTGAGGTCTTTGAAATCCCCAATCAAGCCTCAATCTCGCGATATCTTACATGTGGATCTTGCTTGATGAGCATGCGCACAGCATCGATGTTTTCCTGGGTAACAGCCGTTTTTGGTGCACCTGACCTTGGATCGTCGCAAGTCTAATCCGTGCACGCTTGAATTCTCCATACCAACGAGAAACTGTCAACTGATTTGGTGCTTCATTACCGAAAACAGAAATCGACTCGGCACCGCATTCTTGTTCAGATAATTTCCGTCGAAAGTTGTCAAAAATTATAGCGCAAATAGTTCTCAATTTTTCGACCGATTTGTTTATTTAAAAAATTCACTGTAGCTACAAAACTATAGGTATGTCATTTACATTTTGAATTTAGGTTAGGTAAAGATTAAGTTTAATGTTCTTGTATGCAAAATAAAAAAAAGGCAGCCCTCGTATATAGTACATACCTTTCATTTCTAGAATCAGTAATTGTTTTTATGAAATAAACCACACGAAAACACAATAACAAGAGAAAAAAATACTATAAAACAAAGCGTTGAGAACAAAGGCATGCGATTCTAACATTGATTAGGTTGCGACTGAGTTTACGATATGATGCAAGTGGAGGGCGAAAAAAGTGGTTAGCAGGTAGCTTTGAGTATCTTGGTGATTCTTCCTTTTATCCGGTTTTATTATAACAAATACTCCTACATACGCCGGCGTCGGTGGTTTTTTATTCAACCTGTAACTCTCCTGCAACAGTATTTCACAGCGTAAGTTTATTCCAGATTCGCATACTTCTCTATAAATTTTTCGCAGTTTTTTAAATTTTTAATAAAAATATGGTATATGACTGTTTTTCGTATGCTTAGATTTCTAAAACTAACCTTTGTGATTTTTAATTTGGCTTAATATTGTTTGTTGGACATTCTACGTCTGACACCTTTAGTGATGCGCTATATGTCGTGCACCACTGGTAGATGGAGAATTAGGGTTTCATACAACTAACAGTCGTGAACGTGTATTCCTCTCTCATCCCCATATAATACATACCACAAGACGCTAGCCATACCAAGACCTCCATAAACCTAGCAAGCCCACCTCAATAAAAATTTAAAAAATGTATTTCAGAATTATGTGCTTTTTATGTGCTAATTTCGTCAACTTTTTAAAATTTTTGTGCTCCTTTGCTTTATATAAAGCTAGCAAGCCCATACAGAAATAATCAATATTTTTATAATGTTTATATGCGAAAATTAAGTGCTTTTTATGTACTTCCGTTTGCTAAAAACAAAATTCCATTTATCAAGTTTTTAACCTTGTTTTTTAAAGAAAATGTGTGGGCTGGCTAGGTTTATATAAACCTAGCAAGCCCACCTCAATAAAAATAAATAAAGTGCATTCCATAATTATGTGCTCTATATGTGCTAATTTTGTCCACTTTTTAAAATTTTTGTGCTCCTTTGGTTTCCACGGCAATTTAAAAAAATGATTGGCGTGCTAGCTTTATATAAAGCTAGCAAGCCCATACAGAAATAATCAATATTTTTATAATATGTATATGCGAAAATTAAGTGCTTTTTATGTGCTCCCGTTTGCTAAAAACAAAATTTCATCTATCAAGTTTTTAAGCTTTTTAAAAAAAAAATGTGTGGGCTGGCTAGGTTTATATAAACTTAGCAAGCCCACCTCAATAAAAATAAATAAAATACATTCCAGAATTATGTGCTCTTTATGTGCTAATTTCGTCCACTTTTTAAAATTTTTGTGCTCCTTTGGTTTCCACGGAAATTTAAAAAAATGATTGGCGTGCTAGCTTTACATAAAGCTAGCAAGCCCATACAGAAATAATAAATATATTTTTTTCCAACCTTTATCATTAAAAGCTTTTGTAAAACTTTGTGGTAAATCTTCAGGTAAATTTCCTGCTGATAAAGCAGTTATCAAATTGGCATCAAAGTATTCATCATCTATTTCATAATCTTTAAAATGTGACGGTCTATTTCTCATTCTAGTACTTTTTCTCAAGTTTCTGTTTTCTTGGCTTTCATTTATTTCATCTTCTGTCTTTTTCTGATTCATATTTTCTGTATTTGTTTGAGTTTCCTTGATCTTTTCCTGTTTTTTACTACATTCATAGTTCTGGTTTTCATCACTTTCTATGTAAATTATGTTTTTTGGTTTTTAGCTCATTAAAAATCACATTTCTTCCATAAATTACTTTCCTTTCCGTCGGGTTCCATAATCTGTAGCCATTGTCTGCATAACCTATCATGATTAACTTTTCACTTCGTTTGTCAAGCTTCGATGTTCGATCTTCCTTGGGAATGAAGTTATAAGCAACACACCAAAATAGCTTTATTTTATCAAAATTTGGTTTGTAGCCATACCAAATCTCGGATGGTAATTTTTTATTTGGTATTGTTGAAGTTTCTGTACGGTTAATAAGGTAAACTGCTACTCGTACAGCATCACCCCAGAATTCTTTGTCCAAACCTGAGTCAAGCAATATACATCTTGCTTTATCTAAAATTGTCCTGTTTAGCCTTTCAGCGACACCATTCTGTTCAGGGTTCCGTGGCACTGTGTATTGTATTTTTATTCCTTTGCTTCGACAAAACCCTTTCATTTCATGTGATATATATTCACCACCATTATCTGTTCTTAATCTTTCTATCTTTACATTAAATTTTGCTTCTGTCAACTTTTGGTAGTCTTTAAATTTTTCCATGACTTCATTTTTGTTTGAGAGAATGTAAGTAACTGTGAAGTGGGAAAAATGATCGATAAATGTGCAAAAATATATTTTTCCATCATATGTAGTGGTGTTAATTGGCCCACACACATCTGAAGACACCACCTCTAGAATTCGTTTTGCCTTTCTCTCTTCATCAAGTTCTTTAAAGCTCAATCTTGTCTGTTTCCCTTGTATGCATATTTCACACTGACTTGGTGCTGGGTACTTACTAGAATGTCCCATTCTTTTATGTAAAAGCATTTGACTTTCTGCACTTGTTAAATTTACAATTTCAGTTGGTAACAAGTTAAAATTGACAAAATACAAATTTCCCAATCTTTTTCCTCTAATCAGTATTGTTTCCTTTTTCTTTATAAGTACTTCTTCATTTTTAAAAACTATCTCAAAACCTGCTTCTTCTAATTTTCTTACTGATAGTAAATTATGGGATAAATCTTTACACACCCACACATTTTTTATGCTTACTTCCTTTCCATCTCGTAACTGTAACTTTCAGATTTCCTTCTTTAATTACTTTCATGTTTTCATCTCTTTTTGCAACATTGACATCATAACTTACTTGTTTTCCATCTGTCATTCTGTTTTCGTATTCCATTTTTATCAGGTGATGTGTAGCACCTGAGTCTACAACAAACTCAATTGTGTTTATGTCATCACAGCAAGTGTTTCCAGAAAAACTTTCTGTCAAAAATGATATTCCGCTTTCATCATCATTATCTTTACTATTATTTCCTTGTTCTCCATCAATTCCACTAAAGTGTGCTTGTTTTTCACCTGTATAGTTCCCTTTTCTATATGGATTCTTTGGACAAAAACGTCTTATGTGTCCTAAAACACCGCATAAATGACATTTGTATTGAAACGAGTCACCTTTTTGTTCATTTCTATTATCATTTTTGCTACTCGAAGCTCCACCTCTGAATCCACCTCTCTAAAGCCACATCTGTTTCATCTCTTTGTTGTAAAAGCTGCCTCTTTGTATGCCTCTGCTTCTCCCTTACTTTTTTGCTGTCTTGAATCTTCCATCAAAAGCTTATTTTTGACAAAATCGAGTGTTACTTTGTCCTCATCTTGACAAAACATGATGTCTATTGCAGTAGTAACTACCTGGAAGGATTCTGGCTGTAACCCTTAGGTATAAGGGAGGACACTATTTACTAGTTTAGCTGTTCTGAACTAGGCCTGGTCGCTCATTATGCCGCAGAGCTGGCGTGAGTTCGTATTTATAATAAGATGTTTAGTTCTCAAGATATAACCAAATATTCGCTTTGCACTTATTTTTATTTTTACCAAAGTTCAAGCTCTTTTTGGGCGCCAGCCAAAGCTTACAGCTTTGACGAGAAGGGGAGTACAGACAAAAACAAAAGAGTTATTTTACTTAGACTTAACTTTAATAGAAAATAGAAAAATATCTAGTTAAATTACAAATAGTCTGAGATTATATCACAGCAATTTATATCGTAAAAAAATACTAGATGTACTGTGTACATTGACAAATTTTAAAAGTTTTGCTGAAAATCACAAAAAGTAATCACAAAAAGTTACAAATAAATTGAGGGGTTTACAAACAGGGTAGATCCGGATCCCAGGGATATAAAAACTTAAAACTAACACACAGAAGGTAACTAATAATAGACAAATACTAGAAAACCTAGTTTCAAATGAATCGTAATTTTATGAGAAAAATCAATGTCCCTGACAATATTTTTTATAACCCAAAATTACCACTTATCCCGTTTTATGTATAGGGTGTTCTAATGACATTATGGCAAAAACCACTAGGGGTTTTGAATAACAAAAAAACTGGTTATTTTTCCTTCTGAATCACAATGTAACATCTACAGGGGGTTTGTTTCAAAATTAGCCAGGTTCAATAAAAAGTTTAGATCCTACCTTAAGATGGTGGTTGGTTGTCTTTAAGTGTCTTACGTCAGCAAGGGTTCAATGTTCTTATTTCAATAGTTGATAGTTGCTGGTAGCAAAATATGGCAGTAGCTAGCTGTTAAAAGATTTCGTCGTTTTCCTTAGTAATGCAATACCGAAATCGCCCATCTACTACAGGAAACTCAAAATTCCAAGTCGGCGTCTCCAACGAAAGAGGCCTAGAGGAGAGATAACCCCACATTAGTGATATCTCATAAACTATTTAAGAGGGGACAAAAATAACACTCCTAATTGTGTATAGACCTTCAAAGAGTACTATTATGGATGAAAAACTCACCTAGATTTTATTGGGCCTCACTAAAATTCACTCAAAACCACAATTTATAACCAACTAACATGGCGTTTAACAGACACAAAGGATTCCTTTCTTGGTGGGAAAAAACCCCGTATCAACTCCAAGTTTTGCGTTTCTTCTCTGCGCATTCAGGTTGCCAAATTTACCTTTAAAATGGAAATACTCAAAATTTGGAAAGAAAACTCAATGACCAGAGAATACAAACTCACTCTGTTTTTGCCTACTTGTTCCAACAAAAATATATGAAACCTAAAAAAACTCATTTTCTTTTGTTTGGACTCGATAAATAAAATCACTCATTTTATAGCCGATTCCATCCGGCAACATTGCACTCCAACGGAACAGTTAGACCATAGTCCGCGGTACCAAACCAAGGACCGGGGGCATTGGGGGGAAGCACGGGGAAGCCGAATATCGCCAGTTAGTCTGGCGTGTTTTGATTCAAATTCGGGAAAACCGGGATATCAATAACTAAATTTGCAAACCGTCAGTGCCAAAGTGAAATCATAACGCCTTGTGATATGATATATAGTTCCAACAAAGTGTACCAGTTCTTTATTTCAAATCAGCGGAAAAATAACCTAAGGATATTACACAGGCAAAAAGGTAATAACACAAAATATTTAGTTTTCTAAGGGTGGTTCTGAAAGTGGACCGTTACACACCCTCTCTCCCTGGGAAAAATATTTTACAAAGTAAAATATTTTTTTTTTACTAAAAATTCTTATCTTTAATACTCATTCCCTAACCCAAAATAAAATCCAAAACAACTGTATCGACGGACCGCTTTCTTATACGATTTTTACCAAAAGTACAATACGTAAACAGTAAGTAGGCCTCCTTACTATCTACCGATTTTAAACCGTTACCAAAATAGATGGTATACTAAGCAAAATTTTTCCAGAAAGCACAATCAAAACTAATTCTCTCAAAACCACATTCACCAACTTGCGCTGCCACATCCACTCTCACATTCGCCACTTTCACAAACTTTCTTATTCTTGAAAGTCCTCCTGGTTACTTCCGGTATATGGCTTCAAATCTTTTACATGCCATTTTCCTATTATCTTCCCATTTTTTATATCCGCCAACTTATAAACCAATTTACCACAAACTTCCTTCACCACACCAAGTGTATATCTAGGAGCTAATTTCGCCGAAAAATTGTTAGCCTTACTTGAAAGAACATAATTTCTTTTCCAGACTTTATCACCAACGTGATAAAGATCCGCGGGCCTTTTTCTTAAATTATAATGCCTAGAATTCTTTAGATACGCGGCATTTAGATGCTTACGTACATTTTTATACATTTCTGGAACCTTATCCATTTCACTGCAATACTCTTCTTGTTTTAACTGCTCAGCCGTTGCATTTTGAGCATTAAAGTTGCCATAAAAAATACCGTTTGATGGGACATATCTCCCAAAATTTAAATACGACGGTACAAATTCGTGTGCCTCATGTTTAGATGTGTTTAGTGCAAACTGAATTTTGTAAATTTCATCATCCCATGTTCTCTGATCCATGTCCTTGATATAAGCTCTTATTGATGTTTCAAGGGTTTTATTTACTCTTTCTGTTTGATTAACTTGAGGATGATAGTTCGCATCGTAATAAAGCTTAACCCCATATCTTGACAGCATATTTTTAAATTCATTGCTAATAAACTGGCTTCCATTATCACTGGCTACTACAGATGGTGTACCGAACATTAGGAAAACACGATTTTCCACAAACTCTGTTATTTTCTTACTCGAAGCTTTTGCCAAAGGACAGAATAAACAGTACTTACTAAAATAATCTGATACTACCAAAAGCCAGCTGTTTCCTCTCTTCGAACGAACTAAAGGTCCTATCAAGTCCACGGAGATATATTGCCAAGGAAAATCCACCTTTTTCTCTCGTCCCATAAATCCGGGTCTTGCTTGAGTACTTATTTTCTGAGCATTACAGACATCGCATTTTTTAACATATTTCCTAACATCTTGCAACATTCGTGGCCAATAGTAGATTTCTTTGACCCGATTCAACGTTTTGTAAATACCCAAGTGAGCAGATAGAGGGCTATCATGACATTCTTTAAATACGGCGAGTCGCATAGATTTTGGTACAACTATTTTCCATTCCGGAAAATTTGTTCGAAGAAGTAACTCTGAAGGCACATGCTTCCATAGCTTACTATCTTCGTACTTCCAATCTGGAAACTTTTCAGGCTCCTTTGAAATATTATTAATCATTTTTCTATACCAGACATCCTCTGTAACCGATTCTTGAGTAACATCAATTAAATATAACTCTGAAGAGCCATTTTCTTGACTAGAGCCTACCGGTGCTCGCGACAGAGCATCCGGAACGACATTAAGTGATCCTTTTCTATGGATGATTTCCATGTCGTAGGCACTTAGTTTCATGCTCCATCTTGCCAATCGACCTACTGGATCTTTAAGAGAAGCTAACCACTGAAGCGAAGAATGGTCCGTGATAACCTTAAATCGAACTCCCTCGACATAACCTCTAAATTTCTCTACCGCAAACAAAATGGCTGCCAGTTCTTTTTCGCTTGTTGTAAATTTCTGCTCAGTCTGAGATAAAGTTCTGGAAGCAAAAGCTATTACTACATCTTGATCACTACTGTCTTTCTGAGTCAACACGGCTCCTAAACCTACGTTACTTGCATCGCATTGAACGGTGAATTCTTTTCGAAAATCTGGAGAGGCTAAAATTGGGGCACTTACCATGGCCTCCTTTATGTTTCGGAACGCCTTATCAGCATCTTCTGTCCATAAAATTTTCTGAGATTTACGTTTTCCTTTAAGTAAAGTATTTATAGGTGCTGCCAAAGTACTAAAATTTTTCACGAATCTCCGATACCATGAACAAAGACCCATAAACCTTTTTATCTCTGTAGCTGTTTTTGGGACAGGGTATTCCACCATAGCTTTTACTTTATCTGCATCAGTTCTCAATCCCAAGCGATCAATTATAAAGCCAATGTACTTTAAACTAGACATTACGAATTTGCATTTTTCCAAATTAATTGTTAACTGCGCGGACGCCAAACGGTCAAAAACCTGATTCAAAATTCTAAGATGGGTATCGAAAGAAGGGCTTAAAACAATAATGTCGTCGAGATATACGAAAACGAACGGTTCCAGCTCTGGGCCGAGCACAGAATCCATAAGCTTTTGCTGTGTTGCCGCAGAATTACAAAGGCCAAACGGCATACAAACAAATTCAAATAAACCACGACCAGGAACAACAAAAGCTGTCTTTTCGCATGACTCTGGAGTAAGAGGGATCTGCCAAAATGCGGATTTTAAGTCAATACTACTTAAATACTTAGCTCCCGACAATCTACTTAAGACATGATCGACTAGAGGCAACGGATAAGCTGATTTCTTAGTAAGAGAGTTGAGCCTTCTTCCATCAAAACAGAAACGTGGAGACCCATCCGCCTTCTCCACTATCAAAACGGGACTTGCCCAAGGACTGTTAGATGGACGCACCACTCCTAGCTCCAACATTTTATCCAATTCTTCGTTTAAAATTTTTAGCTTGTACGGCGACATGACGTGATGACGCTGCTTCACCGGAAGTGCATCCCCCGTATCAATATGATGGACTATCTTGTTAGTCCTACCCAACTTCGAAGAAGACAACGTTCTAAATTTTTCTATCATATTCTCTAACTGAAAAGACTGCTCTTCTGAAAGCTCTTCCCGTGGACAAACTCTACTAATCTCTAAGACTTGACCATTGCAAACAGAAAATTCGGTGGCATTCGACTCATTTTCTCCAAGATAATAACAATTAGATTTGAAATCCAAAGTTAAATTAAACTTTCGGCAAAAATCCGAACCTAAAATTAAACCATGTGCCACTCCAGGCACTACTAAAACTTTTAAAAGCTTGACCACGCCCTCAAGCTCTAAAGGTAACTCAACATAACCTTCAATTAACTGCTTGGTTCCATCAGCAACCTTAATCTCTTTTTCTAAAGTCGCCTCAAAAATATGCGCGTCCAAAAGATTTAAAAGGTCTCTACCGGGACCACCAATCACCGAGTGACTCGCTCCACTGTCAACTAATCCAATAACTGACCTGCCAAAAATACGTACTTCTACATACGGTCTATTATCAGACTGCTGCTGAACAAAAGTCGGACAAGCCTCGACATTACGAAAATTACTTCCCAAGCCAGATTTAAAAAAACCCCGACAAAAATCTAACCAAGACTGCCATTCCACTGTCGAAGTATACCTAGAATAGTAGACCTTACTAAAATCTTTCGGGTTGCAGCGATCTACTGACTGCTCCCAGACCTTCCGTTTTTTGCCTTTTTACAATTTGGACAATTTGGTCTAATAGTGTTGGCCTTACCACAACCAAAGCACACTGGTTCCTTCTTTATAGGGGTTTTATTTACCTTAGGACATGAATGGGCCATATGTCCTCTGTCGTTGCACGCAAAGCACACTATATGTGAGGAAGACTGACCTCCACTTGGTCTAGAACCGGATGAACCAGTTAAATCCGTTCTATCACTCCTTTGTCTTTCTGGACGATATTCCTGCCGTTGAGGTCTATAAAAACGTTGCGATTCTCTTGGATTAAAATTCCTTTTATCTTGATGATTTGATCCACTGGATGCCGAAAATGTATGGCTACAAGAACAGCACTGAGGGCTACTGGTTGCTCTAACTCGTAGTCTAAGGTATATACTGAATGACTAGTGGAACTCTCTTTTTGAATAATATTACCATTTTCCAACTTTCGACAAACTTCAGTAAGCTCCTGCAAGTTTGTAATGCTATGTAAAGCCAAATGAGGGTGATAGGGTGGTAGTAAATTTTTCTTAATGACATACATTTTTTCTTGGCTACTAGGTGGCGACGATAAACCAAAAAACATGTTTTCCATAATTGAGATGTAAGTAATAACAGGCTCGTCAAGTTTTTGTTTTCGTTTTGAAATCTGTTGTTTTAACATTTCATCAAAGTCCTGATCGCAGAAATCCTGTCTTAGAGCTATTACCAAAGAGTCCCAGTCAATGAACCTATTATTCCTAGACTGTGCCCTAAACCATTCTACAGCAACATTGCTCATAAGTTCTATCGCACCCGAAAACAACTCTTGTTTACTACACCCACGTGCCACTCTCAGTTCATCTACTCTAATTAAAAAATTAACTACTTGATTTTTATCGCGACAACCATCAAACTTTAAACCCCATTGCGAAATAGGCAACGACCTACTATTAAAACTGCTAGGTGCATTACTACTACCACTATCCGAAGCGCCCTGATTTATTACCCTAGAACTACCCGCATCCTTGAATTTTCTATAAATTTCCTCGAAATCGTCTTGTAAAATAGTAATTTTGACTCCATTTTCATATTTATACTTAAGCTGAATCTCTTTATTTTCTTCGGTATCCGCGGTCTCTGGTATCCTGCTTAAACGACCCAATAAATGTCTAAAACGGCTGGTAACCCTTAAGAAAACTTCTTTATTTACCCCATCAAAATTATAGACTTCCTCTTGAATCGATTTGATTGATTCCTCGGTCTCTCTTTTTTCAATCTCAAAATTAAAATTTGGAACCTTATAAGAAATAGTTTGCCTCGACTTATCTGATTTCAGAATCTTGCGTAAAAATTTTCTTTTTTCATCCTGACCAACCGAGTCAAGGGATGTTGAGGTTCTCAGTCTCACCTCATAATTTAATTCAGGTACTCTAAGATGTTGAGGGTCTATTTCGTAACTCACTTCAAACATACTTGCCATGTTTTGCAAACCTTCAATAAAAAGTTTTATACCCTTGGCAAAATTATTTTTGAGACACCCTGTATAATATTAATACTCTTTTTACTTTTAGGGCCCTGTATATATTACAAATAAACAACTAGGCTGTTATTTAATTACAAAAAATATATAGGTACCTACCTATCTGCAATATTAAAATAATCCTTTTCCAAATAATTTTATTTTATTTTATTCCTCACTGAAAGGGCAAAAAAAAAATCTTATCAGTTCACCTACCTATTTATATCAATAACAGTTGACCATACCTGCTAAAATAAAATTATGCATAATTGCCGCTTACTATTCTCTGAACAAAATATTTAAAATGTTTATTTACCAAACTCTTGTTTTTGTCTGCCGGGAAACTGGGAAAGGTTAATGGAAACAAGCTTGTTTATTTATGTTGTTCCAAAAAAAAATATCAAAAAAGTTTTAACACGCCAAAAAATGTTTTTTTTTTCTTCAAAATTTGTCCATACTTAATTAAACTTCAAAAAGACATACTCTTTAAAAAAAACTTAAAATTTTCTATTTAAATTCTAAATTCCAAAATGGGCAAGTGGCCCCACGTTGCGGACGTCAAATTTGTGTAACCCTTAGGTATAAGGGAGGACACTATTTACTAGTTTAGCTTGAACTAGGCCTGGTCGCTCATTATGCCGCAGAGCTGGCGTGAGTTCGTATTTATAATAAGATGTTTAGTTCTCAAGATATAACCAAATATTCGCTTTGCACTTATTTTTATTTTTACCAAAGTTCAAGCTCTTTTTGGGCGCCAGCCAAAGCTTACAGCTTTGACGAGAAGGGGAGTACAGACAAAAACAAAAGAGTTATTTTACTTAGACTTAACTTTAATAGAAAATAGAAAAAT
Source organism: Aspidapion aeneum (assembly GCA_963576565.1). Lineage (NCBI taxonomy): Eukaryota > Metazoa > Arthropoda > Insecta > Coleoptera > Brentidae > Aspidapion > Aspidapion aeneum. The sequence goes on from OY755048.1 coordinate 49,937,290, forward strand.
ATCTAGTTAAATTACAAATAGTCTGAGATTATATCACAGCAATTTATATCGTAAAAAAATACTAGATGTACTGTGTACATTGACAAATTTTAAAAGTTTTGCTGAAAATCACAAAAAGTAATCACAAAAAGTTACAAATAAATTGAGGGGTTTACAAACAGGGTAGATCCGGATCCCAGGGATATAAAAACTTAAAACTAACACACAGAAGGTAACTAATAATAGACAAATACTAGAAAACCTAGTTTCAAATGAATCGTAATTTTATGAGAAAAATCAATGTCCCTGACAATATTTTTTATAACCCAAAATTACCACTTATCCCGTTTTATGTATAGGGTGTTCTAATGACATTATGGCAAAAACCACTAGGGGTTTTGAATAACAAAAAAACTGGTTATTTTTCCTTCTGAATCACAATGTAACATCTACAGGGGGTTTGTTTCAAAATTAGCCAGGTTCAATAAAAAGTTTAGATCCTACCTTAAGATGGTGGTTGGTTGTCTTTAAGTGTCTTACGTCAGCAAGGGTTCAATGTTCTTATTTCAATAGTTGATAGTTGCTGGTAGCAAAATATGGCAGTAGCTAGCTGTTAAAAGATTTCGTCGTTTTCCTTAGTAATGCAATACCGAAATCGCCCATCTACTACAGGAAACTCAAAATTCCAAGTCGGCGTCTCCAACGAAAGAGGCCTAGAGGAGAGATAACCCCACATTAGTGATATCTCATAAACTATTTAAGAGGGGACAAAAATAACACTCCTAATTGTGTATAGACCTTCAAAGAGTACTATTATGGATGAAAAACTCACCTAGATTTTATTGGGCCTCACTAAAATTCACTCAAAACCACAATTTATAACCAACTAACATGGCGTTTAACAGACACAAAGGATTCCTTTCTTGGTGGGAAAAAACCCCGTATCAACTCCAAGTTTTGCGTTTCTTCTCTGCGCATTCAGGTTGCCAAATTTACCTTTAAAATGGAAATACTCAAAATTTGGAAAGAAAACTCAATGACCAGAGAATACAAACTCACTCTGTTTTTGCCTACTTGTTCCAACAAAAATATATGAAACCTAAAAAAACTCATTTTCTTTTGTTTGGACTCGATAAATAAAATCACTCATTTTATAGCCGATTCCATCCGGCAACATTGCACTCCAACGGAACAGTTAGACCATAGTCCGCGGTACCAAACCAAGGACCGGGGGCATTGGGAGGAAGCACGGGGAAGCCGAATATCGCCAGTTAGTCTGGCGTGTTTTGATTCAAATTCGGGAAAACCGGGATATCAATAACTAAATTTGCAAACCGTCAGTGCCAAAGTGAAATCATAACGCCTTGTGATATGATATATAGTTCCAACAAAGTGTACCAGTTCTTTATTTCAAATCAGCGGAAAAATAACCTAAGGATATTACACAGGCAAAAAGGTAATAACACAAAATATTTAGTTTTCTAAGGGTGGTTCTGAAAGTGGACCGTTACATGGCATAGCAGAAAGAAGTTGGCTTACGACTTCTGAGTTTTCTATTCTACCACCATCATTTTTTAATTCACACAAGGTCTGGTCAAATTGCTCTTAGTTTTCTTTGCAAAATCACCTGTGTCGAAATGCCTTTCTTTTGGTAGGTAGTTTCCAATGTATCCAAAATTTCTTTAGCCCACTTTTTATCCTTTATTGATTCCAAAATATTGTCAGCTAAGCATTGAACTATTATATTTCGGGCTGTCACTTCATGTTTCTTATACTCTTCAAGCTTTGCTGGGTCGTCTCCAGTTGGTGGAAGGCTTGTGGCTGCCTCTAGGCACTGAGACTGCTCAAGTAACAACTTAACCCTAAATTGCCAGTTTCCGAAATTAGTTCCGTCGAAGGGTTTAACAGCATAGCTCGTACTATTTCCGGCCATCTATCCTCAATTTCTTTTTTTCCGCAAATTTCCGCGTTTTTCCACTGCTTTTCTTGCTTACAAATATTAGCCTTTATGCACGCTTTCTTTCAACAATATTCCACTGATTCCTTAAACGTGACACTGGGCCCATAACCTATTGATTTGGGCAATAAAGCAATGAAAAATCGTGTGAGTTTTCCGATAAACATTTATTGACAATGATTGACATTATGTCCTATCACTTTTGCCAAATACAAGGTTGATAACACTACAATATAAAATAAATAAGTATTAAAATTAGAATAATAGAATTGGTATTCTTGTGTACTTTAACAGCTAGCACCTCAATCATTTTTTTAAATTTTCGTGAAAACCAAAGGAGTACAAAAAATTTAAAAAGTGGACGAAATTAGCACATAAAGAGCACATAATTCTGGAATGTAATTTATTTATGTTTATTGAGGTGGACTTGCTAGGTTTATATAAACCTAGCCAGCCCACACATTAAAAAAAAAAGCTTAAAAAAATTGGTAAATGGAATTTTGTTTTTAGCAAACGGAAGCACATAAAAAGCACTTAATTTTCGCATATAAATATTATAAAAATATTTATTATTTCTGTATGGGCTTGCTAGCTTTATATAAAGCTAAGCACGCCAATCATTTTTTTAAATTTCCGTGGAAACCAACGGAGCATAAAAATTTTAAAAAGTGGGCAAAATTAGCACATAAATAGCACATAATTCTGGAATGTATTTTATTTATTTTTATTGAGGTGGGCTTGCTAGGTTTATATAAACCTAGCCAGCCCACACATTTTTTTTTTAAAAAGCTTAAAAACTTGGTAAATGGAATGTTTTTAGCAAACGGAAGCACATAAAAGCACTTAATTTTCGCATATAAATATTATAATAATAGTTATTATTTCTGTATGGGCTTGCTAGCTTTATCTAAAGCTAGCACGACAATCATTTTTTTAAATTTCCGTGGTAACCAAAGGAGCACAAAAATTTTAAAAAGTGGGCAAAATTAGCACATAAATAGCACATAATTCTGGAATGTATTTTATTTATTTTTATTGAGGTGGGCTTGCTAGGTTTATATAAACCTAGCCAGCCCACCACACATTTAAAAAAAAAAGCTTAAAAACTTGATAAATGGAATTTTGTTTTTAGCAAACGGGAGCACATAAAGAGCAATTTTCGCATATAAATATTATAAAAATATTGATTATTTTTGTATGGGCTTGCTAGCTTTATATAAAGCTAGCACGCCAATCATTTTTTTAAATTTCCGTAGAAACCAAAGGAGCACAAAAATTTTAAAAAGTGGACGAAATTAGCACATAAGGAGTACATAATTCTGGAATGTATTTTATTTATTTTTGTTGAGGTGGGCTTGCTAGGTTTATATAAACCTAGCCAGCCCACACATTTTTGTTTTAAAAAAGCTTAAAAACTTGATAAATGGAATTTTGTTTTTAGCAAACGGGAGCACATAAAAAACACTTAATTTTCGCATATAAATATTATAAAAATATTGATTATTTCTGTATGGGCTTGCTAGCTTTATAGAAAGCAAGCACGCCAATCATGTTTTTAAATTTCCGTGGAAACCAAAGGAGCACAAAAATTTTAAAAAGTGGACGTAAAGAGCACATAATTCTGGAATGTATTTTATTTATTTTTATTGAGGTGAGCTTGCTAGGTTTATATAAACCTAGCCAGCCCACACATTTTCTTAAAAAAAAAAGGTTAAAAACTTGATGAATGGAATTTTGTTTTTAGCAAACGGCAGCACATAAAAAGCACTTAATTTTCGCTTATAAATATTATAAAAATATTGATTATTTCTGTATGGGCTTGCTAGCTTTATATAAAGCTAGCACGCCAATCATTTTTTTAAATTTCTGTGGAAACCAAAGGAGCACAAAACTTTTAAAAAGTAGACGAAATTAGCACATAAAAAACACATAATTCTGGAATACATTTTTTCAATTTTTATTGAGGTGGGCTTGCTAGGTTTATTGAGGTCATACCAAGTGCACTTTGGCTGCCTGACTTCCGCATGTGCAGATCTACTAATATTATTTACCTCATGTATCACAATATATGAACAGGGTGATTTTCACTTGATTCTAACCACATAAAAATAGAAAGTTTCAAAAACCTAACCCAACGAAACCTAATCAAATCTAACCGAACCGAATCAAACCAAACCAATAATTTAAAAAAAAACGTTCCTGACTTCCTACCCGGGATCCTAGAGGATGTGAATCCGAACCGAACCGAACCTATTCAAACCTAACCATACCCAACTAAACCTAATTAGCAGTGTTGTAGTTTATTTTGGTTAGGTTAGGTTTGGTTCGGTTCGGTTCGGATTCACATCGTTTATGATCCCGGGTAGGAAGTCAGGAAAAGTTTTTTTTTAATTATTGGTTCAGTTTGCTTTGGTTCGGTTCGGTTAGATTTGATTAGGTTTCGTTAGGTTAGGTTTTTAAAACTTTCTATTTTCATGTGGTTAGAATCAAGTGAAAATCGCCCTGTTTATCTATTCTTTATCTCATAGCTTCCGGATGCTTGAGGGCACACACCTATACTAACAAAGAAAAATTAGAGATGGAGAAACGGTTTCCGAATAGGCGGATTTTGAATCATTGCCTCGGAAGCTCAGTTGGAAGAGCATTTGCCTGGTTAGAGGAAGGTCGCTGGTTCAAATCCAGCCTGAGGTAAAACCTTTTTATTATCTTATTTTTCTTATTTATGCCTTGCCCTTATGCCACTAAATTCATCTCGTTATGTAAGTTAATATTTTATTCAAAACTGTCATTGTCCGAGACGAGCATATTAAGCAAAGGTTAAAAAAGGTCTATCAACTTTTGTGATGGTGTCTGTCTATCTCAGATAATATAACTTAAAAACCGATAAACCGATTTAAATGAAATTTGTGAAAAATCATCCATGGTTAAGGCCGTTACATTATGTTGGAGTTGGGGGCTGTGAGGATGTAGTAGGGAGCGTAAACTTTTTAAAATATCCGCCCCTCAGAACGACTTAAGGAATATCTGTATATTCTGTGTTTTTCATCTGCATATCATCTGCAAGTTGTCATTCCTTCGATACTCTATCCTCACTTTTATCAGAGCAACCATTGCTTAAGGGCATCAAATTCAAGTTGCTATGCACTACCCTGTATAAATCCTGTGGCAAATAGACAATGAACACGTTACGATGTTTCTCTATATTTGCCTTGAACTGTCATTTTTGTTTTTACATTTCAGAACTGGACAAAATCCACACCAAACCAAGTTAAGAGCAAAAAAAGAAAATTTTTTGGACCATCAAGCCAAACGTAAGAATGACTTGATCCGACATTCGTTGGGATGCAACCAATGTGACTACAAGGCCAATAAGAAGTCCAATTTAAAAACACATCAGTCACAACATAAAAGTGCAAGGGAAATCAATTGGTTTAGATGTAACCAGTGTGACTACAAGGCCAAGCAGAAGTCTCAACTAAAATCACATTTGCTGCGGCATACAAGTGCAGACAAAATCAATTGGTTTTTATGCAATCAGTGTGACTACAAGGCCAAGCGGAAGGCTCAACTAAAATTACATTTGCTGCTGCATACAAGTGCAGATAAAATCAATTGGTTTTTATGCAATCAGTGTAACTACAAGGCGAAGCTGAAGTCCAATTTAAAAAAACATCAACTACAACATAAAAGTACAAGTGAAATCAATTGGTTTAGATGTAACCAGTGTGACTACAAGGCCAAGCAGAAGTCTCAACTAAAATCACATTTGCTGCTGCATACTAGTGCAGATAAAATCAATTGGTTTATATGCAATCAATGTGACTACAAGGCCAGGCAGAAGTCTCAACTAAAATCACATTTGCTACTGCATACAAGTGCAGATAAAATCAACTGGTTTATATGCGATCAGTGTGACTACAAGGCCAAGCGAAAGTCTCAATTAAAAACACATTTGCTACTGCATACAAGTGCAGATAAAATTAATTGGTTTAAATGCAACCAATGTGACTACAATGCGAAACAGAAGTTCGATTTAAAAATACATCAGTTTCAACATCAATGTGCAAGCGAAATTTATTGTCTGGAATGCAACCAATGTGACTACAATACTATTAAGAAGACCTGTTTGACAAGACATCAGTTACAACATAAAAGTTTAAGCGAAATCAATTGGTTTCGATGCAACCAGTGTGACTACAAGGCGAAGCAGAAGTTCAATTTAAAAAAACATCAACTACAACATAAAAGTACAAGTGAAATCAATTGGTTTAGATGTAACCAGTGTGACTACAAGGCCAAGCAGAAGTCTCAACTAAAATCACATTTGCTGCGGCATACAAGTGCAGATAAAATCAATTGGTTTTTATGCAATCAGTGTAACTACAAGGCGAAGCTGAAGTCCAATTTAAAAAAACATCAACTACAACATAAAAGTACAAGTGAAATCAATTGGTTTAGATGTAACCAGTGTGACTACATGGCCAAGCAGAAGTCTCAACTAAAATCACATTTGCTGCGGCATACAAGTACAGACAAAATCAATTGGTTTTTATGCAATCAGTGTGACTACAAGGCCAAGCGGAAGGCTCAACTAAAATTACATTTGCTGCTACACATACAAGTGCAATTAGTTTAAATGCAATCAGTGTGACAAGAGGCTAATAAAAGGTCCAATTTAAAAACACATCAGTTACAACATAAAAGTGCGAACGAAAGTGATCGCTTTGAGCTACTGCTAGGAGCAAAGGAAAACTATGACGAAAAGTACGCATGGACAACATCTGGCAAAGTCTATGCACTTAAGGACGGGAAAACGTACAAAATTCAGTCGGAAGATGATTTAATTGAATTTATCTACTTAATCATATCGATGGCTTTGCGCGACGGCTTCGTCGAACAGGTCGAGCCACACTCACGCTGCCTCAGAAGGATTGGCGTTGCCAAAGTTTACTAATTTTATGGGACTGGTTAGAATTTAAGTTTAACTTTTTTTTTCATCATAATAAATTATTTTGCAATACGTATTATTGGGTATATACTTAATAGATGTCTCGCTTAATACATTATCGCCATATCAATATGTAGGTATTTATTTTTACTAAAAGTATTTTTATTTTTTTCTATTAAAATAACAGCAGCAGGTGTATGCGCTTTTTTAGCTGTTTTTATTAATATTTAATAATATGATGCTTCTTTCACTAAACGGAGAGCTATTCTAGGTACCTGTTTTAACTTTAAGACTCAACGATATACTTATAAGACATAATGAGAAACCAGTTGATTACTTTCGCGGACTTTAATTCTAGGTCTAGGTTAATTTTATTTTTATTGTGAACGTCCAAATAGAAACATGCTAACAAGGTCACCAATTTATTACATGTGTAAAATATTTAACAACATTGCAGGTAATATTGATGTGGATATCTTCTCAGATTCTCTAGGGAGTATAAAAAACAAAATACTCAAACACTAGTTTTAAGATTTATTAAGATTTCATAATTTAATATATAGGTACCAGTTTTAATTTTAATATAGATATTGAATTTCTTAAACATAAGTACTGGTTGATTTATAAATTTATGGCAGTAAAGAGCAAATCTGCGATAACTTTTAGCCAATTGAAATTTATAGAGCTAGGAACTAGAGCATAAAATTTATAACTGTTTTTCAAAATTTTATATTTGTACTATTTGTATGATTAGTATTTTTATGATTTGTATTTTTAAATTTTAACTTGGCTTTGTCTGTGCCTGGTCCGCTCAAGTCTTTCTGATTTAGTGGGCCAGGCATTGATATATTATTGTCATGATTGTTTTTCCTGTAAGTGGTTTTTTTGTTAACTGTTGGAAATAAAGAACTATTTATTTATTTATTTGATCTATTATCAGAATTTTTAACTCAAACTGATTAAAATATCGTGGATGTATCCGAAACAAGTCTTACGATACCTCCGATTTTGCCGTTAATATTAATGAATTTAAAATTATGCGCTCATATATGTCAATTTGGGGTGGAGGGGTTGCTTTCTATTACAAAGTTTAAAAAAATAGATGTTCATAATTGCGAAAATAATGCGGCTCTTAAACAACTATGGTTCAGCACTAAGTTAAATGGAATACAAGTATGTTTGGGTGGTGTCTACCGGGCCCCCAGTGTAAATTTCACATTTCTTAATACATTGGAAAATGTGTTTAGCTTCCTAATAATGCAATTTGATTTTTTGGTATTTGGAGGAGACTGTAATATGGATCTTTTAGCTAATCAAAACACCGCAACTCAACTTATCAGTTGCATGGATCATTTTGGGCTTGAGCAACAGGTGCCTGAGCCTGCCAGGGTCACTGAAAACTCTAGGACCCTAATTGATATATTGGTTGTGTCTGATTCTAGGTTGCGTAGGGACCTAGAGGTTCTTGAAATGGATGATATCTCAGACCATCATTCTATATCAAACTACTACTACTATGTCGCTTTAGAACTTTTTTCTACGTTGTCCAACGCCTATTCATCTTCTGTCAGGTTTTTTTTGACTTATTGATATTTGGATTGACTGTTGCCATTCTAGTTTAGGACGTCCTCTTTTTCTGCCATTCTAGGACCTGCTTTGGTAATCTTTCGTCGTTCATCCGTTGTACATGACCGTACCATATCAGTTGTCTTTTAGTGTTGTCATCCGTTATGCTTCCCTCCATTTGGACACTCCATTTTTGTTTAGTATTTTTCTGTAACGCGACAAATCTCTATTCCATACAACACGGCACGTGACATATGTCTGTGTTTTGGTTAACAAGATGTCTTGTTTTTTTAATTTTTTTGTTAAAATTCGAAAAAATAAACAAAAATGTTTTTTTTTTACTTTTTCGGCCGCCATTTTTAAAAAATAAATATATTATATTCTTTTTGTACATTACAATTTAAAACTAATTAATCTTAATATAAAACTACATATCTTGGTAAAAAAAATTACCAAACCAAAAAGATACTGTTCTATTTATATTTTGAACGCCGCCATCTTGGATAATAACAGACATATGTCATTTATTATCAAATATTTAAAATCGGCGACCCCCATTTAGTATAAATCGATATATTACACGGCAATACTAGTTGTGTCAAACAAGAACAAAAATATAACTTTTTTATCTGAACTTCGGCCGCCATCTTAAAATGTTAAATGTCAAATTGTAACTTTTTATGAGTTTTTACATAATTTTATTTGGTCTACAGGTTGAAAAGGTCTGTTTTATTTTTGACAAATTAAGCGCCATCTTTGTGTCGGCTGGGAAACTTATCATTTCTTTTAATCATGTTTAAAGAGCTGGTCAGTAGCTTTAATATGAGGTATTAACAGTAAATATCGCACAAAATATACAGAAAATATCAAAGAAAAACTATTTTTTTAAAATATAGCCGCCATTTTGTTTTGCAGTGACAGGTGTAATTTTTTTACATTTTTAAATTGAGTAGGTCCCACGTAAAGTAAATTTATAAAAATTAATTTAATTTCTCCTAAAACAAGGAAATCATTTGTTTTTCGAAAATCGGGGATCCTCGAATGAAAATTTAGCTTTTCGGTTTAGGTACTACTATGCCAAATATAAAAAAATATACCCTTTTTGCAGCTTTATTTTACAAATTTACTGTACTAGATAGTACCATTAAGTTGGTCAAAGAACATTTGTTTTCTAGCTACTCTTTCGTCATATGATGCATTTTGTATCACGCAAAACTTAAATTTAACAAAGAAACGCCCCACTATTTTAGGACGTAGAGATTTCTCAAATTTAACAATTATTGGGACCAGTTGTTTACATTTACAGATATCGACGAAATTTTATAAATATAAACTTATTTTAATACTGTCATTCAACTCTTTGACCTTTATGCGCCGAACCAGATAAAAAAAACATCAATTTCTTGATACTAAATTTAAAAATAACCCTAAAGAATTTTCAAAATTTATTAAATGGTTAAATATTCACGGTTATTCAACTGATAATAGCAACCTTGACATTAGTTCAGAGGAATTTATTTAGCTTTTACCTCTATACCTACCAATAATATAGACCAAGAATTCATAAACAATAAGTATGTTAATAGGCGTCACTAGGGCCGTACTCTTCTTGTGAAGAGGCAAGACACTATTGTCAATTAAATCAGGTGCGCAGGGGGCGGACGGTATAGGAATAAAAACACATACTGTACTCGGCGGAGGATTTTCGCTTTATCAGTATATTGCCAGCTTTCTCTAAAATCGAAAAAATAGTTGCTCGGCAGCTGACAGTATACCTGGAGAGCAAAATATCCTTCCGCCTTCTCAGTCCGGCTTCCGTCAGGCGCATAGCACGACCATCGCATTACTAAAAGTTTCTGATGACATCAGTCAAGCTTCTGTGGACTACAGCAAGGCATTTGGTACCTTGGACTTTATGTAAAATTAACATTGCCTACTTCGAGAAACGCTAAAGAGCTGAGATTTGGAATTATGTACCTACAGTACATAGATATACAGTTATAACAAATAAATAAAAAATAATATCAATATCTAACGAGTCCAAAACAATTAGCCCTACCCCCTCGCACAACTAGTAAGAGCCCCTTTCCCTCAAATCAAAAAGCAAAGAAAATAAAAAAATAACCCTCTTCCATCCACTTTCCATTACAAGATTTAATTTATATAAAATGAATATAAATAAGCAAAAAACTAATGAGCAAAATTTTTATCCAATTTGTTAATATAAAAATGGATGTAGGTAATCATACAAAAACAATTCCTGTCCTGTCCTGTTAGAGTTGCAATTGTACACAATTTTACCAATACCCAATGCAGAAATAAGTAAAAACATTAATTTTTAAAAGGAAAATTAAAAAAGGTAAAAGGCGATCGAGAATAGGCATCGTGAAAGTCAGTTTTGAACATTCTTTCACAAATTTACTACTTAAAAAAACTCAACATTATCCAAATTCTTTAAAAAAATTGTGAAATCATACCAAAAACTTTTGATGTAAAAAAGGCCAAGTCCGCCAAAATGGCTCATAGTTTTTCAATATAAATTTCAAAACGAAAGGTTCTCACTAATTTGGAAACGTTTATTTAAACTTTACTACTAAATTGCATGTAAAAACCATATCTTTATATCTCATTTTTTACACGACCATCCCTGCTTTGAATGCATAAAATTCGAAATGGCGGACATGGGCGGACAGTTTTGCTGTACGACATGATTCGCATAAGGCTAAATTTCATGTCTATTAAAAAAATATAGCTTGACGAAACCAGACAAGCAACTAGTACATAGCAAGTATAGTAGGAAGCGTAAACTTTTTAAAATATTCGCTTAGGTCTGGATATTTTTATATTCTGTGTTTTTCATCTGCAAGTTGTCACATTCCTTCGATACTCTATCCTCACTTTTATCAGAGCAACTATTGTTTAAGGACATCAAATTCAAGCTGCTATGCGCTACCCTGTATAAACCCTGTGGCAAATAGACAAAGAACACGTTACGATGTTTACAACAAACGCTAGATTTGCCTTAAACTGCCATTTTTGTTTTTACATTTCAGAACTGGGCAAAATCCACACCAAACCAAGTTAAAAGCAAAAAAAGAAAATTTTTTGGACCACCAAGCCAAACGTAAGAATGACTTGATCCGACATTCGTTCGGATGCAACCAATGTGACTACAAGACGAAGTGGAAGTCCACTTTAAAAACACATCAGTTACAACATAAAAGTACAAGTGAAATCAATTGGTTTAGATGTGACCAGTGTGACTACAAGGGCAAGCGGAAGTCTCAACTAAAATTACATTTGCTAGTGCATACAAGTGCAGATAAAATTAATTGGTTTAAATGTAACCAATGTGACTACAAGGCGAAGCTAAAGTCCAGTTTAAAACTTCATCAGTTTCAACATCAAAGTGCAAGCGAAATTAATTGTTTGGAATGCAACCAATGTGACTACAAGACTATTATAAAGACCCTTTTGACAAGACATCAGTTACAACATAAAAGTTTAAGCGAAATCAATTGGTTTCGATGCAACCAGTGTGACTACAAGGCCAAGCACAAGTACAGTTTAAAAATGCATGAGCTACAACATAAAAGTACAAGTGAAATCAATTGGTTTCGTTGTAACCACTGTGACTACAAGGCCAAGCAGAAGCCTCAACTAAAATCACATTTGCTGCTGCATACAAGTGCAGATAAAATCAATTGGTTTATATGCAATCAGTGTGACTACAAGGCTAATAAGATGTCCAGTTTAAAAAATCATCAGTTACAGCATAAAAGTACAAGTGAAATCAATTGGTTTATATGTAAGCAATGTGACTATAAGGCCACGCGGAAGGCTAAACTAAAATTACATTTGCTTTTGCATACAAATCCACATCAAATCAATTGGTTGAAATGCCATCATTGCAATTACCAAACCAAACGTAGGGGCGACTTGATCATGCATTTGTTGCGTCATAGAAGTCCAGATAAAATTAATTGGTTTGGATGCAACCAATGTGACTACAAGACGAAGTGGAAGTCCACTTTAAAAACACATCAGTTACAACATAAAAGTACAAGTGAAATCAATTGGTTTAGATGTGACCAGTGTGACTACAAGGCCAAGCAGAAGTCGCATCTAAAATCACATTTGCTGCTACATACAAGTGCAGATAAAATCTATTGGTTTATATGCAATCAGTGTGACTACAAGGCAAATAATATGTCCAGTTTAAAAAAACATCAGTTACAGCATAAAAGTACAAGCGAAATCAATTGGTTTAGTTGTAACCAGTGTGACTACAAGGCCAAGCGGAAGTCTCAACTAAAATCACATTGGATGTTGCATACAAGTGCAGATAAAATCAATTGGTTTAAATGCAATCAGTGTGACTACAAAGCTAATAAGAAGTCCAATTTAAAAACACATCAGTTACAGCATTAGTTACGACCACATAAAACTGCAAATGAAATTGATCGCTTTGAGCTACTAAGAGCAAAGGAAAAGTATGGCGAAAAGTCCGCATGGACAACATCTGGCAAAGTCTATGCACTTAAGGACGGGAAAACGTACAAAATTCAGTCGGAAGATGATTTAATTGAATTTATCTACTTAATCATATCGATGGCTTTGCGCGACGGCTTCGTCGAACAGGTCGAGCCACACTCACGCTGCCTCAGAAGGATTGGCGTTGCCAAAGTTTACTAATTTTATGGGACTGGTTAGAATTTAAGTTTAACTTTTTTTTTCATCATAATAAATTATTTTGCAATACGTATTATTGGGTATATACTTAATAGATGTCTCGCTTAATACATTATCGCCATATCAATATGTAGGTATTTATTTTTACTAAAAGTATTTTTATTTTTTTCTATTAAAATAACAGCAGCAGGTGTATGCGCTTTTTTAGCTGTTTTTATTAATATTTAATAATATGATGCTTCTTTCACTAAACGGAGAGCTATTCTAGGTACCTGTTTTAACTTTAAGACTCAACGATATACTTATAAGACATAATGAGAAACCAGTTGATTACTTTCGCGGACTTTAATTCTAGGTCTAGGTTAATTTTATTTTTATTGTGAACGTCCAAATAGAAACATGCTAACAAGGTCACCAATTTATTACATGTGTAAAATATTTAACAACATTGCAGGTAATATTGATGTGGATATCTTCTCAGATTCTCTAGGGAGTATAAAAAACAAAATACTCAAACACTAGTTTTAAGATTTATTAAGATTTCATAATTTAATATATAGGTACCAGTTTTAATTTTAATATAGATATTGAATTTCTTAAACATAAGTACTGGTTGATTTATAAATTTATGGCAGTAAAGAGCAAATCTGCGATAACTTTTAGCCAATTGAAATTTATAGAGCTAGGAACTAGAGCATAAAATTTATAACTGTTTTTCAAAATTTTATATTTGTACTATTTGTATGATTAGTATTTTTATGATTTGTATTTTTAAATTTTAACTTGGCTTTGTCTGTGCCTGGTCCGCTCAAGTCTTTCTGATTTAGTGGGCCAGGCATTGATATATTATTGTCATGATTGTTTTTCCTGTAAGTGGTTTTTTTGTTAACTGTTGGAAATAAAGAACTATTTATTTATTTATTTGATCTATTATCAGAATTTTTAACTCAAACTGATTAAAATATCGTGGATGTATCCGAAACAAGTCTTACGATACCTCCGATTTTGCCGTTAATATTAATGAATTTAAAATTATGCGCTCATATATGTCAATTTGGGGTGGAGGGGTTGCTTTCTATTACAAAGTTTAAAAAAATAGATGTTCATAATTGCGAAAATAATGCGGCTCTTAAACAACTATGGTTCAGCACTAAGTTAAATGGAATACAAGTATGTTTGGGTGGTGTCTACCGGGCCCCCAGTGTAAATTTCACATTTCTTAATACATTGGAAAATGTGTTTAGCTTCCTAATAATGCAATTTGATTTTTTGGTATTTGGAGGAGACTGTAATATGGATCTTTTAGCTAATCAAAACACCGCAACTCAACTTATCAGTTGCATGGATCATTTTGGGCTTGAGCAACAGGTGCCTGAGCCTGCCAGGGTCACTGAAAACTCTAGGACCCTAATTGATATATTGGTTGTGTCTGATTCTAGGTTGCGTAGGGACCTAGAGGTTCTTGAAATGGATGATATCTCAGACCATCATTCTATATCAAACTACTACTACTATGTCGCTTTAGAACTTTTTTCTACGTTGTCCAACGCCTATTCATCTTCTGTCAGGTTTTTTTTGACTTATTGATATTTGGATTGACTGTTGCCATTCTAGTTTAGGACGTCCTCTTTTTCTGCCATTCTAGGACCTGCTTTGGTAATCTTTCGTCGTTCATCCGTTGTACATGACCGTACCATATCAGTTGTCTTTTAGTGTTGTCATCCGTTATGCTTCCCTCCATTTGGACACTCCATTTTTGTTTAGTATTTTTCTGTAACGCGACAAATCTCTATTCCATACAACACGGCACGTGACATATGTCTGTGTTTTGGTTAACAAGATGTCTTGTTTTTTTAATTTTTTTGTTAAAATTCGAAAAAATAAACAAAAATGTTTTTTTTTTACTTTTTCGGCCGCCATTTTTAA
This sequence comes from Aspidapion aeneum, assembly GCA_963576565.1. NCBI lineage: Eukaryota > Metazoa > Arthropoda > Insecta > Coleoptera > Brentidae > Aspidapion > Aspidapion aeneum. Next base: position 49,952,358 of record OY755048.1, read on the forward strand.
AAAATAAATATATTATATTCTTTTTGTACATTACAATTTAAAACTAATTAATCTTAATATAAAACTACATATCTTGGTAAAAAAAATTACCAAACCAAAAAGATACTGTTCTATTTATATTTTGAACGCCGCCATCTTGGATAATAACAGACATATGTCATTTATTATCAAATATTTAAAATCGGCGACCCCCATTTAGTATAAATCGATATATTACACGGCAATACTAGTTGTGTCAAACAAGAACAAAAATATAACTTTTTTATCTGAACTTCGGCCGCCATCTTAAAATGTTAAATGTCAAATTGTAACTTTTTATGAGTTTTTACATAATTTTATTTGGTCTACAGGTTGAAAAGGTCTGTTTTATTTTTGACAAATTAAGCGCCATCTTTGTGTCGGCTGGGAAACTTATCATTTCTTTTAATCATGTTTAAAGAGCTGGTCAGTAGCTTTAATATGAGGTATTAACAGTAAATATCGCACAAAATATACAGAAAATATCAAAGAAAAACTATTTTTTTAAAATATAGCCGCCATTTTGTTTTGCAGTGACAGGTGTAATTTTTTTACATTTTTAAATTGAGTAGGTCCCACGTAAAGTAAATTTATAAAAATTAATTTAATTTCTCCTAAAACAAGGAAATCATTTGTTTTTCGAAAATCGGGGATCCTCGAATGAAAATTTAGCTTTTCGGTTTAGGTACTACTATGCCAAATATAAAAAAATATACCCTTTTTGCAGCTTTATTTTACAAATTTACTGTACTAGATAGTACCATTAAGTTGGTCAAAGAACATTTGTTTTCTAGCTACTCTTTCGTCATATGATGCATTTTGTATCACGCAAAACTTAAATTTAACAAAGAAACGCCCCACTATTTTAGGACGTAGAGATTTCTCAAATTTAACAATTATTGGGACCAGTTGTTTACATTTACAGATATCGACGAAATTTTATAAATATAAACTTATTTTAATACTGTCATTCAACTCTTTGACCTTTATGCGCCGAACCAGATAAAAAAAACATCAATTTCTTGATACTAAATTTAAAAATAACCCTAAAGAATTTTCAAAATTTATTAAATGGTTAAATATTCACGGTTATTCAACTGATAATAGCAACCTTGACATTAGTTCAGAGGAATTTATTTAGCTTTTACCTCTATACCTACCAATAATATAGACCAAGAATTCATAAACAATAAGTATGTTAATAGGCGTCACTAGGGCCGTACTCTTCTTGTGAAGAGGCAAGACACTATTGTCAATTAAATCAGGTGCGCAGGGGGCGGACGGTATAGGAATAAAAACACATACTGTACTCGGCGGAGGATTTTCGCTTTATCAGTATATTGCCAGCTTTCTCTAAAATCGAAAAAATAGTTGCTCGGCAGCTGACAGTATACCTGGAGAGCAAAATATCCTTCCGCCTTCTCAGTCCGGCTTCCGTCAGGCGCATAGCACGACCATCGCATTACTAAAAGTTTCTGATGACATCAGTCAAGCTTCTGTGGACTACAGCAAGGCATTTGGTACCTTGGACTTTATGTAAAATTAACATTGCCTACTTCGAGAAACGCTAAAGAGCTGAGATTTGGAATTATGTACCTACAGTACATAGATATACAGTTATAACAAATAAATAAAAAATAATATCAATATCTAACGAGTCCAAAACAATTAGCCCTACCCCCTCGCACAACTAGTAAGAGCCCCTTTCCCTCAAATCAAAAAGCAAAGAAAATAAAAAAATAACCCTCTTCCATCCACTTTCCATTACAAGATTTAATTTATATAAAATGAATATAAATAAGCAAAAAACTAATGAGCAAAATTTTTATCCAATTTGTTAATATAAAAATGGATGTAGGTAATCATACAAAAACAATTCCTGTCCTGTCCTGTTAGAGTTGCAATTGTACACAATTTTACCAATACCCAATGCAGAAATAAGTAAAAACATTAATTTTTAAAAGGAAAATTAAAAAAGGTAAAAGGCGATCGAGAATAGGCATCGTGAAAGTCAGTTTTGAACATTCTTTCACAAATTTACTACTTAAAAAAACTCAACATTATCCAAATTCTTTAAAAAAATTGTGAAATCATACCAAAAACTTTTGATGTAAAAAAGGCCAAGTCCGCCAAAATGGCTCATAGTTTTTCAATATAAATTTCAAAACGAAAGGTTCTCACTAATTTGGAAACGTTTATTTAAACTTTACTACTAAATTGCATGTAAAAACCATATCTTTATATCTCATTTTTTACACGACCATCCCTGCTTTGAATGCATAAAATTCGAAATGGCGGACATGGGCGGACAGTTTTGCTGTACGACATGATTCGCATAAGGCTAAATTTCATGTCTATTAAAAAAATATAGCTTGACGAAACCAGACAAGCAACTAGTACATAGCAAGTATAGTAGGAAGCGTAAACTTTTTAAAATATTCGCTTAGGTCTGGATATTTTTATATTCTGTGTTTTTCATCTGCAAGTTGTCACATTCCTTCGATACTCTATCCTCACTTTTATCAGAGCAACTATTGTTTAAGGACATCAAATTCAAGCTGCTATGCGCTACCCTGTATAAACCCTGTGGCAAATAGACAAAGAACACGTTACGATGTTTACAACAAACGCTAGATTTGCCTTAAACTGCCATTTTTGTTTTTACATTTCAGAACTGGGCAAAATCCACACCAAACCAAGTTAAAAGCAAAAAAAGAAAATTTTTTGGACCACCAAGCCAAACGTAAGAATGACTTGATCCGACATTCGTTCGGATGCAACCAATGTGACTACAAGACGAAGTGGAAGTCCACTTTAAAAACACATCAGTTACAACATAAAAGTACAAGTGAAATCAATTGGTTTAGATGTGACCAGTGTGACTACAAGGGCAAGCGGAAGTCTCAACTAAAATTACATTTGCTAGTGCATACAAGTGCAGATAAAATTAATTGGTTTAAATGTAACCAATGTGACTACAAGGCGAAGCTAAAGTCCAGTTTAAAACTTCATCAGTTTCAACATCAAAGTGCAAGCGAAATTAATTGTTTGGAATGCAACCAATGTGACTACAAGACTATTATAAAGACCCTTTTGACAAGACATCAGTTACAACATAAAAGTTTAAGCGAAATCAATTGGTTTCGATGCAACCAGTGTGACTACAAGGCCAAGCACAAGTACAGTTTAAAAATGCATGAGCTACAACATAAAAGTACAAGTGAAATCAATTGGTTTCGTTGTAACCACTGTGACTACAAGGCCAAGCAGAAGCCTCAACTAAAATCACATTTGCTGCTGCATACAAGTGCAGATAAAATCAATTGGTTTATATGCAATCAGTGTGACTACAAGGCTAATAAGATGTCCAGTTTAAAAAATCATCAGTTACAGCATAAAAGTACAAGTGAAATCAATTGGTTTATATGTAAGCAATGTGACTATAAGGCCACGCGGAAGGCTAAACTAAAATTACATTTGCTTTTGCATACAAATCCACATCAAATCAATTGGTTGAAATGCCATCATTGCAATTACCAAACCAAACGTAGGGGCGACTTGATCATGCATTTGTTGCGTCATAGAAGTCCAGATAAAATTAATTGGTTTGGATGCAACCAATGTGACTACAAGACGAAGTGGAAGTCCACTTTAAAAACACATCAGTTACAACATAAAAGTACAAGTGAAATCAATTGGTTTAGATGTGACCAGTGTGACTACAAGGCCAAGCAGAAGTCGCATCTAAAATCACATTTGCTGCTACATACAAGTGCAGATAAAATCTATTGGTTTATATGCAATCAGTGTGACTACAAGGCAAATAATATGTCCAGTTTAAAAAAACATCAGTTACAGCATAAAAGTACAAGCGAAATCAATTGGTTTAGTTGTAACCAGTGTGACTACAAGGCCAAGCGGAAGTCTCAACTAAAATCACATTGGATGTTGCATACAAGTGCAGATAAAATCAATTGGTTTAAATGCAATCAGTGTGACTACAAAGCTAATAAGAAGTCCAATTTAAAAACACATCAGTTACAGCATTAGTTACGACCACATAAAACTGCAAATGAAATTGATCGCTTTGAGCTACTAAGAGCAAAGGAAAAGTATGGCGAAAAGTCCGCATGGACAACATCTGGCAAAGTCTATGCACTTAAGGACGAAAAAACGTACAAAATTCAGTCGGAAGATGATTTAATTTAATTTAATGGATGATAATAAATTATTTTGCAATACGTATTATTAGACGATATTTATTGAGTATATACTTATTAGAGGTCTCACACGCTTAATACAGTAACACAGAATATGACTATATTATATAATTATCGCCATATCCATATTTAGATATTTATTTTGACCCAAACTATTTTCCTATTTTTTTCATTTTCTTTGTTGTAGTTATTATTTATTTAATTTTATTCTTCTTTCTATTAAAATAACAGCAGCAGGTGTGTGCATTTGTGTTTTTATCTATCTTTACATTGCGTGCCACGGTGAAATTATGATTTAATTTAATGTATCTACATAACCATATCGATGGCTTGACGTGAAGGCTCCGTCGAACATGTCGAGCCACACTCATGCTGCCCTAGAAGGATTGGCGTTGCCAAAGTTTACTGATTATATGGGACTGTTAGAATTTAATTTTGATTTTTATAGTATTATAATTGGTATTTTTTTTCATCATAATAAATTATTTTGCAATACGTTATTAGACGATATTTATTGGGTATATATTTAATAGAAGTATCACATGCTTAATACAGTAATATAGAATATGACTATATTATATACTTATCGCCATATTGATATGTAGTTATTTATTTTACCAAAACTGTTTTTATTTTTTGCTTTCTGTTGTAGTTATTCAATTTTATTCATCTTTCTATTAAAAAACAGCAGTAGGTGTGTGCGCTTTATTATTTACCTTTATTAATATTTAATAATATGATGCTCCTTTTATTAAACGGAGAGGTATTCTAGTTAAAACGATACTAGTAGCTAACTACCTATTTTAACTTTAAGACTTAAGATAATACATAATGAGGAACCAGTTGATTAATTTCGCACAATTTAATACTAGGTCTCTGTCATCGTAGTTTGATCTATTTTCAGAATTTTTAACTCAAATAAATAGATTATGAAATTGTTGGTCTCTCCAAAACATGGTTCGGTTCGGTTCGAGCTGACATCCCCGATTTTGCCGTTAATATTAATAAATTTAAAATCATGCGCCTAGATAGATAGGCCAACTCGGGGTGGAGGGGTTGCTTTCTATAACAAGAGCTTTAGGTTAAGAAGCTTAAATTAAAACAAAAAACAGATGTTCACAATTGAAGACCACAGGCAAAGAAGGCACTATGTCAATTTTTAAGGAAATTGAGTTATTAGTGCCATCTATTAGAAAAATTTCAAAAGTTTCACCATATCCTCTGGTTCAGGCTATAAATGCGTTCAGTCAGGAGTAATTTCAATTTGTAATATTGACGAACAGGCTAAAAAGGCGCCAGTTCCAATTCTTTAGAACGGGGTTTCTCGAAATCTCGTTTTTTGGCATAGCGCCTTCTTTGCCTGTGGTCTTCAATTGCGAAAGTAATGCGACTCTTGAACAACTATAAGTTAAATGGAAGAAAGGTATGTTTGGGTAGTGTCTATCGTGCCCTCAGTGTAAATTTTTGCACATTATTTAATGCATTGGAAAAGGTTTTTTGCTTCCTAATACCGCAATTTGATTTTTTGGTGTTTGGAGGAGACTGTAATGTCGATCTTTTAGCTAATCAAAACCCCGCAACTCAACTTATTAGCTGCATGGATTATTTTGGGCTTCAGCAACTGGTCACTGAGCCTGCCAGGGTCAGTCTAAGACCCTAATTGATATATTGGTTGTATCTGATTCTAGTTTGTGTAGGGACCTAGAGGTTCTTGAAATGGATGATATCTCGGACCATTATTCTGTATCATACTACTATGTCTGTTTAGAACGGTTTTCTGTCCAACGCCTATTCTCCATTTTCTGTCAGGTTTTTTTTACTTATTGATCTTTAGATTGACTGTTGCCATTCTAGTTTAGGACGCCCTCTTTTTCTGCCATTCTAGGACCTGCTTTGGTAATATTTCGTCGTTCATCCGTTGTACATGGCCGTACCATATCACTTGTCTTTTAGTGTTGTCATCCGTTATGCTTCCATCGATTCCCATTCTTTCTTTTATGGACTCATTTCTTATGTGATCTGTTCTAGATATTGTCATTGATCTTCTTATTGCATCCATTTGGACACTTTCCATTTTTGTTTTGTATTTTTCTGTAACGCGACAAGTCTCTATTCCATACAACAGCGTGCTTTTTACCATTGTTTCATATATGTTAAATTTTACATTATTTTTTATCTCTCTGCTCCATAAAATACTGTTAAGACACCCAATAACCTTTCTTGCTTTTACTATTTTTGTCCAGTTCTTTACAGTCTGTTCCTGTCTTATTAAATGTGACACCCAAGTATACATACTCATTGTATGGAGATATTGTTTGTCCATTATCTAGTTCCAACTCACTTGATTCGTTTCCAATATATAAGTAGTGTGTCTTATCCATGTTCACTGTTAACCCCCACTTTTGGTATTCTTCCGTTAATTTTCTCATCATATACTCCATGCCTTCTTTATGATTAGTTACAATTACTTGGTCGTCAGCGAACTGTATATATGGTAAATCGGTCGTTACGTTGTATTCCCATGCCATGTCCTTTACGTTTTCAGTTTTTCAGAGCTACTGCGATATATATTTTAAAAAGAGTTGAAGAGATACAACATCCTTGTCTTAAGTCTTTCGTTACCAATAATTCTTTCGAAAGTAGATTATCAATTTTAATTTTAGATTTTGAGCCTTTGTGTAGTTCTTTTATTGCTTTTATGTATGTATAATTGATATTAGATTGCTCTAACACTGTCAATAATTTTTCGACTGGAACGGTATCATATGCTTTTTGTAGGTCCACAAAGGTAACATGAGTCTCTATATTTCTGGCACTCCTTTCCTCAATTACTTGTTTAAGACAAAAAATATTATCACTACGAGATCTGTCTGCACGAAACCCACTTGGCCCTTCTTCTCCTTGTTCATGAAAATCATTCTCTATTAGATCTCTAAGAATCCCAGCGTACAATCTACTTAGAGTACGTACGCAGTCCAGCTCGTTTCCTGTTTGATTTGTTGAGGATATGAATGCAATTTTCCAATCATCAGGTACTGGATGTACGTTTATACAATGATTGATAATGTATGTGAGATTTTCTAGTAGTTTCTCTGATCCATATTTGAGTATTTCAGCGGATATATTCTCCAGATCCGCTAGGTTTTCTTAATCATTTCTTTCACATTTTGTATTTCCATGTCTCTCGGAGAGTCTAACAGATATTCAAGTCTTGTTTCCTGCAGCAGTCCCTTGTAGTATTTTGTCCATTGTTTTGGTTTGATGATCTGGATGTTTACTCTTTTTTTGTTGGTTTTTTTACCGTAGAAATGAATTTCCATACTTCAGAACTACCTCCTACATGTGCATTTATATCGTGGCATTTGCACTCGAACATTTCATTTTTTTCTGTGCGTATCAAAGTTCTTAGCTATCTTCTGGTTTCCCTGTTCTTTTCTCTTTTTAGTACTGAGCCATTTCAAGTATGTATGTTGACCATTTCCTGTATTTCCTCCGTCCACCACATCGTATTGTTATTTCTATTATCTTGGCCTTCAACAGTTTCTTTGCTTGCTTCCTTCAAGATTTTCATTATGTTTGTATATATCTCTTCAAATGAGTGTTCTATGTTTATTTATTTTTTACCTAATCGTTTCTGATACGATACAATCTTTGCGTACTTTCGATTTCTAGACTTCTAAAGTTGTTTTTGACTGTCTTCGATACATTCTAGATTTTTATTTTCTCCAATACTTTTTCGTCCCTTTTTGTTTTTCTTAAAGGGAATAATATTTATGCTTTTACCAGATGGTGGTCACATCCACAGGTAACACCACGTAGTGCTCGTACATCATTCCCCTTTAATTCCGAGTGTTGTCCACCTATAGCATAATCAATGATTAATTTACGATTTCTTGTTGGCTGAATCCAGGCATATCGATGAATATCCTTAAAAAACCATTATTTATTTTTAGGTTGTGGGTTTCAGACAATTGCGTCCGTCTCAAGCCATTATCATTTGTTACTTCCTCTCCAAATGGTCCTACCACTTTGCTTTGGGTTTGTCTACCGGTTCGATTATTAAAATCGCCAAGCATAATTATTTTCCTGGTATTACCGATTATGGTGATAGTATCATCAAGTTGGTCAAAAGACATTTGTTTTCTAGCTACTTTTTCGTCATCTGATGCATTTTGTATCATGCAAAACTTAAATTTAACAAAGAAAAGCCCCCACTATTTTAGGACGTAGAGATTTCTCAAATTTACCTATTTAACATTAATTGGGACCAGTTGTTTACATTTACAGATATCGACGAAATTTTATAAATATAAACTTATTTTAATACTGTCATTCAACTCTTTAAAAAAACAACAATTTCTTGATACTAAATTTAAAAATAACCCTAAACAGTTTTGAAAATTTATTAAAGGGTTAAATATTCACGGTAATTCAACTGATAATAGCAACCTTGACATTAGTTCAGAGGAATTTATTTAGCTTTTACCTCTATACCTACCAATAATATAGACCAAGAATTCATAAACAATAAGTATGTTAATAGGCGTCACTAGAGCCGTACTCAATCGTGTAAGTTTAGACCAGCTTCTTGTGAAGAGGCAAGACACTATTGTCAATTAAATCAGGTGCGCAGGGGTCAGACGGTATAGGAATAAAAACACATACTGTACTCGGCGGAGGATTTTCGCCTTATCAGTATTTTGCCAGCTTTCTCTAAAATAGAAAAAATAGTTGCTCGGCAGCTGACAGTATACCTGGAGAGCAAAATATCCTTCCGCCCTCTCAGTCCGGCTTCCGTCAGGCGCATAGCACGACCATCGCATTAATAAAAGTTTCGGATGACATCAGTCCAGCTTCTGACAAAAAACTTAATTCATGCCTTGTTCTTCTGGACTACAGCAAGGTATTTGATACCTTTGGACTTTATGTAAAATTAACATTGCCCACTTTGAGAAACGCTAAAGAGCTGAGATTTGGAATTATGTACATACAGTACATAGATATATAGTTATAACAAATAAATAAAAAATAATGTCAAAATCTAACGAGTACAAAACAATTAGTCTTACTTCCTCGCACAACTAGTAAGAGCCTCTTTCCCTCAATCCAATTTGTTAATATAAAAATGGATGTAGGTAATCATACAAAAACAATTCCTGTCCTGTTAGAGTTGCAATTGCACACAATATTACCAATACCTCTATTACCAATGCAAAAATAAGTAATAAAAATATTAATTTTTAAAAGGAAAATTAAAAAAGGTAAAAGGTGATCGAGAATAGGTATCGTGAAAGTCAGTTTTGAAAATTCTTTCACAAATTTACTACTTAAAAAATCTCAACCTTATCCAAATCCTTTAAAAAATTTGTGAAATCATACCAAAAACTTTTGATGTAAAAAAAGGCCAAGTGTGCCAAAATGGTTCATAGTTTTTAAATATAAATTTCAAAACGAAAGGTTCTCACTAATTTGGAAATGTTTATTTAAACTTTACTACGGCTGCATAATTAAGTCTTAGGCACAATGCTACACGAATATATTACCAAATTAGTGAGAAGCTTTCGTTTTCAAATGTGTATTTAAAAACTTGGCTATACTTTGATCTCAATTCTATATACGGAAGACCATTTTCGCGTACGTGACCTTTTTTTACATAAAATGTTTTTGTTATGATAAGTATATTGTAATCCGATTATTGATAATTTTTAAGTTATTTAATGCTTTCCATACTTCCATAAAAGCGTAAATAAGAAAAAATTGCATGTAAAAAACATATCGTTATATCTCATTTTTTACACGACCATCCCTGCTTTGAATGCATAAAATTCGAAATGGCGGACATGGGCGGACAGTTTTGCAGTACGACATGATTCGCATAAGGCTAAATTTCATGTTTATTAAACAAAACATAGCTCGACGAGACTAGACAAGCAACTAGTACATAGTAATAAAAAAAATGTAGGCAAGTGTAAATACCCAAATAGGACATTTTAAAATATTTCGTAAACGTACAATATAAACAACAAAGGAATAAAATATCAATTTAAAATACGAGGGTTGTCTTTTAAGTTTTGCATATATAGCTGGAATAAAACAGTAGATGACTTTTAATGTCTTTATTGTTTCTCGAAGTATTCGCCACGAATATTAATGCACTTTTGCACGCACTCAAACTTGTTGTCAAAGCTGTAATTCCACTTGTTTGTTGGTACTGTCAAAATTGCATTCTTGTTTCAGTCAATTCTTCAATTTCGGAAAAGAACAAGGTCGGGACTTTATGAAGGATGGTCCAACAATTCGACGTTTTGTTGGGTTAAAAATTCAATGGTTTTTTGTGCTTTGTGCGAAATTGCATTGTCTTGGTGGAGGATGATTCGTCGTTCGGGGTTCGTTTTTCGAAGCTCAGCGATGATTTTCGGCAAACAAATGGTAATGTACCAAACGGCAGTAACAGTTGTTTGATCTTCCAGAGAAACTGTTTGTATATGATCTGCTTTTGAGACAAATGTCGCGACCATCATTTTGGATACACTTCGAAAATGGATAACTTTTGTTGCCTCTTCTTTATCTTAGAACACCCAAACAGACGACTGACGTTTATTTTCGGGGTCATATGAGTTAATCCTCGATTCATCACCACTGACAATAATTTACACGTTTTTCGGTTCGGTTCATGGAGTTTCCTGCCGCAAAGCGGTCTTGAGTTTTCTAAAACGGTTAACGGATGTGGTATCCAGCTTGAAATTAATTTTCTTACCCCTAATTCTTCATGAAATTTTTTTTGATATGAGGTCTTTGAAATCCCCAATCAAGCCTCAATCTCGCGATATCTTACATGTGGATCTTGCTTGATGAGCATGCGCACAGCATCGATGTTTTCCTGGGTAACAGCCGTTTTTGGTGCACCTGACCTTGGACGTCGCTAAGTCTAATCCGTGCACGCTTGAATTCTCCATACCAACGAGAAACTGTCAACTGATTTGGTGCTTCATTACCGAAAACAGAAATCGACTCGGCACGGCATTCTTCAACAAAAGAAAAAAATACTATAACAAAGCGTTGAGAACAAAGGCATGCGATTCTAACATTGATTAGGTTGCCACTGAGTTTACGATATGATGCAAGTGGAGGTGGAAAAAAAGTGGTTAGCAGGTAGCTTGGTGATTCTTCCTTTTATCCGGTATTATTATACAAATACTCCTACATGCGTCGGTGGTTTTTTATTCAACCTGTAACTCTCCTGCAACAGTATTTCACAGCTTAAGTTCACTCCAGATTCGCTTACTTCTCTATAAATTTTTTCGCATTTTTAAAATATTTAATAAAAAATTTTCAATTGGTATATATCTGTTTTTCGTATGCTTAGATTTCTAAAACTAACCTTTGTGATTTTTAATTTGGCTTGATATTGTACTACTACTATGTCGGTTTAGAACGTTTTTCTACCTCCCTTGGACAATCATCTTCCGCCAGGTTTTTCTGACTCATTGATCTTTGGATTGACTGTTGCCATTCCAGTTTAGCTTGAGTTTGAGAGCACACACGTATACTAACAAAGGAAAATCAGAGATGACGAAACGGTTCTCGAATAGGCGGATTTTGAATCATTGTCTCGGTAGCTCAGTTGAAAGAGCGTTTGCCTCGATAGCGGAAGGTCGCTGGTTCAAATTCAGCCGAAAGTAAAATCTTTCTTATCTTATTTTTCTTATTTATCTCTTGCCCTTATGCCACTAAATTTACCTCGTTATGCAAGTTAATATTTTATTCAAGACTGTCATTGTCCGAGACGAGAATAGAAGCAAAGGTCAAAAAAGGTCTAACTGTCAACTTTTGTGATGGTGTCTGTCTGTCTGGGATACAATACTCAAAAAGCGATAAACCGATTTAAATGAAATTTGTGAAAAAAAATTGCGGGATTCATGGATGAGGCCGTTAAATTATGTTAGAGTTGTGGGCTGTGAGGATGTAGTAGGAAGCGTAAACTTTTTAAAATATTCGCTAAGGTGCCCCTCAGAACGACTTAAGGAGTATTTTTATATTCTGTGTTTTTCATCTGCATATCATTTGCAAGTTGTCACATTCCTTCGATACTCTATCCTCACTTTTATCAGAGCAACCATTGCTTAAGGACATCAAATTCAAGCTGTTATGCGCTACCCTGTATAAACTCTGTGGCAAATAGACAAAGAACACGTTACAATGTTTCCAAAAAACGCTAGATTTGCCTTAAACTGCCATTTTTGTTTTTATATTTCAGAACTGGACAAAATCCAAACCAAACCAAGGCAAAAGGAAAAAAAGAAAATTTTTTGGACCACCAAGCCAAACGTAAGAATGACTTGATCCGACGTTCGTTGGGATGCAACCAATGTGACTACAAGACGAAGTGGAGTTCCACTTTAAAAACACATCAGTTACAACATAAAAGTACAAGTGAAATCAATTGGTTTAGATGTGACCAGTGTGATTACAAGGGCAAGCGGAAGTCTCAACTAAAATTACATTTGCTAGTGCATACAAGTGCAGATAAAATCAATTGGTTTATATGTAATCAGTGTGACTACAAGGCCAAGCGGAAGTATCAATTAAAATTACATTCGCTGCTGCATACAAGTGCAGATAAAATTAATTGTTTGGAATGCAACCAATGTGACTACAAGACAAAGTGGAGTTCCACTTTAAAAACACATCAGTTACAACATAAAAGTTTAAGCGAAATCAATTGGTTTCGATGCAACCAGTGTGACTACAAGGCGAAGCAGAAGTTCAATTTAAAAAAACATCAACTACAACATAAAAGTACAAGTGAAATCAATTGGTTTAGATGTAACCAGTGTGACGACAAGGCCAAGCAGAAGTCTCAACTAAAATCACATTTGCTGCTGCATACAAGTGCAGATAAAATCAATTGGTTTATATGTAACCAATGTGACTATAAGGCCAAGCGGAAGGCTAATCTAAAATTACATTTGCTTTTGCATACAAATCCACATAAAATCAATTGGTTGAAATGCCATCATTGCAATTACCAAACCAAACGTAGGGGCGACTTGATCAAGCATTTGTTGTGTCATAGAAGTCCAGATAAAATTAATTGGTTTTTATGCAATCAGTGTAACTACAAGGCGAAGCTGAAGTCCAATTTAAAAAAACATCAACTACAACATAAAAGTACAAGTGAAATCAATTGGTTTAGATGTAACCACTGTGACTACAAGGCCAAGCAGAAGCCTGATCTAAAATCACATTTGCTGCTGCATACAAGTGCAGATAAAATCAATTGGTTTATATGTAACCAATGTGACTATAAGGCCAAGCGGAAGGCTAAACTAAAATTACATTTGCTTTTGCATACAAATCCACATAAAATCAATTGGTTGAAATGCCATCATTGCAATTACCAAACCAAACGTAGGGGCGACATGATCATGCATTTGTTGCGTCATAGAAGTCCAGATAAAATTAATTGGTTTGGATGTAACCAATGTGACTACAAGACGAAGAGGAAGTCCACTTTAAAAACACATCAGTTACAACATAAAAGTACAAGTGAAATCAATTGGTTTAGATGTGAACAGTGTGACTACAAGGCCAAGCAGAAGTCGCATCTAAAATCACATTTGCTGCTACATACAAGTGCAGGTAAAATCAATTGGTTTATATGCAATCAGTGTTACTACAAGGCTAATAATATGTTTAATTTAAAAAAACATCAGTTACAGCATAAAAGTACAAGTGAAATCAATTCGTTTAGTTGTAACCAGTGTGACTACAAGGCCAAGCGGAAGTCTCAACTAAAATCACATTGGATGCTGCATACAAGTGCAGATAAAATCAATTGGTTTAAATGCAATCAGTGTGACTACAAAGCTAATAAGAAGTCCAATTTAACAACACATCAGTTACAGCATCAGTTACGACCACATAAAAGTGCAAATGAAATTGATCGCTTTGAGCTACTGCGAAGAGCAAAGGAAAAGTATGGCGAAAAGTCCGCATGGACAACATCTGGCAAAGTCTATGCACTTAAGGACGGAAAAACGTACAAAATTCAGTCGGAAGATGATTTAATTTAATTTAATGGATGATAATAAATTATTTTGCAATACGTATTATTAGACGATATTTATTGAGTATATATTTATTAGAGGTCTCACACGCTTAATACAGTAACACAGAATATGACTATATTATATAATTATCGCCATATCCATATTTAGATATTTATTTTGACCAAAACTATTTTCCTATTTTTTTCATTTTCTTTGTTGTAGTTATTATTTATTTAATTTTATTCTTCTTTCTATTAAAATAACAGCAGCAGGTGTGTGCGTTTGTGTTTTTATCTATCTTTACATTGCGTGCCACGGTGAAATTATGATTTAATTTAATGTATCTACATAGCCATATCGATGGCTTGACGTGACGGCTCCGTCGAACAGGTCGAGCCGCACTCATGCTGCCTTAGAAAGATTGGCGTTGCCAAAGTTTACTGATTATATGGGACTGTTAGAATTTAATTTTGATTATTTTTGTAGTATTATAAGTGGTATTTTTTTTCATCATAATAAATTATTTTGCAATACGTTATTAGACGATATTTATTGGGTATATATTTAATAGAAGTATCACATGCTTAATACAGTAATATAGAATATGACTATATTATATACTTATCGCCATATTGATATGTAGTTATTTATTTTACCAAAACTGTTTTTATTTTTTGCTTTCTGTTGTAGTTATTCAATTTTATTCATCTTTCTATTAAAAAACAGCAGTAGGTGTGTGCGCTTTATTATTTATCTTTATTAATATTTAATAATATGATGCTCCTTTTATTAAACGGAGAGATATTCTATTTAAAACGATACTGTAACTAACTACCTATTTTAGCTTTAAGACTTAAGATAATACATAATGAGGAACCAGTTGATTACTTTCGCACAATTTAATACTAGGTCTTTGTCATCTTATTTTGATCTATTTTATTTTCAGAATTTTTAACTCAAATAAATAGATTATGAAATTGTTGGTCCCTCCAAAACATGGGCAACTGGTCACTGAGCCTGCCAGGGTCAGTCTAAGACCCTAATTGATATATTGGTTGTGTCTGATTCTAGCTTGTGTAGGGACCTAGAGGTTTTTGAAATGGATGATATCTCGGACCATCATTCTGTATCATACTACTATGTCTGTTTAGAACGGTTTTCTGTCCAACGCCTATTCTCCATTTTCTGTCAGGTTTTTTTACTTATTTATCTTTGGATTGACTGTTGCCATTCTAGTTTATGACGTCCTCTTTTTCTGCCATTCTAGGACCTGCTTTGGTAATCTTTCGCCGTTCATCCGTTGTACATGGCCGTACCATGTCACTTGTCTTTTAGTGTTGTCATCCGTTATGCTTCCCTCGATTCCCATTCTTTCTTTTATGGACTCGTTTCTTAAGTGATCTGTTCTAGATATTGTCATTGATCTTCTTATTGCATCCATTTGGACACTTTCCATTTTTGTTTTGTATTTTTCTGTAACGCGACAAGTCTCTATTCCATACAACAGCGTGCTTTTTACCATTGTTTCATATATGTTAAATTTTACATTCTTTATTATCTCTCTGCTCCATAAAATACTGTTAAGACACCCAATAACCTTTCTTGCTTTTACTATTTTTGTCCAGTTCTTTACAGTCTGTTCCTGTCTTATTAAATGTGACACCCAAGTACACATACTCATTGTATGGAGATATTGTTTGTCCATTATCTAGTTCCAACTCACTTGATTCGTTTCCAATATATAAGTAGTGTGTCTTATCCATGTTCACTGTTAACCCCCACTTTTGGTATTCTTCCGTTAATTTTCTCATCATATACTCCATGCATTCTTTATGATTAGTTACAACTACTTGGTCGTCAGCGAACTGTATATATGGTAAATCGGTCGTTACGTTGTATTCCCATGCCATGTCCTTTACGTTTTCAGTTTTTCAGAGCTACTGCGATATATATTTTAAAAAGAGTTGAAGTGATACAACATCCTTGTCTTAAGGCTTTCGTTACCAAGAATTCTTTCGAAAGTAGATTATCAATTTTAGTTTTAGATTTTGAGCCTTTGTGTAGTTCTTTTATTGCTTTTATGTATGTATAATTGATATTAGATTGCTCTAACACTGTCAATAATTTTTCGACTGGAACGGTATCATATGCTTTTTGTAGGTCCACAAAGGTAACATGAGTAATTTCTGGCACTCCTTTTCTCAATTACTTGTTTAAGACAAAAAATATTATCACTACGAGATCTGTCTGCACGAAACCCACTTGGCCCTTCTTCTCCTTGTTCATGAAAATCATTTTCTATTAGATCTCTAAGAATCCCAGCGTACAATCTACTTAGAGTACGGGTTACTGAAATTCCTCTGTAATTCTTGCAATCCAGCTCGTCTCCTGTTTGATTTGTTGAGGATATGAATGCAATTTTCCAATCATCAGGTACTGGATGTACGTTTATACATTGATTGATAATGTATGTGAGATTTTCTAGTAGTTTCTCTGATCCATATTTGAGTATTTCAGCGTATATATTCTCCAGGTCCGCTAGGTTTTCTTAATCATTTCTTTCTCATTTTGTATTTGTATTTGAAAAACAACATGGCGTCTACTGAGATGCAGCAACAAATTGTAAACGAACTTCAAAAGTTAGTTAAACAAGACCTAATTTCTTATATAATATATAAAAAGTTACCTGAAAATGTTGTGTCCAAGTTAAGCCAAGAAGTAGTTAAGTTTTTGAACAGAAATCTACAAGAGGAAGATGTTTTTCATGACTCCACATCGACGGAAGAAGAGGTATGTCGCAATTTACTCTGTATAAATAAACTAGCCGATTTAAGAGTCGCGCAGTACGAAAATAAAATGCAAAATAGATTGATCCAAGAACTAGAAGAGTCGAACAAAAATTTAAATACGATTATTTCACTTTTAAATGCGAAAACTAAAAGCGAGGTTATCCAAAATCAAAACAATAACATTTCGACACAGCCTAAGCCGGATTCGGTTCCAACAGCCGTGACAAGGGGGCAGAGTGCCGCAGTCTCAGGCAACTCCAGTGCGCCTTCATTCGCTTCACAAGCATACCCAACGTCGTCGGTCGCGAAACATAGCAGCAGTACGGCTCGAGCATACAATCAGCCGCAAAGCAGGAACAATTCACGTACTGCTACAAATCCAATAACACCGCAGCAAGTGTCGCAAGCAGTGCATCAGGCACAGTCACGGAGAATAATGAATGATTTAACTTCTTCAGACCAACCTCTAAATGAAGGTTGGAAAGAGGTCAATTATAGGAAAAGAAGGACCATAGTTGGTACCCACACGCAATCAAATGGGAATAAACTATCTGGCGTTCCTAAAAATGCAATTTTACATGTTTCAAGGCTGGCTCCGACTACAACAAGTGAGATAATGAAAAACTATTTGGCGCCTCATTTTCCAGAAATCACTATCGAGCCAATAATTTCACGACACCCAGACCGATACGCATCCTTCAAAATCTCAATCTATGAGAAAAACTTTAGGACGGCAATGAATCCTGAACTATGGCCTCAGGACTGCTGTGTACAACGTTTTTTCTTTCGCAGAAGAACGGTGCAGTTAAACCGTTAGTTTTTGATCCCAAAATCTTTTTTCTAAACCTAGAAGGATTAAACTTTGACAAAGTAAATGAAATACTAATAGAAACGTCTGTATACAAAAATATGTATTTTCTTTGTTTTAACGAGACATGGGCGAATAACATGTCGATAAATAGTTACTGCCTAGAGGGTTATAACCTAGCAACTGCTTTTAGTCGAGTTAGTCGCAAAAGAGGCGGGGTTGCGATTTACATTCGCAATGATATTTCATGCAAATCCATAGACTTAAAAAAATTTTGTTTCGAATTAGACATCGAAGTTTGTGCTATAACCTGTAATATTTTTAATGTGAAAACAATTTTATTAAACTGTTACCGCTCGCCTGATGGTAACCTTAGCGTCTTTTTAGAAAAAATTGAAGAAGTTTTAGATTTTATATTTGATCCTAGCTGTAGTATTATTGTTTGTGGTGATTTTAATCTTAATTATTTTAATAAACGGTGTGTAAATTTTAAAAAACTAAGTAACATACTCTCGTCGTATGGTCTTTACCATAGGGGGGGTTGGCCGACACGGGTGACGGATACGTCCATTAGTTGCATTGATCATATATTTACAAACATTGATAACTTTATCTCTTGTGTATATGATCACACATTTTCAGATCATAAAACGACCTTGGGGGAATTTAACTTTTTATCAAAGAAGTCAAGTAAAATTCATGTATGGAAGAGAACCTACAGTGAAGAAGCAATTTTTAACTTTAAACAATCACTCCACAGTGAAACTTGGCAATCTGTGTTTGGTAATCTGATGTTCTCAGAATCCTTTGAGAGTTTTTTTAATATTTTACAATATTATTTTAATATACATTTTTCTTTGCATAAATTTAGCAAAGAAAATAGCTCAAAAACTTGGGTTTCACAAAGTGTTAAAGATCGCAGTAATAATTTAAAAGATTTATATGTTTTTTCGCGGAAAAACCCTGAGTTAAAACCATTTTATAATGAGGCAAAAAAAGAACATAAAAGATTAATTAAAGAAACAAAAAAGGCTTTTTACCAAAATAAGATTCTTTCTTCGCCGAACACGACAAAAGCTTGTTGGCAAGTAGTTAGCCAAATGACAAATAACAAATCACAACATAAAAATATTGTTTTACATGATCAAAACAATATACCTATCAGCGATCCAACAATTTTAGCCAATACTTTTAATAGTTTTTTTAAAAATGCTCCAATAGAAGTCTTTAAAAAAATAAATATTTCTAATAATGTACCTGATTTTAACATAGTCATTAAGAATAACTTTAAACTTTGCCCATTTACAGAGAATGAACTTGGAGAGTTACTTTTGTCCAAACTTAAAAGCTCAAAATCTAGTGGTTTCGATGAGCTTCCAAATTTTTTAATTAAACAGGTTATACCACATATTATAAAACCACTTACATATCTTGTCAATCTCTCATTCTGTTGCGGCGAGTTCCCTGACAAACTAAAAATGGGTAAAGTTATTCCTATATTTAAAAAAGGGCAAGAGTCTAAGGTCGAAAATTATAGACCGATTACAGTGCCATCAGTTATTTCCAAAATTTTTGAATACGCATTTTTAAAAAGATTACTTGATCACCTAAAAAGCAACAACATTTTGTCAGAGAGCCAACACGGATTTAGAAATGGGAAAAGTACAATGTCAGCCATTCATTCCTTTTATGAGGGGATTATAGATTTGATCGATGCAGGAGAGTGTCCTGTTGGGATCTTTTGTGATCTTAGCAGGGCATTTGATTGTGTTGATCATGATAAATTTCTCACAATAGTAAGAAAATATGGCTTTATTGATAGGTCTTTTGACTGGACAAAATCTTTTTTAACAGAAAGACAACAATATGTATCTCTACAAAATATTGACCAAGAAAGTAATATTAGAAACTTTACATCAAATAAGTTAAGTATTTTAACAGGAGTACCACAAGGTTCAATTCTGGGCCCCATATTTTTTTATAATATTTATTAATCAGTTTGAAAACATAGATCCCGAAGCTCTGTTTGCGACTTTCGCTGATGACCTTTCATCGGCTACTTCAGATGAGTCTGATACAGTTCTTGAAGAAAAATGCAGTAATCTGGTTCAAAATATTAACAGTTGGTTCTCTGATCATTCTCTCTACTTAAATCCCTCCAAAACAACGCTTATGTGATTTCATCATGCACAAAAAAATATAACTGAGTTGGAAATTAAATTGGACGATGAGATAATCTCTTTTGCTGACACTAATAAATTTCTTGGCCTATACATCGATAAAAACTTAAACTGGAAAACACATTGTGAATATTGTAACGTGTCATTTTTACGTTTAAGACAACGTTACATATTTGTTTATTTAGGTAAATAATCAAGGCTCTTTGATTCGTCTTTCTGTACACAAGTAAGGGTATTTTATAGAGCTAGGTTTGGATGTTATATAGGGTCTAGGAAGTTACCTTAAAAGGAGGCATTCCATCGAATTACTGTGGACACTACGCACATCGCATTATCTGGACATCGTAATTGGAATTTAAGTTCACAGGCTTCGGGAAAAATCACATAAAAATTTTGATTGTTTTGTTTTTATCTGTGGAATTTTGTGATTCACTTGACGTTCATAAAGTTAAACAGCTGTTATGCTGGGGAATGGCGGCGTTGCCGCATCACAAATGGTTTCAGTAACAGGAAGGAAACATTTAGATGAACATTTCATTCCCTTACGTTTATTCTCGAGGATATTGGGACAATCCGAACCCCATATTCTTCACGGATTAGCTAGTTTTGATAGCACGAAAACATATTTAGGTTCACGGTTTGACCAGTAACAACCGAGGCTCCGCCACTTTGATATCTGTATTAATTTGATAGGGAAAGGATAAAATAAATACGAGTTATGCACTGTTGTAAATGGGAGATAAACGAGGGATAAAAACCAAGACTAAAAGAATAAACGAAATCGTGTGAGTTAACATCTGAACACTCTTGTGCCTTTAAGCAATAGTTCAGTGTGTATTTTTGGGTTCAGGTTCAGAAACAACTTTATTACTGTAGAAATGTTTTACAAAAATGGCGTTAAACCATATGAATATTAGAGAAAACATTTATAAAGAGCGAAGGAAACTTTTGACGAAGACTGTAACTGGAGTGCAACTAAATTCTGCACTTAGTATAGCTTTATTCATATGGGAATTGGTTGAGTGTTCGAATATTCCTGGGTTTGCTGCATGCCCTGATCTCCAGTAATTGATTTTACAGTTGATGGTTTCAATGCTGAGCTTCTTATAGTCCGTCTGGTTATTTTCCTCTTACTTGATATGTTGGCGGGGGTCCGGTAGGCAAATGTTCGGTCAAATGTAGGGAGGGTGTCTCGACGTCCTTGTTATAAAAATTTCAACCGTGGAAATAGATCCGACAACACCTCAAGGTTTGTTTTACGTACTTCCTATCCCCTTGGTCGGTGCTGCCCCCTATATACCTGTATAGAACTATGCGGTATCTCCTCATTGGTTACTTTGAAAACCCCGGGTTTTTCTTCCAGGCTTGCCACTGAATGTAGAGATTTATTTTCGGCGGAAAAGTTTTTTATAAATAGGTTTGCATCCTTTATTTGAATTTCACCGGGAAGATTAGGTTGGTACTATTGCGTTTTACCGTCCCCACTCCCCACCAAATTTACAAAACGGTTTCCGGCCACTACATTATTCTGGTATTCTCGACGAAGTGCTTGGTCTCTCTTTGCTAACAAATTTGGCTGGGTCGGCAACAGGCTCTGGGATCGCCATTGTTTTTGGTTTTGGCACTGCAGCGAATTGTAGGAGATATCCCAGAGACTGTGAGGAGTGAGCCGTCGTGTTTTAGGCGTAATCTGAAGTGACGCTCACACCCTGTTGAGGGGAATTTAAGTCGGCCTACGCCATTTGTACGGAAAGAGCAGCGGTAAGTTCGATTTTATTTTTTTTTCATTTTTTTTATTAGTTGGGTACTCTTCAAGATAATATTTGCCTCCCAAATTGTAATTATTTTTCGTGGGAAATGTACTTTTTTTGACAAAGGACGTGGGGAATTGTTGGCGTTTTTATATTTTTCTTTTAACCACGTGTTGGATAAAAACTATATATTGTTTTTCTCCTTTGTCTACAGCCCTGTCAATTCCAGCGACGGGACAGTTGGGCTGGACGCTGGTGGGAAGCCGGACGGGCCAGTTATAACCCTGGGAGAGGTACGTTAGGATTATTTTAGTTCATCTGTTTAAATCTACTTTGTTTTATTGAGTCGACATGGGGTCCTCGAGTTAAGTTACTGTGTAGGGGAACTTCGTGCAAAATTGACGAATTCCAGGAAACTGAAACATTTCATTTTCCACAGGGTTTTTATGCTCGGGCAAGAATCCCACAACCTTTAAGACCAAAGTGCTGGCCTAACATCATGTGCTAAGCGGGCACGAGGGGAGGCGCGAGCAGAGCAGGAGACCCGGGAGCAGTGGTGAGACAACAGGACAACAGAATTCCAGGTTTACAAAATAAAACACACATAAAATCATCAAGGACCAAGGTAGGAGCAAGCTTCAGATACAGTCTTTCACATAAATCTTCAATATAATTTAGACATAATCTTTTCATATAAATTTTTAATATAATTTAGACGTAATCGTTTCATATATAATTTTTCACAGTATAATTCCAACATTTCTTGTAAACGCAAGATAAGGTATGACGTCATAACCCTAGTTTTGCGGCATATTTACTACATTGACTTGTTCCCTTCATTTCATTTATTTAAGATAATTTTACTATCAAATTTAAAATGCCTGGCTATTTTGGCCCTATTTAAAGTGCCTTGCTATTTTGGCCCTGACTTGTTTGTGAAAGTATTTTTCTCAGGTTTTACAATCAAAATATACAAGATGAACTAAATTTCTGTATTATTTGTGCAACCCAGTGACCAACTTTGCGGAGACAAAAGAGAGATGAGATTATATTTTTTTTAGCGGTTTCTTTACACATTTTTACCTCATGGGGTGGATCTCGGACTGGGTTGCTGTCTGTCTCATTCTACCCAGCGTAGAATGATGACAGCAGATATTTGGTCTAGGTCTCCCCTATGATGGAACGATTTTGGAAGTATATGTGTATTTTTTTTTACAATCATTTATGTAAGTGAGTCCTACGCTACTGACTCAGATGTAGGTACAGTATGACCTGTTAAAGGAGTCCATCTACCTGTAAAGTATTTCTAGCTTTGTCATCTTAATTCAATCTTTTGGAATTTTATTCTGTTTATTTTTTTTGGTTATTCTTAATTACACAAATACTCTGGAAGCCTCGGAAGTAAGTAGAATTTCATTGTTTGGCTGCAACGTTTGGGTTGAACTGTATTTTATTTAAGATCTTCTTAGTAAAGCATTGGTATTAAATAATGTGGCGCACTTAAAATTTCCTTATTTCTGAACCCCCCCCTTCTCCACTGTATAAAAGTTACCGGGCATATCAATGTTTTACCTAGCTGGAAAATACAGTTCTGCTTCCAGATATTTGTTTAATTATTCAGTGGGTTTCAGTGTCACAAAATGGCGGCAACGTCTTTAAGCTGCCACAAATGTCATACAATTTTTTTTTAAGGCCACAAATTGCCGCCCACATTTTTTTTAACTTTTTTTAAGGCCACAATATCTAATACCAAAATTAAACTCTCAAAGTTATGTGTTGAGACAGTTAAAAACTGTTTTAACAAAACAACAACTAACTCAGGTTTATTTCGCAAATGTTGACTCCAGGCTAAGATATGGTATCTGTTTCTGGGGTTGGTCAACTCACTCTGAGGATGTTTTCATTGCACAAAAACGGTGTATACGTTCAATTGCGGGAATACCAACGACGCAGAGTTGTAAAGAATATTTTAAAGATTTTAATATTTTAACTGTACCGTCTTTGTTCGTTTATGAAATTTGTTTGTATGTTTTTATTAATTATGATAAATTTACAAGAAACTGTGATATACATAATTTGCAAACTAGACATAGCTATGACTTACGTACACATATTTGTAAGTCTAAGTTGGCATACCGTGCCCCTCATAATATAGGCCCTCTCCTTTTTAATAATTTACCATATAATATTAAGACCTGTAAATCACTAAATCAATTTAAATGTAAATTAAAAAGCTTTTTATTAGAAAAATGTTTGTATCGTGTAGATGAATTTTATAAAATTTTAATATAGGGCGAATAGACTGATAAGTAAAATAAAAATATTATTTTGCGCTTCTCTATTTAGGTTAGTATAAGTATGACTATTCCTATACGATTGTATGATTGTCTTATGGAAATAAACGATTTGTATTGTATTGTATTGTATTCCATGTCTCTCCTCTGAGAGTCTTACAGATATTCAGGTCTCGTTTCCTGCAGCAGTCCCTTGTAGTATTTTGTCCATTGTTTTGGTTTGATGATCTGGATGTTTACTCTTTTTTTGTTGGGTTTTTTACCGTAGAAATGAATTTCCATACTTCAGAACTACCTCCTGCATGTGCATTTATATCGTGGCATTTGCACTCGAACATTTCAATTTTTTCTGTGCGTATCAAAGTTCTTAGCTATCTTCTGGTTTCCCTGGTCTTTCCTCTTTTTAGTACTGAGCCATTTCAAGTATGTATATTGACCATTTCCTGTATTTCCTCCGTCCACCACATCGTATTGTTATTTCTATTATCTTGGCCTCCAACAGCTTCTTTGCTTGCTTCCTTCAAGCTTTTCATTATGTTTGTATATATCTCTTCAAATGAGTGTTCTATGTTTATTTATTTTTTATCTAATCGTTTCTGATACGATACAATCTTTGCGTACTTTCGATTTCCAGACTTCTAAAGTTGTTTTTGACTGTCTTCGATACATTCTAGATTTTTATTTTCTCCAATACTTTCGTCCCTTTTTGTTTTTCTTAAAGGGAATAATATTTATGATTTTACCAGATGGTGGTCACATCCACAGGTAACACCACGTAGTGCTCGTACATTATTCCCCTTTAATTCCGAGTGTTGTCCACCTATAGCATAATCAATGATTGATTTACGATTTCTTGTTGGCTGAATCCAGGTATATCGATGAATATCCTTAAAAACCATTATTTATTTTTAGGTTGTGGGTTTCAGACAATTGCGTCCGTCTCAAGCCATTATCATTTGTTACTTCCTCTCCAAATGGTCCTACCACTTTGCTTTGGGTTTGTCTACCGGTTCGATTATTAAAATCGCCTAGCATAATTATTTTCCTGGTATTACCGATTATGGTGATAGTATCATCAAGTTGGTCAAAAAACATTTGTTTTCTAGCTACTTTTTCGTCATCTGATGCATTTTGTATCATGCAAAACTTAAATTTAACAAAGAAAAGCCCCCACTATTTTAGGACGTAGAGATTTCTCAAATTTACCTATTTAACATTAATTGGGACCAGTTTACAGATATCGACGAAATTTTATAAATATAAACTTATTTTAATACTGTCATTCAACTCTTTGACCTTCATGCGCCGAACCAGATAAAAAAACAACAATTTCTTGATACTAAATTTAAAAATAACCCTAAACAGTTTTGAAAATTTATTAAATGGTTAAATATTCACGGTAATTCAACTGATAATAGCAACCTTGACATTAGTTCAGAGGAATTTATTTAGCTTTTACCTCTATACCTACCAATAATATAGACCAAGAATTCATAAACAATAAGTATGTTAATAGGCGTCACTAGAGCCGTACTCAATCGTGTAAGTTTAGACCAGCTTCTTGTGAAGAGGCAAGACACTATTGTCAATTAAATCAGGTGCGCAGACGGTATAGGAATAAAAACACATACTGTACTCGGCGGAGGATTTTCGCCTTATCAGTATTTTGCCAGCTTTCTCTAAAATAGAAAAAATAGTTGCTCGGCAGCTGACAGTATACCTGGAGAGCAAAATATCCTTCCGCCTTCTCAGTCCGGCTTCCGTCAGGCGCATAGCACGACCATCGCATTACTAAAAGTTTCGGATGACATCAGTCCAGCTTCTGACAAAAAACTTAATTCATGCCTTGTTCTTCTGGACTACAGCAAGGTATTTGATACCTTTGGACTTTATGTAAAATTAACATTGCCCACTTTGAGAAACGCTAAAGAGCTGAGATTTGGAATTATGTACATACAGTACATAGATATATAGTTATAACAAATAAATAAAAAATAATGTCAAAATCTAACGAGTACAAAACAATTAGTCTTACTTCCTCGCACAACTAGTAAGAGCCTCTTTCCCTCAATCCAATTTGTTAATATAAAAATGGATGTAAGTAATCATACAAAAACAATTCCTGTCCTGTTAGAGTTGCAATTGCACACAATATTACCAATACCTCTATTACCAATGCAAAAATAAGTAATAAAAATATTAATTTATTAATTTTTAAAAGGAAAATTAAAAAGGTAAAAGGTGATCGAGAATAGGGATCGTGAAAGTCAGGTTTGAAAATTCTTTCACAAATTTACTACTTAAAAAAACTCAACATTATCCAAATCCTTTAAAAAATTTGTGAAATCATACCAAAAACTTTTGATGTAAAAAAAGGCCAAGTGTGCCAAAATGGTTCATAGTTTTTGAATATAAATTTCAAAACGAAAGGTTCTCACTAATTTGGAAATGTTATTTAAACTTTACTACGGCTGCATAATTAAGTCTTAGGCACAATGCTACACGAATATATTACCAAATTAGTGAGAAGCTTAGCTATACTTTGATCTTAATTCTTTATACGGAAGACCATTTTCGCGTACGTGACCTTTTTTTACATAAAATGTTTTTGTTATGATAAGTATATTGTAATCCGATTATTGATAATTTTTAAGTTATTTAATGCTTTCCATACTTCCATAAAAGCGTAAATAAGAAATTAGTTTAAAAAAAAATTGCATGTAAAAAGCATATCGTTATATCTCATTTTTTACACGACCATCCCTGCTTTGAATGCATAAAATTCGAAATGGCGGACATGGGCGGACAGTTTTGCTGTACGACATGATTCGCATAAGGCTAAATTTCATGTCTATTAAAAAAATATAGCTCGACGAGACCAGACAAGCAACTAGTACATAGTAATAAAAAAAATGTAGGCAAGTGTAAATACCCAAATAGGACATTTTAAAATATTTTGTAAACGTACAATATAAACAACAAAGGAATAAAATATCAATTTAAAATACGAGGGTTGTCTTTTAAGTTTTGCATATATAGCTGGAATAAAACAGTAGATGACTTTTAATGTCTTTATTGTTTCTCGAAGTATTCGCCACGAATATTAATGCACTTTTGCACGCACTCAAACTAGTTGTCAAAGCTGTACTTCCACAGCTTCCACTTGTTTGTTGGTACTATCAAAATTGCATTCTTGAAGGCGTCGACTGCTTGCTCTGGCGAATCAAATCTTTGACCACGCAGTCAATTCTTCAATTTCGGAAAAGAATAACAAGGTCGGGACTGTATGAAGGATGGTCCACCAATTCGACGTTTTGTTGGGTTAAAAATTCAATGGTTTTTTGTGCTTTGTGCGAAATTGCATTGTCTTGGTGGAGGATGATTCGTCGTTTGGGGTTCGTTTTTCGTAGCTCAGCGGCGACTTTCGGCAAACAAATGGTGATGTACCAATCGGCAGTAACAGTTCTTTGATCTTCCAGAGAAACTGTTTGTATATGATCTGCTTTTGAGACAAATCGCGACCATCGTTTTGGATACACTTCGAAAATGGATGACTTTTGTTGCCTCTTCTTTATCTTAGAACACCCAAACAGACGACTGACGTTTATTTTCGGGGTCATATGAGTCAATCCTCGATTCATCACCACTGACAATAATGTTCACGTTTTTCGAGTTTCCTGCCGCAAAGCGGTCGTGAGTTTTCTGAGACGGTTAACGGATGTGCCCAAGTAACATTATTACCACTCAAGGTTTTATTAATTTGGTTCCTAGGTTATTTAGAGGGTGCTGTTATGGGTTTTAGGATCAATTTGGCTACATAAAGGTAATTTATATTGCCAATTACCTAAAGGAGTGTTATACAACCAAAAAGTGATTTATAAAGGAAGTATAATAAAACTGATATTCCTTCTGTTCCTTTTAGATACTTTTTGTTTTATTGATTTCTGATTTATAAAGATGGTCTTATAAAACCATTTTACCTAAAGTTTTTAAAAAGAAATAATTATAAACTTTGGTCATTTAGTTTTTTTCATTACTTTAGGTCATCACAAAAGTGTTTTATAATAGAGCTAAAAGGTTATCTTATATCCTTTTGTTTTTATAGTTACCAGAAGTTTAAAAGTAAATATGATTAGATAGGCGGCCATATAGAACCTAGTTTCCTTAAGGTTTTTAAGAGTGGTAAATATATACTTTTGGTTTTTGCCATTATTTTTAGGCATTTTAAAAAGGTTTTATATGAAGGCTTAAAGGTAAACTTAATTCTTGTGTTAGAAGTAAGTAAATACTTTCGTGTTTTATTTTTTTAGGTATTTCTTGTAAAAATAATAGATATACCTAGGTACCTACCTATTGCAAGATTGATTATTTAAAGCCCAATAATTAATAATTGTTGAGTTTCCGTCCTCCTGGGTAGGACACCCAGGCCTAGATAAGGCCTATTTAGACGACCAATATAAGAGGTTGCCCTCCAACCTGCAGGCACAACGAATATCATTGCACTGGCCCTCTCGATTGTGTCGAAATTGCACGAAAAAAACATTTAAAAGTGTTCAACCATACGCTTTTAAACACAAGTTTACATTTTTCTTTTTTGTTGGTTTCATAAGGGTATTCAAAAATCCTAGTTGCGATACAGTAACAAATAAAACCAAGTGACCACTATAAAACCATAATGGCGTATATAAATTTATTTAAAAAATATTGTAAAGAGAAAATATTTATCTAGTCGTTTTAGCAGTGTTTTTTAACAATAATTTTACTTTAATTTTGATTTATGTAAACCAAACAGACTTTTTTAATGGTGAATAGTGTAAATGATTTTTTTTTAAATTTTAAATATTTGTTATTTTGTTTTCAAAAAACTATTAAAAAGCATTCTTGAGGTGGCGCGCTTGTTTTGAGAGCTTTTCAGATACGATTTTATCAGAAAAATAAATCTGGCAGGCAATTTGATCATCAACAAAACGACAAACTCGGTATATTTTTATGTGATAAAATAATTTTGGGACTCTGACATTTTTGGCAATTTTGTGACCTAAATTATTTTATATAGCCATTGTGAATCTAAAATATCGCCATAGCTTTTATAGGAAAACTTCTTTACTCTAAAGGTATTATGGTATTCAACAGAATCGCAAGGATACCAAATTACCAAATCTAGTTTTATAATAGGATAGAGGACGTTTCTGAGTTGCTTTTAGAACCTGGCATAATAGCTTTAGGCTCTAAAAGGTTCTATACTGGTGGAACCGCTAGAGGGCGAAGCTGGAGTTTATTTCTTATGGTTTTATAGTGAGTTTAATACATAGGTTGCCACCACCAATTGGGGAGTCCCATTAAGGAGGTCTAAGGGGTATATAAGGGTAATGGGAACGTGCTAGCGACCAAACATTGAAACTAATGGTTTTAAGGAAAGGCGCTGGCAACCTTTTAGCTTCTGCTATAAATAAAGAAATGTTACTTGGGTGGTATCCAGCGTGAAATTAATTTTCTTCCCCTAATTCTTCATGGAATTTTTGTTGAATTGAGGTCTTTGAAATCCCCAAATTGATGAGCATGCGCACAGCATCGATGTTTTCCTGGGTAACAGCCGTTTTTGGTGCACCTGACCTTGGATCGTCGCTAATTCTAATCCGTGCACGCTTGAATTCTCCATACCAACGAGAAACTGTGAACTGATTTGGTGCTTCATTACCGTAAACATTCTTCAACAAGAGAAAAAAATACTACAAAACAAAGCGTTGAGAAGAAAGGCATGCGATTCTAACATTGATTAGGTTGCGACTGAGTTTACGATATGATGCAAGTGGAGGGGGAAAAAAAGTGGTTAGCAGGTAGCTTGGTGATTCTTCCTTTTATCCGGTTTTATTATACAAATACTCCTACATACACCAGCGTCGGTGGTTTTTTATTCAACCTGTAACTCTCCTGCAACAGTATTTCACAGCGTAAGTTCACTCCAGATTCGCTTACTTCTCTATAAATTTTTTCGCAATTTTTTTAATATTTAATAAAAAAATTTCTATTGGTATATGTCTGTTTTTCGTATGCTTAGATTTCTAAAACTAACCTTTGTGATTTTTAATTTGGCTTGATATTGTACTACTAATATGTCGGTTTAGAACGTTTTTCTACAATCCTTGGATCCTGACAATCATCTTCCGCCAGGTTTTTTTGACTCATTGATCTTTGGATTGCCTGTTGCCATTCCAGTTTAGCTTGAGCTTGAGAACACACACGTATACTAACAAAGGAAAATCAGAGATGACGAAACGGTTCTCGAATAGGCGGATGGTTCAAATCCAGCCGAAAGTAAAATCTTTCTTATCTTATTTTTCTTATTTATCTCTTGCCCTTATGCCACTAAATTTACCTCGTTATGTAAGTGAATATTTTATTCAAAACTGTCATTGTCCGAGACGAGCATATTAAGCAAAGGTCAAAAAAGGTCTAACTATCAACTTTTGTGATGGTGTCTGTCTATCTAGGATACTATAACTCAAAAACCGATTTAAATGAAATTTGTGAAAAAAAATTGCGGCACCCATTGTTTAGGCCGTTACCATTATGTTGGAGTTGGGAGCTGTGAGGATGTAGTAGGGAGCGTAAACTTTTTAAAATATTCGCGAAGGTGCCCCTCAGAACGACTTATTCTGTGTTTTTCATGTATATCATCTGCAAGTTGTCATATTCCTTCGATACTCTATCCTCACTTTTATCAGAGCAACGATTGCTTAAGGCCAAATTGAAGTTGCTATGCACTACCCTGTATAAACCCTGTGACAAATAGACAAAGAACACGTTACGATGTTTCGCTATATTTGCCTTAAACTGTCATTTTTGTTTTTACATTTCAGAACTGGACAAAATCCACACCAAACCAAGTTAAGAGCAAAAAAAGAAAATTTTTTGGACCATCAAGCCAAACGTAAGAATGACTTGATCCGACAATCGTTGGGATGCAACCAATGTGAGTACAAGGCCAATAAGAAGTCCACTTTAAAAACACATCAGTTACAACATAAAAGACTAAGTGAAATCAATTGGTTTAGATGTAACCAGTGTGACTACAGGGCCAAGCAGAAGTCTCAACTAAAATCACATTTGCTACTGCATACAAGTGCAGATAAAATCAATTGGTTTATATGCAATCACTGTGACTACAAGGCCAAGCGGAATTTTCAATTAAAATTACATTTGCTGCTGCATACAAGTGATAAAATTAATTGGTTTAAATGCAACCAATGTGACTACAAGGCTATTAGGAAGACCGGTTTGACAAGACATCAGTTACAACATAAAAGTTTAAGCGAAATCAATTGGTTTAGATGCAACCAGTGTGACTACAAGGTCAAGCAGAAGTGTTATTTGAAAACTCATTTGCTGCTGCATACAAGTCCAGATAAAATCAATTATTTTAAATGCCATCATTGCACTTACCAAGCCAAACGTAAGTGTGACTTGATTATGCATTTGTTGTGTCATAGAAGTCCAGAAAAAATTAATTGGTTTGGATGCCACCTATGTGACTACAAGGCGAAGAAGAAGTCTCAACTAAAATCACATCAGTTACAACATAAAAGACCAAGTGAAATCAATTGATTTAGATGTAACCAGTGTGACTACAGGGCCAAGCAGAAGTCTCAACTAAAATCACATTTGCTACTGCATGCAAGTGCAGATAAAATCAATTTGTTTATATGCAATCACTGTGACTACAAGGCCAAGCGGAAGTTTCAATTAAAATTACATTTGCTGCTGCATACAAGTGATAAAATTAATTGGTTTAAATGCAACCAATGTGACTACAAGGCTATTAGGAAGACCGGTTTGACAAGACATCAGTTACAACATAAAAGTTTAAGCGAAATCAATTGGTTTAGATGCAACCAGTGTGACTACAAGGTCAAGCAGAAGTGTTATTTGAAAACTCATTTGCTGCTGCATACAAGTCCAGATAAAATCAATTATTTTAAATGCCATCATTGCACTTACCAAGCCAAACGTAAGTGTGACTTGATTATGCATTTGTTGTGTCATAGAAGTCCAGAAAAAATTAATTGGTTTGGATGCCACCTATGTGACTACAAGGCGAAGAAGAAGTCTCAACTAAAATCACATCAGTTACAACATAAAAGACCAAGTGAAATCAATTGGTTTAGATGTAACCAGTGTGACTACAGGGCCAAGCAGAAGTCTCAACTAAAATCACATTTGCTACTGCATGCAAGTGCAGATAAAATCAATTTGTTTATATGCAATCACTGTGACTACAAGGCCAAGCGGAAGTTTCAATTAAAATTACATTTGCTGCTGCATACAAGTGATAAAATTAATTGGTTTAAATGCAACCAATGTGACTACAAGGCTATTAGGAAGACCGGTTTGACAAGACATCAGTTACAACATAAAAGTTTAAGCGAAATCAATTGGTTTAGATGCAACCAGTGTGACTACAAGGTCAAGCAGAAGTGTTATTTGAAAACTCATTTGCTGCTGCATACAAGTCCAGATAAAATCAATTATTTTAAATGCCATCATTGCACTTACCAAGCCAAACGTAAGTGTGACTTGATTATGCATTTGTTGTGTCATAGAAGTCCAGATAAAATTAATTGGTTTGGATGCCACCTATGTGACTACAAGGCGAAGAAGAAGTCTCAACTAAAATCACATCAGTTACAACATAAAAGTACAAGTGAAATCAATTGGTTTAGATGTAACCAGTGTGACTACAAGGCCAAGCGGGAGTCTCAACTAAAATTACATTTGGTGCTGCATACAAGTGCAGATAAAATCAATTGGTTTAAATGCTATCAGTGTGACTACAAGACGAAGCTGAAGTACAGTTTAAAAACACATCAGTTACAACATAAAAGTACAAGTGAAATTAATTGGTTTAGATGTAACCAGTGTGACTATAAGGCCAAGCAAAGGTCCAATTTAAAAACACATCAGTTACAGCATCAGTTACGACCACATAAAAGAGCAAACGAAATTGATTGCTTTGAGCTACTGCTAAGAGCAAAGGAAAAGTATGGTCAAAAGTCCGCATGGACAAGATCGGGCGAAGTCTTTGCACTTAAAGACGGGAAAACGTACAAAATTCATTCGGAAGATGATTTAATTTAATTTAATTTATCTACTTAATCATATCGATGACTTGACGCGACGGCTCCGTGCCACACTCATGCTGCCTTAGTAGGATTGGCGTTGCCAAGTTTACTGATTTTATGGGACCGGTTAGAATTTAATTTTAATTATTTTTGTTAAAGTTTTATAAGTGGTATTTTACTAGGTCTCACACGCTTAATACATTATCGCCATATCCATATGTAGCTATTTATTTTTACTAAAAGTATTTTTATTTTGCATTGTTTTTGTAGTTTTTCTTATTTATTTAATTTTATTATTTTTTCTATTAAAATAACAGAGCAGGTGCATCCGCTTTTTTATCTATTTTTATTAATATTTAATAAAATGATGCTCTTTTAATAAACGGAGAGCTATTCTAGGTACCTATTTTGACTTTAAGACTCAACGATATACTTATAAGACATAATAAGAAACCAGTTGATTACTTTCGCGCACTTTAATACTAGGTCTCTGTCATCTAATTTTGATCTATGTTCAGTATTGGGAGTTTAAATAATATTGTTTCATTCAAATTCGATTGGAATTGCCCAGTACTGCGTTTCTATGCACCTCAATGGATTGGCCAGATTGACCCTTTTGTGCTAGGTGGAAAACTGTTTCCATCACCCTATATCGTTCAATCTATTTTCAGAATTTTTGACTCAAATGGATTATGACATCCTGGGTCTTTCCGAAACACGTCTTAGGACATCCCTGATTTTGCCGTTAATATCAATGAATTTAAAATTATGCGCTCAGGTAGGTCAATTTGGGGTGGAGGGGTAGCGTTCTATTACAAAGTTTAAAAAAATAGATGTCCACAATTGCGAAAATAATGCGGCTGTTAAACAACTATGGTTCAGCACTAAGTTTTTCTTTTTATTTGTCAAACACACTGTGTTTATTGTATTACAATCTAGTCAGTAAGACTAATTAGCAATTTTGTTTTAACTTAATTTACTAGAAAAGTCAGATTTAAACTTAGGGTTCACGCAACAGTTCTCCCCGCTTTGTTTAGTCTGTAACTCACAATTGTGTTGTGTTTGTAGCATTATTTTGTTTTATATAATTCACTTAGTTTACTAGCTCAAACGGCTTCACTCTTTTTAGTCTTCGAACTAGCATAGTATTGTCTAGAAGCTGAATTGCTTCCACATTCACATGCCGATGAAGTCTATCTTCATGGCTTTTTGCGTACTTTTTTATAGTCTCTGCTACAGTTTTGATTTTTAGATCTCGATGAAGGTCACTATTTCGAACGTACCAAGGTGCATTCACAATGTTTCTTAATACTTTATTTTGAAATCTCTGTAAAACTAGAATGTTACTCTCTTTAGCACAACCCCATAGTTGAATACCATATGTCCATACTGGTTTCAGTATTTGTCTATAAAGCAGTAACTTATTATGAATTGTTAAATTGGACTTCCTTCCAATTAGCCAGTTCATTTTTCTATACCTTATCTCAAGTTCTTCTTTTTTTTTCTTAACATGTGCTTTCCAGCGGAATTTGGCATCAAGTGTTATACCGAGATATTTTGCCTGATTTGAATATGGTACGGGAATGTTGTTAATTGTTATTTGTATGTGATTTATATTTTTGTTTGTAAAATCAACATGAATTGATTTGGTTTCATTTAATTTTATTCACCACTTTGTGGTCCAACTGTGAACTTCGGTGACTGCATCCTGAAGTTTTTCTATGCATTTTTCAATAGATTTTTCTACCGTCAATAAACCAGTATCATCTGCAAATGTTGCTAAGTGACAATTTTCTGGCTTTGGGATATCGCAAGTGAATAATAAGTATAGATAAGGGCCTAGTACGCTACCCTGGGGCACGCCTGCTTGAATTTCTCTTAAATTTGAGTATGAGTCTTCCTGTTTTACTCTAAAATGTCTATCAGATATGTATGATTCCAAAATATCCGAATATTGTTTTGGCAGAAACCGTTTTAGTTTAAAAGTAAGGCCTTCATGCCACACTTTGTCAAATGCTTGTGCTACATCTAGGAAAACTGCAGAACAAACTTTTCCCTCTTCTAGTGCTTTTTCTATTATATTAGTAATTCTATGTACTTGATCTATCGTGGAATGCTTGTCTCGAAAACCAAATTGATGAGATGGGATAATTTCTTGTCTTTCTATGATGGGTTTTATTCTTTTAAGCAATAATTTCTCATAGAGCTTGGATATAATGGGCAGCAAAGATATTGGCCTGTAAGATGACACGTCAAGGAGTGGTTTTCCCGGTTTTGGGATCATGATAACTTCTGCAACTTTCCACAGTTTAGGTACATACCTAAGCCTAAAGGACGCATTAATTAGGTTGCATAGATTTACGATAACTTTTCTGGGGAGTTGTTTTATGACTACCCCGTTAATAAGATCATACCCTGGGGCTTTTTTCGAATTAATATTTTTGATTTCTGTTAATATTTCTTTTGGTGATGTAAGCTTAATATGGTCTTCGATTTGATGGGGTTCATTTAATTGAAAGTTTACATCCGGTGTTTCGTGGGGCTGAAATGTTTTTTCTAAATGACTTGCAGCACTAAGTTAAATGGCATAAAAGTATGTGTGGGTAGTGTATATCATGCCCCCAGTGTAAATTTTTGCACATTTTTTAATGCGTTGTAAAATGTCCTTAGCTTAATAATACCGCAATTTGATTTTTTGGTGTTTGGAGGAGACTGTAATGTCTGTTAGCTAACCAAAACACCGCAACTCAACTTATCAGTTGCATGGATCATTTTGGGCTTGAGCAACTGGTCACTAAGCCTACCAGGGTCACTGAAAACTCTAGGACCCTATGATTGGTTGTACATATATGATTCTAGTTTGTGTATGGACCTAGAGGTTGTTGAAACGGATGATATCTCGGACCTTCATTTTGTATCATGCAAACTTAAATTTAACAAAGAAAATCCCCCCACTATTTTTAAGACTTTTAAACAATTTAATATTAATTGGAACTAGTTATATATCGACGAAATTGTAACTTATTTTAATAATTATAATAATTAATAATTTGACCTTCATGCGCCGAATAAGATAAAAAAAACCTGCACCCTAAAGAGTTTCGGAAATTTATTAATGGGTTAAATATTCACGGTAATTCAACTGATAATAGCAACCTTGACATTGGTTCAGACGAATTGAATTTAGCTTTTACCTCTATACCTACCAATAATATAGACCAAGAATTCATAAACATTAAGTATGTTAATAGGCGTCACTGTGGCCTTACTCAATCGTTTAAGTTAAGACCAGCTTCTTGTGAAAAGGTCACTAGGACACTACTGTCAATTAAATCAGGTGCACAGGGGGCAGACGGTATAGGAATAGAAATGGTTTTTTATTAGTGCCGGCCCTCACTATACACATAAACCAGTATTCACATATTAAATTTGAAAGGAATTTTTTGAGGTTTGGTCATAGACTAAATAAATTAATTTACGGGCTGGTCCTCAGAACAAGGTAGTGGTAGCCGTATACATCGATGTTACAGCCTCCTTAGACATTTTTAGTACGGCATAACCAAAATGGATGGAAATGCGATTAAATGAAAGTGATAAAATCTGAAAAGGAAAAATGAAATGTGGATACCCACTTTAGAAAACAATTTGCGGTATCAGCTAGGGAGGCCTCGTATGTGAGGCAAAAATCTAATATTACTACAGAGACAGCTAAAGTGAATCTCAATAGGTATCCTAAGATCAGGTTCAATATTAAATATGAAAGGCATTTTTTGAGGTTTGGTCATAGACTAAATAATTTACGAGCTGGTCCTCAGAACAAGGTAGTGGTAGCCGTATACATCAATGTTTCAGTTTTCTTAGACATTTTTAGTACGGCATAACCAAAATGGATGGAAAGGCGATGAAATGAAACTGATAAAATCTGAAAAGGAAAAATGAAATGTGGACTTTAGAAACCAACTGCAGTTTAATTCAATGCCGGTAGGAGTATTTTCCCTCGAAGTAGTTGTTTCTGTTGGTTTCACAAAACTTATGCTCTACACGGAGCTATTGCCTACATTCACCTGAGGATGGCCCAAAAGGTCGAAACTGGTCCGGTCGTGGATTGGCATGGGTCACTTGTTCCTGACTGTCAGGACGTGTTCCAGACAGGGATCACTCGTATCCTTGTGACCGACGTTGGAGATAGTGAAAACCAAACAGTTTTAACAAGTTCCCAACGAAAGCACCAAGCCATCAGTAAAATTCAATGCCGGTAGGGGTATTTTCCCTCGGAGTAGTTGTTTCTGTTGGTTTCACAAAACTTATGCTCTACATTCACCTGAGGATGGCCCAAAAGGTCGAAACCGGTCCGGCCGTGGCTTGGCATGGATCACTTGTTCCTGACTGTCAGGACGTGTTCCAGACAGGGATCACTCGTATCCTTGTGACCGACGTTGGAGATAGTGAAAACCAAACAGTTTTATTGTAAAATTTAGTTTTTATCAAAATTTACCTTTTTGTTTTATTCCTTAATTTTGGTTTATCTGGTGCGGTTAAGTGGTTTTAAGGGTGATTTTCGGTTCGTTTCCAAACTAAGGTTCCTTTTGAGTCTGTCTATACAAATGTGTTATAACTTTGTTTCTTTGATTGTTTACTTGCACAAAATAATGCAAAAAATTTTTGAAGTTGGTTAAATCAGTTTTTTATGAAATCCATGGAACTTTATTTTGAACTGTTTTTTTTTTTAAGTTTTTACTATTATGTCTTCGAATTTAAAGGAAACTAAAAATATATTGCCGTTCAAAATAAAATAAAAGTCAGGGAGTTTAGGAAATCCAACCACAAGAAATGGTACTTTAAAAACATACATGTCCTTGGGATTTTAATATTTCCCGGATGATTTTGTTCCTCCAATAGAATTAACATTCCCAAGGAACAAGCTTACAAAATTTGTACAAATCTCCAAAAACCATATTGTAGTTATCATGCCATTTGCCCCCAAAAATAGCTCTTTTTAAAGAATCTATGAAATCTCCTAAAAACAAGTCATTAGCGTTATTAAGTTCCTATATATCTATGACTTGAACTTAACTATAGAAAAATCGTTTATTTCTTTTTAATTAATGGATGTGCTGACCACATACTATCATTCAGTTTATTAAAATACCGGCTGCGGCAAAAAAAACGGACAAAATATTTTTCGTTATAACACTTGAACTATGCCACCGATTTTATTGGAAAAAAATTGAGGTTTACAGAAAATTAATCAGGATTTTGAGCAAAACTAATTTTTGTCCGTCGCACTATGGTCCGAGGGATCAATATTTTGGCCAAAAATAGACTTTTGCAGTTAAACTCTCTAATCACTTAAACGCAAATCAATAAAGAAGTCTGAATTGCTAATATACAATTAAAAAATATTTTTTAATACTCCCCCACTCTTGCCACCACAATTTTCGTGATTTATACTGCGTAAAAGCCTTTTAAAAAGTGTATTATTTTTAATATGGTCTGCAAATTACACAGCTTCACAAAAAATTATAAGTTGTAAAACTCAGAGGGTAGACCCCCCAAATTATCCTAATTTTGGTGCATTGAATCCAGTTCCCTAAAAAAAATGTTTCAATTATCGAATTTGCCCCTATTAGCCCCCTCCCTCTGGGGGGTGTAAAATTTGATCTATTATAAAAATCAATAATATATATATTCTTAAGTACGTTGGTCCGCAGAACTAAAATTTAAGGATTAAAATGTTTTATAACCATTCATTAACCCAATCCCTCCTTTTACTCCGTTTATTTGGGGGTCAAAACTTTACTTATTGAATGGACATGAACAGTTTATCATGGAAATATTTCTATTTGCTACATTCAACGAAGACAATAAAAAAAATTATTCACTTAATTATCCCCCAAGTCACTCTTAGCACAAAGGCGTATCCGGGGGGGGGGAGATGGGCAGCTGTTGAGCTGTTCCCCTTTTTAACCAGGTTTTTTAAAATAGGACATTGAAATTCAATTAGAATATGAATTCCCCCCCCTCTAAATTAAGAAGGCCATGGAATTCAGAAACCTGCCCCCCTCTTCTGTTTTGGGTTGGATACGACCTTGCCCCAGCAATCCTTTTTCCTCCCTGAGAGGAGAAGCCGTAGACACTAAAATAAAAATTCATATAGAAGTTTAATCGTGCCTATAGTAAGCCATACAAAATTTATTTATAGACTCCCATTCCCACGTCTCCCCCTGCCAGGGGACAGTTTTTCTTATTCTGGTTGGATTTAGCGAATACCTAATATTGCATTATAAACTTTTAATGTTCCTAAAAAGTTTTTTCCTCCACATACACGGTGAAAAAGAGAGAATGAATCCGATGAATGATTTAAATTGAGGATAAATTTATATTGATCATCATAGTTTAGTTTGGGGGGTAATAGGAGCAAGTTAAATAATTAAAACCTATTTTTTTTGTTTCACCACCTTAATAATTTGTAACCTAGTTAACCCCCTACCATTCTAAATTGTTCTTTTCCTCCCCCAGTAAAAATTATTCTATATTTGAATTTAAATGCCCCAAATATCCCAAAACCGATGTTAAATGTTTGCAATTTCTACTAATTTCCTATCTATTTTGGCGGCCATCTTGAATTTTTCCCTTGTTTTTTAAAGTTCATTGCTAAGGCAGGAGTTTTGATATCTATGATTCATTTTGCTTCTTTAAAGGTACTTTGCTCATTACTATCTATATAGAAGACACACGGAAACACAAATTAAAATGCACTAGAATAGGTACTTTGTGTTTATCAGGAATATGTACGGTCATGTTTAATAATGAATTTGGAGACTATCGCACCTTTTCGCACCAACAGTGTATGTACTCCGGAAAGTGCATATCAGGACGAAAATATTTTTACAAAAATTAATATGAAAGTTCGTGAAAGCTTTTTTGTTAGTCCAATGAAATATCGAGAAAAAAAAATTCATACACTTCTGGCACAATTTTTGTATCATTGGTATTTAAAGAATAAGTTTAAAATCTCTGTGACTAAAATTATCAAAAAATAATCTACTTACCTTTGGTTAAAAAAGACATTTTTAAAAATTTTTATAACTCTTCGCACTTCTTAGAAATAGTATATTAAAGTTAGTCAAAAATAATGAACCATAAAAAAACAATTGCTGATTGTCAGGAAATGTCAAATTCAAACAACGATATTTCGAAGCCTGCTTTGGCAATGAAGCCAATTATGCTGGAATTTTAAGGTGCCATTATTTAGCATTAAAAAATATGTAACCAAATAGTTTTATTGTTAAGTTAGTTTTTGCTATTTTTGGCCAAAATATTGGGGTTTCAGACTAAAGTGCGTCGTCTTGAAAGCCCAAGACGGCGCACAAAATCAGCTTAACCTTTTAAATTTGCTTTTTTATATTTATGTTCCTGTTTTTTTTTTAGTTTTTTTTTAATTAAAAAAAAACCTACTTTAGCCAATTACGAACGAGGTGCAAATCATTAAAATTAGGTTGCCCAAAAAATTCAGTTTTGTTTTAACCATTTTTGAGCAGATTATACGATTACCTTCAATTCTGCGCCATTCATTTCCTCTTAAATTAATTGCTACTGAACCGATTTTCCTAA
This sequence comes from Aspidapion aeneum, assembly GCA_963576565.1. Classification (NCBI taxonomy): domain Eukaryota; kingdom Metazoa; phylum Arthropoda; class Insecta; order Coleoptera; family Brentidae; genus Aspidapion; species Aspidapion aeneum. The sequence goes on from OY755048.1 coordinate 49,993,203, forward strand.
AATAAAAGGCATCATGGCAAGAATTGACTGCTCTTTAAAGATCACTGTCAAAATTTGTTACCTTTTTAAAATCCAAGATTGCGGTGAGAATCAAACTTGACCTATTAAAGGGGCTCGTTTATTCTTATGCTTCGAGAAACTATTCGGTTTTTTAGAATTAAGAATCACGGAAATAAGCTAGAAACGCAATTCACGGTTTCTTTGTTTATTTGGTATTTTATTTTTATTGTAAATTTAGACCCCTTTACTACGGCAGGGTCCTCAGTAGGCACAAGCAAACCGGGCTCCTGCCCAGTGGCGTCAAATTATAGGGACGACAATTCTGAGCTCTAAACGCGCTAAATTGTACATCTAGAGTTGGCGAATTAGATGTATAGAAGATTTGTATGGGCTTCAGTTATTCAAATATACCGTAGGTTCTAAGGTTCTTTATAAATTCAAAGCATTTTGAGGGATAAAACAACTCCTTAACCCGTCATTAATACGCCAGTTAGTTTAACCCAGGGATAACCCGCCATTGAGAAACCGGTCCGTAATGAAATAATTTTACCACATGGAAAAAACACTAAAAGTAAATCGAGGAGCCCTAGCACGGTGCCTAGAATAGGCCCGGTGTTCGGATCTTATATATATATATATATATATATATATATATATATATATATATTAAGGTAAGTATGGCTAAATCGTATTATTTTGACTCAGGGAATCTATAGTTTAAGTATGTACTATTAGTTCTGAGACACCCTGTATATATAAATATATATATATATATATATATATATATATATATATATATATATATATATATATATATAGTCAAAATAATACGATTTAGCCATACATACCTTAGTCCAAAAGTTCTTACTAACCGAGATACAGGGTGTTAAACTTTAGTTTTTCAATTCGATTTTCTTTAATAACTTTTTTACTAACTAATATTTTTGCAAGAAATAACCAGCGTGTAATTTTTTTTGAAATTGGCAAGACGATTCCGTTGCAAATTTTGATGTACATTGTATAGGGTGTTCCTTGGACCACTACCATTGCATTAAAAATGCAGGTTTTTAAACAGAATATTATTTTAATTATTAAATAATTATTAATAACAAGCCTACTATAATAAACAATTTTAAGTTTGATTTACTATTTGTGAATTTTAAAATTTTAACTTAGTCGCTGCTTAAGAAATTTTATATTTTTTTAAATAAATAATAAAATATTAATTTTTTTAATAAATAAAATTTTCTTTAAAACATTAAAAAAATACTTGACTTAATAAAGTATACGTACTTACCATTAAAAAAAAAACTAATACGAAGAGGTTTTTGTTCCTCATTAAAAACATAGCCCTACACAGTTGCAATAACGGACAATAACTTATTTTAACACACTTATGATAATTCAAGAACCACGCTGTATATTTTTTCACTTAACATTTTTTAAGAAAACGTAAAATCTTAGAATGCTATAAAAAGTAATGATATGTATGAAGTAAGTAAGAATTTAATCAAAAATCTTTTACGAATACAATAAAAGCTTTTAATTTAAGTATCTTGAAAACCGTTGCTCTAAGCGACATCTAAAAGCTATAACTTTTTGACTTAAAAAAATTAAAAAATAAATGTTTTTAATAGAATCTTTCGCGGAACAAAAACGTTAGACCTAATTTAATCTAACGGTACCGACTTAGAGAACACCCTGTATATTATTTTTTTTTTAACAAAATTAAATTGTCCATGCCCAAAAACCACTAAACCCAATTTTTTATGCAAAATTCGTAATTAGTAGAAAGAATTGAAGAAAGTATCATACATAAATTAGGCATATCACTCACATGCAATAAATACTTTAAATGCAAAAATCTCAAAAACCGTTGCTCTGAGCGACTTTAAAACAGTATAACTTTTTTACATAAAAAGAATGGAAAAACCATTATTTTACATAAAAACTGGTATACACCGAGGCACAAGAAAAATACACTGATTTTTATGCAATGGCAGTGGTCCAAAGAACACCCTGTACATTGTACATCAAATTTTTCAACGGAATTGTCTTGCCCCAATTTTAAAAAAACTCACAGGCTTGTTAGTTTTTGCAAAAATATTAATTAGTAAAAAAGTTACTAAAGAAAATCAAATTTAATACGAACTTTTGGACTAAAGTAAGTATGGCTAAATCGTAATATTTTGACCCAAGGAATCTACAGTTTAACGATGTAGCATTAGTTCTGGGACACCCTGTATAAGATCCGAACACCGGTCTATTCTATCCACCGTGTTGGATGGTTACGTATCATATTCAACTTGGTTACCTTACTTGCATTTTGCTGACCACATGGTCACAACCAAAAACGTTTCCTTGCATCTGTCATTGCTTGTTTGTTTACATGTTTTTTTAAGGTTAGTTGTTGTGTTAGCTTTTTTCTGTGATTTTTTCCATTTTTAATTGGTGTTCTGTGATTTTTCGTGTGAAGCTGGAAGGCCGTCTCAGAAGACACGCGATGTCGAAAGAAACAACCTCCTCAGAGGAATCCTTTTTTACAAAATCACTACTAGAAAAAGATTTCCATCTGCTGACTAACAATCCAGAAGAAATTTTCAAAAAGCTAGATGACCAGGCTGCGGAACTTTCATTAAGTTCACATATTAAAAGGGAAACATCTCCAAACTATGTCAATCAACCTGAATGCAGCCAGTGGGGTGAAAGAATAAGACATACATCTAGTTCAGACAAAATAAAAGTCAAAGAAGAGTTTTCAGAATTTGGTGCTGATAATCTGTAAGTAGAAACAAGAGAAAGAGTAAAATAGTTTTTGAAACAACAAATTTTGAAAACAGTGAAAGGGGTGATCAGCTGCCCACAGTAGGTGTACAAATTTTTCTACAGGACCCCACAGGAATATACAGAACTTCCACAGGACTTCCACAGGATCTCCACACCACTATACAGGACTCTGAGGGTACTGGTGCCTAAGGGGTGCCCTAAGCATGATTAAGTACTAAGGCCGGCAAAGGCAAATCGGCTCTCTCTAAAAAACATGAGAGTTTCTATGTGATGACCTTTGTTTTTTTTTGGTCACAAATTTTTTTATGGGCACCTTTTCAGCCACAGGACCCCACAGGCAGGACTATACAGGACTTGTACAGGACATGTATAGGACTATACAGGACCAAAAATGTATTTAAGTCCTGTAGGACAGTGTACAAATTTGGTTCAGCTGATCACCCCTCGAAACAGTGGTTGATAGTTGGTTGACTGACCCATGGGGGAGGTCCACAAATCTAGCAAGTTTTGAAAAAAGAATTTTTTTTACAATGGTTTTTGTACAATTTTTTAAATTAAAAACACACTCTTTACATCCATCACAGTTAAGTACCTGTTAGGGCCTGTAAATTATGTAACACTCTAGGGGGGAGGGGGGGTTTGGCCTTGCATTATACTCAATGTTTTTTAATGTGTTTTTTCTTGAAAATGCATTAAGAGGGGGGGGGGGTAAAAAAAATCTGAATTTTTGTGTTAATGATGTGCCCTTATTTACTGGTAGTAAGCAGTACCTACTCCACTGCCAACATAACACAAAAACAATTATAATTTAAAGGACCTAAACAAAATAAAAATATTTGACATGCCTATACTGCCGTCCTAAGTGTAACACCCATATTTGAAAAAAAACCAAAAATGTGACTGTTGGTTAAGACAAACTATAATAATATACTCACTCTATTGTTTATACTAGTGTAACAAATCATACAACTATAAAAAGTATTTAAAAAGTTATTTCAAATTTTCTTTTTTCCATAAGCCACTATGTATTTTTAAACATTCATACGCGATTTACTCTATTTCATTTAAAATTCAAATACGGGGGTATTGCTTAGCAGGGCAGTATAGTTGTTACTTAATTTTTTTTTTATTTTGCATAAAATGAAGCAAAAAACTATATTTTTAAGCAAAAATATCAATCTAAAAATTTGTTCCTGGATATTACAGGTGCATGTAGCTACACCCCCTATAAATGGTAATTCAAACAAAATTGATGTGGGAATTTTGTACTAAGGTAAACTGAACAGTCTTTGACACATTTAGACTGTTTTTTCAGTAAAACATGAATATAAACTGATACCTAAACTTAAGGCTGCTTTTATTTGCACTAAAAGGTGTATTAGGATTTATGTGAATAATCAAAATGAATCAAAAGCAGTTTTAGCAAATTCATAACTTTTTCTGATAAGTAGAAAAAAAAGCAAATTGCAATTATTGAAACCCAGTTTCACATCCAATTATTGACACCCAGTTATTGACACTTTAATAGATGCAAATTAATTTCACTTCAGTCAGTGTTTCTTTTTCAAAAAAAAGTATTGACACTTGAGAACTTCATTTTCTTTTAAAAACTTCTCTAGTTGATTACCTTTCTAACGGTATGCTACACATTGATAAAAAAAAACATTTCTGCTTTAAAATACGGATATTCCGTAAGAAGGGCGAGACTCGTTCGGAATTGGTAAGAAAAACAATTTGATGTTTATGATCGTTTACCTACTTAAACAAAAGTTAAACTTTTAACAATAATGTATTGTGTTCTTTATTTATAAATTTTGTTCGAAACGATCTTAAACATCAAATTGTTTTTCTTATTAAGTCCGAACGATTATTGTCAGTCTCACAGATTATCTGTATTTTAAAGCAGAATTGTTTTTTTAATCAATGTGTAGCATACCGTTAGAAAGGTAATCAACTAGATAAGTTTTTAAAAGAAAATGAAGTTCTCAAGTGTCAATACTTTTTTTAATTTTTAATTTTGAAATTGATTTTCTTTCACAAAATCACTAATGTTCTTTAATAAAAAACCTCATATGTCCCTTTGGTACATAAATTTTAACAAATCTATTAATTAGTTGAAGTAGTAGCATAAAATTACAGAATTTAATTAATTAAAAAAGCTTTTCCAGACATTAATAAAAAGCTTACAAGGGTTTAAAGGAGGGATTTTGGGTAATTTGAGAAAAAAAATTAAAAAATTCATATCTCTTTAGCCGTGACTCTAAGGACCCAAGTTACAAGATTGAAAAGGTAGGAAATGACCCCAACAATATTTCAAAAAATTTTGACGGTTCATGTGCCGAACACCCTGTATATCAGTAGCACATCATTAGATAGGTCTTCAAAATACCTTTAAAACGAGCTATCGCTCAATGTGATATATATGATAGTTTTCAAAATATTTCTCGTTTTCTATGAACCAAAAATGATAACTAGGTACTTTTGTTTTTTTTTTTTTTTTTTGATAGAACCCATAGTTGCCGCATTCTGAAACATGGCGAATATCTTGCGAAAACATCAAATAAAAATATATATATTTTTTAAGAAAATTAAATATTTATATTAGGGTTTTCAGAATATTTAGCTTTTTGTAGGGACTTGTAAAGACCAAAATTTTCAATTTTGTGATTTTCAAAAATCGATAAAACAAAAACTACCGATCAAAAAACTTCTAAGATTTTGGATTTTCGAGTTTTTTTGTAGATGGAATAAGTGTGTCAAAAATTATCAAAATCGGAGAGGGTCAAAACAGAAATCGCCTTTTTTGTGGTTGATTTGATATGGATTTAACCTAAAGTATTATACATTTTTGCCTTTGAATGTACACCTGTGTCAATTGGGGCTTTACAGCAGCAATTTAAAATTTAGGTGCCATGTTGTGTTAAAGTGAGGGTCTAAATTTCAAGGTGGCAATCGGGATATTCGGATTCAGAGGGGTCAAAATAGGGGTTCATATATGAACCATTTGCCAAAAAGTAATATAAACTGCTTCTAAAGAGTGGATTTTCCGAAATCTTGCCTTAACTACATTCGTTTTGAGTTATTATATCTTGAGTGTTCTGTAAGAGATTTATCAAGTTTTTTGTTTTGTTATTTTGCGACATTTTCTGGCGGTTTAGGAGAATTCCCACAATTTTTATATTACACTTTTTTTGATATTTTATTATAAGCTTAGTCCTTGGTTAAAATGTGCAGAAACACTGCACAATCCCTTAATAACGTTTTTGTAAATATTTTATCTTTTTTTTTCAGGCAGCCAGATGGTAATTTACTTGACTCATCAACAATCAGTGTAAAATCAGAAGTTGAGGAGTTTGAACTGAAGACTGAAGAAATCAAACAGGAAGAACTCATAATAGATGACAGCTCATCTGAGTAAGTAAATTTAAGAAGCAATTTAAGACAAAGGATAAATCAAGGGTATCTTACTGGCCAACATTTGTATGGTGTCCCAAATTCGGTTTTTTGAGGGGTTTTAGGTTTCTGGGGTAGATAGCAAAAAAGTGACCCCCCACTAGGCTCAATTTTCAAGAAAATGTTAAGGGCAAAAACCTCATTTTGATATAGCAAACCGTTTTTAAGATGAGCATGAAGTTAGCGAAGCACCCGTCGCAAATCGAATCGACACTCGGTGGTTAATTTGTTGTTAATTAGTTGTGGTTCGGTTCGGTTATAAATTAATTTTGTCGCTCTTCTGGCCGTTTTTTTTGGGTGCTTCGCTAACTTCGTATGAAGTTAGTGAAGCACCCCATATATGGCTTCGCTAACTTCATATGAAGTTAGCGAAGCACCCTCGTCAAAAATTGATTTAGACATGACCTAGCGAAATCGAATGTGGTGGATAATTTGCCGCTAATTAGTCGTTAATTAGTTGTGGAAAAACTAATTTGATCGCGTGTATTTTTGAGTGTTTTTTTTGGTGCTTCACCAACTTCTTATGAAGTGGTGAAAATGGCTTTCGATATCGCCTATCGAAATCTAAGATAGTGTATAGTTGGCCTCTTATTAGGCGTTAATTAGTTGTTTGTAAATTAATTTTGTCGCTTTTCTCTTTGTGTCTTTTTTTGAATGCTTCGCTAGCTTCATATGAATGTAGCGAAGCACCCTCGTCAAAAATGGCTTGAGACATTACCTATTGAAATCAAACACAGTGGATATTTTGCCGCTAATTAGTCGTTAAATAGTTGTGGATAAATTTATTTTGTCGCTTTTATTTATGTGTATTTTTTTGGGTGCTGTGCTAACTTCATATATTCATCAAAAATGGCTTTAGGCAACACCTATCGAAATGGAGTAGGGTGACTAATATGCCGTTAATTAGACGTTAATTTGATTCATTTTTCCACAACTAATTAACGGCAAATTATCCACCTAGTGGCGATTCGATTTGCGATGGGTGCCTCGCTAACTTCATGCTCATGTTTTTAAGCTACAGGGCGATTTTTGCAAAGTCGTTTTCCTGTAAATTGCTTTTTTATAAAAAATATAAAGAATCTTACTGGCAAATCGAATGTTTTCTGTCGCTTTTAGTTTTTGAGATATTACATAAAATTGTTATTTCTTTATTTCTATGTACTTTGTTATATTGTGTATTTTTATTTTATATTTAAATTTCTTTACTGGCTTCTAAATATTTTAAAATCTTATTAATAAATGAATTAACCATAAATAGGTAACTAATGAGAATGGGATTATCCTGTAGGAAAAATACTCTGCCAATATATGGGCACCTAAGCTCACACTAGGTACTATAGTTATAGTGTACGTGTGAGCTAATATAACTACAAACTGAAATATATTTATTCAACTCCAGACTCAATTATCTTTCGTGTGATACCACACAAGCCATGTTTTGACTTAAACTCTAATTTTTTAAATCTACTCACACCCTTTTTTTTTAAACTTAATTGTATTTTGTTTAACTCCAGACTCAATTACCTTTCGTTTGATATCAGACACGCCATATTTTCACATAAACTCTAATTTTTGAAATCTACCCCCACCCTTTTTTTTACATAAACTAAAATGTATTTGGTTTAACTCCAGACTCAATTACCTTTCGTTTGATATCACACACGCCATATTTTCACGTAAACTCCAATTTTTGAAATCTACCCCCACCCTTTTATTTGGCTTGCGTTCGGTGGATTTTGTTAATTTTTAAATGGGACCATCCGGACCCAAGACCCAGCCTAGGTACCAAATTTCATTCAAATCGGGCAAGCGGTTTTTGAGTTATGCGGGTTGGTCGTTACAGACAGACAGACGGCGTGACAAAAAAGTTTCAAAATCTTCTAAAACGCAAAGATATATAAAAAATTTAAAAATCGGAGCAACTTTTTTTTTCTCGAAAAAATTAGCTAATATCAACTTTTAGCAATATCCTGAAAACCACAAGTTACAGATAAAATTCAATTTGACAGTTGGATTTTAAAAAAATGTTGCAAAAATCTGAGAGATAGATTTTATGGATTTTTCAAGTCTTATTTTGCAATAAAAATATATAAGGTATTTTTCATTAAAAATATACAAATATCTGAAAATAAAAAAAAAGTGTGGATATATCGACGATATTTAGTGTGATACGTTATTTTAAACAACATTTTACACTGATTTCAAAAAACTAATAAAAATAGGGTCATTCCAAAAATATCAACTTTAAGGTATAATTAATTCTGGTTCAAAAAATCGAAAAGTGAGGCATCATATCATAGCTTGCTTTGGAAATAATGGCAAATTTAAATTCGCAGACGCAAATTTATAGGTGCGCATGCGTGTGTTTTGGCACGTAGATACACTGCTGTAGTGTGAGTGGACGGCATATTTGTCGTTTATTAACATTTTGCTGTGTTTTGCGTTTGTCGTGTAAAATTGTGTTTTTTTGTGACATTTTTGGCCGGTACTTACTGTATAAAAGAGTCGAAGAAAGAGTGTATCGGATTTGCATTGTCTTTATTTTGTGTTTTGTGCTTTTGTGTTTACATAATCTAAGCTGCTGAATTTAAGAATATGTATAAATTAAACGCGATGTCTAAACGAAAAGCTTTTACAGTTGAGGAGAAAGCTCATAATTTTGTATACAAATGTAAATTAGGTATGTACCTACATACATGCATAATACATATGTGCATAACACATAACATTATATGTACATATACGCAGTTACATACAGTGTCCCCCATAATATTTGCAACATATGGGAAAAATTTTTATTTGTAAGTTATGGAAAAAAAATTATATACGATCAATCCTGCTTGTTGAATTACCCAGAAAGACATTTTGACATTAGTCACGTGATCACTGTCACGACGGCAAATTCAAAAAATTAGTCATGAAAACCCAAAAAGTGAGGTTAGATGGCAAAATATCAAAAAAAGTTATTTGAAAAAAGTGATTAGAATGTCATTTTAGGGTCCTCTATGGAATTTGGAGCAATAATAATACAAAATAAGAAATACCCTATTTTTGGCCCCAGCCTTGTTATAAATTAATTTTATACAGATTTTATTATTGAAATAGTTCAAGTAACGCAATATTTAATAGGCAAAGGTAAAATGATTCCAAATTCTTTATTAGTCATTCATAAAAAATTAAATAAAAATATCCGATTGGCACATGTACGTTTCTTGTCGCAATGGCCTTTTGTTTTGACAGTTTGGAAGGTTTCCGTGAATTTAGTATTAATACCACAATGGAAAAGAACAACTTCATTGATATTATTTATTTAATATTTTATTAAAGTTTATTATTAAATAATTAATGATGGGGTTCTTTCTATTGTGAATTAATATTAAATTCACGGAAACCTTACAAACTGTCAAAAAAAAGGCGATTGCGACAAGAAAGGTACATGTGCTAATCGGATATTTTTATTTAATTTTTTATGAACGACTTCAATAAAGAATATGGAATCATTTTACCTTTGTCCATTAAATATTGCGTTACTTAAACTATCTCAATAATAAAATCTGTTTAAAATTAATTCATAATAAGGCTAGGGCCAAAAATAGGGTATTTCTTATTTTTTATTATTATTGCTCGAAATTTCACAGAGAACCCTAGAATGACATTCTAAACACTTTTTTCAAATAACTTTTTTCGATATTTTGCCATCTAACCTCACTTTTTGGGTTTTCATGACTAATTTTTTGAATTTGCCGTCGTGACAGTGATCACGTGACTAATGTCAAAATGTCTTTTTAGGTAATTCAACAAGCAGGATTGATCGTATATAATTTTTTGTTCCATAACTTACAAATAAAAAATTTTCCCATATGTTGCGAACATTGTGGGGGACACTGTATATGTATGCTCATCTGAAAATATTCTATGTTTTTAACTTTTTTTAAAATAAGATAGTTTTTAATGAAAATTTGAAAAGATATATGTTATACTTTAAAGCTTACTTTTAACTTTAAAAAAACTTTATTTTAATTAAATACAATATAGGACCTAAACGTTATAGTTGAACGTGTACTTAAGAACGATTCTAAAGAGAATGACTTAACAATACAATGGTTTTAGCTTATATAAAGAAAAAGTGCTGATTAAGCAATGGAATAATTCCTTGATATTCTAGATTTAAGCTTCTTAGAACTAAAGTGCTGATTTGGCAGGAATGCACGTGTTGTTTATTCCATGGGAGACGCAAGTCAGCAGAATGGGCTTCTTATCTTGGAAGGTTCTCGGGTTTCTTCTAAGTGTAGGCAGGATATTTTCATATAACATATATAATCACTTTTCCGTAATAAAAATATATAACCCAGTTTGTTACCTTTTTTCTCAATAACGACGCTCGGTTATAACGACCGAAATTAAGCGCTCCGTTCAATGTCGTTATGGCCGATATTCACTATACAGTTTAAGCAAATATTATACTGACTATGCAACATTTTTGGATAGTGTTTTGCTTTTTATCCCCGATCCCTCACCTTTTATTCCTGATTGTCACTTTTCGTCGCCTATTTTGGATTTTTTTCCTGTTTAAATTTCAGGTATAAAAGTAACACATTCCAAAATGAGAGATAAAAATTGCAAGTACTTAATAGTATATTATATACCAAGGGATAAAAGTGGCACATTTTATCCCGAGGCGAAATATATTTATCCCGACCGTGAGGGGGCTAGAAGGGATACGCTATTTTTTGCACTTTGGCATTTTGCCGGGTTTTTTTCATAAATTTGTAAGCAATTATTATTCTGACTATGCGACACCAGGTACTATACTAAAAGTATAACGACTACCACATGACTCATAAGCACCTCTAGAATCGCTTACTATGTAAACATTCAAATTGTTTTTACTTTTTATCCCGGATATGTCAAATTTCATCGCGCTCCTTGATCCGTCACTTTCATCCCCAAAATGCAGGATAAAAAATGCACATTTGTAACGGTATATTTTAGACTTTGCTATAACCTAGATTTTACAATGATTTGTTTCCCACTATACGAGGTTTTCCTACAAAACAAACCAACATCGTTAATTAGTGAGGTTATTAGAGAATCCCTAATAAGTTTTTCTTCTACACTTTACTGTGAAATCTTTACCTTCAAGAAAACGCACTTTACATCACAACTTTAATTTTTTTAGCACTAGGTAATATAGGCTGTCTGCTTCTGAGCCCGTAATAATGTGGAAAACTGTGGAATATTGTTTACATATCTGTTATAGTATTTTGTTGATAAGCTTAGGGTGACTTTGCTTCTTACAGTATGGACTCCTAAAATATTTATAAATATATGTTGTTCCTTTTGTCTTCACACGATAAATTTTTTTGGTGTCAGTTAAAGTAAATCATTAAATACACTGACTTGCCTTTGGTGCGAATCTCCATGATGATAATTTATAGTTGAATAACTAGTTTCACTCACTAGAACTATACCTAAATTGTAGTAAACTGGAAAAACCATTTCAATCTGTTTTGTTTTGATCTGCTGTTGTTTATTTGTTGATCAGTGGTCCGATCCACAGAATCTATCGGCCAATTTCAGAAGATACGTGGAGACGGCACCTTGTTTTGATTACAAAAGTCAACTGATTCCTTGTCAAAAATTTTCGCACTTTGATTTATTTTTTATAAACGTTACTGAGGGTTTTATGAAGGAAAATATAGGGTTTTAGGTAGTCCAAAATGTAGTTTCTTATGTAATAGGTTTGGTTCGAATTTAGGACCAAAAAGGCGCCAGAAGAAACATGCGCAGTTCGTTTATTATCATTCTAGTCTACAGTGTTGCCGGATACATTAACAGGAGATGTTTTTGAATTTTTAACTTGACTTGTATCTTTTATTCCGATTGTGACAAATAATGTAGTATAGTATTTCGATTCTGGAAAGTATTGTATATATTAGATTAATTTATTGATAAGGGTTGTTATTTATGGTTAAATCCTCTCAGATATTGTTGCCGTCACTTACGTTGCGTCTGAAGTTATTAAAGACAAGCTGGCATCGGTGTTGTAAATATCCGAGAAGTTAGCTGGTTGAGGCTATTTTACCAAAATTGTGAAATAACCACTAGGTGGTTTGTTTTGATTTGTGTTTGTTGGTCATCAGCTGATTGTGAAATGTCAAATTTCTAATTAATTTTCTGGTGACTGAAAACCCTTTTATTGCCTAATTTTCATATGATTGGCGTCCTCGGACGGTGTAGTTTATTATTAATAAAGGCTGGCTTGGTTTTGAGTCAAATACTTTGGTAAACATTGCTACTGCGCAAGACAGTGACGGTAGTGAGAAATGACAAGTAAATAAGGCTGGTTCTCATTAAAGCGATTTTTCTAAAAGAGTAAAATTTCTAATGACGGCATACTAGGCTGGCCAATTAGAAAGCTCCACATCAGTGGCGTGATGCGTTCCACCAATGGGATCCAACGGACACTGGGAAAGTCGACGTCCCTGCGCGGTAATGCGTCGCAGTTGGACAGTTCAGCTCTGACTCACGTAAGTGTAAAGGTTTTCTGGGGAAAATTCCTGGGAAACTCAATTTTTCAGGTGGAAAAATTACCTCTAGTCTGAGGATCTACCAGATTTTTCTATGGCAATGGGACTCGTTGTACTTTGAAGAAGTCGTTCTTGGTTTGTGAAGTCCCTTGCACGCTTAATGCTGTTTATTAGATACCCCAACACATGTGTCTGACTGAAAACTAGAAACTACAATTTCCTACCAACGTGGAATTATTTAAAAACCCTCTTGTGGACGTCGTGTTGCTCTTGGGTACCAAGCTTATCTTGTCTGGCTTGGCTCTGGTCCCCAGAGGGTTTTTTTTTCTACGTTCAACTTTAAACCAAAGTAAAAGAAGATTTTTATAAGGAAATTTCCCACATGAAGATGTTTGCTGATGGGTTTTCACCTATCATCTTGTTAAAGCATGATCTATTCTGTTGGAGTTTTGAAGATCTTTTTCTCAATGTCAACCTTCTTACACAATAGAAGTACCACGCCAGTTCTTCGCAGACTGATTGATTCCAGTTTTGGGTTACCGATACTACGACAGCTAAGGTTAGCCTAAGTTAAAAATTTTCTCGCTGCATATATAAATAAAAAAAATGATAATAATAATAAATAAAAATAAAGTGCGTTTGCCGTTAAAAATCTAAAATTAAAGAAGGCTTCTGAGATTTGTTTAGGTTTTAAAATAAATATGACCACTCTTTATAAAAAAAAAATTACTTAAAGTTTCTTCATAATAATTGATATTAGCGCTTACATATTCTTATAGTAATGATATCCTATATTGTGCGGCGGTAGCTAATGTCGACATCTGCGTGCGCCATTTTAGTTTAAGCTTCGGTTTAAGATTAATTTGAATAGAATACGCCTTTCAAATAATTGTGCTATGAGCATTATTGCGGCTAACTTAATTTGCGCCCAAACACTGGACATTGTACTTTTCTTGTGACTTGTAAAAATATATTACGTGTCTTCAAACAATAGTTTTATTTCTAACTCATTGGGATTTTCTGTATATGAAAACACTATTCTGTCTTTCGCAAAGTCTCATTGTTTCTCGTAATTTAGGCAGTCAGTATTGTCATTATAACAACAGCCCTACTTCAATAAAATTACGTGGCGCCTACAAAAATCAAACTCACTCCCTTCCCGCTGTTTAAAAGCTGGCGGCCTTCAAAGGTGGACTTTGGTGTTGCGAAATTATTCATATACTAAACCCGGTTTTAGCAAATAACTGAAACCGGGAAGATTGTGACTGAAAATATTTAGTTTTCCATGTTACATAAAATTTGACCAACTTGTTCTAGATAATACTTTTAGATTAGCTTGTTCATTTAAATAATCAGTTCCAACTTACATTCAAAATGATCATTTACTATGCTTTATTACTTTAACTATCAACAGCAACAAAAATAAATAAAATAAACGTCACACATTATATCGATAAAGTGCGAAAAAAATGTTTTAAATGAAGTTTTTATATTAAACTCAAAACTATCAGTTATCTTAAAAACGTTTTAATTTTTTTCATCGAACCAGTCAAATTATCGAAGCCTAAGAAATGTAGTACGGCAAAAAACTATACATAAGGATACCTTTTCACTTTTATTTCATAACGTCTTGGAAAGTACTAGGGCAAATAAAAGCATTTGTCAGGAACAACCAGGAAATGTCAGGGAATTTTTTTTAACCAATTTGCTGTACTAACTCTGTAAAACTTTTAAACCAAAACTATGAACTTGAACCAAAAATTAGTCTTAGACTAAAGCTTTTTAAATATACCGCGCTTTAAATAATAATGTATAAAATCTATAGAAGAAATACGAATAGAGTAATTCCACGCCAAATCATCCAATGGGGGTAGCTGCCATGTCACGAAAAAAATCCAAATTTTGATAACATATATTAGTGTCCTTAGGAATACCAAATTAACAAATTTTAATTTTTAATGTCGCCTCCCGTATTTTACATGCCACTTTAAAAGTAAAAAAAAGAAGAAAATCAGTTGTGGCCTTATTTTTTTTTATTTCTATTTTATTAAATCTTATGTAAAAACAAATTTAACGGAAGAAATCTTTAATATTGGTTGGAAAACCCTATACAGAAAAAAAAATTAACCTCACTTTTTTGACATGGCAAAAATAGTTTTAAAAAAATAGTAAATTTTATGATTTTCTCGATTTTTAATAATTTGCACCGGTGCGGAATATGGTCCATCAAAAAAAAGTCTATACGCACATTAAAGCTCAGTGGCTTGACTATCATACAAGGCAAAAGAAAAATTTCTGGGTCTATTGCTTTCAGAAAACTAAATTTTTTAAAATTGGAAAAACCGCAAAAACCTCAGAATTGGCAACTTTTGACTAAAAAAATTGTCATGTCTATCTGTCTATTAAAACTTAATAATGTATCGTCTAAATAAAAGTAAAATAAAAAATCTGGGTCTGTCATTTTAACATCAACTTTTAAGCTATTTGGTTAAAGCATGTAAAAAATCATATTTTTTTATTGAGTCGCAAAAGGAAAAAAATTATCTATAAAAATCATCGTTAGGGGATCTTATTTATAGCCACATACTGTTTTGTGTGAGATCCTAGTTTGTGGGTTCAAGTCCCATCTTCGTACACTGTCGGAATTTTTTTTTTAGTTTTAAGAATACATTTTTGGTGAGACACGGACATTAATTAGTTTGTTTCTTTGGTAAATGAAATGGTTCAGGTTTAACGGTGGCGTACGCAGGAGGGAGGAGGGTTGGAGGCCTAATCTTTCCAAAACCATTAAATAACTTCTCCTAAAGATTGAATTTTTCTGAAAGAAGAAATAAATGGTTTTCCAGCCCGCTCTCCCAACCCCCTTGGAAAATTTCTGCATAGGCCACTGGGCATTAAAAAAACTAAGTACAAAACTAACGCATGGTAAAAGCCCATGTGATGCGTTTGGAGGTACCGTGAAACGATTTGTTTTACATTAAAATCTCAAACAATCAACTGGACACCATTCTTCCACTCCTCTGGATGATTTAACTATAGATCCTAAATTTACTTCAAGCTCAGAAAAAAAATTTGTTCGGTTTCTGAAATTAGAGAACCCAACTTCTTTTCCGATTTTTTAAATATGACAGTAGGTAACTACTAAAAAAGTAAATAAACTTTAAAAAAATTTGTGTTGTGACCTTATGAAGAGAGTTTAGATCATAATTTATTGAACAGTGCTTATATAAATGAACTTTACCTTCTGATAAACCTTAATTTGCAGGGGCGGATCGGGGGAAAATATCATAATAAATATTTCACAAAACTATTTTGCATAGTGACCAGGAGGTGTATTCTATATGTCAAAACTGAGTAAAGTTTCAGATTTGGGGGGGGGGCACCCCCCCCCCCCCGTAGATCCACGCCTGTAATTTGTGATGCAATTAATTTAACAGCACTAAAAATATTAAAATAACAAAAAAATGTGTAGTGACCTTAAGGATTACTGACCCAGATTTTTTATTCTTGTTTTTAAAAGTATATGATACAGTGAAAAATTTACCCTACTTGATAACCACCAGCACCCCGATAGACAGGGTCATTTTTGATTGAAGTTGAGGGATTTCCCAGACATTCTTAACTTCTTCGTGGAACTTCAAGGTAACGTCTACTTTTTAAATACGTTTTATACAAGGAAGATATAGTCCTTCAGTATAGCTTTCCAATAATGTATCAAAAATTTGATTTGACATCACATTTTTTTGAAAACTACTTTTATGCATGTTTTTAAAATGATAGGTTCATTTTTTTTAGGTGCTGTTTACTATAAGTCATTTTTTTTCTTTAAAGTCCCATTTTGCCCGTTTTTAGACTTTTCAAATGCGTGTACAACAGACTAATTGGATTAAAAAATCTAAAATTGTGCAAAAGGGGTTAAGCATAAGCTGTTTCATTTAGTAAGCATGATTAAAGAAAAAAATTAAATGTCACGGCAACACTTTTTTTGTAAATTGGATGACTTGGCGTGGAATTGCTAAATATACATATATTTTTTATTTACCGGTTATTTGATTAATTTTCTCCCTAAATTACAATCCTGCCTAAAAATTGTCATTAGTTTCCATTCAAGCGCATTTCCTTTGAAAACAACATATCTTTATTTTCCTGTTTTGTAAAATTTTTACCAAAATATGAACATAAAGTCGTGTTGGTTTTTTAGGTATGGCTCTCATTCAAAATTATTGAAAAAATTTTTGGACAAATTTTAGCGACCCAATAATACCAAAAAAGTCTTGCCATAAACTTTTTAAAATATTCACTAAGGTGCTCCTCAGAACGACTTAAGAAATATCTGTATTTTGCATCTGCATATCATCTGCAAGTTGTCACATTTCTTCGATACCCTCACTTTAGGGCGTCAAATTCCTATGCAACAAACGCTAGATTTGCCTTGAACTGCCATTTTTGTTTTTTTACATTTCAGAACTGAACAAAATCCACATCAAACTAAGTTAAGAGCAAAAACAGCAAATTCTTTGAGCCACCAAACCAAACGTAAGAATGACTTGATCCGGCATTCATTGCGTTATAGAAGTCCAAATAAAATTAATTGGTTTGAATGCAACCAATGTGAGTACAAGGCCAATAAGAAGTCCAATTTAAAAAGACATCATTTACAACATAAAAGTACAAGTGAAATCAATTGGTTTAGATGTAACCAGTGTGACTACAAGGCCAAGCGGAAGTCTCAACTAAACTCACATTTGCTGCTGCATACAAATGCAGATAAAATTAATTGTCTGGAATGCAACCAATGTGACTACAAGACCATTAAGAAGACCTGTTTGACAAGACATCAGTTACAACATAAAAGTTTAAGCGAAATCAATTGGTTTCGATGCAACCAGTGTAACTACAAGGCGAAGCAGAAGTTCAATTTAAAAAAACATCAACTACAACATAAAAGTACAAGTGAAATCAATTGGTTTAGATGTAACCAGTGTGACTACAAGGCCAAGCAAAAGTCTCAACTAAAATCACATTTGCTGCTGCATACAAGTGCAGATAAAATCAATTGGTTTTTATGCAATCAGTGTAACTACAAGGCGAAGCTGAAGTCCAATTTAAAAAAACATCAACTACAACATAAAAGTACAAGTGAAATCAATTGGTTTAGATGTAACCAGTGTGACTACAAGGTCAAGCAGAAGTCTCAACTAAAATCACATTTGCTGCTGCATACAAGTGCAGACAAAATCAATTGGTTTTTATGCAATCAGTGTGACTACAAGGCCAAGCGGAAGGCTCAACTAAAATTACATTTGCTACTGCATACAAGTGCAGATAAAATCAACTGGTTTATATGCGATCAGTGTGACTACAAGGCCAAGCGAAAGTCTCAGTTAAAAACACATTTGCTACTGCATACAAGTGCAGATAAAATTAATTGGTTTAAATGCAACCAATGTGACTACAAAGCGAAGCAGAAGTTCGATTTAAAAATACATCAGTTTCAACATCAAAGTGTAAGCGAAATTAATTGTCTGGAATGCAACCAATGTGACTACAAGACTATTAAGAAGACCTGTTTGACAAGACATCAGCTACAACATAAAAGTTTAAGCGAAATCAATTGGTTTCGATGTAACCAGTGTGACTACAAGGCGAAGCAGAAGTTCAATTTAAAAAAACATCAACTACAACATAAAAGTACAAGTGAAATCAATTGGTTTAGATGTAACCAGTGTGACTACAAGGCCAAGCAGAAGTCTCAGCTAAAATCACATTTGCTGCTGCATACAAGTGCAGATAAAATCAATTGGTTTTTATGCAATCAGTGTAACTACAAGGCGAAGCTGAAGTCCAATTTAAAAAAACATCAACTACAACATAAAAGTACAAGTGAAATCAATTGGTTTAGATGCAACCATTGTGACTACAAGGCCAAGCAAAAGTCTCAACTAAAATCACATTTGCTGCGGCATACAAGTGCAGACAAAATCAATTGGTTTTTATGCAATCAGTGTGACTACAAGGCCAAGCGGAAGGCTCAACTAAAATTACATTTGCTGCTACACATACAAGTGCAATTAGTTTAAATGCAATCAGTGTGACAAGAGGCTAATAAAAGGTCCAATTTAAAAACACATCAGTTACAACATAAAAGTGCGAACGAAAGTGATCGCTTTGAGCTACTGCTAGGAGCAAAGGAAAACTATGGCGAAAAGTACGCATGGACAACATCTGGCAAAGTCTATGCACTTAAGGACGGGAAATCGTACAAAATTCAGTCGGAAGATGATTTAATTGAATTTATCTACTTAATCATATCGATGGCTTGGCGCGACGGCTTCGTGGAACAGGTCGAGCCACACTCACGCTGCCTCAGAAGGATTGGCGTTGCCAAAGTTTACTGATTTTATGGGACTGGTTAGAATTTAAGTTTAACTTTTTTTTTCATCATAATAAATTATTTTGCAATACGTATTATTGGGTATATACTTAATAGAGGTCTCGCTTAATACATTATCGCCATATCAATATGTAGGTATTTATTTTTACTAAAAGTATTTTTATTTTTTTCTATTAAAATAACAGCAACAGGTGTATGCGCTTTTTTAGCTGTTTTTATTAATATTTAATAATATGATGCTTCTTTCACTAAACGGAGAGCTATTCTAGGTACCTGTTTTAACTTTAAGACTCAACGATATACTTATAAGACATAATGAGAAACCAGTTGATTACTTTCGCGGACTTTAATTCTAGGTCTCTGTCATCTAATTTTATTTTTATTGTGAACGTCCAAATACAAACATGCTAACAAGGTCACCAATTTATTACATGTGTAAAATATTTAACAACATTGCAGGTAATATTGATGTGGATATCTTCTCAGATTCTCTAGGGAGTATAAAAAACAAAATACTCAAACACTAGTTTTAAGATTTATTAAGATTTCATAATTTAATATATAGGTACCAGTTTTAATTTTAATATAGATATTGAATTTCTTAAACATAAGTACTGGTTGATTTATAAATTTATGGCAGTAAAGAGCAAATCTGCGATAACTTTTAGCCAATTGAAATTTATAGAGCTAGGAACTAGAGCATAAAATTTATAACTGTTTTTCAAAATTTTATATTTGTACTATTTGTATGATTAGTATTTTTATGATTTGTATTTTTCAATTTTGGCTTTGTCTGTGCCTGGTCCGCTCAAGTCTTGATGATTTAGTGGGCCAGGCATTGATATATTATTGTCATGATTGTTTTTCCTGTAAGTGGTTTTTTTGTTAACTGTTGGAAGTAAAGAACTATTTATTTATTTATTTACAGTCGAACCTCTCTAACTCGAACCTCTATAACTCGAACCCCTCTATAACTCGAACCTTTTAAGCGGTCCCTGCACTTTTTACATGTATTTTAACCTATGTAACTCGAGTTTCTATAACTCGAACTCTCCATAACTCGAACTGTTTTGGTTGTCCCTTCAGGTTCGAGTTATAGAGGTTCGACTGTATTTATTTGATCTGTTATCAGAATTTTTAACTCAAACTGATTAAAATATCGTGGATGTATCCGAAACAAGTCTTACGATACCTCCGATTTTGCCGTTAATATTAATGAATTTAAAATTATGCGCTCATATATGTCAATTTGGGGTGGAGGGGTTGCTTTCTATTACAAAGTTTAAAAAAATAGATGTTCATAATTGCGAAAATAATGCGGCTCTTAAACAACTATGGTTCAGCACTAAGTTAAATGGAATAAAAGTATGTTTGGGTGGTGTCTACCAGTGTAAATTTCACATTTCTTAATACATTGGAAAATGTGTTTAGCATCCTAATAATGCAATTTGATTTTTTGGTATTTGGAGGAGACTGTAAAATGGATATTTTAGCTAATCAAAACACCGCAACTCAACTTATCAGTTGCATGGATCATTTTGGGCTTGAGCAACAGGTGCCTGAGCCTGCCAGGGTCACTGAAAACTCTAGGACCCTAATTGATATATTGGTTGTGTCTGATTCTAGGTTGTGTAAGGACCTAGAGGTTCTTGAAATGGATGATATCTCAGACCATCATTCTATATCAAACTACTACTACTATGTCGCTTTAGAACTTTTTCTACGTTGTCCAACGCCTATTCATCTTCTGTCAGGTTTTTTTTGACTTATTGATATTTGGATTGACTGTTGCCATTCTAGTTTAGGACGTCCTCTTTTTCTGCCATTCTAGGACCTGCTTTGGTAATCTTTCGTCGTTCATCCGTTGTACATGGCCGTACCATATCAGTTGTCTTTTAGTGTTGTCATCCGTTATGCTTCCCTCCATTTGGACACTTTCCATTTTTGTTTAGTATTTTTCTGTAACGCGACAAATCTCTATTCCATACAACAGCGTGCTTTTCGCCATTGTTTCATATATGTTAAATTTTACATTCTTTTTATCTCGCTGCTCCGTAAAATACTGTTAAGACATCCAATAACCTTTTTTGCTTTTACTATTCTTTTTTCCAGTTCTTTACAGTCTGTTCCTGTCTTATCAAATGTGACACCCAATTATACATACTCATTGCATGGAGATATTACTTGTCCATTGTCTAGTTCTAACTCACTGGATTCGTTTCCAATACATAAGTACTGTGTCTTGTCCACGTTCACTGTTAATCCCCACTTTTGGTATTCTTCCATTAACTTTCTCATCATATACTCCATGTCTTCTTTATCATTAGCTACAATTGGTCGTCAGCAAACTGTAGTGTGTATATGGTAAATCGGTCGTTAAGTTGTATTCCCATGCCGTGCACTATACGTTTCCAGTTTTTTAGAGCTACTGTGATATATATTTTAAAAAGAGTTGGAGAGATACAACATCCCTGTCTTAAGCCTTTTGTTACCAGGAATTCTTTTGAAAGTCGATTCCCAATTTGATTTTAGATTTTGACCCTTTGAATAGTTCTTTTATCGCTTTCACACTGTCCATAGTTTTTCTACTAGAACGGTGTCATATGCTTTTTGGAGGTCCACAAAGGTAACATGAGTCTCTATATTTCTGGAGCTTCTTTTCTCCATTACTTGTTTAAGACAAAAAACATTATCACTACAAGATCTGCCTGCACGAAACCCACTTTGCCCTTCTCCTTGTTCATGAAAATCATTCTCTATTAGATCTCTAAGAATCCCAGCGTACAATCTACTTAGAGTACGGGTTACTGAAATTTCTCTGTAATTCTTGCAATCCAGCTTGTTTCCTTTTTGATTTGTTGAGGTTATGAATGCAATTTTCCAATCATCAGGTACTGGATGTCCGTTTATGCATTAATTGATAATATATGTGAGAGTTTCTAGTAGTTTTCAGCGTATATATTCTCCAGGTCCGCTAGTCCGGATTTAAGCTTTTTAATACTATTCTTTTTAATTTCTTTTTCGAGGATTACTTCCTGTCCATGTATTTCCATATCTCTAGTCGGAGAGTCCAACAGATATTCAGGTCTCGTTTCTCTTGTAGTATTTTGTCCATTGTTCTGGTTTGATGATCGTGATGTTTGCTTTTTCTTTTGTTGGGTTTTTACCGTAGAAATGAATTTCCATGCTTCAAAACTCTGCCTGTAGCATTTGCACTCGAACATTTCATTTTTTTCTGTGCGTATCAAATTTCTTTTCGTATTGTTATTTCTATTATCTTGAACTCTGACTGTGGCATTTGCACTCGAACATTTAATTTTTTTTCTGTGCGTATCAAATTTCTTTTCGTATTGTTATTTCTATTATCTTGGTATCCAGCAGCTTCTTTGCTTGCTTCCTTCAAGCTTTTTATTATGTTTGTATATATCTCTTCAAATGAATGTTCTGTGTTTATTAATTTTTCATCTAATCGTTTCTGTTACGATACACTCTTTGCGTACTTTCGAATTTTGTATCACGCAAAACTTAAATTTAACAAAGAAACGCCCCACTATTTTAGGACGTAGAGATTTCTCAAATTTAACAATTATTGGGACCAGTTGTTTACATTTACAGATATCGACGAAATTTTATAAATATAAACTTATTTTAATAGTCATTCAACTCTTTGACCTTTATGCGCCGAACCAGATAAAAAAAAACATCAAGTTCTTGATACTAACTTTAAAAATAACCCTAAAGAATTTTCAAAATTTATTAAATGGTTAAATATTCACGGTTATTCAACTGATAATAGCAACCTTGACATTAGTTCAGAGGAATTTAGTTAGCTTTTACCTCCCTACCTACCAATAATATAGACCAAGAATTCATAAACAATAAGTATGTTAATAGGCGTCACTAGGGCCGTACTCTTCTTGTGAAGAGGCAAGACACTATTGTCAATTAAATCAGGTGCGCAGGGGGCGGACGGTATAGGAATAAAAACACATACTGTACTCGGCGGAGGATTTTCGCTTTATCAGTATATTGCCAGCTTTCTCTAAAATCGAAAAAATAGTTGCTCGGCAGCTGACAGTATACCTGGAGAGTAAAATATCCTTCCGCCTTCTCAGTCCGGCTTCCGTCAGGCGCATAGCACGACCATCGCATTACTAAAAGTTTCTGATGACATCAGTCAAGCTTCTGTGGACTACAGCAAGGCATTTGGTACCTTGGACTTTATGTAAAATTAACATTGCCTACTTCGAGAAACGCTAAAGAGCTGAGATTTGGAATTATGTACCTACAGTACATAGATATACAGTTATAACAAATAAATAAAAAATAATATCAATATCTAACGAGTCCAAAACAATTAGCCCTACCCCCTCGCACAACTAGTAAGAGCCCCTTTCCCTCAAATCAAAAAGCAAAGAAAATAAAAAAATAACCCTCTTCCATCCACTTTCCACTACAAGATTTAATTTGTATAAAATGGATATAAATAAGCAAAAAACTAATGAGCAAAATTTTAATCCAATTTGTTAATATAAAAATGGATGTAGGTAATCATACAAAAACAATTCCTATCCTGTCCTGTTAGAGTTGCAATTGTACACAATTTTACCAATACCTCTATTACCAATGCAGAAATAAGTAAAAATATTAATTTTTAAAAGGAAAATTAAAAAAGGTAAAAGGCGATCGAGAATAGGCATCGTGAAAGTCAGTTTTGAACATTCTTTCACAAATTTACTACTTAAAAAAACTCAACATTATCCAAATTCTTTAAAAAAATTGTGAAATCATACCAAAAACTTTTGATCTAAAAAAGGCCAAGTCCGCCAAAATGGCTCATAGTTTTTCAATATAAATTTCAAAACGAAAGGTTCTCACTAATTTGGAAATGTTTATTTAAACTTTACTACTAAATTGCATGTAAAAACCATATCTTTATATCTCATTTTTTACACGACCATCCCTGCTTTGAATGCATAAAATTCGAAATGGCGGACATGGGCGGACAGTTTTGCTGTACGACATGATTCGCATAAGGCTAAATTTCATGTCTATTAAAAAAATATAGCTTGACGAGACCAGACAAGCAACTAGTACATAGCAAGTATAGTAGGAAGCGTAAACTTTTTAAAATATTCGCTAAGGTGCCCCTCAGAACGATTTAAGGAATATTTTTATATTCTGTGGTTTTCATCTGCATATCATCTGCAAGTTGTCACATTCCTTCGATACTCTGTCCTCACTTTTATCAGAGCAACTATTGTTTAAGGACATCAAATTCAAGCTGCTATGCGCTACCCTGTATAAACCCTGTGGCAAATAGACAAAGAACACGTTACGATGTTTCCAACAAACGTTAGATTTGCCTTAAACTGCCATTTTTGTTTTTACATTTCAGAACTGGACAAAATCCACACCAAACCAAGTTAAAAGCAAAAAAAGAAAAATTTTTGGACCACCAAGCCAAACGTAAGAATGACTTGATCCGACATTCGTTCGGATGCAACCAATGTGACTACAAGACGAAGTGGAAGTCCACTTTAAAAACACATCAGTTACAACATAAAAGTGCAAGTGAAATCAATTGGTTTAGATGTGACCAGTGTGACTACAAGGGCAAGCGGAAGTCTCAACTAAAATTACATTTGCTAGTGCATACAAGTGCAGATAAAATCAATTGGTTTATATGTAATCAGTGTGACTACAAGGCCAAGCGGAAGTATCAATTAAAATTACATTCGCTGCTGCATACAAGTGCAGATAAAATTAATTGGTTTAAATGTAACCAATGTGACTACAAGGCGAAGCTAAAGTCCAGTTTAAAACTTCATCAGTTTCAACATCAAAGTGCAAGCGAAATTAATTGTTTGGAATGCAACCAATGTGACTACAAGACTATTATAAAGACCCTTTTGACAAGACATCAGTTACAACATAAAAGTTTAAGCGAAATCAATTGGTTTCGATGCAACCAGTGTGACTACAAGGCCAAGCACAAGTACAGTTTAAAAATGCATGAGCTACAACATAAAAGTACAAGTGAAATCAATTGGTTTCGTTGTAACCACTGTGACTACAAGGCCAAGCAGAAGCCTCAACTAAAATCACATTTGCTGCTGCATACAAGTGCAGATAAAATCAATTGGTTTATATGCAATCAGTGTGACTACAAGGCTAATAAGATGTCCAGTTTAAAAAATCATCAGTTACAGCATAAAAGTACAAGTGAAATCAATTGGTTTATATGTAACCAATGTGACTATAAGGCCACGCGGAAGGCTAAACTAAAATTACATTTGCTTTTGCATACAAATCCACATCAAATCAATTGGTTGAAATGCCATCATTGCGATTACCAAACCAAACGTAGGGGCGACTTGATCATGCATTTGTTGCGTCATAGAAGTCCAGATAAAATTAATTGGTTTGGATGCAACCAATGTGACTACAAGACGAAGTGGAAGTCCACTTTAAAAACACATCAGTTACAACATAAAAGTACAAGTGAAATCAATTGGTTTAGATGTGACCAGTGTGACTACAAGGCCAAGCAGAAGTCGCAACTAAAATCACATTTGCTGCTACATACAAGTGCAGATAAAATCAATTGGTTTATATGCAATCAGTGTGACTACAAGGCTAATAATATGTCCAGTTTAAAAAAACATCAGTTACAGCATAAAAGTACAAGCGAAATCAATTGGTTTAGTTGTAACCAGTGTGACTACAAGGCCAAGCGGAAGTCTCAACTAAAATCACATTGGATGCTGCATACAAGTGCAGATAAAATCAATTGGTTTAAATGCAATCAGTGTGACTACAAAGCTAATAAGAAGTCCAATTTAAAAACACATCAGTTACAGCATCAGTTACGACCACATAAAAGTGCAAATGAAATTGATCGCTTTGAGCTACTACTAAGAGCAAAGGAAAAGTATGGCGAAAAGTCCGCATGGACAAGATCTGGCAAAGTCTATGCACTTAAGGACGGAAAAACGTACAAAATTCAGTCGGAAGATGATTTAATTTAATTTAATGGATGATAATAAATTATTTTGCAATACGTATTATTAGACGATATTTATTGAGTATATACTTATTAGAGGTCTCACACGCTTAATACAGTAACACAGAATATGACTATATTATATAATTATCTCCATATTTAGGTATTTATTTTGACCAAAACTATTTTCATTTTTTGCTTTCTGTTGTAGTTATTCAATTTTATTCATCTTTCTATTTAAAAAAAACAGCAATAGGTGTGTGCGCTTTATTATTTATCTTTATTAATATTTAATAATATGATGCTCCTTTTATTAAATGGAGAGGTATTCTAGTTAAAACGATACTAGTAACTAACTACCTATTTTAATGGTGGGTGTGCTTTCGGGCTGTTCGGCCGTCGTCGTTGAAAATTCGTTCTCGACGTTTCGCCATCTCGAGTGGATGGCATCTTCAGGAGATGTTGACTGTTTGTCGGCTTCTCGAAGACTGGCTATGGTGGGCGTATATCAGAGCTGGTCGGTGATTGGTCACATTCCCTTGATTCAGTTTTGTTATTGTAAGCGAGCCGTTTAGTGTTTTTAAGAACCGGTACCCATGTTCTGTTAATTTTAAGAGTTTCTTCAGATCTGTTGAAGTTCTGCTGGTGTTTATGAATTTCGATTGCTTCTCTATAGAGTCTTGGATAGTATGAAGAGGAGGCGCAGAGAACTTGTGTGTCTTCGAATTTTATTCGGTGGTCTTCATTGTTTAGTGTGTGGTCTGCAACTGCGGATTTTTCCGTATGTCCGAGTCGACAGTTGGCTTTGTGTTCTTTGATTCTTGTGTTTACGGACCGTTTGGTTGTTCCGATGTAGACACTTCCACAGGTACAGGGAATGCGGTATACCCCCGAAGAACTTAGTGGGTTCCTTATATCCTTCGCAGATCTGAGGTGGTTCTCGATCTTCTTAGATGGCTTGAAGATCGTTTTTATGTTGTGTTTTCCCAGAATACGTCCGATCCTATCTGTCACTCTAGGAATGTAGGGCAGAAAGGCTCTTGAAGTAACTTCGCGGCTGCTCAGTCCACCGCTACTGTTACTTCTAGTGCTCGGCTTTGGTCGTATACATTTATCTATGTCGCTTTGAGTGTATCCATTTGCTACGAGGGTGTTTTTAAGATGGTTTAATTCTTTGTCTAGATGTTCTGGTTCGCAGATTCTTTTCGCCCTCTCTACCAATGTTCTTATTACCCCTCTTCGTTGGCACAGGTGGTGGTTAGATGTGTTGTTTAGGTAGCGGTCTGTGTGAGTACATTTTCTGTATACGGTATGTCCTACTCGTCCCTCTTTCCTCGTTACTAGTACGTCAAGAAATGCTAATTCTCTGTTGTTCTCTGTTTCCATTGTAAATTGTATACTGGGGTGTATGCTGTTAATGTGGTTGAGAAATTCATTAAGGCTGTCTCTACCATGAGGCCAAATGACAAAAGTGTCATCTACATATCGAAACCAGACTTTGGGTTTATGAGGGGTTTCTCCATGAAAAAGTTCGCAATCACTGGCGATAAAGGGCTACCCATTGATACTCCATCGATCTGTTCATAAATTTGTTCATTGAAGGTGAAATATGATGTCGTTAGGCAGATTTTAAACAGGTCGGTGATGTCCTTCGGAAAAATGTGTTCCACTTCCCTCATTGCCTCGGCCAAAGGTACCTTCGTAAACAAAGACACAACATCAAAGCTAACTAAGATGTCTTTCTCGTCCATGACGACGTTTTTGATCTTCTCAATAAAGTGGGTGGAGTCTCTTACATACGAATCCGTTAGTCCGATGTGGGGTTGCAAGAGGGAAGCAAGATGTTTCGCAAGTTTGTATGTTGGTGAGCCTATAGTACTGACAATGGGACGAAGAGGCACATCGTTTTTGTGGATTTTTGGTAGTCCATACAATCTCGGAGTCAGGGCTTCACTTTGGCATAGCATCTTCTTGACTGGGTCCTCCAATGAAGAAATCTTAATTAAGTGATTCACTTTTTTAATTGCGGGTTGTGTAGGATCTCTTTTTAGCTTCTTGTATGTTGAGGGTTCTAAAAGATCGACCATCTTTCTGTTGTAGTCATCCCTGTTCAATACTACAGTGGCGTTTCCTTTGTCGGCAGGCAGTATCAGAATGTTTTCATCCTTGTTGAGATCTTTAATGGCTTTTTCTTCCATCCTTGTAATGTTGTGTTTTGGTGGTTTGGCTTTTCGCAAAATCTGTGAACACTCCGTGCGTATTTCTTCTGCCTGATCTTCGGGCAACTTTCTAATAGCAGATTCTAAGTTGGCAATTATTTCCTCCTTGGGAACCTCCCTAGGTGCAACAGCAAAGTTCCCCCCCTTAGATAGTACTGAGACTTCATTTTGAGAAAGCGGGCGGTCTGATAGGTTGATGGCAGTTTTTGTAGAATCAAGGATGGGCTGCTGGTTATCCCGTTTATTGTTGTCGTCAGTTAGTCTCTGGTATTTGGTTTTCTGCCTCTCCGTACTTCTGTAGTGTTCGTTTTCCATGGATCTGTAGGAAATAGCATCAATTTTTTTTTAAATTTTTTAATTTAATTTAACCAGCTCTGATATACGCCCCGCCCACCATAGCGTATATAACCTGCGCCCGCGACAGGCTAACCACCAGTCTTCGAGAAGCCGACAAACAGTCAACATCTCCTGAAGATGCCATCCACTCGAGATGGCGAAACGTCGAGAACGAATTTTCAACGACGACGGCCGAACAGCCCGAAAGCACACCCACCATTGGACGACGGCCGCGAAAGCCTTTCACAATTTGTACGACGCCTCTACGGGGAGGAAGTTTCCACTCTTCATCTACGCTTGGTCGCACTACGCAAGAAGAAAGCGCAACTACTGTCTTCGCTGACTTTCTTATTACGCTGTCGCGATGAGAAGGTCACGCCGAAATTCCTGAGATTTAAGCATACCATGAAAACACCTCAAGCCTACAGAATCTATAGAAGAACTGAAGATGCCCTTTTAAGAGAACGGATCCATTCAACTAGATCGCAACTCGCACGCACAGACAAGGAACTACTCTCAATTTTCTATCACCTAGCCAACACCATGCACAAATCAGACTGGGACAAAATTGATGCTATTTCCTACAGATCCATGGAAAACGAACACCACAGAAGTACGGAGAGGCAGAAAACCAAATACCAGAGACTAACTGACGACAACAATAAACGGGATAACCAGCAGCCCATCCTTGATCCTACAAAAACTGTCATCAACCTATCAGACCGCCCGCTTTCTCAAAATGAAGTCTCAGTACTCTCTAAGGGGGAACTTTGCTGTTGCACCTAGGGAGGTTCCCAAGGAGGAAATAATTGCCAACTTAGAATCTGCTATTAGAAAGTTGCCCGAAGATCAGGCAGAAGAAATACGCACGGAGTGTTCACAGATTTTGCGAAAAGCCAAACCACCAAAACGCAACATTACAAGGATGGAAGAAAAAGCCATTAAAGATCTCAACAAGGATGAAAACATTCTGATACTGCCTGCCGACAAAGGAAACGCCACTGTAGTATTGAACAGGGATGACTACAACAGAAAGATGGTCGATCTTTTAGAACCCTCAACATACAAGAAGCTAAAAAGAGATCCTACACAACCCGCAATTAAAAAAGTGAATCACTTAATTAAGATTTCTTCATTGGAGGACCCAGTCAAGAAGATGCTATGCCAAAGTGAAGCCCTGACTCCGAGATTGTATGGACTACCAAAAATCCACAAAAACGATGTGCCTCTTCGTCCCATTGTCAGTACTATAGGCTCACCAACATACAAACTTGCGAAACATCTTGCTTCCCTCTTGCAACCCCACATCGGACTAACGGATTCGTATGTAAGAGACTCCACCCACTTTATTGAGAAGATCAAAAACGTCGTCATGGACGAGAAAGACATCTTAGTTAGCTTTGATGTTGTGTCTTTGTTCACGAAGGTATCTTTGGCCGAGGCAATGAGGGAAGTGGAACACATTTTTCCGAAGGACATCACCGACCTGTTTAAAATCTGCCTAACGACATCATATTTCACCTTCAATGAACAAATTTATGAACAGATCGATGGAGTATCAATGGGTAGCCCTTTATCGCCAGTGATTGCGAACTTTTTCATGGAGAAACTAGAAGAGAAGGCGTTGCATAATGCCCCTCATAAACTCAAAGTCTGGTTTCGATATGTAGATGACACTTTTGTCATTTGGCCTTATGGTAGAGACAGCCTTAATGAATTTCTCAACCACATTAACAGCATACACCCCAGTATACAATTTACAATGGAAACAGAGAATTAGCATTTCTTGACGTACTAGTAACGAGGAAAGAGGGACGACTAGGACATACCGTATACAGAAAATCTACTCACACAGACCGCTACCTAAACCACACATCTAACCACCACCCGTGCCAACGAAGAGGGGTAATAAGAACATTGGTAGAGAGGGCGAAAAGAATCTGCGAACCAGAACATCTAGACAAAGAATTAAACCATCTTAAAAACGCCCTCGTAGCAAATGGATACACTCAAAGCGACATAGATAAATGTATACGACCAAAGCCGAGCACTAGAAGTAACAGTAGCGGTGGACTGAGCAGCCGCGAAGTTACTTCAAGAGCCTTTCTGCCCTACATTCCTAGAGTGACAGATAGGATCGGACGTATTCTGGGAAAACACAACATAAAAACGATCTTCAAGCCATCTAAGAAGATCGAGAACCACCTCAGATCTGCGAAGGATATAAGGAACCCACTAAGTTCTTCGGGGGTATACCGCATTCCCTGTACCTGTGGAAGTGTCTACATCGGAACAACCAAACGGTCCGTAAACACAAGAATCAAAGAACACAAAGCCAACTGTCGACTCGGACATACGGAAAAATCCGCAGTTGCAGACCACACACTAAACAATGAAGACCACCGAATAAAATTTGAAGACACACAAGTTCTCTGCGCCTCCTCTTCATACTATCCAAGACTCTATAGAGAAGCAATCGAAATTCATAAACACCAGCAGAACTTCAACAGATCTGAAGAAACTCTTAAAATTAACAGAACATGGGTACCGGTTCTTAAAAACACTAAACGGCTCGCTTACAATAACAAAACTGAATCAAGGGAATGTGACCAATCACCGACCAGCTCTGATATACGCCCCGCCCACCATAGCGTATATAACCTGCGCCCGCGACATGCTAACCACCAGTCTTCGAGAAGCCGACAAACAGTCAACATCTCCTGAAGATGCCATCCACTCGAGATGGCGAAACGTCGAGAACGAATTTTCAACGACGACGGCCGAACAGCCCGAAAGCACACCCACCATTGGACGATGGCCGCGAAAGCCTTTCACAATTTGTACCTATTTTAACTTTAAGACTTAAGATAATACATAATGAGGAACCAGTTGATTAATTTCGCACAATTTAATACTAGGTCTCTGTCATCGTAGTTTGATCTATTTTCAGAATTTTTAACTCAAATAAATAGATTATGAAATTGTTGGTCTCTCCAAAACATGGTTCGGTTCGGTTCGAGCTGACATCCCCGATTTTGCCGTTAATATTAATAAATTTAAAATCATGCGCCTAGATAGATAGGCCAACTCGAGGTGGAGGGGTTGCTTTCTATAACAAGAGCTTTAGGTTAAAAATCTTAAATTAAAACAAAAAACAGATGTTCACAATTGAAGACCACAGGCAAAGAAGGCGCCATTTCAATTTTTAAGGAAATTGAGTTATTAGTGCCATCTATTAGAAAAATTTCAAAAGTTTCACCATATCCTGGTTCAGGCTATAAATGCGCTCAGTTAGGAGTAATTTCAATTTGTAATATTGACGAACAGGCTAAAAAGGCGCCAGTTCCAATTCTTTAGAACGGGGTTTCTCGAAATCTCGTTTTTTGGCATAGCGCCTTCTTTGCCTGTGGTCTTCAATTGCGAAAGTAATGCGACTCTTGAACAACTATAAGTTAAATGGAAGAAAGGTATGTTTGGGTAGTGTCTTTCGTGCCCTCAGTGTAAATTTTTGCACATTATTTAATGCGTTGGAAAAGGTTTTTTGCTTCCTAATACCGCAATTTGATTTTTTGGTGTTTGGAGGAGACTGTAATGTCGATCTTTTAGCTAATCAAAACACCGCAACTCAACTTATTAGCTGCATGGATTATTTTGGGCTTCAGCAACTGGTCACTGAGCCTGCCAGGGTCAGTCTAAGACCCTAATTGATATATTGGTTGTGTCTGATTCTAGTTTGTGTAGGGACCTAGAGGTTCTTGAAATGGATGATATCTCGGACCATCATTCTGTATCATACTACTATGTCTGTTTAGAACGTTTTTCTACGTTGTCCAACGCCTATTCTCCATTTTCTGTCAGGTTTTTTTTTACTTATTGATCTTTGGATTGACTGTTGCCATTCTAGTTTAGGACGCCCTCTTTTTCTGCCATTCTAGGACCTGCTTTGGTAATCTTTCGTCGTTCATCCGTTGTACATGGCCGTACCATATCACTTGTCTTTTAGTGTTATCATCCGTTATGCTTCCCTCGATTCCCATTCTTTCTTTTATGGACTCATTTCTTATGTGATCTGTTCTAGATATTGTCATTGATCTTCTTATTGCATCCATTTGGACACTTTCCATTTTTGTTTTGTATTTTTCTGTAACGCGACAAGTCTCTATTCCATACAACAGCGTGCTTTTTACCATTGTTTCATATATGTTAAATTTTACATTCTTTTTTATCTCTCTGCTCCATAAAATACTGTTAAGACACCCAATAACCTTTCTTGCTTTTACTATTTTTGTCCAGTTCTTTACAGTCTGTTCCTGTCTTATTAAAAGGACACCCAAGTATACATACTCATTGTATGGAGATATTGTTTGTCCATTATCTAGTTCCAACTCACTTGATTCGTTTCCAATATATAAGTAGTGTGTCTTATCCATGTTCACTGTTAACCCTCACTTTTGGTATTCTTCCGTTAATTTTCTCATCATATACTCCATGCCTTCTTTATGATTAGTTACAATTACTTGGCCGTCAGCGAACTGTATATTATGGTAAATCGGTCGTTACGTTGTATTCCCATGCCATGTCCTTTACGTTTTCAGTTTTTCAGAGCTACTGCAATATATATTTTAAAAAGAGTTGAAGAGATACAACATCCTTGTCTTAAGTCTTTCGTTACCA
The DNA here is from genome assembly GCA_963576565.1 of Aspidapion aeneum. Taxonomy (NCBI): domain Eukaryota; kingdom Metazoa; phylum Arthropoda; class Insecta; order Coleoptera; family Brentidae; genus Aspidapion; species Aspidapion aeneum. Next base: position 50,026,602 of record OY755048.1, read on the forward strand.
AGAATTCTTTCGAAGGTAGATTATCAATTTTAATTTTAGATTTTGAGCCTTTGTGTAGTTCTTTTATTGCTTTTATGTATGTATAATTGATATTAGATTGCTCTAACACTGTCAATAATTTTTCGACTGGAACGGTATCATATGCTTTTTGTAGGTCCACAAAGGTAACATGAGTCTCTATATTTCTGGCACTCCTTTTCTCAATTACTTGTTTAAGACAAAAACTATTATCACTACGAGATCTGTCTGCACGAAACCCACTTGGCTATTCTTCTCCTTGTTCATGAAAATCATTCTCTATTAGATCTCTAAGAATCCCAGCGTACAATCTACTTAGAGTACGGGTTACTGAAATTCCTCTGTAATTCTTGCAATCCAGCTCGTTTCCTGTTTGATTTGTTGAGGATATGAATGCAATTTTCCAATCATCAGGTACTGGATGTACGTTTATACATTGATTGATAATGTATGTGAGATTTTCTAGTGGTTTCTCTGATCCATATTTGAGTATTTCAGCGTATATATTCTCCAGGTCCGCTAGGTTTTCTTAATCATTTATTTCTCATTTTGTATTTCCATGTCTCTCCTCGGAGAGTCTAACAGATATTCAGGTCTCGTTTCCTGCAGCAGTCCCTTGTAGTATTTTGTCCATTGTTTTGGTTTGATGATCTGGATGTTTACTCTTTTTTTGTTGGGTTTTTTACCGTAGAAATGAATTTCCATACTTCAGAACTACCTCCTGCATGTGCATTTATATCGTGGCATTTGCACTCGAACATTTCAATTTTTTCTGTGCGTATCAAAGTTCTTAGCTATCTTCTGGTTTCCCTGTTCTTTCCTCTTTTTAGTACTGAGCTATTTCAAGTATGTATGTTGACCATTTCCTGTATTTCCTCCGTCCACCACATCGTATTGTTATTTCTATTATCTTGGCCTCCAACAGCTTCTTTGCTTGCTTCCTTCAAGCTTTTCATTATGTTTGTATATATCTCTTCAAATGAGTGTTCTATGTTTATTTATTTTTTATCTAATCGTTTCTGATACCATACAATCTTTGCGTACTTTCGATTTCCAGACTTCTAAAGTTGTTTTTGACTGTCTTCGATACATTCTAGATTTTTATTTTCTCCAATACTTTCGTCCCTTTTTGTTTTTCTTAAAGGGAATAATATTTATGCTTTTACCAGATGGTGGTCACATCCACAGGTAACACCACGTAGTGCTCGTACATCATTCCCCTTTAATTCCGAGTGTTGTCCACCTATAGCATAATCAATGATTGATTTACGATTTGTTGTTGGCTGAATCCAGGTATATCGATGAATATCCTTAAAAAACCATTATTTATTTTTAGGTTGTGGGTTTCAGACAATTGCGTCCGTCTCAAGCCATTATCATTTGTTACTTCCTCTCGAAATGGTCCTACCACTTTGCTTTGGGTTTGTCTACCGGTTCGATTATTAAAATCGCCAAGCATAATTATTTTCCTGGTATTACCGATTATGGTGATAGTATCATCAAGTTGGTCAAAAAACATTTGTTTTCTAGCTACTTTTTCGTCATCTGATGCATTTTGTGTCATGCAAAACTTAAATTTAACAAAGAAAAGCCCCCACTATTTTAGGACGTAGAGATTTCTCAAATTTACCTATTTAACATTAATTGGGACCAGTTGTTTACATTTACATATATCGACGAAATTTTATAAATATAAACTTATTTTAATACTGTCATTCAACTCTTTGACCTTCATGCGCCGAACCAGCTAAAAAAACAACAATTTCTTGATACTAAATTTAAAAATAACCCTAAACAGTTTTGAAAATGTATTAAATGGTTAAATATTCACGGTAATTCAACTGATAATAGCAGCCTTGACATTAGTTCATTCATTTACCTCTATACCTACCAATAATATAGACCAAGAATTCATAAACAATAAGTATGTTAATAGGCGTCACTAGAGCCGTACTCAATCGTGTAAGTTTAGACCAGCTTCTTGTGAAGAGGCAAGACACTATTGTCAATTAAATCAGGTGCGCAGGGGGCAGACGGTATAGGAATAAAAACACATACTGTACTCGGCGGAGGATTTTCGCCTTATCAGTATATTACTAGCTTTCTCTAAAATAGAAGAAATAGTTGCTCGGCAGCTGACAGTATACCTGGAGAGCAAAATATCCTTCCGCCTTCTCAGTCCGGCTTCCGTCAGGCTCATAGCACGACCATCGCATTACTAAAAGTTTCGGATGACATCAGTCAAGCTTCTGACAAAAAACTTAATTCATGCCTTGTTCTCCTGGACTACAGCAAGGTATTTGATACCTTGGACTTTATGTAAAATTAACATTGCCCACTTCGAGAAACGCTAAAGAGCTGAGATTTGCAATTATGTACCTACAGTACATAGATATACAGTTGTAACAAATAAATAAAAAATAATATCAAAATCTAACGAGTGCAAAACAATTAGTCTTACTCCCTCGCACCACTAGTAAGAGCCCTTTTCCCTCAATCCAATTTGTTAATATAAAAATGGATGTAGGTAATCACACAAAAACAATTCCTGTCCTGTTGGAGTTGCAATTGCAAAAATAAGTAATAAAAATATTAATTTATTAATTTTTAAAAGGAAAATTAAAAAAGGTAAAAGGTGATCGAGAATAGACATCGTGAAAGTCAGTTTTGAAAATTCTTTTACAAATTTACTACTTAAAAAAACTCAACATTATCCAAATCCTTTAAAAAATTTGTGAATTCATTTTGATGTAAAAAAAGACCAAGTGTGCCAAAATGGTTCATAGTTTTTGAATATAAATTTCAAAACGAAAGGTTCTCACTAATTTGGAAATGTTTATTTAAACTTTACTACGGCTGCATAATTAATGATTTCAATGCTACACGAATATATGACCAAATTAGTGAGAAGCTTTCGTTTTGAAATGTGTATTGAAAAACTTGGCTATACTTTGATCTCAATTCTATATACGGAAGACCATTTTCGCGTACGTGACCTTTTTTTACATAAAATGTTTTTGTTATGATAAGTATATTGTAATCCGATTATTGATAATTTTTAAGTTATTTAATGCTTTCCATACTTCCATAAAAGCTTAATAAGAAATTAGTTTTAAAAAAAATTGCATGTAAAAAACATATCGTTATATCTCATTTTTTACACGACCATCCCTGCTTTGAATGCATAAAATTCGAAATAGCGGACATGGGCGGACAGTTTTGCTGCACGACATGATTCGCATAAGGCTAAATTTCATGTCTATTAAAAAAACATAGCTCGACGAGACTAGACAAGCAACTAGTACATAGTAATAAAAAAAAATGTAGGCAAGTGTAAATACCCAAATAGGACATTTTAAAATATTTTGTAAACGTACAATATAAAAAACAAAGGAATAAAATATCAATTTAAAATACGCGGGTTGGCTTTTAACTTTTGCATATACAGCTGGAATAAAACAGTAGATGACTTTTAATGTCTTTATTGTTTCTCGAAGTATTCGCCACGAATATTAATGCACTTTTGCACGCACTCAAACTAGTTGTCAAAGCTGTAATTCCACTTGTTTGTTGGTACTGTCGAAATTGCATTCTTGAAGGCGTCGACTGCTTGCTCTGGCGAATCAAATCTTTGACCACGCAGTCAATTCTTCAATTTCGGAAAAGAATAACAAGGTCGGGACTTTATGAAGGATGGTCCAACAATTCGACGTTTTGTTGGGTTAAAAATTCAATGGTTTTTTTGTGCTTTGTGCGAAATTGCATTGTCTTGGTGGAGGATGATTCGTCGTTCGCGGTTCGTTTTTCGAAGCTCAGCGATGACTTTCGGCAAACAAATGGTGATGTACCAATCGGCAGTAACAGTTCTTTGATCTTCCAGAGAAACTGTTTGTATATGATCTGCTTTTGAGACAAATGTCGCGACCATCGTTTTGGATACACTTCGAAAATGGATGACTTTTGTTGCCTCTTCTTTATCTTAGAACACCCAAACAGACGACTGACGTTTATTTTCGGGGTCATATGAGTCAATCCTCGATTCATCACCACTGACAATAATGTACACGTTTTTCGAGTTTCCTGCCGCAAAGCGGTCTTGAGTTTTCTGAGACGGTTAACGAATGTGGTATACAGCTTGAAATTAATTTTCTTACCCCTAATTCTTCTTGGAATTTTTTTTGAATTGAGGTCTTTGAAATCCCCAATCAAGCCTCAATCTCGCGATATCTTACATGTGGATCTTGCTTGATGAGCATGCGCACAGCATCGAGGTTTTCCTGGGTAACAGCCGTTTTTGGTGCACCTGACCTTGGATCGTCGCTAATTCTAATCCGTGCGCGCTTGAATTCTCCATACCAACGAGAAACTGTCAACTGATTTGGTGCTTCATTACCGAAAACAGAAATCGACTCGGCACGGCATTCTTCAACAAGAGAAAAAAATACTATAAAATAAAGCGTTGAGAACAAAGACATGCGATTCTAACATTGATTAGGTTGCGACTGAGTTTACGATATGATGCAAGTGGAGGGGGAAAAAAGTGGTTAGCAGGAAGCTTTAAGTTTCTTGGTGATTCTTCCTTTTATCCGGTTTTATTATACAAATACTTCTACATACGCCGACGTCGGTGGTTTTTTATTCAACCTGTAACTCTCCTGCAACAGTATTTCACAGCGTAAGTTTACTCCAGATTCGCTTACTTCTCTATAAATTTTTTCGCAATGCTTAGATTTCTAAAACTAACCTTTGTGATTTTTAATTTGGCTTAATATTGTTTGTTGGAAATTCTACGTCTGACACCTTTAGTGATGAGCTATATGTCGTGCACCACTGGTAGATGGATAATTAGAGTTTCATACAACTAACAGTCGTGAACGTGTATTCCTCTCTCATCCCCATATAATACCTACCACAAGACGCTAGCCATACCAAGTGTACTTTGGCTGCCTGACTTCCACATGTGCAGATCTACTAATATTATTTACCTCATGTAACAATATATGAACAGGGTGATTTTCACTTGATTCTAACCACATAAAAATAGAATGTTTCAAAAACCTAACCTAACGAAACCTAATCAAATCTAACCGAACCAAACCAAAGCAAACTGAACCAATAATTTAAAAAAAAAACGTTCCTGACTTTCTACCCGTGATCCTAGAGGATGTGAATCCGAACCGAACCGAACCTATTCAAACCTAACCATACCCAACTAAACCTAATTAGCAGTGTTGTAGTTTATTTTGGTTAGGTTAGGTTTGGTTCGGTTCGGTTCGGATTCACATCGTTTATGATCCCGGGTAGGAAGTCAGGAAAGTTTTTTTTAAATTATTGGTTCAGTTTGCTTTGGTTCGGTTCGGTTAGATTTGATTAGGTTTCGTTAGGTTAGGTTTTCAAAACTTTCTATTTTCATGTGGTTAGAATCAAGTAAAAATCACCCTGTTTATCTATTGTAATACATGAGGTAAATAATATTGGTAGATCTGCGCATGCGGAAGTCAGGCAGCCAAAATACACATGGTATACCTACCGTGTTCTTATAGCTCCAGAAGCTTAAGAGCACACACCTATAATATCAAAGAAAAATCAGTTTACGAATAGGCAGATTTTGAATTAATGCTTCGGTAACTCAGTTGAAAGAGCATTTGCCTGGTTAGCGGAAGGTCGCTGATTCAAATCCAGCCTGAAGTAACATATTTTTTTATCTTATTTTTCTTATTTATCCCTTACCCTTATGCCATTAAATTCTTCTCGTTATATAATTTATACCTAGGGCGCTAAAACTAACCTTTGTGATTTTCAGTTTGGCTTGATATTGTTTGTTTGAAATTCCGCGTCTGACATCTGTAGTGACGCGCTTTATGTCTTGCACCACTGATAGATGGATTAATAGGGTTTCATGCAACTAACAATCGTGAATGTGTATTTCTCTCCCATCCTCATATACTACCTACCGTGTTCTTATAGCTTCCGGATGCTTGAGGGCACACACCTATACTAACAAAGAAAAATTAGAGATGGAGAAACGGTTTCCGAATAGGCGGATTTTGAATCATTGCCTCGGAAGCTCAGTTGGAAGAGCGTTTGCCTGGTTAGAGGAAGGTCGCTGGTTCAAATCCAGCCTGAGGTAAAACCTTTTTATTATCTTATTTTTCTTATTTATGCCTTGCCCTTATGCCACTAAATTCATCTCGTTATGTAAGTTAATATTTTATTCAAAACTGTCATTGTCCGAGACGAGCATATTAAGCAAAGGTTAAAAAAGGTCTAACTATCAACTTTTGTGATGGTGTGTGTCTATCTCGGATACTATAACTTAAAAACCGATAAACCGATTTAAATGTAATTTGTGAAAAATCACATTATGGCATTAGGCCCTTACATTATGTTGGAGTTGGAGGCTGTGAGGATGTAGTAGGGAGCGTAAACTTTTTAAAATATCCGCCCCTCAGAACGACTTAAGGAATATCTGTATATTCTGTGTTTTTCATCTGCATATCATCTGCAAGTTGTCATTCCTTCGATACTCTATCCTCACTTTTATCAGAGCAACCATTGCTTAAGGGCATCAAATTCAAGTTGCTATGCACTACCCTGTATAAACCCTGTAGCAAATAGACAATGAACACGTTACGATGTTTCACTATATTTGCCTTGAACTGTCATTTTTGTTTTTACATTTCAGAACTGGACAAAATCCACACCAAACCAAGTTAAGAGCAAAAAAAGAAAATTTTTTGGACCACCAAGCCAAACGTAAGAATGACTTGATCCGACATTCGTTGGGATGCAACCAATGTGACTACAAGGCCAATAAGAAGTCCAATTTAAAAACACATCAGTCACAACATAAAAGTGCAAGTGAAATCAATTGGTTTAGATGTAACCAGTGTGACTATAAGGCCAAGCAGAAGTCTCAACTAAAATCACATTTGCTGCGGCATACAAGTGCAGACAAAATCAATTGGTTTTTATGCAATCAGTGTGACTACAAGGCCAAGCGGAAGGCTCAACTAAAATTACATTTGCTGCTGCATACAAGTGCAGATAAAATCAATTGGTTTATATGCAATCAATGTGACTACAAGGCCAGGCAGAAGTCTCAACTAAAATCACATTTGCTACTGCATACAAGTGCAGATAAAATCAACTGGTTTATGTGCGATCAGTGTGACTACAAGGCCAAGCGAAAGTCTCAATTAAAAACACATTTGCTACTGCATACAAGTGCAGATAAAATTAATTGGTTTAAATGCAACCAATGTGACTACAAAGCGAAACAGAAGTTCGATTTAAAAATACATCAGTTTCAACATCAAAGTGCAAGCGAAATTAATTGTCTGGAATGCAACCAATGTGACTACAAGACTATTAACAAGACCTGTTTGACAAGACATCAGTTACAACATAAAAGTTTAAGCGAAATCAATTGGTTTCGATGCAACCAGTGTGACTACAAGGCGAAGCGGAAGTTCAATTTAAAAAAACATCAACTTCAACATAAAAGTACAAGTGAAATCAATTGGTTTAGATGTAACCAGTGTGACTACAAGGCCAAGCAGAACTCTCAACTAAAATCACATTTGCTGCTGCATACAAGTGCAGATAAAATCAATTGGTTTTTATGCAATCAGTGTAACTACAAGGCGAAGCTGAAGTCTCAACTAAAATCACATTTGCTGATGCATACAAGTGCAGACAAAATCAATTGGTTTTTATGCCATCAGTGTGACTACAAGGCCAAGCGGAAGGCTCAACTAAAATTACATTTGCTGCTGCATACAAGTGCAATTAGTTTAAAAGCAAAAAGTGTGACAAGAGGCTAATAAAAGGTCCAATTTAAAAACACATCAGTTACAACATAAAAGTGCGAACGAAAGTGATCGCTTTGAGCTACTGCTTGGAGCAAAGGAAAAGTATGGCGAAAAGTCCGCATGGACAAGATCTGGCAAAGTCTATGCACTTAAGGACGGGAAATCGTACAAAATTCAGTCGGAAGATGATTTAATTTAATTTATCTACTTAATCATATCGATGGCTTGGTGCGACGGCTTCGTCGAACAGGTCGAGCCACACTCACGCTGCCTCAGAAGGATTGGCGTTGCCAAAGTTTACTGATTTTATGGGACTGGTTAGAATTTAATATTATAAGTTGTATTTAACTTTTTTTTTCATCATAATAAATTATTTTGAAATACGTATTATTGGGTATATACTTAATAGAGGTCTCACACGCTTAATACATTATCGAAATATCCATATGTAGGTATTTATTTTTACTAAAAGTATTTTTATTTTCCTATTTTTTCTATTAAAATAACAGCAGCAGGTGTATGCGCTTTTTTATCTGTTTTTATTAATATTTAATATGATGCTCCTTTGAATAAACGGAGAGCTATTGTAGGTACCTGTTTTAACTTTAAGACTCAACGATATACTTATAAGACATAATGAGAAACCAGTTGATTACTTTCGCTGACTTTATTTCTAGTTCTGTCATCTAATTTTGATCTATTTTCAGAATTTTTAACTTGAATTGATTAAAACATCGTGGGTGTATCCGAAACAAGTCTTACGATACCTCCGATTTTGCCGTTAATATTAATGAATTTAAAATTAGCTCAGATAGGTCAATTTGGGGTGGAGGGGTTGCTTTCTATTACAAAGTTTAAAAAAATAGATTTTCACAATTGCGAAAATAATGCGGCTGTTAAACAACTATGGTTCAGCACTAAGTTAAATGGAATAAAAGTATGTTTGGGTGGTGTCTACCGGGCCCCCAGTGTAAAGTTCACATTTCTTAATACATTGGAAAATGTGTTTAGCTTCCTAATAATGCAATTTGATTTTTTGGTGTTTGGAGGAGACTGTAATGTGGATCTATTAGCTCATCAAAACACCGCAACTCAACTTATCAGTTGCATGGATCATTTTGGGCTTGAGCAACAGGTGCCTGAGCCTGCCAGGGTCACTGAAAACTCTAGGACCCTAATTGATATATTGGTTGTGTCTGATTCTAGTTTGTGTAGGGACCTAGAGGTTCTTGAAATGGATGATATCTCGGACCATCATTCTGTATCAAACTACTACGCCAACGCCTATTCTCCATCTTCTGTCAGGCTTTTTTTGACTTATTGACCTTTGGATTGACTGTTGCCATTCTAGTTTAGGACGCCCTCTTTCTCTGCCATTCTAGGACCTGCTTTGGTAATCTTTCGTCGTTCATCCGTTGTACAAGACCGTACCATATCAGTTGTCTTTTAGTGTTGTCATCCGTTATGCTTCCCTCCATTTCGACACTTTCCTTTTTTGTTTTGTATTTTTCTTTAACGCGACAAATCTCTATTCCATACAACAGCATGCTTTTCGCCATTGTTTCATATATGTTAAGTTTTACATTCTTTTTTATCTCTCTGCTCCATAAAATACTGTTAAGACATCCAATAACATTTTTTGCTTTTACTATTTTTTTCTAGTTCTTTACAGTCTGTTCCTGTCTTATCAAATGTGACACCCAAGTATACGTACCCATTGTATGGAGATATTGTTTGTCCATTATCTAGTTTAAACTCACTTGATTCGTTTCCAATATATAGGTACTGCGTCTTATCCACGTTCACTCTTAACCCCCACTTTTTATATTCTTCCGTTAATTTTCTCATCATATACTCCGTGACTTCTTTATCATTAGCTACAATTACTTGGTCATCAGCGAACTGTAGTGTGTATATGGTAAGTCGGTCGTTAAGTTGTATTCCCATGCCATGTCCTTTACGTTTTCAGTTTTTCAAAGCTACTGCGATATATATTTTAAAAAGAGTTAGAGAGATACAATATCCTTGTCTTAAGCCTTTCGTTACCAGGAATTTTTTTGAAAGTCGATTATTAATTTTAATTTTAGATTTTGACCCTTTGTGTAGTTCTTTTATTGCTTTTATGTGTGTATGATTGATATTAGATTGCTGTAACACTGTCAATAATTTTTCTACTGCAACGGTATCATATATACTACGAGATCTGTCTGCACGAAACCCACTTGGCCCTTCTTCTCCTTGTTCATGAAAATCATTCTCTATTAGATCTCTAAGAATTCCAGCGTACAATCTACTTAGAGTACGGGTTACTGAAATTTCTCTGTAATTCTTACAATACAGCTCGTTTCCTTTTTGATTTGTTGAGGATATGAATGCAATTTTCCAATCATCAGGTACTGCATTGATTGATAATATATGTGAAATTTTCTAGTAGTTTTTCTGATGCATATTTGAGTATTTGAGCGTATATATTCTCCAGGTCCGCTACTTTTCCGAATTTAAGCTTTTTAATACTATTCTTTATCATTTTTCGATGATTGCTTCTGTCCATGTATTTCCATATCTCTAGTCAGAGAGTCTAACGGATATTCAATTCTCGTTTCCTGCAGCAGTCCCTTGTAGTGTTTTGTCCATTGTTCTGGTTTGATGATCTGGATGTTTACTTTTTCTTTTGTTGGGTTTTTACCGTAGAAATGAATTTTCATACTTCAGAACTCTGCCTACCTCCTACGTGTGCATTTATATCGTGGCATTTGCACTCGAACATTTCATTTTTTTCTGTGCGTATCAAATTTCTTTTCGTATTGTTATTTCTATTATCTTGGTATCCAACAGCTTCTTTGCTCGCTTCCTTCAAGCTTTTTATTATGTTTGTATATATCTCTTCAAATGAATGTTCTGTGTTTATTAATTTTTCATCTAATCGTTTCTGATACGATACAGTCTTTGCGTACTTTCGATTTCTAGACTTCTAAAGTTGTATTTTTGATTGTCTTCGATGCATTCTAGATTTTTATTTTCTCCAATACTTTTGTCCCTTTTTGTTTTTCTTAAAGGGAATAATATTTATGCTTTTACCAGATGGGGGTAAGATCCACAGGTAGCAATATAGCAATGATTGATTTAAGATTTCTTGTTGGCTGAATCTAGGTATATCGATGAATATCCTTAAAAAAAACATTATTTATTTTTAGGTTGTGGGTTTCACACCCATTAGTCTCAAGCCATTTTCATTTGTTACTTCTTCTCCCAAAAACTTTGCTTTGGGTTTGTCTACCAGTTCGATTATTAAAATCGCCAAGCATAATTATTTCCCTGGTATTACCGATTATGGTGATAGTATCATCAAGTTGGCCAAAGAACATTTGTTTTCTAGCTACTCTTTCGTCATCTGATGCATTTTGTATCATGCAAAACTTAAATTTAACAAAGAAAAGCCCCCACTATTTTAGGACGTAGAGATTTCTCAAATTTGCCTATTTAACATTAATTGGGACCAGTTGTTTACATTTATAGATATCGACGAAATTTTATAAATATAAACTTATTTTAATACTGTCATTCAACTCTTTGACCTTCATGCGCCGAACCAGATAAAAAAACACCAATTTCTTGATACTAAATTTAAAAATAACCCTAAACAGTTTTGAAAATTTATTAAATGGTTAAATATTCACGGTAATTCAACTGATAATAGCAACCTTGACATTAGTTCAGAAGAATTTATTTAACCAATAATATAGACCAAGAATTCATAAACAATAAGTATGTTAATAGGCGTCACTAGGGCCGTACTCAATCGTGTAAGTTTAGTCCAGCTTCTTGTGAAGAAGGCAAGACACTATTGTCAATTAAATCAGGTGCGCAGGGGGCAGCCGGTATAGGAATAAAAACATATACTGTACTCGGCGGAGGATTTTCGCCTTATCAGTATATTGCCAGCTTTCTCTAAAATAGAAAAAATAGTTGCTCGGCAGCTGACAGTATACCTGGAGAGCAAAATATCCTTCCGCCTTCTCAGTCCGGCTTCCGTCAGGCGCATAGCACGACCATCGCATTACTAAAAGTTTCGGATGACATCAGTCAATCTTCTGACAAAATTCATGCCTTGTTCTTCTGGACTACAGCAAGGTATTTGATACCTTTGGACTTTATGTAAAATTAACATTGCCCACTTTGAGAAACGGTAAAGAGCTGAGATTTGGAATTATGTACATACAGTACATAGATATATAGTTATAACAAATAAATAAAAAATAATGTCAAAATCTAACGAGTACAAAACAATTAGTCTTACTTCCTCGCACAACTAGTAAGAGCCCCGTTCCCTCAATCCAATTTGTTAATATAAAAATGGATGTAGGTAATCATACAAAAACAATTCCTCTCCTGTTAGAGTTGCAATTGCACACAATATTACCAATACCTCTATTACCAATGCAAAAATAAGTAAAAAAAATATTAATTTATTAATTTTTAAAAGGAAAATTAAAAAAGGTAAAACGTGATCGAGAATAGGCATCGTGAAAGTCAGTTTTGAAAATTCTTTCACAAATTTACTACTTAAAAAAACTCAACATTATCCAAATCCTTTAAAAAATTTGTGAAATCATTTTGATGTAAAAAAAGGCCAAGTGTGCCAAAATGGTTCATAGTTTTTGAATATAAATTTCAAAACGAAAGGTTCTCACTAATTTGGAAATGTTATTTAAACTTTACGACGGCTGCATAATTAAGTCTTAGGCACAATGCTACACGAATATATTACCAAATAAGTGAGAAGCTTTCGTTTTGAAATGTGTATTGAAAAACTTAGCTATACTTTGATCTCAATTCTTTATACGGAATACCATTTTCGCGGACTGTGCCTTTTTTTACATAAAATGTTTTTGTTATGATAAGTATACTGTAATCCGATTATTCATAATTTTTAAGTTATTTAATGCTTTTCATACTTCCATAAAAGCGTAAATAAGAAATTAGTTTTAAAAAAAATTGCATGTAAAAAACATATCTTTATATCTCATTTTTTACACGACCATCCCTGCTTTGAATGCATAAAATTCGAAATGTCGGACATGGACGGACAGTTTTGCTGTACGACATGATTCGCATAAGGCTAAATTTCATGTCTATTAAAAAAATATAGCTCGACGAGACCAGACAAGCAACTAATACATAGTAATAAAAAAAATGTAGGCAAGTGTAAATACCCAAATAGGACATTTTAAAATATTTCGTAAACGTACAATATAAACAACAAAGGAATAAAATATTAATTTAAAATACGAGGGTTGTCTTTTAACTTTTGTATATACAGCTGGAATAAAACAGTAGATGACTTTTAATGTCTTTATTGTTTCTCGAAGTATTCGCCACGAATATTAATGCACTTTTGCACGCACTCAAACTAGTTGTCAAAGCTGTAATTCCACTTGTTTGTTGGTACTGTCAAAATTGCATTCTTGAAGGCGTCGACTGCTTCCTCTGGCGAATCAAATCTTTCACCACGCAGTCAATTCTTCAATTTCGGAAAAGAATAACAAGGTCGGGACTTTATGAAGGATGGTCCAACAATTCGACGTTTTGTTGGGTTAAAAATTCAATGGTTTTTTGTGCTTTGTGCGAAATTGCATTGTCTTGGTGGAGGATGGTTCGGGGTTCGTTTTTCGAAGCTCAGTGATAACTTTCGGCAAACAAATGGTGATGTACCAAACGGCAGTAACAGTTCTTTGCTCTTCCAGAGAAACTGTTTGTATATGATCTGCTTTTGAGACAAATGTCGCGACCATCGTTTTGGATACACTTCGAAAATGGATGACTTTTGTTGCCTCTTCTTTATCTTAGAACACCCAAACAGACGACTGACGTTTATTTTCGGGTTCATATGAGTCAATCCTCGATTCATCACCACTGACAATAATGTTCACGTTTTTCGAGTTTCCTGCCGCAAAGCGGTCTTGAGTTTTCTGAGACGGTTAACGAATGTGCCCAAGTAACATTATTACCACTCAAGGTTTTATTAATTTGGTTCCTAGGTTATTTAGAGGGTGCTGTTATGGGTTTTAGGATCAATTTGGCTACATAAAGGTAATTTATATTGCCAATTACCTAAAGGAGTGTTATACAACCAAAAAGTGATTTATAAAGGGAGTATAATAAAACTGATATTCCTTCTGTTCCTTTTAGATACTTTTTGTTTTATTGATTTCTGATTTATAAAGATGGTCTTATAAAACCATTTTACCTAAAGTTTTTAAAAAGAAATAATTATAAACTTTGGTCATTTAGTTTTTTTCATTACTTTAGGTCATCACAAAAGTGTTTTATAATAGAGCTAAAAGGTTAGCTTATATCCTTTTGTTTTTATAGTTACCAGAAGTTTAAAAGTAAATATGATTAGATAGGCGGCCATATAGAACCTAGTTTCCTTAAGGTTTTTAAGAGTGGTAAATATAAACTATACTTTTGGTTTTTGCCATTATTTTTAGGCATTTTAAAAAGGTTTTATATGAAGGCTTAAAGGTAAACTTAATTCTTGTGTTAGAAGTAAGTAAATACTTTCGTGTTTTATTTTTTTAGGTATTTCTTGTAAAAATAATAGATATACCTAGGTACCTACCTATTGCAAGATTGATTATTTAAAGCCCAATAATTAATAATTGTTGAGTTTCCGTCCTCCTGGGTAGGACACCCAGGCCTAGATAAGGCCTATTTAGACGACCAATATAAGAGGTTGCCCTTCAACCTGCAGGCACAACGAATATCATTGCACTGGCCCTCTCGATTGTGTCGAAATTGCACGAAAAAAACATTTAAAAGTGTTCAATCATACGCTTTTAAACACTTTAAAAACAAATACAAAAAATTTAAGTGCGGTTATGTTGACTATGTTTACATTGTTCTTTTTTGTTGGTTTCATAAGGGTATTCAAAAATCCTAGTTGCGATACAGTAACAAATAAAACCAAGTGACCACTATAAAACCATAATGGCGTATATAAATTTATTTAAAAAATATTGTAAAGAGAAAATATTTATCTTTTTAGCAGTGTTTTTTAACAATAATTTTAATTGTGATTTATGTAAACCAAACAGACTTTTTTAATGGTGAATAGTGTAAATGATTTTTTTTTAAATTTTAAATATTTGTTATTTTGTTTTCAAAAAACTATTAAAAAGCATTCTTGAGGTGGCGCGCTTGTTTTGAGAGCTTTTCAGATACGATTTTATCAGAAAAATAAATCTGGCAGGCAATTTGATCATCAACAAAACGACAAACTCGGTATATTTTTATGTGATAAAATAATTTTGGGACTCTGACATTTTTGGCAATTTTGTGACCTAAATTATTTTATATAGCCATTGTGAATCTAAAATATCGCCATAGATTTTATAGGAAAACTTCTTTACTCTAAAGGTATTATGGTATTCAACAGAATCGCAAGGATACCAAATTACCAAATCTAGTTTTATAATAGGATAGAGGACGTTTCTGAGTTGCTTTTAGAACCTGGCATAATAGCTTTAGGCTCTAAAAGGTTCTATACTGGTGGAAACTAGAGGGCGAAGCTGGAGTTTATTTCTTATGGTTTTATAGTGAGTTTAATACATAGGTTGCCACCACCAATTGGGGAGTCCCATTTAGGAGGTCTAAGGGGTATATAAGGGTAATGGGAACGTGCTAGCGACCAAACATTGAAACTAATGGTTTTAAGGAAAGGCGCTGGCAACCTTTTAGCTTCTGCTATAAATAAAGAAATGTTACTTGTGTGGTATCCAGCGTGAAATTAATTTTCCTCCCCTAATTCTTCATGGAATTTTTGTTGAATTGAGGTCTTTGAAATCCCCAATCAAGCCTCAATCTCGCGATATCTTACATGTGGATCTTGCTTGATGAGCATGCGCACAGCATCGATGTTTTCCTGGGTAACAGCCGTTTTTGGTGCACCTGACTTTGGATCGTCGCTAATTCTAATCCGTGCACGCTTGAATTCTCCATACCAACGAGAAACTGTGAACTGATTTGGTGCTTCATTACCGTAAACATTCTTCAACAAGAGAAAAAAATACTACAAAACAAAGCGTTGAGAAGAAAGGCATGCGATTCTAACATTGATTAGGTTGCGACTGAGTTTACGATATGATGCAAGTGGAGGTGGAAAAAAAAGTGGTTAGCAGGTAGCTTGGTGATTCTTCCTTTTATCCGGTTTTATTATACAAATACTCCTACATACACCAGCGTCGGTGGTTTTTTATTCAACCTGTAACTCTCCTGCAACAGTATTTCACAGCGTAAGTTCACTCCAGATTCGCTTACTTCTCTATAAATTTTTTCGCAATTTTTTAAATATTGAATAAAAAATTTTCTATTGGTATATGTCTGTTTTTCGTATGCTTAGATTTCTAAAACTAACCTTTGTGATTTTTAATTTGGCTTGATATTGTACTACTACTATGTCGGTTTAGAACGTTTTTCTACATTCCTTGGATCCTGACAATCATCTTCCGCCAGGTTTTTTTGACTCATTGATCTTTGGATTGCCTGTTGCCATTGCAGTTTAGCTTGAGCTTGAGAGCACACACGTATACTAACAAAGGAAAATCAGAGATGACGAAACGGTTCTCGAATAGGCGGATGGTTCAAATCTAGCCGAAAGTAAAATCTTTCTTATCTTATTTTTCTTATTTATCTCTTGCCCTTATGCCACTAAATTTACCTCGTTATGTAAGTGAATATTTTATTCAAAACTGTCATTGTCCGAGACGAGCATATTAAGCAAAGGTCAAAAAAGGTCTAACTATCAACTTTTGTGATGGTGTCTGTCTATCTAGGATACTATAACTCACAAACCGATTTAAATGAAATTTGTGAAAAAAAATTGCGGCACCCATGGTTTAGGCCGTTACATTATGTTGGAGTTGGGAGCTGTGAGGATGTAGTAGGGAGCGTAAACTTTTTAAAATATTCGCTAAGGTGCCCCTCAGAACGACTTAAGGAATATCTGTATATTCTGTGTTTTTCATGTGCATATCATCTGCAAGTTGTCATATTCCTTCGATACTCTATCCTCACTTTTATCAGACCAACCATTGCTTAAGGCCAAATTGAAGTTGCTATGCACTACACTGTATAAACCCTGTGACAAATAGACAAAGAACACGTTACGATGTTTCGCTATATTTGCCTTAAACTGTCATTTTTGTTTTTACATTTCAGAACTGGACAAAATCCACACCAAACCAAGTTAAGAGCAAAAAAAGCCCACCAAGCCAAACGTAAGAATGACTTGATCCGACATTCGTTGGGATGCAACCAATGTGAGTACAAGGCCAATAAGAAGTCCAATTTAAAAACACATCAGTTACAACATAAAAGTACAAGTGAAATCAATTGGTTTAGATGTAACCAGTGTGACTACAGGGCCAAGCAGAAGTCTCAACTAAAATTACATTTTCTACTGCATACAAGTGCAGATAAAATCAATTGGTTTATATGCAATCACTGTGACTACAAGGCCAAGCAGAAGTCTCAACTAAAATCACATTTGCTACTGCATACAAGTGCAGATAAAATCAATTGGTTTATATGCAATCATTGTGACTACAAGGCCAAGCGGAAGTCTCAATTAAAATTACATTTGCTGCTGCATACAAGTGATAAAATTAATTGGTTTAAATGCAACCAATGTGACTACAAGGCTATTAGGAAGACCGGTTTGACAAGGCATCAGTTACAACATAAAAGTTTAAGCGAAATCAATTGGTTTAGATGCAACCAGTGTGACTACAAGGTCAAGCAGAAGTTTCATTTGAAAACTCATTTGCTGCTGCATACAAGTCCAGATAAAATCAATTATTTTAAATGCCATCATTGCACTTACCAAACCAAACGTAAGTGTGACTTAATTATGCATTTGTTGTGTCATAGAAGTCCAGATAAAATTATTTGGTTTGGATGCCACCTATGTGACTACAAGGCAAAGAAGAAGTCTCAAGTAAAATCACATCAGTTACAACATAAAAGTACAAGTGAAATCAATTGGTTTAGATGTAACCAGTGTGACTATAAGGCCAAGCGGGAGTCTCAACTAAAATCACATTGGCTGCTGCATACAAGTGCAGATAAAATCAATTGGTTTATATGCATTCAGTGTGACTACAAAACAAAGCGGAAGTCCAATTTAAAAAAACATCAGCTACAACATAAAAGTACAAGTGAAATCAATTGGTTTAGATGTAACCAGTGTGACTACAAGGCCAAGCGGAAGGCTCAACTAAAATTACATTTGGTGCGGCATACAAGTCCAGATAAAATCAATTGGTTTAGATGTAACCAGTGTGACTACAAGGCCAAGCAAAGGTCCAATTTAAAAACACATCAGTTACAGCATCAGTTACGACCACATAAAAGTGCAAACGAAATTGATTGCTTTGAGCTACTGCTAAGAGCAAAGGAAAAGTATGGCCAAAAGTCCGCATGGACAAGATCTGGCGAAGTCTTTGCACTTAAGGACGGGAAAACGTACAAAATTCAGTCGGAAGATGATTTAATTTAATTTAATTTATCTACTTAATCATATCGATGGCTTGACGCGACGGCTCCGTGCCACACTCATGCTGCCTTAGTAGGATTGGCGTTGCGAAGTTTACTGATTTTATGGGACCGGTTAGAATTTAATTTTGAATATTTTTGTTAAAGTATTATAAGTGGTATTTTACTAGGTCTCACACGCTTAATACATTTTCGCCATATCCATATGTAGCTATTTATTTTTACTAAAAGTATTTTTATTTTGCATTTTTTTTGTAGTTTTTCTTATTTATTTAATTTTATTATTTTTTCTATTAAAATAACAGAGCAGGTGTATGCGCTTTTTTATCTATTTTTATTAATATTTAATAAAATGATGCTCTTTTAATAAACGGAGAGCTATTCTAGGTACCTATTTTGACTTTAACGATATACTTATAAGACATAATAAGAAACCAGTTGATTACTTTCGCGCACTTTAATACTAGGTCTCTGTCATCTAATTTTGATCTATGTTCAGTATTGGGAGTTTAAATAATATTGTTTCATTAAAATTTGCGTGGAATTGCCCAGTACTGCGTTTCTATGCACCTCAATGGATTGGCCAGATTGACCCTTTTGTGCTAGGTGGAAAACTGTTTCCATCACCCTATATCGTTCAATCTATTTTCAGAATTTTTAACTCAAATGGATTATGACATCCTGGGTCTTTCCGAAACGTCTTAGGACATCCCCGATTTTGCCGTTAATATCAATGAATTTAAAATTATGCGCTCAGGTAGGTCAATTTGGGGTGGAGGGGTAGCTTTCTATTACAAAGTTTTAAAAAATGGATGTCCACAATTGCGAAAATAATGCGGCTCTTAAACAACTATGGTTCAGCACTAAGTTAAATGGCATAAAAGTATGTGTGGGTAGTGTCTATCATGCCCCCAGTGTAAATTTTTGCACATTTTTTAATGCGTTGTAAAAGGTCCTTAGCTTCGTAATACCGCAATTTGATTTTTTGGTGTTTGAAGGAGACTGTTAGCTAACCAAAACACCGCAACTCAACTTATCAGTTGCATGGATCATTTTGGGCTTGAGCAACTGGTCACTGAGCCTACCAGGGTCACTGAAAACTTTAGGACCCTATGATTGGTTGTACATATATGATTCTAGTTTGTGTATGGACCGAGAGGTTCTTGAAACGGATGATATCTCGGACCATCATTTTGTATCATGCAAACTTAAATTTAACAAAGAAAATCCCCCCACTATTTTTAAGACTTTTAGACTATTTAATATTAATTGGAACTAGTTATATATCGACGAAATTGTAACTTATTTTAATAATTATAATTATTAATAATTTGACCTTCATGCGCCGAATAAGATTAAAAAAAAACCTGCACCCTGGCGAATTTCTTGATACCAAATTAAAAAACAACCCAGAACAAGGTAGTGGTAGCCGTATACATCAATGTTTCAGTTTTCTTAGACATTTTTAGTACGGCATAACCAAAATGGATGGAAAGGCGATGAAATGAAATTGATAAAATCTGAAAAGGAAAAATGAAATGTGGACTTTAGAAACTAACTGCAGTTTAATTCAATGCCGGTAGGGGTATTTTCCCTCGAAGTAGTTGTTTCTGTTGGTTTCACAAAACTTATGCTCTACACTGAGCTATCGCCTACATTCACCTGAGGATGGCCCAAATAGTCGAAACTGGTCCGGTCGTGGATTGGCATGGGTCACTTGTTCCTGACTGTCAGGACGTGTTCCAGACAGGGATCACTCGTATCCTTGTGACCGACGTTGGAGATAGTGAAAACCAAACAGTTTTAACAAGTTCCCAACGAAAGCACCAAGCCATCAGTAAAATTCAATGCCGGTAGGGGTATTTTCCCTCGGAGTAGTTGTTTCTGTTGGTTTCACAAAACTTATGCTCTACATTCACCTGAGGATGGCCCAAAAGGTCGAAACCGGTCCGGTCGTGGATTGGCATGGATCACTTGTTCCTGACTCAGGACGTGTTCCAGACAGGGATCACTCGTATCCTTGTGACCGACGTTGGAGATAGTGAAAACCAAACAGTTTTATTGTAAAATTTAGTTTTTATCAAAATTTACCTTTTTGTTTTATTCTTTAATTTTGGTTTATCTGGTGCGGTTAAGTGGTTTTAAGGGTGATTTTCGGTTCGTTTCCAAACTAAGGTTCCTTTTGAGTCTGTCTATACAAATGTGTTATAACTTTGTTTCTTTGATTGTTTACTTGCACAAAATGATGCAAAAAATTTTTGAAGTTGGTTAAGTCAGTTTTTTATGAAATCCATGGATTTCGCTCATAACAAAAACTTTTTTTAATAAACTTTATTTTGAACTGTTTTTTTTTAAGTTTTTATTATTATGTCTTCGAATTTAAAGGAAACTTGGAAAAATATATTGCAGTTCAAAATAAAATAAAAGTCAGGGAGTTTAGGAAATCCAACCACAAGAAATGGTACTTTAAAAACATACATGTCCTTGGGATTTTAATATTTCCCGGATGATTTTGTTCCTCCAATAGAATTAACATTCCCAAGGAACAAGCTTACAAAATTTGTACAAATCTCCAAAAACCATATTGTAGTTATCATGCCATTTGCCCCCAAAAATAGCTCTTTTTAAAGAATCTATGAAATCTCCTAAAAACAAGTCATTAGCGTTATTAAGTTCCTATATATCTATGACTTGAACTTAACTATAGAAAAATCGTTTATTTCTTTTTAATTAATGGATGTGCTGACCACATACTATCATTCAGTTTATTAAAATACCGGCTGGGGCAAAAAAAACGGACAAAATATTTTTCGTTATAACACTTAAACTATGCCACCGATTTTATTGGAAAAAAATTGAGGTTTGCAGAAAATTAATCAGGATTTTGAGCAAAACTAATTTTTGTCCGTCGCACTATGGTCCGAGGGATCAATATTTTGGCCAAAAATAGACTTTTGCAGTTAAACTCTCTAATCACTTAAACGCAAATCAATAAAGAAGTCTGAATTGCTAATATACAATTAAAAAATATTTTTTAATACTCCCCCACTCTTGCCACCACCATTTTCGTGATTTATACTGCGTAAAAGCCCTTTAAAAAAGTGTATTATTTTTAATATGGTCTGCAAATTACACAGCTTCACAAAAAATTATAAGTTGTAAAACTCAGAGGGTAGACCCCTCCAAATTATCCTAATTTTGGTGCATTGAATCCAGTTCCCTAAAAAAAAATGTTTCAATTATCGAATTTGCCCCTATTAGCCCCCTCCCCCTGGGGGGTGTAAAATTTGATCTATTATACAAATCAAAAATATATATATTCTTAAGTATGTTGGTCCGCAGAACTAAAATTTAAGGATTAAAAAGTTTTGTAACCATTCAGTAACCCAATTCCCCATTTTACTCCGTTTATTTGGGGGTCAAAACTACTTTTTGAATGGACATGAACAGTTTATCATGGAAACATTTCTATTTGCTAAATTCAACGAAGACAATAAAAAAAATTATTCACTTAATTATCCTCCAAGTCACTCTTAGCACAAAGGCGTATCCGGGGGGGGGGGGAGAAGGGCAAACTGTTGAGCTGTTCCCCTTTTTAACCAGGTTTTTTAAAATAGGACATTGAAATTCAATTAGAATATGAATTCCCCCCCCCTCTAAATTAAGAAGGCCATGGAATTCAGAAACCTGCCCCCTCTTCTGTTTTGGGTTGGATACGACCTTGCCCCAGCAATCTTTTTTCCTCCCTGAGAGGAGAAGCCGTAGACACTAAAATAAAAATTCATATAGAAGTTTAATCGTGCCTATAGTAAGCCATACAAAATTTATTTATAGACTCCCACTCCCACGTCTCCCCCTGCCAGGGGACAGTTTTTCTTGTTCTGGTTGGATTTAGCGAATACCTAATATTGCATTAAAAACTTTTAATGTTCCTAAAAAATTTTTACCTCCACATACACGGTGAAAAAGAGAGAATGAATCCGATGAATGATTTAAATTGAGGATAAATTTATATTGATCATCATAGTTTAGTTTGGGGGGTAATAGGAGCAAGTTAAATAATTAAAACCTATTTTTTTTGTTTCACCACCTTAATAATTTTTAACCTAGTTAACCCCCTACCATTCTAAATTGTTCTTTTCCTCCCCCAGTAAAAATTATTCTATATATGAATTTAAATGCCCCAAATATCCCAAAACCGATGTTAAATGTTTGCAATTTCTACTAATTTCCTTTCTATTTTGGCGGCCATCTTGAATTTTTCCCTTGTTTTTTAAAGTTCATTGCTAAGACAGGAGTTTTGATATCTATGATTCATTTTGCTTCTTTAAAGGTACTTTGCTCATTACTATCTATATAGAAGACTCACGGAAACACAAATTAAAATGCACTAGAATAGGTACTCTGTGTTTATCAAAAATATGTACGGTCAGGTTTAATAACGAATTTGGAGACTATCGCACCTTTTCGCACCAACAGTGTATGTACCCCGGAAAGTACATATCAGGACGAAAATATTTTTACAAAAATTAATATGAAAGTTCGTGAAAGCTTTTTTGTTAGTCCAATGAAATATCGAGAAAAAAAATTCATACACTTCCGGCACAATTTTTGTATCATTGGTATTTAAAGAATAAGTTTAAAATCCCTGTGACTAAAATTATCAAAAAATAATCTACTTACCTTTGGTTAAAAAAGACATTTTTAAAAAATTTTATAACTCTTCGCACTTCTTAGAAATAGCATATTAAAGTTAGTCAAAAATAATGAACCATAAAAAACCAATTGCTGATTGTCAGGAAATGTCAAATTCAAACAACGATATTTCGAAGCCTGCTTTGGCAATAAAGCCAATTATGCTGGAATTTTAAGGTGCCATTATTTAGCATTAAAAAATATGTAACCAAATAGTTTTATTGTTAAGTTAGTTTTTGCTATTTTTGGCCAAAATATTGGAGTTTCAGACTAAAGTGCGTCGTCTTGAAAGCCCAAGACGGCGCACAAAATCATGCTTAACCTTTTAAATTTGCTTTTTTATATTTATGTTCCTGTTTTTTTTTTGTTTTTTTTTTAATTTTTAAAAAAATCCTACTTTAGCCAATTACGAACGAGGTACAAATCATTAAAATTAGGTGAATGGTGCCCAAAAAATTAAGTTTTGTTTTAACCATTTTTGAGCAGATTATACGATTACCTTCAATTCTGCGCCATTCATTTCCTCTTAAATTAATTGTTACTGAACCGATTTTCCTAAAATAAAAGGCATCATGGCAAAAATTGACTGCTCTTTAAAGATCACTATCAAAATTTGTTACCTTTTTAAAATCCAAGATTGCGGTGAGAATCAAACTTGACCTATTAAAGGGGCTCGTTTATTCTTATGCTTGACTTTCTCCGCCACACAAAACAAGGTTTAAATTATTAAAATTAGTTTAGTAGTTTTGGAAATATTAATTTTTATTTTAAACCGATTTCAATTTAATGAAAAGTATCATAGTGAGAATCGATTGCTCTTGGGACATCACCATAACAATTTTCGTCAATTTTTAAATCCAAGATGGCCGACTAAATAATATTTGGATAAAAAGCCATTATTATTATTTATTTATCGCTATTTTTAGTTCCGAGGAATTTTTACCCCCTATGCAAATGCAAAAAAGAGGAAAGCGGGCTATAGTTTTTCATTAAAATTAGTTCAGTAATAAGGAATTTATAAGCAAAGAAATGCAAACAGAATTAAGAATCACGGAAATAAGCTAGAAACGCAATTCACGGTTTCTTTGTGAAAGGCTTTCGCGGCCATCGTCCAATGGTGGGTGTGCTTTCGGGCTGTTCGGCCGTCGTCGTTGGAAATTCGTTCTCGACGTTTCGCCATCTCGAGTGGATGGCATCTTCAGGAGATGTTGACTGTTTGTCGGCTTCTCGAAGACTGGACGCAATTTTAAGTTTGATTTACTATTTGTGAATTTTAAAATTTTAACTTAGTTGCTGCTTAAGAAATTTTATATTTTTTTAAATAAATAATAAAATATTAATTTTTTTAATAATTAAAATTTTCTTAAAAACAAACAAAAAAATACTTGACTTAATAAAGTATACGTACTTACCATTAAAAAAAAACTAATACGAAGAGGTTTTTGTTCCTCATTAAAAACATAGCCCTACACAGTTGCAATAACGGACAATAACTTGATATACACACTTATGATAATTCAAGAACCCCGCTGTATATTTTTTCACTTAACATTTTTTAAGAAAACGTAAAATCTTAGAATGCTATAAAAAAGTAATGATATGTATGAAGTAAGTAAGAATTTAATCAAAAATCTTTTACGCATACAATAAAAGCTTCTAATTTAAGTATCTTGAAAACCGTTGCTCTAAGCGACATCTAAAAGCTATAACTTTTTGACTTAAAAAAATTAAAATAATAAATGTTTTTAATAGAATCTTTCGCGGAACAAAAATTTTTGAATTTGAATTTATTTTATTTAAATACAGTCTTTTACATTTTACAAAAACTTCTATTCCTATTATTAATAACAATGTTTATCAAAATAACAAAAACGTTAGACCTAATTTAAATTTAAATAACGGTACCGACTTAGAGAACAACCTGTATATTATTTTTTTTTAACAAAATTAAATTGTCCATGCCCAAAAACCACTAAACCCAATTTTTTAGGCAAAATTAGTAATTAGTAGAAAGAATTGAAGAAAGTATCATACATAAATTAGGCATATCACTCACATGCAATAAATACTTTAAATGCAAAAATCTCAAAAACCGTTGCTCTCAGCGACTTTAAAACAGTATAACTTTTTTACATAAAAAGAATGGAAAAACCATTATTTTACATAAAAACTGGTATATACCGAGGCACAAGAAAAATACACTGATTTTTATGCAATGGCAGTGGTCCAAAGAACACCCTGTACATTGTACATCAAATTTTTCAACGGAATCGTCTTGCCAATTTTAAAAAAACTCACAGGCTGGTTAGTTTTTGCAAAAATATTAATTAGTAAAAAAGTTACTAAAGAAAATCAAATTGAAAAAATAAAGTTTAACACCCTGTATCTCGGTTAATACGAACTTTTGGACTAAGGTAAGTATGGCTAAATCGTAATATTTTGACCCAAGGAATCTACAGTTTAACGATGTACCATTAGTTCTGGGACACCCTGTATAAGATCCGAACACCGGTCTATTCTATCCACCGTGTTGGATGGTTACGTATCGTATTGAACTTGGTTACCTTACCTGCATTTTGCTGACCACATGGTCACAACCAAAAACGTTTCCTTGCATCTGTCATTGCTTGTTTGTTTACATGTTTTTTTAAGGTTAGTTGTTGTGTTAGCTTTTTTCTGTGATTTTTTCCATTTTTAATTGGTGTTCTGTGATTTTTCGTGTGAAGCTGGAAGACCGTCTCAGAAGACACGCGATGTCGAAGGAAACTACCTCCTCAGAGGAATCCTTTTTTACAAAATCACTCCTAGAAAAAGATTTCCATCTGCTGACTAACAATCCAGAAGAAATTTTCCAAAAGCGAGATGACCAGGCGGCGGAACTTTCATTATGTTCACATATTAAAAGGGAAACATCTCCAAACTATGTCAATCAACCTGAATGCAGCCAGTGGGGTGAAAGAATAAGACATACATCTAGTTCAGACAAAATAAAAGTCAAAGAAGAGTTTTCAGAATTCGGTGCTGATAATCTGTAAGTAGACACAAGAGAAAGAGTAAAATAGTTTTTGAAACAACAAATTTTGAAAACAGTGCAAGGGGTGATCAGCTGCCCACAGTAGGTGTACAAATTTTTCTACAGGACCCCACAGGAATATACAGAACTTCCACAGGACTATACAGGACTTCCACAGGATCTCCACACGACTATACAGGATTCTGAGGGTACTGGTGCCTAAGGGGTGCCCTAAGCATGATTAAGTACTAAGGCCGGCAAAGGCAAATCGGCTCTCTAAAAAACATGAGAGTTTCTATGTGATGACCTTTGTTTTTTTTTGGTCACAAATTTTTTTATGGGCTCCTTTTCAGCCACAGGACTATACAGGACCCCACAGGCAGGACTATACAGGACTATACAGGACATGTATAGGACTATACAGGACCAAAAATGTATTTAAGTCCTGTAGGACAGTGTACAAATTTGGTTCAGCTGATCACCCCTCGAAACAGTGGTTGATAGTTGGTTGACTGACCCATGGGCGAGGTCCACAAATCTAGCAAGTTTTGATAAAAGAATTTTTTTTACAATGGTTTTTCAAAATTTTTTAAATTAAAAACACACTCTTTACATCCATCACAGTTAAGTACCTGTTAGGGCCTGTAAATTATGTAACACTCTAGGGGGGAGGGGGGTTTGGCCTTGCGTTATACTCAATGTTTTTTAATGTGTTTTTTCTTGAAAATGCATTAAGAGGGGGGAGGGGGGGGGGGTAAAAAAATCTGAATTTTTGTGTTAAGGATGTGCCCTTATTTACTGGTAGTAAGCAGCACCTACTCCACTGCCAACATAACACAAAAACAATTATAATTTAAAGGACCTAAACAAAATAAAAATATTTGACATGCCTATACTGCTGTCCTAAGAGTAACACCTATATTTGAAAAAAACCAAAAATGTGACTATTGGTTAAGACAAACTATAATAATATACTCACTCTATTGTTTATACTAATGTAACAAATCATACAACTATAAAAAGTATTTAAAAAGTTATTTCAAATTTTCTTTTTTCCATAAGCCACTATGTATTTTTAAACATTCATACGCAATTTACTCTATTTCATTTAAAATTCAAATACGGGGGTCTTGCTTAGCAGGGCAGTATAGTTGTTACTTATTTTTTTTTATTTTGCATAAAATGAAGCAAAAAACTATATTTTTAAGCAAAAATATCAATCTAAAAATTTGTTCCTGGATATTACAGGTGCATGTAGCTACACCCCCTATAAAAGGTAATTCAAACAAAATTGATGTGGGAATTTTGTACTAAGGTAAACTGAACAGTCTTTGACACATTTAGACTGTTTTTTCAGTAAAACATGAATATAAACTGATACCTAAACTTAAGGCTGCTTTTATTTGCACTAAAAGATGTATTAGGATTTATGTGAATAATCAAAATGAATCAAAAGCAGTTTTAGCAAATTCATAACTTTTTCTGATAAGTAGAAAAAAAAGCAAATTGCAATTATTGAAATCCAGTTTCACATCCAATTATTGACACCCAGTTATTGACACTTTAATAGATGCAAATTAATTTCACTTCAGTCAGTGTTTCTTTTTCAAAAAAAAGTATTGACACTTGAGAACTTCATTTTCTTTTAAAAACTTCTCTAGTTGATTACCTTTCTAACGGTATGCTACACATTGATAAAAAAAAACATTTCTGCTTTAAAAGACGGATATTCCGTAAGAATGGCGAGACTCGTTCGGAATTGGTAAGAAAAACAATTTGATGTTTATGATCGTTTACCTACTTAAACAAAAGTTAAACTTTTAACAATAATGTATTGTGTTCTTTATTTATAAATTTTGTTCGAAACGATCTTAAACATCAAATTGTTTTTCTTATTAAGTCCGAACGATTATTGTCAGTCTCACAGATTATCCGTATTTTAAAGCAGAATTGTTTTTTAATCAATGTGTAGCATACCGTTAGAAAGGTAATCAACTAGATAAGTTTTTAAAAGAAAATGAAGTTCTCAAGTGTCAATACTTTTTTTAATTTTTAATTTTGAAATTGATTTTCTTTCACAAAATCACTAATGTTCTTTAATAAAAAACCTCATATGTCCCTTTGGTACATAAATTTTAACAAATCTATTAATTAGTTGAAGTAGTAGCATAAAATTACAGAATTTAATTAATTAAAAAAGCTTTTCCAGACATTAATAAAAAGCTTACGAGGGTTTAAAGGAGGGATTTTGGGTAATTTGAGAAAAAAAATTAAAAAATTCATATCTCTTTAGCCGTGACTCTAAGGACCCAAGTTACAAGATTGAAAAGGTAGGAAATGACCCCAGCAATATTTCAAAAAATTTTGACGGTTCATGTGCCGAACACCCTGTATATCAGTAGCACATCATTAGATAGGTCTTCAAAATACCTTTAAAACGAGCTATCGCTCAATGTGATAGCTATGATAGTTTTCAAAATATTTCTCATTTTCTATGAACCAAAAATGATAACTAGGTACTTTTGTTTTTTTTTTGATAGAACCCATAGTTGCCGCATTCTGAAACATGGCGAATATCTTGCGAAAACATCAAATAAAAAAATATATATTTTTTAAGAAAATTAAATATTTATAGGTATTAGGGTTTTCAGAATATTTAGCTTTTTGTAGGGACTTGTAAAGACCAAAATTTTCAATTTTGTGATTTTCAAAAATCGATAAAACAAAAACTACTGATCAAAAAACTTCTAAGATTTTGGATTTTCGAGTTTTTTTGTAGATAGAATAAGTGTGTCAAAAATTATCAAAATCGGAGAGGGTCAAAACAGAAATCGCCTTTTTTGTGGTTGATTTGATATGGATTTAACGTAAAGTATTATACATTTTTGCCTTTGAATGTACACCTGTTCAATTGGGGCTTTACAGCAGCAATTTAAAATTTAGGTGCCATGTTGTGTTAAAGTGAGGGTCTAAATTTCAAGGTGGCAATCGGGATATTCGGATTCAGCGGGGTCAAAATAGGGGTTCATATATGAACCATTTGCCAAAAAGTAATATAAAATGCTTCTAAAGAGTGGATTTTTCGAAATCTTGCCTTAACTACATTCGTTTTGAGTTATTATATCTTGAGTGTTCTGTAAGAGATTTATCAAGTTTTTTGTTTTGTTATTTTGCAACATTTTCTGGCGGTTTAGGAGAATTCCCACAATTTTTATATTACACTTTTTTTGATATTTTATTATAAGCTTAGTCCTTGGTTAAAATGTGCAGAAACACTGCACAATCCCTTAATAACGTTTTTTTAAATATTTTATCTTTTTTTTTCAGGCAGCCAGATGGTAATTTACTTGACTCATCAACAATCAGTGTAAAATCAGAAGTTGAGGAGTTTGAACTGAAGACTGAAGAAATCAAACAGGAAGAACTCATAATAGATGACAGCTCATCTGAGTAAGTAAATTTAAGAAGTAATTTAAGACAAAGGATAAATCAAGGGCATCTTACTGGCCAACATTTGTATGGTGTCCCAAATTCGGTTTTTTTGAGGGGTTTTAGGTTTCTGGGGTAGATAGCAAAAAAGTGACCCCCCACTAGGCTCAATTTTCAAGAAAATGTTAAGGGCAAAAACCTCATTTTGATATAGCAAACCGTTTTTAAGATGAGCATGAAGTTAGCGAAGCACCCATCGCAAATGGAATCGACACTCGGTGGTTAATTTGTTGTTAATTAGTTGTGGTTCGGTTAGATTATAAATTAATTTTGTCGCTCTTCTGACCGTTTTTTTGGGTGCTTCGCTAACTTCATATGAAGTTAGTGAAGCACCCTATATATGGCTTCGCTTATATATGGCTTCGCTAACTTCATATGAAGTTAGCGAAGCACCCTCGTCAAAAATTGATTTAGACATGACCTGTCGAAATCGAATGTGGTGGATAATTTGCCGCTAATTATTCGTTAATTAGTTGTGGAAAAACTAATTTGATCGCGTGTATTTTTGAGTGTTTTTTTTGGTGCTTCACCAACTTCTTATGAAGTGGTGAAAATGGCTTTCGATATCGCCTATCGAAATCTAAGATAGTGTATAGTTTGCCTCTTATTAGGCGTTAATTAGTTGTTTGTAAATTAATTTTGTCGCTTTTCTCTTTGTGTCTTTTTTTGAATGCTTCGCTAGCTTCATATGAATGTAGCGAAGCACCCTCGTCAAAAATGGCTTGAGACATTACCTATTGAAATCAAACACAGTGGATATTTTGCCGCTAATTAGTCGTTAAATAGTTGTGGATAAATTGATTTTGTCACTTTTATTTATGTGTATTTTTTTGGGTGCTGTGCTAACTTCATATATTCATCAAAAATGGCTTTAGGCAACACCTATCGAAATGGAGTAGGGTGACTAATATGCCGTTAATTAGACGTTAATTTGATTAATTTTTCCACAACTAATTAACGGCAAATTATCCACCTAGTGGCGATTCGATTTGCGATGGGTGCCTCGCTAACTTCATGCTCATGTTTTTAAGCTACAGGGCGATTTTTGAAAAGTCGTTTTCCTGTAAATTGCTTTTTATAAAAAATATAAAGAATCTTACTGGCAAATCGAATGTTTTCTGTCGCTTTTAGTTTTTGAGATATTACATAAAATTGTTATTTCTTTATTTCTATGTACTTTGTTATATTGTGTATTTTTATTTTATATTTTAATTTCTTTACTGGCTTCTAACTATTTTAAAATCTTATTAATAAATGATTTAACCATAAATAGGTAACTAATGAGAATGGGGTTATCCTGTAAGAAAAATACTCTGCCAATATATGGGCACCTAAGCTCACACTAGGTACTATAGTTATAGTGTATGTGTAAGCTAATATAACTAAAAACTGAAATATATTCATTCAACTCCAGACTCAATTATCTTTCGTTTGATACCACACAAGCCATGTTTTGACTTAAACTCTAATTTTTTAAATCTACTCACACCCTTTTTTTTTAAACTAAATTGTATTTTGTTTCACTCCAGACTTAATTACCTTTCGTTTGATATCACACACGCCATATTTTCACGTTAAACTCCAATTTTTGCAATCTACCCCCACCCTTTTATTTGGCTTGCGTTCGGTGGATTTTGTTCATTTTTAAATGGGACCATCCCGACCCAAGACCCAGCCTAGGTACCAAATTTCATTCAAATCAGGCAAGCGGTTTTTGAGTTATGCGGGTTGGTCGTTACAGACAGATAGACGGCGCGACAAAAAAGTTTCAAAATCTTCTAAAGCGCAAAGATATATAAAAATTTTTAAAATCGGAGCAACGTTTTTTTCTCGAAAAAATTAGCTAATATCAACTTTTAGCAATATCCTGAAAACCACAAGTTACAGATAAAATTCAATTTGACAGTTGGATTTAAAAAAAAATGTTGCAAAAATCTAAGAGATAGATTTTATGGATTTTTCAAGTCTTATTTTGCAATAAAAATATATAAGGTATTTTTCATTAAAAATATGCAAATATCTCAAAATCAAAAAAACGTGTGGATATTGTCAGTATATCGACGATATTTAGTGTGATACGTTATTTTAAACTACATTTTAGACTGATTTCAAAAAACTAATAAAAATAGGGTCATTCCAAAAATATCAACTTTAAGGTATAATTAATTCCGGTTCAAAAAATCGAAAAGTGAAGCTATCATAGCTTGATTTGGAAATAATGGCAAATTTAAATTCGCAGACGCAAATTTACAGGTGCGCATGCGTGTGTTTTGGCACGTAGATATACTGCTGCAGTGTGAGTGGACGCCATATTTGTCGTTTATTAACATTTTGCGGTGTTTTGCGTTTGTCGTGTAAAATTGTGTTTTTCTGTGACATTTTTGGCCGGTACTGTATAAAAGAGTCGAAGAAAGAGTGTATCGGATTTGCATTGTCTTTATTTTGTGTTTTGTGCTTTTGTGTTTACATAATCTAAGCTGCTGAATTTAAGAATATGTATAAATTAAAAGCGATGTCTAAACGAAAAGCTTTTACAGTTGAGGAGAAAGCTCATAATTTTGTATACAAATGTAAATTAGGTATGTACCTACATACATGCATAATACATATGTGCATAACACATAACATTATATGTACATATCCGCAGTTACATACAGTGTCCCCCATAATGTTCGCAACATATGGGAAAAATTTTTATTTGTATGTTATGGAAAAAAAATTATATATGATCAATCCTGCTTGTTGAATTACCTAGAAAGACATTTTGACATTAGTCACGTGATCACTGTCACGACGGCAAATTCAAAAAATTAGTCATGAAAACCCAAAAAGTGAGGTTAGATGGCAAAATATCAAAAAAAGTTATTTGAAAAAAGTGATTAGAATGTCATTTTAGGGTCCTCTATGAAATTTGGAGCAATAATAATACAAAATAAGAAATACCCTATTTTTGGCCCCAGCCTTGTTATAAATTAATTTTATTCAGATTTTATTATTGAAATAGTTCAAGTAACGCAATATTTAATAGGCAAAGGTAAAATGATTCCAAATTCGTTATTAGTCATTCATAAAAAATTAAATAAAAATATCCGATTGGCACATGTACGTTTCTTGTCGCAATGGCCTTTTGTTTTGACAGTTTGGAAGGTTTCCGTGAATTTAGTATTAATACCACAATGGAAAAGAACAACGTCATTGATATTATTTATTTAATATTTTATTAAAGTTTATTATTAAATAATTAATGATGGGGTTCTTTCTATTGTGGTATTAATATTAAATTCACGGAAACCTTACAAACTGTCAAAAAAAAGGCGATTGCGACAAGAAAGGTACATGTGCTAATCGGATATTTTTATTTAATTTTTTATGAACGACTTCAATAAAGAATATGGAATCATTTTACCTTTGTCCATTAAATATTGCGTTACTTAAACTATCTCAATAATAAAATCTGTTTAAAATTAATTCATAAGGCTAGGGCCAAAAATAGGGTATTTCTTATTTTTTATTATTATTGCTCGAAATTTCACAGAGGACCCTAGAATGACATTCTAAACACTTTTTTCAAATAACTTTTTTCGATATTTTGCCATCTAACCTCACTTTTTGAGTTTTTATGACTAATTTTTTGAATTTGCCGTCATGACAGTGATCACGTGACTAATGTCAAAATGTCTTTCTAGGTTATTCAACAAGCAGGATTCCATAACTTACAAATAAAAAATTTTCCCATATGTTGCGAACATTATGGGGGACACTGTATATGTATGCTCATCTGAAAATATTCTATGTTTTTAACTTTTCTTAAAATAAGATAGTTTTTAATGAAAATTTGAAGAGATATATGTTATACTTTAAAGCTTACTTTTAACTTAAAAAAACTTTATTTTAATTAAATACAATATAGGACGTAAACGTTATAGTTGAACGTGTACTTAAGAACGATTCTAAAGAGAATGACTTAACAATACAATGGTTTTAGCTTATATAAAGAAAAATTTCTGATTAAGCAATGGAATAATTCCTTGATATTCTAGATTTAAACTTCTTAGAACTAAAGTGCTGATTTGGCAGAAATGCACGTGTTGTTTATTCCATGGGAGACGCAAGTCAGCAGAATGGGCTTCTTATCTTGGAAGATTCTCGGGTTTCTTCTAAGTGTAGGCAGGATATTTTCATATAACATATATAATCACTTTTTCGTAATAAAAATATATAACCCAGTTTGTTACCTTTTTTCTTAATAACAACGCTCGGTTATAACGACCGAAATTAAGCGCTCCGTTCAATGTCGTTATAGCCGATATTCACTATACAGTTTAAGCAAATATTATACTGACTATGCAATATTTTTGGATAGTGTTTTGCTTTTTATCCCCGATCCCTCACCTTTTATTCCTGATTGTCACTTTTCGTCGCCTATTTTCCTAAAATGAGAGATAAAAATTGCAAGTACTTAATAGTATATTATATAACAAGGGATAAAAGTGGCACATTTTATCCCGAGGCGAAATATATTTATCCCAATCGGTGGGGGGGCTAGAATTTGTAAAGGGATAACTTTTTTCACTAGTTATATACGCTATTTTTCGCACTTTGACCTTTTTTCCGGGTTTTTTTCATAAATTTGTAAGCAATTATTATTCTGACTATGCGACACCAGGTACTATACTAAAAGTATAACTACCACATGACTCATAAGCACCTCTAGAATCACTTACTATGTAAACATTCAAATTGTTTTTACTTTTTATCCCAGATATGTCAAATTTCATCGCGCTCCTTGATCCGTCACTTTCATCCCCAAAATGCAGGATAAAAAGTGCACATTTGTAACGGTATATTTTAGACTTTGCTATAACCTAGATTTTACAATGATTTGTTTCCCACTATACGAGGTTTTCCTACAAAACAAACCAACATCGTTAATTAGTGAGGTTATTAGAGAACCCCTAATAAGTTTTTCTTCTACACTTTACTGTGAAATCTAGAACCCACTAACCTTCAAGAAAACGCACTTTACATCACAACTTTAATTTTTTTAGCACTAGGTAATATAGGCTGTCTGCTTCTGAGCCCGTAATAATGTGGAAAACTGTGGAATATTGTTTACATATCTGCTATAGTATTTTGTTGATAAGCTTAGGGTGACTTTGCTTCTTACAGTATGGACTCCTAAAATATTTATAAATATATGTTGTTCCTTTTGTCATCACCTTATTTGGCGATGAATTTTTTTGGTGACAGAGTAAATCACTAAATACACTGACTTGCCTTTGGTGCGAATCTCCATGGAGTAATTCCACGCCAAATCATCCAATGGGGGTAGCTGCCATGTCACGAAAAAATCCAAATTTTGATAATATGTATTAGTGTCCTTAGGAATACCAAATTAACAAATTTTAATTTTTAATGTCGCCTCCCGTATTTTACAAGTAAAAAAAAGAAGAAAATCAGTTGTGGCCTTATTTTTCTTATTTCTATTGTATTAAATCTTATGTAAAAACAAATTTGACGGAAGAAATCTTTAATATTGGTTGGATAATTCTATACAGAAAAAAAAATTAACCTTATTTTTTTGACATGGCAAAAATAGTTTTAAAAAAATAGTAAATTTTATGATTTTCTCGATTTTTAATTATTTACACCGGTGCGGAATATGGTCCATCAAAAAAAAGTCTATACGCACATTAATGCTCAGTGGCTTGACTATCATACAAGGCAAAAGAAAAATTTCTAGGTCTATTGCTTTCAGAAAACTAAATTTTTTAAAATTGGAAAAACCCCAAAACCCTCAGAATTGGCAACTTTTGACTAAAAAAATTGTCATGTCTATCTGTCTATTAAAACTTCGCTTGTGCGTTGTTTTACTTGATAATGTATCGTCTAAATAAAAGTAAAATAAAAAATCTGGGTCTATCATTTAACCATCAACTTTTAAGCTATTTGGTTAAAGCATGTAAAAAATAATATTTTTTTATTGAGTCGCAAAAGGAAAAAAATTATGTATAAAAATCATCGTTAGGGGATCTTATTTATAGCCACATACGGTTTTGTGTGAGATCCTAGTTTGTGGGTTCAAGTCCCATCTTCGTACACTGTCGGAAATTTTTTTTTAGTTTTAAGAATACATTTTTGGTGAGACACAGACATTAATTAGTTTGTTTCTTTGGTAAATGAAATGGTTCAGGTTTAACAGTGGCGTACGCAGGAGGGAGGAGGGTTGGAGGCCTAATCTTTCCAAAACCATTAAATAACTTCTCCTAAAGATTGAATTTTTCTGAAAGAAGAAATAAATGGTTTTCCAGGACTTACTCAAGCCCCCTCTCCCTTGGAAAATTTCTGTATACGCCACTGGGCATTAAAAAAACTAAGTACAAAACTAACGCATGGTAAAAGCCCATGTGATGCGTTTGGAGGTACTGTGAAACGATTTGTTTTACATTAAAATCTCAAACAAACAACAACTGGACACCATTCTTTCACTCCTCTGGATGATTTAACTATAGATCCTAATTTACTTCAAGCTCAGAAAAAAAATTTGTTCGGTTTCTGAAATTAGAGAACTCAACTTCTTTTCCGATTTTTTAAATATCACAGTAGGTAATTACTAAAAAAGTAAATAAACTTTAAAAAAATTTGTGTTGTGACCTTATGAAGAGAGTTAAATGAACTTTACCTTCTGATAAACCTTAATTTGCAGGGGCGGATCGGGGGAAAATATCATAATAAATATTTCACAAAACTATTTTGCATAGTGACCAGGAGGTGTATTCTATATGTCAAAACTGAGTAAAGTTTCAGATTTGGGGGGGGCATCCCCCCCCCCGTAGATCCACGCCTGTAATTTGTGATGCAATTTAACAGCACTAAAAATATTAAAATAACAAAAAAATGTGTAGTGACCTTAAGGATTACTGACCCAGATTTTTTATTCTTGTTTTTAAAAGTATATGATACAGTGAAAAATTTACCCTACTTGATTACCACCAGCACCCCGATAGACAGGGTCATTTTTGAGGATGAAGTTGAGGGATTTCCCAGACATTCTTAACTTCTTCGTGGAACTTCAAGGTAACGTCTACTTTTTAAATACGTTTTATACAAGGAAGATATAGTCCTCCTTGAGTATAGCTTTCCAACAATGTATTAAAAGTTTAAGAAAACATTACATTTTACCCCAAAAAAATAAGAAAACTTCGAAAATTTCTGCGTTTTTTGGATATTCTCTAAATTGCTCTAATTAAGCCAGTATAAAAGATTTTGCTTAACATCACATTTTTTTGAAAACTACTTTTATGCATGTTTTTAAAATGATAGGTTAATTTTTTTTAGGTGCTGTTTACTATAAGCCAATTTTTTTTCTTTAAAGTCCCATTTTGCCCGTTTTTAGACTTTTCAAATGCGTGTACAACAGACTAATTGGATTAAAAAATCTAAAATTGTGCAAAAGGGGTTAAGCATAAGCTGTTTCATTTAGTAAGCATGATTAAAGAAAAAAAATAAATGTCACGGCAACACTTTTTTTGTAAATTTGATGACTTGGCGTGGAATTGCTAAATATACATATATTTTTTATTTACCGGTTATTTGATTAATTTTCTCCCTAAATTACAATCGTGCATAAAAATTGTCATTAGTTTCCATTCAAGCGCATTTTCTTTGAAAACAACATATCTTTATTTTCCTATTTTGTAAAATTTTTACCAAAATATGAACATAAAGTCGTGTTGGTTTTTTAGGTATGGCTCTCATTCGGTTCGGTTCGGTTCGGTTCGGTTCGGTTCGGTTCGGTGCACAAATTTTAGCGACCCAATAATACCAAAAATGTCTTGCCGTAAACTTTTTAAAATATTCACTAAGGTGCTCCTCAGAACGACTTAAGAAATATCTGTATTTTGCATCTGCATATCATCTGCAAGTTGTCACATTTCTTCGATACCCTCACTTTAGGGCGTCAAATTCCTATGCAACAAACGCTAGATTTGCCTTGAACTGCCATTTTTGTTTTTTTACATTTCAGAACTGAACAAAATCCACATCAAACTAAGTTAAGAGCAAAAACAGAAAATTCTTTGAGCCACCAAACCAAACGTAAGAATGACTTGATCCGGCATTCATTGCGTTATAGAAGTCCAAATAAAATTAATTGGTTTGAATGCAACCAATGTGAGTACAAGGCCAATAAGAAGTCCAATTTAAAAAGACATCATTTACAACATAAAAGTACAAGTGAAATCAATTGGTTTAGATGTAACCAGTGTGACTACAAGGCCAAGCGGAAGTCTCAACTAAACTCACATTTGCTGCTGCATACAAATGCAGATAAAATTAATTGTCTGGAATGCAACCAATGTGACTACAAGACCATTAAGAAGACCTGTTTGACAAGACATCAGTTACAACATAAAAGTTTAAGCGAAATCAATTGGTTTCGATGCAACCAGTGTAACTACAAGGCGAAGCAGAAGTTCAATTTAAAAAAACATCAACTACAACATAAAAGTACAAGTGAAATCAATTGGTTTAGATGTAACCAGTGTGACTACAAGGCCAAGCAGAAGTCTCAACTAAAATCACATTTGCTGCTGCATACAAGTGCAGATAAAATCAATTGGTTTTTATGCAATCAATGTAACTACAAGGCGAAGCTGAAGTCCAATTTAAAAAAACATCAACTACAACATAAAAGTACAAGTGAAATCAATTGGTTTAGATGTAACCAGTGTGACTACAAGGTCAAGCAGAAGTCTCAACTAAAATCACATTTGCTGCTGCATACAAGTGCAGACAAAATCAATTGGTTTTTATGCAATCAGTGTGACTACAAGGCCAAGCGGAAGGCTCAACTAAAATTACATTTGCTACTGCATACAAGTGCAGATAAAATTAATTGGTTTAAATGCAACCAATGTGACTACAAAGCGAAGCAGAAGTTCGATTTAAAAGTACATCAGTTTCAACATCAAAGTGTAAGCGAAATTAATTGTCTGGAATGCAACCAATGTGACTACAAGACTATTAAGAAGACCTGTTTGACAAGACATCAGTTACAACATAAAAGTTTAAGCTAAATCAATTGGTTTCGATGCAACCAGTGTAACTACAAGGCGAAGCAGAAGTTCAATTTAAAAAAACATCAACTACAACATAAAAGTACAAGTGAAATCAATTGGTTTAGATGTAACCAGTGTGACTACAACGCCAAGCAGAAGTCTCAACTAAAATCACATTTGCTGCGGCATACAAGTGCAGACAAAATCAATTGGTTTTTATGCAATCAGTGTGACTACAAGGCCAAGCGGAAGGCTCAACTAAAATTACATTTGCTGCTACACATACAAGTGCAATTAGTTTAAATGCAATCAGTGTGACAAGAGGCTAATAAAAGGTCCAATTTAAAAACACATCAGTTACAACATAAAAGTGCGAACGAAAGTGATCGCTTTGAGCTACTGCTAGGAACAAAGGAAAACTATGGCGAAAAGTACGCCTGGACAACATCTGGCAAAGTCTATGCACTTAAGGACGGGAAATCGTACAAAATTCAGTCGGAAGATGATTTAATTGAATTTATCTACTTAATCATATCGATGGCTTGGCGCGACGGCTTCGTGGAACAGGTCGAGCCACACTCACGCTGCCTCAGAAGGATTGGCGTTGCCAAAGTTTACTGATTTTATGGGACTGGTTAAAATTTAAGTTTAACCTTTTTTTTCATCATAATAAATTATTTTGCAATACGTATTATTGGGTATATACTTAATAGAGGTCTCGCTTAATACATTATCGCCATATCAATATGTAGGTATTTATTTTTACTAAAAGTATTTTTATTTTTTTCTATTAAAATAACAGCAGCAGGTGTATGCGCTTTTTTAGCTGTTTTTATTAATATTTAATAATATGATGCTTCTTTCACTAAACGGAGAGCTATTCTAGGTACCTGTTTTAACTTTAAGACTCAACGATATACTTATAAGACATAATGAGAAACCAGTTGATTACTTTCGCGGACTTTAATTCTAGGTCTCTGTCATCTAATTTTATTTTTATTGTGAACGTCCAAATACAAACATGCTAACAAGGTCACCAATTTATTACATGTGTAAAATATTTAA
This sequence comes from Aspidapion aeneum, assembly GCA_963576565.1. Lineage (NCBI taxonomy): Eukaryota > Metazoa > Arthropoda > Insecta > Coleoptera > Brentidae > Aspidapion > Aspidapion aeneum. The sequence goes on from OY755048.1 coordinate 50,066,309, forward strand.
CAACATTGCCGGTAATATTGATGTGGATATCTTCTCAGATTCTCTAGGGAGTATAAAAAGCAAAATACTCAAACACTAGTTTTAAGATTTATTAAGATTTCATAATTTAATATATAGGTACCAGTTTTAATTTTAATATAGATATTGAAGTACTGGTTGATGTATAAATTTATGGCAGTAAAGAGCAAATCTGCGATAACTTTTAGCCAATTGAAATTTATAGAGCTAGGAACTAGAGCATAAAATTTATAACTGTTTTTCAAAATTTTATATTTGTACTATTTGTATGATTAGTATTTTTATGATTTGTATTTTTCAATTTTAACTTGGCTTTGTCTGTGCCTGGTCCGCTCAAGTCTTGATGATTTAGTGGGCCAGGCATTGATATATTATTGTCATGATTGTTTTTCCTGTAAGTGGTTTTTTTGTTAACTGTTGGAAATAAAGAACTATTTATTTATTTATTTATTTGATTATCAGAATTTTTAACTTAAACTGATTAAAATATCGTGGATGTATCCGAAACAAGTCTTACGATACCTCCGATTTTGCCGTTAATATTAATGAATTTAAAATTATGCGCTCATATATGTCAATTTGGGGTGGAGGGGTTGCTTTCTATTACAAAGTTTAAAAAAATAGATGTTCATAATTGCGAAAATAATGCGGCTCTTAAACAACTATGGTTCAGCACTAAGTTAAATGGAATAAAAGTATGTTTGGGTGGTGTCTACCGGGCCCCCAGTGTGAATTTCACATTTCTTAATACATTGGAAAATGTGTTTAGCTTCCTAATAATGCAATTTGATTTTTTGGTATTTGGAGGAGACTGTAATATGGATCTTTTAGCTAATCAAAACACCGCAACTCAACTTATCAGTTGCATGGATCATTTTGGGCTTGAGCAACAGGTGCCTGAGCCTGCCAGGGTCACTGAAAACTCTAGGACCCTAATTGATATATTGGTTGTGTCTGATTCTAGGTTGTGTAGGGACCTAGAGGTTCTTGAAATGGATGATATCTCAGACCATCATTCAATATCAAACTACTACTACTATGTCGCTTTAGAACTTTTTTCTACGTTGTCCAACGCTTATTCATCTTCTGTCAGGTTTTTTTTGACTTATTGATATTTGGATTGACTGTTGCCATTCTAGTTTAGGGCGTCCTCTTTTTCTGCCATTCTAGGACCTGCTTTGGTAATCTTTCGTCGTTCATCCGTTGTACATGGCCGTACCATATCAGTTGTCTTTTAGTGTGTTGTCATCCGTTATGCTTCCCTCCATTTAGACACTTTCCATTTTTGTTTAGTATTTTTCTGTAACGCGACAAATCTCTATTCCATACAACAGCGTGCTTTTCGCCATTGTTTCATGTATGTTAAATTTTACATTCTTTTTATCTCGCTGCTCCATAAAATACTGTTAAGACATCCAATAACCTTTTTTGCTTTTACTATTCTTTTTTCCAGTTCTTTACAGTGTGTTCCTGTCTTATCAAATGTGACACCCAATTATACATACTCATTGCATGGAGATATTACTTGTCCATTGTCTATTTCTAACTCACTGGATTCATTTCCAATACATAAGTACTGTGTCTTGTCCACGTTCACTGTTAATCCCCACTTTTGGTATTCTTCCATTAACTTTCTCATCAGATACTCCATGTCTTCTTTATCATTAGCTACAATTACTTGGTCGTCAGCAAACTGTAGTGTGTATATGGTAAATCGGTCGTTAAGTTGTATTCCCATGCCGTGCACTTTACGTTTCCAGTTTTTTAGAGCTACTGTGATATATATTGTAAAAAGAGTTGGAGAGATACAACATCCCTGTCTTAAGCCTTTTGTTACCAGGAATTCTTTTGAAAGTCGATTCCCAATTTTGATTTTAGATTTTGACCCTTTGTATAGTTCTTTTATCGCTTTTATGTATGTATGATTGATATTAGTCTGCTCTAACACTGTCCATAGTTTTTCTACTAGAACGGTGTCATATGCTTTTTGGAGGTCCACAAAGGTAACATGAGTCTCTATATTTCTGGAGCTTCTTTTCTCAATTACTTGTTTAAGACAAAAAACATTATCACTACAAGATCTGCCTGCACGAAACCCACTTTGCCCTTCTCCTTGTTCATGAAAATCATTCTCTATTAGATCTCTAAGAATCCCAGCGTACAATCTACTTAGAGTACGGGTTACTGAAATTTCTCTGTAATTCTTGCAATCCAGCTTGTTTCCTTTTTGATTTGTTGAAGTTATGAATGCAATTTTCCAATCATCAGGTACTGGATGTCCGTTTATGCATTAATTGATAATATATGTGAGAGTTTCTAGTAGTTTTCAGCGTATATATTCTCCAGGTCCGCTAGTCCGGATTTAAGCTTTTTAATACTATTCTTTATAATTTCTTTTTCGAGGATTACTTCCTGTCCATGTATTTCCATATCTCTAGTCGGAGAGTCCAACAGATATTCAGGTCTCGTTTCTCTTCTAGTATTTTGTCCATTGTTCTGGTTTGATGATCGGGATGTTTGCTTTTTCTTTTGTTGGGTTTTTACCGTAGAAATGAATTTCCATGCTTTAAAACTCTGCCTGTGGCATTTGCACTCGAACATTTAATTTTTTTCTGTGCGTATCTAATTTCTTTTCGTATTGTTATTTCTATTATCTTGAATTCTGACTGTGGCATTTGCACTCGAACATTTCATTTTTTCTGTGCATATCAAATTTCTTTTCGTATTGTTATTTCTATTATCTTGGTATCCAGCAGCTTCTTTGCTTGCTTCCTTCAAGATTTTTATTATGTTTGTATATATATCTTCAAATGAATGTTCTGTGTTTATTAATTTTTCATCTAATCGTTTCTGATACGATACACTCTTTGCGTACGTTCGATTTCTAGACTTCTAAAGTTGTAATTTTGATTGTCTACGATGCATTCTAGATTTTTATTTTTTCCAATACTTTCGTCCCTTTTTCTTTTTCTTCAAGGGAATAATATTTATGCTTTTACCAGTGCTCGCATATCATACCACCTTAATTCCGAGTGTTGTCCACCTATAGCATAATCAATGATTGATTTAAGATTTCTTGTTTGCTGAATCCAGGTATATCGATGAATATCCTTAAAAAACATTATTTATTTTTAGGTTGTGGGTTTCACACAATTACTCAAGCCATTATCATTTGTTACTTTTTCTCCCAATGGTCCTACGACTTTGCTTTGGGTTTGTCTACCAGCTCGATTATTAAAATTGCCAAGCGCAATTATTTCCCTGGTATTACCGATTAGGGTGATTAGTAGAGTAAATTTGTAGGGTATTTCAAGAACAAGCTGCAAAAAGGGTATATTTTTGTATATTTGGCATAGTGGAGCTAAATTTTCAATCGAGGTACCCTTATTTTCCGGCATCAGAATCCAAGATGGCGGCTGCCAAAGTTAAGGAAAGAAATGAATTCTCTGTTTTAAGAGGAATTAAATTAATTTTGATAAATTTACTTTAAGTGGGTCCCACTTAATTCAAAAATGTAAAAAAAATTACACCTGTCACTTTAAAACAAAATAGCGGCTATATTTAAAAAAATGGGTTTTCATCGATATTTTCTTGAATTTTTACGCCATATTTATGTTTAATAACTCATATTAAAGCCACTGACCAACTCTTTAAACCTACCAAAAAAAGCTTATAAGTTTCCCAGCCGACACAAAGATGGCGGTTAATATGTCAAAAATAAAAGAGACCTTTTGCAATACTATCAAAATTACCGGAGGTAGCTATTAAGTAAAATATGGTCAATTCAATCAAATCACCCGGCACGTGACATATGTCAACATTTTTGACATTTTTAAAATATCTGTGTTTTGGTTAACGAGATGTCTTGTTTTTTAAATTTTTTTTGTTAAAATTCGAGAAAATAAACAAAAATGTTTTTTTTTTACTTTTTTGGCCGCCGTTTTTAAAAAATAAATATATTATATTCTTTTTGTACATTACAATTTAAAACTAATTAATCTTAATATAAAACTACATATCTTGGTAAAAAAAATTACCAAACCAAAAAGATACTGTTCTATTTATATTTTGAACGCCGCCATCTTGGATAATAACAGACATATGTCATTTATTATCAAATATTTAAAATCGGCGACCCCCCATTTAGTATAAATCGATATATTACACGGCAATACTAGTTGTGTCAAACAAGAACAAAAAAATAACTTTTTTATCTGAACTTCGGCCGCCATCTTAAAATGTTAAATGTCAAATTGTAACTTTTTATGAGTTTTTACATAATTTTATTTGGTCTACAGTTTGAAAAGGTCTGTTTTATTTTTGACAAATTAAGCGCCATCTTTGTCGGCTGGGAAACTTATCATTTCTTTTAAGCATGTTTAAAGAGCTGGTCAGTAGCTTTAATATGAGGTATTAAAAGTAAATATAGCACAAAATATACAGAAAATATCAAAGAAAAACTATTTTTTTTAAATATAGCCGCCATTTTGTTTTGCAGTGACAGGTGTAATTTGTTTTACATTTTTAAATTGAGTAGGTCCCACGTAAAGTAAATTTATAAAAATTAATTTAATTTCTCCTAAAACAAGGAAATCATTTGTTTTTCTTAACTTTGGCAGCCGCCATCTTGGATTGTGAGGCCGGAAAATCGGGGATCCTCGAATGAAAATTTAGCTTTTCGGTTTAGGTACTACTATGCCAAATATAAAAAAATATACCCTTTTTGCAGCTTTATTTTACAAATTTACTATACTAGATAGTACCACTAAGTTGGTCAAAGAACATTTGTTTTCTAGCTACTCTTTCCTCATATGATGCATTTTGTATCACGCAAAACTTAAATTTAACAAAGAAACGCCCCACTATTTTAGGACGTAGAGATTTGTCAAATTTAACAATTATTGGGACCAGTTGTTTACATTTACAGATATCGACGAAATTTTATAAATATAAACTTATTTTAATACTGTCATTCAACTCTTTGACCTTTATGCGCCGAACCAGATAAAAAAAGCATCAATTTCTTGATACTAAATTTAAAAATAACCCTAAAGAATTTTCAAAATTTATTAAATGGTTAAATATTCACGGTTATTCAACTGATAATAGCAACCTTGACATTAGTTCAGAGGAATTTATTTAGCTTTTACCTCTATACCTACCAATAATATAGACCAAGAATTCATAAACAATAAGTATGTTAGGGGGGGTATGTTATAGGCGTCACTAGGGCCGTACTCTTCTTGTGAAGAGGCAAGACACTATTGTCAATTAAATCAGGTGCGCAGGAGGCGGACGGTATAGGAATAAAAACACATACTGTACTCGGCGGAGGATTTTCGCTTTAGCAGTATATTGCCAGCTTTCTCTAAAATCGAAAAAATAGTTGCTCGGCAGCTGACAGTATACCTGGAGAGCAAAATATCCTGCCGCCTTCTCAGTCCGGCTTCCGTCAGGCGCATAGCACGACCATCGCATTACTAAAAGTTTCTGATGACATCAGTCAAGTTTCTGTGGACTACAGCAAGGCATTTGGTACCTTGGACTTTATGTAAAATTAACATTGCCCACTTCGAGAAACGCTAAAGAGCTGAGATTTTGAATTATGTACCTACAGTACATAGATATACAGTTATAACAAATAAATAAAAAATAATATCAATATCTAACGAGTGCAAAACAATTAGCCCTAGCCCCTCGCACAACTAGTAAGAGCCCCTTTCCCTCAAATCAAAAAGCATAAAAAATAAAAAAATAACCCTCTTCCATCCACTTTCCATTACAAGATTTAATTTGTATAAAATGGATATAAATAAGCAAAAAACTAATGAGCAAAATTTTAATCCAATTTGTTAATATAAAAATGGATGTAGGTAATCATACAAAAACAATTCCTGTCCTGTCCTGTTAGAGTTGCAATTGTACACAATTTTACCAATACCTCTATTACCAATGCAGAAATAAGTAAAAACATTAATTTTTAAAAGGAAAATTAAAAAAGGTAAAAGGCGATCGAGAATAGGCATCGTGAAAGTCAGTTTTAAACATTCTTTCACAAATTTACTACTTAAAAAAACTCAACATTATCCAAATTCTTTAAAAAAATTGTGAAATCATACCAAAAACTTTTGATGTAAAAAAGGCCAAGTCCGCCAAAATGGCTCATAGTTTTTCAATATAAATTTCAAAACGAAAGGTTCTCACTAATTTGGAAATGTTTATTTAAACTTTACTACTAAATTGCATGTAAAAAACATATCTTTATATCTCATTTTTTACACGACCATCCCTGCTTTGAATGCATAAAATTCGAAATGGCTGACATGGGCGGACAGTTTTGCTGTACGACATGATTCGCATAAGGCTAAATTTCATGTCTATTAAAAAAATATAGCTTGACGAGACCAGACAAGCAACTAGTACATAGCAAGTATAGTAGGAAGCGTAAACTTTTTAAAATATTCGCTTAGGTCTGGATATTTTTATATTCTGTGTTTTTCATCTGCATATCATCTGCAAGTTGTCACATTCCTTCGATACTCTATCCTCACTTTTATCAGAGCAACCATTGCTTAAGGACATCAAATTCAAAGTGCTATGCGCTACCCTGTATAAACCCTATGGCAAATAGACAAAGAACACGTTATGATGTTTCGCTATATTTGCCTTAAACTGTCATTTTTGTTTTTACATTTCAGAACTGGACAAAATCCTCACCAAACCAAGTTAAGAGCAAAAAAAGAAAATTTTTTGGACCACCAAGCCAACCGTAAGAATGACTTGATCCGACATTCGTTGGGATGCAACCAATGTGACTACAAGGCCAATAAGAAGTCCAATTTAAAAACACATCAGTCACAACATAAAAGTACAAGTGAAATCAATTGGTTTATATGCAGTCAGTGTGACTACAAGGCCAAGCGGAAGTCTCAATTAAAATTACATTTGCTGCTGCATACAAGTGTAGATAAAATTATTTGGTTTAAATGCAACCAATGTGACTACAAGGCTATTAGGAAGACCGGTTTGACAAGACATCAGTTACAACATAAAAGTGCAAGTGAAATTAATTGGTTTAGATGTAATCAGTGTGACTACAAGGCCAAGCGGAAGTCTTACCTAAAAACACATTTGATGCTGCATACAAGTGCAGATAAAATCAATTGGTTTATATGCAATCAGTGTGACTATAAGGCGAAGCTAAAGTCCAGTTTAAAATCACATCAGCTACAACATAAAAGTACAAGTGAAATCAATTGGTTTAGATGTAGCCAGTGTGAGTACAAGGCCAAGCAGAAGTCTCTACTAAAATCACATTTGCTGCTGCATACAAGTGCAGATAAAATCAATTGGCTTATATGCAATCAGTGTGACTACAAGGCGAAGCTGAAGTCCCATTTAAAAATACATCAGTTACAACATAAAAGTACAAGTGAAATCAATTGGTTTAGATGTAACCAGTGTGACTACAAGGCCAAGCAGAAGTTTCAACTAAAATCACATTTGCTACTGCATACAAGTGCAGATAAAATCAATTGGTTTATATGCAATCAGTGTGACTACAAGGCCAAGCGGAAGTCTCAATTAAAATTACATTTGCTGCTGCATACAAGTGCAGATAAAATTAATTGGTTTAAATGCAACCAATGTGACTACAAGACGAAGCTGAAGTCCACTTTAAAAATACATCAGTTTCAACATCAAAGTCCAAGCAAAATTAATTGTTTTGAATGCAACCAATGTGACTACAAGGCTATTAGGAAGACAGATTTGACAAGACATCAGTTACAACATAAAAGTTTAAGCGAAATCAATTGGTTCAGATGTAACCAGTGTGACTATAAGGCCAAGCAGCAGTCCAATTTAAAAATTCACAAGCTACAACATAAAAGTACAAGTGAAATCAATTGGTTTAGATGTAACCAGTGTGACTACAAGGCCAAGCAGAAGTCTCTACTAAAATCACATTTGCTGCTGCATACAAGTGCAGATAAAATCAATTGGTTTATATGCAATCACTGTGATTACAAGGCCAAGCGGAAGTCTCAATTAAAATTACATTTGCTGCTGCATACAAGTGCAGATAAAATCAATTGGTTTATATGCAATCACTGTGATTACAAGGCCAAGCGGAAGTCTCAATTAAAATTACATTTGCTGCTACACACAAGTGCAGATAAAATTAATTGGTTTGTTTAAATGCAACCAATGTGACTACAAGGCGAAGCTGAAGTACAGTTTAAAATTACATCAGTTTCAACATCAAAGTGCAAGCGAAATTAATTGTTTTGAATGCAACCAATGTGACTACAAGGCTATTAGGAAGACCGGTTTGACAAGACATCAGTTACAACATAAAAGTTTAAGCGAAATCAATTGGTTTAGATGTAACCAGTGTGACTACAGGGCCAAGCAGAAATCTCTACTAAAATCACATTTGCTGCTGCATACAAGTGTAGATAAAATCAATTGGTTTGTATGCAATCACTGTGACTACAAGGCCAAGCGGAAGTCTCAATTAAAATTACATTTGCTGCTGCATACAAGTGCAGATAAAATTAATTGGTTTAAATGCAACCAATGTGATTACGAGGCAAAGCTGAAGTCCAGTTTAAAATTACATCAGTTTCAACATCAAAGTGCAAGCGAAATTCAATTGAATGCAACCAATGTGACTTAGCTACAAGGCTATTAAGAAGACCGGTTTAAAAAGACATCAGTTACAACATAAAAGTTTAAGCGAAATCAGTTGGTTTAGATGCAACCAGTGTAACTACGAGGCTAATAAGAAGTCCAATTTATTTTCACATCAGTTACAGCATAAATTTTCAAGTGAAATCAACCATTTACGACCACATAAAAGTCCGAACGAAATTGATCGCTTTGAGCTACTGCTAAAGGCAAAGGAAAAGTATGGCAAAAAGTTCGCATGGACAACATCTGGCATAGTCAATGTACTTAAGACGGAAAAAGGTACAAAATTCAGTCGGAAGATGATTTAATTTAATTTATCTACTTAATCATATCAATGGTTTGGCGCGACGGCTCCGTCGAACAGGTCGAGCCACACTTATAATGCCTTGAAAGGATTGGCGTTGCCAAAGTTTACTGATTTTATGGGACTGGTTAGAACTTAATTTTGATTATTTTTGTTAAAGTATTTTATTTGACTATTTTTTAATGGATCATAATAAATTATTTTGTATTATTAGACGATATTTATTGAGTATGTACTTATTAGAGGTCTTACGCGCTTAATACAGTAACATAGAATATGATTATATTGTTACGGGTTCTCCACAACAACTAAAACTCGCAAATGTCAAAAACGATTTATCAATTTATTTCGACAAATTATGTACAAAAAAAACACGCACTTAAACTTACTAATAACTACTTTAATCCGCCTATAACTTCGCGTTAACATCTAGCGATCACTACCGCTGGTTTTCTTTTACTTCCCGATGCACGACGTCCGGCCTTATATATGAGGGGCTGCCTACTATTCGAGAACCCTTATAACGGTTTTTTGTTACAAACTAAAATGCTCTCGGTAGCTCAGTTGGGACTGAGGTCGTGGTGTTCACCTCAAAAAAAACAACAATATTCATGTGAAATAAATTAACTTTCTTTTGCCTAAAGGGCGCCAATACAAGTTTAAAAATAAAATAGAATGAATGTATCGAGATCTTAGTGAACCTTGTATTATTCACTAAGTATTAATAAAGATGGTGAATGTTTGATTAAAACGCAAAAGGTTTTTTAAAAAAATAGTCTCTAATTATTTTTATCAGCAAACGACTTGCAAGAAGGAAATTTACAAAAAAATAAATATATAAGGATCTTTTAACCTAAATACTTAATTATATAGCTATCGATAAAAAATATTATTTTATATCCTTGTTTCTTATCACAGAATGTTCGTTACTATTTATTTTTATTATCTCAAGAATGTAATTTAATTTCTATTTATAAAGAGTTGGTTTTTTATTTCAATAAAAGAATTTATCTTATTATTTTATGTTAATAAAAAGAAGAAAATACACGGACGATAAAATCAAGCCACACAAAAAAATTATCGAAGTACTTAAATAAAAAGTATGTACCTATTTGGCTAAAAACAAAAAAAATATAATATATTTTTGGGACCTAAGAAAAATTAATACCTTGGGAGGGTAAATGCGCATCTACTCAACAAGGGTGCATTGTTGCCAGATCTTAACAAGGGCAATAAATAGGTTTACCAAAAATATTAACAAATAATAACCAGTGCTATAAAAAAGAAATATATCACAGTTAAATAAAATGGTTAGTAAAAATAAGTATTAAATCTTATCTGCCAAATCCCACGCTGGAGGTTGAGTCCTCAAGAGATTTGAGTAGGTAGTGTGGTTGGTACTTCAACAAAACAGATTTCAAAACGGGACAGCAAAACAAAAAGAAAGCAGTAACATCGGCTAGTACAACATGGCTTTTACTTCAGTAAACAATTACGGGCTTCTGCTCAAAGTATGTGAAATGTACGGGCTTCAAAACATATACGGGTCTACGAAAACCAGCTCCATAACATGGAATGGGCTTCATAAAATGGAATGGCCTAAAAAGGTCATTGTTGTCTTAGAAATGCGTTTAAGTTTAATCAATTTTCAGAATAGTACTTTATGTTTCTATAGAATTAAAAGTTTATGTTCTCAGCAAAAAGTCTAATAAAAAAATTAGGCAAACTCACCAGTAATGAACAATGGTCCACCTTTTTAATCACACCAGCATTTTTCACGAAACTAACTCTGTTACAAAACACCGTACAATTTCTGTAAGTTTTACAACATTTTGAGTAGCAGTTATGCTTGGTTAAAATAAGTTTTTAATATATTTTATTAGCACATATTATAACGGTGTTAAAATGCTCTCTGAAACACACAAAATCTGCGAGAAACCGAGTACTAGTTATCACAAAAACTAAAGTAGTTCGGTTACCATATAGAAGTTAAACTGCATCGAGAATCCGCATGTAGCTGACTCTCTCGGCTACGTGCATTTGAAAAGAGACGGCGGGTTTCCCTGACCGAACAAAGCAGCTTGGATCAGTCTGAATACAGCCGCGCGACGACGAAGTGGGGAACGTGCCGTAAAGCGACTCTAAACAACGCTTGTTGAAACAAATTTTATCATGAAGTACCGTGGTCCAGTGGACAAGGCGACAAAGGAAAACGCCCGACACGCAGACACCGGAGGATCGCTCCCTCGACGATACTGTTTTTTTTTAAGTGGATAATTCTTTGATTTATTTTTATTTGTACAGGGTCTTACAAGTATTTTATTTTTTTTGTTAAGAACGTTACTTGCTATTAGGGTTAAAAGAAAAAAATCGTTACACCACCCCTCTCCTAAAAGAATAAAATTTGGGGAAAAACAAATTTTATTTATGCAGTATGGATACTACTAGTTAAAAATTAATTAGAAACAAGAATATATTCATAGGATTACATTGTAAATCTCCACTAACAAACTATTAACCTAAGTGGTAAAAAAAATTTAACTTAAGAGAAAGTTGCTATGAAACAAATACTGGCCAGGTATTCATTACCAAAGGTATTTATGAGCATACACAAATTCATTTTATGTGCAAATAGGGGTTCCTTGGAATGATTCTTTATAGAAGCTTGATATCTTTCGTGTATCACCCGCCAAAATTGGAGTTACTATCGGTCAGTCTAAATTAGGAAAGGGACAAAATAAGTAGGGACTAATCTACAAAGACTTCACAAGGCAACTAAAACATGATAACCAAATTGCTCATACTCAAAAATCGAAGATATCGAAACTACATACCTTAAACAATATCAATAAGCTAATGGGGAATCGACTGCAGTATTACACAGGGGAAATTCGCAAATGACTAGGGTACCCAAATACACTTCTTCACTACGAAACTTATTTGTATCTTTACTCAAAATTCTGGTCACTCTAAAACATTTAACTCGGTACCTAATTTTCAATTTTTCCTTTCAAAAATAACACTCAACTGCCTACAAAATACTCAAAACTAATTATCAGAGCCTACGGAAACGTCAGAATTCGAACCAAGATAAGGCTTCAAATCCTTAATGTGCCATTCGCCTGCATCAGAACCGTCAATATGAACTAGCCGATATATTAATCGAGATATCTTTTTAGAAATCTTACATAGAACATATTTCTTTGCCAATTTGGCAGCAAATTGATTTGATGCGTCAGACAACACCTTATTACGCTTCCATACTTTATCTCCGACATTAAACTGAACATCTCGTTTTCTCAAATTATATTGGCGTTTATTTCTCTCATATGCTTGATGAAGGTTTTTCTTAACATTTTCATAAATTTCCGAAAGTCCTTTTAAATTATCACAAAACTCAACGCGCTCTCTGGACAAAAGTTCAAGATCTTCAGTATCTATAATTTCACCATAATACTTTCCAGTAATAGGAACATTGCGACCAAAATTCATAAAATTAGGGCTAAACTGTGTAACTTCATGAACCGATGAATTAATAGCAAATTGTATCTCTGACAAGTGTTGATCCCAATCTCTATGCTCTTTAATATAGCTACGTATAGCTGTACCAACTACTCTATTTGACCTTTCAACAAAATTAGTCTGGGGATGATAACGAGCATTAAACCAAATTTTCTGAACTTCATATTTTTCGGCCATTTTCTTAAAAACCTTTCCAGCGAACTGGCTGCCATTGTCGCAGATAATAAATTGGGGTACTCCATGTACCAAAAATATTTCCTTTTCCATGAACTGACAAATTTTACTTGCTTCAGCTTTTCTTAAAGGATGTAATATTGTATACTTAGAAAACCAATCGCCCACAACTAACAAGTGACTAAAACCAGAACGACTTCTAGGCAGAGGACCGATAATATCTACTGCAATAATTTGAAATGGAAAGTTACAAGACTTCTCAGCACCCATTAAACCCATTCTAGCTTCATTTGATGCCTTTTGTTCTCCACATACTACACAAGATCTGATATATTTAGCTACATCTTTTCTGATTTCTTTCCAATAATAAGTTTCCTGAATTCTACTAATGGTGTTAAAAAATCCAAAGTGACCTGCTACAACAGGGTCATGATGTTTTCTAATTATTTCTTGAACTTGACTTTTTGGAACTAAAATTTTCCAGGGGGTCAAATTAGATTTAAATTTAGTTTTTAAGGGAACGTGCTTGTAAACAAAATTATTTTTAACGCACCAATTAGGAAATTTTTCAGGTTTTGATAAAATATCTTGTTGCATCTTTAAATAAAAAGGGTCAAGGTTTTCTAAACGGATATCTAATTTCTGTGTCTCAAAATTAGTCAAAGCTAAAACATCAACATTCTCATGGTCGTTATTAACTAGATTATCAGAAGGGATCCTGGACAAACAATCTGGAACTACATTTAATGATCCTTTTCTATGAGTAATAGTGTAATCATACTGTTGCAATTGAACGGCCCATCTGGCTAATCTTCCAGTTGGTTCTTTCATATTATTTAACCATAAAAGTGAATAGTGATCGGTAATAATTTTTAGATTTGCAGTACCCTCCACATAGGGCCTAAATTTTGATAAGGAAAAAATTACAGCAAGACATTCTCTTTCAGTCACAGTATAATTACGTTCTGTTCGAGATAAAGATCTACTAGCGTAAGCTATAACTCTTTCTGAGCCATCTATTTCTTGCAAAAGCACACCGCCCAAACCGGTATTAGAAGCATCAGCCTGAATAATAAAAGGAATATCAAAATCGGGGCTGCATAAAATTGGAGCAGAGACCAGAGCCTCTTTTAACTTAATAAAAGCACTATCCGCGTCAGGAGTCCATTTCACAGTTTGACCTTTCTTTTTACCTTTCAACAAATCGTTCAACGGTGAAACAAGAGTAGAAAAGCCCTTAATAAACTTTCTATACCAAGAAGCCATACCAACAAAACGTTTGATTTCAGTAGTAGTTTACACTGAGGAAAATTCACTATAGCAGCAACCTTGTCACTGTCGGTACGTAATCCCGAGCAGTCCACTACGTAACCAAGGTACTTGAGACTTGACTTAAAAAGTTGACATTTCTCAAGGTTAACAGTTAAATTTGCATTTTTCAATTTTTCTAACACTTCATATAACAGTGAAATATGTGCAGAAAAACTACTGGAAGTAACAATTATGTCATCTAAATAGCAAAACACCTTAGGAGAAAGCTTCGGGGTTAAAACTTTATCCATTAAACTTTGCTGACATTGAGCAGAGTTACGTAAACCGAACGGAACAACATTAAAATGGAATAGACCACGACCTGGTACAGAGAAAGCAGTTTTTTCTCTACAATCAGGGTGCAGGGGTATCTGCCAAAAAGCTTTTCTAAGATCAATGGAAGAGATATAGCGTGCATCACGCAAAGTGTTTAAAATAGTATCTACTCTAGGCAGAGGATATGCATAATGCTTTGTTATTTTATTTAGACGACGTCCGTCAAAACAGAAACGGTATTCATCGTTTGCTTTCTTAACTAACAAGACTGGAGAATTATAAGAGCTATGTGATGGTTCAACTACATTTAAGGCGAGCATTTCATCTAATTCCTTATTTAATATGTTCATCATAAAAGGTGACAAAGGATATTGTCGTTCTCTGAATGGTGGAGCATCTCCAGTATCAATATTAAATACAAGTTTATCTGTGCGTCCTAGTTTATCTTTACAACTGATAGCTTCATAAGCTAATTTAATTTTTTCGATGTCTCGCAACTCACTTTCTGAAAAGTTTTGACTTTCAATGCCCAAAGACGTATCTTTGTCCTCCGAAGAAACAGAGAAAACAAAATTACTGACAGAACTACAAACTGTCCAAGAATTATCCTCAAAATCAATCTTAACGTTAAAGTTTCGACAAAAGTCACTTCCCAAAATTAATCCATGCGATAATGAAGGTACAACTAAAACTTTTGTAATCTTACATAGATTATCAGCACATATCGGCAAATAGATAACACCCACAACTTCTTGTGGTTGTCCACTAGCTGTGTACACCGGGTTATTTTTCCCAAAACTGTCAACTTCAAGTTCAAATTTTGCTATTAAGTCTAAAGATTTCTTGCCAAGCACACTGTGATTTGCACCACTATCTAAAAGTGCAGTAACTAATGTATCAAAAATATTTATCTCAATATAAGGCCTATTATCATGAGGTAAACTAACAAATAATGGAGCTAAAGAACTATCATTAGAAACCAAATTCGATTCAACGGTACTTAAATTTGCTTTATTACCAAATTCCGATACTTTAACTTTATTATAAAAATCATAAACAAATTTCTTCCAATTGTCCCATTCAAACTGACAAAAAAATTTTCTTTTATTATTCTCGGCCTTAAAATTACAAGGAGTTCGTCGACCGTTACCAAACGTCCTCGAAACTAGTTTTTTGAACAATTGCAATCACGAGTTGTTACATTGGATTTTCCACATCGGTAACAAAATTTATTTTTCGGAGCTTTACATGACGAGAAAACATGATTGGGTAATCCACAATTCCAACACACTATCTTAGAAGAGTCACTAGATTGAACTGTATTAGGATTGTTATTAGTATCTGAAGTATTAATAGAAGTTACATTATTACTCGGATTTAAATTATCTTGAAGATTTCTACTCGAATTTCTATTTTTAAAATTACCTCGAAAACTACCACGATGATTACTAAAATTATTACGTTGACTGTTAGACTGCGAATGATGATTGCTACTCGAATAGTCATGATGATTTCCATAAGATCTGACACGATTCGAATTAAATTTATTGTACTGGTTACTGTAATTTAAATTATGATTGGTATTCAGATAGCCATGCTGATTGTCACGACCTCGATTGTTTTTAAAATTGCCTCGATAATTTCCAGATAAAAAGGATGTATTTTTAAAATTATTTTTATGGTTTTGGTTTTGGTTATAACCAGACGTTGATGGTTCACAAAAATTGTCTCGATCATTTGAGTGGAAAGAAGAAACGAGAAGAGAAGAGCCTTCTGTCGTTTTTGAATTTTCTATTTTTCGGCAGTTTTCCAATAAAGAAAGGATTGAGTCAATGCTGACCAAAGCTAGAGGAGATTTATAAAAATCACACATATTTTTCCTTAAGTATTTTAACTTTGTGGCTTCGCAGGGTTGTCTATCTAAATGTCTAAATAATGACTCCATATTAGCAACAAAAAGATGAAAAGGTTCTGTTTTATATTGTTTTCTTGCTTTAATATCCTCCCAAATTAAATCGTCTAAATCTTCAGGCAAAAAATCGGTTTTTAAAATTTTAACTAATGATTCCCAATTAGTAGCTCTATTAACAGCAGATTTAAACCAGTTATGCGCAGGTCCTGAAAATAACTCTCCAGCACTCTCGAATAACTCTATTTTTGAAACACGACGGGACTTACAATATTCCTCAACTTTATCTAAAAATTCTAGAACAACATGATAATATGCTTCGCCAGAAAATGACAAATTCCACTGATGAACAGGTATTGACTTGCTTTGAGTAAAAACAGGGGTAACGATAGGGGTTGGAGCAGGAAGAACGGTTTGGTTCAACGTTAGGTTCGAGTCGCTGTTGTTTTGTTCAAAAATATCAGCTTTTTCAAAAAGGTTAGCTTCTAGCTCTAAATATTTTGCATAAGCTTCTTGCTTAAAATTAATAACGACAGAGTCTTGGTCTATAAGAGGGATTATAATCCGACAAATACGATTAGAAATATGAATTAATCGCGATCGATAGCGCTGAAAAGCAAAGTCTGTTTGTGGTCCTTCAAATTCCGAAATTAAAACTTCTAAAGCTACTAAGGTTTCCTCGATAACCTTTTTTTCGTTTTCGAATTCATACTGCGGATCCGAATAAGAAAGATTTCGATTTTTATCCGCTTGTATTCTGCGATTTAACATTTTTCGTTTTTGTGCTGCATCTTGATGTCTCGTAGCAATAACTCCACGAATTCTTAATTCATAAGATAACTCCGGTTGAGTTAAATGAATAGGCCTCATTAAATCGATATCACGGATATCCATTTTAAAATTAAAAAATTTAGCAACAAAAAAATTTAAAAAAAAAGAATGTAAAAAAAAAAATTATTTATTTATTTTTTTTTTAGTCGCAATCGTCGTATAATCAACAAAGAAAACTTTAAAATCGAACCGCAGTATCTTTAAACACCATCGAGCGCCCTGCATAAAAAATACAAAAAAATAAAAATCTCAAAATATAGTTTTCATAACTCGCTCTTAATTTAGTGGAACGTATGCAAAAAACATTATAATGAATAATCGGTCCCCGCACAGACTGATCAAAACGTACTCAAGATTCAATCACGAAAATACCCAACACCAAAATTGTTAGTAAAAAAATTCAATATATAAAAAATATATGGCTAAAAACTTTAGGTAGGTACCATCCATATATAGTTCAATACTGGCCACGTAGAATAAAAAAATAAAAAACAAAAAAAATTATTAAAAATATTTTTGGGTAAAACTCTATCTAGATTTAGCCTTTGTTTTGCCACTAAGAAAAACTCTCGTTTTGCTGAGCCCCTAAATAACAATTATAAATATTCAATTCAAAACAATCTAAAAAGAAAAAACACAAATAATTTTATTTGTATGTTTAAACTGTACTAGATGCCATATAAGAAGAAAAAAAACCGCCTTATTACTTTTAGCATTAAAATTTACCTCCATAAATGCAAAAATTATTTTTATATCAATTTTATTAGGTTATATTTGTTCTCATTTATTTTAATTAAATATGACTTTATTTATCTTTATTTAAATATCTTAGATTTATCTTGATTTATTTTTAAGTATTTAATTTTTTAACTAGTTATGAACCAAGGATATAAAACTTAAAAAAACTCAAAAAAAATTATCTTTATTTATAGGCAAAAGAAATTTAAACAACAAAAAAAACTCGGGCCCCACGTTGGGCGCCACTTAATCTATAACGGTTTTTTGTTACAAACTAAAATGCTCTCGGTAGCTCAGTTGGGACTGAGGTCGTGGTGTTCACCTCAAAAAAAACAACAATATTCATGTGAAATAAATTAACTTTCTTTTGCCTAAAGGGCGCCAATACAAGTTTAAAAGTAAAATAGAAAGAATGTATCGAGATCTTAGTGAACCTTGTATATTATTCACTAAGTATTAATAAAGATGGTGAATGTTTGATTAAAACGCAAAAGGTTTTTTAAAAAAATAGTCTCTAATTATTTTTATCAGCAAACGACTTGCAAGAAGGAAATTTACAAAAAAATAAATATATAAGGATCTTTTAACCTAAATACTTAATTATATAGCTATCGATAAAAAATATTATTTTATATCCTTGTTTCTTATCACAGAATGTTCGTTACTATTTATTTTTATTATCTCAAGAATGTAATTTAATTTCTATTTATAAAGAGTTGGTTTTTTATTTCAATAAAAGAATTTATCTTATTATTTTATGTTAATAAAAAAGTAAGAAGAAAATACACGGACGATAAAATCAAGCCACACAAAAAAATTATCGAAGTACTTAAATAAAAAGTATGTACCTATTTGGCTAAAAACAAAAAAAATATAATATATTTTTGGGACCTAAGAAAAATTAATACCTTGGGAGGGTAAATGCGCATCTACTCAACAAGGGTGCATTGTTGCCAGATCTTAACAAGGGCAATAAATAGGTTTACCAAAAATATTAACAAATAATAACCAGTGCTATAAAAAAGAAATATATCACAGTTAAATAAAATGGTTAGTAAAAATAAGTATTAAATCTTATCTGCCAAATCCCACGCTGGAGGTTGAGTCCTCAAGAGATTTGAGTAGGTAGTGTGGTTGGTACTTCAACAAAACAGATTTCAAAACGGGACAGCAAAACAAAAAGAAAGCAGTAACATCGGCTAGTACAACATGGCTTTTACTTCAGTAAACAATTACGGGCTTCTGCTCAAAGTATGTGAAATGTACGGGCTTCAAAACATATACGGGTCTACGAAAACCAGCTCCATAACATGGAATGGGCTTCATAAAATGGAATGGCCTAAAAAGGTCATTGTTGTCTTAGAAATGCGTTTAAGTTTAATCAATTTTCAGAATAGTACTTTATGTTTCTATAGAATTAAAAGTTTATGTTCTCAGCAAAAAGTCTAATAAAAAAATTAGGCAAACTCACCAGTAATGAACAATGGTCCACCTTTTTAATCACACCAGCATTTTTCACGAAACTAACTCTGTTACAAAACACCGTACAATTTCTGTAAGTTTTACAACATTTTGAGTAGCAGTTATGCTTGGTTAAAATAAGTTTTTAATATATTTTATTAGCACATATTATAACGGTGTTAAAATGCTCTCTGTGTTTCGTTCTCACTCAAATTAGTTTTATTTTTGAGTTACAATTTTATTTATTTTTGTTTTTACAATTTTTGGGAATTTTACTGCGCTGCGGCGCCTTTAAGAGTTTTTTTGTTTTTATTTTTAATTAACTTTAATACTATTTACAGGGTTCAAACCCTTCTAAATTAAAATTAGTACTAAGATATAAGTATTTACAATTATTTATATACAAATTACAACTTACTATTACTTGTGCATAATAAAAAAAATACTTGCAATACAAATTTCAATTTACGCGATGGTCTTGGCACCCTTTGTTCCGTTCCTTCAAATGAAATATTTTCCCACTTGACCCGCCTGTGTATTAAACATCCTTTTTACCTATATACGAAATGGATCAAGGTGAAATGCCGTCGACCTCTAAAAATCAGTATTCACAAATCTGCAAAGGCGAACAGTTACTGTGTTCCTGTGATACTCGTACAAATATTTACGCCAAAAAAAAGGCAATTTTTTACAAGCTCGCGAGCGGGCGTGATTACAAGCTATATTACTAACTCTTTCCCCTGTGAAAACCTCCGGAGTTGAAGTGAAGATCTACCACAAGACGTCGCCAAATTGGATTACCCTTGTAGCTCCTTTTTTGGTAAGTCAAGACCTCTTCATTTCGTCTTTTTTTACTTCATATTACTACAATAGAGATTTGGGTACAATTTGGACGCAGCTTAGAAATACTGTGTTTATATTTAACATCAAAACCAGTTTGGGTAGTCAGATTGATCTAGGTATTTTACAGTCCAGTTTGGGACTGATTTTCCCCTGATTTTCAATCTCAAACAAGGATTTAACATGGTCCTTCGAACCGGATCAGTCTGGTTTTCCAACCCTTTCTGAGTTGCCCTTAATTTTCGCAAATCTTTATTTTTTATTTTTTGCGATTTTTTTTCATTACGCACAAACTTACATTACAATTACGATTATTAGATTAGGTTATTACGATACATGATTACTAATGCTTTACTAGTGGTAGGTTTTAAAAACCGCCCTCTTATAATTTAAAAACCCAAGTTTTTAAAAATTTGCACCCATTAGGGGCCCCGTATTCGCATTCAAATTTACGTTTTTTGCGGTCTTTTTGCCTTCTTTAATTTTGTTTCGAGCGCGATTCCTTATCAGTTTTAATTTTTTGTCGCCTGTCGGTCGAACGCTCGTTTTTCATACTTTTTACAATCGATATAAAATAAATTTATTATTTACAATTATTTACTATAATTCTTTGTAAATATACAATTGTTTTTTAATTTTATTAAAATGCCTACAATTACAAGCGAACAAAAAAGAGAGCGTGCCTTAGCATTGCGAGGCGCCGTTTTAGACCAGTTAAAATTGATCGAGGATGCCGCCAAAAGGGCAGAATCAAATGCAGTGTATCTGAATCGTTTCAGAGTTGCTTTTCGGAGTCTTGAGAAGTTGCGTAAGAGTTTTGACGGTCATCAGAATAGTTTGATCGCGCTTATTGCTTCTGAAAAAGAGGAACTTAAAATACAAAATACCGTTGCGTACGATTTTTCAAACAGGCTCTTAGAGATTGAATCAATATTTTACACGTTAATTGAGGAACCCGAACAGAGCCAAAACTCTAACACTCAAGCGAATCAAACCGTTTTAAATGATACTACGGTCGTGCATTGCCACGAACACGAGCATCATTACAAGCCAAGGATGGATTTGCTTACCTTTTCGGGTGACCATCAAAGGTTTACTACTTTCATAGAGGTTTTCAATGCCTTAGTTCATACTAACAAATCTATGAGCCCCGTTGAAAAGTTTTCAACTTTACTTTCAGCTCTTTCCGGTACACCATACGCTTTGGTATCTCATTTGCCCTTGCAAAATGATAATTACGTCATCGCGTATCGAGCTTTGCTTGAAAGATACGATAATAGACGATTGCGTGCAGTTTCGTATTGGAAAAAATTGGAAAATTTTCCGCCTATGACATACGAAAATGTACAAACTTTACGTTTATTAATGGATACTTTCCAAGAAAATTTACAAGCATTAATTACCATGGAATACGAGGTCGAAAAATGGGAATTTATTACTACAAATATGCTCTTAGACAGATTAGATCCTCATACGAGGAAAGTTTTTAAGCATCAGCATGCCTCGACAGACATGCCTACTTACGATTCCGTTAAAGATTTTATTCTTAAACAATGTACAGCCTTAGAGACCGTTTCTCTTAAGTGCAAAAATTTGCAATACAGAAAAATCTAAGATTTCTTTTACGAATAAAAATTACAATACAAGAGGTTCGCATGCTGCGCCTCAGCAGAATAAAAAATCTGCTTTTTTTACAAATACAAATCATACAATGGAGACTGCTACTTCCCACAATACAAATACCTTTAAGAGTTCTACAGAAAGTCACGTGATCTACCGGTGTCCTAAATTTTTGGCCAAAAGTCCTTACGAAAGATCGCAGATTGTGAAAAGTCATAACGCGTGTACCAATTGTTTGGCCAATTTTCACATTCAAACCCAATGTACTTCTAAAAAACGTTGTTTTAAATGTGGTTTCCCCCACCACACTCACTTGCATTTTGAACGTACTCCTGCGGAGAGTATCCCTGCTATTACCTACAATCCGAACCCGAGTTCGGAAAATTCTTCGCATTCGTCGTCTAATTCGACTGGAGTAGTTGAGAATCGGACAGTCAATGTTAACATGGCGTTACATGATCACGCGGTTTTACTGAGCACCATTAGATTTAAAGTACAGGATCAATTTGGTCTTTGGCAAGAGGGTCGCGGAGTCCTAGACTCTGGGGCGCAGGCGTCATTTATTACAAAAGATTTTGCTAAAAAATTAAATTTACCCCGTTTCAGTACTTCACTGACGTTGCAGGGTCTAGATGGTATGTGTACTTCTTCTAAAGCGGGAGTCCGTTGTACAATTTCTACTTTAGATGACGTTAGAAAATATAATTTAGAGGTCATCATCCTTGAAAAAATTTGCGATAATATGCCTTTTTCTACCTTTTCATTAAAAGATTATCCTTACATTGCCAATTTAAAACTTGCAGACAAATACTGTTTTGAAAGTGGAAAAATCGATGCTATTTTTGGAGCTGATTTTTTCCCATTGATCCTTGAAAACGGCCGAATTTCTAACGGTCCGGATCAGCCCGTTTGTCTAAACACTACTTTTGGATGGGTGGTAATGGGAAAAATTAATTTACCAAATTCAAGGCACCAAAATATAAATACTTTTTTTACTAAAATGAGCGATTCTAGTATCGAAAATACTCTCAAGTTATTTTGGCAAACAGAAGAAGTACCAAAGGTAATTTTTAAAACTCCGGATCAAGAGTTTTGTGAAAATTTGTTCCTAAAAACTACCTCTAGACACCCGTCCGGAAAATACATTGTTGCGTTACCCTTTAAAATGACAGCCCCAGACTTTGGAAACACCCGAGATCTTGCGTTACGTAGATTTTATTCTTTAGAAAATCGACTTTTACGAGATGAAAAATTACATACTACCTATTCGGACGTGCTAAAAGAATATTTAGAACTCGGCCATATGAGACCGGTTCCCCCTCCTACTTATTTACAAATAAATAATTATTTTTACATAGCGCATCATGCGGTAATAAAAAATGATTCTACAACAACCCCCGTTCGAATTGTTTTCGATGCCTCGAGTTGCGTTTTTGGTAAACCCTCACTAAACTCGACCCTACACGCGGGTCCAAAATTACAAAAAGATTTGGTAGCCCTGCTGCTAAATTTTCGTTTTTACAAGTTTACATACACCTGTGACGTCAAACAAATGTTTCGTAACGTTTACGTCACCGCTGATCAGACTAGATATCAGCGTATTCTTTACAGATTTTCGCCGTCTCAACCTGTTACAGATTACGAACTTCTTACTCTAACTTTCGGTGTTGCCAGTAGTCCCTATTTAGCAATTCGTACTATGTTACAGCTAGCTGAAGATTACTCAGATTTGCCGCTCGCGTCAGCTATTGTAAAAAATGATTTTTATATTGATGATGGGCTCTTTGGGGCTGACACCCTCGAAGACGCCATCTCGATGAGAAATCAGCTGATTGAGTTAATGCACAGAGGTGGCTTCGAATTGCGTAAATGGGCTGCTAACGATCCGAGATTACTTACAGATCTCCCGGAAGATCATATCCAGCTCAAGGATTTTTCTCTTGATTTTGAAAATAATACGATTTTAAAAATACTTGGCCTTAAATGGCACCCAGTAAAAGATTACTTTTTTTACTCCTTAAATTATACAGATCAAATTTGCACTAAAAGATCAATTTTAAGCAATCTGGCGCGTACTTTCGATCCCATCGGCTTTCTAACTCCAATCACTTTTTTTGCAAAGTTACTTATACAGTACTGTTGGAAAGCTAACTTACAGTGGGACGATACCCCTAATTCAGAAATAATTACAAAATGGGAAAGGTACAAAGCGGAATTTAATACTTTATCTAAAGTTTCGATCCCGCGCCATATTGACTTAGCTAATATGACAAGCTGTCAGCTGATCGGTTTCTGTGACGGGTCCGAAAAAGGCTACTGTGCGGTTTGTTATTTACGAATTACTTACAAAAACAATACGGTAAAAACTTATTTTATTACAGCCAAAAGCAAAGTGGCTCCAATCAAAGTTTTAAGTATTTGTAGAATCAAACTTTCCGGTGCAGTATTACTAGCAAAACTCCTCAGTTTTGTTGTGCAAAGTTACGAAAATAGATTAAAATTTGATCAAATTTATGCATTTTCAGACAGTACAGTCGCCCTTGCATGGATAAAAAGACCTTCGTATTCCTGGAAAACCTTTGTAGGGAACCGCGTTGCATACATTCACGAAAGAGTCCCTGCAGGAAACTGGGCATATGTTCCTACTCATTTAAATGCATCCGATCCAGGGTCACGTGGTCTCTTTCCTAGCGAAATTACCAATTTTTCACTTTGGTGGAACGGCCCTGACTTTCTTTTACAAAATCCTAAAACTTGGAATTTTCTTTCCAATGATACTCTTTCCTCTGAGTCAGAACTCCTAGTTCGTGACGAAGAACGAAAAATTACTTTAAAGGTAACAGTTGATTTAACCTTCTTTGATCAATTCTATACAAAATATTCTACGTTATCAAAATTAATACGGCATACGTTTTACGTTTTTATCAAAATTTAATTTTTAAAACTAAAAAGGAACCTGTTTTTCTTTATCAAAACCTTACATTTTTTGAGCTAAGAAATGCTGAAATGTTTTTAGTCAAACACGCCCAACAAAGTTATTTTCAAAAGGAAATCTCCATGTTGGAAAATAATTTAATTTTGCCAAAATCTTTTCGAAAATTTAGTCCCTTTTTGGATACACAAGGTTTCTTACGCGTTGGCGGACGTTTGACGCATTCTACGTCCTTAAATTACAACCAAAAATTTCCGATTTTATTGCCAAGCAAGGCTTTGTTTACTACTTTACTTATTGGGGAGATACATAAAATTCATCTTCATTCAGGTATACAAACCACACATTTTTTACTAGTTCAAAACTACTGGGTACTTTCTGCTAAGAAAATCATACGAAAAGTGCTTTCTAATTGCAAAGTTTGCTGGAGGGTGGATCCGAAGCCTTATCAACCCTACATGGGTAACTTACCGAGATTTAGAGTTTCCCAACTTGGTGTTTTTAAACACGTGGGTGTTGACGTGGGTGTTGACATGGCTGGACCAATCATGATCCGCGCAAGTCAGTTGCGTACTAGCAAACAATTAAAATCTTACATAGCTCTATTTGTTTGCTGTGTTACACGTTGTACACACATAGAGCTGATTTCCGATCTCACTTGTGATGGTTTCCTAGCGGGTTTTCGCCGTTTTATAGCCAGAAGAAGTAGATGTACTGAAGTGTACTCGGATAATGGAGGCAACTTCTTAGCTTCCGCTAAATACATTACAGAAATCTTTTCTTACGTTGCGGAAAAGGAGGCCATAAAATGGCACTTTAATCCGCCAACTGCTAGCCACATGGGTGGCCTATGGGAAAGCAATATTAAATCTATGAAAACCCATTTAATTCGTGTTATCGGACAACAAGTCCTTACTTACGAGGAGCTATATACAGTCCTCACACAGGTAGAGGCTGTCCTCAATAGCCGCCCTCTTACTCCCATATCGTCTGATGCGAATGACCTTACAGCCTTAACCCCAGGACACTTTCTTAATATGGAACCTCTTACTTGTCTTCCAGACCCTGATTTGGATGCAATTAAATTAAATCGATTGTCTCGTTGGCAATTGCTTACAAAATTACATTACGATTTTTGGCGTCGTTTTAAAGACGAATATTTACATACTCTTACGCAACGTCACAAATGGAATACTCCAGACGGGCTCGTTGCGAAGGAAGGTACAATGGTACTTATAAAAAACGAAAATACTCCACCATTGGAGTGGGTTCTGGGGCGAATCACGGAGCTCATTTTAGGTACTGACGGTATCGCGCGCGTAGCCGTGGTTAAGACCACCAAAGGTATGTTAAAACGACCACTAGTAAAGCTATGTCCTCTCCCTATGGAGAATTGATTCCGAAAATGCCTGGCATTTTCAGGGGTGGGAGTGTTTCGTTCTCACTCAAATTAGTTTTATTTTTGAGTTACAATTTTATTTATTTTTGTTTTTACAATTTTTGGGAATTTTACTGCGCTGCGGCGCCTTTAAGAGTTTTTTTTGTTTTTATTTTTAATTAACTTTAATACTATTTACAGGGTTCAAACCCTTCTAAATTAAAATTAGTACTAAGATATAAGTATTTACAATTATTTATATACAAATTACAACTTACTATTACTTGTGCATAATAAAAAAAATACTTGCAATACAAATTTCAATTTACGCGATGTTCTTGGCACCCTTTGTTCCGTTCCTTCAAATGAAATATTTTCCCACTTGACCCGCCTGTGTATTAAACATCCTTTTTACCTATATACGAAATGGATCAAGGTGAAATGCCGTCGACCTCTAAAAATCAGTATTCACAAATCTGCAAAGGCGAACAGTTACTGTGTTCCTGTGATACTCGTACAAATATTTACGCCAAAAAAAGGCAATTTTTTACAAGCTCGCGAGCGGGCGTGATTACAAGCTATATTACTAACTCTTTCCCCTGTGAAAACCTCCGGAGTTGAAGTGAAGATCTACCACAAGACGTCGCCAAATTGGATTACCCTTGTAGCTCCTTTTTTGGTAAGTCAAGACCTCTTCATTTCGTCTTTTTTTACTTCATATTACTACAATAGAGATTTGGGTACAATTTGGACGCAGCTTAGAAATACTGTGTTTATATTTAACATCAAAACCAGTTTGGGTAGTCAGATTGATCTAGGTATTTTACAGTCCAGTTTGGGACTGATTTTCCCCTGATTTTCAATCTCAAACAAGGATTTAACACTCTGAAACACACAAAATCTGCGAGAAACCGAGTACTAGTTATCACAAAAACTAAAGTAGTTCGGTTACCATATAGAAGTTAAACTGCATCGAGAATCCGCATGTAGCTGACTCTCTCGGCTACGTGCATTTGAAAAGAGACGGCGGGTTTCCCTGACCGAACAAAGCAGCTTGGATCAGTCTGAATACAGCCGCGCGACGACGAAGTGGGGAACGTGCCGTAAAGCGAATCTAAACAACGCTTGTTGAAACAAATTTTATCATGAAGTACCGTGGTCCAGTGGACAAGGCGACAAAGGAAAACGCCCGACACGCAGACACCGGAGGATCGCTCCCTCGACGATACTGTTTTTTTTAAAGTGGATAATTCTTTGATTTATTTTTATTTGTACAGGGTCTTACAAGTATTTTATTTTTTTTTGTTAAGAACGTTACTTGCTATTAGGGTTAAAAGAAAAAAATCGTTACACCCTTCCATCCTTGTTCGATTCAAAATCATTCCAGCCTTTTCTAGACGGACCGTTCGCATACCAGTTTGTCACAGATAACGCAACTAAAACCTAGATTAAGAATACAACCATAAAATATGTCAACCTAATACTACACTAAACCTAAATAAATTC
The DNA here is from genome assembly GCA_963576565.1 of Aspidapion aeneum. Lineage (NCBI taxonomy): Eukaryota > Metazoa > Arthropoda > Insecta > Coleoptera > Brentidae > Aspidapion > Aspidapion aeneum. The sequence continues at coordinate 50,093,823 of OY755048.1, forward strand.
TAACTATAAAATTTAAATACCTAAATTTGTAACACTATCCTCCTCTTCAGGTTTGATCGCCTCGATCAACATTTCCCAGGTAAGGTTTTAGTCTGTCTAGATGAACAACTTTCATCTTGGATTTCGGGCTTTTCTGGATTCGGTAGACCACATCATTAATTCTCTTAACAACTTTATAAGACCCTTCCCATGGTGGTGTCAACTTAGGTGATCTTCCTTTCTTGCGTTGAGGATTGTATAGCCAGACTTGATCATTCTCTTTGAACCCTGAAGAGTTTGCTTTCAGGTCATATCTCGCTTTCATGCGGTCACTGGCTATTTCTATTCGCTCTCTAACCACTTCATGGATATCGTGCAGCTTTTGCCTTAAACGTTCGACATAGTCGTAAACCTCTAAGTGTTCTTCTTCAGGTGAACCAAACATGATATCACATGGTAAACGCAGTTCTCTACCAAACAGGATACTAGATGGAGTAGCTCCTGTCGTATTGTGAATGGCGGTTCTATAGGCCATCAAAAACAATGGAATATATTGGTCCCAATCTGTTTGGTGCTCATCAACAACTTTGCACAGATGTTCTTCTATTGTTTTATTAAATCTTTCAACCATGCCATCTGACTGCGGATGTAAAGCCGTAGTCCGTGTTTTATGTATTCCTAAAAGGTCACAGAGATTCTGGAAGAGCTTTGGTTCAAAGTTTCTTGCTTGATCTGAATGTAGTTCCAAAGGAATGCCAAATCGGCTGAAAACATCATTTACCAGAACTTCGGCAACTGTAGCGGCCTCTTGATTAGGCAAAGCAAAAACTTCTGGCCATTTGCTAAAGTAATCCATGACAACAAGGATGTATTTGTTGCCCTTTTTAGTTTCTGGAAATGGTCCGACCACATCAATAGCAATGCGTTCGAATGGCAGACCTACGTTATATTGTTTCATTTGTTTGGACCTTGTTTTGGGACCTTGGCTGGCTGCACAAGTCGAACATCGGCGGCACCAGTTTTTCACATCTTGATAGTAATTGCCCCAATAAAATCGGTTTCGAATTTTGTCCATGGTTTTATTTATGCCTAGGTGCGCGCCTGATTTTCCACCATGGCATTCGGCCATTATATTGTCTACCATGCTCCTAGGAACCACTACTTGATTAACCACTGTAAGGCCATCGGCACTTTCCCAGGCACGTTTAAGAATGTTTTCCTCTACTATCAGTGAATCGCATTGTGCCCACAGTGATTTGAATATCACCCCTTGGTTTGCGATATCTTGCCATGATGGTCGTGGCTTGTTCTCTTCTTTCAATCGCAAGATAGGTCCTACATCTTTGTCGTTAAGTTGTGTGGTTCTAATCGAAGCCGACATCCATTCTTCATCTGGTTCTAACTTTATCTGGCGCACTTAGTTAATTCTTTCTTTCTGGTCAATTTTCCTGCAATGTTTACAATCCTCAGGGCAAGGTCTTCTGGATAATGCATCCGCATTATTATGCACCCTTCCCGCTCGGTGCTTAATTTGATAATGGTATTGTTGTAGCTTTTCTATCCATCTCGCGACTTGCCCCTCAGGTTGTTTCATTTTCATGAGCCACTGTAACGCAGCATGATCCGTTCTAATCAGAAACTCTTGTCCATAGAGATATTTGTGAAAGTGATCTACAGATTTAATGATGGCTAGGAGCTCCTTTCTGGTAACACAATAATTTTTCTCTGGTTTGGATAACTTTTTGCTGAAAAATTCGATGACCCATTCTTCTCCATCTTGTACTTGGGAGAGTACTGCTCCTATGCCATCGTTGCTCGCATCAGTATCTAATATGAATTTACCTTTGGGAATGGGATATGCAAGAATCGGACTAGAACATAATGCTGCTTTTAGTCTTCTAAATGCTTGGTCACATTCGGTATTCCATTTGTAAGAAGCTTTATCTTCTGTAAGTCTATGTAATGGAGACGCTATTTTTGCGAATCCTTCTACAAATCGTCTGTAGTATGTACACAGACCCAAAAAGCTTCTCAATTCATGTTTGTCACGAGGTTGAGGCCATTCTTTTATTGCTTGTAACTTTTTTTCGTCGGTATGGATGCCTTCTCGGGAAACGACGTGACCCAAGAACTCAACTTTTTCTTGGAATAGAAAACACTTCTTTGAGTTTAGTTTAAGGTTTGCGTTCCTGATTCTTGAAAATACTTCTCGTAAATTGTCTAGATGATCTTCAAATGATTTTCCCATTACTATGACATCATCCAAATAGACTAAGCAGGTTTTCCAAGTAAGGCCTCGTAGAACGACTTCCATTAGTCTTTCAAATGTAGCTGGGGCATTACACAGGCCAAATGGCATCACATTAAACTGATAAAGTCCACTTCCAGCAGAGAATGCAGTCTTCTCTTTATCTCTTTCAAAGATTCCTACTTGCCAATACCCACTTTTCAGGTCAAGAGTAGAAAACCAATATGATCCTGCCAACGTTGTTAATGTGTCGTCTATTCTTGGCAGTGGGTAACTATCTTTCTTGGTCACATCGTTAAGTTTCCTGTAGTCGACACAAAATCTAGTACTTCCATCCTTTTTAGTGACCAACACCACAGGAGATGACCAAGGACTTGATGACTATTCAATAACACCGTCGCTGAGCATTTTATTAATGAGATTTGCTTGGCCATTGGTAGTCTTCTTGGGGGCTGTCTTATCGGTTGGGCATCGCCATTGTTGATAGCATGTTGAATGAGGTTTGTGCGTCCCGAACTACTCCTAGTTTCGAAGATATTACTTTGTTCTTCTATAAACTCTCTCGCTTTACTAAATTCTTCTGGAGTGAGATGTTGCCAAGTTGACTCAAATTGCTGAAGTACCTCCATTGGTAACTTGCTTGTATCCTCGGAAGTTGGCTCTTCACATCTTGTTACTTTCTGTACTGGTTCAAATAATGCTACCACCTTCCCCTTATTAATTTTGACACTATTTGGGAAAATATTGGCGACTCTAATCGGGATGTCTTTATCGGTTTTAACTAGTGATTTTGCAACGAGGTAGGTGTTGGGTGTCTTTTGTTGGCTTATGAGTCCGGCGCAGCTTGATGTTTTACTTTCTAGCCTCCCAAAAATTATGGTCTCACTGTTACCGACTAGTCTTGTTGTGCATACTGCCACCACCTTTATTGGTTCTTTATTGATGTGACTATTTGACAAAATGAACTCTTCGTTCCCAAATCTTAGGGTATAAGTTTATTATCAAACGCAAATCCATGTTTACTTATCAGGTCCATTCCCAAAATAAATTCGTCTTCTATGTCTGCAACTAATACCGAGTGGCGAATCTTCAACCTCTCCAGCTGTAGGTCTATGTCTGTCTGCCCCAACACGTCGGCGGATTCTCCAGTCACAGTCTTAAGTGTTATTTTCTTTTCTGTTGGTCGAATTTTATATCTTGTTGCAATTTTGAACTTAAGCAATGATATGGCAGCACCAGTGTCTACTGTTATGTTAACTTGTCTTCCATTTATAAGTCCGTCGATGTTAAGACTGTCAGCAGTATGTTTTAAGCTCTTAATTGAATAAATTTTGGGGGCTACATTCCCTTTAGCCAACACCCGCCCCTCTGCGTTTACTAGTTTTAGTTTTCCTGATCTTCTTCTTCGGTACTCTGTCCCGCTAGATGGCGAGCGAGACCTTATTTGGACGCGACAATCGCGTTGAATATGCCCTGTACGTCCGCATCTGAAACACTTTACATTTGGAGGGGATCGTCTGCTTTCTTTCAAAGAGTCAATCTTCTCTATCAGTGATTGAAACATTTGGTTTAGCGTTTTTAAGTTGACCTCATGTCCATTGCTCATTTCTTCTCCCTCCTGAATTGAAACAGCTCTTACTTTTGGCCTGGACATATTATTTGATGATTCGATTTCAAGGGCTCGAATCAACACTTCACTGCTATTATGGAAGCGTTCTCGACGTAGTAACTTTGCTAAGTCCGAGTCTCGTAATCCGTTAATAAAGCGATCTACCGTGAAGGGATCTCTGTAATTTTCTGGCATTTCTGGGTAAGCTAAATACATCAGCCTCCTAATATCTGCTTCATAGTCTTGCAATGATTATCCTGGTCTTTGTTGACGAATATTTAATTCTGACCAATGTAAATTTCGCAAGTGTTCGTCTCCATACCTTCTTTCTAACGCTGCCATTAAAGCGTTATAATTCTGTTTTTGTTCGACTGGAATGGACCGTAAAAGTCCCAGAGCAGGTTCTCGTAGAGCTACTAACAATGCTCTAGCTTTTTCCTCATCATCCCAACCATTTGCAGCAGCGGCAGCTTCAAACTGTTGTTTGTAAGTAGACCAGGAAGACGTACCATCGAAATTTGGAGGCTTAATGTTTTGGTTGGAATTCGCAACACATCCCTGAGCTTTCATTTTGTTGTGTTCTTTTTGGAGCTGTATAAGCTGTTTTGACACGTCCTGGAATTTTTCTTCCATGGTTTGAAAAACTTCTTCCCTAACATTCTGTAGTTTGGTCTCCACTTTTTCTTCAACATTCTGCAATTTGTTTTGCACCTTTTCTTCTACATTCTGCATCCTTTGAGTTATTTCTTCCTTAAGATCTTCTGTTGCTACCTTAAATTCTCCTCTCAGCTGAAGTTTTCTTGCATACCATCTAATCTTTCTTCAAATGTCCGTCTCATATCGTTTTGGTTTTGTGCAATGGTCTGTCTCATATCGTTCTGGTTTTGTTCCATGGTCTGCTTCATGTCGTCCATGGTGTGTTTCATGTCGCCTTGATTTTGTTCAATGGTCTGTCTCATATCGTTCTGGTTTTGAGCCATTTGAGATGATAGAGCCTGAATCATTTTAGTTAGTTCTTCCATTTTTGCCGATCCTTGTCTAGTAAGCATCAATTTTCTGACAAATCTCTCTAAACGTCTATCCTTGGGCTATAAAGTTAATGACGCAGTCCGTTTCTCAATATCTCTTCCGATTCTTAAATAGAACCTAATGGAATGTTCTGGAATATACTGGTAAATGTCACTCTTTCTGCTAGTAGGCAAATGTAGAAGTCGCTTTTTGATTATCTCTTTTGGTTCTCGAATAGATCGTCGTAAAATGTTATGGAATATTCTAGAAATTCTTTCTAATTCTTACTTTTGAAATGACTAATCTAATGTCGAAGTCGCCTTTTGGATATCTCTTCTGGTTCTCGAATAAAACGTCGTAGAATGTTATGGAATATTCTAGAAATTTTTTCCGATTCTTACTTTTGAAATAACTAAGCAAATGTCGAAGTCGGCTTTTTGTATATCTCTTCTGGTTCTCGAAAAGAACGTCGTAGAATGTTATGGAATCTTCTAGAAATTTTTTCTAATTCTTACTTTTGAAATTACTAATCTAATGTCGAAATCGCTTTTTGTATATCTCTTTTAGTTCTCGAATAGAACGTCGTAGAAAGTGATGGAATCTTCTAGAAAATCTCTCTAATTATCAATTTTTGGACTGTAAAGTTAATGTCGCAGTCGGTCCTCAAATTTCTCTTTTGATTTTTAAATAAAACAAAATCGAACTTCTTCGAATATTCTGGAAAAATCACTTACTGTTCTTCTGTCCAATTGTCCTAGCCGGTGGTACTATGTAAGGATAGTCTTTGCACTATTTAGTTCTCACTTCTGACACCAATTGTTACGGGTTCTCCACAACAACTAAAACTCGCAAATGTCAAAAACGATTTATAAATTTATTTCGACAAATTATGTACAAAAAAAACACGCACTTAAACTTACTAATAACTTGCTAATAATTCACTACTTTAATCCGCCTATTAACTTCGCGTTAACATCTAGCGATCACTACCGCTGGTTATCTTTTACTGCCCGATGCACGACGTCCGGCCTTATATATGAGGGGCTGCCTACTATTCGAGAACCCTTTCATCCTTGTTCGATTCAAAATCATTCCAGCCTTTTCTAGACGGACCGTTCGCATACCAGTTTGTCACAGATAACGCAACTAAAACCTAGATTAAGAATACAACCATAAAATACGTCAACCTAATACTACACTAAACCTAAATAAATTCTAACTATAAAATTTAAATACCTAAATTTGTAACAATATTATATACTTATCGCCATATCCATATTTAGATATTTATTTTTACCAAAACTATTTTCCTATTTTTTGCATTTTTTTTTAGTAGTTATATAATTTACTTAATTTTATTCTTCTTTCTATTAAAATGACAGCAGCAGGTGTGTGCGCTTTTTTATCTATCTTTATTAATATTTAATAATATGATGCTGGGTTTAATAAACGGAGAGCTATTCTGGTTAAAACGAGATTAGTAACTAACTACCTATTTTAACTTTAAGACTGAACGATTTGCTTATAAGACATAATGAGGAACCAGTTGTTTATTTTTGAGCAATTTAATAATATTTTGCCGTTAATATTAATAAATTTAAAATTATACGCTTAGATATGCCAACTCGATGCCCCTCCACATTGCTTTCTATAACAAGAGCTATCTTAAGTTAAAAAAACAGAAGATGTTCACAATTGCGGAAATTATGCGGCTCTTGAACAACTATGGTGAACCATAAGTTAAATAGAAGAAAGGTGTGTTTGGGTAGTGTCTATCGTGCCCCCAGTGTAAATTTTTGCACATTTTTTAATGCGTTGGAAAATGTTCTCAGCTTCCTAATACCGCAATTTGATTTTTTGGTGTTTGGAGGAGACTGTAATGTCGATCTTTTGGCTAACCAAAACACCGCAATCATTTTGCGTTTGCGCAACTGGTCACTGAGCCTACCAGGGTCTCTCTCTCTCTAGGACCTCTATGATATATTGGTTGTATATGATTCTAGTTTGTGTAGGAACCTAGAGGTTCTTAAAATCGATGATATCTCGGACCATCATTTTGTATCATGCAAACTTAAATTTAACAAAGAAAAGCCCTCCCACTATTTTTAAGACTTTTAGACTATTTAACATTAGGTAAATCAAAAAGAATAAAAAAATAGGTGAAACCTATTTTGCATTCAACGAGTGAAACGACAGCGAGCCAAGGAAACTAAGTCCATAGCGGGAAGAAAACGTCTACCGGTCTATAAGGAAGAAAGACATTTCGACACAGTTTAACCAGTCCATGCTATCACCGTGTTCACGGCGTCGGTTCGGAGCCGAAAACAATGAGTAACATAGGTGTCACCTATTTTTTCATATTCTTTTATTTTCCTTGTATATTGTAGTCAGTTTGATTACTGTAGTCAGGCAAGCCACGCTGGGGATGGAAATACCTGTTTCCGGCACACCGGTGTTTGTGGTTGACTTTACCCTTTTGAAGTTGCTTTTTATACTATGTTAATTTTATCTAACATTAATTGGGACTAGTTGTTTACATTCACAGATATCGACGACATTGCAACTTATATTAACACTAATGTGTTTCAGCTCTTTGACCTTTATGCGCCGAACCAGATAAAAAAACACGTGCCAATTTCTTGATACTAAATTTAAAAAACACCCTAAAAAGTTTTGGAACTTTTAAAATGATTAAATATTCACGATAATTCAACTGATAATAGCAACCTTAACATTAGTTCAGAGGAATTTGTTTAGCTTTTATTTCTATACCTACCAATAATATAGAAAAAGAATTCACAAACAATAAGTATGTTAATAGGCGTTACTGGGGCCTTACTTAATCGTTTGAGTTTAGACCAGCTTCTTGTGAAGAGGTCACTAAGACACTACTGTCAATTAAATCAGGTGCGCAGGGGGCAGACGGTATATGAATAAAAATGCTTTTTTTGATTAGTTCCGGCGCTCACTAAACACATAACGTTCATAGTAAGTTAATTTTTGCATGATAAATGGTTGTTTCCCCTTTGTGTGAAAAAGTGCGAAAGTTGTTCCGGTACCAAAAAAATCTTTACCCAGCTCGGCGGCGGATTTTCGCCATATCAGTTTATTGCCAGCTTTCTCTAAAATAGTGGAAAAAATAGTTGCTCGGCAGATGACAGTATACCTGGAGAGCAAAATATCCTTCCGCCTTCTCAGTTCGGCTTCCGTCAGGCTCATAGCACGACCATCGCATTACTAAAAGTGTCGGATGACATCATTCAAGCTTCTGACAAGAAGCTTAATTCATGCCTTGTTCTCCGGGACTACAGCAAGGCATTTGATACCTTGGACCGTGAGGTGCTCTACACTACGTTTAAATTCTTTGGTGTTGGGAATGCCGAACTCGCATTTTTTAGAAATTTTGTGACGTGTTGATTTCGTCACTAGAGTTTATTAAATATTTTTAGTTAAATTACTATAATTATTTTTCATAGTTTACTAATAACTTAAATTTCTATTCTTTATCTGATTCACAAAAGCACAATAGATCTATCGCATTCGCCAATTTTTTAAATTAAGAACAAACGAAGATAGTAGGTTTTATTTTTAACTAAATTTATTTTTATTTTTGTTGGCTTTAAAAGGATCAGATTTCTCTTAAAATTCTAAAATAAATGTTGCTTAAGAACTAATAAAAAAATTAACTACAATAACATTATTTGCAATAATCAAATTTTTATAACTATTTTATCTGCATTTTATTATTAAAATATTCTTAAATATTTACAAAAACAACTCCTAAAAGCTAATAATAGTATTGCAAATAAAAAGCAACAATTGTAGTCCACTTTATTCCACATTGGTTGATCCTAGACAAATTTACCTACTATCTAGGTCTATTTTATTCTCTAGTGTTTTGGTGAATATTTTTCATACTTCTTTTGCATCGGAGATACTCCTCTGTTTTTATCTAGCTTCCAGTAATTCTATTTGGGCTGTAGTTTACCTAAAAATAGTAAAAATAGTTAGTTTACCTATTTGTCTATTTATTTTCTATAATTTTCAACCTACATTATTCTTTCTTTCCGCGAATCATCCTTGGGGCCCATTTCAGCTTTTCTAGTATCCACTATATCTGTTTGATGCTGATTTTTGTCTATTTTCTAGCTTTTTGTCTATTATCCATCTTCCTAGTTTATAGCTTGTCTGTGACTTTTTCTAGCCTCTATCTAGTTTGCCTATTATTGTTGCATCATGATCCGCCTAGCTCATAGACTAAAACATGTAAATAGATTATTTTAACACCTCTATTTGTCTATTTTCCTATTATTATCTTACCTTGTATTTTAGTGACTTATTCCTCCCAATGTATCAGCTTTAGGATTTCTAGCAATGTAGCATAGTATTCAGCAATCCTTTACGGACTATTCTGCACAATTTTTAGATCTACACAAGTGCAATTTTATTTAATAATTAAAATTTTATTATATTATCACAATATAAACACAATAACTGATCGCGATTTTCAATGCAAATTGTCACCTGCAAAGACACATTCTATTTTTGGAGAAGAAATGCTATGTTGCCACGTTGACTTTGAAACTTTTCCTGAGATTTCTTGGATTTTTGCACATTGTAAGAATGTGGCAGATTTAATATTTTTCTTGGTACAACTTGTTGTTTTTAGTTATGTTTTCCATTGTTTATATTCTTATAAATAGTCATTCCAATTATTATCAATAACTACTTTCTCTCTATAGCTTATATTCTTAGGATGATAGAGTAAGCCCATAATAGCGGCCTACTTGCCCGCCTTCGAGATTTCTTTAAATCTTCTGTACACAGTGTGTTAAGCCCTGTGCGGCAACTTGGTGACTTTTCTATTTGCCTGTCTTTTTCTTTCTTGTTGCTTCTATCTTTTATTTTTGCTAAACGCATATCTTTTCTTAATGTATATTGTTAGTATAGCTCTTTCTTATTCAAGCTAGTAAGTAAGAAAAAGATGTTAGATTTAATTCGTTTATTTTTAGTGTATTATTTCAATTAAGTTATTTTATACTCTTTCTCTGTCTGGTCACTTGTTGGTCATTTGGTGGTCCTTTGATATATTAATATACAAAATTTTGATGAATTGATTCTAATTTATTAGTTCATATTTTGACCACCTATGGCGCTGATTTTCCGATTTGCTACGAATTTTGCTGAAAATACGTTACTCCTTGTCCATCACTCGCTGCAGTTACAGAAGAAATTTTATTTCGCGATTTTTTTCGCCAATCAATTTGGATTTCCTAAATTTCTTCAAACAATGTTGCCCAGTGTTTTATTATTTGATGGTTTGTGTTGATATTTTTGATTTTGGAGTCACACTGACTGACATATCGCCGAAAGGTGGATTTTAATGCGATACAGTGTATGGGCATGGTTGTCAAACCCTTTAACATCACAAGGTAATTAATTATTAGTATTTTATTTTCACAGTATTTACTATCCATCTTAGTTTTATATTTGCTGAGCATCTTTGTAGTGTCGCGGATTAAATATTTTTGCCTTTAAAAATGTTATTTTTATGTTATAAAACATCTAATTTAATAAAATAATTATTAAGAGAAATAGCAAACTGTAACAAGGGATTATTACAATGAATGGTTTTACAATTTTTGCTTATGACCCACGTGGGTTTTTAATTGTCACATTGGGATCACGTACATTTTAAGAAGCGAAAAACTGAAGTGCCAAAATTCTAAAAACCACGTACACTTTAAATAAAATTGTAGTACTGTTGTATCAATTATAGTTGTCAAACCACGTACATTTTAATCACAGTACTAGTGTAAATCACGTACATTTTTAAATGGCAGAATATTTTATTTGAAAAAAAAAATACAAAAATAATAGAATAAATACATTTTATCAAGTAATTCCAAATAAAATACATTTTCTTTTAATAAAATAAAAGAAACAAAATTAAACTAAAGTCCCTATTTTCTTTCAGAATAAATTATACTAAATAATATTATAAAATAATGAAAGAAAATAAATTAAAATAAAATAAAACTCATGGATATTTATGATCTATAAAATTATTTTAAATAAAATTGAATCATGCTAAATAAAATTAATTTATTATTTCCAAATAAAATAAAATATTATAAAATAAATTATGCTTTACTTTTTTTAATAAATTAAATAAAATAATAAATTCGAAATATATTTAATTGATTAAAATTAAATTAATGTTATTATTTTTTTTTTATGAACCTAAATTATAATAAACTAAAACATTATCCTTTAAATAAAAAAGAGATACATAATTGGATTTCTTTTTGATAAATTAAACAATTTAAATTAAAACAAAAATATTATTTAAATAAACTAAATTATTGTGGTTCTTTTTCTTTTAAATTAAATAAATAAAAACATTATTGTTTGGAGAAATAAAATCAAATTAAAATTATTATTTACAAATAAACTAAAGTCATTAAATAAAAATATTATTCTTTAAATAAATAAATAAATGCACACAAAGATTGCTCAGTTGTTTTACTGCTTACTACATTAGTGGAAATATTGTAGGGTGCTTTCCACGGGCTACGAGAATTAGTCCATTCCACGGTCTACAAGCACTAGTCCTTTTCCCTGGGCTTATACTGGTTCCTTATCTGGGACTTCATGAATACTCGCTATTACCTTGGACTTTATGAGTTCATTTCAAATTCTTTCACCCGCAAGTGATTCAGAGATGCAGAGTAGTTTCCTGACTTGTGACATTTCCCGATTGAGACGATAGAAAGGAGATTGGTATGATCGAACCTTTTATCATTATTATTTGTATTTTTATTCCAATTTCAATTATTAATTATTGGTGATTAATTTTTATCTAGAGATGCAATTTTTGGATTTTCTTATTAATTGTTAAATTTATTTGTCATGAATTTTTACTTAATTATTTATTTAATTAGGAATTTAATTTTTCATATCCGTTGTGGATAAAGTACGGCTGCGGCGGCGTTTATGTAAGCGGTACATGATCATGTTGCGCGCGCACGTCCAACGTTATTTTGGATTATTACCCGAGATGTAATTATTTTATTTTAAGTTATTTATTTGCTTAACTTCAAACTTCCTTTTCATTGAATTATTATCCACTTTATTAACAATGTTAATTCTTTTGAATTCTTCAATGAAATATAGTAAAGGATTACAGGAGAAATAATTCTTTTATTATTTATCTACACTCCTCTAATCTGATAAAATAGAGTCCTCAAAAAGACCGAGAGATTGGAAGGTCTGCTCACTTCCTGGCGCCCTTATATTTTCGGTGCTGTTTATCTCAATCAATTTATTCTTTATAAAGAACCACCCCACCGCTCTCGAACTCTGTACGCACCGGGCAAACCTTTTTGCACGCACTAGCGGCTCTAGAGTATTCAGATTGGACTATGTTTTAATTATGTTAAATTAAAATAATTTTTCTTTTAAACACATTAAGTGCGTCGCAAATTTTGGCGCCCAACGTGGGGCCAGTAAACAAACGTTGGCACATGCGCAGTAACGCTTGTTTGATTTTTCCCGCATGCGCAATATTTTTTTTTGTATTTTCTTTTAAATACTTTTAAAAAAAAATCGCTTATTATTGATTTCGATTTAAATACCCTTCTCCTTGACCTTTATTATAGATTTATCGCGCCTGCGCCTATGGAAACATTTTTTTAAGGTCTTTGTTTTATTTTTAATAAAACATTTTATTATAAAGATAACCAATTGATTTGTCTTTTGCAATATTCTTTTTGGTTACCATAGTGTCCGTGGATTTAGTGAAGTGAAATACTACAGTTGTTGCTCGATTTTGGCCACATGTCATTTTGACAGTTTTTTTTTGTCAGATTTTAATAAAATTTAATATACAGTTTATGCTGATGGTAAAAAACTTAAAACTCAAAATAGACTTTTTTTTTATTTTGACAAAAACTTTATTATAAATTTAAAACACAAAAATATATTTTTTTTTGTTTTATTTGTTTTTATATTTGATAAAACATTTTTCTTTGTTCATCAAAAGTTTTCAAAAACTTTTTTTTCCCCGATAAAGACTACCGATTTTGACTTTTTTTTTTTTAATTAAAATTGAAATTATTATTTTATTTTTGCTTTCTCAATACATTATTTTGATAATTTGCTTGAACTGAGTCGTCATGGATTACAAATTAGAAATAAACTATTTAAAGAAGGAAGACCTTGTGTACGAATTTACCTTTAGAGGACTCCCGGTTGCTGATGAACGAACTGTGGATGACCTGAGAAGCTGCTTAAGGCCTATTCTTAAGTTGGAAAAAGAAGGAAAACCTTTGACTTATCCAAAATATCCATTTACGTATGACGACGAAGTACCATTAATTAAAAGAAAACTTACTGAGTTAAAAAATTCAACCAAAAACGTTCTTGGTGAAAATGCTCGCAGTAAATTTGCTCGAGTAAAATCAAGATTAGTGCAGCTGTTACAAAGAATAGACAGACTGTCATTAGATGGATTATCTGAAGAACAAAAGAAGGATAGATCCGAGGTTATTGTCAGTATATTGAGTACTCTCTCAGAACTAGAGAGCTTAATGAAGCAAGATCCAAATTTAAGTGTGCTTATGGATGAGTTACACATTTCTGACTCAGAAACTTCCCTTGAAGATGAACAGGTTACATCTCCAATCAATGTAAATAAATCTATTAGCCAAAGCAAAAATTCGAGAATGGTTCCCGTTAAAAAGTGGGACATTAAATTTACAGCTGAACCGAAACAAATGACGATTCATACCTTTTTAGAACGAGTCGATGAATTAAAAATTGCAAGAAACGTATCTGATCAAGAACTTTTCGATCAAGCTATTGATCTTTTTGATGGCAAAGCATTAAATTGGTTTAGAGCCAATCGTTCCAGATTTAATAATTGGACCGGATTATCCAATCTGCTACTTAAACATTTTGAACCTCCAGACTATAGATCAAGACTTTTCAAAGAAATTCTTGCACGGACTCAAGATCCTTCTGAAAGCATTGTGGAATATTTATGCTGCATGAAAGCTTTATTCAGAAGATATGGCGAAATTCCATCTGACGTACAATTAGACATTTGTACAAGTAATTTAGCTCCATTTTACACCACCCAATTGCCCATTGTTACTTCTCTTGTAGAACTTGAGGAGGAATGCTTAAAATTAGAACAAAAGAAATATCGCGTGGATCATTTTGTACCACCATCTAGAAAACGAAATACCTTTGTAGAGCCAGATTTCGCTTTTATTGCTACGGACGATACACCAAGCACTTTCCAACAAAATTTTTGTTATCAATTCCAAACATTTCCATCAAATATACCAGAAGTACAGCAAACTTTAAATACTGTTAATGCTAGTGTTCCGCAAAGACCTCAAAGATCTGTTACTTGCTTTAATTGCCAGAAAGTAGGACACTTTAATAGAGATTGTCCAGAGCCTAAAAATCTTCACTGTTATCGGTGTGGAAATCAAGGAGTTACCAGTCGTAATTGTCAAAAATGTAATCCGGGAAACGGATCCCAGGAGGCTCGTTAGGTCGCATGATCCCTCCTAATAATTATTTAAAACAGACGACCAATATTGATTATTCTAACAAAGCATTGCTAGATTACGTAATTTCACACGCTAATGGTGACAAACGTCCCTACCTTCAGATTGAAATACTCGGTTATCCTTTACTTGGATTATTAGACAGTGGTGCTTCACGAACAATTGTTGGACTTCCGGGTTATGATATTCTTCAAAGATTGGGTTTACAATTACAGAAAAATAAAACAAATTGTACAGTTGCTAACGGCCAAAGTTGCATAAGTACTGGATACATCCAAGCTCCTGTTAGTTTGATGGGAAAAACTAAATTAATAGATATCCTAGTATTGCCAGAACTCTCTCATACAATAATACTTGGCATAGATTTTTGGGCCAGTATGAAAATAATTCCAAATCTTCATGAAGATGTTTGGCACTTTACCGAAGAAGAATATCCACTTTTGCCAATGTTAAATTCCATTCAAGATAAAGATTCCTTGACTCATGAACAAAGAACACAATTAGATCAATTTGTGTCTCAAAAAATGTCTCAGATGCCAAAAGAACTAGGCTGTTGCAATGTTACAGAGCACACGATTGAAGTAGTACCTGGTACCACCCCCTTAAAGCAAAGATATTACCCAGTTTCGCCTTTTAAACAGAAAATTATCGATGAACAACTAGATGAAATGTTGAAATTGAAAGTTATAGAGCCTTGCAAAAGCCCTTGGTCAAGCCCTGTTTGTCTCGTTAAAAAGAAGAATGGGGACTACAGATTCTGTGTTGATTACAGGAAATTGAACTTTTTAACTAAGAAAGACGCATATCCTCTTCCTTACATCAGCTCGATTTTAGACAAACTGAGAGATGCAAAATATCTAAGCTCAATCGATATAAAGTCAGCATTTTGGCAAGTGAAACTTAGTGATGAATCTAAGGATTTTACAGCATTCACAGTCCCAGGACGAGGCCTTTATAGATTTTTGAGAATGCCTTTTGGTCTAACTAATGCTCCAGCTACATGGCAGCGTATTGTAGACGAAGTTCTTGGAGCTGACCTAATTCCCTACGTCATGGTATACGTTGACGACATTATAGTCGTCAGTAGTTCGTTTTCGGAACATTTAAGAATCTTGGGCATTGTGTTTGATCGACTTCGAGAGGCTGGACTGGTAATTTCAGAAGATAAATGCCAATTTTGCCTTCCAGAACTCCATTATTTAGGTTATGTTGTTGACCAATTTGGCTTAAGACCAGACCCTTCAAAAATTGAGAGTATTGTCAATTTGCAACCCCCAAAAAATGTGACTGAAATTAGACGTTTTATAGGCACTTGTAGTTGGTACAGGAAATTTATCAAAAACTTTTCATCTATTGTAGCTCCATTAACAAACCTCACGAAAAAGAAAGTAAAATGGAATTGGTCATTTGAATGTGATACAGCTTTTAAAACCATAAAAGAACTGTTAATATCAGCACCTATTTTAGCTTGTCCCGATTTCGAAAGAACTTTTATTTTGCAGACCGACGCATCAGCATATGGTATTGGTGCCGTACTAACCCAAAATTTTGAAGACGGCGAGAAAGTGATATGTTATTTGTCAAGATCCTTAACACGCCAAGAAAGAAAATTTAGTGCTACTGAGCGAGAGTGTCTCGCAGTCATCTTCTTTATTGAACATTTAAGACATTATCTTGAAGGACAACATTTTAAAGTTATCACAGATTGTCATAGCCTTCTATGGCTCTTTCGTTTAAAAGATCCTCAAGGCAGACTTGCAAGGTGGAGTTTA
Source organism: Aspidapion aeneum (assembly GCA_963576565.1). NCBI lineage: Eukaryota > Metazoa > Arthropoda > Insecta > Coleoptera > Brentidae > Aspidapion > Aspidapion aeneum. The sequence continues at coordinate 50,110,020 of OY755048.1, forward strand.
AGATTGCTTCCATATGATTTTGAAATCATACACAGAAAGGGAAAAGATCACGTTGTTCCTGATTTTCTTAGTAGAGCAGTTCCAGAAATATTAGATTCTGTTGAAATTGAAAACTCTGATTGTAAAGAGAATGATTTTCCATTCGTAAATATAAGAGATAGATGGTATTTAAAAATGTTACTAAATGTAGAAAACTTTCCAAGCAAATTTCCTAGTTGGCGAGTAGAAGGTAATAAGCTTTACAAATTTGTCAAATGTCAAATACCAGACCTGGGTTATACCCCAGATTTGTGGAAACTCGTTATTCCAAAAGAAGTAAGATCAAAAATTTTAACCGAATGTCACGACATACCGACTTCTGGACATGTTGGCGTTTCCAAAACGTTTTGGAGAATTCAGCAAAAATATTATTGGCCTAAACTAAAGGCCGATGTTGCGAGATATGTTCGATCTTGTAAAATTTGTGCTCAGCATAAAGTGGAACAAAAACCTCCATGTGGTCTTATGGGAACCAGACCAAATATCACAGAACCCTGGCAGTGTATTAGCTTAGATTATATCGGACCATTTCCTAGATCGAAACAAGGCTATACTTATGTTTTAGTAGTCAGAGATTATTTCAGTAGATTTGTTTTAACATTTCAATGTCGTTCCGCTAAAGCTACTTCTCTTACTAAATTCGTTGAAGAAAATGTATTTTTAATGTTTTCCACTCCTCAATACATCATAACTGATAATGGCCCACAGCTAAAATCTAGTATATTTAAGTCTTTGTGTGCTAAATACGGAGTCAAACCATTTTACACTGCGAATTATTATCCAAGGCCGAATCCGACCGAACGGTCAAATAAAGATGTCAAAACAATGATTAGTTGCTACATTCGTCAAGAAGACCATCGTACATGGGACCAAAATCTAGCTGCTATAACGTGTGCAATTAGAACTAGTGTTAATGAAACTATAGGATTTACCCCACACTTTGTAAATTTTGGTCGAGAACATAAGATAACTGGCAAGGACTATAAGAATCGAATGAATATTGACAATACACCAAATATATTATCAGACATCGAGAAAAGACAAAATGGTTTTCGTCAAATGTATGAAAAAGTTTGTCAAAGAACTTCTCAAGGCCAAGAACGTCAGCGAAAATATTATAATTTACGTCGGAGACCAATGACGTATAGAGTTGGTGAGAAGGTTTGGAGAAAGAACAAAATTCTGTCTAATGCCGCCAATTATATCAATGCCAAACTAGCTCCTACTTATTTAGGTCCGTTTATCGTTATACGCAAAGTTGGTTCTTGCTGTTATGAGCTAGAAGACGACAATGGCAATAATAAAGGTATATGGCATGTTCAGGACCTAAAGCCTGACCAGACTAATCCTGATGATGACTCAAATTCTCAAATTTAAATGCAAAATACCAAAAGAGAATTTTATTAATTCATAATTTGTAAATTTTATAATGTTTATTATTTTCTTATTAGTATTATTTTTGTTGTAAATACTTATTTTTGTAGATTGACATTTATTATTCTCGATAAATGTACATTATTATTAATTACGTAAGTAAGGTAGTTTATTCACTTCTTTTATTCGATGATTATGATTATCGTCAGAAAACTCTTCCCAAGTTTTCTTCCTATCGGAGAAAAGGGGGAGCTGTGACGTGTTGATTTCGTCACTAGAGTTTATTAAATATTTTTAGTTAAATTACTATAATTATTTTTCATAGTTTACTAATAACTTAAATTTCTATTCTTTATCTGATTCACAAAAGCACAATAGATCTATCGCATTCGCCAATTTTTTAAATTAAGAACAAACGAAGATAGTAGGTTTTATTTTTAACTAAATTTATTTTTATTTTTGTTGGCTTTAAAAGGATCAGATTTCTCTTAAAATTCTAAAATAAATGTTGCTTAAGAACTAATAAAAAAATTAACTACAATAACATTATTTGCAATAATCAAATTTTTATAACTATTTTATCTGCATTTTATTATTAAAATATTCTTAAATATTTACAAAAACAACTCCTAAAAGCTAATAATAGTATTGCAAATAAAAAGCAACAATTGTAGTCCACTTTATTCCACATTGGTTGATCCTAGACAAATTTACCTACTATCTAGGTCTATTTTATTCTCTAGTGTTTTGGTGAATATTTTTCATACTTCTTTTGCATCGGAGATACTCCTCTGTTTTTATCTAGCTTCCAGTAATTCTATTTGGGCTGTAGTTTACCTAAAAATAGTAAAAATAGTTAGTTTACCTATTTGTCTATTTATTTTCTATAATTTTCAACCTACATTATTCTTTCTTTCCGCGAATCATCCTTGGGGCCCATTTCAGCTTTTCTAGTATCCACTATATCTGTTTGATGCTGATTTTTGTCTATTTTCTAGCTTTTTGTCTATTATCCATCTTCCTAGTTTATAGCTTGTCTGTGACTTTTTCTAGCCTCTATCTAGTTTGCCTATTATTGTTGCATCATGATCCGCCTAGCTCATAGACTAAAACATGTAAATAGATTATTTTAACACCTCTATTTGTCTATTTTCCTATTATTATCTTACCTTGTATTTTAGTGACTTATTCCTCCCAATGTATCAGCTTTAGGATTTCTAGCAATGTAGCATAGTATTCAGCAATCCTTTACGGACTATTCTGCACAATTTTTAGATCTACACAAGTGCAATTTTATTTAATAATTAAAATTTTATTATATTATCACAATATAAACACAATAACTGATCGCGATTTTCAATGCAAATTGTCACCTGCAAAGACACATTCTATTTTTGGAGAAGAAATGCTATGTTGCCACGTTGACTTTGAAACTTTTCCTGAGATTTCTTGGATTTTTGCACATTGTAAGAATGTGGCAGATTTAATATTTTTCTTGGTACAACTTGTTGTTTTTAGTTATGTTTTCCATTGTTTATATTCTTATAAATAGTCATTCCAATTATTATCAATAACTACTTTCTCTCTATAGCTTATATTCTTAGGATGATAGAGTAAGCCCATAATAGCGGCCTACTTGCCCGCCTTCGAGATTTCTTTAAATCTTCTGTACACAGTGTGTTAAGCCCTGTGCGGCAACTTGGTGACTTTTCTATTTGCCTGTCTTTTTCTTTCTTGTTGCTTCTATCTTTTATTTTTGCTAAACGCATATCTTTTCTTAATGTATATTGTTAGTATAGCTCTTTCTTATTCAAGCTAGTAAGTAAGAAAAAGATGTTAGATTTAATTCGTTTATTTTTAGTGTATTATTTCAATTAAGTTATTTTATACTCTTTCTCTGTCTGGTCACTTGTTGGTCATTTGGTGGTCCTTTGATATATTAATATACAAAATTTTGATGAATTGATTCTAATTTATTAGTTCATATTTTGACCACCTATGGCGCTGATTTTCCGATTTGCTACGAATTTTGCTGAAAATACGTTACTCCTTGTCCATCACTCGCTGCAGTTACAGAAGAAATTTTATTTCGCGATTTTTTTCGCCAATCAATTTGGATTTCCTAAATTTCTTCAAACAATGTTGCCCAGTGTTTTATTATTTGATGGTTTGTGTTGATATTTTTGATTTTGGAGTCACACTGACTGACATATCGCCGAAAGGTGGATTTTAATGCGATACAGTGTATGGGCATGGTTGTCAAACCCTTTAACATCACAAGGTAATTAATTATTAGTATTTTATTTTCACAGTATTTACTATCCATCTTAGTTTTATATTTGCTGAGCATCTTTGTAGTGTCGCGGATTAAATATTTTTGCCTTTAAAAATGTTATTTTTATGTTATAAAACATCTAATTTAATAAAATAATTATTAAGAGAAATAGCAAACTGTAACAAGGGATTATTACAATGAATGGTTTTACAATTTTTGCTTATGACCCACGTGGGTTTTTAATTGTCACATTGGGATCACGTACATTTTAAGAAGCGAAAAACTGAAGTGCCAAAATTCTAAAAACCACGTACACTTTAAATAAAATTGTAGTACTGTTGTATCAATTATAGTTGTCAAACCACGTACATACATTTTAATCACAGTACTAGTGTAAATCACGTACATTTTTAAATGGCAGAATATTTTATTTGAAAAAAAAAATACAAAAATAATAGAATAAATACATTTTATCAAGTAATTCCAAATAAAATACATTTTCTTTTAATAAAATAAAAGAAACAAAATTAAACTAAAGTCCCTATTTTCTTTCAGAATAAATTATACTAAATAATATTATAAAATAATGAAAGAAAATAAATTAAAATAAAATAAAACTCATGGATATTTATGATCTATAAAATTATTTTAAATAAAATTGAATCATGCTAAATAAAATTAATTTATTATTTCCAAATAAAATAAAATATTATAAAATAAATTATGCTTTACTTTTTTTAATAAATTAAATAAAATAATAAATTCGAAATATATTTAATTGATTAAAATTAAATTAATGTTATTATTTTTTTTTTATGAACCTAAATTATAATAAACTAAAACATTATCCTTTAAATAAAAAAGAGATACATAATTGGATTTCTTTTTGATAAATTAAACAATTTAAATTAAAACAAAAATATTATTTAAATAAACTAAATTATTGTGGTTCTTTTTCTTTTAAATTAAATAAATAAAAACATTATTGTTTGGAGAAATAAAATCAAATTAAAATTATTATTTACAAATAAACTAAAGTCATTAAATAAAAATATTATTCTTTAAATAAATAAATAAATGCACACAAAGATTGCTCAGTTGTTTTACTGCTTACTACATTAGTGGAAATATTGTAGGGTGCTTTCCACGGGCTACGAGAATTAGTCCATTCCACGGTCTACAAGCACTAGTCCTTTTCCCTGGGCTTATACTGGTTCCTTATCTGGGACTTCATGAATACTCGCTATTACCTTGGACTTTATGAGTTCATTTCAAATTCTTTCACCCGCAAGTGATTCAGAGATGCAGAGTAGTTTCCTGACTTGTGACATTTCCCGATTGAGACGATAGAAAGGAGATTGGTATGATCGAACCTTTTATCATTATTATTTGTATTTTTATTCCAATTTCAATTATTAATTATTGGTGATTAATTTTTATCTAGAGATGCAATTTTTGGATTTTCTTATTAATTGTTAAATTTATTTGTCATGAATTTTTACTTAATTATTTATTTAATTAGGAATTTAATTTTTCATATCCGTTGTGGATAAAGTACGGCTGCGGCGGCGTTTATGTAAGCGGTACATGATCATGTTGCGCGCGCACGTCCAACGTTATTTTGGATTATTACCCGAGATGTAATTATTTTATTTTAAGTTATTTATTTGCTTAACTTCAAACTTCCTTTTCATTGAATTATTATCCACTTTATTAACAATGTTAATTCTTTTGAATTCTTCAATGAAATATAGTACAGGATTACAGGAGAAATAATTCTTTTATTATTTATCTACACTCCTCTAATCTGATAAAATAGAGTCCTCAAAAAGACCGAGAGATTGGAAGGTCTGCTCACTTCCTGGCGCCCTTATATTTTCGGTGCTGTTTATCTCAATCAATTTATTCTTTATAAAGAACCACCCCACCGCTCTCGAACTCTGTACGCACCGGGCAAACCTTTTTGCACGCACTAGCGGCTCTAGAGTATTCAGATTGGACTATGTTTTAATTATGTTAAATTAAAATAATTTTTCTTTTAAACACATTAAGTGCGTCGCAATTTTTTATCTTTTAGTTCACAGCAAACCAGGTGGAAAAACTTACTCTTGAAACTTCATATATGCGACAAAGAGGGGCAGTGTACTCGGCCCAATTATGTACGCAACATACACTGCTGGTGTGCCGAAAATGCTCGAAGGGTATGAGTCTCATCAGTTTGCTGATGATAGTTGAAAATGCTCGAAGGGTGTAAGTCTCATCAGTTTGCTGATGATAAATAATTGTAATATTCATTGATGCTAGAAAATTAAAAGCCGTGCAGACAATTAATCACGACCTTAAAGTAATATTTGAAGCTTCAGCGGCTCATGATCTAAAACACAAGCGAAACTAAAACAGAGTTAATGGTCTTCGGACCTGGGCGCCTTGATTTAGTCCAGGATGAAAGATTGAATATTATCTTGAATGGTCAGAAGCTTGAACATTCTGATTCTGTAAAGACCTTGGTGGTATGGATGGACGCAAGACTAACCTTTAATAAGCATCTCAGATATATTCTACAAGGCTTACGGTAAACTAAAGGCTCTTCGATTCCATCAAAAAGAACTTAGCTAGGAGGTTAAGTTAAAACTATGTGACAGTGTCATCTTGTCCCTGGTTCTTACTGTAACATCCTTTATTGGACCTTCGTAATATATAGGGACGAAGAAAGCCTACAGGAACTACAAAATTCATGTATTCGATACAGTTACAACCTCAGAAAATTTGACAATGTTTCTTAAAGCTACGCCAACTCCAAAGCCAACCGACCGAACCGAACCAACGTTACCTTGTATCCTTAGCAACTTTTTTTTATAGATTGAATGTCTGCAAGGAACCCGCATATCTTTCTTCCAAATTTATAAGATGTAGTTAAATACACTTTAGAGGCACTAGGCATTGTAATCTTTATTGCATTCCTAGGCACCAAACTGCCATTAAATATCCGAATACATTAAAGCCTCGGTTAGTATGTCCGCTTTCAAAAAGAAGATTAGAGATCTAGTATCAGCTAACCTACTCAGAGTAACTATGTAATCAACCTAACCTAACCTGCAATATTGAGTTAATAATAATTGTTATTATATCTTCGTACCAGGAATTTATTGGTGTTAATTATTATAGATGTTATTTCTCTAAATCTAGTTGTGCAGTTTGGTTTTCTTGCTCGTATAATCAGTTTTTAAGATCTTGTACTTAATTAGGTGTTAAATTATTTGACCCAGAGTGGTTATGTGGAAGAGCGCGATGCAGCGTATTCGCCACCCATTTTGATAAACGTTATCATTGAGTAAATACCCCATATAGAGGAGCCACCGGCGAGCTTTACCATATTGAGAGGCAGATGGCGCTGAAATAAATTCGTCTGGTACGCAATATTTAGAGACAACTACTATGATCTAATGACATTTGTATGATAGACACGAGCCTCGGAACTCGGACATGTAACTAAATTGTACAAGCAATCCCTGAATATTGCGTACCAGACGAATTTATTTCAGCGCCATCTGCTCCTCAATATGGTGAAGCTTGCCGGTGGCTCCTCTATATGGGTTATTTACTCAATGACGTAATATATAACCATGTAATTACAAAGTCGAAATAAAGGCATTTTCAAAATTTATTATTAGATTATAGATTAGTTTAGATGCAAATATAAAACAAAGGAATAAAATATCAATTTAAAATACGAGGGTTGTCTTTTAAGTTTTGCATATACAGCTGGAATAACACAGTAGATGACTTTTAATGTCTTTATTGTTTCTCGAAGTATTCGCCACGAATATTAATGCACTTTTGCACGCACTCAAACTAGTTGTCAAAGCTGTAATTCCACTCGTTTGTTGGTACTGTAAAATTGCATTCTTAAAGGCGTCGACTCCTTCCTCTGGCGACTAAAATCTTTGACCACACAGTCCAATCTTCAATTTCGGAAAAGAATAACAAGGTCGGGACTGTATGAAGGATGGTCCATCAATTCGACGTTTTGTTGGGTTAAAAATTCAATGGTTTTTTGTGCTTTGTGCGAAATTGCATTATTTTGGTGGAGAATGATTCGTCGTTCGGGGTTCGTTTTTCGTAGCTCAGCGGCGACTTTCGGCAAACAAATGGTGATGTGCCAATCGGCAGTAACAATTCTTTGATCTTCCAGAGAAATTTTTGCTATATGACCTGCTTTTGAGTCAAATGTTGCGACTATCTTTTTGGATACACCTCGAAAACGGATGACTTGTTGTCTTTTCTTTTTCTTAGAATACCCAAACAGACGACTGATGTTTATTTTCAGGTTCATATGAGTAAATCCTCGATTCATCACCAAAATAATGTACACTTTTTTCTAGTTTCCTGCCCCAAAGCGGTCTAGAGTTTTCTGAGACCAATTGCTTCTGTCGGTTCTACGGTTAACAGATGCGGTATCCAGCCAGAAACTAATTGTCTTACCCCTAATTCTTCATGGAATTTTTTTTTGAATTGAGGTCTTCGAAATCCCCAATGAAGCCTCAATCTCGCGATATCTTACATGTTGATCTTCCTTGATGAGCATGCGCACAGCATCGATGTTTTCCTGGGTAACAGCCGTTTTTGGTGCACCTGGCCTTGGATCGTCGCTAAGTCTAATCCGTGCACGCTTGAATTCTCCATACCAACGAGAAACTGTCAACTAATTTGGTGCTTCATTACCGAAAACAGAAATCGACTCGGCACGGCATTCTTGTTGAGATACTTTCCGTCGAAGAAGTTCTCAATTTTTTGACCGATTTGTTTATTTAAAAAATTCACTGTAGCTACAAAACTATAGGTATTGCATTTACATTTTGAATTTAGGTTAGGTAAAGATTAAGTTTAATAATCAAACAAGTTTCGTGGCTAATCGGGCAAAAAGGAGTTTTTTGTTTCCCTTATATTTTTCCGTGGGTAGCCTGAAAGCTTAACCTCACGGGGGTCCAAGATCTAATGGACACCTAATAAGTGTTGACAGTTAACCGTTTCGTCCTTATGGGACTCCTCAGAACACTGCTGGTCAATGTGACAAATCTTGCGAAGTTAATCAGACGGTTTTGTCTCTAATTAAATGTAATTAGTGAGCGAACTATAGCAAGAGGCGCCATCTACCGAGATACGAGAGAAACAAAAAACCAAAAGCAGGCAAAAACACTGCTATACAATATCGATCAATGAAAAGATCGAATGCAAATAAAAGAAAACAACTATAGTCGGAATTCCACGTTTGTTAATATTATTTGGCTTAAAAATTCCGTTGATTGACGCTCACTGTCTTGAAGACGGGTAAAAATGCAATCTGTGTTGATCCGGCCTGAAAGACAAAGAGCTGTCGTAGGTCACGGACTATAGTTGTTTTCTTTTATTTGCATTCGATCTTTTCATTGATCGATATTGTATAGCAGTGTTTTTGCCTGCTTTTGGTTTTTTGTTTCTCTCGTATCTCGGTAGATGGCGCCTCTTGCTATAGTTTACTCACTAATTACATTTAATTAGAGACAAAACCGTCTGATTAACTTCGCAAGATTTGTCACATTGACCAGCAGTGTTCTGAGGAGTCCCATAAGGACGAAACGGTTAACTGTCAACACTTATTAGGTGTCCATTAGATCTTGGACCCCCGTGAGGTTAAGCTTTCAGGCTACCCACGGAAAAATATAGGGGAAACAAAAAACTCCTTTTTGCCCGATTAGCCACGAAACTTGTTTGATTTTTAAATTCACGGGTACGAAATTCCACGTTTATTAAGTTTAATGTTCTTATATGCAAAATAAAAAAAAGGCAGCCCTCGTATATAGTACATACCTTTCATTTCTAGAATCAGTAATTGTTTTTTATGAAATGAACCACACGAAAACACAATAACAAGAGAAAAAAATACTATAAAAAAAAGCGTTGAGAACAAAGACATGCGATTCTAACATTGATTAGGTTGCGACTGAGTTTACGATATGATGCAAGTGGAGGGGGAAAAAAGTGGTTAGCAGGTAGCTTTAAGTATCTTGGTGATTCTTCCTTTTATCCGGTTTTATTATAAAAATACTCCTACATACGCCGGCGTCGGTGGTTTTTTATTCAACCTATAACTCTCCTGCAACAGTATTTCACAGCGTAAGTTCACTCCAGATTCGGTTACTTCTCTATAAATTTTTTCGCAATTTTTTAAATTTTTAATAAAAATGTTTCTATTGGTATATGTTTTTCGTATGCTTAGATTTCTAAAACTAACTTTTGTGATTTTTAATTTGGCTTGATATTGTTTGTTGTCGTGCACCACTGGTAGATGGATAATTAGGGTTTCATACAACTAACAGTCGTAAACGTGTATTCCTCTCTCATCCCCATATAATACTTAACGTGTTCTCATAGCTCTGGAAGCTTAAGAGCACACACCTATAAAAACAAAGAAAAAACAGAGATGACGAAACGGTTTCCGAATAGGCGGATTTTAAATTAATGCTTCGATAGCTCAGTTGAAAGAGCGTTTGCCTGGTTAGCGGAAGGTCGCTGATTCAATTCTTATCTTATTTTTTTTATTTATCCCTTACCCTTGCCATGCCATTAAATTCTCCTCGTTATATAGTTTATATCTAGGGCGCTAAAACTAACCTTTGTGATTTTCAGTTTGGCTTGATATTGTTTGTTGGAAATTCCACCTCTGACATTTGTAGTGACGCGCTATATGTCTTGCACCACTGGTAGATGGATAAATAGGGTTTCATACAACTAACAATCGTGAATGTGTATATCTCTGGTATCCTCATATAATACCTACCGTGTTCTCGTAGCTACCAGAAGCTTGAGAGCACACCTATACTAACAAAGAAAAATTAGAGATGGAGAAACGGTTTCCGAATAGGCGGATTTTAAATCATTGTCTCGGTAGCTCAGTTGGAAGAGCATTTGCCTGGTTAGCGGAAGGTCGCTGGTTCAAATCCAGCCTGAGGTAAAATCTTTTTGTTATCTTATTTTTCTTATTTATCTCTTGCCCTTATGCCACTAAATTCACCTCGTTATGTAAGTTAATATTTTATTCAAAACTGTCATTGTCCGAGACGAGCATATTAAGCAAAGGTCAAAAAAGGTCTAACTATCAACTTTTGTGATGGTGTCTGTCTATCTAGGATACTATAACTCAAAAATCGATTTAAATGAAATTTGTGAAAAAAAATTGCGGCACCCATGGTTTCGGCCGTTACATTATGTTGGAGTTGGGAACTGTGAGGATGTAGTAGGGAGCGTAAACTTTTTAAAATATTCGCTAAGGTGCCCCTCAGAACGACTTAAGGAATATCTGTATATTCTGTGTTTTTCATATGCATATCATCTGCAAGTTGTCATATTCCTTCGATACTCTATCCTCAGTTTTATCAGAGTAACTATTGCTTAAGGGCATCAAATTGAAGTTGCTATGCACTACCCTGTATAAACCCTGTGACAACTAGACAAAGAACACGTTACGATGTTTCGCTATATTTGCCTTAAACTGTCATTTTTGTTTTTACATTTCAGATTTGGACAAAATCCACACCAAACCAAGTTAAGAGCAAAAAAAGCCCACCAAGCCAAACGTAAGAATGACTTGTTTCGACATTCGTTGGGATGCAACCAATGTGAGTACAAGGCCAATAAGAAGTCCAATTTAAAAACACATCAGTTACAACATAAAAGTACAAGTGAAATCAATTGGTTTAGATGTAACCAGTGTGACTACAGGGCCAAGCAGAAGTTTCAACTAAAATTACATTTGCTACTGCATACAAGTGCAGATAAAATCAATTGGTTTATATGCAATCACTGTGACTACAAGGCCAAGCAGAAGTCTCAACTAAAATCACATTTGCTACTGCATACAAGTGCAGATAAAATCAATTGGTTTATATGCAATCATTGTGACTACAAGGCCAAGCGGAAGTCTCAATTAAAATTACATTTGCTGCTGCATACAAGTGATAAAATTAATTGGTTTAAATGCAACCAATGTGACTACAAGGCTATTAGGAAGACCGGTTTGACAAGGCATCAGTTACAACATAAAAGTTTAAGCGAAATCAATTGGTTTAGATGCAACCAGTGTGACTACAAGGTCAAGCAGAAGTTTCATTTGAAAACTCATTTGCTGCTGCATACAAGTCCAGATAAAATCAATTATTTTAAATGCCATCATTGCACCTACCAAACCAAACGTAAGTGTGACTTGATTATGCATTTGTTGTGTCATAGAAGTCCAGATAAAATTAATTGGTTTGGATGCCACCTATGTGACTACAAGGCGAAGAAGAAGTCTCAAGTGAAATCACATCAGTTACAACATCAAAGTACAAGTGAAATCACTTGGTTTAGATGTAAAAAGTGTGACTATAAGGCCAAGCGGGAGTCTCAACTAAAATCACATTGGCTGCTGCATACAAGTGCAGATAAAATCAATTGGTTTATATGCATTCAGTGTGACTACAAAACGAAGCGGAAGTCCAATTTAAAAAAACATCAGCTACAACATAAAAGTACAAGTGAAATCAATTGGTTTAGATGTAACCAGTGTGACTACAAGGCCAAGCGGAAGGCTCAACTAAAATTACATTTGGTGCGGCATACAAGTGCAGATAAAATCAATTGGTTTAGATGTAACCAGTGTGACTACAAGGCCAAGCAAAGGTCCAATTTAAAAACACATCAGTTACAGCATCAGTTACGACCACATAAAAGTGCAAACGAAATTGATTGCTTTGAGCTACTGCTAAGAGCAAAGGAAAAGTATGGCCAAAAGTCCGCATGGACAAGATCTGGCCAAGTTTTTGCACTTAAGGACGGGAAAACGTACAAAATTCAGTCGGAAGATGATTTAATTTAATTTAATTTATCTACTTAATCATATCGATGGCTTGATGCGACGGCTCCGTGCCACACTCATGCTGCCTTAGTAGGATTGACGTTGCCAAGTTTACTGATTTTATGGGACCGGTTAGAATTTAATTTTAATTATTTTTGTTAAAGTTTTATAAGTGGTATTTTACTAGGTCTCACACGCTTAATACATTATGGCCATATCCATATGTAGCTATTTATTTTTACTAAAAGTATTTTTATTTTGCATTTTTTTTGTAGTTTTTCTTATTTATTTAATTTTATTATTTTTTCTATTAAAATAACAGAGCAGGTGTATGCGCTTTTTTATCTATTTTTATTAATGTTTAATAAAATGATGCTCTTTTAATAAACGGAGAGCTATTCTAGGTACCTATTTTGACTTTAACGATATACTTATAAGACGATATACTTATAAGACATAATAAGAAACCAGTTGATTACTTTCGCGCATTTTAATACTAGGTCTCTGTCATCTAATTTTGATCTATGTTCAGTATTGGGAGTTTAAATAATATTGTTTCATTAAAATTCGCGTTGAATTGCCCAGTACTGCGTTTCTATGCACCTCAATGGATTGGCCAGATTGACCCTTTTGTGCTAGGTGGAAAACTGTTTCCATCACCCTATATCGTTCAATCTATTTTCAGAATTTTTAACTCAAATGGATTGACACCGTGGGTCTTTCCGAAACACGTCTTAGGACATCCCCGATTTTGCCGTTAATATCAATGAATTTAAAATTATGCGCTCAGGTAGGTCAATTTGGGGTGGAGGGGTAGCTTTCTATTACAAAGTTTAAAAAAATAGATGTCCACAATTGCGAAAATAATGCGGCACTTAAACAACTATGGTCCAGCACTAAGTTTTTTTTTTATTTGTCAAACACACTGTGTTTATTGTATTACAATCTAGTCAGTAAGACTAATTAGCAATTTTGTTTTAACTTAATTTACTAGAAAAGTCGGATTTAAACTTAGGGTTCACTCAACAGTTCTCCCCGCTTTGTTTAGTCTGTAACTCACAATTGTGTTGTGTTTGGAGCATTATTTTGTTTTATATAATTCACTTAGTTTACTAGCTCAAACGGCTTTACTCTTTTTAGTCTTCAAACTAGCATAGTATTGTCTAGAAGCTGAATTGCTTCCACATTCACATTCCGATGAAGTCTATCTTCATGGCTTTTTGCGTACTTTTTTATAGTCTCTGCTACAGTTTTGATTTTTAGATCTCGATGAAGGTCACTATTTCGAACGTACCAAGGTGCATTCACAATGTTTCTTAATACTTTATTTTGAAATCTCTGTAAAACTAGAATGTTACTCTCTTTAGTACAACCCCATAGCTGAATACCATATGTCCATACTGGTTTCAGTATTTGTCTATAAAGCAGTAACTTATTATGAATTGTTAAATTAGACTTCCTTCCAATTAGCCAGTGCATTTTTCTATACCTTATCTCAAGTTCTTCTTTTTTTTTCTTAACATGTGCTTTCCAGCGCAATTTGGCATCAAGTGTCATACCTAGATATTTTGCCTGATTTGAATATGGTACGAGAATGTTGTTAATTGTAATTTGTATGTGATTTATATTTTTGTTTGTAAAATCAACATGAATTGATTTGGTTTCATTTAATTTTATTTCCTCTTAAATTAATTGTTACTGAACCGATTTTCCTAAAATAAAAGGCATCATGGCAAAAATTGACTGCTCTTTAAAGATCACTATCAAAATTTGTTACCTTTTTAAAATCCAAGATTGCGGTGAGAATCAAACTTGACCTATTAAAGGGGCTCGTTTATTCTTATGCTTCGAGAAACTATTCGGTTTTTTATTTCCTTAAAAATGTCTTTCTCCGCCGCACAAAACAAGGTTTAAATTATTAAAATTGGTTTAGCAGTTTTTGAAATATTAATTTTTATTTTAAACATTGTTATAGCATTCGCATTTCATAAATTCATTAAAATTAAACTAATTTCAATTTAATGAAAAGTATCATAGTGAGAATCGATTGCTCTTGGGACATCACCATAACAATTTTCGTCAATTTTTAAGTCCAAGATAATAATATTTGGATAAAGAGCCATTATTATATAGCCATAGTTCCGAGGAATTTTTACCCCCTATACAAATGCAGAAAAAGAGGAAAGCGGGCTATAGTTTTTCATTAAAATTAGTTCAGTAATAAGGAATTTATAAGCAAAGAAATGCAAACAGAATTAAGAATCACGGAAATAAGCTAGAAACGCAATTCACGGTTTCTTTGTTTATTTGGTATTTTATTTTTATTGTAAATTTAGACCCCTTTAGTACAGCAGGGTCCTCAGTAGGCACAAGCAAACCGGGCTCCTGCCCAGTGGCGTCAAATTATAGGGACGACAATTCTGAGCTCTTAACGCACTAAATTGTACATCTAGAGTTGGCGAATTAGATGTATAGAAGATTTGTATGGGCTTCAGTTATTCAAATATACCGTAGGTTCTAAGGTTCTTTATAAATTCAAAGCATTTTGAGGAATAAAACAATTCCTTAACCCGTCATTAATACGCCAGTTAGTTTAACCCAGGGATAACCCGCCATTGAGAAACCGGTCCTTAATGAAATAATTTTACCACATGGAAAAAAAAACTAAAAGTAAATCGATGAGCCCTGATGGTACATTGCGTCCGCTTTACAATCAGAGGGCGACGGGTTCAATTCCCATGCCTGTTAGCACGGTGCCTAGAATATGCCCGGTGTTCGGATCTTATATATATATATATATATATATATATATATATATATTAAGGTAAGTATGGCTAAATATATATATATTTATATATACAGGGTGTCTCAGAACTAATAGTACATACTTAAACTGTAGATTCCCTGAGTCAAAATAATACGATTTAGCCATACTTACCTTAGTCCAAAAGTTCGTACTAACCGAGATACAGGGTGTTAAACTTTATTTTTTCAATTCGATTTTCTTTAATAACTTTTTTACTAATTAATATTTTTGCAAGAAATAACCAGCGTGTAAGTTTTTTTGAATTGGCAAGACGATTCCGTTTTAAAATTTTGATGTACAATGTATAGGGTGTTACTTGGACCACTACCATTGCATTAAAAATGCAGGTTTTTAAACAGAATATTATTTTAATTATTAAATAATTATTAATAACAAGCCTACTATAATAAACAATTTTAAGTTTGATTTACTATTTGTGAATTTTAAAATTTTAACTTAGTCGCTGTTTAAGAAATTTTATATTTTTTTAAATAAATAATAAAATATTAATTTTTTTAATAATTAAACTTTTCTTTAAAACAAAAAATACTTGACTTAATAAAGTATACGTACTTACCATTAAAAAAAACTAATACGAAGAGGTTTTTGTTCCTCATTAAAAACATAGCCCTACACAGTTGCAATAACGGACAATAACTTGTTTTAACACACTTATGATAATTCAAGAAGCACGCTGTATATTTTTTCACTTAACATTTTTTAAGAAAACGTAAAATCTTAGAATGCTATAAAAAAGTAATGATATGTATGAAGTAAGTAAGAATTTAATCAAAAATCTTTTACGCATACAATAAAAGCTTCTAATTTAAGTATCTTGAAAACCGTTGCTCTAAGCGACATCTAAAAGCTATAACTTTTTGACTTAAAAAAATTAAAAAATAAATGTTTTTAATAGAATCTTTTGCGGAACAAAAAAGTTAGACCTAATTTAATCTAACGGTACCGACTTAGAGAACACCCTATATATTATATTTTTTTTTAACAAAATTAAATTGTCCAAACCACTAAACCCAATTTTTTATGCAAAATTAGTAATTAGTAGAAAGAATTGAAGAAAGTATCATACATAAATTAGGCATATCACTCACATGCAATAAATACTTTAATGCAAAAATCTCAAAAACCGTTGCTCTCAGCGACTTTAAAACAGTATAACTTTTTTACATAAAAAGAATGGAAAAACCATTATTTTACATAAAAACTGGTATACACCGAGGCACAAGAAAAATACACTGATTTTTATGCAATGGCAGTGGTCCAAAGAACACCCTGTACATTGTACATCAAATTTTTCAACGGAATCGTCTTGCCAATTTTAAAAAAACTCACAGGCTGGTTAGTTTTTGCAAAAATATTAATTAGTAAAAAAGTTACTAAAGAAAATCAAATTGAAAAAATAAAGTTTAACACCCTGTATCTCGGTTAATATGAACTTTTGGACTAAGGTAAGTATGGCTAAATCGTAATATTTTGACCCAAGGAATCTACAGTTTAACGATGTACCATTAGTTCTGGGACACCCTGTATAAGATCCGAACACCGGTCTATTCTATCCACCGTGTTGGATGGTTACGTATCGTATTGAACTTGGTTACCTTACCTGCATTTTGCTGACCACATGGTCACAACCAAAAACGTTTCCTTGCATCTGTCATTGCTTGTTTGTTTACATGTTTTTTTAAGGTTAGTTGTTGTGTTAGCTTTTTTCTGTGATTTTTTCCATTTTTAATTGGTGTTCTGTGATTTTTCGTGTGAAGCTGGAAGACCGTCTCAGAAGACACGCGATGTCGAAAGAAACTACCTCCTCAGAGGAATCCTTTTTTACAAAATCACTCCTAGAAAAAGATTTCCATCTGCTGACTAACAATCCAGAAGAAATTTTCAAAAAGCTAGATGACCAGGCGGCGGAACTTTCATTATGTTCACATATTAAAAGGGAAACATCTCCAAACTATGTCAATCAACCTGAATGCAGCCAGTGGGGTGAAAGAATAAGACATACATCTAGTTCAGACAAAATAAAAGTCAAAGAAGAGTTTTCAGAATTCGGTGCTGATAATCTGTAAGTAGAAACAAGAGAAAGAGTAAAATAGTTTTTGAAACAACAAATTTTGAAAACAGTGCAAGGGGTGATCAGCTGCCCACAGTAGGTGTACAAATTTTTCTACAGGACCCCACAGGAATATACAGAACTTCCACAGGACTATACAGGACTTCCACAGGATCTCCACACGACTATACAGGATTCTGAGGGTACTGGTGCCTAAGGGGTGCCCTAAGCATGATTAAGTACTAAGGCCGGCAAAGGCAAATCGGCTCTCTAAAAAACATGAGAGTTTCTATGTGATGACCTTTGTTTTTTTTTGGTCACAAATTTTTTTATGGGCTCCTTTTCAGCCACAGGACTATACAGGACCCCACAGGCAGGACTATACAGGACATGTATAGGACTATACAGGACCAAAAATGTATTTAAGTCCTGTAGGACAGTGTACAAATTTGGTTCAGCTGATCACCCCTCGAAACAGTGGTTGATAGTTGGTTGACTGACCCATGGGCGAGGTCCACAAATCTAGCAAGTTTTGATAAAAGAATTTTTTTTACAATGGTTTTTCAAAATTTTTTAAATTAAAAACACACTCTTTACATTCATCACAGTTAAGTACCTGTTAGGGCCTGTAAATTATGTAACACTCTAGGGGGGAGGGGGGTTTGGCCTTGCGTTATACTCAATGTTTTTTAATGTGTTTTTTCTTGAAAATGCATTAAGAGGGGGGTGGGGGGGGGTAAAAAAATCTGAATTTTTGTGTTAAGGATGTGCCCTTATTTACTGGTAGTAAGCAGCACCTACTCCACTGCCAACATAACACAAAAACAATTATAATTTAAAGGACCTAAACAAAATAAAAATATTTGACATGCCTATACTGCTGTCCTAAGAGTAACACCCATATTTGAAAAAAACCAAAAATGTGACTATTGGTTAAGACAAACTATAATAATATACTCACTCTATTGTTTATACTAATGTAACAAATCATACAACTATAAAAAGTATTTAAAAAGTTATTTCAAATTTTCTTTTTTCCATAAGCCACTATGTATTTTTAAACATTCATACGCAATTTACTCTATTTCATTTAAAATTCAAATACGGGGGTCTTGCTTAGCAGGGCAGTATAGTTGTTACTTATTTTTTTTTATTTTGCATAAAATGAAGCAAAAAACTATATTTTTAAGCAAAAATATCAATCTAAAAATTTGTTCCTGGATATTACAGGTGCATGTAGCTACACCCCCTATAAAAGGTAATTCAAACAAAATTGATGTGGGAATTTTGTACTAAGGTAAACTGAACAGTCTTTGACACATTTAGACTGTTTTTTCAGTAAAACATGAATATAAACTGATACCTAAACTTAAGGCGGCTTTTATTTGCACTAAAAGATGTATTAGGATTTATGTGAATAATCAAAATGAATCAAAAGCAGTTTTAGCAAATTCATAACTTTTTCTGATAAGTAGAAAAAAAAGCAAATTGCAATTATTGAAATCCAGTTTCACATCCAATTATTGACACCCAGTTATTGACACTTTAATAGATGCAAATTAATTTCACTTCAGTCAGTGTTTCTTTTTCAAAAAAAAGTATTGACACTTGAGAACTTCATTTTCTTTTAAAAACTTCTCTAGTTGATTACCTTTCTAACGGTATGCTACACATTGATAAAAAAAAACATTTCTGCTTTAAAAGACGGATATTCCGTAAGAATGGCGAGACTCGTTCGGAATTGGTAAGAAAAACAATTTGATGTTTATGATCGTTTACCTACTTAAACAAAAGTTAAACTTTTAACAATAATGTATTGTGTTCTTTATTTATAAATTTTGTTCGAAACGATCTTAAACATCAAATTGTTTTTCTTATTAAGTCCGAACGATTATTGTCAGTCTCACAGATTATCCGTATTTTAAAGCAGAATTGTTTTTTAATCAATGTGTAGCATACCGTTAGAAAGGTAATCAACTAGATAAGTTTTTAAAAGAAAATGAAGTTCTCAAGTGTCAATACTTTTTTTAATTTTTAATTTTGAAATTGATTTTCTTTCACAAAATCACTAATGTTCTTTAATAAAAAACCTCATATGTCCCTTTGGTACATAAATTTTAACAAATCTATTAATTAGTTGAAGTAGTAGCATAAAATTACAGAATTTAATTAATTAAAAAAGCTTTTCCAGACATTAATAAAAAGCTTACGAGGGTTTAAAGGAGGGATTTTGGGTAATTTGAGAAAAAAAATTAAAAAATTCATATCTCTTTAGCCGTGACTCTAAGGACCCAAGTTACAAGATTGAAAAGGTAGGAAATGACCCCAGCAATATTTCAAAAAATTTTGACGGTTCATGTGCCGAACACCCTGTATATCAGTAGCACATCATTAGATAGGTCTTCAAAATACCTTTAAAACGAGCTATCGCTCAATGTGATAGCTATGATAGTTTTCAAAATATTTCTCGTTTTCTATGAACCAAAAATGATAACTAGGTACTTTTGTTTTTTTTTTTTTTTTTTTGATAGAACCCATAGTTGCCGCATTCTGAAACAGGGCGAATATCTTGCGAAAACATCAAATAAAAAAATATATATTTTTTAAGAAAATTAAATATTTATATTAGGGTTTTCAGAATATTTAGCTTTTTGTAGGGCCTTGTAAAGACCAAAATTTTCAATTTTGTGATTTTCAAAAATCGATAAAACAAAAACTACTGATCAAAAAACTTCTAAGATTTTGGATTTTCAAGTTTTTTTGTAGATAGAATAAGTGTGTCAAAAATTATCAAAATCGGAGAGGGTCAAAACAGAAATCGCCTTTTTTGTGGTTGATTTGATATGGATTTAACCTAAAGTATTATACATTTTTGCCTTTGAATGTACACCTGTGTCAATTGGGGCTTTACAGCAGCAATTTAAAATTTAGGTGCCATGTTGTGTTAAAGTGAGGGTCTAAATTTCAAGGTGGCAATCGGGATATTCGGATTCAGCGGGGTCAAAATAGGGGTTGTATGTACCATTTGCCAAAAAGTAATATAAAATGCTTCTAAAGAGTGGATTTTCCGAAATCTTGCCTTAACTACATTCGTTTTGAGTTATTATATCTTGAGTGTTCTGTAAGAGATTTATCAAGTTTTTTGTTTTGTTATTTTGCGACATTTTCTGGCGGTTTAGGAGAATTCCCACAATTTTTATATTACACTTTTTTTGATATTTTATTATAAGCTTAGTCCTTGGTTAAAATGTGCAGAAACACTGCACAATCCCTTAATAACGTTTTTTTAAATATTTTATCTTTTTTTTTCAGGCAGCCAGATGGTAATTTACTTGACTCATCAACAATCAGTGTAAAATCAGAAGTTGAGGAGTTTGAACTGAAGACTGAAGAAATCAAACAGGAAGAACTCATAATAGATGACAGCTCATCTGAGTAAGTAAATTTAAGAAGCAATTTAAGACAAAGGATAAATCAAGGGCATCTTACTGGCCAACATTTGTATGGTGTCCCAAATTCGGTTTTTTTGAGGGGTTTTAGGTTTCTGGGGTAGATAGCAAAAAAGTGACCCCCCACTAGGCTCAATTTTCAAGAAAATGTTAAGGGCAAAAACCTCATTTTGATATAGCAAACCGTTTTTAAGATGAGCATGAAGTTAGCGAAGCACCCATCGCAAATGGAATCGACACTCGGTGGTTAATTAGTTGTGGTTCGGTTCGATTATAAATTAATTTTGTCGCTCTTCTGACCGTTTTTTTGGGTGCTTCGCTAACTTCATATGAATTTAGTGAAGCACCCCATATATGGCTTCGCTAACTTCATATGAAGTTAGCGAAGCACCCTCGTCAAAAATTGATTTAGACATGACCTATCGAAATCGAATGTGGTGGATAATTTGCCGCTAATTAGTCGTTAATTAGTTGTGGAAAAACTAATTTGATCGCGTGTATTTTTGAGTGTTTTTTTTGGTGCTTCACCAACTTCTTATGAAGTGGTGAAATTGGCTTTCGATATCGCCCATCGAAATCTAAGATAGTGTATAGTTTGCCTCTTATTAGGCGTTAATTAGTTGTTTGTAAATTAATTTTGTCGCTTTTCTCTTTGTGTCTTTTTTTGAATGCTTCGCTAGCTTCATATGAATGTAGCGAAGCACCCTCGTCAAAAATGGCTTGAGACATTACCTATTGAAATCAAACACAGTGGATATTTTGCCGCGAACTAGTCGTTAAATAGTTGTGGATAAATTGATTTTGTCGCTTTTATTTATGTGTATTTTTTTGGGTGCTGTGCTAACCTCATATATTCATCAAAAATGGCTTTAGGCAACACCTATCGAAATGGATAATTAGACATTAATTTGATTAATTTTTCCACAACTAATTAACGGCAAATTATCCACCTAGTGGCGATTCGATTTGTGATGAGTGCCTCGCTAACTTCATGCTCATGTTTTTAAGCTACAGGGCGATTTTTGAAAAGTCGTTTTCCTGTAAATTGCTTTTTATAAAAAATATAAAGAATCTTACTGGCAAATCGAATGTTTTCTGTCGCTTTTAGTTTTTGAGATATTACATAAAATTGTTATTTCTTTATTTCTATGTACTTTGTTATATTGTGTATTTTTATTTTATATTTTAATTTCTTTACTGGCTTCTAAATATTTTAAAATCTTATTAATAAATGAATTAACCATAAATAGGTAACTAATGAGAATGGGGTTATCCTGTAAGAAAAATACTCTGCCAATATATGGGCACCTAAGCTCACACTAGGTACTATAGTTATAGTGTATGTGTGAGCTAATATAACTACAAACTGAAATACAGTCGAACCTCTATAACTCGAACCTGAAGGGAGAACCAAAACAGTTCGAGTTATGGAGAGTTCGAGTTATAGAAAGTCGAGTTACATAGGTTAAAATACAAGTAAAAAGTGTAGCGACCACTTAAAAGGTTCGAGTTATAGAGGGGTTCGAGTTATAGAGGTTCGAGTTAGGGAGGTTCAACTGTATATTTATTCAACTCCAGACTCAATTATCTTTCGTGTGATACCATACAAGCCATCTTTTGACTTAAACTCTAATTTTTTAAATCTACTCACACCCTTTTTTTTAAAACTAAATTGTATTTTGTTTAACTCCAGACTCAATTACCTTTCGTTTGATATCAGACACGCCATATTTTCACTTAAACTCTAATTTTTGAAATCTACCCCCACCCTTTTTTTTACATAAACTAAAATGTATTTTGTTTAACTCCAGACTCTATTACCTTTCGTTTGATATCACACACGCCATATTTTCACGTAAACTCCAATTTTTGAAATCTACCCCCACCCTTTTATTTGGCTTAAATTGTATTTTGTTTAACTCCAGACTCAATTACCTTTCGTTTGATATCAGACACGCCATATTTTCACTTAAACTCTAATTTTTGAAATCTACCCCCACCCTTTTTTTTACATAAACTACAATATATTTTGTTTAACTCCAGACTCTATTACCTTTCGTTTGATATCACACACGCCATATTTTCACGTAAACTCCAATTTTTGAAATCTACCCCCACCCTTTTATTTGGCTTGCGTTCGGTGGATTTTATTCATTTTTAAATGGGACCATCCCGACCCAAGACCCAGCCTAGGTACCAAATTTCATTCAAATCGGGCAAGCGGTTTTTGAGTTATGCGGGTTGGTCGTTACAGACAGAGAAAAGTTTCAAAATCTTCTAAAACGCAAAGATATATAAAAATTTTTAAAATCGGAGCAACTTTTTTTTTCTCGAAAAAATTAGCTAATATCAACTTTTAGCAATATCCTGAAAACCACAAGTTACAGATAAAATTCAATTTGACAGTTGGATTTAAAAAAAAATGTTGCAAAAATCTAAGAGATAGATTTTATGGATTTTTCAAGTCTTATTTTGCAATAAAAATATATAAGGTATTTTTCATTAAAAATATGCAAATATCTCAAAATCAAAAAAAAGTGTGGATATTGTCAGTATATCGACGATATTTAGTGTGATACGTTATTTTAAACAACATTTTAGACTGATTTCAAAAAACTAATAAAAATAGGGTCATTCCAAAAATATCAACTTTAAGGTATAATTAATTCTGGTTCAAAAAATCGAAAAGTGAAGCTATCATAGCTTGATTTGGAAATAATGGCAAATTTAAATTCGCAGACGCAAATTTACAGGTGCGCATGCGTGTGTTTTGGCACGTAGATATACTGCTGCAGTGTGAGTGGACGCCATATTTGTCGTTTATTAACATTTTGCGGTATTTTGCGTTTGTCGTGTAAAATTGTGTTTTTCTGTGACATTTTTGGCCGGTACTGTATAAAAGAGTCGAAGAAAGAGTGTATCGGATTTGCATTGTCTTTAGTTTGTGTTTTGTGCTTTTGTGTTTACATTATCTAAGCTGCTGAATTTAAGAATATGTATAAATTAAACGCGATGTCTAAACGAAAAGCTTTTACAGTTGAGGAGAAAGCTCATAATTTTGTATACAAGTGTAAAATAGGCATAACACATAACATTATATGTACATATATACGCTACATACAGTGTCCCCCATAATGTTCGCAACATATGGGAAAAATTTTTATTTGTAAGTTATGGAAAAAAAATTATATACAATCAATCCTGCTTGTTGAATTACCTAGAAAGACATTTTGACATTAGTCACGTGATCACTGTCACGACGGCAAATTCAAAAAATTAGTCATGAAAACCCAAAAAGTGAGGTTAGATGGCAAGATATCAGAAAAAGTTATTTGAAAAAAGTGATTAGAATGTCATTTTAGGGTTCTCTATGAAATTTGGAGCAATAATAATACAAAATAAGAAATACCCTATTTTTGGCCCCAGCCTTGTTATAAATTAATTTTATACAGATTTTATTATTGAAATAGTTCAAGTAACGCAATATTTAATAGGCAAAGGTAAAATGATTCCAAATTCGTTATTAGTCATTCATAAAAAATTAAATAAAAATATCCGATTGGCACATGTACGTTTCTTGTCGCAATGGCCTTTTGTTTTGACAGTTTAGAAGGTTTCCGTGAATTTAGTATTAATAATTATTATTAAATAATTAATGATGGGGTTCTTTCTATTGTGGTATTAATATTAAATTCACGGAAACCTTACAAAATGTCAAAAAAAAGGCGATTGCGACAAGAAAGGTACATGTGCTAATCGGATATTTTTATTTAATTTTTTATGAACGACTTCAATAAAGAATATGGAATCATTTTACCTTTGTCCATTAAATATTGCGTTACTTAAACTATCTCAATAATAAAATCTGTTTAAAATTAATTCATAATAAGGCTAGGGCCAAAAATAGGGTATTTCTTATTTTTTATTATTATTGCTCGAAATTTCACAGAGGACCCTAGAATGACATTCTAAACACTTTTTTCAAATAACTTTTTTCGATATTTTGCTATCTAACCTCACTTTTTGGGTTTTCATGACTAATTTTTTGAATTTGCCGTCGTGACAGTGATCACGTGACTAATGTCAAAATGTCTTTCTAGGTAATTCAACAAGCAGGATTGATCGTATATAATGTTTTGTTCCATAACTTACAAATAAAAAATTTTCCAATATGTTGCGAACATTGTGGGGGACACTGTATATGTATGCTCATCTGAAAATATTCTATGTTTTTAACTTTTTTTAAAATAAGATAGTTTTTAATGAAAATTTGAAGAGATATATGTTATACTTTAAAGCTTACTTTTAACGTAAAAAAAACTTTATTTTAATTAAATACAATATAGGACCTAAACGTTATAGTTGAACGTGTACTTAAGAACGATTCTAAAGAGAATGACTTAACAATACAATGGTTTTAGCTTATATAAAGAAAAATTTCTGATTAAGCAATGGAATAATTCCTTGATATTCTAGATTTAAACTTCTTAGAACTAAAGTGCTGATTTGGCAGGAATGCACGTGTTGTTTATTCCATGGGAGACGCAAGTCAGCAGAATGGGCTTCTTATCTTGGAAGGTTCTCGGGTTTCTTCTAAGTGTAGGCAGGATATTTTCATATAACATTTATAATCACTTTTTCGTAATAAAAATATATAACCCAGTTTGTTACCTTTTTTCTTAATAACAACGCTCGGTTATAACGACCGAAATTAAGCGCTCCGTTCAATGTCGTTATAGCCGATATTCACTATACAGTTTAAGCAAATATTGTACTGACTATGCAACATTTTCGGATAGTGTTTTGCTTTTTATCCCCGATTCCTCACCTTTTATTCCTGATTGTCACTTTTCGTCGCCTATTTTGGATTTATTTCCTGTTTAAATTTCAGGTATAAAAGTAACACTTTCCTAAAATGAGAGATAAAAATTGCAAGTACTTAATAGTATATTATATAACAAGGGATAAAAGTGGCACATTTTATCCCGAGGCGAAATATATTTATCCCAACCGGTGGGGGGGCTAGAATTCGTAAAGGGTTAACTTTTTTCACTAGTTATATACGCTATTTTTCGCACTTTGACCTTTTTTCCGGGTTTTTTTCATAAATTTGTAAGCAATTATTATTCTGACTATGCGACACCAGGTACTATACTAAAAGTATAACGACTACCACATGACTCATAAGCACCTTTGGAATCGATTACTATGTAAACATTCAAATTGTTTTTACTTTTTATCCCGGTTATGTCAAATTTCATCGCGCTCCTTGATCCGTCACTTTCATCCCCAAAATGCAGGATAAAAGGTGCACATTTGTAACGGTATATTTTAGACTTTGCTATACCCTAGATTTTACAATGATTTGTTTCCCACTATACGAGGTTTTCCTACAAAACAAACCAACATCGTTAATTAGTGAGGTTATTAGAGAACCCCTAATAAGTTTTTCTTCTACACTTTACTGTGAAATCTTTACCTTCAAGAAAACGCACTTTACATCACAACTTTAATTTTTGTAGCACTAGGTAATATAGGCTGTCTGCTTCTGAGCCCGTAATAATGTGGAAAACTGTGGAATATTGTTTACTTATCTGCTATAGTATTTTGTTGATAAGCTTAGGGTGACTTTGCTTCTTACAGTATGGACTCCTAAAATATTTATAAATATATGTTGTTCCTTTTGTCATCACTTTATTTGGCGATGAATTTTTTTGGGACAGTTAGAGTAAATCACTAAATACACTGACTTGCCTTTGGTGCGAATCTCCATGATGATAATTTATAGTTGAATAACTAGTTTCACTCACTAGAACTATACCTAAATTGTAGTAAACTGGAAAAACCATTTCAATCTGTTTTGTTTTGATCTGCTGTTGGTTATTTGTTGATCAGTGGTCCGAACCACAGAATCTATCGGCCAATTTCAGAAGATACGTGGAGACGGCACCTTGTTTTGATTACAAGAGTCAACTGATTCCTTGTCAAAAATTTTCGCACTTTGATTTAATTTTTATAAACGTTACTGAGGGTTTTATGAAGGAAAATATAGGGTTTTAGGTAGTCCAAAATGTTCCGTTTCTTATGCAATAGATTTGGTTCGAATTTAGGACCAAAAAGGCGCCAGAAGGAACATGCGCAGTTCGTTTATTATCATTCTAGTCTACATTGTTGCCGGATACATTAACAGGAGATGTTTTTGAATTTTTAACTTGACTTGTATCTTTTATTCCGATTGTGACAAATAATGTATAGTATTTCGATTCTGGAAAGTATTGTATATATATTAGATTAATTTATTGATAAGGGTTGTTATTTATGGTTAAATCCTCTGAGATATTGTTGCCGTCACTTACGTTGCGTCTAAGGTTATTAAAGACAAGCTGGCATCGGTGTTGTAAATATTCGAGAAGTTAGCTGGTTGAGGCTATCTTACCAAAATTGTGAAACAAACGACTAGGTGGTTTGTTTTGATTTTTGTTTGTTGGTCATAATGCTGATTGAGAAATGTCAAATTTCTAATTAATTTTCTGGTGACTGAAAACCCTTTTATTGCCTAATTTTCATATGATTGGCGTCCTCGGACGGTGTAGTTTATTATTAATGAGGGCTGGCTTGGTTTTGAGACAAAAACTTTGGTAAACATTGGTACTGCGCAAGACAGTGACGGTAGTGAGAATTGATGAAAGTAAATAAGGCTGGTTCTCATTAAAGCGATTTTTCTAAAAGAGTAAAATTTCTAATGACGGCATACTAGACTGGCCAATTAGAAAGCTCCGCATCAGTGGCTTGATGCGTTCCACCAATGGGATCCAACGGACGCTGGGAAAGTCGACGTCCCTGCGCGGTAATACGTCGCAGTTCGACAGTTCAGCTCTGACTCACATAAGTGTAAAGGTGTTCTGGGGAAAATTCCTGGGAAACTCAATTTTTCCAGTGGAAAAATTACCTCTAGTCTGAGGATCTACCAGATTTTCCTATGGCAAAGGGACTCGTTGTACTTTGAAGAAGTCGTTCTTGGTTTGTGAAGTCCCTTGCACGCTTAATGCGGTTTATTAGATACCCCAACACATGTGTCTGGCTGAAAACTAGAAACTACAACTTCCTACCAACCTGGAATTATTTAAAAACCCTCTTGTGGACGTCGTGTTGCTCTCGGGTACCAAGCTGATCTTGTCTGGCTTGTCTGTGGTCCCCAGAGGGTTTTTTTTTTCTACGTTCAACTTTAAACCAAAGTAAAAGAAGATTTTTATAAGGAAATTTCCCACATGAAGATGTTTGCTGCTGGGTTTTCACCTATCATCTTGTTAAAGCATGATCTATTCTGTTGGAGTTTTGAAGTTCTTTTTCTCAATGTCAACCTTCTTACACAATAGAAGTACCACGCCAGTTCTTCGCAGACTGCTTGATTCCAGTTTTGGGTTACCGATACTACGACAGCTAAGGTTAGCCTAAGTTAAAAATTTTCGCGCTGCATATATAAATAAAAAAAAATTATATTAATAATAAATAAAAATAAAGTGCATTTGCCGTTAAAAATCTAAAACTAAAGAAGGCTTCTGAGATTTGTTTAGGTTTTAAAATAAATATGAACACTCTTTATAAAAAAAAATTACTTAAAGTTTCTTCGTAATAATTGATATTAGCGCTTACATATTCTTATAGTAATGATATCCTATATTGTGCGGCGGTAGCTAATGTCGACATCAGCGTGCGCCATTTTAGTTTAAGCTTCGGTTTAAGATTAATTTGAATAGAATACGCCTTTTAAATAATTGTGCTATGAGCATTATTGCGGCTAACTTAATTTGCGCCCAAACACTGGACATTGTACTTTTCTTGTGTCTTGTAAATATATTACGTGTCTTCAAACAATAGTTTTATTTCTAACTCATTGGGATTTTCTGTATATGAAAACACTATTCTGTCTTTCGCAAAGTCTGATTGTTTTTCGTAATTTAAGCAGTCAGTATTGTCATTATTACTTCAATAAAATTACGTGGCGCCTACAAAAATCAAACTTACTCCCTTCCCGCTGTTTAAAAGCTGGCGGCCTTCAAAGGTGGACTTTGGTGTTGCGAAATTATTCATATACTAAACCCGGTTTTAGCAAATAACTGAAACCGGGAAGATTGTGACTGAAAATATTTAGTTTTCCATGTTACATAAAATTTGACCTACTTGTTCTAGATAATACTTTTAGATTAGCTTGTTCATTTAAATAATCAGTTCCAACTTACATTCAAAATGATCCTTTACTATGCTTTATTACTTTAACTATCAACAGCAACAAAAATAAATAAAATAAACGTCACACATTATATCGATAAAGTGCTAAAAAAATGTTTTAAATGAAGTTTTTATATTAAGCTCAAAACTATCAGTTATCATAAAAACGTTTTAATTTTTTTCATCCAACCAGTCAAATTATTGAAGCCTAAAAAATGTAGTACGGCAAAAAACTATATATAAGGATACCTTTTCACTTTTATTTCATAACGTCTTGGAAAGTATCAGGGCAAATAAAAGCATTTGTCGGGAACAACCAGGAAATGTCAGGGACTTTTTTTTATCAATTTGCTGTACTAACTCTGTAAAACGTTTAAACCAAAACTATGAACTTGAACCAAAAATTAGTCTTAGACTAAAGCTTTTTAAATATACCGCGCTTTAAATAATAATGTATAAAATCTATGTATCACGAAAAAAATCCAAATTTTGATAACATATATTAGTGTCCTTAGGAATACCAAATTAACAAATTTTAATTTTTAATGTCGCCTCCCGTATTTTACATGCCACTTTAAAAGTAAAAAAAAGAAGAAAATCAGTTGTGGCCTTATTTTTTTTTATTTCTATTTTATTAAATCTTATGTAAAAACAAATTTGACGGAAGAAATCTTTAATATTGGTTGGATAACCCTATACAGAAAAAAAAATTAACCTCACTTTTTTGACATGGCAAAAATAGTTTTAAAAAAATAGTAAATTTTATGATTTTCTCGATTTTTAATAATTTACACCGGTGCGGAATATGGTCCATCAAAAAAAAGTCTATACGCACATTAAAGCTCAGTGGCTTGACTATCATACAAGGCAAAAGAAAAATTTCTGGGTCTATTGCTTTCAGAAAACTAAATTTTTTAAAATTGGAAAAACCGCAAAAACCTCAGAATTGGCAACTTTTGACTAAAAAAATTGTCATGTCTATCTGTCTATTAAACCTTAATAATGTATCGTCTAAATAAAAGTGAAATAAAAAATCTGGGTCTGTCATTTTAACATCAACTTTTAAGCTATTTGGTTAAAGCATGTAAAAAATCATATTTTTTTATTGAGTCGCAAAAGGAAAAAAATTATCTATAAAAATCATCGTTCTTATTTATAGCCACATACTGTTTTGTGTGAGATCCTAGTTTGTGGGTTCAAGTCCCATCTTCGTACACTGTCGGAAATTTTTTTTTAGTTTTAAGAATACATTTTTGGTGAGACACGGACATTAATTAGTTTGTTTCTTTGGTAAATGAAATGGTTCAGGTTTAACAGTGGCGTACGCAGGAGGGAGGAGGGTTGGAGGCCTAATCTTTCCAAAACCATTAAATAACTTCTCCTAAAGATTGAATTTTTCTGAAAGAAGAAATAAATGGTTTTCCAGCCCCCTCTCCCAACCCCCTTGAAAAATTTCTGCATAGGCCACTGGGCATTAAAAAAACTAAGTACAAAACTAACGCATGGTAAAAGCCCATGTGATGCGTTTGGAGGTACTGTGAAACGATTTGTTTTACATTAAAATCTCAAACAATCAACTGGACACCATTCTTTCACTCCTCTGGATGATTTAACTATAGATCCTAAATTTACTTCAAGCTCCGAAAAAAAATTTGTTCGGTTTCTGAAATTATAGAACTCAACTTCTTTTCCGATTTTTTTAATATGACAGTAGATAAGTACTAAAAAAGTAAATAAACTTTAAAAAAATTTGTGTAGTGACCTTATGAAGAGAGTTTTGATCATCATTTATTGAACAGTGCTCATATAAATGAACTTTACCTTCTGATAAACCTTAATTTGCAGGGGCGGATCGGAGGAAAATATCATAATAAATATTTCACAAAACTATTTTGCATAGTGACCAGGAGGTGTATTCTATATGTCTAAACTGAGTAAAGGTTCAGATTTGGGGGGGGGGGCATCCCCCCCCCGTAGATCCACGCCTGTAATTTGTGATGCATTTTAACATCACTAAAAATATTAAAATAACAAAAAAATGTGTAGTGACCTTAAGGATTACTGACCCAGATTTTTTATTCTTGTTTTTAAAAGTATATGATACAGTAAAAAATTTACCCTACTTGAATACCACCAGCACCCCGATAGACAGGGTCATTTTTGATGCTGAAGTTGAGGGATTTCCCAGACATTCTTAACTTCTTCGTGGAACTTCAAGGTAACGTTTACTTTTTAAATACGTTTTATACAAGGAAGATATAGTCCTTGAGTATAGCTTTCGAACACTTTATCAAAAATTTAAGAAAACTTCGAAAATTTCTGCGTTTTTTGGATATTCTCTAAATTGCTCTAATTAAGCCAGTATAAAAGATTTTGCTAAACATCACATTTTTTTGAAAACTACTTTTATGCATGTTTTTAAAATTATAGGTTATTTTTTTTTAG
This sequence comes from Aspidapion aeneum, assembly GCA_963576565.1. NCBI lineage: Eukaryota > Metazoa > Arthropoda > Insecta > Coleoptera > Brentidae > Aspidapion > Aspidapion aeneum. Next base: position 50,141,580 of record OY755048.1, read on the forward strand.
GTGCTGTTTACTATAAGCCAATTTTTTTTCTTTAAAGTCCCATTTTGCCCGTTTTTAGACTTTTCAAATGCGTGTACAACAGACTAATTGGATTAAAAAATCTAAAATTGTGCAAAAGGGGTTAAGCATAAGCTGTTTCATTTAGTAAGCATGATTAAAGAAAAAAATTAAATGTCACGGCAACACTTTTTTTGTAAATTGAATGACTTGGCGTGGAATTGCTAAATATACATATATTTTTTATTTACCGGTTATTTGATTAATTTTCTCCCTAAAGATTGTATCGTGCATAAAAATTGTCATTAGTTTCCATTCAAGCGCATTTCCTTTAAAAACAACATTTCTTTATTTTCCTATTTTGTGAAATTTTAACCAAAATATGAACATAAAGTCGTGTTGGTTTTTTAGGTATGGCTCTCATTCAAAATTATTGAAAAAATTTTTGAACAAATTTTAGCGACCCAATAATACCAAAAAAGTCTTGCCGTAAACTTTTTAAAATATTCACTAAGGTGCTCCTCAGAACGACTTAAGAAATATCTGTATTTTGCATCTGCATATCATCTGCAAGTTGTCACATTTCTTCGATACCCTCACTTTAGGGCGTCAAATTCCTATGCAACAAACGCTAGATTTGCCTTGAACTGCCATTTTTGTTTTTTTACATTTCAGAACTGAACAAAATCCACATCAAACTAAGTTAAGAGCAAAAACAGAAAATTCTTTGAGCCACCAAACCAAACGTAAGAATGACTTGATCCGGCATTCATTGTGTTATAGAAGTCCAAATAAAATTAATTGGTTTGAATGCAACCAATGTGAGTACAAGGCCAATAAGAAGTCCAATTTAAAAAGACATCATTTACAACATAAAAGTACAAGTGAAATCAATTGGTTTAGATGTAACCAGTGTGACTACAAGGCCAAGCGGAAGTCTCAACTAAACTCACATTTGCTGCTGCATACAAATGCAGATAAAATTAATTGTCTGGAATGCAACCAATGTGACTACAAGACCATTAAGAAGACCTGTTTGACAAGACATCAGTTACAACATAAAAGTTTAAGCGAAATCAATTGGTTTCGATGCAACCAGTGTAACTACAAGGCGAAGCAGAAGTTCAATTTAAAAAAACATCAACTACAACATAAAAGTACAAGTGAAATCAATTGGTTTAGATGTAACCAGTGTGACTACAAGGCCAAGCAGAAGTCTCAACTAAAATCACATTTGCTGCTGCATACAAGTGCAGATAAAATCAATTGGTTTTTATGCAATCAATGTAGCTACAAGGCGAAGCTGAAGTCCAATTTAAAAAAACATCAACTACAACATAAAAGTACAAGTGAAATCAATTGGTTTAGATGTAACCAGTGTGACTACAAGGTCAAGCAGAAGTCTCAACTAAAATCACATTTGCTGCTGCATACAAGTGCAGACAAAATCAATTGGTTTTTATGCAATCAGTGTGACTACAAGGCCAAACGGAAGGCTCAACTAAAATTACATTTGCTACTGCATACAAGTGCAGATAAAATCAACTGGTTTATATGCGATCAGTGTGACTACAAGGCCAAGCGAAAGTCTCAGTTAAAAACATATTTGCTACTGCATACAAGTGCAGATAAAATTAATTGGTTTAAATGCAACCAATGTGACTACAAAGCGAAGCAGAAGTTCGATTTAAAAATACATCAGTTTCAACATCAAAGTGTAAGCGAAATTAATTGTCTGAAATGCAACCAATGTGACTACAAGACTATTAAGAAGACCTGTTTGACAAGACATCAGTTACAACATAAAAGTTTAAGCGAAATCAATTGGTTTCGATGCAACCAGTGTGACTACAAGGCGAAGCAGAAGTTCAATTTAAAAAAACATCAACTACAACATAAAAGTACAAGTGAAATCAATTGGTTTAGATGTAACCAGTGTGACTACAAGGCCAAGCAGAAGTCTCAACTAAAATCACATTTGCTGCTGCATACAAGTGCAGATAAAATCAATTGGTTTTTATGCAATCAGTGTAACTACAAGGCAAAGCTGAAGTCCAATTTAAAAAACATCAACTACAACATAAAAGTACAAGTGAAATCAATTGGTTTAGATGTAACCAGTGTGACTACAAGGCCAAGCAGAAGTCTCAACTAAAATCACATTTGCTGCGGCATACAAGTGCAGACAAAATCAATTGGTTTTTATGCAATCAGTGTGACTACAAGGCCAAGCGGAAAGCTCAACTAAAATTACATTTGCTGCTACACATACAAGTGCAATTAGTTTAAGTGCAATCAGTGTGACAAGAGGCTAATAAAAGGTCCAATTTAAAAACACATCTGTTACAACATAAAAGTGCGAACGAAAGTGATTTGAGCTACTGCTAGGAGCAAAGGAAAACTATGGCGAAAAGTACGCATGGACAAAATCTGGCAAAGTCTATGCACTTAAGGACGGGAAAACGTACAAAATTCAGTCGGAAGATGATTTAATTGAATTTATCTACTTAATCATATCGATGGCTTGGCGCGACGGCTTCGTGGAACAGGTCGAGCCACACTCACGCTGCCTCAGAAGGATTGGCGTTGCCAAAGTTTACTGATTTTATGAGACTGGTTAGAATTTAAGTTTAACTTTTTTTTTCATCATAATAAATTATTTTGCAATACGTATTATTGGGTATATACTTAATAGAGGTCTCGCTTAATACATTATCGCCATATCAATATGTAGGTATTTATTTTGACTAAAAGTATTTTTATTTTTTTCTATTAAAATAACAGCAGCAGGTGTATGCGCTTTTTTAGCTGTTTTTATTAATATTTAATAATATGATGCTTCTTTCACTAAACGGAGAGCTATTCTAGGTACCTGTTTTAACTTTAAGACTCAACGATATACTTATAAGACATAATGAGAAACCAGTTGATTACTTTCGCGGACTTTAATTCTAGGTCTAGGTTAATTTTATTTTTATTGTGAACGTCCAAATAGAAACATGCTAACAAGGTCACCAATTTATTACATGTGTAAAATATTTAACAACATTGCAGGTAATATTGATGTGGATATCTTCTCAGATTCTCTAGGGAGTATAAAAAACAAAATACTCAAACACTAGTTTTAAGATTTATTAAGATTTCATAATTTAATATATAGGTACCAGTTTTAATTTTAATATAGATATTGAATTTCTTAAACATAAGTACTGGTTGATTTATAAATTTATGGCAGTAAAGAGCAAATCTGCGATAACTTTTAGCCAATTGAAATTTATAGAGCTAGGAACTAGAGCATAAAATTTATAACTGTTTTTCACATTTTATATTTGTACTATTTGTATAATTAGTATTTTTATGATTTGTATTTTTCAATTTTAACTTGGCTTTGTCTGTGCCTGGTCCGCTCAAGTCTTGATGATTTAGTGGGCCAGGCATTGATATATTATTGTCATGATTGTTTTTTCTGTAAGTGGTTTTTTTGTTAACTGTTGGAAATAAAGAACTATTTATTTATTTATTTATTTATTTGATCTATTATCAGAATTTTTAACATAAACTGATTAAAATATCGTGGATGTATCCGAAACAAGTCTTACGATACCTCCGATTTTGCCGTTAATATTAATGAATTTAAAATTATGCGCTCATATATGTCAATTTGGGGTGGAGGGGTTGCTTTCTATTACAAAGTTTTAAAAAATAGATGTTCATAATTGCGAAAATAATGCGGCTCTTAAACAACTATGGTTTAGCACTAAGTTAAATGGAATAAAAGTATGTTTGGGTGGTGTCTACCGGGCCCCCAGTGTAAATTTCACATTTCTTAATACATTGGAAAATGTGTTTAGCTTCCTAATAATGCAATTTGATTTTTTGGTATTTGGAGGAGACTGTAATATGGATCTTTTAGCTAATCAAAACACCGCAACTCAACTTATCAGTTGCATGGATCATTTTGGGCTTGAGCAACAGGTGCCTGAGCCTGCCAGGGTCACTGAAAACTCTAGGACCCTAATTGATATATTGGTTGTGTCTGATTCTAGGTTGTGTAGGGACCTAGAGGTTCTTGAAATGGATGATATCTCAGACCATCATTCTATATCAAACTACTACTACTATGTCGATTTAGAACTTTTTTCTACGTTGTCCAACGCCTATTCATCTTCTGTCAGGTTTTTTTTGACTTATTGATATTTGGATTGACTGTTGCCATTCTAGTTTAGGACGCCCTCTTTCTCTGCCATTCTAGGATCTGCTTTGGTAATCTTTCGTCGTTCATCCGTTGTACAAGACCGTACCATATCAGTTGTCTTTTAGTGTTGTCATCCGTTATGCTTCCCTCCATTTGGACACTCCATTTTTGTTTAGTATTTTTCTGTAACGCGACAAATCTCTATTCCATACAACACGGCACGTGACATATGTCTGTGTTTTGGTTAACGAGATGTCTTGTTTTTTTAATTTTTTTGTTAAAATTCGAAAAAATAAACAAAAATGTTTTTTTTTACTTTTTCGGCCGCCATTTTTAAAAAATAAATATATTATATTCTTTTTGTACATTACAATTTAAAACTAATTAATCTTAATATAAAACTACATATCTTGGTAAAAAAAATTACCAAACCAAAAAGATACTGTTCTATTTATATTTTGAACGCCGCCATCTTGGATAATAACAGACATATGTCATTTATTATCAAATATTTAAAATCGGCGACCCCCATTTAGTATAGATCGATATATTACACGGCAATACTAGTTGTGTCAAACAAGAACAAAAAAATAACTTTTTTATCTGAACTTCGGCCGCCATCTTAAAATGTTAAATGTCAAATTGTAACTTTTTATGAGTTTTTACATAATTTTATTTGGTCTACAGGTTGAAAAGGTCTGTTTTATTTTTGACAAATTAAGCGCCATCTTTGTGTCGGCTGGGAAACTTATCATTTCTTTTAAGCATGTTTAAAGAGCTGGTCAGTAGCTTTAATATGAGGTATTAAAAGTAAATATCGCACAAAATATACAGAAAATATCAAAGAAAAACTTTTTTTTTTAAATATAGCCGCCATTTTGTTTTGCAGTGACAGGTGTAATTTTTTTTACATTTTTAAATTGAGTAGGTCCCACGTAAAGTAAATTTATAAAAATTAATTTAATTTCTCCTAAAACAAGGAAATCATTTTTTGTCTTAACTTTGGCAGCCGCCATCTTGGATTGTGAGGCCGGAAAATCGGGGATCCTCGAATGAAAATTTAGCTTTTCGGTTTAGGTACTACTATGCCAAATATAAAAAAATATACCCTTTTTGCAGCTTTATTTTACAAATTTACTGTACTGTAGATGGTACCATTAAGTTGGTCAAAGAACATTTATTTCTAGCTACTCTTTCGTCATATGATGCATTTTGTATCACGCAAAACTTAAATTTAACAAAGAAACGCCCCACTATTTTAGGACGTAGAGATTTCTCAAATTTAACAATTATTGGGACCAGTTGTTTACATTTACAGATATCGACGAAATTTTATAAATATAAATTATTTTAATACTGTCATTCAACTCTTTGACCTTTATGCGCCGAACCTGATAAAAAAAACATCAATTTCTTGATACTAAATTTAAAAATAACCCTAAAGAATTTTCAAAATTTTTTAAATGGTTAAATATTCACGGTTATTCAACTGATAATAGCAACCTTGACATTAGTTCAGAGGAATTTATTTAGCTTTTACCTCTATACCTACCAATAATATAGACCAAGAATTCATAAACAATAAGTATGTTAATAGGCGTCACTAGGGCCGTACTCTTCTTGTGAAGAGGCAAGACACTATTGTTAATTAAATCAGGTGCGCAGGGGGCGGACGGTATAGGAATAAAAACACATACTGTACTCGGCGGAGGATTTTCGCTTTATCAGTATATTGCCAGCTTTCTCTAAAATCGAAAAAATAGTTGCTCGGCAGCTGACAGTATACCTGGAGAGCAAAATATCCTTCCGCCTTCTCAGTTCGGCTTCCGTCAGGCGCATAGCACGACCATCGCCTTACTAAAAGTTTCTGATGACATCAGTCAAGCTTCTGTGGACTACAGCAAGGCATTTGGTACCTTGGACTTTATGTAAAATTAACATTGCCTACTTCGAGAAACGCTAAAGAGCTGAGATTTGGAATTATGTACCTACAGTACATAGATATACAGTTATAACAAATAAATAAAAAATAATATCAATATCTAACGAGTCCAAAACAATTAGCCCTACCCCCTCGCACAACTAGTAAGAGCCCCTTTCCCTCAAATCAAAAAGCAAAGAAAATAAAAAAATAACCCTCTTCCATCCACTTTCCATTACAAGATTTAATTTGTATAAAATGAATATAAATAAGCAAAAAACTAATGAGCAAAATTTTAATCCAATTTGTTAATATAAAAATGGATGTAGGTAATCATACAAAAACAATTCCTGTCCTGTCCTGTTAGAGTTGCAATTGTACACAATTTTACCAATACCTCTATTACCAATGCAGAAATAAGTAAAAGCATTAATTTTTAAAAGGAAAATTAAAAAAGGTAAAAGGCGATCGTGAATAGGCATCGTGAAAGTCAGTTTTGAACATTCTTTCACAAATTTACTACTTAAAAAAACTCAACATTATCCAAATTCTTTAAAAAAATTGTGAAATCATACCAAAAACTTTTGATGTAAAAAAGGCCAAGTCCGCCAAAATGGCTCATAGTTTTTCAATATAAATTTCAAAACGAAAGGTTCTCACTAATTTGGAAATGTTTATTTAAACTTTACTACTAAATTGCATGTAAAAACCATATCTTTATATCTCATTTTTTACACGACCATCCCTGCTTTGAATGCATAAAATTCGAAATGGCGGACATGGGCGGACAGTTTTGCTGTACGACATGATTCGCATAAGGCTAAATTTTATGTCTATTAAAAAAATATAGCTTGACGAGACCAGACAAGCAACTAGTACATAGCAAGTATAGTAGGAACTTTTTAAAATATTCGCTAAGGTGCCCCTCAGAACGATTTAAGGAATATTTTTATATTCTGTGTTTTTCATCTGCATATCATCTGCAAGTTGTCACATTCCTTCGATACTCTGTCCTCACTTTTATCAGAGCAACTATTGTTTAAGGACATCAAATTCAAGCTGCTATGCGCTACCCTGTATAAACCCTGTGGCAAATAGACAAAGAACACGTTACGATGTTTCCAACAAACGCTAGATTTGCATTAAACTGCCATTTTTGTTTTTACATTTCAGAACTGGACAAAATCCACACCAAACCAAGTTAAAAGCAAAAAAAGAAAATTTTTTGGACCACCAAGCCAAACGTAAGAATGACTTGATCCGACATTCGTTCGGATGCAACCAATGTGACTACAAGACGAAGTGGAAGTCCACTTTAAAAACACATCAGTTACAACATAAAAGTGCAAGTGAAATCAATTGGTTTAGATGTGACCAGTGTGACTACAAGGGCAAGCGGAAGTCTCAACTAAAATTACATTTGCTAGTGCATACAAGTGCAGATAAAATCAATTGGTTTATATGTAATCAGTGTGACTACAAGGCCAAGCGGAAGTATCAATTAAAATTACATTCGCTGCTGCATACAAGTGCAGATAAAATTAATTGGTTTAAATGTAACCAATGTGACTACAAGGCGAAGCTAAAGTCCAGTTTAAAACTTCATCAGTTTCAACATCAAAGTGCAAGCGAAATTAATTGTTTGGAATGCAACCAATGTGACTACAAGACTATTATAAAGACCCTTTTGTCAAGACATCAGTTACAACATAAAAGTTTAAGCGAAATCAATTGGTTTCGATGCAACCAGTGTGACTACAAGGCCAAGCACAAGTACAGTTTAAAAATGCATGAGCTACAACATAAAAATACAAGTGAAATCAATTGGTTTCGTTGTAACCACTGTGACTACAAGGCCAAGCAGAAGCCTCAACTAAAATCACATTTGCTGCTGCATACAAGTGCAGATAAAATCAATTGGTTTATATGCAATCAGTGTGACTACAAGGCTAATAAGATGTCCAGTTTAAAATCACATCAGTTACAGCATAAAAGTACAAGTGAAATCAATTGGTTTATATGTAACCAATGTGACTATAAGGCCACGCGGAAGGCTAAACTAAAATTACATTTGCTTTTGCATACAAATCCACATCAAATCAATTGGTTGAAATGCCATCATTGCAATTACCAAACCAAACGTAGGGGCGACTTGATCATGCATTTGTTGCGTCATAGAAGTCCAGATAAAATTAATTGGTTTGGATGCAACCAATGTGACTACAAGACGAAGTGGAAGTCCACTTTAAAAACACATCAGTTACAACATAAAAGTACAAGTGAAATCAATTGGTTTAGATGTGACCAGTGTGACTACAAGGCCAAGCAGAAGTCGCATCTAAAATCACATTTGCTGCTACATACAAGTGCAGGTAAAATCAATTGGTTTATATGCAATCAGTGTGACTACAAGGCTAATAATATGTCCAGTTTAAAAAAACATCAGTTACAGCATAAAAGTACAAGCGAAATCAATTGGTTTAGTTGTAACCAGTGTGACTACAAGGCCAAGCGGAAGTCTCAACTAAAATCACATTGGATGCTGCATACAAGTGCAGATAAAATCAATTGGTTTAAATGCAATCAGTGTGACTACAATGCTAATAAGAAGTCCAATTTAAAAACACATCAGTTACAGCATCAGCATGAGCTACTACTAAGAGCAAAGGGAAAGTATGGCGAAAAGTCCGCATGGACAACATCTGGCAAAGTCTATGCACTTAAGGACGGAAAAACGTACAAAATTCAGTCGGAAGATGATTTAATTTAATTTAATGGATGATAATAAATTATTTTGCAATACGTATTATTAGACGATATTTATTGAGTATATATTTATTAGAGGTCTCACACGCTTAATACAGTAACACAGAATATGACTATATTATATAATTATCGCCATATCCATATTTAGATATTTATTTTGACCAAAACTATTTTCCTATTTTTTTCATTTTCTTTGTTGTAGTTATTATTTATTTAATTTTAAGTTAAGTGTGTGCGTTTGTGTTTTTATCTATCTTTACATTGCGTGCCACGGTGAAATTATGATTTAATTTAATGTATCTACTTAACCATATCGATGGCTTGACGTGAAGGCTCCGTCGAACAGGTCGAGCCACACTCATGCTGCCTTAGAAGGATTGGCGTTGCCAAAGTTTACTGATTATATGGGACTGTTAGAATTTAATTTTGATTTTTATAGTATTATAATTGGTATTTTTTTTCATCATAATAAATTATTTTGCAATACGTTATTAGACGATATTTATTGGGTATATATTTAATAGAAGTATCACATGCTTAATACAGTAATATAGAATATGACTATATTATATACTTATCGCCATATTGATATGTAGTTATTTATTTTACCAAAACTGTTTTTATTTTTTGCTTTCTGTTGTAGTTATTCAATTTTATTCATCTTTCTATTAAAAAACAGCAGTAGGTGTGTGCGCTTTATTATTTATCTTTATTAATATTTAATAATATGATGCTCCTTTTATTAAACGGAGAGATATTCTATTTAAAACGATACTGTAACTAACTACCTATTTTAGCTTTAAGACTTAAGATAATACATAATGAGGAACCAGTTGATTACTTTCGCACAATTTAATACTAGGTCTTTGTCATCTTATTTTGATCTATTTTATTTTCAGAATTTTTAACTCAAATAAATAGATTATGAAATTGTTGGTCCCTCCAAAACATGGGCAACTGGTCACTGAGCCTGCCAGGGTCAGTCTAAGACCCTAATTGATATATTGGTTGTGTCTGATTCTAGCTTGTGTAGGGACCTAGAGGTTTTTGAAATGAATGATATCTCGGACCATTATTCTGTATCATACTACTATGTCTGTTTAGAACGGTTTTCTGTCCAACGCCTATTCTCCATTTTCTGTCAGGTTTTTTTACTTATTTATCTTTGGATTGACTGTTGCCATTCTAGTTTAGGACGCCCTCTTTTTCTGCCATTCTAGGACCTGCTTTGGTAATCTTTCGTCGTTCATCCGTTGTACATGGCCGTACCATATCACTTGTCTTTTAGTGTTGTCATCCGTTATGCTTCCCTCGATTCCCATTCTTTCTTTTATGGACTTATTTCTTAAGTGATCTGTTCTAGATATTGTCATTGATCTTCTTATTGCATCCATTTGGACACTTTCCATTTTTGTTTTGTATTTTTCTGTAACGCGACAAGTCTCTATTCCATACAACAGCGTGCTTTTTACCATTGTTTCATATATGTTAAATTTTACATTCTTTATTATCTCTCTGCTCCACAAAATACTGTTAAGACACCCAATAACCTTTCTTGCTTTTACTATTTTTGTCCAGTTCTTTACAGTCTGTTGCTGTCTTATTAAATGTGACACCCAAGTATACATACTCATTGTATGGAGATATTGTTTGTCCATTATCTAGTTCCAACTCACTTGATTCGTTTCCAATATATAAGTAGTGTGTCTTATCCATGTTCACTGTTAACCCCCACTTTTGGTATTCTTCCGTTAATTTTCTCATCATATACTCCATGCATTCTTTATGATTAGTTACAACTACTTGGTCGTCAGCGAACTGTATATATGGTAAATCGGTCGTTACGTTGTATTCCCATGCCATGTCCTTTACGTTTTCAGTTTTTCAGAGCTACTGCGATATATATTTTAAAAAGAGTTGAAGAGATACAACATCCTTGTCTTAAGTCTTTCGTTACCAAGAATTCTTTCGAAAGTAGATTATCAATTTTAATTTTAGATTTTGAGCCTTTGTGTAGTTCTTTTATTGCTTTTATGTATGTATAATTGATATTAGATTGCTCTAACACTGTCAATAATTTTTCGACTGGAACGGTACCATATGCTTTTTGTAGGTCCACAAAGGTAACATGAGTCTCTATATTTCTGGCACTCCTTTTCTCAATTACTTGTTTAAGACAAAAAATATTATCACTACGAGATCTGTCTCCACGAAACCCACTTGGCCCTTCTTCTCCTTGTTCATGAAAATCATTCTCTATTAGATCTCTAAGAATCCCAGCGTACAATCTACTTAGAGTACGGGTTACTGAAATTCCTCTGTAATTCTTGCAATCCAGCTCGTTTCCTGTTTGATTTGTTGAGGATATGAATGCAATTTTCCAATCATCAGGTACTGGATGTACGTTTATACATTGATTGATAATGTATGTGAGATTTTCTAGTAGTTTCTCTGATCCATATTTGAGTATTTCAGCGTATATATTCTCCAGGTCCGCTAGGTTTTCTTAATCATTTCTTTCTCATTTTGTATTCCTATGTCCCTCCTCGGAGAGTCTAACAGATATTCAGGTCTCGTTTCCTGCAGCAGTCCCTTGTAGTATTTTGTCCATTGTTTTGGTTTGATGATCTGGATGTTTACTCATTTTTTGTTGGTTTTTTTTCCGTAGAAATGAATTTCCATACTTCAGAACTACCTCCTACATGTGCATTTATATCGTGGCATTTGCACTCGAACATTTAATTTTTTTCTGTGCGTATCAAAGTTCTTAGCTATCTTCTGGTTTCCCTGTTCTTTTCTCTTTTTAGTACTGAGCCATTTCAAGTATGTATGTTGACCATTTCCTGTATTTCCTCCGTTCACCACATCGTATTGTTATTTCTATTATCTTGGCCTCCAACAGCTTCTTTGCTTGCTTCCTTCAAGCTTTTCATTATGTTTGTATATATCTCTTCAAATGAGTGTTCTATGTTTATTTATTTTTTATCTAATCGTTTCTGATACGATACAATCTTTGCGTACTTTCGGACGTCCTCTTTTTAACTCTAGACTTCTAAAGTTGTTTTTGACTGTCTTCGATACATTCTAGATTTTTATTTTCTCCAATACTTTCGTCCCTTTTTGTTTTTCTTAAAGGGAATAATATTTATGCTTTTACCAGATGGTGGTCACATCCACAGGTAACACCACGAAGTGCTCGTACATCATTTCCCTTTAATTCCGAGTGTTGTCCATCTATAGCATAATCAATGATTGATTTACGATTTCTTGTTGGCTGAATCCAGGTATATCGATGAATATCCTTAAAAAACCATTATTTATTTTTAGGTTGTTGGTTTCAGACGATTGCGTCCGTCTCAACCCATTATCATTTGTTACTTCCTCTCCAAATGGTCCTACCACTTTGCTTTGGGTTTGTCTACCAGTTCGATTATTAAAATCGCCAAGCATAATTATTTTCCTGGTATTACCGATTATGGTGATAGTATCATCAAGTTGGCCAAAAAACATTTGTTTTCTAGCTACTTTTTCGTCATCTGATGCATTTTGTATCATGCAAAACTTAAATTTAACAAAGAAAAGCCCCCACTATTTTAGGACGTAGAGATTTCTCAAATTTACCTATTTAACATTAATTGGGACCAGTTGTTTACATTTACAGATATCGACGAAATTTTATTAATATAAACTTATTTTAATACTGTCAATCAACTCTTTGACCTTTCTGCGCCGAACCAGATAAAAAAAACACCAATTTCTTGATACTAAATTTAAAAATAACCCTAAAGAGTTTTCAAAATTTATTAAATGGTTACATATCCACGGTAATTCAACTGATAATAGGGAACTTGCCCAAAAAATCGAATCCTTTAAAAACAATTAAAATCGTAAGGTATTAATAAGAAACTTCCTAGAAAAAAAAAATTCCAATAACAATTAAATTACCTGAGAAATAAAGGTTTGAAATTTGAATAACTTGACCTGTTCTTAAAACGCGCTGCCATTGGTGTGACGTCACGCCTTTGGATCTCGATCCATGCGACCGTTAACCGACATTGAAACAACATGTAAATAATTGATGTTGTACTTATTGGAGCTTTGAACGTGGTGTTCAGTTATTTCCGGACGTAGTTTTGTCTAAATTTTCTTAATTTAGTGTTTTGTGATTCTGTTAAAGACTGAAAATGGTTGATGCGGGGTTTATAAAAGGACAATCAGACAATTTACCTTGAGTTGATATGTTTATGACTGCATTATACATTAAAAATTCGGAGGATTTTTCTCAAGCTTATTAATTAAGTGAACCTATTTAAAACACTGTTTAGAATTAGCTCTATAAACACTAGTGCTGATTTATTTTCATTTATACCTACCCACATAGGTACAGAGTGGTCCAAAGTGAACACTTTTGATAGGAAACGCCCATTTCTAGAGGAAATAGAAAAAAACTAACCTACATGTTACGAGCTCGATTTTTGTTAAAACATTAATGCCGAAAACCGCACATCGATATCTTAAACTACTTTCAAGATATATATTTTTAATTTGGTGTATTTTCGACCCACCCCCGTAACTTTTTTATTACTGTAAAAAGATTCCTGAGGCACTTTTTTAGGAGCAATTCAACTGTCTAATTAAATTTTATCTGTCACTTTTAGTTTTTGAGATATTACATAAGGTTTGTATTTTTCTTATGGAATGACCTTTTTTTTATTCGATTTTTGAAATCAGCGTAATTTTTTTTTTAAATGACATGTCACACTTAATATTTTATTTTTTATTTTTTTAATTATTTTTTATATTTTTAGTTTTTAGTTACCTCTTATTTTTTTTTTTAGTTTGCTGAATAAGAATTGGTTTAAATTATTTAAAAAAATAAGAAGTAATAAAAAAATAAAAATATAAAAAAATTAAATGTTAAGTGTAAAACATCATTTTAAAGGAAATTTTACGCTAATTTTAAAAATCGAATAAAATAAGGATCAATCCATAAGTTAAATATAAACTTTATGTAATATCTCAAAAACTAAAAGTGACCAATAAACTGAACTGCTCTTAAAAAAGTGCCTAAAGAATGTTTTGACAGAAATAAAAAATATTCATAAATAAAACAGTTATGAACCGAATGGCCGTTATACTCATAAGGGGCCCGGGATTTTTCTAATCAGTGACGTCACAGCGGCTGCCGCGCATTTTGCTGTGTTTGAATATACCAGTCAGCGATTCCAACTTTAATTATTTATTGTAAAATAAGTAATGCGATTTAAGGGCTGATATTTGGTATAATGCGTTTTCATACAGAAACACACATTTTAGTAAAATAAAAATGGTTCATAGTTTTTGAATATAAATTTCAAAACGAAAGGTTCTCACTAATTTGGAAATGTTTATTTAAACTTTACTACGGCTGCATAATTAAGTCTTAGGCACAATGCTACACGAATATATTACCAAATTAGTGAGAAGCTTTCGTTTTGAAATGTGTATTGAAAAACTTAGCTATACTTTGATCTCAATTCTTTATACGGAAGACCATTTTCGCGTACTTGACCTTTTTTTACATAAAATGTTTTTGTTATGATAGGTATATTGTAATCCCATTATTGATAATTTTTAAGTTATTTAATGCTTTCCATACTTCCATAAAAGCGTAAATAAGAAATTAGTTTTTAAAAAAATTGCATGTAAAAAACATATCTTTATATCTCATTATTTACACGACCATCCCTGCTTTGAATGCATAAAATTCAAAATGGCGGACATGGGCGGACAGTTTTGCTGTACGACATGATTCGCATAAGGCTAAATGTCATGTCTATTAAAAAAACATAGCTCGACGAGACCAGACAAGCAACTAATACATAGTAATAAAAAAAATATAGGCAAGTGTAAATACCCAAATAGGACATTTTAAAATATTTCGTAAACGTACAATATAAACAACAAAGGAATAAAATATCAATTTAAAATATGAGGGTTGTCTTTTAACTTTTGCATATACAGCTGGAATAAAACAGTAGATGACTTTTAAAGACTTTATTGTTTCTCGAAGTATCCGCCACCAATATTAATGCACTTTTGCACGCACTCAAACTAGTTGTCAAAGCTGTAATTCCACTTGTTTGTTGGTACTGTCAAAATTGCATTCTTGAAGGCATCGACTGCTTCCTCTGGTGAATCAAATGTTTGACCACGCAGTCAATTCTTCAATTCCGGAAAAGAATAATTATATGGAGGATGATCCAACAATTCGACCGAGGTTGTGTTGGGTTAAAAATTCAATGGTTTTTGTGTTTTATGCGAAATTGCATTGTCTTGGTGGAGGATGATTCGTCGTTCGGGGTTCGTTTTTCGAAGCTCAGCGATGACTTTCGGCAAACAAATGGTGATGTACCAAACGGCAGTAACAGTTCTTTGATCTTCCAGAGAAACTGTTTGTATATGATCTGCTTTTGAGACAAATGTCGCGACCATCGTTTTGGATACACTTCGAAAATGGATGACTTTTGTTGCCTCTTCTTTATCTTAGAACACCCAAACAGACGACTGACGTTTATTTTCGGGTTCATATGAGTTAATCCTCGATTCATCACCACTGACAATAATGTACACGTTTTTCGAGTTTCCTGCCGCAAAGCGGTCTCGAGTTTTCTGAGACGGTTAACGGATGTGGTATCCAGCGTGAAATTAATTTTCTTACCCCTAATTCTTCATGGAATTTTTTTTAAATTAAGATCTATGAAATCCCCATTGAAGCCGTATTTGGTGCACCTGGCCTTGGATCGTCGCTAAGTCTAATCCGTGCACGCTTGAATTCTCCATACCAACGAGAAACTGTCAACTGATTTGGTGCTTCATTACTGAAAACAGACATCGACTCGGCACGGCATTCTTGTTGAGATAATTTCCGTCGAAAGTTGTCAAAAATTATAGCCCAAAAAGGTTCTCAATTTTTCGACTGACGAATTCACTGAGGCTACAAAACTATTGGTATTGCATTTACATTTTGAATTTAGGTTAGGTAAAGATTAAGGTTAATGTTCTTATATGCAAAATATAAAAGACCGCTCGTATATGGTACATACCTTTCATTTCTAGAATCAGTAATTGTTTTTTATGAAATAAACCACACGAAAACACAATAACAAGAGAAAAAAATACTATAAAACAAATCGTTGAGAACAAAGGCATGCGATTCTAACATTGATTAGGTTGCGACTGAGTTTACGATATGATGCAAGTGGAGGGCGAAAAAAGTGGTTAGCAGGTAGCTTTGAGTATCTTGGTGATTCTTCCTTTTATCCGGTTTTATTATACAAATATTCCTACATACGCCGGCTTCGGTGGTTTTTTATTCAACCTGTAACTCTCCTGCAACAGTATTTCACAGCGTAAGTTCATTCCAGATTCGCATACTTCTCTATAAATTTTTTCGCAGTTTTTTAAATTTTTAATAAAAATATGGTATATGACTGTTAGATTTCTAAAACTAACCTTTGTGATTTTTAATTTGGCTTAATATTGTTTGTTGGACATTCTACGTCTGACACCTTTAGTGATGCGCTATATGTCGTGCACCACTGGTAGATGGATAATTAGGGTTTCATACAACTAACAGTCGTGAACGTGTATTCCTCTCTCATCCCCATATAATACCTACCACAAGACGCTAGCCATACCAAGTGTACTTTGGCTGCCTGACTTCCGCATGTGCAGATCTACTAATATTATTTACCTCATGTATTACAATATATGAACAGGGTGATTTTCACTTGATTCTAACCACATAAAAATAGAAAGTTTCAAAAACCTAACCTAACGAAACCTAATCAAATCTAACCGAACCGAACCAAAGCAAACTGAACCAATAATTAAAAAAAAAAAACGTTCCTGACTTCCTACCCGGGATCCTAGAGGATGTGAATCCGAACCGAACCGAACCTATTCAAACCTAACCATAACCAACTAAACCTAATTAGCAGTGTTGTAGTTTATTTTGGTTAGGTTAGGTTTGGTTCGGTTCGGTTCGGATTCACATCGTTTATGATCCCGGGTAGGAAGTCAGGAAAGTTTTTTTTAAAATTATTGGTTCAGTTTGCTTTGGTTCGGTTCGGTTAGATTTGATTAGGTTTCGTTAGGTTAGGTTTTTAAAACTTTCTACTTTCATGTGGTTAGAATCAAGTGAAAAATCACCCTGTTTATCTATTGTAATACATGAGGTAAATAATATTGGTAGATCTGCGCATGCGGAAGTCAGGCAGCCAAAATACACATGGTATACCTTCCGTGTTCTCATAGCTCCGGAAGCTTAAGAGCACACACCTATAATAACAAAGAAAAATCAGTTTACGAATAGGCAGATTTTGAATTAATGCTTCGGTAGCTCAGTTGAAAGAGCATTTGCCTGGTTAGCGGAAGGTCGCTGATTCAAATCCAGCCTGAACTAACATATTTTTTTTATCTTATTTTTCTTATTTATCCCTTACCCTTATGCCATTAAATTCTTCTCGTTATATAATTTATACCTAGGGCGCTAAAACTAACCTTTGTGATTTTCAGTTTGGCTTGATATTGTTTGTTTGAAATTCCGCGTCTGACATCTGTAGTGACGCGCTTTATGTCTTGCACCACTGATAGATGGATTAATAGGGTTTCATGCAACTAACAATCGTGAATGTGTATTTCTCTCCCATCCTCATATACTACCTACCGTGTTCTCATAGCTTCCGGATGCTCGAGGGCACACACCTATACTAACAAAGAAAAATTTGAGATGGAGAAACGGTTTCCGAATAGGCGGATTTTGAATCATTGCCTCGGAAGCTCAGTTGGAAGAGCATTTGCCTGGTTAGAGGAAGGTCGCTGGTTCAAATCCAGCCTGAGGTAAAACCTTTTTATTATCTTATTTTTCTTATTTATGCCTTGCCCTTATGCCACTAAATTCATCTCGTTATGTAAGTTTATATTTTATTCAAAACTGTCATTGTCCGAGACGAGCATATTAAGCAAAGGTTAAAAAAGGTCTAACTATCAACTTTTGTGATGGTGTCTGTCTATCTCAGAAACTATAACCGATAAACCGATTTAAATGAAATTTGTGAAAAATCATCCATGGTTAAGGTCGTTACATTATGTTGGAGTTGGGGGCTGTGAGGATGTAGTAGGGAGCGTAAACTTTCTAAAATATCCGCCCCTCAGAACGACTTAAGGAATATCTGTATATTCTGTGTTTTTCATCTGCATATCATCTGCAAGTTGTCATTCCTTCGATACTCTATCCTCACTTTTATCAGAGCAACCATTGCTTAAGGGCATCAAATTCAAGTTGCTATGCACTACCCTGTATAAACCCTGTGGCAAATAGACAATGAACACGTTACGATGTTTCACTATATTTGCCTTGAACTGTCATTTTTGTCTTTACATTTCAGAACTGGACAAAATCCACACCAAACCAAGTTAAGAGCAAAAAAAGAAAAATTTTTGGACCACCAAGCCAAACGTAGAATGACTTGATCCGACATTCGTTGGGATGCAACCAATGTGACTACAAGGCCAATAAGAAGTCCAATTTAAAAACACATCAGTCACAACATAAAAGTGCAAGTGAAATCAATTGGTTTAGATGTAACCAATGTGACTACAAGGCCAAGCAGAAGTCTCAACTAAAATCACATTTGCTGCGGCATACAAGTGCAGACAAAATCAATTGGTTTTTATGCAATCAGTGTGACTACAAGGCCAAGCGGAAGGCTCAACTAAAATTACATTTGCTGCTGCATACAAGTGCAGATAAAATCAATTGGTTTTTATGCAATCAGTGTAACTACAAGGCGAAGCTGAGGTCCAATTTAAAAAAACATCAACTACAACATAAAAGTACAAGTGAAATCAAATGGTTTGGATGTAACCAGTGTGACTACAAGGCCAAGCAGAAGTCTCAACTAAAATCACATTTGCTGCTGCATACTAGTGCAGATAAAATCAATTAGTTTATATGCAATCAATGTGACTGCAAGGCCAGGCAGAAGTCTCAACTAAAATCACATTTGTTACTGCATACAAGTGCAGATAAAATCAACTGGTTTATATGCGATCAGTGTGACTACAAGGCCAAGCGAAAGTCTCAATTAAAAACACATTTGCTACTGCATACAAGTGCAGATAAAATTAATTGGTTTAAATGCAACCAATGTGACTACAATGCGAAACAGAAGTTCGATTTAAAAATACATCAGTTTCAACATCAAAGTGCAAGCGAAATTAATTGTCTGGAATGCAACCAATGTGACTACAATACTATTAAGAAGACCTGTTTGACAAGACATCAGTTACAACATAAAAGTTTAAGCGAAATCAATTGGTTTCGATGCAACCAGTGTGACTACAAGGCGAAGCAGAAGTTCAATTTAAAAAACCATCAACTACAACATAAAAGTACAAGTGAAATCAATTGGTTTAGATGTAACCAGTGTGACTACAAGGCCAAGCAGAAGTCTCAACTAAAATCACATTTGCTGCTGCATACAAGTGCAGATAAAATCAATTGGTTTTTATGCAATCAGTGTAACTACAAGGCGAAGCTGAAGTCCAATTTAAAAAAACATCATCTACAACATAAAAGTACAAGTGAAATCAATTGGTTTAGATGTAACCAGTGTGACTACAAGGCCAAGCAGAAGTCTCAACTAAAATCACATTTGCTGCGGCATACAAGTGCAGACAAAATCAATTGGTTTTTATGCAATCAGTGTGACTACAAGGCCAAGCGGAAGGCTCAACTAAAATTACATTTGCTGCTGCATACAAGTGCAATTAGTTTAAATGCAATCAGTGTGACAAGAGGGTAATAAAAGGTCCAATTTAAAAACACATCAGTTACAACATAAAAGTGCGAGCAAATGAAAAGTATGGCGAAAAGTACGCATGGACAACATCTGGCAAAGTCTATGCACTTAAGGACGGGAAAACGTACAAAATTCAGTCGGAAGATGATTTAATTTAATTTATCTACTTAATCATATCGATGGCTTGGCGCGACGGCTTCGTCGAACAGGTCGAGCCACACTCACGCTGCCTCAGAAGGATTGGCGTTGCCAAAGTTTACTGATTTTATGGGACTGGTTAGAATTTAAGTATTATATGTTGTATTTAACTTTTTTTTTCATCATATTAAATTATTTTGCAATACGTATTATGGGGTATATACTTAATAGAGGTCTCGCTTAATACATTATCGCCATATCAATATGTAGGTATTTATTTTTACTAAAAGTATTTTTATTTTTTTCTATTAAAATAACAGCAGCAGGTGTATGCGCTTTTTTAGCTGTTTTTATTAATATTTAATAATATGATGCTTCTTTCACTAAACGGAGAGCTATTGTAGGTACCTGTTTTAACTTTAAGACTCAACGATATACTTATATGACATAATGAGAAACCAGTTGATTACTTTCGCGGACTTGAATTCTAGGTCTCTGTCATCTAATTTTGATCTATTATCAGAATTTTTAACTCAAATTGATTAAAATATCGTGGGTGTATCCAAAACAAGTCTTACGATACCTCCGATTTTGCCGTTAATATTAATGAATTTAAAATTATGCGCTCAGATAGGTCAATTTGGGGTGGAGGGGTTGCTTTCTATTACAAAGTTTAAAAAAATAGATGTTCACAATTGCGAAAATAATGCGGCTCTTAAACAACTATGGTTCAGCACTAAGTTAAATGGAATAAAAGTATGTTTGGGTGGTGTCTACCGGGCCCCCAGTGTAAATTTCACATTTCTTAATACATTGGAAAATGTGTTTAGCTTCCTAATAATGCAATTTGATTTTCTGGTGTTTGGAGGAGACTGTAATGTGGATCTTTTAGCTAATCAAAACACCGCAACTCAACTTATCAGTTGCATGGATCATTTTGGGCTTGAGCAACAGGTGCCTGAGCCTGCCAGGGTCACTGAAAACTCTAGGACCCTAATTGATATATTGGTTGTGTCTGATTCTAGTTTGTGTAGGGACCTAGAGGTTCTTGAAATGGCTGATATCTCGCCTATTCTCCATCTTCTGTCAGGTTTTTTTTGACTTATTGACCTTTGGATTGACTGTTGCCATTCTAGTTTAGGACGCCCTCTTTCTCTGCCATTCTAGGACCTGCTTTGGTAATCTTTCGTCGTTCATCCGTTGTACAAGACCGTACCATATCAGTTGTCTTTTAGTGTTGTCATCCGTTATGCTTCCCTCCATTTCGACACTTTCCTTTTTTGTTTTGTATTTTTCTTTAACGCGACAAATCTCTATTCCATACAACAGCATGCTTTTCGCCATTGTTTCATATATGTTAAGTTTTACATTCTTTTTTATCTCTCTGCTCCATAAAATACTGTTAAGACATCCAATAACATTTTTTGCTTTTACTATTTTTTTCTAGTTCTTTACAGTCTGTTCCTGTCTTATCAAATGTGACACCCAAGTATACGTACCCATTGTATGGAGATATTGTTTGTCCATTATCTAGTTTAAACTCACTTGATTCGTTTCCAATATATAGGTACTGCGTCTAATCCACGTTCACTCTTAACCCCCACTTTTTATATTCTTCCGTTAATTTTCTCATCATATACTCCGTGACTTCTTTATCATTAGCTACAATTACTTGGTCATCAGCGAACTGTAGTGTGTATATGGTAAGTCGGTCGTTAAGTTGTATTCCCATGCCATGTCCTTTACGTTTTCAGTTTTTCAGAGCTACTGCGATATATATTTTAAAAAGAGTTAGAGAGATACAATATCCTTGTCTTAAGCCTTTCGTTACCAGGAATTTTTTTGAAAGTCGATTATTAATTTTAATTTTAGATTTTGACCCTTTGTGTAGTTCTTTTATTGCTTTTATGTGTGTATGATTGATATTAGATTGCTGTAACACTGTCAATAATTTTTCTACTGGAACGGTATCATATATACTACGATATCTGTCTGCACGAAACCCACTTTGCCCTTCTCCTTGTTCATGAAAATCATTCTCTATTAGATCTCTAAGAATTCCAGCGTACAATGTACTTAGAGTACGGGTTACTGAAATTTCTCTGTAATTCTTGCAATACAGCTCGTTTCCTTTTTGATTTGTTGAGGATATGAATGCAATTTTCCAATCATCAGGTACTGCATTGATTGATAATATATGTGAAATTTTCTAGTAGTTTTTCTGATGCATATTTGAGTATTTGAGCGTATATATTCTCCAGCTCCGCTACTTTTTCGAATTTAAGCTTTTTAATACTATTCTTTATCATTTCTTTTTCGATGATTACTTCTGTCCATGTATTTCCATATCTCTAGTCAGAGAGTCTAACGGATATTCAATTCTCGTTTCCTGCAGCAGTCCCTTGTAGTGTTTTGTCCATTGTTCTGGTTTGATGATCTGGATGTTTACTTTTTCTTTTGTTGGGTTTTTACCGTAGAAATGAATTTTCATACTTCAGAACTCTGCCTACCTCCTACGTGTGCATTTATATCGTGGCATTTGCACTCGAACATTTAATTTTTTTCTGTGCGTATCAAATTTCTTTTCGTATTGTTATTTCTATTATCTTGGTATCCAACAGCTTCTTTGCTTGCTTCCTTCAAGCTTTTTATTATGTTTGTATATATCTCTTCAAATGAATGTTCTGTGTTTATTAATTTTTCATCTAATCGTTTCTGATACGATACAGTCTTTGCGTACTTTCGATTTCTAGACTTCTAAAGTTGTATTTTTGATTGTCTTCGATGCATTCTAGATTTTTATTTTCTCCAATACTTTTGTCCCTTTTTGTTTTTCTTAAAGGGAATAATATTTATGCTTTTACCAGATGGGGGTAAGATCCACAGGTTCATTCATCATACCACTTTAATGCCGAGTGTTGTCCACCTATAGCATATAGCAATGATTGATTTAAGATTTCTTGTTGGCTGAATCTAGGTATATCGATGAATATCCTTAAAAAAAACATTATTTATTTTTAGGTTGTGGGTTTCACACAATTGCATTAGTCTCAAGCCATTATCATTTGTTACTTCTTCTCCCAAAAACTTTGCTTTGGGTTTGTCTACCAGTTCGATTATTAAAATCGCCAAGCATAATTATTTCCCTGGTATTACCGATTATGGTGATAGTATCATCAAGTTGGTCAAAGAACATTTGTTTTCTAGCTACTCTTTCGTCATCTGATGCATTTTGTATCATGCAAAACTTAAATTTAACAAAGAAAAGCCCCCACTATTTTAGGACGTAGAGATTTCTCAAATTTGCCTATTTAACATTAATTGGGACCAGTTGTTTACATTTATAGATATCGACGAAATTTTATAAATATAAACTTATTTTAATACTGTCATTCAACTCTTTGACCTTCATGCGCCGAACCAGATAAAAAAACACCAATTTCTTGATACTAAATTTAAAAATAACCCTAAACAGTTTTGAAAATTTATTAAATGGTTAAATATTCACGGTAATTCAACTGATAATAGCAACCTTGACATTAGTTCAGAAGAATTTATTTAACCAATAATATAGACCAAGAATTCATAAACAATAAGTATGTTAATAGGCGTCACTAGGGCCGTACTCAATCGTGTAAGTTTAGTCCAGCTTCTTGTGAAGAGGCAAGACACTATTGTCAATTAAATCAGGTGCGCAGGGGGCAGCCGGTATAGGAATAAAAACATATACTGTACTCGGCGGAGGATTTTCGCCTTATCAGTATATTGTCAGCTTTCTCTAAAATAGAAAAAATAGTTGCTCGGCAGCTGACAGTATACCTGGAGAGCAAAATATCCTTCCGCCTTCTCAGTCCGCCTTCCGCCAGGCTCATAGCACGACTATCGCATTACTAAAAGTTTCGGATGACATCAGTCAATCTTCTGACAAAATTCATGCCTTGTTCTTCTGGACTACAGCAAGGTATTTGATACCTTTGGACTTTATGTAAAATTAACATTGCCCACTTTGAGAAACGCTAAAGAGCTGAGATTTGGAATTATGTACATACAGTACATAGATATATAGTTATAACAAATAAATAAAAAATAATGTCAAAATCTAACGAGTACAAAACAATTAGTCTTACTTCCTCGCACAACTAGTAAGAGCCCCTTTCCCTCAATCCAATTTGTTAATATAAAAATGGATGTAGGTAATCATACAAAAACAATTCCTCTCCTGTTAGAGTTGCAATTGCACACAATATTACCAATACCTCTATTACCAATGCAAAAATAAGTAATAAAAATATTAATTTATTAATTTTTAAAAGGAAAATTAAAAAAGGTAAAAGGTGATCGAGAATAGGCATCGTGAAAGTCAGTTTTGAAAATTTTTTCACAAATTTACTACTTAAAAAAACTCAACATTATCCAAATCCTTTAAAAAATTTGTGAAATCATACCAAAAACTTTTGATGTAAAAAAAGGCCAAGTGTGCCAAAATGGTTCATAGTTTTTGAATATAAATTTCAAAACGAAAGGTTCACTCAATCACTAATTTGGAAATGTTTATTTAAACTTTACTACGGCTGCATAATTAAGTCTTAAGGCACAATGCTACACGAATATATTACCAAATTAGTGAGAAGCTTTCGTTTTCAAATGTGTATTGAAAAACTTGGCTATGGATCTCAATTCTATAGACGGAAGACCATTTTCACGTACTTGACCTTTTTTTACATAAAATGTTTTTGTTATGATAAGTATATTGTAATCCGATTATTGATAATTTTTAAGTTATTTAATGCTTTCCATACTTCCATAAAAGCGTAAATAAGAAATTAGTTTAAAAAAAAATTGCATGTAAAAAACATATCGTTATATCTCATTTTTTACACGACCATCCCTGCTTTGAATGCATTAAATTCGAAATGGCGGACATGGACGGACAGTTTTGCTGTACGACATGATTCGCATAAGGCTAAATTTCATGTCTATTAAAAAAATATAGCTCGACGAGACCAGACAAGCAACTAGTACATAGTAATAAAAAAAATGTAGGCAAGTGTAAATACCCAAATAGGACATTTTAAAATATTTTGTAAACGTACAATATAAACAACAAAGGAATAAAATATCAATTTAAAATACGAGGGTTGTCTTTTAAGTTTTGCATATATAGCTGGAATAAAACAGTAGATGACTTTTAATGTCTTTATTGTTTCTCGAAGTATTCGCCACGAATATTAATGCACTTTTGCACGCACTCAAACTAGTTGTCTAAGCTGTAATCCACTCGTTTGTTGGTACTGTCAAAATTGCATTCTTGAAGGCGTGGACTGCTTGCTCTGGCGAATCAAATCTTTGACCACGCAGTCAATTCTTCAATTTCGGAAAAGAATAACAAGGTCGGGACTGTATGAAGGATGGTCCACCAACTCGACGTTTTGTTGGGTTAAAAATTCAATGTTTTTTTGTGCTTTGTGCGAAATTGCATTGTCTTGGTGGAGGATGATTCGTCGTTCGGGGTTCGTTTTTTGTAGCTCAGCGGTGACTTTCGGCAAACAAATGGTGATGTACCAATCGGCAGTAACAGTTCTTTGATCTTCCAGAGAAACTGTTTGTATATGATCTGCTTTTGAGACAAATGTCGCGACCATCGTTTTGGATACACTTCGAAAATGGATGACTTTTGTTGCCTCTTCTTTATCTTAGAACACCCAAACAGACGACTGACGTTATTTTCGGGGTCATATGAGTCAATCCTCGATTCATCACCACTCACAATAATGTACACGTCTTTCGAGTTTCCTGCCGCAAAGCGGTCTTGAGTTTTCTGAGACGGTTAACGGATGCGGTATCCAGCGTGAAACTAATTTTCTTACCCCTAATTCTTCTTGGAAATATTTTTTTTTAATTAAGGGCTTTGAAATCCCCAATGACGCCTCAATCTCGCGATATCTTACATGTCAATCTTCCTTGATGAGCATGCACACAGCATCGATGTTTTCCTGGGTAACAGCCGTTGTTGGTGTACCTGGCCTTGGATCGTCGCTATGTCTAATTTGTGCACGCTTGAATTCTCCATACCAACGATAAACTGTCAACTGATTTGGTGCTTCATTACCGAAAACAGAAATCGACTCGGCACCGCATTCTTGTTCAGAATTTCCTTCGAAAGTTGTCAAAAATTATACCCCAAAAATGTTCTCCATTTTCCGACTGATTTGTTTATTTAAAAAATTCACTGTAGCTACAAAACTATATGTATTGCATTTACATTTTGAATTTAGGTTAAGTAAAGATTAAGGTTAATGTTCTTATATGCAAAATATAGCGGTTATGGTTAGCGGAAGGTCGCTGGTTCAAATCCAGCCTGAGGTAAAATCCTTTTGTTATCTTATTTTTCTTATTTATCCCTTGCCCTTATGCCACTAAATTCACCTCGTTATGTAAGTTAATATTTTATTCAAAACTGTCATTGTCCGAGACGAGCATATTAAGCAAAGGTCAAAAAAGGTCTATCAACTTTTGTGATGGTGTCTGTCTATCTAGGATACTATAAATCAAAAACCGATTTAAATGAAATTTGTGAAAAAAAATTGCGGCACCCATGGTTAAGGCCGAGTTGGGAGCTGTGAGGATGTAGTAGGGAGCGTAAACTTTTTAAAATATTCGCTAAGGTGCCCCTCAGAACAACTTAAGGAATATTTTTATATTCTGTGTTTATCATCTGCAAGTTGTCATTCCTTCGATACTCTATCCTCACTTTTATCAGAGCAACCATTGCTTAAGGGCATCAAATTCAAGTTGCTATGCACTACCCTGTATAAACCCTGTGGCAAATAGACAATGAACACGTTACGATGTTTCACTATATTTGCCTTGAACTGTCATTTTTGTTTTTACATTTCAGAACTGGACAAAATCCACACCAAACCAAGTTAAGAGCAAAAAAAGAAAATTTTTTGGACCACCAAGCCAAACGTAAGAATGACTTGATCCGACATTCGTTGGGATGCAACCAATGTGACTACAAGGCCAATAAGAAGTCCAATTTAAAAACACATCAGTCACAACATAAAAGTGCAAGTGAAATCAATTGGTTTAGATGTAACCAGTGTGACTATAAGGCCAAGCAGAAGTCTCAACTAAAATCACATTTGCTGCGGCATACAAGTGCAGACAAAATCAATTGGTTTTTATGCAATCAGTGTGACTACAAGGCCAAGCGGAAGGCTCAACTAAAATTACATTTGCTGCTGCATACAAGTGCAGATAAAATCAATTGGTTTATATGCAATCAATGTGACTACAAGGCCAGGCAGACGTCTCAACTAAAATCACATTTGCTACTGCATACAAGTGCAGATAAAATCAACTGGTTTATATGCGATCAGTGTGACTACAAGGCCAAGCGAAAGTCTCAATTAAAAACACATTTGCTACTGCATACAAGTGCAGATAAAATTAATTGGTTTAAATGCAACCAATGTGACTACAAAGCGAAACAGAAGTTCGATTTAAAAATACATCAGTTTCAACATCAAAGTGCAAGCGAAATTAATTGTCTGGAATGCAACCAATGTGACTACAAGACTATTAACAAGACCTGTTTGACAAGACATCAGTTACAACATAAAAGTTTAAGCGAAATCAATTGGTTTCGATGCAACCAGTGTGACTACAAGGCGAAGCGGAAGTTCAATTTAAAAAAACATCAACTTCAACATAAAAGTACAAGTGAAATCAATTGGTTTAGATGTAACCAGTGTGGCTACAAGGCCAAGCAGAACTCTCAACTAAAATCACATTTGCTGCTGCATACAAGTGCAGATAAAATCAATTGGTTTTTATGCAATCAGTGTAACTACAAGGCGAAGCTGAAGTCTCAACTAAAATCACATTTGCTGATGCATACAAGTGCAGACAAAATCAATTGGTTTTTATGCCATCAGTGTGACTACAAGGCCAAGCGGAAGGCTCAACTAAAATTACATTTGCTGCTGCATACAAGTGCACTTAGTTTAAATGCAATCAGTGTGACAAGAGGCTAATAAAAGGTCCAATTTACACATCAGTTACAACATAAAAGTGCGAACGAAAGTGATCGCTTTGAGCTACTGCTTGGTGCAAAGGAAAAGTATGGCGAAAAGTCCGCTTGGACAAGATCTGGCAAAGTCTATGCACTTAAGGACGGGAAAACGTACAAAATTCAGTCGGAAGATGATTTAATTTAATTTATCTACTTAATCATATCGATGGCTTGGCGCGACGGCTTCGTCGAACAGGTCGAGCCACACTCACGCTGCCTCAGAAGGATTGGCGTTGCCAAAGTTTACTGATTTTATGGGACTGGTTAGAATTTAAGTATTATAAGTTGTATTTAACTTTTTTTTTCATCATAATAAATTATTTTGCAATACGTATTATTGGGTATATACTTAATAGAGGTCTCACACGCTTAATACATTATCGCCATATCCATATGTAGGTATTTATTTTTACTAAAAGTATTTTTGTTTTCCTATTTTTTGCATTTTTTTTGTAGTTATTCTTATTTATTTAATTTTATTATTTTTTCTATCAAAATAACAGCAGCAGGTGTATGCGCTTTTTTATCTGTTTTTATTAATATTTAATATGATGCTCTTTGAATAAACGGAGAGCTATTGTAGGTACCTGTTTTAACTTTAAGACTCAACGATATACTTATAAGACATAATGAGAAACCAGTTGATTACTTTCGCAGACTTTATTTCTAGTTCTCTGTCATCTAATTGTGATCTATTTTCAGAATTTTTAACTCAAATTGATTAAAACATCGTGGGTGTATCCGAAACAAGTCTTACGATACCTCCGATTTTGCCGTTAATATTAATGAATTTAAAATTATGCGCTCAGATAGGTCAATTTAGGGTGGAGGGGTTGCTTTCTATTACAAAGTTAAAAAAAATAGATGTTCACAATTGCGAAAATAATGCGGCTGTTAAACAACTATGGTTCAGCACTAAGTTAAATGGAATAAAAGTATGTTTGGGTGGTGTCTACCGGGCCCCCAGTGTAAAGTTCACATTTCTTAATACATTGGAAAATGTGTTTAGCTTCCTAATAATGCAATTTGATTTTCTGGTGTTTGGAGGAGACTGTAATGTGGATCTATTAGCTCATCAAAACACCGCAACTCAACTTATCAGTTGCATGGATTATTTTGGGCTTGAGCAACAGGTGCCTGAGCCTGCCAGGGTCACTGAAAACTCTAGGACCCTAATTGATATATTGGTTGTGTCTGATTCTAGTTTGTGTAGGGACCTAGAGGTTCTTGAAATGGATGATATCTCGGACCATCATTCTGTATCAAACTACTACGCCAACGCCTATTCTCCATCTTCTGTCAGGTTTTTTTTTACTTATTGACCTTTGGATTGACTGTTGCCATTCTAGTTTAGGACGCCCTCTTTCTCTGCCATTCTAGGACCTGCTTTGGTAATCTTTCGTCGTTCATCCGTTGTACAAGACCGTACCATATCAGTTGTCTTTTAGTGTTGTCATCCGTTATGCTTCCCTCCATTTCGACACTTTCCTTTTTTGTTTTGTATTTTTCTTTAACGCGACAAATCTCTATTCCATACAACAGCATGCTTTTCGCCATTGTTTCATATATGTTAAGTTTTACATTCTTTTTTATCTCTCTGCTCTATAAAATACTGTTAAGACATCCAATAACATTTTTTGCTTTTACTATTTTTTTCTAGTTCTTTACAGTCTGTTCCTGTCTTATCAAATGTGACACCCAAGTATACGTACCCATTGTATGGAGATATTGTTTGTCCATTATCTAGTTTAAACTCACTTGATTCGTTTCCAATATATAGGTACTGCGTCTTATCCACGTTCACTCTTAACCCCCACTTTTTATATTCTTCCGTTAATTTTCTCATCATATACTCCGTGACTTCTTTATCATTAGCTACAATTACTTGGTCATCAGCGAACTGTAGTGTGTATATGGTAAGTCGGTCGTTAAGTTGTATTCCCATGCCATGTCCTTTACGTTTTCAGTTTTTCAGAGCTACTGCGATATATATTTTAAAAAGAGTTAGAGAGATACAATATCCTTGTCTTAAGCCTTTCGTTACCAAGAATTTTTTTGAAAGTCGATTATTAATTTTAATTTTAGATTTTGACCCTTTGTGTAGTTCTTTTATTGCTTTTATGTGTGTATGATTGATATTAGATTGCTGTAACACTGTCAATAATTTTTCTACTGCAACGGTATCATATATACTACGATATCTGTCTGCACGAAACCCACTTTGCCCTTCTCCTTGTTCATGAAAATCATTCTCTATTAGATCTCTAAGAATTCCAGCGTACAATCTACTTAGAGTACGGGTTACTGAAATTTCTCTGTAATTCTTGCAATACAGCTCGTTTCCTTTTTGATTTGTTGAGGATATGAATGCAATTTTCCAATCATCAGGTACTGCATTGATTGATAATATATGTGAAATTTTCTAGTAGTTTTTCTGATGCATATTTGAGTATTTGAGCGTATATATTCTCCAGGTCCGCTAGCTTTTCCGAATTTAAGCTTTTTAATACTATTCTTTATCATTTCTTTTTCGATGATTACTCCTGTCCATGTATTTCCATATCTCTAGTCAGAGAGTCCAACGGATATTCAATTCTCGTTTCCTGCAGCAGTCCCTTGTAGTGTTTTGTCCGTTGTTCTGGTTTGATGGTCTGGATGTTTACTTTTTCTTTTGTTGGGTTTTTACCGTAGAAATGAATTTTCATACTTCAGAACTCTGCCTACCTCCTACGTATGCATTTATATCGTGGCATTTGCACTCGAACATTTCATTTTTTTCTGTGCGTATCAAATTTCTTTTCGTATTGTTATTTCTATTATCTTGGTATCCAACAGCTTCTTTGCTTGCTTCCTTCAAGCTTTTTATTATGTTTGTATATATCTCTTCAAATGAATGTTCTGTGTTTATTAATTTTTCATCTAATCGTCTCTGATACGATACAGTCTTTGCGTACTTTCGATTTCTAGACTTCTAAAGTTGTATTTTTGATTGTCTTCGATGCATTCTAGATTTTTATTTTCTCCAATACTTTTGTCCCTTTTTGTTTTTCTTAAAGGGAATAATATTTATGCTTTTACCAGATGGGGGTAAGATCCACAGGTAGCAATATAGCAATGATTAATTTAAGATTTCTTGTTGGCTGAATCTAGGTATATCGATGAATATCCTTAAAAAAAACATTATTTATTTTTAGGTCATTTGTTACTTCTTCTCCCAAAAACTTTGCTTTGGGTTTGTCTACCAGTTCGATTATTAAAATCGCCAAGCATAATTATTTCCCTGGTATTACCGATTATGGTGATAGTATCATCAAGTTGGTCAAAGAACATTTGTTTTCTAGCTACTCTTTCGTCATCTGATGCATTTTGTATCATGCAAAACTTAAATTTAACAAAGAAAAGCCCCCACTATTTTAGGACGTAGAGATTTCTCAAATTTGCCTATTTAACATTAATTGGGACCAGTTGTTTACATTTATAGATATCGACGAAATTTTATAAATATAAACTTATTTTAATACTGTCATTCAACTCTGTGACCTTCATGCGCCGAACCAGATAAAAAAACAACAATTTCTTGATACTAAATTTAAAAATAACCCTAAACAGTCTTGAAAATGTATTAAATGGTTAAATATTCACGGTAATTCAACTGATAATAGCAACCTTGACATTAGTTCAGAAGAATTTATTTAACCAATAATATAGACCAAGAATTCATAAACAATAAGTATGTTAATAGGCGTTACTAGGGCCGTACTCAATCGTGTAAGTTTAGTCCAGCTTCTTGTGAAGAGGCAAGACACTATTGTCAATTAAATCAGGTGCGCAGGGGGCAGCCGGTATAGGAATAAAAACATATACTGTACTCGGCGGAGGATTTTCGCCTTATCAGTATATTGCCAGCTTTCTCTAAAATAGAAAAAATAGTTGCTCGGCAGCTGACAGTATACCTGGAGAGCAAAATATCCTTCCGCCTTCTCAGTCCGGCTTCCGTCAGGCTCATAGCACGACTATCGCATTACTAAAAGTTTCGGATGACATCAGTCAATCTTCTGACAAAATTCATGCCTTGTTCTTCTGGACTACAGCAAGGTATTTGATCCTGTCAATGTCAGCGGTGCAGTCACCACGCATATATTTTGATCGAGTATTTTGTGGTCAAATTTCACTATTTTTAGATGAAATTAATTATTAAAAAATAGTACCATAGTATTTTTAGCTGCCAGTTGTTATGTGTTTGTGTTATTAAAACCTAAATATGTGTAGTTTTTTAGTTTTGCGATAAGCAATACCGGTACCGCGCGTTTTTTGTAATTTTTACAGTTGTGTTTTTGGTGCATGAGCAGCAAGTGACATATTTTTAGCGCCGGTACTTGCCTCCAAGTGATAACGGTACCATTGTGATCGGTAAATTCTTCGGTTGGCAACATGGCAAATCGCGACATTATTTTTAAGGAGCTTGATAAGCTTAGAAAACAAGAGCTTATCGAGATAATAATTACTAGAAAAGTAAAAAGTGAATACAAACTTAGTGAAGCAGTAAAGCAACAAATTGAAATAGAAAATAATGATTTCTTTGACGCTAGTGAGGTAACTTCACATGATAGCAATGTTGAGGTTATGTTACTTAAAAAAGATGTTTATTGTTTAACGACTCAAGTGGAAAATTCCAAGCGTTTATTAAGTGAGATGGAGCGCACAATTTCCAACCAAGAATTGATAATTAACTTGATGAAAAATGAAAACACCATTTTAACCTCCCCAGAGACTGTCAATAATTTTAAAAATCCCGGCCCCGTACCATCTGGCCAGCAGGGGGCGCTACAATCAAGTTCCAACCCTAGAAAAGGGCAACGACCAAAAAATCAACAAAATGTAAGAAAGGAACAAAATGTAAGTAAAGAACAGGTCTCGGGAGCAATTTTATTAGCTGAAACTGCTACGAAATGTGACAAATATATAAATATCCTAAATGACAAACGGAAGGAAAGCGAGGATCAGGGATGGAAACAGGTCAAGGGCAAAAAGAAAAGAAATAACATGGTAGTCGGAAGTAGTTCCCAAAACCAATTACAAGGAGTTCCAGGTAAAATAGATTTGCATGTATACAGACTTGCCCCAAACACAACTTCAGATAATCTGACTCAATATTTAAAGAACTCGTTTCCTGAGGTAAGTTGTGAAACACTTACACCAAGATTTCCAGAACTGTATTCGTCATTTAAAGTCACTATATATCAAAACAATTTTAAAAAGGCTATGGATGCAAGTTTGTGGCCTGAAAATGCATGTGTAAGGCGTTTTTTCCTACCGCGAAAGAAAAACCTGGTTGTAACATAAACTGGTTTAATCCCAATTTGTTTTTTATTAACGCACAATATTTAAACTATGACAAAGTTAATGAACTTAATGTAGAAATCAGTAATTATAAAAACTTAGATTTTTTGTGTTTCAACGAGTCAGCTGTCAATGCTGATTACTTAAATTCCTTTGTTTTCTATGGTTTTCATTTGACGTCCTACTTTTGTAGGTTAAGCACCACAGGGGGCGGAGTTGCTATTTGGACAAGGAAAAATTTGGTTGTTGAATGCCTAAATCTTGATAAATATTGTGTGGAAGGCCACATTGAAATGTGTGGTATATCCTATAGTAGTAAAAATAAGTTTTATATAATAGTGAACTGCTACAGACCATCAACATCTTTAGATTTGGATTTATTTTTTAATGGTCTCTTAAATGCTTTGAGTCATATATACAAGCCAAAAGCTAACATTATCTTATGTGGAGACATCAACCTTAACTCATATAATATCGATATCAAATTTAAAAAATTATGTACTGAACTCAAATTGTTTAATTTAAAGCCACTTATTTTTTGGCCCACCAGGGTAACTACAGAGTCTATTAGATCAATAGACCAAATTTTTATAAATTTTCAAAACAATGGGGTTTCCTGTGTTTTGGATAGCACGGTATCTGATCACAGGTACGTTCTGCTCGAATTAGATTTACCAAAAAATTGTAGTGACACAAAAATTATCTTAAAAAGAAATTTTTCAGAAAATAATATCGAACAGTTTGACCTGGATTTGTGCAGTGAGAACTGGACCTCAGTATATAATACACAGGATGCTGACATGGCCTTCGATATCTTTTACCAAAAATTTAATTATCATTTTCAGACAAATTTTCCATTAAAAAAATACTACCCTAAAAATGATCACACAAAATCTTGGGTAAATGCTCATGTTAAGCAGTCTAGTTTAAATTTAAAAAATCTGCATTTTTACAGAAACTGTAGTAACGGTTTTAAGAATCTATATGCTACAGAGAAGAAAAAACACAAAAAACTAGTTTTTGAAACCAAAAGATCATTCTATCAAAAAAGAATAAATAACTCAAAAAATAAGGTGAAAGAGTCATGGAAGGTGGTTTCAGAGTTAACTAGCAAGTCCAGGTCTCACAAAAATATTGTTTTAATGGACGAGGAGACTACGATTGAAGATCCTAGTCAGATTTCAAACATGTTCAATAATTTTTTTAAAGAAGCTCCTTTAGAAATTTTAGAAAAAATTGGATCAGTAAATAACATTTTTCCTATATCGAGCAGTAGTGCCAGTGAGGAGCAGATGTCACTTTACCCTTTTTTAGAAGAGGACTTTTATAATTTAATATTAAGAAAATTGTCAAATAAATCTTCTGCAGGAGCAGATGATGTACCTAGTTTCTTGGTAAGAAAAATTTTACATATTATTACAAAACCTCTAGTTTATATTATTAATTTGTCATTTTGCAGTGGTGTCTTTCCTCAAAAACTTAGAATAGGAAAAGTAACTCCCATTTACAAAAAATCTGATAGGACAAATCTTACAAATTATAGGCCAGTCACAGTGCCATCTACATTTTCCAAAATATTAGAATATTGCTTTCTGGATAGACTTGATAATTATTTAAATAGCTTTGATCTTTTTCCGAAAAACCAACATGGGTATGTAAAAGGGAGATCA
This sequence comes from Aspidapion aeneum, assembly GCA_963576565.1. Lineage (NCBI taxonomy): Eukaryota > Metazoa > Arthropoda > Insecta > Coleoptera > Brentidae > Aspidapion > Aspidapion aeneum. Next base: position 50,176,531 of record OY755048.1, read on the forward strand.
ACCACCACAGCAATATATTCATTTTATGAAAAAATTATACAATACATGGAGGCTGGAGAGTGTCCTGCCGGAATATTTTGTGATCTAAGCAGGGCATTCGACTGTGTGTCCCATGGGGTCTTGACAAAAAAACTTGACTTATTAGGAGTTAGGAATATTTCTCTTCTTTGGGTGGAGTCATTTTTGTCCCACAGAAAGCAATATGTTACAATAACTCATTCTGATGAAAAATACAGCAAAACATATAATTCTGAGCTAACCGGTATTAATACAGGTGTTCCTCAAGGGTCAATCTTAGGACCAACATTATTTATTCTGTATATTCATGACATTGATAAAATACTGCCTGTGGACTGCAGTAGTTACTTTTATTGCGATGATGGGACATTAACGACATCGGACAGAACAGAAAATGTTCTAGAATTAAAGTGCCAAAATGTAATGAATGGTTTGAATGATTGGTTTGCTGAACATTCTTTGTACTTAAATGCGGAAAAAACGCAAATAATTCGATTTCACTCTTATCAAAATAATGCAAATCAATTAGGTATTAAACTTAATGGTGTGGATGTTCCTAAAGGAGGAAATGTAAAAATTTTGGGGGTAACCTTTGATGAGACTTTGAATTGGAGGGATCACTGTCAGAGTCTCATATCTAAATTAAACTCTGTTGCATATCAGTTTAGAAACTTGAGGCAAGTTCTAAATGAAAAAGAATTGCTTTCAGTGTATTATGCAAACTGTGAATCTCGTCTGAGGTATGGTGTGGGACTTTGGGGGTGGTCTACCAAGTCACAGGATGTCTTTATCTCACAAAAGAATGTTCTAAAAAGTATGTTAGGATTAAGTTACACCGACTCATGTAGAGCACATTTTCAAAGATTGGGCATTTTAACCCTGCCTGGCCTCTTTGTATTTGAACTATGTGTGAACGTTTTTAGTAATAAGAATAAATTTATGTCTAACGAATGTGTCCATAGTGTAAATACACGTCAAAAAGGAAATCTGCGCGAGAAATCGTTTCGGCTTGAAATAACTAAAAAAAGTCCAAATTATTTAAGTGTTAAAATGTATAACAGTTTACCAAAGAAAATTAAAGAATGTGATAGTATAAATAGTTTTAAAAGGGTTTTAAAGTGCTATTTGTGTGAAAAAACATTGTATGATGTTAAGGACTTTGTGCAATGGGCATCCTAATTTTTATTGTTCGTATTAATATTTTTATTATTATCTTTTTTTCGACTCTCCGAGAGTCAAACTTCTCTTCTTTAAAATACATTGTGTTTAGAAGAGATTGTAAAAATTTTGACGTGTCCTATACAATTTGTAAATTGTCTTAAAGGAAATAAATGTATCTTATCTTATCTTATCTTATCTTACCTTTGGACTTTATGTAAAATTAACATTGCCCACTTTGAGAAACGCTAAAGAGCTGAGATTTGGAATTATGTACATACAGTACATAGATATATAGTTATAACAAATAAATAAAAAATAATGTCAAAATCTAACGAGTACAAAACAATTAGTCTTACTTCCTCGCACAACTAGTCAGAGCCCCTTTCCCTCAATCCAATTTGTTAATATAAAAATGGATGTAGGTAATCATACAAAAACAATTCCTCTCCTGTTAGAGTTGCAATTGCACACAATATTACCAATACCTCTATTACCAATGCAAAAATAAGTAATAAAAATATTAATTTATTAATTTTTAAAAGGAAAATTAAAAAAGGTAAAAGGTGATCGAGAATAGGCATCGTGAAAGTCAGTTTTGAAATTTTTTTCACAAATTTACTACTTATAAAAACTCAACATTATCCAAATCCTTTAAAAAATTTGTGAAATCATTTTGATGTAAAAAAGGCCAAGTGTGCCAAAATGGTTCATAGTTTTTGAATATAAATTTCAAAACGAAAGGTTCTCACTAATTTGGAAATGTTATTTAAACTTTACTACGGCGGCATAATTAAGTCTTAGGCACAATGCTACACGAATATACTACCAAATTAGTGAGAAGCTTTCGTTTTGAAATGTGTATTGAAAAACTTGGCTATACTTTGATCTCAATTCTTTATAAGGAAGACCATTTTCGCGTACTTGACCTTTTTTTACATAAAATGTTTTTGTTATGATAGGTATATTGTTATCCCATTATTGATAATTTTTAAGTTATTTAATGCTTTCCATACTTCCATAAAAGCGTAAATAAGAAATTAGTTTAAATATCTTTATATCTAATTTTTTACACGACCATCCCTGCTTTGAATGCATAAAATTCGAATTGGCGGACATGGGCGGACAGTTTTGCAGTACGACATGATTCGCATAAGGCTAAATTTCATGTCTATTAAAAAAATATAGCTCGACGAGACCAGACAAGCAACTAATACATAGTAATAAAAAAAATGTAGGCAAGTGTAAATACCCAAATAGGACATTTTAAAATATTTCGTAAACGTACAATATATACAACAAAGGAATAAAATATCAATTTAAAATACGAGGGTTGTCTTTTAACTTTTGCATATACAGCTGGAATAAAACAGTAGATGACTTTTAAAGACTTTATTGTTTCTCGAAGTATTCTCCACCAATATTAATGCACTTTTGCACGCACTCAAACTAGTTGTCAAAGCTGTAATTCCACTTGTTTGTTGGTACTGGCAAAATTGCATTCTTGAAGGTGTCGACTGCTTCCTCTGGTGAATCAAATCTTTGACCACGCAGTCAATTCTTCAATTTCGGAAAAGAATAATTATATGGAGGATGGTCCAAAAATTCGACGTTGTGTTCATATAATTTTAAAAATTCAATGGTTTTTTGTGCTTTGTGCGAAATTGCATTGTCTTGGTGGAGGATGATTCGTCGTTCGGGGTTCGTTTTTCGTAGCTCAGCGGCGACTTTCGGCAAACAAATGGTGATGTACCAAACGGCAGTAACAGTTCTTTGATCTTCCAGAGAAACTGTTTGTATATGATCTGCTTTTGAGACAAATGTCGCGACCATCATTTTGGATACACTTCGAAAATGGATAACTTTTGTTGCCTCTTCTTTATCTTAGAACACCCAAACAGATGACTGACGTTTATTTTCGGGTTCATATGAGTCAATCCTCGATTCATCACCACTGACAATAATTTACACGTTTTTCGAGTTTCCTGCCGCAAAGCGGTCTTGAGTTTTCTAAGACGGTTAACGGATGTGGTATCCAGCTTGAAATTAATTTTCTTACCCCTAATTCTTCATGGATTTTTTTTTGAATCGAGGTCTTTGAAATCCCCAATCAAGCCTCAATCTGGCGATATCTTACATGTGGATCTTGCTTGATGAGCATGCGCACAGCATCGATGTTTTCCTGGGTAACAGCCGTTTTTGGTGCACCTGGCCTTGGATCGTCGCTAAGTCTAATCCGTGCACGCTTGAATTCTCCATACCAACGAGAAACTGTCAACTGATTTGGTGCTCCATTACCGAAAACAGAAATCGGCACGGCATTCTTCAAGAAGAGAAAAAAATACTATAAAATAAAGCGTTGAGAACAAAGGCATGCGATTCTAACATTGATTAGGAAAAAAAGTGATTAGCAGGTAGCTTTGAGTATCTTGGTGATTCTTCCTTTTATCCGGTTTTATTATAAAAATACTCCTACATACGCCGGCGTCGGTGGTTTTTTATTTAACCTGTAACTCTCCTGCAACAGTATTTCACAGCGTAAGTTCACTCCAGATTCGGTTACTTCTCTATAAATTTTATCGCAATTTTTTAAATTTTTAATAAAAATGTTTCTATTGGTATATGTCTGTTTTTCGTATGCTTAGATTTCTAAAACTAACCTTTGTGATTTTTAATTTGGCTTGATATTGTTTGTTGGAAATTCTACATCTGACACCTTTAGTGATGCGCTATATGTCGTGCACCACTGGTAGATGGATAATTAGGGTTTCATACAACTAACAGTCGTGAATGTGTATTCCTCTCCCATCCCCATATAATACCTACCACAAGACGCTAGCCATACCAAGTGTACTTTGGCTGCCTGACTTCCGCATGCGCAGATCTACCAATATTATTTACCTCATGTATTACAATATATGAAGAGGGTGATTTTCACTTGATTCTAACCACATGAAAATAGAAAGTTTCAAAAACCTAACCTAACGAAACCTAATCAAATCTAACGGAACCGAACCAATAATTTAAAAAGAAAACTTTCCTGACTTCCTACCCGGGATCTTAGAGGATGTGAATCCGAAACGCACCGAACCGAACCGAACCTATCCAAACCTAACCATACCCAACTAAACCTAATTAGCAGTGTTGTAGTTTAGTTTGGTTAGGTTAGGTTTTGTTCGGTTTACTTAGGTTCGGTTCGATTCGGTTCGGATTCACATCCTTTAGGATCCCGGGTAGGAAGTCAGGAAAATTATTGGTTCAGTTTGCTTTGGTTCGGTTCGGTTAAATTTAATTAGGTTTCGTTAGGTTAGGTTTTTAAAACTTTCTTTTCCTTGGACCACTACCATTGCATTAAAAATGCAGGTTATTAAACAGAATATTATTTTAATTATTAAATAATTATTAATAACCAGCCTACTATAATAAACAATTTTAAGTTTGATTTACTATTTGTGAATTTTAAAATTTTAACTTAGTTGCTGCTTAAGAAATTTTATATTTTTTTAAATAAATAATAAAATATTAATTTTTTTAATAATTAAAATTTTCTTTAAAACAATAAAAAAATACTTGACTTAATAAAGTATACGTACTTACCATTCAAAAAAAAAACTAATACGAAGAGGTTTTTGTTCCTCATTAAAAACATAGCCCTACACAGTTGCAATAACGGACAATAACTTGTTTTAACACACTTATGATAATTCAAGAACCACGCTGTATATTTTTTCACTTAACATTTTTTAAGAAAACGTAAAATCTTAGAATGCTATAAAAAAGTAATGATATGTATGAAGTAAGTAAGAATTTAATCAAAAATCTTTTACGCATACAATAAAAGCTTCAAATTTAAGTATCTTGAAAACCGTTGCTCTAAGCGACATCTAAAAGCTATAACTTTTTGACTTAAAAAAATTAAAAAATGAATGTTTTTAATAGAATCTTTCGCGGAACAAAAACGTTAGACCTAATTTAATCTAACGGTACCGACTTAGAGAACACCCTGTATATTATTTTTTTTTAACAAAATTAAATTGTCCATGCCCAAAAACCACTAAACCCAATTTTTTATGCAAAATTCGTAATTAGTAGTGTTCGGATTTCATCCTCAATTTATTAGCTAAATAAGTTAGAATTTTTTGTTTATTTTATTTCGTTTTATTATTTAAATTATAACTATAAAATTACGCCTAATAATATAAGAAACCTTTATTTCCCGCGCCGCGACTTTTATTTAAATTTCTCGTGTATCCAATGAAAGGACTAGAGCGAGCACAGGAAGAGCCCTCTGGTGGCGAAAAAATGCAACGTAAAAACGGCGCAAGAAAGTGCGCATGAAACTAGGACGGGAGAAAAAGAATGTCAAGCTAGCCGCGCACGGAGTAAAAATAAAAGTTCAACATTCTAAGAAAAACTCTGTCTAAAAAGTGCCAAAACGTTCTCTAAACCCAACCCGCAGTTTGTTCGACTCAGCATATGGACATTACAAGACTGGTAAGTGTGAGCTCTGTCCTCGCTATTTTTTTTCTATAATTAAAACGTTACGCAAATCTAAAATTGATACTTATCAGTTGGTAGTGGACCTATATGCTAGTTCATATTGGTCCTTCGCAGCCATAGATGCTCAAAATTTCTTTAAAAAAAAATAAATAAAGGTTTCTGCTAATTAAAAGCATTTTCTTTTACCCTAATTAAAATTATAGTACTATCTTTGTCCCACACATTGCTATAAATTTTTATTTAATTTTTATATTTTCGCCCAAATAAATTCAAGGCCGCGCTCGACGCCGGACAAAAAACATTTTTTGTGGGGAATTCCGAGTTGCAATTTTTTGTGGTATATTCCTATTTCTTAAGGTGTTTCCCAAGGAATTTGTAAACAAACAATCTAAGCTGGGGATTCCGTTTTTGTTTTGATATTTATAAACACTTTTTTATAGGGTGTTTCCCGAACGCTTTTATATACGTTTGTATTGGGTGTTTTAAAAATTAAAAGTCGCTTTTCTAGTTACCTATTTAAGCCGTTAAAATGGCTAACGTAGGAAAAATCAAACAGCATAAAGTCTTACGGACAATGGCCTGTAACCAAATGATAGAACTAAAAGCTCTTGCTGATCGTATTGGTGAAAATGAGCACACAAAAAGGCAGTTTAAGTCCATGTGCATTCATTACGATCAAATTGAATCAGATTTTCGCAAAAATCATCAAAGCCTTTTAACTTTACTCGCGCTTTCAGAGGTTGATGAAGTCTTAACCGAGGAAGAATCAGTACGCACACAGTTTCAATTTAATGCTTCTTATGTACGCGCTATTTTCGAAAATTTGGATGGAAGCCAAACGGGGTCAGAACCTCAAGGGGCGTCTTCTGCATCTCAGAGAAAATCATGCAATGTCAGACTCCCTAAGATTGAGATTCCGACCTTTTCAGGTGATCCAAAAACTTTTAGATATATTCGAGACGTTTTTAAATCTCTTGTACACGAAAATTCTGATCTCGAAAATATTGAAAAATTTAACCACCTGCTTTCAGCCCTCTCAGGGCCACCTAAAGACCTGGTTCAGTGTACTCCTTTGGAAGCTGACCTATACTCAAACGCTTACCAATCATTAATGGATCGCTATGACGTCCCCAGACTTATAGCATTCGCGCATCTTAAAGCCATTGAAAACGCTCCTTACGTAACCAATTGTAAAGACGCAAAGTCACTTCGCACTCTAATTGATACTTTTTCTGAAAATCTATCTGCGCTAAAAAGCATGAAGTTTCCTGTAAATGAGTGGGACTTCCTTCTATTTTATATGTTATCTAAGCACTTAGATGATGATACTATAACTCGTTTTGAATTCGAAGAAAATAAAAACAGCAAAATTATCCCCAAATTTGATTCTCTAAAGATATTTGTTCTTAATCAATGCAACGCCCTAGACGCCATAGAGTTTTCTACATCAGTCAATTCGAAATCAAATTATTATTCTAACCCGCAATATAGAAAATCCAAACCGCCTGCGCAAGCAGTTCATAATTTCAGTCCAAAACCGCGATCAAATTCTTTCTTTACCGCACCAAGTGCCTCTCGCTCGACTCAAAATAACAATTTTGTTCAGAATCCATGCCCTTGCTGTGGTCATTCTGATCACACAATCTATAGATGCCAAGAATTTCATAATAAGTCTCCTCAAGATAGATTTAATTTTGTACGGCTTAAGGGTTGGTGTACCAACTGTTTGAGTCAAGGTCATCGCTATAAGGGGTGCAACTCTACCCATTTATGTCGTTTCTGCAACGATAAACACCACAGTCTTTTACATCATGACCGCACTAATCAAAATATTGATCACTCTTCGCACTCGCAATCTAGTCCGCCGCAAGCCACACCGCCAAACCAAACCACTCAGCAACCCCCATTTTGTGGAGTAAGTTCTATTCCTACCAACAACACCCTCTTATCAACCGCTATAGCTGAAATTTCTGACAAATATGGTAATTATCATAAAGTAAGGCTTCTTTTAGACAGTGGCTCTCAGCTAACATACATTTCTGAAAATTGTGTTAATAGACTCGGATTAAAAAGGTTCGATTGTTCTATGTCTATTTATGGCTTAGGACAAATGAGTCAACACACATCAAAAGGAGGTGTTTCATGCACTCTTAAACCTGTGGCAAAAGATAACCCTACTTTTTCGATAGACGCCATTGTAATGGCTGATCTTTGCCCAATGTTACCGATCGCTTCTTTTCAAAAAACTTCTTGGCCGCATATTTCTCAGCTCAAGTTATCAGATTTAAATTGGCATAAAACATCACCTATTGACCTACTCATAGGTGCGAATCTTTACCCCTATATTCTCCAACAGGGTCGTTTGTCAGGCCAACCTCACGAACCTGTAGCTTTAGAAACTTCATTTGGCTGGGTTCTCTCGGGAAACATTGTCCGTCCATAAAAAATGTTAGCTTTTCATATTTTACGCACTCTCAAAGTGACCCCTTGTCACTAGAAAGAACTATGCAAAAGTTCTGGGAGCTAGAAGAGTTGCCAAGTATCTCTTGTCTCTCTCCCGATGAAAAATTGTCTGAAGAAATATTCTCTAAAACGCATATTCGCACCGAATCTGGCCGTTACCAGGTTTCCTTACCATTTAAGAATAAGTCAGAACCGCAATTTCAAAGAGATGAATCCCGAATTCCCGCACTTCGTCGATATTTCATGCTAGAAAAAAGATTATTATCAAATCCAGATATCTACAAAAAATATATTGACTTAATTCAAGAATATCTAGACTTGGATTATATCGAGGAAGTACCTAGTAATTCAAACCCCTCTACTTCTTACATAATTCCCCATCATTGCGTAACAAAGGGGGACTCTATACGCATAGTTTATGATGCTTCAATGAAAACTACTATTCAACATACATCCCTAAATGATACCTTATTAGTAGGTCAAAAACTCCAACATGACCTCGTAAAAATCTTATTAAATTTCCGTCTCTATCCTGTGGTTTTTACATGTGATATCAAAGGCATGTTTAATCAAATTCTAATCACACCACCTCATAGGGACTTTCAGCGCATATTATTGCGTTTTTCGCCAAACGAGCCACTAAAGGAATACCGCTGGAAAAGAATGATCTTCGGTCTGTCTAGTTCGCCATTTATTGCTAATAGAGTGATTGTTCAATTGGCTGAGGATGAAAAATCTAACTACCCCCGAGCATATGAAGTTCTAAAATCCTCAATTTATATTGACGACTGTGTCACAGGCTGTTTTTCACTTTCTGAAGCTAAGCTGGTCCGTGACGACCTTATAAATTGTCTAAAAACAGGTGGGTTTGACTTAAGAAAATTTAGCAGCAATAAATTATCTTTTTTGTCTGATCTTCCCGAGTCGCATATTCAATCAGGTTCTCTTAATTTTGACGATGATTCTGCTACAATAAAAATTCTGGGCCTTCGATGGCAACCATCTAGTGATGTTTTTCACTATTCTATTCAAACCTCAGATAATAATTTGACTTGCACAAAAAGGGCAATATTAAGCCTTGTCGCACGCATTTTTGATCCAATAGGATTTCTCGCTCCTGTTACTTTATTCGCAAAACTGATTATCCAAACTCTCTGGATGGAGGGTTTAGACTGGGACTCTATCCCCTCTGCTGAAACAGTAGAACGCTGGACAAAATTCAAAGAACAATTACCCGCTTTATCACAAATTGAAATTCCCCGCCAAATGACGCTTATCAGCACAAAAACTCAGTGCGATCTAATAGGTTTTTGTGACGCTTCACAGCGTGCAATTTCTTGCGTTACATATCTCCGATTTTTTGATAAAATTACAGGCATGTTTCAGACATTTTTTGTAATGGGCAAAAGCAAAGTAGCTCCTATTAAAAAACAGTTATCTATACCCAGGTTAGAGCTCGAAGCCGCATTGATGGTGACCCAACTTATTTCTTATGTCACTGAACTTTTTAAAGACAAGCTTCAAATTGAAAATATATATGTTTTTTCTGATTCAACCATTACCTTATATTGGATAAAAAGTCCTCCCTATAAATTTAAAACATTTGTTGCAAATCGAGTCTCCCGAATTCAAGAAATTCTCCCTCCTTCCATTTTTTATCATGTAGTATCAGAATCGAATCCCGCCGACTGTGCTTCGAGATCCCTTCTTCCGAATGAAATTTTAAACTGCAGTTTGTGGTTTAAGGGACCCCAATGGTTAAAAGGGTCTAAAGACGACTGGCCAAAATCTATAGATATTAAATTAGATAAGGAGCTAATCTCCTGTGAAGAAAAAAACTATCTCTCCTTCGCCGCCTTTGCGGAAGACCCTAATTGCTTCGAAAATTTAATAAACAAATTTTCTTCACTGACAAAAATTTTAAGAATCGTTACTTATATACTACGTTTTATCAAACTTTTACGCCGTAAGAAAAATCCATCAGACTCTAACTTACCTAAAATTATTACTCTTCAAGAGTTAGATAATTCTTTGTTCATGCTCATAAAATTCATTCAACACAAATCGTTTTCTGAAGATATTGCAAATCTTACCGCTAAAAAGCTGCCTGTTAAAAATCTTCGAAAACTAGGTGCTTTTCTGGATGAAAATGGTATCCTTCGCGTCGGCGGGCGCCTAGTCAATTCAAAATTACATTATGATCAAAAACATCCCGCTATTTTGCCGCGAGATCATCGCCTAACCACTCTTGTTATTGAATATTACCACAAGGTCTATCTGCATCCAGGAAAACACACCCTCCATTTTCTTCTTTTACAGCGTTTCTGGATTTTGTCTGCGCGACGCGCAATAAACTCAGTAGTTGCAAACTGCAGAAATTGTTGGATTCTTAAACCCAGGCCCTATGAGCCTGGTCCCATGGGTAACTTACCTACTCTTCGCGTATCTCAAATCAAACCTTTCAGTGTCGTGGGTATAGACTACGCAGGCTTTTTTACGACAGCTCTATCAAAAACCCGCAATCCCAAGACTTCAAAGTCTTATGTCTGCATTTTTAAATGTTTTGCAACCACTGCAACTCACCTAGAAATAGTCTCGGATCTTACTTGTGAAGCTTTCTTGGCAGCACTACGAAGATTCACTTCGCGTCGTGGTAAAATTTGCAAAATATTCTCCGATAATGCAACTTGCTTTACGGCTGCGGAAAAACAGCTGCGAGATATGTTCAAAACCTCAGTCGAATCCCAACATATCGAATGGCATTTCCAGCCACCTTCTGCACCCCATTTTTCAGGCTTGGCAGAAGCAGGGGTAAAATCTTTTAAGACCCATCTCCATAGGATTATCGGCGAACAAATTTTAACATTTGAGGAGCTTTATACTGTCATTGTGCAGATTGAGGCTCTTCTGAACAGTAGACCGCTTTGTCAAGTCTCTACAGACCCTCACGACTTTTCAGTGCTTACGCCTGGGCACTTCTTGACCCTCGAACCTCTTTCTGATTTACCCGATCATGATTTAACGCATCTTAAATTAAACCGCTTAGATAGGTGGCAGATGTTGCAGCGAATGCACCAGGACTTTTGGTCAAGGTGGAAAAACGAGTACCTGAACACATTACAACAAAAGGGCAAGTGGTTAGAACCTTCCTCTCCTTTACCCGAAGTTGGAACTCTAGTGCTAATTAAAGCAGATAATATTCGACCTTCTAACTGGCCATTAGGCCGAATTTCCGCGTTACATCCTGGCAAGGATAACATTTGTCGTGTAGCGACTGTGGTAACTAGTCTAGGGACTTTTAAGAGACCCCTAGTAAAATTATGCCCGCTACCCTTTGCAAAATCTGAATGAAAGAAATTACTTTCTTTGGGGGTGGAGCATGTTCGGATTTCATCCTCAATTTATTAGCTAAATAAGTTAGAATTTTTTGTTTATTTTATTTCGTTTTATTATTTAAATTATAACTATAACCCAAGTAACACAAAGTGGACAATATAGTTTAAAAGCAAAAACTTTGCTGTGAAAGTGTTGTCAGAGCTTAGTTTTTGCTGTAAAACAGCTAGTTGTGGTTTAGAAATTATTTTAGCTATAGAACCTCTCTGATAGCAAGTGTTTATGGGTGAAATGGCTTTTGATGTAATATTATACAGGACTTGCTCTTTTAAAGTTAAATAATTGCTTATAAGCATGCTAAAATTTAGCTAGCTAAATAACATAAATTTTAAGCTCTTATTCCTATTATTTAGCTAGAAAAAGCAACAATTTAGCAATTTTGTATTTCAAGCTGTTTATTACAAAACTTTTGAACAGCCCCCAAAAATGCTTGGCCAAAAGAGCAGTGCTATTATGACTCTTGAAAAAAGGAGATTTATTGTCATGCCTGATCCAAGGTTCGTAAAGAAACCGGTTGTGTGGTAACTCCCAGCCAATGACGCGGCATTTTGCCTGTTCCACGGTCAATAAAGAAAGACCTATACGTTACATTATGAGAGAAAGAGAGATAGGTCTATTTAAAAGCCGAAAAAATACCAAAATTTATTACAAAATTAAATCATTTAAAATTTTATGATAAAAATTCCAATAGTTTTATAAATATCAGATTCAGGACACGATTATAAATACTTTTCCTACTCTCTTGTTCAATTTAATGAAATTTTTTATGCCGAACTCTAAAGCAAACTAGCCACATATTATTGGTTTTTTTTGGTGGGTAGGAAATAACTAAAACTAGATTTTTTTGTGTAAAATTTATACAAAAAAATTTAAAAAAAAGGAAGTTAAAATGACTAAAAGTCAATAAGGCAGTAAGGGATTTTTTTTGATCACCCCTACAAAACGCATTTTCAAGAAATATCATAAAAAATACATCGACTGTAACGCAAGGCTAATATGCCTTCCCTCCTGCTTGAGCGTAATACAGAGTGTTCCAAGTTAAGTGTCCACCATTGCTAACTTTTTTATTATAAAGATAGAAAAAAGTTTAAATTGGCAAACTAGTAGAATTTTTAATGCTGTTTAAGATACTTAAATTTTTGAAAAATAGAGCATCGGTTTTTGGTTTTTTCAAAAAACATTTAAAAAAATTTATATATCCTGTATTTTATATTTTTTTCTGATAGGCCTTTTAATTCTAAACAATTTTATTAAAAAAAAAAATTTGCCTAAAGTTTAAAATAATAACGAAGAAATTTTAAATTCAAAATTACATAAGTATTTTAATTTTAGTTGGTAGCAAGTAGTCTAAGCGTAATTTTTAATTTGGAATATTTTCGTTATTTTTAACTTTGAGAAAATAAATCAAATATTTAAAATAAATTAACAGCAATATTATTTTCCTCAATTTTTACGAAATTTTTAAATTATTTTTTTTTAAGTTTAATTTTTTTCATGAAGAGGTAGGTATGTGTTCACGCAGCGGGTAGGAAGAGTGGACTGTATGGAAGGAATTACCTGCGTAACATTGATCGGAAAGGAAGGGTGAAAGTTATGCCATAGGTTCGTTTAAGGAAATCTACAACTGCTTATTGCTAGGGCACTTACCGAGTCGATTTTCTTGTTATTCTTCTGCAGGGCCCTGCTTACAGCATCATCATTACCAAGTTGATTGAAGGTAGCACTAAATAGTCATTAGCTTTAGTTTAAAACCCGGAAAATGTCACTTCGTTGAAAAGTAAGGAAGAACGGAAAATATGTCCTTTTTAGAGAGCGGACATGTTGGAATCTCTCTTGATCCTGCGCATTGCGTTCAATGTGCCCAAATATATTTAGACAGTTGCGGGTAAGAAGGAAATACGCGGGAGGGAACAAAATAGGTATAAAACTTAAAATTAATGGAAAACGCTTGTGCGTGAACACTGTGTAATAGGTACATCATTTAAGAACTATTTTTAGCATCAGGCGCCTTAAAAACAGCCAAAAACATTGAGTATTTTTTAAACTATTAGTAATTTTCTATGTGTATATAAAGTTCATTTCATAATCTTTGTCCTGGCCTATACTGATTGTGATGATAACTATCAAAAAGTTATCTTAAAAATTATGTGTTGGTTGCAGATATCAGATGCAGTATAGAGAGAAAACCTATACCCCCAAGGTCTATGTCCCAGCTCCCCTTGTAACCTTGTATGACCCACATTGTATGGGTAGAAAACAACCGACACAGGAAAATTTGTGTTTGTTAAAATTTTTAATTATATTTAAAAACTCACCAGTTCTTTTAGTAAGTTTTTAATATATTTATAGTAAGAACGTAATAGGTATTTAAACACTTACACGACGAAAAGACCCAAAATGTACAAAATTTCCTCGCAAAAGACGAAATTTTGATATAAACAGCGTTTGACTGCCGATTTCTAGCAAAACTGTGACGTAGCCCTGACGTCACGGCCCGACCGCCTAAACACCGAGTTGCGCAACCGGTTTCTTTACGGACCGTGTCTTCTGTTTGTTGTTTTCTTTTCTAACCTAATCTCTGGTTGTGTGTTGTGTTTTTTATTTAAACAAGCAATTTGATGTTTGTTTAAACAAATGTCCACTCACAGCCATAAAAGATAGTTATTTGCCCATCTTTTAGAGTATCCCTTTATCTTTGACAGGGAACTAAAGTTGGGTAAACAGCGACTGGTTCCTTGAAACCCTGGTGCGATGCCTTGTCAGGGGGCACACAATGAAGCCATTACAAGGGGTTCCTGCCTGGTACTTATCAGTCCTGAGTGAACCTTAAAAGTGCTGTCAAAATTTTTTCATCAGTCTGTCTGTTTTTTGTTGTAACTCAAGGGCTGGTGTATATAACAACATAATGCACCATGGACAAACATAATGCTTGATTTTCGTACATTGGTCCTCCATTTTTCTGCCTGCTTAGCATTAATAGATGATATATAATTAAGCACTAACTTTGTCATCATTATGCACTATGTGAGCTGCCGACAGCAAGTGTACAAATTTTTTAGTAAGTACTGTAGAATTGGTTTAACTTAGCACATAATCAGGCCAGGCTCTCAAAAAGGTATGGACCCACTTGTGTAACCCATTGTATTGGGCCCTCTAAGGTGCTGCACCCTGGGCATTAAGAAGCCAGTTTATTAGTTGAATAACTAAATAAATAAATTTCTTGTTTTTATTTACCTAGTTACCTTAATAACAAAAATTTCCTCTACCTATTCCTACTAAGGCCTGCCTTACCAGTGGTGATCCCAGAGAGGATGGAGGCGATCACCTCTCCCCCTTTTTCTAGAGAACTTTAAATACAAAGGGCACATTCTAGTGTATTACATAACTAAGTAAAAAACTATTTTGGAAATTGTGTAATAAATATGGTTTCTCAAGAATTTCCATTTATTTTAAAGAATGTATTTCGAAAAATCCTTAGAGGTACAAAAAACTTTTATTTTGGCATGTTAGAAAAAAAAACATTTTTTTGTAAAATAAAACCATATACTGCCTAATTAATTTTTTAAGTCTATACAATGTATGTTCAAAAAATCTAAATTGTCCTACTTTTTGTTGTATCTCTGGAACCCTTCTGTTGGACCACTCACCAATGTAATACACATTTGATACAATGGTGTATTGAATTGAATTGAATAAATCTTTATTAGCCAATCAAGCTATTTCAAATTACAAACATTAATATAAAAACATAGATTTAAATGTTAATGTTAATACATTCACCGCTATTTCTATAACAATAATTCCAAACTTATTATTTTACATTCATGGGGGTTGGGGAGGCAAGAGGGGCCCCTTTCTTATTAGATTTTTTAGATTATGAATATGTATAATAGCACCAAGGTAACCCCCAGGCCTGTCGTAAGAGCTAACTAAAGAAACCTTGACCCATGGGTAGTCTGGTAACGGACAAGCTTTGACCAGTAGGTAAAAAAATATAGAACAGCTAGTGCAGGCACATTGTGGCTCTCCGTACCCTGTTGATTGTCAAAAGGTATGGTATATGGAGTGCCTATTTTGAACTAACAGCTAGTGCAGGCACATTGTGGCTCTCTGTACCCTGTTGATTATGTCAAAAGGTACACCAGTGCTCTAAGGCTATAATTATGGCATTATGTGGTATATCATGACTAAGTTTCTGGCCTAAAATATATTTTGAAGTCTACTGGGTTCTATTTACTAGATAGAATTTAAACTGTTATCCGAGTCATACACAGTAAGTACACAGCACAACATACCCAGAAAGGCATGCCTACGTGCCAGGTTAGATCCTTTAAGGGTGCTAACCGCCACTACCGTACATTCATGGTAATAAAGCAAAGATGTTTAATTCCCTGTACATTATATAATTTAATTTTAATAATTATAAAAAAAAAATGTGTAAAATGAGTAGGAGTCAATTGCAAGCAGACCCCCTTTTTGGCTTCCTTGCTGACATTCCCAAGGGCTGGGCAAATGGGCCCCATTCTGGTTTGCTTTCTGGACTTTGTACTTCATTTCTTTTAACTGCTTCTAAAATTAAAAAATGTAAATAAAACTTTTTTACCTAAAAATTAAAAAAAACAAGGCAATCAATGTGCCATGCTTTTTTCATTTTTTCTTGGGACAAGTGAAAATTAGTAGTCAAGAGTGTGTTTAGTGAGGGGTGAACAGCTAACCCAAAATGTGTACACCGATTGTGAAAATCCACAATCTTTTGCTAAGATTGTGAGGGATTGTGGCAAGATTGTGAGGGGATTGGGGACGGCGTAGGGGGGCCGTCCCATCAAAATTCTTGTGACCAAAAAAAAAAAAAAAACAAAAAGGTCATCATGTCTATAGCACAGATCACCTTGATCCGTGTCTATAGTTTCCTTTGCCTCCCTCTTAATTTACTGTTACCGGCCCTGCTACTTAATAACCGAGGGGTGACCAGCTAACCCCAAAATGTGTACACCGATTGTGAAAATCCACAATCTTTTGCTAAGATTGTGAGGGATTGTGGTGAGATTGTGACTGATTGGGAGGGATTGTGTAAAGATTGTGAACAGATTGTGAGAAATGTGTACACCGATTGTGAGAGCTGTTCACCCCTTGGTGTTTAGTAAAAAACAGTCCAATCAGAATGTTCAAAAAAAAAATAGTGTTTCTTAATGACAAATTATGTCATGACACAATGTTTGAATCCATCAGATCAAAAAATATTTTTTTAATCTCATTGGTTTGAATGACACTCTGTTTTTTTTACTTCAAGTCAAGCGGCTTTAGTAGTCTGTTTATTTAGACTTACCTGATTCCAAGCAGAGTGCACCAGAGTCAATTGCCAGTACCAAGCACTGTGGGAATTCTCCCCTTGCAATTACCAATTACTGAGAGTGTGTGGGGCCTCATTTAAAGAACTTGGACCAAGCTTGTATGTTGTCATGTTATTATATTTTTTGTATAAACAGCCTTACAGTTTCCTTCTGTAATGATATCTTATGTCATGCTATGTCTTATGATATGCTATGTTTCTGTATAAACCCAGCTTAAGGGTGTCTGATGGCGATGGCCAATACAATGTTTTTTGCTTCCCACTGGTGGGGTACTGTGGTAGGGCACGTAATAACTTTATCTTCTAACGTTCGCACTATTTTTAATTGAAATATTTGTTTATTTTGTTGTTGTGACACCGCCCAAGATGAACGATAACATCTGTGACTCTTCTTTTTTTTTCGTATTACCTATTGGGCCAATTGTTAGAAGGCAAGTTAGCTAGAAATGAACATTATTTAGGCTTAAATATTAAAAAATAGTTTGTCTAGAGGTAAACTGCTGAAACCAATGAGACGGCCGAGGCGGCCATGATGGTTTTCCAATTTATTTTTCTTTAAATTTATGGACTAAAAAATATTAATTTGCAGGGGATCCCGGGCCTAAATAAATTCTAGAAAGTGCTAAATTCAATAACATATGACTAAGAATTGATTTATCAGGTATTTAGAGGATAATTGTAATAAAATAATTTCTAACCTAAAAACAAACACCGAAAAAAAACGTTTATTATTCTGAATTTTCGAGGCGCTTGCGTTTTGACGAGCCATCTTGACCTGTTTCATCAGAAAAGTTAACCTGGCAAACATTTTGACGATGAAAATCGCCTTTTTTGCGCGATTATATCACAGTAGTGTAGAACATAACAAGTTTTTCTTCAGCCATTTTAGTAAAGTCTGTGTCCATTACAGGAAATAGTTATTTTGCAATAGTTGCCATTGTTTCTTGTTTATTTCTAGACAAAATTACTTTAATGTTAACGTGCTATATTTTGGAGCTCTTATGGACACCTTGAGAGCTAAACAAAGATTGCCTAATCAGCAACGACAACACTTTAGATGCTGCTTAGCTGTGAAACGGCATACAGCTGTAATAGCTATTTTACATTCAGTTTTGCTCTTAAAGGGTTTTGGTAGCTGTTTTTCAGCAATTTGTGTTACTTGGGTAAAATTACGCCTAATAATATAAGAAACCTTTATTTCCCGCGCCGCGACTTTTATTTAAATTTCTCGTGTATCCAATGAAAGGACTAGAGCGAGCACAGGAAGAGCCCTCTGGTGGCGAAAAAATGCAACGTAAAAACGGCGCAAGAAAGTGCGCATGAAACTAGGACGGGAGAAAAAGAATGTCAAGCTAACCGCGCACGGAGTAAAAATAAAAGTTCAACATTCTAAGAAAAACTCTGTCTAAAAAGTGCCAAAACGTTCTCTAAACCCAACCCGCAGTTTGTTCGACTCAGCATATGGACATTACAAGACTGGTAAGTGTGAGCTCTGTCCTCGCTATTTTTTTTCTATAATTAAAACGTTACGCAAATCTAAAATTGATACTTATCAGTTGGTAGTGGACCTATATGCTAGTTCAAGTAGAAAGAATTGAAGAAAGTATCATACATAAATTACGCATATCACTCACATGCAATAAATATTTTAAATGCAAAAATCTCAAAAACCGTTGCTCTGAGCGACTTTAAAACAGTATAACTTTTTTACATAAAAAGAATGGAAAAACCATTATTTTACATAAAAACTGGTATACACCGAGGCACAAGAAAAATACACTGATTTTTATGCAATGCCAGTGGTCCAAAGAACACCCTGTACATTGTACA
Organism: Aspidapion aeneum; assembly: GCA_963576565.1. Lineage (NCBI taxonomy): Eukaryota > Metazoa > Arthropoda > Insecta > Coleoptera > Brentidae > Aspidapion > Aspidapion aeneum. The sequence goes on from OY755048.1 coordinate 50,195,243, forward strand.
TCAAATTTTTCAACGGAATCGTCTTGCCAATTTTAAAAAAACTCACAGGCTGGTTAGTTTTTGCAAAAATATTAATTAGTAAAACAGTTACTAAAGAAAATCAAATTGAAAAAATAAAGTTTAACACCCTGTATCTCGGTTAATACGAACTTTTGGACTAAGGTAAGTATGGCTAAATCGTAATATTTTGACCCAAGGAATCTACAGTTTAACGATGTACCATTAGTTCTGGGACACCCTGTATAAGATCCGAACACCGGTCTATTCTATCCACCGTGTTGGATGGTTACGTATCGTCTTCAACTTGGTTACCTTACTTGCATTTTGCTGACCACATGGTCACAACCAAAAACGTTTCCTTGCATCTGTCATGGCTTGTTTGTTTACATGTTTTTTTAAGGTTAGTTGTTGTGTTAGCTTTTTTCTGTGATTTTTTCCATTTTTAATTGGTGTTCTGTGATTTTTCGTGTGAAGCTGGAAGACCGTCTCAGAAGACACGCGATGTCGAAAGAAACAACCTCCTCAAAGGAATCCTTTTTTACAAAATCACTACTAGAAAAAGATTTCCATCTGCTGACTAACAATCCAGAAGAAATTTTCAAAAAGCTAGATGACCAGGCGGCGGAACTTTCATTAAGTTCACATATTAAAAGGGAAACATCTCCAAACTATGTCAATCAACCTGAATGCAGCCAGTGGGGTGAAAGAATAAGACATACATCTAGTTCAGACAAAATAAAAGTCAAAGAAGAGTTTTCAGAATTCGGTGCTGATAATCTGTAAGTAGAAACAAGAGAAAGAGTAAAATAGTTTTTAAAACAACAAATTTTGAAAACAGTGCAAGGGGTGATCAGCTGCCCACAGTAGGTGTACAAATTTTTCTACAGGACCCCACAGGACTATACAGAACTTTCACAGGACCCCAGAGGACTATACAGGATCTCCACACGACTATACAGGACTCTGAGGGTACTGGTGCCTAAGGGGTGCCCTAAGCATGATTAAGTACTAAGGCCGGCAAAGGCAAATCGGCTCTCTAAAAAACATGAGAGTTTCTATGTGATGACCTTTGTTTTTTTTTGGTCACGAATTTTTTTATGGGCACCTTTTCAGCCACAGGACCCCACAGGCAGGACTATACAGGACTTGTACAGGACTATACAGGACATGTATAGGACTATACAGGACCAAAAATGTATTTAAGTCCTGTAGGACAGTGTACAAATTTGGTTCAGCTGATCACCCCTCGAAACAGTGGTTGATAGTTGGTTGACTGACCCATGGGCGAGGTCCACAAATCCAGCAAGTTTTGATAAAAGAATTTTTTTTACAATGGTTTTTCTACAATTTTTTAAATTAAAAACACACTCTTTACATCCATCACAGTTAAGTACCTGTTAGGGCCTGTAAATTATGTAACACTCTAGGGGGGAGGGGGGTTTGGCCTTGCGTTATACTCAATGTTTTTTAATGTGTTTTTTCTTGAAAATGCATTAAGAGGGGGAGGGGGGGGGGTAAAAAAATCTGAATTTTTGTGTTAAGGATGTGCCCTTATTTACTGGTAGTAAGCAGTACCTACTCCACTGCCAACATAACACAAAAACAATTATAATTTAAAGGACCTAAACAAAATAAAAATATTTGACATGCCTATACTGCCTTCCTAAGTGTAACACCCATATTTGAAAAAAAACCAAAAATGTGACTGTTGGTTAAGACAAACTATAATAATATACTCACTCTATTGTTTATACTAATGTAACAAATCATACAACTATAAAAAGTATTTAAAAAGTTATTTCAAATTTTCTTTTTTCCATAAGCCACTATGTATTTTTAAACATTCATATGCAATTTACTCTGTTTCATTTAAAATTCAAATACAGGAGTCTTGCTTAGCAGGGCAGTATAGTTGTTACTTAATTTTTTTTTATTTTGCATAAAATGAAGCAAAAAACTATATTTTTAAGCAAAAATATCAATCTAAAAATTTGTTCCTGGATATTACAGGTGCATGTAGCTACACCCCCTATAAAAGGTAATTCAAACAAAAGATTCAAGATTCAAGATTCTTTTATTATTATAAATTTATACAAAATTTACAAAATTTCTTTACTAATTTTATAAAAATTTACATTTTATATTCAATGCAGCAAATTAAATTTGCATTTGTGTTAAGCTGCATTATTATTGTTTTATATAGAAATGTTTTTACATAAATATATTACCTATTATTATTTTTGTTCAGTATTTTCTTAAAAAATTAATCCTAAAACTAGTAAAAAAAACGAAAGGAAGATAATTAATACTATTAATCAACATAATATGACCTATAGGTTAAGTGGTCTTATAGATTTAAAATCTAAAATTAAATTTAAAAAAAACTCTGAATAATTAACCTATCACAAAAATGAGATCAAGATTTAAATTTGAAAGTGAATTAGGTACTTAAATAAATTTTTTATAGTAAACATACTTATAGATAGTTATACCATCACACATAGCCACAAACATGCATCCATTCACACTTAAAATGTTTTCCTAATTAAATCAAAAACATATATACCTATATATAATATATATTACTATATTTAAAATCATATAATTAGTAGCCAAGGTATCTTTTTCTTTATAGCTTTACATAAAGTTCTCATAATATTCATAATTTTTTAAGATTTCATATTTTAATTTTTGTTTAAAAGAAGGTAAATTTAGAGTTTTGTTTTTTTGTGGCAATGAATTAATTATTTTTGGCCCTATATATATAGCCTAAATTGATGTGGGAATTTTGTACTAAGGTAAACTGAACAGTCTTTGACACATTTAGACTGTTTTTTCAGTAAAACATGAATATAAACTGATACCTAAACTTAAGGCTGCTTTTATTTGCACTAAAAGATGTATTAGGATTTATGTGAATAATCAAAATGAATCAAAAGCAGTTTTAGCAAATTCATAACTCTCTGATAAGTAGAAAAAAAAGCAAATTACAATTATTGAAACCCAGTCTCACATCCAGTTATTGAACCAAACCTAAATTCCAATTATTGACACCCAGTTATTGACACTTTAATAGATGCAAATTAATTTCACTTCAGTCAGTATTTCTTTTTCCCACACTCTGCTCAAAATGTACCGCTACTGAGACTGAAAGGTATGGACATGTAAAATGTGACATAAGTGCAAAAAATTTTTGTTGAAGAGGGAATTTTACTGTCTATAATAAAGTATATAAAGCTTAGTTTCTGGGAAAAATAAATTTAAAATTAATTTAATTTATGAACGCCCCTAAAGTTTTAATTATAAAAACAATCTGATTATGTCATACATGATTTTAAAGGAAATTTTATTGACTAAATAACAATAAAGGGTCAGTCCATATCAAATCGACTGGGCAATTGTTACGACCCTTTCCGATTTTGATAATTTTTGGCACACTTCCGCCTATAAAAAAACTCAGAAATCCAAAATATTAGAAATTTTGGACCAGTAGTTTTTATTTATTTATTTATAGAGTATAAATACTTAGGTCTAAAAATTACAGCTGACGGAACACTAGACAAAGCTATAAAAGATCGAAACGTACAAGGAAGAAAAGCAATAACTTTATTAAATGGAATAATTTGGGACCAAAGTATATCAAAACATAACAAAAAGCTTATATATAACACCATTGTAAAAAGTATTATTACATACGGCTCAGAAGTATGGCCAATCAAGGATAGAACAGAAAAAATGCTTTCCGCTACGGAGATGGACTATTGGAGAAGAGCAGCAGGGAAATCAAAAAGAGAAAGAGTTACAAATCAAAGAATAAGAGAAATTATGACAGTGGGTGAACGTACTTTAGTGGATGATATAAGAACAAAACAACTGGTGTGGTACGGACATGTACAAAGAATGAATGATGAAAGACTACCTAAACAAATACTACAATGGAAACCAACTGGCCGAAGAAAACGAGGACGGCCAAGGAGAAGCTGGAGAGAAGGAATAGACAGTGAAATAAGAATAAGAGGCCTAGATGATGAATTATGGGCAAACAGAAACGAGTGGAGATTGGGTATCGGAAGACGTAGAACGTTGTGAAACCGATAAATATATATATATATAGTTTTTATTTTATGGATTTTCAAAAATCACAAAATTGACAATTTTGGTCTTTACAAGGCCTAACAAAAAACGTAATATTTTAAAAACGATTATAGCTACCGAGAAGTGTTTTGTCTTGTTTTAAAGGTATGTTAAAGACCTTTAGTTTTTTTTTTAGTTTAACGGTCATGCCATTTACAATATTTCAAAATATAATACACGAGGGGTGAACAGCTAACCCAAAATGTGTACACCGATTGTGAAAATCCACAATCTTTTGCTAAGATTGTGAGGGATTGTGGCAAGATTGTGAAGGATTGTGGCAAGATTGTGAAAGATTGTGAGGGATTGTGGCAAGATTGTGAGGGATTGTGAAGGATTGTGGTAAGATTGTGAAGGATTGTGGTAAGATTGTGAAGGATTGTGAGAGATTGTGACAGATTGTGGGTGATTGAGAGGGATTGTGAAAGATTGTGAGGGATGGTGAAGGACTGTGCAGCGGCGTAGCGCGCCCAAAGGGGCGGGGTGGGCACTGTCCCATCAAAAATTCTTGCAACCAAAAAAAAACAAAAAACAAAAAAAGGTCATCATGTCTATTGTTTCCTTTGCCGCCCTCTTCATTTACCGTTACCGGCCCTGCTGCTTAATAACCGAGGGGTGACCAGCTGACCCCAAAATGTGTACGCCAATTGCGAAAATCCACAATCTTTTGCTAAGATTGTGAGGGAACCCCAAAATGTGTAAGCCGATTGCGAAACTCCACAATCTTTTGCTAAGATTGTTGATTGTGGTAAGATTGTGAAGGATTGTGACAGATTGTGTAGGATTGTGACAGATGTGGGTGATTGGGAGGAATTGTGTAAAGATTGTGAAGGATTGTGAACAGATTGTGAGAAATGTGTACACCGATTGTGAGAGCTGTTCACCCCTCGATAATACACAACAATAAAAATTAAGAATACTCACTCAATAGTAATAATAAAAGTACAAAATTTGTTTTTGTTATTTTGCATTAAAAATTACAATAAAAAACTAGTTTAATGGATATCAGCTGAATATACCTAGTTAATAAATAAAATAGTTATACTAAGTTAAAATTCCTACTTTCTAAACTAAAATTGTCACTTTCCAAAGTTTAACACACATAGTTAAAATAAATTTAATGGAATATCACAGTCCAGTCAGACAGGTATTTAAAATTGAATTTCAGTTCACAAAGCATATCAATGTTAGACACACAAATTTCATTTCTTATTGGGCCAATAAGTATATATTTTTTTCCTAGGTGTTTTCTCAAGATATTCGCCAAGTTTCAGGATGGGGCAATGATGGGTTCTAAATCTACAAAAAAAAACAATTTACAACAACCTTTATTAATTTTGGTTCATATTTGTACTTACAATAAGAGCAATATTTTAAAAACTATGACAGCTTTCACATCAAGCAATAGCTTGTTTCAAAGGTTTTTTAAAGACCTATTGAATTTTTTAATTAAAAAAAAAGAAAAATGAAAAAAAAAATTAATTAGTATGTGGAAAATAACACTTTGTTTCTGGTTCGAATTCTCATATTGTTTCTTTACACATTTCTGCAAATAAACTTGTCTATTCCTGCAATCCCATTTGCTCCTCCCCTTTTACTTCTGATTGGTTTTTCCACTACCCAAGCTTTTTTCAGGAAATTTCTTGTTCAAACAGGAAATTTCAAAGATCTGTAAAGATGCAAAAATTGCACACAGTGATTCCCATATCAGAATCCAAAATTATAACAAAGCCTTTTTCTTTAAGCCATGTAGAACACATTCAGGAACTTGTTTCAGCTTCATTATGACAATTTCTGGTGGTTGGGCTGTATAATTGGCAAAAACATAGAAAGTGGAGAATTTGAAGTTAGTTTTTTACACCCTGATGGTCCAGCTGCATTATTTTTTTATCCAAGACCTACAAATTTTTTAATTTTAATACAGCCAGTGGACGAACATATAATATCTCAAAAGAAGAAATGCAAGATTCTTCAAATATCTTACAGAAAAGACTAAACAAAAAATTGCATTAATTACAGATAAAAGTATATATTAAAACTGTTTGGTTTTCACTTAAAAAAAAAAAAAAACGTCATATGTCTGTTTTTTTTGTATTTGAATTTGAGGGCTTGTATTTTTTGATATTTTTAATTATTTATAGTTGTATAAAGTTGATAAAATCTGGAAAATACATTTTGTATTTTACATTGGCCTTGCCCTTTAAATATGTTTGTATAGATCAAATATAAGAAAGCAATACCTAATATAATATTATGGTTTTTATGGACAAATATTTGACCTTAAATTCATAACTACAAAAATAAATAAAAAAAATATTTTGAATTTTTTTTAAGTAAGAAAAAATTCAATTTAAAAATCATATATATCAGTAGCACATCATTAGATAGGTCTTCAAAATACCTTTAAAACGAGCTATCTCTCAATGTAATAGCTATGATAGTTTTCAAAATATTTCTCGTTTTGTATGAACCAAAAATGATAACTAGGTACTTTTTTTTTTTTTTTTTTTGATAGAACCCATAGTTGCCCCATCCTGAAACATGGCGAATATCTTGTGAAAACATCAAAAATTAAAGTAAATCAAATATTTATATTAGGGTTTTCAAAATATTTAGCTTCTTGTAGGGACTTGTAAGGACCAAAATTTACAATTTTGTGATTTTCAAAAATCGATAAAACAAAAACTACTGATCAAAAAACTTCTAAGATTTTGGATTTTCGAGTTTTTCTGTAGATAGAATAAGTGTGTCAAAAATTATCAAAATCAGAGAGGGTCAAAACAGAAATCGCCTTTATTGTGGTTGATGTTATATGGATTTAACCTAAAGTATTATACATTTTTGCCTTTGAATGTATGTTGTGTTAAAGTGGGGGTCTAAATTTCGAGGTGGCAATCTGGATATTCGGATTCAGCGGGGTCAAAATAGGGGTTCATATATGAACCATTTGCCAAAAAGTAATATAAAATGCTTCTAAAGAGTGGATTTTCCGAAATCTTGCCTTAACTATATTCGTTTTGAGTTATTATATCTTGAGTGTTCTGTAAGAGATTTATCAAGTTTTTTGTTTTGTTATTTTGCGACATTTTCTGGCGGTTTAGGAGAATTCCCACAATTTTTGTATTACACTTTTTTTGATATTTTATTATAAGCTTAGTCCTTGGTTAAAATGTGCAGAAACACCCTGTACAATCCCTTAATAACGTTTTTTTAAATATTTTATCTTATTTTTTCAGGCAGCCAGATGGTAATTTACTTGACTCATCAACAATCAGTGTAAAATCAGAAGTTGAGGAGTTTGAACTGAAGACTGAAGAAATCAAACAGGAAGAACTCATAATAGATGACAGCTCATCTGAGTAAGTAAATTTAAGAAGTAATTTAAGACAAAGGATAAATCAAGGGCATCTTACTGGCCAACATTTGTATGGTGTCCCAAATTCGGTTTTTTTGAGGGGTTTTAGGTTTCTGGGGTAGATAGCAAAAAAGTGACCCCCCACTAGGCTCAATTTTCAAGAAAATGTTAAGGGCAAAAACCTCATTTTGATATAGCAAACCGTTTTTAAGATGAGCATGAAGTTAGCGAAGCACCCATGGATATGCAGCAAATGGAATCGACACTCGGTGGTTAATTTGTTGTTAATTAGTTGTGATTCGGTTCGATTATAAATTAATTTTGTCGCTCTTCTGACCGTTTGTTTGGGTGCTTCGCTAACTTCATATGAAGTTAGTGAAGCACCCCATATATGGCTTCGCTAACTTCATATGAAGTTAGCGAAGCACCTCAAAAATTGATTTAGACATGACCTATCGAAATCGAATGTGGTGGATAATTTGCCGCTAATTAGTCGTTAATTAGTTGTGGAAAAACTAATTTGATCGCGTGTATTTTTGAGTGTTTTTTTTTGGTGCTTCACCAACTTCTTATGAAGTGGTGAAAATGGCTTTCGATATCGCCTATCGAAATCTAAGATAGTGTATAGTTTGCCTCTTATTAGGCGTTAATTAGTTGTTTGTAAATTAATTTTGTCGCTTTTCTCTTTGTGTCTTTTTTTGAATGCTTCGCTAGCTTCATATGAATGTAGCGAAGCACCCTCGTCAAAAATGGCTTGAGACATTACCTATTGAAATCAAACACAGTGGATATTTTGCCGCTAATTAGTCGTTAAATAGTTGTGGATAAATTGATTTTGTCGCTTTTATTTATGTGTATTTTTTTGGGTGCTGTGCTAACTTCATATATTCATCAAAAATGGCTTTAGGCAACACCTATCGAAATGGAGTAGGGTGACTAATATGCCGTTAATTAGACGTTAATTTGATTAATTTTTCCACAACTAATTAACGGCAAATTATCCACCTAGTGGCGATTCGATTTGCGATGGGTGCCTCGCTAACTTCATGCTCATGTTTTTAAGCTACAGGGCGATTTTTGAAAAGTCGTTTTCCTGTAAATTGTTTTTTATAAAACATATAAAGAATCTTACTGGCAAATCGAATGTTTTCTGTCACTTTTAGTTTTTGAGATATTACATAAAATTGTTATTTCTTTATTTCTATGTACTTTGTTATATTGTGTATTTTTATTTTATATTTTAATTTCTTTACTGGCTTCTAAATATTTTAAAATCTAATTAATAAATGAATTAAACATAAATTAGGTAATTAAAAAAATAAAATCCCTAATAAAAACAACAAAAAAATTAAATTTTACGCTGATTTCAACAAACTAATGAGAATGGGGTTATCCTGTAAGAAAAATACTCTGCCAATATATGGGCACCTAAGCTCACACTAGGTATTATAGTTATAGTGTATGTGTAAGCTAATATAACTAAAAACTGAAATATATTCATTCAACTCCAGACTCAATTATCTTTCGTTTGATACCACACAAGCCATGTTTTGACTTAAACTCTAATTTTTTAAATTTACTCACACCCTTTTTTTTTAAACTAAATTGTATTTTGTTTAACTCCAGACTCAATTACCTTTCGTTTGATATCACATACGCCATATTTTCACGTAAACTCTAATTTTTGAAATCTACCCTCACCCTTTTATTTGGCTTGCGTTCGGTGGATTTTGTTCATTTTTAAATGGGACCATCCCGACCCAAGACCCAGCCTAGGTACCAAATTTCATTCAAATCGGGCTAGCGGTTTTTGAGTTATGCGGGTTGGTCGTTACAGACAGACAGACGGCGCGACAAAAAAGTTTCAGAATCTTCTAAAACGCAAAGATATATAAAAAATTTTAAAATCGGAGCAACTTTTTTTTTCTCGAAAAAATTAGCTAATATCAACTTTTAGCAATATCCTGAAAACCACAAGTTACAGATAAAATTCAATTTGACAGTTGGATTTAAAAAAAAATGTAAATCTGAGAGATAGATTTTATGGATTTTTCAAGTCTTATTTTGTAATAAAAATATATAAGGTATTTTTCATTAAAAATATGCAAATATCTCAAAATCAAAAAAAAAGTGTGGATATTGTCAGTATATCGACGATATTTAGTGTGATACGTTATTTTAAACAACATTTTACACTGATTTCAAAAGACTAATAAAAATAGGGTCATTCCAAAAATATCAACTTTAAGGTATAATTAATTCTGGTTCAAAAAATCGAAAAGTGAAGCTATCATAGCTTGATTTGGAAATAATGGCAAATTTAAATTCGCAGACGCAAATTTACAGGTGCGCATGCATGTGTTTTGGCACGTAGATATACTGCTGCAGTGTGAGTGGACGCCATATTTGTCGTTTATTAACATTTTGCGGTGTTTTGCGTTTGTCGTGTAAAATTGTGTTTTTCTGTGACATTTTTGGCCAGTACTGTATAAAAGAGTCGAAGAAAGAGTGTATCGGATTTGCATTGTCTTTATTTTGTGTTTTGTGCTTTTGTGTTTACATAATCTAAGCTGCTGAATTTAAGAATATGTATAAATTAAACGCGATGTCTAAACGAAAAGCTTTTACAGTTGAGGAGAAAGCTCATAATTTTGTATACAAATGTAAATTAGGTATGTACCTACATACATGCATAATACATATGTGCATAACACATAACATTATATGTACATATACGCAGTTACATACAGTGTCCCCCATAATGTTCGCAACATATGGGAAAAAATTTTATTTGTAAGTTATGGAAAAAAAATTACGATCAATCCTGCTTGTTGAATTACCTAGAAAGACATTTTGACATTAGTCACGTGATCACTGTCACGACGGCAAATTCAAAAAATTAGTCATGAAAACCCAAAAAGTGAGGTTAGATGGCAAAATATCAAAAAAAGTTATTTGAAAAAAGTGATTAGAATGTCATTTTAGGGTCCTCTATGGAATTTGGAGCAATAATAATACAAAATAAGAAATACCCTATTTTTGGCCCCAGCCTTGTTATAAATTAATTTTATACAGATTTTATTATTGAAATAGTTCAAGTAACGCAATATTTAATAGGCAAAGGTAAAATGATTCCAAATTCTTTATTAGTCATTCATAAAAAATTAAATAAAAATATCCGATTGGCACATGTACGTTTCTTGTCGCAATGGCCTTTTGTTTTGACAGTTTGGAAGGTTTCCGTGAATTTAGTATTAATACCAGAATGGAAAAGAACAACGTCATTGATATTATTTATTTAATATTTTATTAAAGTTTATTATTAAATAATTAATGATGGGGTTCTTTCTATTGTGGTATTAATATTAAATTCACATAAACCTTACAAACTGTCAAAAAAAAAGGCGATTGCGACAAGAAAGGTACATGTACTAATCGGATATTTTTATTTAATTTTTTATGAACGACTTCAATAAAGAATATGGAATCATTTTACCTTTGTCCATTAAATATTGCGTTACTTAAACTATCTCAATAATAAAATCTGTTTAAAATTAATTCATAATAAGGCTAGGGCCAAATATAGGGTATTTCTTATTTTTTATTATAATTGCTCGAAATTGCACAGAGGACCCTAGAATGACATTCTAAACACTTTTTTCAAATAACTTTTTTCGATATTTTGCCATCTAACCTCACTTTTTGGGTTTTCATGACTAATTTTTTGAATTTGCCGTCATGACAGTGATCACGTCACTAATATCAAAATGTCTTTCTAGGTTATTCAACAAGCAGGATTGATCGTATATAATTTTTTGTTCCATAACTTACAAATAAAAAATTTTCCCATATGTTGCGAACATTATGGGGGACACTGTATATGTATGCTCATCTGAAAATATTCTATGTTTTTTACTTTTTTTAAAATAAGATAGTTTTTATGAAAATTTGAAGAGATATATGTTATACTTTAAAGCTTACTTTTAACTTACAAAAACTTTATTTTAATTAAATACAATATAGGACCTAAACGTTATAGTTGAACGTGTACTTAAGAACGATTCTAAAGAGAATGACTTAACAATACAATGGTTTTAGCTTATATAAAGAAAAATTTCTGATTAAGCAATGGAATAATTCCTTGATTATCTAGATTTAAACTTCTTAGAACTAAAATGCTGATTTGGCAGGAATGCACGTGTTGTTTATTCCATGGGAGACGCAAGTTAGCAGAATGGGCTTCTTATCTTGGAAGGTTCTCGGGTTTCTTCTAAGTGTAGGCAGGATATTTTCATATAACATATATAATCACTTTTTCGTAATAAAAATATATAACCCACTTTGTTACCTTTTTTCTTAATAACAACGCTCGGTTATAACGACCGAAATTAAGCGCTCCGTTCAATGTCGTTATAGCCGATATTCACTATACAGTTTAAGCAAATATTATACTGACTATGCAACATTTTCGGATAGTGTTTTGCTTGTTATCTCCGATACCTCACCTTTTATTCCTGATTGTCACTTTTCGTCGTCTATTTTGGATTTTTTTCCTGTTTAAATTTCAGGTATAAAAGTAACACTTTCCAAAATGAGAGATAAAAATTGCAAGTACTTAATAGTATATTATATACCAAGGGGTAAAGTGGCACATTTTATCCCGAGGCGAAATATATTTATCCCGACCGTGAGGGGGCTAGAAGGGATAACTTTTTTCACTAGTTATATACGCTATTTTTTGCACTTTGGCATTTTTTTCCGGGTTTTTTTCATAAATTTGTAAGCAATTATTATTCTGACTATGCGACACCAGGTACTATACTAAAAGTATAACTACCACATGACTCATAAGCACCTCTAGAATCACTTATTATGTAAACATTCAAATTGTTTTTACTTTTTATCCCGGATATGTCAAATTTCATCGCGCTCCTTGATCCGTCACTTTCATCCCCAAAATGCAGGATAAAAAGTGCACATTTGTAACGGTATATTTTAGACTTTGCTATAACCTAGATTTTACAATGATTTGTTTCCCACTATACGAGGTTTTCCTACAAAACAAACCAACATCGTTAATTAGTGAGGTTATTAGAGAACCCCTAATAAGTTTTTCTTCTACACTTTATTGTGAAATCTAGAACCCACTAACCTTCAAGAAAACGCACTTTACATCACAACTTTCATTTTTTTAGCACTAGGTAGTATAGGCGGTCTGCTTCTGAGCCCGTAATAATGTGGAAAACTGTGGAATATTGTTTACATATCTGCTATAGTATTTTGTTGATAAGCTTAGGGTGACTTTGCTTCTTACAGTATGGACTCCTAAAATATTTATAAATATATGTTGTTCCTTTTGTCATCACTTTATTTGGCGATGAATTTTTTTGGTAACAGTTAGAGTAAATCACTTTGGTGCGAATCTCCATGATGATAATTTATAGTTGAATAACTAGTTTCACTCACTAGAACTATACCTAAATTGTAGTAAACTGGAAAAACCATTTCAATCTGTTTTGTTTTGATCTGCTGTTGTTTATTTGTTGATCAGTGGTCCGAACCACAGAATCTATCGGCCAATTTCAGAAGATACGTGGAGACGGCACCTTGTTTTGATTACAAAAGTCAACTGATTCCTTGTCAAAAATTTTCGCACTTTAATTTAATTTTTATAAACGTTACTGAGGGTTTTATGAAGGAAAATATAGGGTTTTAGGTAGTCCAAAATGTAGTTTCTTATGTAATAGGTTTGGTTCGAATTTAGGACCAAAAAGGCACCAGAAGGAACATGCGCAGTTCGTTTATTATTATTCTAGTCTACAGTGTTGCCGGATACATTAACAGGAGATGTTTTTGAATTTTTAACTTGAGTTGTATCTTTTATTCCGATTGTGACAAATAATGTAGTATAGTATTTCGATTCTGGAAAGTATTGTATATATATTAGATTAATTTATTGATAAGGGTTGTTATTTATGGTTAAATCCTCTGAGATATTGTTGCCGTCACTTACGTTTCGTCTGAAGTTATTAAAGACAAGCTGGCATCGGTGTTGTAAATATCCGAGAAGTTAGCTGGTTGAGGCTATCTTACCAAAATTGTGAAACAACCACTAGGTGGTTTGTTTTGATTTTTGTTTGTTGGTCATCAGCTGATTGTGAAATGTCAAATTTGTAATTAATTTTCTGGTGACTGAAAACCCTTTTATTGCCTAATTTTCATATGATTGGCGTCCTCGGACGGTGTAGTTTATTATTAATGAGGGCTGGCTTGGTTTTGAGACAAAAACTTTGGTAAACATTGCTACTGCGCAAGACAGTGACGGTAGTGAGAAATGATGAAAGTAAATAAGGCTGGTTTTCATTAAAGCGATATTTCTAAAAGAGTAAAATTTAGGCTGGCCAATTAGAAAGCTCTACATCAGTGGCGTGCTGCGTTCCACCAATGGGATCCAACGGACGCTGGGAAAGTCGACGTCCCTGCGCGGTAATGCGTCGCAGTTCGACAGTTCAGCTCTGACTCACATAAGTGTAAAGGTATTCTGGGGAAAATTCCTGGGAAACTCAATTATTCAGGTGGAAAAATTACCTCTAGTCTGAGGATCTACCAGATTTTCCTATGGCAAAGGGACTCGTTGTGCTTTGAAGAAGTCGTTCTTGGTTTGTGAAGTCCCTTGCACGCTTAATGCGGTTTATTAGATACCCAACACATGTGTCTGACTGAAAGCTAGAAACCACAATTTCCTACCAACCTGGAATTATTTAAAAACCCTCTTGTGGACGTCGTGTTGCTCTTGGGTAACAAGCTTATCTTGTCTGGCTTGTCTGTGGGCCCTAGAGGGTTTTTTTTTTCTACGTTCAACTTTAAACCAAAGTAAAAGAAGATTTTTATAAGGAAATTTCCCACATGAAGATGTTTGCTGCTGGGTTTTCACCTATCATCTTGTTAAAGCATGATCTATTCTGTTGGAGTTTTGAAGTTCTTTTTCTCAATGTCAACCTTCTTACACAATAGAAGTACCACGCCAGTTCTTCGCAGACTGATTGATTCCAGTTTTGGGTTACCGATTCTACGACAGTTAAGGTTAGCCTAAGTTAAAAATTTTCGCGCTGCATATATAAATAAAAAAAAATTATATTAATAATAAATAAAAATAAAGTGCGTTTGCCGTTAAAAATCTAAAATTAAAGAAGGCTTCTGAGATTTGTTTAGGTTTTAAAATAAATATAACCACTCTTTATAAAAAAAATTACTTAAAGTTTCTTCGTAATAATTGATATTAGCGCTTACATATTCTTATAGTAATGATATCCTATATTGTGCGGCGGTAGCTAATGTCGACATCAGCGTGCGCCATTTTAGTTTAAGCTTCGGTTTAAGATTAATTTGAATAGAATACGCCTTTTAAATAATTGTGCTATGAGCATTATTGCGGCTAACTTAATTTGCGCCCAAACACTGGACATTGTACTTTTCTTGTGTCTTGTAAATATATTACGTGTCTTCAAACTATAGTTTTATTTCTAACTCATTGGGATTTTCTGTATATGTCTCATTGTTTTTCGTAATTTAGGCAGTCAGTATTGTCATTATAACAACAGCCCTACTTCGATAAAATTACGTGGCGCCTACAATAATCAAACTCACTCCCTTCCCGCTGTTTAAAAGCTGGCGGCCTTCAAAGGTGGACTTTGGTGTTTGCGAAATTATTCATATACTAAACCCGGTTTTAGCAAATAACTGAAACCTGGAAGATTGTGACTGAAAATATTTAGTTTTCCATGTTACATAAAATTTGACCAACTTGTTCTAGATAATACTTTTAGATTAGCTTGTTCATTTAAATAATCAGTTCCAACTTACATTCAAAATGATCATTTACTATGCTTTATTACTTTAACTATCAACAGCAACAAAAATAAATAAAATAAACGTCACACATTATATCGATAAAGTGCGAAAAAAATGTTTTAAATGAAGTTTTTATATTAAACTGAAAACTATCAGTTATCTTAAAAACGTTTTAATTTTTTTCATCCAACCAGTCAAATTATCGAAGCCTAAGAAATGTAGTACGGCAAAAAACTATACATAAGGATACTTTTTCACTTTTATTTCATAACGTCTTGGAAAGTATCAGGGCAAATAAAAGCATTTGTCAGGAACAACCAGGAAATGTCAGGAACTTTTTTTTATCAATTTGCTGTACTAACTCTGTAAAACTTTTAAACCAAAACTATGAACTTGAACCAAAAATTAGTCTTAGACTAAAGCTTTTTAAATATACCGCGCTTTAAATAATAATGTATAAAATCTATAGAAGAAATACGAATAGAGTAATTCCACGCCAAATCATCCAATGGGGGTAGCTGCCATGTCACGAAAAAAATCCAAATTTTGATAACATATATTAGTGTCCTTAGGAATACCAAATTAACAAATTTTAATTTTTAATGTCGCCTCCCGTATTTTACATGCCACTTTAAAAGTAAAAAAAAAAGAAGAAAATCAGTTGTGGCCTTATTTTTTTTTTATTTCTATTTTATTAAATCTTATGTAAAAACAAATTTGACGGAAGAAATCTTTAATATTGGTTGGATAACCCTATACAGAAAAAAAAATTAACCTCACTTTTTTGACATGGCAAAAATAGTTTTAAAAAAATAGTAAATTTTATGATTTTCTCGATTTTTAATAATTTACACCGGTGCGGAATATGGTCCATCAAAAAAAAGTCTATACGCACATTAAAGCTCAGTGGCTTGACTATCATACAAGGCAAAAGAAAAATTTCTGGGTCTATTGCTTTCAGAAAACTAAATTTTTTAAAATTGGAAAAACCGCAAAAACCTCAGAATTGGCAACTTTTGACTAAAAAAATTGTCATGTCTATCTGTCTATTAAAACTTAATAATGTATCGTCTAAATAAAAGTAAAATAAAAAATCTGGGTCTGTCATTTTAACATCAACTTTTAAGCTATTTGGTTAAAGCATGTAAAAATTCATATTTTTTTATTGAGTCGCAAAAGGAAAAAAATTATCTATAAAAATCATCGTTAGGGGATCTTATTTATAGCCACATACTGTTTTGTGTGAGATCCTAGTTTGTGGGTTCAAGTCCCATCTTCGTACACTTTCGGAAATTTTTTTTTAGTTTTAAGAATACATTTTTGGTGAGACACGGACATTAATTAGTTTGTTTCTTTGGTAAATGAAATGGTTCAGGTTTAACAGTGGCGTACGCAGGAGGGAGGAGGGTTGGAGGCCTAAAGATTGAATTTTTCTGAAAGAAGAAATAAATGGTTTTCCAGCCCCCTCTCCCAACCCCCTTGGAAAATTTTAAAGTACAAAACTAACGTGAAACGATTTGTTTTACATTAAAATCTCAAACAATCAACTGGACACCATTCTTTCACTCCTCTGGATGATTTAACTATAGATCCTAAATTTACTTCAAGCTCAGAAAAAAAATTTGTTCGGTTTCTGAAATTAGAGAACCCAACTTCTTTTCCGATTTTTTAAATATGACAGTAGGTAACTACTAAAAAAGTAAATAAACTTTAAAAAAATTTGTGTTGTGACCTTATGAAGAGAGTTTAGATCATAATTTATTGAACAGTGCTTATATAAATGAACTTTACCTTCTGATAAACCTTAATTTGCAGGGGCGGATCGGGGGAAAATATCATAATAAATATTTCACAAAACTATTTTGCATAGTGACCAGGAGGTGTATTCTATATGTCAAAACTGAGTAAAGTTTCAGATTTGGGGGGGGCATCCCCCCCCGTAGATCCACGCCTGTAATTTGTGATGCAGTTAATTTAACAGCACTAAAAATATTAAAATAACAAAAAAATGTGTAGTGACCTTAAGGATTACTGACCCAGATTTTTTATTCTTGTTTTTAAAAGTATATGATACAGTGAAAAATTTACCCTACTTGATAACCACCAGCACCCCGATAGACAGGGTCATTTTTGATTGAAGTTGAGGGATTTCCCAGACATTCTTAACTTCTTCGTGGAACTTCAAGGTAACGTCTACTTTTTAAATACGTTTTATACAAGGAAGATATAGTCCTTCAGTATAGCTTTCCAACAATGTATCAAAAATTTAAGAAAACATTACATTTATACCCCAAAAAAATAAGAAAAGTTCGAAAATTTCTGCGTTTTTTGGATATTCTCTAAATTGCTCTAATTAAGCCAGTATAAAAGATTTTTCTAAACATCACATTTTTTTGAAAATTACTTTTATGCATGTTTTTAAAATGATAGGTTAATTTTTTTTAGGTGCTGTTTACTATAAGCCATTTTTTTTCTTTAAAGTCCCATTTTGCCCGTTTTTAGACTTTTCAAATGCGTGTACAACAATTGGATTAAAAAATCTAAAATTGTGCAAAAGGGGTTAAGCATAAGCTGTTTCATTTAGTAAGCATGATTAAAGAAAAAAATTAAATGTCACGGCAACACTTTTTTTGTAAATTGGATTACTTGGCGTGGAATTGCTAAATATACATATATTTTTTATTTACCGGTTATTTGATTAATTTTCTCCCTAAATTACAATCGTGCCTAAAAATTGTCATTAGTTTCCATTCAAGCGCATTTCCTTTGAAAACAACATATCTTTATTTTCCTGTTTTGTAAAATTTTTACCAAAATATGAACATAAAGTCGTGTTGGTTTTTTAGGTATGGCTCTCATTCAAAATTGGAAAAAAATTTTGGACAAATTTTAGCGATCCATAAATACCAAAAAAGTCTTGCCGTAAACTTTTTAAAATATTCACTAAGGTGCTCCTCAGAACGACTTAAGAAATATCTGTATTTTGCATCTGCATATCATCTGCAAGTTGTCACATTTCTTCGATACCCTCACTTTAGGGCGTCAAATTCCTATGCAACAAACGCTAGATTTGCCTTGAACTGCCATTTTTGTTTTTTTACATTTCAGAACTGAACAAAATCCACATCAAACTAAGTTAAGAGCAAAAACAGAAAATTCTTTGAGCCACCAAACCAAACGTAAGAATGACTTGATCCGGCATTCATTGCGTTATAGAAGTCCAAATAAAATTAATTGGTTTGAATGCAACCAATGTGAGTACAAGGCCAATAAGAAGTCAAATTTAAAAAGACATCATTTACAACATAAAAGTACAAGTGAAATCAATTGGTTTAGATGTAACCAGTGTGACTACAAGGCCAAGCGGAAGTCTCAACTAAACTCACATTTGCTGCTGCATACAAATGCAGATAAAATTAATTGTCTGGAATGCAACCAATGTGACTACAAGACCATTAAGAAGACCTGTTTGACAAGACATCAGTTACAACATAAAAGTTTAAGCGAAATCAATTGGTTTCGATGCAACCAGTGTAACTACAAGGCGAAGCAGAAGTTCAATTTAAAAAAACATCAACTACAACATAAAAGTACAAGTGAAATCAATTGGTTTAGATGTAACCAGTGTGACTACAAGGCCAAGCAGAAGTCTCAACTAAAATCACATTTGCTGCTGCATACAAGTGCAGATAAAATCAATTGGTTTTTATGCAATCAATGTAACTACAAGGCGAAGCTGAAGTCCAATTTAAAAAAACATCAACTACAACATAAAAGTACAAGTGAAATCAATTGGTTTAGATGTAACCAGTGTGACTACAAGGTCAAGCAGAAGTCTCAACTAAAATCACATTTGCTGCTGCATACAAGTGCAGACAAAATCAATTGGTTTTTATGCAATCAGTGTGACTACAAGGCCAAGCGGAAGGCTCAACTAAAATTACATTTGCTACTGCATACAAGTGCAGATAAAATCAACTGGTTTATATGCGATCAGTGTGACTACAAGGCCAAGCGAAAGTCTCAGTTAAAAACACATTTGCTACTGCATACAAGTGCAGATAAAATTAATTGGTTTAAATGCAACCAATGTGACTACAAAGCGAAGCAGAAGTTCGATTTAAAAATACATCAGTTTCAACATCAAAGTTTAAGCGAAATTAATTGTCTGGAATGCAACCAATGTGACTACAAGACTATGAACAAGACCTGTTTGACAAGACATCAGCTACAACATAAAAGTTTAAGCGAAATCAATTGGTTTCGATGTAACCAGTGTGACTACAAGGCGAAGCAGAAGTTCAATTTAAAAAAACATCAACTACAACATAAAAGTACAAGTGAAATCAATTGGTTTAGATGTAACCAGTGTGACTACAAGGCCAAGCAGAAGTCTCAACTAAAATCACATTTGCTGCTGCATACAAGTGCAGATAAAATCAATTGGTTTTTATGCAATCAGTGTAACTACAAGGCGAAGCTGAAGTCCAATTTAAAAAAACATCAACTACAACATAAAAGTACAAGTGAAATCAATTGGTTTAGATGTAACCATTGTGACTACAAGGCCAAGCAGAAGTCTCAACTGAAATCACATTTGCTGCGGCATACAAGTGCAGACAAAATCAATTGGTTTTTATGCAATCAGTGTGACTACAAGGCCAAGCGGAAGGCTCAACTAAAATTACATTTGCTGCTACACATACAAGTGCAATTAGTTTAAATGCAATCAGTGTGACAAGAGGTTAATAAAAGGTCCAATTTAAAAACACATCAGTTACAACATAAAAGTGCGAACGAAAGTGATCGCTTTGAGCTACTGCTAGGAACAAAGGAAAACTATGGCGAAAAGTACGCATGGACAACATCTGGCAAAGTCTATGCACTTAAGGACGGGAAATCGTACAAAATTCAGTCGGAAGATGATTTAATTTAATTTATCTACTTAATCATATCGATGGCTTGGCGCGACGGCTTCGTGGAACAGGTCGAGCCACACTCACGCTGCCTCAGAAGGATTGGCGTTGCCAAAGTTTACTGATTTTATGGGACTGGTTAGAATTTAAGTTTAACTTTATTTTTCATCTTAATAAATTATTTTGCAATACGTATTATTGGGTATATACTTAATAGAGGTCTCGCTTAATACATTATCGCCATATCAATATGTAGGTATTTATTTTTACTAAAAGTATTTTTATTTTTTCATAAGATTCGTCCCCTTGCATTTTTATTAAAAGGTTTAGATTCGTGGGTTATAGGGGTAGATGTAGAGAAAACACTTTGGTTTTTGGCGACGTTTCGTGGACAATTTCCACTTTTTCAAGCCCTAGGAAACAAACACTTTATTAAAACTTTAAAATGGTCTACAATAAAACTAATAAAATATGTAGCATAAAACGTAGCAAAGAAATGTTTGTCACTAAATACTATATAATTACACAACAAACGAGAAAAAGTTAAAAGTATTAAACAAAAATTGTTTCTTAAAAAATTAACCAATTAAAGGTTATGTATAATTTGTTATTATTTATACCTGTTTGATTTTTCTATAATTGACTATCTATAAGGAGACTATTTACTTACTCAAATCTCTGTGTTACATCCAGGATGTCCGGAAGTTGGAGAACAAACATTTTAAAAATGCCATAGTATCTCATAAAAAAATATTTTTGTTTTTTAAAATAAATATATAGGAGGCAACAACAACAACTTGATAAATTTGCCTCCTATATATTTATTTTAAAAAACAAAAATATTTTTTTATGAGATACTATGGCATTTTTAAAATGTTTGTTCTCCAACTTCCGGACATCCTGGATGTAACACAGAGATTTGAGTAAGTAAATAGTCTCCTTATAGATAGTCAATTATAGAAAAATCAAACAGGTATAAATAATAACAAATTATACATAACCTTTAATTGGTTAATTTTTTAAGAAACAATTTTTGTTTAATACTTTTAACTTTTTCTCGTTTGTTGTGTAATTATATAGTATTTAGTGACAAACATTTCTTTGCTACGTTTTATGCTACATATTTTATTAGTTTTATTGTAGACCATTTTAAAGTTTTAATAAAGTGTTTGTTTCCTAGGGCTTGAAAAAGTGGAAATTGTCCACGAAACGTCGCCAAAAACCAAAGTGTTTTCTCTACATCTACCCCTATAACCCACGAATCTAAACCTTTTAGTATTTTTATTTTTTTCTATTAAAATAACAGCAGCAGGTGTATGCGCTTTTTTAGCTGTTTTTATTAATATTTAATAATATGATGCTTCTTTCACTAAACGGAGAGCTATTCTAGGTACCTCTTTTAACTTTAGGACTCAACGATATACTTATAAGACATAATGAGAAACCAGTTGATTACTTTCGCGGACTTTAAATCTAGGTCTAGGTTAATTTTATTTTTATTGTGAACGTCCAAATAGAAAGGGGTGTGAAACTAGCAGCCAGTTGCCCGCAGCCAAAGTGTGAAGTTAGCAGCCAGTTTCCCGCAGCCAAATTGTGAAGTTAGCAGCCAGTTTCCCGCAGCCAAATTATAAAATTGGCAGCTATACTATAATGCTAGCAGTCAATTCTTCACGCTGCCTAAGAGCAATTTACTCTAATTATTCTGTAAGCCTTCATTGTGTTTTAATGAAAATCTTTAAAAAACATACTTTATCGAAAAAGTTACGCAATCAAACTTTGTCGGTACAATGGGGCCGTCATAAGAAATCAAAAGTCCAAGCCGCATCTTAATGCATGCTGCTCAATATGGAGAAATGGATAATATTATGAAAATTAAAAAAAAATTCAAAAATCACACTTAGCGACGGAGTTACGCTACCTACAACGGGGCAATCATAAGAAATCAGCTGTCCAAGCCGCATCTCCTTGCGCGCCGTTTAACATGGAGAAATGGATAATAGTATGGAAATTAGAAAAAAATTCAAAAATCACACTTAGCGACAGAGTTACGCGATCAAACTTTGTCGGTGCATTGAAGCCATCATAAGAAATCAGCTGTCCAAGCCGCATCTCCTTGCGCGCCGTTTAACATGGAGAAATGGATAATAGTATGGAAATTAGAAAAAAATTCAAAAATCACACTTAGCGACAGAGTTACGCAATAAAACATTGTCGGTGCATTGAAGCCATCATAAGAAATCAGCTGTCCAAGCCGCATCTCCTTGCGCGCCGTGTAACATGGAAAAATGGATAATAGTATGGAAATTAGAAAAAAATTCAAAAATCACACTTAGCGACAGAGTTACGCGATCAAACTTTGTTGGTACATTGAAGCCATCATAAGAAATCATCTGTCCAAGCCGCATCTCCTTGCGCGCCGTGTAACATGGAAAAATGGATAATAGTATGGAAATTAGAAAAAAATTCAAAAATCACACTTAGCGACAGAGTTACGCGATCAAACTTTGTCGGTGCATTGAAGCCATCATAAGAAATCAGCTGTCCAAGCCGCATCTCCTTGCGCGCCGTTTAACATGGAGAAATGGATAATAGTATGGAAATTAGAAAAAAATTCAAAAATCACACTTAGCGACAGAGTTACGCAATAAAACATTGTCGGTGCATTGAAGCCATCATAAGAAATCAGCTGTCCAAGCCGCATCTCCTTGCGCGCCGTTTAACATGGAGAAATGGATAATAGTATGGAAATTAGAAAAAAATTCAAAAATCACACTTAGCGACAGAGTTACGCAATAAAACATTGTCGGTGCATTGAAGCCATCATAAGAAATCAGCTGTCCAAGCCGCATCTCCTTGCGCGCCGTTTAACATGGAGAAATGGATAATAGTATGGAAATTAGAAAAAAATTCAAAAATCACACTTAGCGACAGAGTTACGCGATCAAGCTTTGTTGGTACATTGAAGCCATCATAAGAAATCAGCTGTCCAAGCCCCGTCTCCTTGCGCGCCGTTTAACATGGAGAAATGGATAATAGTATGGAAATTAGAAAAAAATTCAAAAATCACACTTAGCGACAGAGTTACGCGATCAAACTATGTCGGTACATTGAAGCCATCATAAGAAATCAGCTGTCCAAGCTGCATCTCCTTGCGCGCCGTTTAACATGGAGAAATGGATAATAGTATGAAAATTAGAAAAAAATTCAAAAGTCACACTTAGCGACAGAGTTACACGATCAAGCTTTATCGGTACAACGGGGCAATCATAAGAAATCAGCTGTCCAAGCCGCATCTCCTTGCGCGCCGTTTAACATGGAGAAATGGATGATAGTATAGAAATTAGAAAAAAATTCAAAAGTCACACTTAGCGACAGAGTTACGCAATCAAACTTTGTCGGTGCATTGAAGCCATCATAAGAAATCAGCTGTCCAAGCCGCATCTCCTTGCGCGCCGTTTAGCATGGAGAAATGGATAATAGTATAAAAATTAGAAAAAAATTCAATTGCCCCGTTGTACCGATAAAGTTTAATCGCGTAACTCTGTCGCTAAGTGGGATTTTTGATTTTTTTTCTAATTTTTATACTATTATCCATTTCTCCATGCTAAACGGCGCGCAAGGAGATGCGGCTTGGACAGCTGATTTCTTATGATGGCTTCAATGTACCAACAAAGTTTGATCGCGTAACTCTGTCGCTAAGTGTGATTTTTGAATTTTTTTCTAATTTCCATACTGTTATCCATTTCTCCATGTTAGATGGCGCGCAAGGAGATGCGGCTTGGATAGCTGATTTCTTATAATGGCTTCATTGTACCAACAAAGTTTGATCGCGTAACTCTGTCGCTAAGTGTGATTTTTGAATTTTCTTCTAATTTCCATACTATTATCCATTTCTCCATGTTAAACGGCGCGCAAGGAGATGGGGCTTGGACAGCTGATTTCTTATGATGGCTTCAATGTACCGACAAAGTTTGATCGCGTAACTCTGTCGCTAAGTGTGATTTTTGATTTTTTTCTAATTTCCATACTATTATCCATTTCTCCATGTTAGACGGCGCGCAAAGAGATGCGGCTTGGACCGCTGATTTCTTATGATTGCCCCGTTGTACCGATAAAGCTTGATCGCGTAACTCAGTCGCTAAGTGTGACTTTTGAATTTTTTTCTAATTTCCATACTATTATCCATTTCTCCATGTTAAACGGCGCGCAAGGGGTTGCGGCTTGGACCTCTGATTTCTTATGATTGCCCCGTTCTACCGATAAAGTTTGATCGCGTAACTCTGTCGCTAAGTGTGACTTTTGAATTTTTTTCTAATTTCCATACTATTATCCATTTCTCCATGTTATACGGCGCACAAGGAGATGCGGCTTGGACAGCTGATTTCTTATGATGGCTTCAATGTACCGACAAAGTTTGATTGCGTAACTCTGTCGCTAAGTGTGACTTTTAAATTTTTTTCTAATTTCCATACTATTATCCATTTCTCCATGTTAGACGGCGCGCAAGGAGATGCGGCTTGGACCGCTGATTTCTTATGATTGCCCCATTGTACCGATAAAGCTTGATCGCGTAACTCAGTCGCTAAGTGTGACTTTTGAATTTTTTTCTAATTTCCATACTATTATCCATTTCTCCATGTTAGACGGCGCGCAAGGAGATGCGGCTTGGACAGCTGATTTACTATGATGGCTTCAATGTACCAACGAAGTTTGATCGCGTAACTCTGTCGCTAAGTGTGATTTTTGAATTTTTTTCTAATTTCCATACTATTATCCATTTCTCCATGTTAAACGGCGTGCAAGGAGATGCGGCTTGGACAGCTGATTTCTTATGATGGCTTCAATGCACCGACAAAGTTTGATCGCGTAACTCTGTCGCTAGGTGTGATTTTTGAATTTTTTTCTAATTTCCATACTATTATTCATTTCTCCATGTTAAACGGCGCGCAAGGAGATGCGGCTTGGACAGCTAATTTATTATGATAGCTTCAATGTACCGACAAAGTTTGATCGCGTAACTCTGTCGCTAAGTGTGATTTTTGAATTTTTTTCTAATTTCCATACTATTATCCATTTCTCCATGTTAAACGGCGCGCAAGGAGATGCGGCTTGGACAGCTGATTTCTTATGATGGCTTCATTGTACCGACAAAATTTGATCGCGTAACTCTGTCGCTAAGTGTGATTTTTGATTTTTTTTCTAATTTCCATACTATTATCCATTTCTCCATGCTAAACGGCGCGCAAGGAGATGCGGCTTGGACAGCTGATTTCTTATGATGGCCTTAATGTACCGACAAAGTTTGATCGCGTAACTCTGTCGCTAAGTGTGATTTTTGATTTTTTTTCTAATTTCCATACTATTATCCATTTCTCCATGTTAAACGGCGCGCAAGGAGATGCGTCTTGGACCGCTGATTTCTTATGATGGCCCCGTTGTACCGATAAAGCTTGATCGCGTAACTCTGTCGCTAAGTGTGATTTTTGAATTTTTTTCTAATTTCCATACTATTATCCATTTTTCCATGTTAAACGGCGCGCAAAGAGATGCGGCTTGGACAGCTGATTTCTTATGATGGCTTCAATGTACCGACAAAGTTTGATCGCGTAACTCTGGCGCTAGGTGTGATGTTTTATTATTTTTTTATTTTCATACTATTATCAATTTCTCCATATTGAGCGGCATGCTACGAGATGCGGCTTGGACTTTTGATTTCTTATGATGGCCCCATTGTACTGCCAAAGTTTAACGTAACTTTTTCAACAAAGTATGTTTTTTAAAGATTCATTCATTAAAACACAATGAAGCCGTACAGAACAATAATTAGAGTAAATAGCCCTTAGGCAGCTTGAAGAATTGACTGCTAGCTTTACATTTGGCTGCTGCCTTTGGCTGCTAAATTCACACTTTGGCTGCGGGAAACTGGCTGCTAACTTCACACTTTGGCTGCGGGCAACTGGCTGCTAACTTCACACTTTGGCTGCGGGCAACTGGCTGCTAGTTTCACGCGGATCAAATAGAAACATGCTAACAAGGTCACCAATTTATTACATGTGCAAAATATTTAACAACATTGCAGGTAATATTGATATGATTCTCAGATTCTCTAGGGAGTATAAAAAACAAAATACTCAAACACTAGTTTTAAGATTTATTAAGATTTCATAATTTAATATATAGGTACCAGTTTTAATTTTAATATAGATATTGAAGTACTGGTTGATGTATAAATTTATGGCAGTAAAGAGCAAATCTGGGATAACTTTTAGCCAATTGAAATTTATAGAGCTAGGAACTGGAGCATAAAATTTATAACTGTTTTTCAAAATTTTATATTTGTACTATTTGTATGATTAGTATTTTTATGATTTGTATTTTTCAATTTTAACTTGGCTTTGTCTGTGCCTGGTCCGCTCAAGTCTTGATGATTTAGTGGGCCAGGCATTGATATATTATTGTCATGATTGTTTTTCCTGTAAGTGGTTTTTTTGTTAACTGTTGGAAATAAAGAACTATTTATTTATTTATTTATTTATTTGATCTATTATCAGAATCTTTAACTCAAACTGATTAAAATATCGTGGATGTATCCGAAACAAGTCTTACGATACCTCCGATTTTGCCGTTAATATTAATGAATTTAAAATTATGCGCTCATATATGTCATTTTGGGGTGGAGGGGTTGCTTTCTATTACAAAGTTTTAAAAAATAGATGTTCATAATTGCGAAAATAATGCGGCTCTTAAACAACTATGGTTCAGCACTAAGTTAAATGGAATAAAAGTATGTTTGGGTGGTGTCTACCGGGCCCCAGTGTAAATTTCACATTTCTTAATACATTGGAAAATGTGTTTAGCTTCCTAATAATGCAATTTGATTTTTTGGTATTTGGAGGACACTGTAATATGGATCTTTTAGCTAATCAAAACACCGCAACTCAACTTATCAGTTGCATGGATCATTTTGGGCTTGAGCAACAGGTGCCTGAGCCTGCCAGGGTCACTGAAAACTCTAGGACCCTAATTGATATATTGGTTGTGTCTGATTCTAGGTTGTGTAGGGACCTAGAGGTTCTTGAAATGAATGATATCTCAGACCGTCATTCTATATCAAACTACTACTACTATGTTGCTTTAGAACTTTTTTCTACGTTGTCCAACGCCTATTCATCTTCTGTCAGGTTTTTTTTGACTTATTGATATTTGGATTGACTGTTGCCATTCTAGTTTAGGACGTCCTCTTTTTCTGCCATTCTAGGACCTGCTTTGGTAATCTTTCGTCGTTCATCCGTTGTACATGGTCGTACCATATCAGTTGTCTTTTAGTGTTGTCATCCGTTATGCTTCCCTCCATTTGGACACTTTCCGTTTTTGTTTAGTATTTTTCTGTAACGCGACAAATCTCTATTCCATACAACAGCGTGCTTTTCGCCATTGTTTCATATATGTTAAATTTTACATTCTTTTTATCTCGCTGCTCCATAAAATACTGTTAAGACATCCAATAACCTTTTTTGCTTTTACTATTCTTTTTTCCAGTTCTTTACAGTGTGTTCCTGTCCTATCAAATGTGACACCCAATTATACATACTCATTGCATGGAGATATTACTTGTCCATTGTCTAGTTCTAACTCACTGGATTCATTTCCAATACATAAGTACTGTGTCTTGTCCACGTTCACTGTTAATCCCCACTTTTGGTATTCTTCCATTAACTTTCTTATCATATGTCTTCTTTATCATTAGCTACAATTACTTGGTCGTCAGCAAACTGTAGTGTGTATATGGTAAATCGGTCGTTAAGTTGTATTCTTATGCCGTGCACTTTACGTTTCCAGTTTTTTAGAGCTACTGTGATATATATTTTAAAAAGAGTTGGAGAGATACAACATCCCTGTCTTAAGCCTTTTGTTACCAGGAATTCTTTTGAAAGTCGATTCCCAATTTTGATTTTAGATTTTGACCCTTTGTATAGTTCTTTTATCGCTTTCACACTGTCCATAGTTTTTCTACTAGAACGGTATCATATGCTTTTTGGAGGTCCACCAAGGTAACATGAGTCTCTATATTTCTGGAGCTCCTTTTCTCAATTACTTGTTTAAGACAAAAAACATTATCACTACAAGATCTGCCTGCACGAAACCCACTTTGCCCTTCTCCTTGTTCATGAAAATCATTCTCTATTAGATCTCTAAGAATCCCAGCGCACAATCTACTTAGAGTACGGGTTACTGAAATTTCTCTGTAATTCTTGCAATCCAGCTTGTTTCCTTTTTGATTTGTTGAGGTTATGAATGCAATTTTCCAATCATCAGGTACTGGATGTCCGTTTATGCATTAATTGATAATATATGTGAGAGTTTCTAGTAGTTTTCAGCGTATATATTCTCCAGGTCCGCCAGTCCGGATTTAAGCTTTTTAATACTATTCTTTATAATTTATTTTTCTAGTCGGAGAGTCCAACAGATATTCAGGTCTCGTTTCTCTTGTAGTATTTTGTCCATTGTTCTGGTTTGATGATCGGGATGTTTGCTTTTTCTTTTGTTGGGTTTTTACCGTAGAAATGAATTTCCATGCTTCAAAACTCTGCCTGTGGCATTTGCACTCGAACATTTCATTTTTGTCTGTGCGTATCAAATTTCTTTTCGTATTGTTATTTCTATTATCTTGAACTCTGACTGTGGCATTTGCACTCGAACATTTCATTTTTTTTCTGTGCGTATCAAATTTCTTTTCGTATTGTTATTTCTATTATCTTGGTATCCAGCAGCTTCTTTGCTTGCTTCCTTCAAGCTTTTTATTATGTTTGTATATATCTCTTCAAATGAATGTTCTGTGTTTATTAATTTTTCATCTAATCGTTTCTGATACGATACACTCTTTGCGTAGTTTCGATTTCTAGACTTCTAAAGTTGTAATTTTGATTGTCTACGATGCATTCTAGATTTTTATTTTTTCCAATACTTTCGTCCCTTTTTCTTTTTATTCAAGGGAATAATATTTATGCTTTTACCAGTGCTCGCACATCATACCACCTTAATTCCGAGTGTTGTCCACCTATAGCATAATCAATGATTGATTTAAGATTTCTTGTTGGCTGAATCCAGGTATATCGATGAATATCCTTAAAAAAAACATTATTTATTTTTAGGTTGTGGGTTTCACACAATTACTCAAGCCATTATCATTTGTTACTTTTTCTCCCAATGGTCCTACGACTTTGGGTTTGTCTACCAGTTCGATTATTAAAATTGCCAAGCGTAATTATTTCCCTGGTATTACCGATTATGGTGATTAGTAGAGTAAATTTGTAGGGTATTTCAAGAACAAGCTGCAAAAAGGGTATATTTTTGTATATTTGGCATAGTGGAGCTAAATTTTCAATCGAGGATCCCTTATTTTCCGGCATCAGAATCCAAGATGGCGGCTGCCAAAGTTAAGGAAAGAAATGAATTCTCTGTTTTAAGAGAAATTAAATTAATTTTGATAAATTTACTTTAAGTGGGACCCACTTAATTCAAAAATGTAAAAAAAATTACACCTGTCACTTTAAAACAAAATGGCGGGTATATTTTAAAAAATGGTTTTTCTTCGATATTTTCTTGAATTTTTACGCCATATTTGTTTAATACCTTATATTAAAGCCACTGACCAACTCTTTAAACCTACCGAAAAAAAACTTATAAGTTTCCCAGCCGACACAAAGATGGCGGTTAATATGTCAAAAATAAAAGAGACCTTTTGCAATCTATCAAAATTACCGGAGGTAGCTCTTAAGTAAAATATGGTCAATTCAATCAAATCACCCGGCACGTAACATATGTCAACTTTTTTAACATTTTTAAAATATCTGTGTTTTGGTTAACGAGATGTCTTGTTTTTTTTAATTTTTTTTGTTAAAATTCGAAAAAATAAACAAAAATGTTTTTTTTTACTTTTTCGGCCGCCATTTTTAAAAAATAAATATATTATATTCTTTTTGTACATTACAATTTAAAACTAATTAATCTTAATATAAAACTACATATCTTGGTAAAAAAATTACCAAACCAAAAAGATACTGTTCTATTTATATTTTGAACACCGCCATCTTGGATAATAACAGACATATGTCATTTATTATCAAATATTTAAAATCGGCGACCCCCATTTAGTATAAATCGATATATTACACGGCAATACTAGTTGTGTCAAACAAGAACAAAAAAATAACTTTTTTATCTGAACTTCGGCCGCCATCTTAAAATGTTAAATGTCAAATTGTAACTTTTTATGAGTTTTTACATAATTTTATTTGGTCTACAGGTTGAAAAGGTCTGTTTTATTTTTGACAAATTAAGCGCCATCTTTGTGTCGGCTGGGAAACTTATCATTTCTTTTAAGCATGTTTAAAGAGCTGGTCAGTAGCTTTAATATGAGGTATTAAAAGTAAATATCGCACAAAATATACAGAAAATATCAAAGAGAAACTATTTTTTTAAAATATAGCCGCCATTTTGTTTTGCAGTGACAGGTGTAATTTGTTTTACATTTTTAAATTGAGTAGGTCCCACGTAAAGTAAATTTATAAAAATTAATTTAATTTCTCCTAAAACAAGGAAATCATTTGTTTTTCTTAACTTTTGCAGCCGCCATCTTGGATTGTGAGGCCGGAAAATCGGGGATCCTCGAATGAAAATTTAGCTTTTCGGTTTAGGTACTACTATGCCAAATATAAAAAAATATACCCTTTTTGCAGCTTTATTTTACAAATTTACTATACTAGATAGTACCACTAAGTTGGTCAAAGAACATTTGTTTTCTAGCTACTCTTTCGTCATATGATGCATTTTGTATCACGCAAAACTTAAATTTAACAAAGAAACGCCCCACTATTTTAGGACGTAGAGATTTGTCAAATTTAACAATTATTGGGACCAGTTGTTTACATTTACAGATATCGACGAAATTTTATAAATATAAACTTATTTTAATACTGTCATTCAACTCTTTGACCTTTATGCGCCGAACCAGATAAAAAAAGCATCAATTTCTTGATACTAAATTTAAAAATAACCCTAAAGAATTTTCAAAATTTATTAAATGGTTAAATATTCACGGTTATTCAACTGATAATAGCAACCTTGACATTAGTTCAGAGGAATTTATTTAGCTTTTACCTCTATGCCTACCAATAATATAGACCAAGAATTCATAAACAATAAGTATGTTAATAGGCGTCACTAGGGCCGTACTCTTCTTGTGAAGAGGCAAGACACTATTGTCAATTAAATCAGGTGCGCAGGGGGTATAGGAATAAAAACACATACTGTACTCGGCGGAGGATTTTCGCTTTATCAGTATATTGCCAGCTTTCTCTAAAATCGAAAAAATAGTTGCTCGGCAGCTGACAGTATACCTGGAGGGCAAAATATCCTTCCGCCTTCTCACTCCGGCTTCCGTCAGGCGCATAGCACGACCATCGCCTTACTAAAAGTTTCTGATGACATCAGTCAAGTTTCTGTGGACTACAGCAAGGCATTTGGTACCTTGGACTTTATGTAAAATTAACATTGCCTACTTCGAGAAACGCTAAAGAGCTGAGATTTGGAATTATGTACCTACAGTACATAGATATACAGTTATAACAAATAAATAAAAAATAATATCAATATCTATATATATATATATATATATATATATATATATATATATATATATATATATATATATATATATATATATATATATATATTTATCGGTTTCACAAGGTTCTACGTCTTCCGATACCCAATCTCCACTCGTTTCTGTTTGCCCATAATTCATCATCTAGGCCTCTTATTCTTATTTCACTATCTATTCCTTCTCTCCAGCTTCTCCTTGGTCTTCCTCGTTTTCTTCGGCCAGTTGGTTTCCATTGTAATATTTGTTTAGGTAGTCTTCCATCATCCATTCTTTGTACATGTCCGTACCACACCAGTTGTTTTGTTCTTATATCATCCACTAGAGTACGTTCACCCACTGTCATAATTTCTCTTATTCTTTGATTGGTAACTCTTTCTCTTTTTGATTTCCCTGCTGCTCTTCTCCAATAGTCCATCTCCGTAGCGGAAAGCATTTTTTCTGTTCTATCTTTGATTGGCCATACTTCTGAGCCGTATGTAATAATACTTTTTACAATGGTGTTATATATAAGCTTTTTGTTATGTTTTGATATACTTTGGTCCCAAATTATTCCATTTAATAAAGTTATTGCTTTTCTTCCTTGTACGTTTCTATCTTTTATATCTTTGTCTAGTGTTCCGTCAGCTGTAATTTTTAGACCCAAGTATTTATACTCATCACAGGACTGAATTCGCTGCCCAGTATTTAAGATTAGATCCTGTTTCGTTCCACCAATACACATATACTCTGTCTTATTGATATTAACCTCTAGTCCCCACTTATTGTACTCTTCTATTAGTTTTCGTGTCATATATTCGAGGTCGTCATAATCCTGAGCCACCACTATCTGATCATCGGCGAAACATAAAGTATACAAGGTGGTTTCATTCAACGGAATTCCCATGTTTTGGCATTTTCTCTTCCAGACTTTAAGGACCTGTTCCAAATATATCTTGAAGAGCGTAGGCGAGATACAGCAACCTTGTTTAAGACCTTTATTTACTTGAAAGCCTTTGGTTAGTTTTGCTTTTATTTTAACTTTTGCCTTACTATTGCGGTATAACTCTTTGATGGCCTTAATTAGTTGTACACTTATGTTTGTCTTTTCCAACGCTTTCCAAAGTAGATTTAGTGGTATACTATCATATGCCTTCTGCAAATCTACGTAAAGCAGATGGAGCTCTTGTCCGTATGCCATTTTCTTTTCAATAACTTGGGTTATACAAAAGAGATGATCTGAAGTCGATCTACCCGCCCTGAAACCAGCTTGTTCTTCTGCCTCCATATCTTTATATTCGCTCTTCACTTTATTTCTTATTATTTTGCCATATATTCTGCTTAGCGTACTAGTTACAGATATACCTCTATAATTGTCACATATATCTTTCCTTCCTTTTTTGTGTATTGTGGATATATATGACGTTTTCCACTCAGTTGGTACTACAGCTCCATTTAAATATCTTTGGAAAAGATTCCGTAATCTACAAAACAATTCTTCAGTGCCATATTTAATAAGTTCAGCTGGGATATTTCCGGGTCCGGCAGATTTACCGCTTTTTAAGGTTTTGCACACGTTTTTGACCTCAGATATTGTGAGGGGTACTGGAGATCCCATCGTTCTAATGATATTGTCTCTTTCGTCTTCCTTGAATTCTGCTCTATCTTCAGTTAAAAGTTTTTTAAAATGCTCATCCCATTCTTTGTCTGGTATTGGTGAAATAATATATCTGCATGTTTCTTTTTTGATCGATCTTATAGTTTTCCAGCTTTCGGTACTTCTCCTACCTCCTAAGTAAGAATCTATTTTCTGGCACTTTTGCATCCATGATTGATTCTTCTTATCACTGATCATTCTTCTCACCTTTGATTGCGCGATTTTGTATTCTTCTCTGCTTCTATCTGTCTTTTGGGATAAGCACGTGTGATATAATTTCCTTTTTTCCTCTATTTCATTTTCAATCTCAGCATCCC
Organism: Aspidapion aeneum; assembly: GCA_963576565.1. NCBI lineage: Eukaryota > Metazoa > Arthropoda > Insecta > Coleoptera > Brentidae > Aspidapion > Aspidapion aeneum. The sequence goes on from OY755048.1 coordinate 50,229,114, forward strand.
ACCAGTATGGTTTTGTTCTTTTAGGAGTTTCTTCCACTAATCCTAGTGCTTCTTTTGCAGCTTGATGGATGCTTAATGTGATACATTCGTATTCCTCATCTGAACTTGAATTAAGTTTTTCGTTCAGTCTCTTTTTGTATAAGTTTTTTACGCTGTCATGTTCTAGGCTTAGTAGATTATATTGACAGTGATCAATTTCCTCATTCACTGTATCATCAAGATTTTGTTGATGGAGGCTTCGGCCTTGATAAGGAAAGATAATTTTGGTCTCCAGAAAATAGTGATCACTTCCGCATGTTGATCCACGCTTTGTTCTGACATCTTGAATTTTTAGTTTTGTCTTTTGTTTAGTGATAAGATAATCAATGACGGATTTCAGGTTTTGTGAGGGTTTGGTCCAGGTATATTTGTGTATTTTCTTATGTTGGAAAAAACCGTTTTGGATTTTTAGGTCTAATTGCTCACATACTGTGATAAGCCGGTTTCCATTGTCATTAACAACATCTTCTCCATATTGGCCAACTGTCAGATCATTTACTCTGTTACCTGTTCTACTATTTAAATCTCCCAATATTACAATTTCTCTAGATGTACTTACTGCTGATATTTCATTGTGGATTTCTTCAAAAAAATTGTCTTTCACGGCTACATTTGCATCGTCATTATACGCATAGATTCCAAAAATCGTAAGTCTCATTCCTTTTATTGTTATATTCATTCTTATTAGCCGTTCATTTACTGCTTCCCAGTTGGTGATATATTTTCTAAATCTTTTGTTGACCAAAATAGATACTCCTTGTTGCGCATGTTTTTCTTTTGCCACTCCGCTATAGAAATGGTCATACTGTCCTAGGTTTTCAGATCCTTTTCCTTTCTTCTTCGTTTCTGTTAGTACAGCAAGGTCAACCTTCATTCTGCTGCACTCATGGACTATATCATTCACTTTTCGACTCATTCCTTGTACGTTCCATGTACCAAAAATCATATTCCTGTTTCTTTGCTTGGTTCGTCTTAGGTTTTTCATTTCTTTCCGAGGCGTTTGATTGGGTTTTTTAACAGTGTACGTTTTTTCCGGGTATCAGAGAGTTAGTCTAATGCCCCAACCCCCAACCTGGAGGACCAGGTGATTTTTGATCGAGGTTTTCTTCCCCTAGCCTTTGACGATTCCAACGCCGGTACTACAAGGCAGCATCTTCTTCTTTTATACTATCCCTAAAAGAAAGGGTTGCCACCTGCGCTATGATCACCGTACCGAGGTCTATCCTCTCCGCCTTTCATACCGATGTGGTCTTCTCCCGTAACCCTGGGAATGGGACCCTAAACAGGTGCTAACTCTCCGGGTCAGAGAGTACCTGGAATCTACGGAGGGCAGGGGTCGATTCATTTCCCCTGATAGACATCTGACGAGGTCTACCCCGTACCCATCAATATCTAACGAGTCCAAAACAATTAGCCCTACCCCCTCGCACAACTAGTAAGAGCCCCTTTCCCTCAACTCAAAAAGCAAAGAAAATAAAAAAATAACCCTCTTCCATCCACTTTCCATTACAAGATTTAATTTGTATAAAATGAATATAAATAAGCAAAAAACTAATGAGCAAAATTTTAATCCAATTTGTTAATATAAAAATGGATGTAGGTAATCATACAAAAACAATTCCTGTCCTGTCCTGTTAGAGTTGCAATTGTACACAATTTTACCAATACCTCTATTACCAATGCAGAAATAAGTAAAAACATTAATTTTTAAAAGGAAAATTAAAAAAGGTAAAAGGCGATCGAGAATAGGCATCGTGAAAGTCAGTTTTGAACATTCTTTCACAAATTTACTACTTAAAAAAACTCAACATTATCCAAATTCTTTAAAAAAATTGTGAAATCATACCAAAAACTTTTGATGTAAAAAAGGCCAAGTCCGCCAAAATGGCTCATAGTTTTTCAATATAAATTTCAAAACGAAAGGTTCTCACTAATTTGGAAATGTTTATTTAAACTTTACTACTAAATTGCATGTAAAAACCATATCTTTATATCTCATTTTTTACACGACCATCCCTGCTTTGAATGCATAAAATTCGAAATGGCGGACATGGGCGGACAGTTTTGCTGTACGACATGATTCGCATAAGGCTAAATTTTATGTCTATTAAAAAAATATAGCTTGACGAAACCAGACAAGCAACTAGTACATAGCAAGTATAGTAGGAAGCGTAAACTTTTTAAAATATTCGCTTAGGTCTGGATATTTTTATATTCTGTGTTTTTCATATGCATATCATCTGCAAGTTGTCATATTCCTTCGATACTCTATCCTCACTTTTATCAGAGCAACTATTGTTTAAGGACATCAAATTCAAGCTGCTATGCGCTACCCTGTATAAACCCTGTGGCAAATAGACATAGAACGCGTTACGATGTTTCCAACAAATGCTGGATTTGCCTTAAACTGCCATTTTTGTTTTTACATTTCAGAACTGGACAAAATCCACACCAAACCAAGTTAAAAGCAAAAAAAGAAAATTTTTTGGACCACCAAGCCAAACGTAAGAATGACTTGATCCGACATTCGTTGGGATGCAACCAATGTGACTACAAGACGAAGCGGAAGTTCAATTTAAAAAAACATCAACTACAACATAAAAGTACAAGTGAAATCAATTGGTTTAGATGTAACCAGTGTGACTACAAGGCCAAGCAGAAGTCTCAACTAAAATCACATTTGCTGCTGCATACAAGTGCAGATAAAATCAATTGGTTTTTATGCAATCAGTGTAACTACAAGGCGAAGCTGAAGTCCAATTTAAAAAAACATCAACTACAACATAAAAGTACAAGTGAAATCAATTGGTTTAGTTGTAACCACTGTGACTACAAGGCCAAGCAGAAGCCTCACCTAAAATCACATTTGCTGCTGCATACAAGTGCAGATAAAATCAATTGGTTTATATGCAATCAGTGTGACTACAAGGCTAATAAGATGTCCAGTTTAAAAAATCATCAGTTACAGCATAAAAGTACAAGTGAAATCAATTGGTTTATATGTAACCAATGTGACTATAAGGCCAAGCGGAAGGCTAAACTAAAATTCCATTTGCTTTTGCATACAAATCCACATAAAATCAATTGGTTGAAATGCCATCATTGCAATTACCAAACCAAACGTAGGGGCGACATGATCATGCATTTGTTGCGTCATAGAAGTCCAGATAAAATTAATTGGTTTGGATGCAACCAATGTGACTACAAGACGAAGAGGAAGTCCACTTTAAAAACACATCAGTTACAACATAAAAGTACAAGTGAAATCAATTGGTTTAGATGTGACCAGTGTGACTACAAGGCCAAGCAGAAGTCGCAACTAAAATCACATTTGCTGCTACATACAAGTGCAGATAAAATCAATTGGTTTATATGCAATCAGTGTGACTACAAGGCTAATAATATGTCCAGTTTAAAAAAACATCAGTTACAGCATAAAAGTACAAGTGAAATCAATTGGTTTAGTTGTAACCAGTGTGACTACAAGGCCAAGCGGAAGTCTCAACTAAAATCACATTGGATGCTGCATACAAGTGCAGATAAAATCAATTGGTTTAAATGCAATCAGTGTGACTACAAAGCTAATAAGAAGTCCAATTTAAAAACACATCAGTTACAGCATCAGTTACGACCACATAAAAGTGCAAATGAAATTGATCGCTTTGAGCTACTACTAAGAGCAAAGGAAAAGTATGGCGAAAAGTCCGCATGGACAACATCTGGCAAAGTCTATGCACTTAAGGACGGAAAAACGTACAAAATTCAGTCGGAAGATGATTTAATTTAATTTAATGGATGATAATAAATTATTTTGCAATACATATTATTAGACGATATGTATTGAGTATATACTTATTAGAGGTCTCACACGCTTAATACAGTAACACAGAATATGACTATATTATATAATTATCGCCATATCCATATTTAGGTATTTATTTTGACCAAAACTATTTTCCTATTTTTTGCATTTTCTTTGTTGTAGTTATTATTATTTATTTAATTTTATTCTTCTTTCTATTAAAATAACAGCAGCAGGTGTGTGCGTTTGTGTTTTTATCTATCTTTACATTGCGTGCTACGGTGAAATTATGATTTAATTTAACGTATCTACTTAACCATATCGATGGCTTGACGTGACGGCTCCGTCGAACAGGTCGAGCCACACTCATGCTGCCTTAGAAGGATTGGCGTTGCCAAAGTTTACTGATTATATGGGACTGGTTAGAATTTAATTTTGATTATTTTTGTAGTATTATAATTGGTATTTTCTTTCATCATAATAAATTATTTTGCAATACGTTATTAGACGATATTTATTGGGTATATATTTAATAGAAGTATCACATGCTTAATACAGTAATATAGAATATGACTATATTATATACTTATCGCCATATTGATATGTAGTTATTTATTTTACTAAAACTGTTTTTATTTTTTGCTTTCTGTTGTAGTTATTCAATTTTATTCATCTTTCTATTAAAAAAACAGCAGTAGGTGTGTGCGCTTTATTATTTATCTTTATTAATATTTAATAATATGATGCTCCTTTTATTAAACGGAGAGATATTCTATTTAAAACGATACTGTAACTAACTACCTATTTTAACTTTAAGACTTAAGATAATACATAATGAGGTTGATTAATTTCGCACAATTTAATACTAGGTCTCTGTCATCGTATTTTGATCTATTTTCAGAATTTTTAACTCAAATAAATAGATTATGAAATTGTTGGTCTCCCCAAAACATGGTTCGGTTCGGTTCGAGCTGACATCCCCGATTTTGCCGTTAATATTAATAAATTTAAAATCATGCGCCTAGATAGATAGGCCAACTCGGGGTGGAGGGGTTGCTTTCTATAACAAGAGCTTTAGGTTAAGAATCTTAAATTAAAACAAAAAACAGATGTTCACAATTGAAGACCACAGGTAAAGAAGGCGCCATTTCAATTTTTAAGGAAATTGAGTTATTAGTGCCATCTATTAGAAAAATTTCAAAAGTTTCACCATATCCTGGTTCAAGCTATAAATGCGCTCAGTTAGGAGTAATTTCAATTTATAATATTGACGAACAGGCTAAAAAGGCGCCAGTTCCAATTCTTTAGAACGGGTTTTCTCGAAATCTCGTTTTTTGGCATAGCGCCTTCTTTGCCTGTGGTCTTCAATTGCGAAAGTAATGCGACTCTTGAACAACTATAAGTTAAATGGAAGAAAGGTATGTTTGGGTAGTGTCTATCGTGCCCTCAGTGTAAATTTTTGCACATTATTTAATGCGTTGGAAAAGGTTTTTAGCTTCCTAATACCGCAATTTGATTTTTTGGTGTTTGGAGGAGACTGTAATGTCGATCTTTTAGCTAATCAAAACACCGCAACTCAACTTATTAGCTGCATGGATTATTTTGGGCTTCAGCAACTGGTCACTGAGCCTGCCAGGGTCAGTCTGAGACCCTAATTGATATATTGGTTGTGTCTGATTCTAGTTTGTGTAGGGACCTAGAGGTTCTTGAAATGGATGATATCTCGGACCATCATTCTGTATCATACTACTATGTCTGTTTAGAACGTTTTTCTACGTTGTCCAACGCCTATTCTCCATTTTCTGTCAGGTTTTTTTTTACTTATTGATCTTTGGATTGACTATTGCCATTCTAGTTTAAGACGCCCTCTTTTTCTGCCATTCTAGGACCTGCTTTGGTAATCTTTCGTCGTTCATCCGTTGTACATGGCCGTACCATATCACTTGTCTTTTAGTGTTGTCATCCGTTATGCTTCCCTCGATTCCCATTCTTTCTTTTATGGACTCATTTCTTATGTGATCTGTTCTAGATATTGTCATTGATCTTCTTATTGCATCTATTTGGACACTTTCTATTTTTGTTTTGTATTTTTCTGTAACGCGACAAGTCTCTATTCCATACAACAGCGTGCTTTTTACGATTGTTTCATATATGTTAAGACACCCAAGAACCTTTCTTGCTTTTACTATTTTTGTCCAGTTCTTTACAGTCTGTTCCTGTCTTATTAAATGTGACACCCAAGTATACATACTCATTGTATGGAGATATTGTTTGTCCATTATCTGGTTCCAACTCACTTGATTCGTTTCCAATATATAAGTAGTGTATCTTATCCATGTTCACTGTTAACCCCCACTTTTGGTATTCTTCCGTTAATTTTCTCATCATATACTCCATGCCTTCTTTATGATTAGTTACAATTACTTGGCCGTCAGCGAACTGTATATATGGTAAATCGGTCGTTACGTTGTATTCCCATGCCATGTCCTTTACGTTTTCAGTTTTTCAGAGCTGTGGCCTATTAAAATGCGTTGTGTGACATTTGTGGCAGCTTGAAGACGTTGCCGCCATTTTGTGACACAACAAAACCATTGAATAATTAAACAAATATCTGGAAGCAGAACTGTATTTTCCAGCTAGGTAAAACATTGATATGCCCGGTAACTTTTATACAGTGGAGAAGGGGGGGTTCAGAAATAAGAAAATTTTAAGTGCGCCACATTATTTAATACCAATATTTTACAAAGAAGATCTTAAATAAAATACAGTTCAACCCAAACGTTGTAGCTAAACAATGAAATTCTACCTACTTCCGAGGCTTCCAGAGTATTTGTGTAATTAAAAAAACCAAAAAAAATTGACTAATAAACGAGATAAAATTCTAAAAGATTTTTAACTGAATCAAAATGATAAAACTAGAAGCACTTTACAGGTAGCTGGACTCCTTTAACAGGTCATAGCGTACCTACATCTGAGTCAGTAGCATAGGACTCAATTATATGAATGATTGTAAAAAAAAATATACTTCCAAAATCATAGGGGAGATCTGGACCAAATATCTGCTGTCATCATTCTACGTTGGGTAGGATGAGACAGACAGCAACCCAGTCCGAGATCTACCCCATGAGGTAGAACAATGTAAGGAAACTGCTGAAAAAAAAAATATAACCTCATCTCTCTTTTGTCTCTGCAAAGTTGGTCATCGGGTTGTACAAATAATACAAAAAAAATTAGTTCATCTTGTTTATTCTAAAAGGTAAAACTGGAAGTATTACCAAAAACATGAAATAGGAAAAAAAATGAATGAAATGTAGTGGAACAAGTCAGGGCCTAAGTAGCAAAACACTCCAAATTTCACAAGAGAAATTGTCTTAAATAAATGAACTGAAGGAAATCTGAAAGTCAATGTAGTAAATATGCCGCAAAACTAGGGTTATGACGTCATACCTTATCTGGCGTTTACAAGAGGTGTTAAATTATACTGTAAAAATTATATTGGAAAGATTATGTCTAAATTATATTGTGAAAATTATATATGAAAAAAATTATAGTTAAGGCTTGCTCCTACCTTGGTCCTTGATTATTTTATGTATAAATGTGTGTTCTAGTTTGTAAACCTGGAGTTGTCCAGACACCTCCTCACTGCTATTGCTGCTCCTGGTTTGCCCGCGTCTCCCCTCGTGCCCGCTCAGCACATGGTGCTAGGGCAGCACATGGTGGTCAAAAGGTTGCTGGCTTCTTGCCCGAGCGTAAAAACCATGTGGAAAATGAACTGTTTCAGTTTCCTGGAGAACCCCATGTCGACTCAATAAAATACAGCAGATTTAAACAGATGAACTAAAATAACCCTACGTACCTTTCCCAGGGTTACAACTGGCTCGTCCGGCTTCCCACCAGCGTCCAGCACCGCTGTCGGTGGAATGGACAGGGCTGTAGACAAAGGAGAAAAACAATATATAGTTTTTATCCAACACGTGGTTAAAAGAAAAATTTAAAAACGCCAAAAATTCCCCACGTCTTTTGTCAAAAAAAAAGTACATTTCACCCGAAAAATAATTACAATTTGGGAGGCAATTATTATCTTGAAGAGTCCTCAAATAATAAAAAAAATGAAAAAATAAAATCGAACTTACCAATGCTCTTTCCGTACAAATGGCGTAGGCCGACTTAAATTCCCCTCAAACGGTGCGAGCGTCACTCTAGATTACCCTAGACACGACGGACTCACTTGTACAGTTTCTGGGATATCTCCTACAATTCGCTGCAGTGCCAAAACCAAAAACAAAGGCGATCCCAGAAACTGTTGTCGACCCAGCCAAAATTTGTTAGCAAAGAGAGACAAAGCACTTCGTCGAGAATACCAGAATAATGAAGTGGCCGGAAACCGTTTTGTAAATTTGGTGGGGAGTGGGGACAGTAAAACGCAATACCAACCAACCAGAAAACCCCGCGGTTTTCAAACTAACCAATGAGGAAATACAGCAATAGTTCTATACAGGTATATAGGGGGCAGCACCGACCAAGGGGACATTGAAATTAGGTAAAACACACATTGAGGTGTTGTCGGATCTATTTCCACGGTTGAAATTTTTATAACAAGGACATCGAGACACCCTCCATACATAGACCGAACATTTGCCTACCGGACCCTTGCCGACATAGCAAGTAGAAGGAAAATAACCAGACGGACTATAAGAAGCTCAGCATTGAAACCATCAACTGTAAAATCAATTACTGGAGATCAGAACTTGCATCAAACCCAGAAATATTCGAACACTCAATCAATTCCCATATGAGTAAAGCTATACTAAGTGTAGAATTTAGTTGTACTTTAGTTACAGTTTTAGTCAAAAGTTTCCTTTGCTCTTTATAAATGTTTTCTCTAATATTCATATGGTTTAACGCCATTTTTGTAAAACATTTCTACAGTAATAAAGTTGTTTCTGAACCTGAACCTAAAAATACACACTGAACTACTGCTTAAAGGCACAAGAGTGTTCAGATGTTAAGTTACACGATTTCGTTTATTCTTTTAGTCTTGGTTTTTATCCCTCGTTTATCTCCCATTTACAAAAGTGCATAACTCGTATTTATTTTATCTTCTCCTTAACAAATTAATAAAGATATCAAAGTGGCGGGGCCTCGGTTGTTACTGGTCAACCCAAATATGTTTTCGTACTATCAAAACTAGTTAATCCGTGAAGGATATGAGGTTCGGATTGTCCCAATATCCTCGAAAATAAACGTAAGGGAATGAAATGTTCATCCAAATGTTTCCTTCCTGTTACTGAAACCATTTGTGATGCGGCAACGCCGCCATTCCCCAGCATAACAGCTGTTTAACTTTATGAACGTCAAGTAAACGACGAAACTACAAAAATAAACAAAACAAACAAAAGTTTTAATTTGATTTTCCCGAAACCTGTGATCTTAAATTCCAATTACGATGTCCAGATAAAGCGATGTGCGTAGTGTCCACAGTAATTCGATGGAATGTCTCCTTTATAAGGTAACTTTTTGGACACTATATAACCTCCAAACCTAGCTCTATAAAATACCCTTGATTTGTGTACAGAAAGATGAATCAAAGAGCCTTGATTATTTACCTAAATAAACAAATATGTAACGTTGCCTTAAACGTAAAAATGACACGTTACAGAGCTACTGCGATATATATTTTAAAAAGAATTGAAGAGATACAACATCCTTGTCTTAAGTCTTTCGTTACCAAGAATTCTTTCGAAAGTAGATTATCAATTTTAATTTTAGATTTTGAGCCTTTGTGTAGTTCTTTTCTTGCTTTTATGTATGTATAATTGATATTAGATTGCTCTAAAACTGTCAATAAAGAAACCGACTGGAACGGTATCATATGCTTTTTGTAGGTATACATTGATTGATAATGTATGTGAGATTTTCTAGTAGTTTCTCTGATCCATATTTGAGTATTTCAGCGTATATATTCTTCAGGTCCGCTAGGTTTTCTTAATCATTTCTTTCTCATTTTGTATTTCCATGTCTCTCCTCGGAGAGTCTAACAGATATTCAGGTCTCGTTTCCTGCAGCAGTCCCTTGTAGTATTTTGTCCATTGTTTTGGTTTGATGATCTGGATGTTTACTCTTTTTTTGTTGGGTTTTTTACCGTAGAAATGAATTTCCATACTTTAAAACTACCTCCTACATGTGCATTTATATCGTGGCATTTGCACTCGAACATTTCATTTTTTTCTGTGCGTATCAAAGTTCTTAGCTATCTTCTGGTTTCCCTGTTCTTTGCTCTTTTTAGTACTGAGCCATTTCAAGTATGTATGTTGACCATTTCCTGTATTTCCTCCGTCCACCACATCGTATTGTTATTTCTATTATCTTGGCCTCCAACAGCTTCTTTGCTTGCTTCCTTCAAGCTTTTCATTATGTTTGTATATATCTCTTCAAATGAGTGTTCTATGTTTATTTATTTTTTATCTAATCGTTTCTGATACGATACAATCTTTGCGTACTTTCGATTTCTAGACTTCTAAAGTTGTTTTTTGACTGTCTTCGATGCATTCTAGATTTTTATTTTCTCCAATACTTTCGTCCCTTTTTGTTTTTCTTAAAGGAAATAATATTTATGCTTTTACCAGATGGTGGTCACATCCACAGGTAACACCACGTAGTGCTCGTACATCATTCGCCTTTAATTCCGAGTGTTGTCCACCTATAGCATAATCAATGATTGATTTACGATTTCTTGTTGGCTGAATCCAGGTATATCGATGAATATCCTTAAAAACCATTATTTATTTTTAGGTTGTGGGTTTCAGACAATTGCGTCCGTCTCAAGCCATTATCATTTGTTACTTCCTCTCCAAATGGTCCTACCACTTTGCTTTGGGTTTGTCTACCGGTTCGATTATTAAAATCGCCAAGTATAATTATTTTCCTGGTATTACCGATTATGGTTGGTCAAAAAATATTTGTTTTCTAGCTACTCTTTCATCATCTGATGCATTTTGTATCATGCAAAACTTAAATTTAACAAAGACAATCCCTCACTATTTTAGGACGTAGAGATTTCTCAAATTTACCTATTTAACATTAATTGGGACCAGTAGTTTACATTTACAGATATCGACAAAATTTTATAAATATAAACTTATTTTAATACTGTCATTCAACTCTTGGACCTTCATGCGCCGAACCAGATAAAAAAACATCAATTTCTTGATACTAAATTTAAAAATCACCCTAAAGAGTTTTGAAAATTTATTAAATGGTTAAATATTCATAAACAATAAGTATGTTAATAGGCGTCACTAGGGCCGTACTCAATCGTGTAAGTTTAATCCAGCTTCTTGTGAAGAGGCAAGACACTATTGTCAATTAAATCAGGTGCGCAGGGGGCAGCCGGTATAGGAATAAAAATACATACTATACTTGTCGGAGGATTTTCGCCTTATCAGTATATTGCCAGCTTTCTCTAAAAGAGAAAAAATAGTTGCTCGGCAGCTGGCAGTATACCTGGAGAGCAAAATATCCTTCCGCCTTCTCAGTCCGGCTTCCGTCAGGCTCATAGCACGACCATCGCATTACTAAAAGTTTCGGATGACATCAGTCAAGCTTCTGACAACAAAATTAATTCATGCCTTGTTCTTCTGGACTACAGCAAGGCATTTGATACCTTTGGACTTTATGTAAAATTAACATTGCCCAGTTTGAAAAACGCTAAAGAGCTGAGATTTGGAATTATGTACCTACAGTACATAGATATATAGTTATAACAAATAAATAAAAAATAATGCCAAAATCTAACGAGTACAAAACAATTAGTCTTACTCCCTCGCACAACTAGTAAGAGCCTCTTTCCCTCAATCCAATTTGTTAATATAAAAATGGATGTAGGTTATCATACAAAAACAATTCCTGTCCTGTTAGAGTTGCAATTGCACACAATATTACCAATACCTCTATTACCAATGCAAAAATAAGTAATAAAAACATTAATTTATTAATTTAAAAAAGGTAAAACGTGATCGAGAATAGGCATCTTGAAGCTTTCGTTTTGAAATGTGTATTGAAAAACTTGGCTATATTTTGATCTCAATTCTTTATAAGGAAGACCATTTTCGCGTACTTGACCTTTTTTTACATAAAATGTTTTTGTTATGATAGGTATATTGTAATCCCATTATTGATAATTTTTAAGTTATTTAATGCTTTCCATACTTCCATAAAAGCGTAAATAAGAAATTAGTTTAAAAAAAAATTGCATGTAAAAAACATTACATTTATATCTCATTTTTTACACGACCATCCCTGCTTTGAATGCATAAAATTCGAAATGGCGGACATGGACGGACAGTTTTGCTGTACGACATGATTCGCATAAGGCTAAATAATAAAACAGTAGATAACTTTTAAAAACTTTATTGTTTCTCGAAGTATTCTCCACGAATATTAATGCACTTTTGCATGCGCTCAAACTAGTTGTCAAAGCTGTAATCCACTCGTTTGTTGGTACTGTCAAAATTGCATTCTTGAAGCCGTCGACTGCTTTCTCTGGCGACTGAAATCTTTGACCACGCAGTCAATTCTTGAATTTCGGAAAAGAATAATTATATGGCGGATCGTCCAACAATTCGACGTTGTGTTGGGTTAAAAATTCAATGGTTTTTTGTGCTTTGTGCGAAATTGCATTGTCTTGGTGGAGGATGATTCGTCGTTCGGGGTTCGTTTTTTGTAGCTCAGCGGCGACTTTCGGCAAACAAATGGTGATGTACCAATCGGCAGTAACAGTTCTTTGATCTTCCAGAGAAACTGTTTGTATATGATCTGCTTTTGAGACAAATGTCGCGACCATCGTTTTGGATACACTTCGAAAATGGATGACTTTTGTTGCCTCTTCTTTATCTTAGAACACCCAGACAGACGACTGACGTTTATTTTCGGGTTCATATGAGTCAATCCTCGATTCATCACCACTGACAATAATGTACACGTTTTTCGAGTTTCCTGTCGCAAAGCGGTCTTGAGTTTTCTGAAATTAATTTTCTTACCCCTAATTCTTCATGGAATTTTTTTTGAATTGAGGTCTTTGAAATCCCCAATCAAGCCTCAATCTCGCGATATCTTACATGTGGATCTTGCTTGATGAGCATGCGCACAGCATCGATGTTTTCCTGGGTAACAGCCGTTTTTGGTGCACCTGACCTTGGATCGTCGCAAGTCTAATCCGTGCACGCTTGAATTCTCCATACCAACGAGAAACTGTCAACTGATTTGGTGCTCCATTACCGAAAACAGAAATCGACTCGGCACCGCATTCTTGTTCAGATAATTTCCGTCGAAAGTTGTCAAAAATTATAGCGCAAATAGTTCTCAATTTTTCGACCGATTTGTTTATTTAAAAAATTCACTGTAGCTACAAAACTATAGGTATGGCATTTACATTTTGAATTTAGGTTAGGTAAAGATTAAGTTTAATGTTCTTATATGCAAAATAAAAAAAAGGCAGCCCTCGTATATAGTACATACCTTTCATTTCTAGAATCAGTAATTGTTTTTTATGAAATGAACCACACGAAAACACAATAACAAGAGAAAAAAATATTATAAAACAAAGCTTTGAGAACAAAGACATGCGATTCTAACATTAATTAGGTTGCGACTGAGTTTACGATATGATGCAAGTGGAAGGGGAAAAAAGTGGTTAGCAGGTAGCTTTGAGTATCTTGGTGATTCTTCCTTTTATCCGGTTTTATTATACAAATACTCCTACATACGCCGGCGTCGGTGGTTTTTTATTCAACCTGTAACTCTCCTGCAACAGTATTTCAGTTCATTCCAGATTCGCATACTTCTCTATAAATTTTTTCGCAATTTTTTAAATTTTTTATAAAAATGTTTCTATTGGTATATGACTGTTTTTCGTATGCTTAGATTTCTAAAACTAACCTTTGTGATTTTTAATTTGGCTTAATATTGTTTGTTGGACATTCTACGTCTGACACCTTTAGTGATGCGCTATATGTCGTGCACCACTGGTAGATGGATAATTAGGGTTTCATACAACTAACAGTCGTGAACGTGTATTCCTCTCTCATCCCCATATAATACCTACCACAAGACGCTAGCCATACCAAGTGTACTTTGGCTGCCTGACTTCCGCATGTGCAATATACTAATATTATTTACCTCATGTATTACAATATATGAACAGGGCGATTTTCACATGATTCTAACCACATAAAAATAGAAAGTTTCAAAAACCTAACCTAACGAAACCTAATCAAATCTAACCGAACCGAACCAAAGCAAACTGAACCAATAATTTAAAAAAAAACGTTCCTGACTTCCTACCTGGGATCCTAGAGGATGTGAATCCGAACCGAACCGAACCTATTCAAACCTAACCATACCCAACTAAACCTAATTAGCAGTGTTGTAGTTTATTTTGGTTAGGTTAGGTTTGGTTCGGTTCGGTTCGAATTCACATCGTTTATGATCCCGGGTAGGAAGTCAGGAAAGTTTTTTTTTAATTATTGGTTCAGTTTGCTTTGGTTCGGTTCGGTTAGATTTGATTAGGTTTCGTTTTTAGGTTTTTAAAACTTTCTATTTTCATGTGGTTAGAATCAAGTGAAAATCACCCTGTTTATCTATTGTAATACATGAGGTAAATAATATTGGTAGATCTGCGCATGCGGAAGTTAGGCAGCCAAAATACACATGGTATACCTACCGTGTTCTCATAGCTCCGGAAGCTTAAGAGCACACACCTATAATAACAAAGAAAAAGCAGTTTACGAATAGGCAGATTTTGAATTAATGCTTCGGTAGCTCAGTTGAAAGAGCATTTGCCTGGTTAGCGGAAGGTCGCTGATTCAAATCCAGCCTGAAGTAACATATTTTTTTTATCTTATTTTTCTTATTTATCCCTTACCTTTATGCCATTAAATTCTTCTCGTTATATAATTTATACCTAGGGCGCTAAAACTAACCTTTGTGATTTTCAGTTTGGCTTGATATTGTTTGTTTGAAATTCCGCGTCTGACATCTGTAGTGACGCGCTTTATGTCTTGCACCACTGATAGATGGATTAATAGGGTTTCATGCAACTAACAATCGTGAATGTGTATTTCTCTCCCATCCTCATATACTACCTACCGTGTTCTTATAGCTTCCGGATGCTTGAGGGCACACACCTATACTAACAAAGAAAAATTAGAGATGGAGAAACGGTTTCCGAATAGGCGGATTTTGAATCATTGCCTCGGAAGCTCAGTTGGAAGAGCGTTTGCCTGGTTAGAGGAAGGTCGCTGGTTCAAATCCAGCCTGAGGTAAAACCTTTTTATTATCTTATTTTTCTTATTTATGCCTTGCCCTTATGCCACTAAATTCATCTCGTTATGTAAGTTAATATTTTATTCAAAACTGTCATTGTCCGAGACGAGCATATTAAGCAAAGGTTAAAAAAGGTCTAACTATCAACTTTTGTGATGGTGTCTGTCTATCTCGGATACTATAACTTAAAAACCGATAAACCGATTTAAATGAAATTTGTGAAAAATCACATTATGGCATTAGGCCGTTACATTATGTTGGAGTTGGAGGCTGTGAGGATGTAGTAGGGAGCGTAAACGTTTTAAAATATCCGCCCCTCAGAACGACTTAAGGAATATCTGTATATTCTGTGTTTTTCATCTGCATATCATCTGCAAGTTGTCATTCCTTCGATCCTCACTTTTATCAGAGCAACCATTGCTTAAGGGCATCAAATTCAAGTTGCTATGCACTACCCTGTATAAACCCTGTGACAAATAGACAAAGAACACGTTACGATGTTTCGCTATATTTGCCTTGAACTGTCATTTTTGTTTTTACATTTCAGAACTGGACAAAATCCACACCAAACCAAGTTAAGAGCAAAAAAAGAAAATTTTTTGGACCACCAAGCCAAACGTAAGAATGACTTGATCCGACATTCGTTGGGATGCAACCAATGTGACTACAAGGCCAATAAGAAGTCCAATTTAAAAACACATCAGTCACAACATAAAAGTGCAAGTGAAATCAATTGGTTTAGATGTAACCAGTGTGACTATAAGGCCAAGCAGAAGTCTCAACTAAAATCACATTTGCTGCGGCATACAAGTGCAGACAAAATCAATTGGTTTTTATGCAATCAGTGTGACTACAAGGCCAAGCGGAAGGCTCAACTAAAATTACATTTGCTGCTGCATACAAGTGCAGATAAAATCAATTGGTTTATATGCAATCAATGTGACTACAAGGCCAGGCAGAAGTCTCAACTAAAATCACATTTGCTACTGCATACAAGTGCAGATAAAATCAACTGGTTTATATGCGATCAGTGTGACTACAAGGCCAAGCGAAAGTCTCAATTAAAAACACATTTGCTACTGCATACAAGTGCAGATAAAATTAATTGGTTTAAATGCAACCAATGTGACTACAAAGCGAAACAGAAGTTCGATTTAAAAATACATCAGTTTCAACATCAAAGTGCAAGCGAAATTAATTGTCTGGAATGCAACCAATGTGATTACAAGACTATTAACAAGACCTGTTTGACAAGACATCAGTTACAACATAAAAGTTTAAGCGAAATCAATTGGTTTCGATGCAACCAGTGTGACTACAAGGCGAAGCGGAAGTTCAATTTAAAAAAACATCAACTTCAACATAAAAGTACAAGTGAAATCAATTGGTTTAGATGTAACCAGTGTGACTACAAGGCCAAGCAGAACTCTCAACTAAAATCACATTTGCTGCTGCATACAAGTGCAGATAAAATCAATTGGTTTTTATGCAATCAGTGTAACTACAAGGCGAAGCTGAAGTCTCAACTAAAATCACATTTGCTGATGCATACAAGTGTGACTACAAGGCCAAGCGGAAGGCTCAACTTAAATTACATTTGCTGCTGCATACAAGTGCAATTAGTTTAAAAGCAAAAAGTGTGACAAGAGGCTAATAAAAGGTCCAATTTAAAAACACATCAGTTACAACATAAAAGTGCGAACGAAAGTGATCGCTTTGAGCTACTGCTTGGAGCAAAGGAAAAGTATGGCGAAAAGTCCGCATGGACAAGATCTGGCAAAGTCTATGCACTTAAGGACGGGAAATCGTACAAAATTCAGTCGGAAGATGATTTAATTTAATTTATCTACTTAATCATATCGATGGCTTGGTGCGACGGCTTCGTCGAACAGGTCGAGCCACACTCACGCTGCCTCAGAAGGATTGGCGTTGCCAAAGTTTACTGATTTTATGGGACTGGTTAGAATTTAAGTATTATAAGTTGTATTTAACTTTTTTTTTCATCATAATAAATTATTTTGCAATACGTATTATTGGGTATATACTTAATAGAGGTCTCACACGCTTAATACATTATCGCCATATGTAGGTATTTATCCATATGTAGGTATTTATGTTTACTAAAAGTATTTTTATTTTCCTATTTTTTCTATTAAAATAACAGCAGCAGGTGTATGCGCTTTTTTATCTGTTTTTATTAATATTTAATATGATGCTCCTTTGAATAAACGGAGAGCTATTGTAGGTACCTGTTTTAACTTTAAGACTCAACGATATACTTATAAGACATAATGAGAAACCAGTTGATTACTTTCGCGGACTTTATTTCTAGTTCTCTGTCATCTAATTTTGATCTATTTTCAGAATTTTTAACTCGAATTGATTAAAACATCGTGGGTGTATCCGAAACAAGTCTTACGATACCTCCGATTTTGCCGTTAATATTAATGAATTTAAAATTAGCTCAGATAGGTCAATTTGGGGTGGAGGGGTTGCTTTCTATTACAAAGTTTAAAAAAATAGATGTTTACAATTGCGAAAATAATGCGGCTGTTAAACAACTATGGTTCAGCACTAAGTTAAATGGAATAAAAGTATGTTTGGGTGGTGTCTACCGGGCCCCCAGTGTAAATTTCACATTTCTTAATACATTGGAAAATGTGTTTAGCTTCCTAATAATGCAATTTGATTTTTTGGTATTTGGAGGAGACTGTAATATGGATCTTTTAGCTAATCAAAACACCGCAACTCAACTTATCAGTTGCATGGATCATTTTGGGCTTGAGCAACAGGTGCCTGAGCCTGCCAGGGTCACTGAAAACTCTAGGACCCTAATTGATATATTGGTTGTGTCTGATTCTAGGTTGTGTAGGGACCTAGAGGTTCTTGAAATGGATGATATCTCAGACCATCATTCTATATCAAACTACTACTACTATGTCGCTTTAGAACTTTTTTCTACGTTGTCCAACGCTTATTCATCTTCTGTCAGGTTTTTTTTGACTTATTGATATTTGGATTGACTGTTGCCATTCTAGTTTAGGACGTTCTCTTTTTCTGCCATTCTAGGACCTATATATATATTTATCGGTTTCACAACGTTCTACGTCTTCCGATACCCAATCTCCACTCGTTTCTGTTTGCCCATAATTCATCATCTAGGCCTCTTATTCTTATTTCACTGTCTATTCCTTCTCTCCAGCTTCTTCTTGGCCGTCCTCGTTTTCTTCGGCCAGTTGGTTTCCATTGTAGTATTTGTTTAGGTAGTCTTTCATCATTCATTCTTTGTACATGTCCGTACCACACCAGTTGTTTTGTTCTTATATCATCCACTAAAGTACGTTCACCCACTGTCATAATTTCTCTTATTCTTTGATTTGTAACTCCTTCTCTTTTTGATTTCCCTGCTGCTCTTCTCCAATAGTCCATCTCCGTAGCGGAAAGCATTTTTTCTGTTCTATCCTTGATTGGCCATACTTCTGAGCCGTATGTAATAATACTTTTTATAATGGTGTTATATATAAGCTTTTTGTTATGTTTTGATATACTTTGGTCCCAAATTATTCCATTTAATAAAGTTATTGCTTTTCTTCCTTGTACGTTTCGATCTTTTATAGCTTTGTCTAGTGTTCCGTCAGCTGTAATTTTTAGACCTAAGTATTTATACTCATCACAGGAGTGAATTCGCTGCCCGGTATTTAAGATTAGATCCTGTTTCATTCCACCGATACACATATACTCTGTCTTATTGAGATTAACCTCTAGTCCCCACTTATTGTACTCTTCTATTAGTTTTCGTGTCATATATTCGAGGTCGTCATAATCCTGAGCCACTACTATCTGATCATCGGCGAAACATAAAGTATACAAGGTGGTTTCGTCCAACGGAATTCCCATGTTTTGGCATTTTCTCTTCCATACTTTAAGGACTTGTTCCAAGTATATCTTGAAGAGCGTAGGCGAGATACAGCAACCTTGTTTAAGACCTTTATTTACTTGAAAGCCTTTGGTTAGTTTTGCTTTTATTTTAACTTTTGCCTTACTATTGCGGTATAACTCTTGGATGGCCTTAATTAGTTGTACGCTTATGTTTGTGTTTTCCAACGCTTTCCAAAGCAGATTTAGTGGTATACTATCATATGCCTTCTGCAGATCCACGTAAAGCAGATGCAGCTCTTGACCGTATGCCATTTTCTTTTCAATAACTTGGGTTATACAAAAGAGATGATCTGAAGTTGATCTACCCGCCCTGAAACCAGCTTGTTCTTCTGCCCCCATGTCTTTATATTCGCTCTCTACTTTATTTCTTATTATTTTACCGTATATTCTGCTTAGCGTACTAGTACAGATATACCTCTATAATTGTCACATATATCTTTCCTTCCTTTTTTGTGTATTGTGGATATATATGACGTTTTCCACTCAGTTGGGACTACAGTTCCATTTAAATATTTTTGGAAAAGATTCCTTAATCTCCAAAACAGTTCTTCAGTGCCATATTTAATAAGTTCGGCTGGGATATTTCCGGGTCCGGCAGATTTACCGCTTTTTAAGGTTGTGCACACGTTTTTGACCTCAGAGATTGTGAGGGGTACTGGAGATCCCATCGTTCTAATTATATTGTCTCTTGCGTCTTCCTTGAATTCTGCTCTATCTTCAGTTAAAAGTTTTTTAAAATGCTCATCCCATTCTTTGTCTGGTATTGGTGAAATGATATCTCTGCATGTTTCTTTTTTAATCGATCTTATAGTTTTCCAGCTTTCGGTACTTCTCCTACCTCCTAAGTAAGAATCTATTTTCTGGCACTTTTGCGTCCACGAATGATTTTTCTTATCACTGATCATTCTTCTCACCTTTGATTGCGCGATTTTGTATTCTTGTCTGCTTCTATCTGTCTTTTGGGATAAGTAGGTGTGATATAATTTCCTTTTTTCCTCTATTTCTCTCTCAATCTCAGCATCCCACCAGTATGGTTTTCTTCTTTTAGAAGTTTCTTCCACTAATCCTAGTGCTTCTTTTGCAGCATGGTGGATGCTTAATGTAATACATTCGTATTCCTCATCTGGGGTTTCACCTGAACTTGTATTAAGTTTTTCGTTCAGTCTCTTTTTGTATAAGTTTTTTACGCTGTCATGTTCTAGGCTTAGTAGATTATATTTACAGTGATCAATTTCTTCAATCACTGTATCATCAAGATGTTGTTGATGCAGGCTTCGGCCTTGAGAAGGAAAGAGAATTTTGGACTCCAGAAAATAGTGATCACTTCCGCATGTTGATCCACGCTTTGTTCTGACATCTTGAATTTTTAGTTTTGTCTTTTGTTTAGTGATAAGATAATCAATGACGGATTTCAGGTTTTGTGAGGGTTTGGTCCAGGTATATTTGTGTATTTCCTTATGTTGAAAAAAACCGTTTTGGATTTTTAGGTCTAATTGCTCACATACTGTAATTAGCCGGTTTCCATTGTCATTAACAAGATTTTCTCCATATTGGCCAACTGTCAGATCATTAACTCTGTTACCGGTTCTACTATTTAAATCTCCCAATATGACAATTTCTCTAGATGCACTTACTGCTGATATTTCATTGTGTATTTCTTCAAAAAAATTGTCTTTCACGGCTACATTTGCATCATCGTTATACGCATAGATTCCAAAAATCGTAAGTCTCATTCCTTTTATTGTTATATTCATTTTAATTAGCCTAGCATTCTAGGACCTGCTTTGGTAATCTTTCGTCGTTCATCCGTTGTACATGGCCGTACCATATCAGTTGTCTTTTAGTGTTGTCATCCGTTATGCTTCCCTCCATTTGGACACTTTCCATTTTTGTTTAGTATTTTTCTGTAACGCGACAAATCTCTATTCCATACAACAGCGTGCTTTTCGCCATTGTTTCATATATGTTAAATTTTACATTCTTTTTATCTCGCTGCTCCATAAAATACTGTTAAGACATCCAATAACCTTTTTTGCTTTTACTATTCTTTTTTCCAGTTCTTTACAGTCTGTTCCTGTCTTATCAAATGTGACACCCAATTATACATACTCATTGCATGGAGATATTACTTGTCCATTGTCTAGTTCTAACTCACTGGATGCGTTTCCAATACATAAGTACTGTGTCTTGTCCACGTTCACTGTTAATCCCCACTTTTGGTATTCTTCCATTAACTTTCTCATCATATACTGCATGTCTTCTTTATCATTAGCTACAATTACTTGGTCGTCAGCAAACTGTAGTGTGTATATGGTAAATCGGTCGTTAAGTTGTATTCCCATGCCGTGCACTTTACGTTTCCAGTTTTTTAGAGCTACTGTGATATATATTTTAAAAAGAGTTGGAGAGATACAACATCCCTGTCTTAAGCCTTTTGTTACCAGGAATTCTTTTGAAAGTCGATTCCCAATTTTGATTTTAGATTTTGACCCTTTGTATAGTTCTTTTATCGCTTTTATGTATGTATGATTGATATTAGTCTGCTCTAACACTGTCCATAGTTTTTCTACTAGAACGGTATCATATGCTTTTTGGAGGTCCACAAAGGTAACATGAGTCTCTATATTTCTGGAGCTCCTTTTCTCAATTACTTGTTTAAGACAAAAAACATTATCACTACAAGATCTGCCTGCACGAAACCCACTTTGCCCTTCATCTTGTTCATGAAAATCATTCTCTATTAGATCTCTAAGAATCCCAGCGTACAATCTACTTAGAGTACGGGTTACTGAAATCTCTCTGTAATTCTTGCAATCCAGCTTGTTTCCTTTTTGATTTGTTGAGGTTATGAATGCAATTTTCCAATCATCAGGTACTGGATGTCCGTTTATGCATTAATTGATAATATATGTGAGAGTTTCTAGTAGTTTTCAGCGTATATATTCTCCAGGTCCGCTAGTCCGGATTTAAGCTGTTTAATACTATTCTTTATAATTTCTTTTTCGAGGATTACTTCCTGTCCATGTATTTCCATATCTCTAGTCGGAGAGTCCAACAGATATTCAGGTCTCGTTTCTCTTGTAGTATTTTGTCCATTTTTCTGGTTTGATGATCGGGATGTTTGCTTTTTCTTTTGTTGGGTTTTTACCGTAGAAATGAATTT
Source organism: Aspidapion aeneum (assembly GCA_963576565.1). Lineage (NCBI taxonomy): Eukaryota > Metazoa > Arthropoda > Insecta > Coleoptera > Brentidae > Aspidapion > Aspidapion aeneum. The sequence goes on from OY755048.1 coordinate 50,251,379, forward strand.
CCATGCTTCAAAACTCTGCCTGTGGCATTTGCACTCGAACATTTCATTTTTTTTCTGTGCGTATCAAATTTCTTTTCGTATTGTTATTTCTATTATCTTGGTATCCAGCAGCTTTGCTTGCTTCCTTCAAGCTTTTTATTATGTTTGTATATATCTCTTCAAATGAATGTTCTGTGTTTATTATTTTTTCATCTAATCGTTTCTGATACGATACACTCTTTGCGTACTTTCGATTTCTAGACTTCTAAAGTTGTAATTTTGATTGTCTACGATGCATTCTAGATTTTTTTTTTTCCAATACTTTCGTCCCTTTTTCTTTTTATTCAAGGGAATAATATTTATGCTTTTACCAGTGCTCGCACATCATACTACCTTAATTCCGAGTGTTGTCCACCTATAGCATAATCAATGATTGATTTAAGATTTCTTGTTGGCTGAATCCAGGTATATCGATGAATATCCTTAAAAAAAACATTATTTATTTTTAGGTTGTGGGTTTCACACAATTACTCAAGCCATTATCATTTGTTACTTTTTCTCCCAATGGTCCTACGACTTTGCTTTGGGTTTGTCTACCAGTTCGATTATTAAAATTGCCAAGCGTAATTATTTCCCTGGTATTACCGATTATGGTGATTTGTAGAGTAAATTTGTAGGGTATTTCAAGAACAAGCTGCAAAAAGGGTATATTTTTGTATATTTGGCATAGTGGAGCTAAATTTTCAATCGAGGATCCCTTATTTTCCGGCATCAGAATCCAAGATGGCGGCTGCCAAAGTTAAGGAAAGAAATGAATTCTCTGTTTTAAGAGAAATTAAATTAATTTTGATAAATTTACTTTAAGTGGGACCCACTTAATTCAAAAATGTAAAAAAAATTACACCTGTCACTTTAAAACAAAATGGCAGCTATATTTAAAAAAATGGGTTTTCATCGATATTTTCTTGAATTTTTACGCCATATTTATGTTTAATACCTCATATTAAAGCCACTGACCAACTCTTTAAACCTACCAAAAAAAAAACTTATAAGTTTCCCAGCCGACACAAAGATGGCGGTTAATATGTCAAAAATAAAAGAGACCTTTTGCAATACTATCAAAATTACCGGAGGTAGCTATTAAGTAAAATATGGTCAATTCAATCAAATCACCCGGCACGTGACATATGTCAACTTTTTTGACATTTTTAAAATATCTGTGTTTTGGTTAACGAGATGTCTTGATTTTTAAATTTTTTATGTTAAAATTCGAAAAAATAAACAAAAATGTTTTTTTTTTACTTTTTCGGCCGCCGTTTTTAAAAAATAAATATATTATATTCTTTTTGTACATTACAATTTAAAACTAATTAATCTTAATATAAAACTACATATCTTGGTAAAAAAAATTACCAAACCAAAAAGATACTGTTCTATTTATATTTTGAACGCCGCCATCTTGGATAATAACAGACATATGTCATTTATTATCAAATATTTAAAATCGGCGACCCCCATTTAGTATAAATCGATATATTACACGGCAATACTAGTTGTGTCAAACAAGAACAAAAAAATAACTTTTTTATCTGAACTTCGGCCGCCATCTTAAAATGTTAAATGTCAAATTGTAACTTTTTATGAGTTTTTACATAATTTTATTTGGTCTACAGGTTGAAAAGGTCTGTTTTATTTTTGACAAATTAAGCGCCATCTTTGTGTCGGCTGGGAAACTTATCATTTCTTTTAAGCATGTTTAAAGAGCTGGTCAGTAGCTTTAATATGAGGTATTAAAAGTAAATATCGCACAAAATATACAGAAAATATCAAAGAAAAACTATTTTTTTAAAATATAGCCGCCATTTTGTTTTGCAGTGACAGGTGTAATTTGTTTTACATTTTTAAATTGAGTAGGTCCCACGTAAAGTAAATTTATAAAAATTAATTTAATTTCTCCTAAAACAAGGAAATCATTTGTTTTTCTTAACTTTGGCAGCCGCCATCTTGGATTGTGAGGCCGGAAAATCGGGGATCCTCGAATGAAAATTTAGCTTTTCGGTTTAGGTACTACTATGCCAAATATAAAAAAATATACCCTTTTTGCAGCTTTATTTTACAAATTTACTATACTAGATAGTACCACTAAGTTGGTCAAAGAACATTTGTTTTCTAGCTACTCTTTCGTCATATGATGCATTTTGTATCACGCAAAACTTAAATTTAACAAAGAAACGCCCCACTATTTTAGGACGTAGAGATTTGTCAAATTTAACAATTATTGGGACCAGTTGTTTACATTTACAGATATCGACGAAATTTTATAAATATAAACTTATTTTAATACTGTCATTCAACTCTTTGACCTTTATGCGCCGAACCAGATAAAAAAAGCATCAATTTCTTGATACTAAATTTAAAAATAACCCTAAAGAATTTTCAAAATTTATTAAATGGTTAAATATTCACGGTTATTCAACTGATAATAGCAACCTTGACATTAGTTCAGAGGAATTTATTTAGCTTTTACCTCTATACCTACCAATAATATAGACCAAGAATTCATAAACAATAAGTATGTTAGGGGGGGTATGTTATAGGCGTCACTAGGGCCGTACTCTTCTTGTGAAGAGGCAAGACACTATTGTCAATTAAATCAGGTGCGCAGGGGGTATAGGAATAAAAACACATACTGTACTCGGCGGAGGATTTTCGCTTTATCAGTATATTGCCAGCTTTCTCTAAAATCGAAAAAATAGTTGCTCGGCAGCTGACAGTATACCTGGAGAGCAAAATATCCTTCCGCCTTCTCAGTCCGGCTTCCGTCAGGCGCATAGCACGACCATCGCATTACTAAAAGTTTCTGATGACATCAGTCAAGCTTCTGTGGACTACAGCAAGGCATTTGGTACCTTGGACTTTATGTAAAATTAACATTGCCTACTTCGAGAAACGCTAAAGAGCTGAGATTTTGAATTATGTACCTACAGTACATAGATATACAGTTATAACAAATAAATAAAAAATAATATCAATATCTAACGAGTGCAAAACAATTAGCCCTACCCCCTCGCACAACTGGTAAGAGCCCCTTTCCCTCAAATCAAAAAGCATAGAAAATAAAAAAATAACCCTCTTCCATCCACTTTCCATTACAAGATTTAATTTGTATAAAATGGATATAAATAAGCAAAAAACTAATGAGCAAAATTTTAATCCAATTTGTTAATATAAAAATGGATGTAGGTAATCATACAAAAACAATTCCTGTCCTGTCCTGTTAGAGTTGCAATTGTACACAATTTTACCAATACCTCTATTACCAATGCAGAAATAAGTAAAAACATTAATTTTTAAAAGGAAAATTAAAAAAGGTAAAAGGCGATCGAGAATAGGCATCGTGAAAGTCAGTTTTGAACATTCTTTCACAAATTTACTACTTAAAAAAACTCAACATTATCCAAATTCTTTAAAAAAATTTTGAAATCATACCAAAAACTTTTGATGTAAATAAGGCCAAGTCCGCCAATATAAATTTCAAAACGAAAGGTTCTCACTAATTTGGAAATGTTTATTTAAACTTTACTACTAAATTGCATGTAAAAAACATATCTTTATATCTCATTTTTTACACGGCCATCCCTGCTTTGAATGCATAAAATTCGAAATGGCGGACATGGGCGGACAGTTTTGCTGTACGACATGATTCGCATAGGGCTAAATGTCATGTCTATTAAAAAAATATAGCTTGACGAGACCAGACAAGCAACTAGTACATAGCAAGTATAGTAGGAAGCGTAAACTTTTTAAAATATTCGCTAAGGTGCCCCTCAGAACGATTTAAGGAATATTTTTATATTCTGTGTTTTTCATCTGCATATCATCTGCAAGTTGTCACAATTCCTTCGATACTCTATCCTCACTCAGAGCAACTATTGTTTAAGGACATCAAATTCAAGCTGCTATGCGCTACTCTGTATAAACCCTGTGGCAAATAGACAAAGAACACGTTACGATGTTTCCAACAAACGCTAGATTTGCCTTAAACTGCCATTTTTGTTTTTACATTTCAGAACTGGACAAAATCCACACCAAACCAAGTTAAAAGCAAAAAAAGAAAATTTTTTGGACCACCAAGCCAAACGTAAGAATGACTTGATCCGACATTCGTTGAGATGCAACCAATGTGACTACAAGACGAAGTGGAAGTCCACTTTAAAAACACATCAGTTACAACATAAAAGTACAAGTGAAATCAATTGGTTTAGATGTGACCAGTGTGACTACAAGGGCAAGCGGAAGTCTCAACTAAAATTACATTTGCTAGTGCATACAAGTGCAGATAAAATCAATTGGTTGATATGCAATCAGTGTGACTACAAGGCCAAGCGGAAGTATCAATTAAAATTACATTCGCAGCTGCATACAAGTGCAGATAAAATTAATTGGTTTAAATGTAACCAATGTGACTACAAGGCGAAGCTAAAGTCCAGTTTAAAACTTCATCAGTTTCAACATCAAAGTGCAAGCGAAATTAATTGTTTGGAATGCAACCAATGTGACTACAAGACTATTATAAAGACCCATTTGACAAGACATCAGTTACAACATAAAAGTTTAAGCGAAATCAATTGGTTTCGATGCAACCAGTGTGACTACAAGGCGAAGCAGAAGTTCAATTTAAAAAAACATCAACTACAACATAAAAGTACAAGTGAAATCAATTGGTTTAGATGTAAACAGTGTGACTACAAAGCCAAGCAGAAGTCTCAACTAAAATCACATTTGCTGCTGCATACAAGTGCAGATAAAATCAATTGGTTTTTATGCAATCAGTGTAACTACAAGGCGAGGCTGAAGTCCAATTTAAAAAAACATCAACTACAACATAAAACTACAAGTGAAATCAATTGGTTTAGTTGTAATCACTGTGACTACAAGGCCAAGCAGAAGCCTCAACTAAAATCACATTTGCTGCTGCATACAAGTGCAGATAAAATCAATTGGTTTATCTGCAATCAGTGTGACTACAAGACTAATAAGATGTCCAGTTTAAAAAGTCATCAGTTACAGCATAAAAGTACAAGTGAAATCAATTGGTTTATATGTAACCAATGTGACTATAAGGCCAAGCGGAAGGCTAAACTAAAATTACATTTGCTTTTGCATACAAATCCACATAAAATCAATTGGTTGAAATGCCATCATTGCAATTACCAAACCAAACGTAGGGGCGACTTGATCATGCATTTGTTGCGTCATAGAAGTCCAGATAAAATTAATTGGTTTGTATGCAACCAATGTGACTACAAGACGAAGTGGAAGTCCACTTTAAAAACACATCAGTTACAACATAAAAGTACAAGTGAAATCAATTGGTTTAGATGTGACCAGTGTGACTACAAGGCCAAGCAGAAGTCGCAACTAAAATCACATTTGCTGCTACATGCAGATAAAATCAATTGGTTTATATGCAATCAGTGTGACTACAAGGCTAATAATATGTCCAATTTAAAAAAACATCAGTTACAGCATCAGTTACGACCACATAAAAGTGCAAATGAAATTGATCGCTTTGAGCTACTACTAAGAGCAAAGGAAAAGTATGGCGAAAAGTCCGCATGGACAACATCTGGCAAAGTCTATGCACTTAAGGACGGAAAAACGTACAAAATTCAGTCGGAAGATGATTTAATTTAATTTAATGGATGATAATAAATTATCATAGAGAAAATAATAAAAGAGTTCTTAATTCTATGGTTCAAAAGCGGCAACAAGTTTACGCTAGCGCCACCCTTGGCTACTGGAAGAATTGAGAATGCGCGGGCGGGCTCGGCGGGCTTTTTACATGATTTTTTTCTTAGTAAAGGTGCTATTTTTGAGGTCAGGCTAATTTCATGTATGCGAAAAGAATTTGGATATCAAAAATATATTAATTTTAGTCATGTAAACCTGTAAGATATCCAAACTTTTTCCGCATACATAAAAATTTGCATGACCTCGAAAATGTAATACTTAAATAAAAAACAATGCTTTTAAAAAATGTAATATTTATTTTTTTAAAAATGAGTACTGTTTTAGAAAAATCTAAAAATATTTAACAAATATAATGTTTTTTCTTAAATGTATAAACTAGGTATTTATATTACAAAAAACTGTGGATTTTTAGAAAACTTAAAAATAGTTAAACATGTACCACCTAATAATCCTTAACAAAACCAATATTTAAAAAAAATAAGAACACACTTTTACAGTCTTCAATTTTCTAATTTCTAGTTTTATGTGGAATTGCTCAAATGTTGTAATGTAATTTTCATATATTCTTCACAATATCCATTCTCCAATCCATTTTTTAATAATAAAGGTGGCCACATAATGATGTTATCCCATTGTTGATTGTTGCGTGGGATAACTAAAAAGCAAAAAAAAAGCTGCCAGGGGACTCATAATAGTAGGTATTTTATACAGGTGTTAATAAAGTATGTCGCCAAACTTCAGAGGATTATCTTGAGTGATTTTAAGAAAAAAAACTTTGTATAACTTAGTTTTTGAGATATGGGTTATTAAAATATTAGTTTTTTGTTTGCTTTTTATTTATAACTTGTGCAGTTTTGGAGATATTTAGCTCAAATCTGGAACATGTTGTTGTTGTTTTGTTACAAGGCATACATTATTAAGCATGTCAAATATTAGGAAAAACTACAGGGTGATATTTTTTCCGCGATCTTGCCCCCTTTTTTCTTCAGAACTTTTTTGCAGTAAGTTATTGGTTAGATTTAAAAATGTAAAATGAATTCCTTGATTTATTCAGAAATTTTTTGATCTGCAATATTTTTATCTCTAACCATTTTTCAGAAAAAAAAAACAAAATAAAATAACTTGTATCTTCAATTGCTATTTAGAAATTACATAAAACTCGCATAAAATTAAAATAATGCAGAGTACAAATTTTCCTTTTTTGTCTTTTCTTGGAAACAGTTAGAGTTACAAAAAATTGCAGAAGATCAAAAAGTTTCTGAGGAAAGGTGGCTGTTGCCTCCCCACCCCAGTGTTGACTCTGTCTGAAATATGTGTTTATATGTAATATAATTTCAGGGGCTAACCAAATTTTTAAGAAGGAGCTTAGCTCTTGAAGCTCTGCCCTAAGTACACTTTGGGCCTATTCTTAAATTATGTAATTGACCCACCTCCACCCTCTGTACAGAATTTTCAAGAAACAAAATACATTAAAAAAAAGTTATGTGTAATACAAGGCCAAACACTGCTACCCTGCTATTTTAAGAATAGTATGGATGTGGAAAGAGACAGAACTTATTAACCAATATTTCTCTATTACTTACCTAAATGAAAAAACATTTGCAACTAAGCAGTGTGTACTCAATGTGATTGTAATGATCCATACAAATCCATAATGTCTGTGTACCTAAAAAGTAAAAGCACTAGCTAGAATTATGTTCAAACACTAAACTAATAGACAGAAGCCTAAGGATTTTTAGACATTTTCCATATATTTCATGAATAAAAAAATTAAATAGGTGAAGATATGGCATAACTGTGTCTCGGGTCCCCCAAAGACCTATTCTTGGGTGCACTACTGACTAAAATATCTACTAAAACTAGAAATGGAAAATGCCGAAGGCAATAGATCAATAATAATAAAATTATATGGACAATGACCCATAAGAAGGTGCGGATCTACGGAAGGGGAAATTCCTCCCCCCCAAATCTCAAACTATATTAAGTTTTTACATACAGAATACACATCCTGGTCACAATGTAAAACTGTTTTATGCAATATTTATTATGATATTTACCCCCCCTAAATAAAGTTCCTAGATCCACCCCTGCCATAACTGAGGGGTGAACAGCTGAACAAAATTTGTACACCATCCTACAGGACTCAAATAAATTCTTGGTCCTGTAGTGTATTTTAGTGTCCTGTGGAGTCCTACACAGTCTTGTTAAAAAAATTTGTATACCTGCTGTGGACAGATGATCACCCCTCCCGAACACACAATGCACCAATACTAAGTTGACACATTTTATCTAAAACCAATGTATATGTTCAGTGTCAATCTGTATAACAAGTATATAAATCGACTCTAACTTCAATAACATAAATCATCTTTCTTACCTTGTCTTAGTCACAAAACAAGACCAGTTTTGTCTGATAACACGCGCTTTAACACAAAACAGATCTCCTTTGTAGTGAAAAAGTTATTTCGTAGCAAAATTTTTGCATCCGAAAATTCCAGAAAAACAAACCAAGAATTTGAGGTTAGGTTTGACTCGACTGCGTTTACAATATACTTCTAACTTGCTTTTAAAAATGAGTTGCAATTTGTAATATGGGTAGAATACCTGTATTATTTTTTTTTGTTGCAACTTCTATTAACATTGATTGATGAATGTTACAGATGTTCATACCTATGCAACAACGAATAACAGCAATTTTTATTTAAACAGTATAAATACTGAATTAGGATATAAGTCATTGTTTTATAAAGGAATCAGATTGTATAACAAATTACCATTAGACATTAAAAATTGCAAAGCAAATAATATTTTTAAGAGAAAAAAAAGAAGTACTTGTTGCCTAGTCAGCCTCAGTGGCGTATATAGAAAAAAGTTTCGGGGGGGGGGGGGGGGCAGACCTTATAAAGACGTATGTGATACTATTTTATATTTGTATTTATGAAATATGTGGAAAATATCTTAAAAAATCTTAGCTTCGGGGGGGGGGGGGGGCGGGCCGGCCATATATACGCCACTGGTCAGCCTGATTGTTTAAGTAAACCCTTGGTATCATGTTATATTATATTATATTATATTTTTTTATTTTAGTCTCTATATTATTTTTTTGGTGTATTTTAGTATAGTAACCTTTTCTCATAAAGAAATATGGTAGCAATGTTTTTTTTAAGGATAGGATTAAAAACATTTTACAGTACAGTGTAAGTACTTGAGAAAGCTGTGTGTTACTAGATTATTCTTTTAGTAGGTAGGTATAGTTAGTTCTGTTGGGAATGATACAGGAATGCTGCCAGGCACTATTTTAACACATTTACATTGAAAACTGACAGTTAATCGTTCAAAATTCATACCAAAGTCGAATTTAAAACTATCGTCGTTTATTTTCAATTAATAAAAGAAGGCACTATTTATTCCGGTTCATATAGTAAACAAAGGCCATGTGTTGAAAGATCACAGCTGATATTACAATGTGAAGGTGTCAAAATTGTGCCTGGCACAATTATAGCCTGGCTATATTTCAATAATTCTCTAATAATACCGAAAAACCATTACAAGCACATTCCTGTATCATTCCCAACAGAACTAACTCTACCTATACCACGGATCACCTATCTACTAAAAGAATAATCTAGTAACACACAGCTTTATCAAGTACTTATATTGTACTGTAAAATGTTTTTAATCCTATCCTAAAAAAAACATTGATGCCATCTTTCTTTATGAGAAAAGGTCACTATACTAAAACACACCAAAAAAATAATATGGAGACTAAAATAATAAAATATAATATAATATAATATAGTACCAAGGGTGGTTTACATAAACAATCAGGCTGACTAGGCAACAAGTACTTCTTAAGTTTTCTCTTAAACATATTATTTGATTTGCAATTTTTAATGTCTAATGGTAATTTGTTATACAATCTGATTCCTTTATAAAACAATGACTTATATCCTAATTCAGTTGAATAAAAATTGCTGTTATTTAACCTGGCTTTATTTCAATAAATTTTTTTTACGGTGCGCACTCGCAAGGAGATCCCTATCACGCTCGAGAAGCGGCAAGTGCGCGGAAATGTTGGTGTATGTTGGTTTTGAAAAGGTTCAGATTGTAACCTGCAGGGAAAAGTGTCGCAGGAAGCTTATTCCACAGCGATGCTGTTCTCCAGAGATATATTATCCATTATGTAATAATAAGAAGTAAATAGTTATTAGTATTATAAGTTTGGATTTGTTTTGTTATAGAAATTCTGGTGTATGTATTAACATTTAAATGTATTTTTTATATTTATGTTTGTAATTTGAAATAGCATGATTTGCTAATAAAGATTTACTCAATTCAATTCAACATAGTAAACCATTTCTAACAACAAATGGCATTAGGAAAATACTAAGCGTTATGTAATTTCTCAAAGTTTTACGTAATTTATGAACGACCCCAATCGAACAGAATAAAATTAGTTTTAAATACAAATAGAAACATAGTCCGCGATTGCAGCGCTGTGCGCTACTGGCAAGGGCTGTATACAGAGAACAGGATGGTCCACTTCGCGAAATCTGTCAGACGGTTTTTAATACGTCACAAAATACTCAACGACATAACCTCACTTTTTCGTAAAATATAAACAAAAACTAATTTTAAAACGTTTTTTTTAAAACCATGTCTCGCTGTAATGTAGAAAGATAATAATAATATAGAATTTTATGTAAAAATATCCTAGGTGTATCTTCTGCAGAAAATAGTTTACAGAACCCCTCAATCATCAATAAAATCAAAAAAAATTTTTTCATTGTCATTCATCAGCATTTGCTTAAAAAAAAAGTGTTAATATTTGGAATATCATCTAGAATATTTTGTGAATAGTATTTTACTCCCCAATAGAATACCTAAGCCTAGAATGAGGGGTGATCAGCTGCCCATAGTAGGTGTACAAAATTCATTTACAGGACTGTGCAGGACACTATATTGCCTGGCTTTTTGCTGTCTTAATCACTACATTATTCTACTTATCAATTTCTATTAGCAAATCTTCTTAAGCTTTTATGGTTTTTAAGAAGCAAATAACTTACCATTATCAGAAAGTAGCATTTGTATATTATTTTTCAGGTTTTTTTAATCAAAACTAGGAAAATTTTATAGGTAGATAGCGGCATTCTAGCTTAAGCAGTATACATGCACCCTGCAATCCACTACAGGACCAAAAATTTGTTGCTAATTCCTGTAGAACAATGCATCCATTTCATTCCACTTATCACCTAGTAGTACCACCTAAAGTGAGGGGCTCATCAATATGTAAGGACCTATACAAATCTCGACACTTTTAATGACCACTCAGCACTGATAAGAATCAGGACCTGGCACAACCTTTAAGGACTAACAGGGTCAACAAAAATATGGTTTATTAAGTCCCTGTACAAAGTTTTTGCTATTGATCAGCAACAGGCCCAGACGTATTTTTTGCACTTAAGAAATATTCACTTTCTGTCAGTAGCGGCTTGTGGTAGAACATGGCACATCAGTTGAATAGAAAAAACCAAGGACCATAAACTGACTGTCTTTGGTAAAACCGAGATATTGTTGGCAAAAATGTTCAGTTATCATGTCATTTGTACAGTATGAAACCTCATTCCACATGACATGATAAATTAAATGTTTTGTCAATACATTATACAGTTTTTTCTTTCAACTGATGTAGAGTGTTCTGCAACATTGCTATGTTTAAAAGGTAATAACATGTGTACCTACTGAGGTGTGTATATTGCTCAACTTCACCTAACTAGCAGCAGTACTAGCTTTTTGTCCCTTATTATTTTAGTAATTAAAATCTCACTTTTTGTCCTGTTGAAGCAATTTGTACTTATCAGTATTTTGCTATTGCTTCATCTAAATGTTACATATAGGTTTGATTTTATGAGGTATATGTTAGTGCCCCCAAAGATATCATCTCAGGATACATGTTTACATATTTAAAGATAAAAAATAAAATGATTAAATAAAAGTTATTTTCCTATTTTAATTTCGACCAAATTTATTATATTTATTGATTTATAATACTAGAAATTATCTAAGTAGATAAAGTCTTTAGGCATCTGTATACATTTTTAGAATTTTTTTGTTATATCACTCATAATAGCAAAAAAATAACAAACCTGTATACAATATTAAGTGGGGTTATTGATTAGAAGCAATAAGGAATTTGTTACCATAAACATCAGGATAACAAATCCTGAATTTGATAAATGAAATGTAAGAAGAATGAACCATGGGGGCAAAAAATCTAGGACATGTAGGTATTTTACCTTTCTAAGAAATGTCCTAGTATTTTTTACCCAACTGCAAGACCTTTTTACTTCTCAGCATCATTTTGTTTTTATTAAGTGACATTAGCTTCTAAAGAATTGAAAAAAATATAATAATATATTACATTTTAATAATATATATAAAAAATATAAATATATCTTTAAAAAAACTGTGCTAAAGCAAAATCTCCATTGTGCAAAAACTAAAATTGATAAAATTGACAAAACAAAAACTTAGAACATTATAAATAAATTATTGGGGAGGCAAAGAAAACAACTAAATTAAACTTAGAATAGATTCTGAAACTATTAAAGACACACACTAACAGTCGCAAACCAACTGAATACTCATTTTCGTACAATAGCAGACTCCAATACAAAAAATTCAACAATAACTCTATCAATTTGCACAAAACAAAAAAAAATCAGACTTTAACTAAGTAGTTTTCTTTTGTACCAACATCAACCAGCAAATGTTCCTTGATTTCGATGCTTGTACCTGCAGTTGGCTCTTCAGGATCAACTTCTATTGGTTTCACTGATAGGTTTTGACTTGGCACAGATGTATTCCTTACTATTGTTTTGGAAGTACATAAGCCTGTAATAAAAAAACATATATAAGGAACTTTTTTAAAAAAAGGTAGTTTCTACAGTGTAAATTTTGTACTCTAGTACATATGGAATTCACAAAAAAACATGAGGTTTTAGAAATTGTCCAAGTATTATTTTGTTATGACATTTTTGTCAAAATTACAGTAGGTGTCCCAAATTAAGTTGGCACTATTGATAACTTCACTATTATTGGAGTCAAATTAGTACAAAACAGAAAAACAATTAAATTGCACATTTACAGAAAAAAAAATTAAAAAGTATGTTTAATGTCTAATTTTTGTGGTTGTAGAGGTTTCTTCATAGACAAGGGGTGATCAGCTGCCCACAGTAGGTCTACAGGACTCCATAGGACACTACAATACACTACAGGATCAAGAATTAATTAAAGTCCTGTAGGATGGTGAACAAATTTGGTTCAGCTGATCACACCTTGTTCATAGATAACCACACAGGCCTAAATACATGCGGCTTAGTGTTACATTAAGTAATCTCTGGGGGGGGGGGGGGAGGGTTACCTTTGTGTCATAGTCTTGGCCATAGGTGGTTACACTTTTGTGACATTTTTAACCTATTTCTTTATCAAAAAATCTGAAAAATGGTATGTTGTTGAGTTGTTTTTATGAGAACATTTTTTTTGTCAACATAAGGTATGTATGTATTCGAAAGTGGTGGCAGGCCCTTCTGAACCTCCATGCACTGTGACCACATATGGATCTATTGTGCCCACATACCTACATACTGAGTTTGACTAAAGTGGCATATTTTTTTTTCCACCCAGCACTTAAAAAACTCTGCAGATTACAACTAAATGATTTAGGCTTAACACAACATAAGGTATACCTACACAACATATTTAATTTTTAATATATTTGTGGTTAGGAAATATGCTTGGAAATAGGCTCGGAAATAGGTATGTTTATGTCAAAGTCACAAAAGTGTAACTGCCTATGGCAAGGACTATACACTGAATGATTTTTTTATATTTTTCTTGAAAATGCGTTACGACAGGAGAAGGGCGGCAAAAGATCCTGAATTTTAACCTTACATAATTAAAGAATGTGGCCCTAAATAGATTTAAAAAGATATTTACCTAGCAATTTATCTTGAAAAGGAATTTCGAAAACTGTTCTGTAGAAATGCTTTCGTGGGATCCATATTGTCTTTTCCACAACGCCTTAGCCACTCTTGCAAAATAGTATTGGGAACAGTCATTGGAAGGTGGAAATTTAAAAAAACTCATAAACGTAGAACTTCTAAGTTCGAATAGTTGGATTTACATCCAGAAACCGCACAGGATGCTCCTGGGATTTTGCGATTCCGAAAATTGTTTAAAATATCGAAAATAACAATACAAAACCAAGATTCCACAAATTTTTTCCCTTAAAATAAATAAAAATGCGAAATGCACGGAAAAATTAACCTCACTTTGGATTCGCGAAAAAAATCAATAAGTTCGGTTGTCCTTTTTCATTTAATCTGAATAGAAAAGGAAAGACCACCCTATCAAACAGATCAAGGGTCTTTTGAGAAGGATGAGTAGGTTCATAGAAGGATGGCTCGACACCTTGAGGATTTTGTGACGTAGCGAAATTTGGAATATATGGGGCTTATGGAAGTGGACCGTCCTGTTCTCTGTGTACAGTCCTTGCGCTACTGGAACTTGTTGGCTGCGCGGCCCTATCATTTCGGGAGTCTCTTTTTTGTCTCTGGTGGGTGTTCATATTGAAGGTAGGCAAATTTTTATCTTTATCTTTACCTTTGAGTTTAAATCTCAAAATTACCTTTTTCAATGTCTTAATTTATTTAAGCTTAGAAAGAGAAAATTTAAGAGATAAGAAATAGAAAAACCGAACCGAACCGAACCGAAGTTGTTTTGGGTTAACCACCAATGACTTAGTAAAATTTTTAAGTAAAAGTTTTTACAAATGGCATGGGCCATACAGTATTTTTTTTTGTTACTAAAAAAGGTAATTTTGGCTTGGTCGTTAGACTAAATTTATTGAAAATATTGTGTGTTGCTTTTGGTCATTTTTAAATCCTTAAAATGTTGAATACTTCTCTTGGGTTATCCATAGTATAGCAGGTATATTTTTATGTAAAATATATTAGTCATGTTTTTCCAAAATTAGACACAAGACAAACATAAGCGTACAACTAATTAAGGCCATCAAAGAGTTATACCGCAATAGTAAGGCAAAAGTTAAAATAAAAGCAAAACTAACCAAAGGCTTTCAAGTAAATAAAGGTCTTAAACAAGGTTGCTGTATCTCGCCTAGGCTCTTTAAGATATATTTGGAACAGGTCCTTAAAGTCTGGAAGAGAAAATGCCAAAACTTGGGAATTCCGTTGAATGAAACCACCTTGTATACTTTATGTTTCGCCGATGATCAGATAGTGGTGGCTCAGGATTATGACGACCTCGAATATATGACACGAAAACTAATAGAAGAGTACAATAAGTGGGGACTAGAGGTTAATATCAATAAGACAGAGTATATGTGTATGGGTGGAACGAAACAGGATCTAATCTTAAATACTGGGCAGCGAATTCAGTCCTGTGATGAGTATAAATACTTGGGTCTAAAAATTACAGCTGACGGAACACTAGACAAAGCTATAAAAGATAGAAACGTACAAGGAAGAAAAGCAATAACTTTATTAAATGGAATAATTTGGGACCAAAGTATATCAAAACATAACAAAAAGCTTATATATAACACCATTGTAAAAAGTATTATTACATACGGCTCAGAAGTATGGCCAATCAAAGATAGAACAGAAAAAATGCTTTCCGCTACGGAGATGGACTATTGGAGAAGAGCAGCAGGGAAATCAAAAAAAAAGAGTTACCAATCAAAGAATAAGAGAAATTATGACAGTGGGTGAACGTACTGTAGTGGATGATATAAGAACAAAACAACTGGTGTGGTACGGACATGTACAAAGAATGGATGATGGAAGACTACCTAAACAAATATTACAATGGAAACCAACCAAAGGCCTAGATTATGAATTATGGGCAAACAGAAACGAGTGGAGATTGGGTATCGGAAGACGTAGAACGTTGTGAAACCGATAAATATATATATAGACACAAGAGATGTTTTCTTCATGTAAAATGTCGGTTTGACAGATTTTTGGATTTTTTGTGCTAAATTCAAGTTCAATTTTACCATACATACCTTTCACTTTTATTTGACCTTGACTGCGGTCAAGTCTAAAAATAGCTGCCTACCTACCTTCAAAATGAGAACACACGCCTAGCAACTCAAACTCCATTTTGAATCTACGTTTTTTTATTAAATTTTTATATTTTATTCATCAAATAAAATATATTTTTTTTTAATAAGTTTAAATTATTTTTAAACTTATGTTTCTTCCCGATTTTGACTAATATCTTCTTTATTAAGAAATAATTAAAATACCTACCTAAAGGTTATTAATTTTCAATGAAAATTAACATAATTCAGCTGTGCAGATTTTCCTAATATTTGATATAACTTTTGAAAGGGTTATGGCCAAACTTATATATATATAAAATTCATTAAGAAGAATAATAATTTTATAAATTATAAAATTAACTCATAGAGTCTATTGTATTTAAAGAATATTTTCTTATATTTTTCTTGGTATTATATTTATAAAAAGTTTGTTAAAGTCAACTCATAAAACATTTTTTATCTAGATATTAATGCAAATTAATTTTGCTTAATCATGATGCAATTTTGAAATTATTTTTTTTTGAAATGTTCATTTAAACATTATATTCTTCTCATTTTGCAATAATGTTTAATTAATATTTGTTTAATTTTGTTACACTACTAAAAAGGGTTTAGTTTATAATATAAAGAATTGGAAGTTCATGTAACTTGAACATTTTATTTTGTAACAACTTTCTCTGCCACCTAGCAACTGTCAAAAAAGGTATCACTTGATATTTGACACCTCTTTTGTTTCTGTATTTTTTGGATAACACCTACAATGAGTACCATGAGAGACATTTGCCAATAGACAACAAACCACAGCAAATCCAACCAAATCTAAAGTCCTGTTTCATTGGTCAATTGATATTCTAATCAGGCGAAGCATTGGTCATCTGAGCTGTGTAGTCGAGAAGAACAAATTTACTCCATAAGGTCCCTCATTGTTGAATGGAACTTACAACCAAAAAATAAAAGGTGATATCTTTCCATTATTTCACTAACCAAATTTTCTTTATTGGCAGAAAGAGTTTTTTTGTAAAAATGTGGTATTTTGGAAATTTGATTTAATTTTAAGTTTTGAATTGGTTGTAAATCAATGTACTGATTTGACTTTTTTTTTTGCAATACATTTGTAAAACATATTTAACTTGAAACGAGAGTCGAGGGAAGTATCCTTTAATAATAATTGATTTCAATTATTATTATTTATTTTTTAAATATCTTCCAAGCTTTTAAAAATTATTAAAGGAAATTTCATGGCGCCTTCTCCTTTTTTTTGTGAAGACTGATCCCACCACCTTATTAGACTTTTGAGAACAAAGGGTTAACCCCCACACCTGAGATTAAGATACCTTGAATAATTAAAATTAATTGATTGAATTTTTGAACTTTTAATAAGTAAATAAAATATAAAATAAAGAGGAATGAAAATAGATTTCTGAAATCTTAAACTACAAACCAAATTTTATTTATTAATATTTTAATTAAATGAATATGACAATAAATGATAAATAAGGAATTCTGTTTTCATGATACTTATTTTATTTATTATAAATTTTATTTTTTTTATTTTTAAATATAAAAAGTGTTTTAATTAAGAATATTAATTTAATATTCTATATATATTTCTAAATTATTTCATTGACTTCCAACGTTAATTGGAATGTTAAAAAAATATATATATAAAAATAATAATTAATATTATTTAAAAACTAAATTACAATTATGAAAATAAAATCATTTTTCAATAAATTAAAATTTCAGCCTGTTAGCACGGTGCCTAGAATAGGCCACTGTAAACTTTTCACTTTAACTATATTTTTTTAAGGAATTATTCGTCAGATCAATAAAAGAAATATGCTGTTTGAAAGACAATTTAATATGCTTTAACGTGAGTATAAATTTTTAAAGAAGGCTTATTGTTTATATGCGTAGCAACCGGTAAACAAATGAAACGTGTTTATGTGGTGATTGTAACGAAAGTAACAAATTTGTCAAATTGCGTTTGCAACTGAAATTGTCATATTCGTTTTTTAAAATCGCAATAGTGTGTAAGTTTAATCATGGAATAAATAATTTCTTCGATGGTTTAATGCATACTACACCACGAAAAGCCACCCTAGTTATTGCTTTATTCGAAAATGGACTTAGTCAGCGAGGTGTTGCCAGACAATTGAATATAGCCCGAGCAGCGGTTCGAAGAGTGTACGAGCGGTATGAGGAGACTGGAGACTTTCACAGGCGACCTGGAGCAGGCAGAAGGCGATTTACAACCGCTCGATATGACCGCTTTATTGTGTCAACAACAAGGTGCGAGGAGTGACTATTAGTCAGTGGACAGTAAGACGAAGACTGCAGGAAAATAACCTGACTCCTAAAACACCTGCGATTGGTCCAAAACTTACTCCAGCTCATCGGCAAGCGCACCTGCGTTTTGCACGGGATCATTTGAATTGGACGTTGGAACAATGGGTATCGGTTCTGTTCTCAGATGAGTCCAGAATATGCTTCCGTGATAGCGACCGAAGAAGGAAAGTGTACCGAGGACCAAGAGAGCGATTTGCAGATTGCTGCTTTGAAGAGCGGAGTGCTTATGGAGGTGGTTCCTGCATGATCTGCGATTTCTATAGGAGCACGAACAGTGGGCCGATTTCTTTGCACGCAAGTTTATATCTATCTCTAGAAAATCAAATTGAAAAAATAAAGTTTAACACCCTGTATCTCGGTTAATACGAACTTTTGGACTAAGGTAAGTATGGCTAAATCGTAATATTTTGACCCAAGGAATCTACAGTTTAACGATGTACCATTAGTTCTGGGACACCCTGTATAAGATCCGAACAGCGGTCTATTCTATCCAACGTGTTGGATGGTTACGTATCGTATTCAACTTGGTTACCTTACTTGCATTTTGCTGACCACATGGTCACAACCAAAAACGTTTCCTTGCATCTGTCATTGCTTGTTTGTTTACATGTTTTTTTAAGGTTAGTTGTTGTGTTAGCTTTTTTCTGTGAATTTTTTCCATTTTTAATTGGTGTTCTGTGATTTTTCGTGTGAAGCTGGAAGGCCGTCTCAGAAGACACGCGATGTCGAAAGAAACAGCCTCCTCAGAGGAATCCTTTTTTACAAAATCACTACTAGAAAAAGATTTCCATCTGCTGACTAACAATCCAGTAGAAATTTTCAAAAAGCTAGATGACCAGGCTGCGGAACTTTCATTAAGTTCACATATTAAAAGGGAAACATCTCCAAACTATGTCAATCAACCTGAATGCAGCCAGTGGGGTGAAAGAATAAGACATACATTTAGTTCAGACAAAATAAAAGTCAAAGAAGAGTTTTCAGAATTCGGTGCTGATAATCTGTAAGTAGAAAGAAGAGTAAAATAGTTTTTGAAACAACAAATTTTGAAAACAGTGCGAGGGGTGATCAGCTGCCCACAGTAGGTGTACAAATTTTTACATTCTGTACAAGACCCCACAGGACTATACAGAACTTCCACAGGACCCCACAGGATCTCCACATGACTATACAGGACTCTGACGGTACTGGTGCCTAAGAGGTGCCCTAAGCATGATTAAGTACTAAGGCCGGCAAAGGCAAATTGGCTCTCTAAAAAACATGATAGTTTCTATGTTATGACCTTTTTTTTTGGTCACAAATTTTTTTATGGGTGCCTTTTCAGCCACAGGACTATACAGGACTTGTACAGGACTTGTACAGGACATGTATAGGACTATACAGGACCAAAAATGTATTTAAGTCCTGTAGGACAGTGTACAAATTTGGTTCAGCTGATCACCCCTCGAAACAGTGGTTGATAGTTGGTTGACTGACCCATGGGCGAGGTCCACAAATCTAGCAAGTTTTCAAAAAAGAATTTTTTTTACAATGGTTTTTCTACAATTTTTTAAATTAAAAACACACTCTTTACATCCATCACAGTTAAGTACCTGTTAGGGCCTGTAAATTATGTAACACTCTAGGGGGGAGGGGGGGTTTGGCCTTGCGTTATACTCAATGTTTTTTAATGTGTTTTTTCTTGAAAATGCATTAAGAGGGGGGAGGGGGGGGTAAAAAAATCTGAATTTTTGTGTTAAGGCGTGCCCTTATTTACTGGTAGTAAGCAGTACCTACTCCACTGCCAACATAACACAAAAACAATTTTAATTTAAAGGACCTAAACAAAATAAAAATATTTGACATGCCTATACTGCCGTCCTAAGCGTAACACCCATATTTGAAAAAAAACCAAAAATGCGACTGTTGGTTAAGACAAACTATTCTAGCTATACTCACTCTATTGTTTATACTAATGTAACAAATCATACAACTATAAAAAGTATTTAAAAAGTTATTTCAAATTTTCTTTTTTCCATAAGCCACTATGTATTTTTAAACATTCATAGGCAATTTACTCTGTTTCATTTAAAATTCAAATACGGGGGTCTTGCTTAGCAGGGCAGTATAGTTGTTACTTAATTTTTTTTTATTTTGCATAAAATGAAGCAAAAAACTATATTTTCAAGCAAAAATATCAATCTAAAAATTTGTTCCTGGATATTACAGGTGCATGTAGCTACACCCCCTATAAAAGGTAATTCAAACAAAATTGATGTGGGAATTTTGTACTAAGGTAAACTGAACAGTCTTTGACACATTTAGACTGTTTTTTCAGTAAAACATGAATATAAACTGATACCTAAACTTAAGGCTGCTTTTATTTGCACTAAAAGATGTATTAGGATTTATGTGAATAATCAAAATGAATCAAAAGCAGTTTTAGCAAATTCATAACTTTTTCTGATAAGTAGAAAAAAAAGCAAATTGCAATTATTGAAACCCAGTCTCACATCCAGTTATTGAACCAAACCTAAATTCCAATTATTGACACCCAGTTATTGACACTTTAATAGATGCAAATTAATTTCACTTCAGTCAGTATTTCTTTTTCCCACACTCTGCTCAAAATGTACCGCTACTGAGACTGAAAGTTAGGGACATGTAAAATGTGACATAAGTGCAAAAAAATTTTGTTGAAGAGGGAATTTTACTGTCTATAATAAAGTATATAAAGCTTAGTTTCTGAGAAAAATAAATTTACAATTAATTTAATTTATGAACGCCCCTAAAGTTTTAATTATAAAAACAATCTGATCACATCATACATAATTTTAAAGGAAATTTTATTGACTAAATAACAATAAAGGGTCAGTCCATATCAAATCGACTGGGCAATTGTTACGACCCTTTCCGATTTTGATAATTTTTGGCACACTTCCGCCTATAAAAAAACTCAGAAATCCAAAATATTAGAAATTTTGGGCCAGTAGTTTTTATTTTATGGATTTTCAAAAATCACAAAATTGACAATTTTGGTCTTTACAAAGCCTAACAAAAAACGCAAAATTTTAGAAACGATTATAGCTACCGAGAAGTGTTTTGTCTTGTTGTAAAGGTATGTTAAAGAATGATATGCAACATAATATATTTTTTTGAATTTAATTTTTGAATTTTTTTTTGTTTTAAATTTTAAATCATCCTATTTTTGATTTCTTTCAAAAATATATATTTTTTTTTCTAGGTGTTTTCTCAAGATATTCGCCAAGTTTCAGGATGGGGCAATGATGGGTTCTAAATCTACAAAAAAAACAATTTACAACAACCTTTATTAATTTTGGCTCATATTTGTACTTACAATAAGAGCAATATTTTAAAAACTATGACAGCTATCACATCAAGCAATAGCTTGTTTCTAATTAATGATGCATCATATGTTTGAATTTTTTTTTATTAAAAAAAAGGAAAATAATTTTTTTTTTATTAGTATGTGGAAAATAACACATTGTTTCTGGTTCGAATTCTCATATTGTTTCTTTACACATTTCTGCAAAACAACTTGTCTATTCCTGCAATCCCATTTGCTGTGCCCCTTTTACTTCTGATTGGTCTTTCCACTACCCAAGCTTTTTTCAGGAAATTTATTGTTCAAACAAAACAAAGGTCTTTTATTGTCACTTCTGCTACAGACTGTAAAGATGCAAAAGTTGCACACAGTGATTCCCATATCAGAATCCAAAATTATAACAAAACCTTTTTCTTTAAGCCATTCAGAAAGCAATACCTAATATAATATTATTGTTTTTATGGACAAACATTTGATCTTGAATTCATAATTACAAAAATAAATAAAAAAATATTTTGCATTTTTTTTTAAATAAGAAAAAAATCAATTGAAAAATCATATATATCAGTAGCACATCATTCGATACGTCTTCAAAATACCTTTAAAACGAGCTATCGCTCAATGTGGTAGCTATGATAGTTTTCAAAATATTTCTATTTTTGTAACTACCAATTTGAACCCAAATTGATAACTAGGTACTTTTTTTTTTTTGGATAGACCCCATAGTTGCCCCGAGGGGGAATTCACTCTCGCAATACATGTACAAAATATGGTTCGCATTATTTTTCATTACTTTTCATTATTTTTCATTACTATTCATTACACGCATTATTTAACATTTTTCATAGTAAATGCGCAATACATGTACAGAAAATGGGTAGTGAATTCCCCCTCGAGTTGCCCCATCTTGAAACATGGCGAATATCTTGCGAAAACATCAAATAAAAAAATATATTTTTTTAAAGAAAATCAAATACTCAGCACATAAACCGTCAAAATTTTTTGGGATATTGTTGGAGTCATTTGCTACTTTTTCAACCTTGGAATTTTTTTTTTTCTCAAATTACCCAAAATCCCACCTTTAAACCCTGGTAAGCTTTTTTATTAATGTCTGGAAAAGAACCATTTTTTTATATATACTACTTATCAAAAAAATGTGTACACCTGCAATATAAAAACCCATGATAGGTGTACAATTTTTTTTGAAAAGCAGTATATAATTCAGTAATCTTATGCTTCTTCAACTAATTAATAGATTTGTTAAAATTAATGTACTAAAGGGACATATGAGGTTTTTTTATTCAAGAACATTAGTGATTTTGTAAAAGACAATCAATTTCAAAATTAAAAATTAAAAAAAGTATAGACAATTGAGAACTTCATTTTCTTTTACAAACTTCTCTAGTTGATTACCTTTCTAACGGTATGCTACACATTGATAAAAAAAACCATTCTGCCTTAAAATACGGATATTCCGTGAGACGGGCGATAATCGTTCAGACTTGATAAGAAAAACAATTGGATGTTTATGATCGTTTTTTTAAATAAAAGTTAAAAATTCACAATAATTTTATACCTCACTATTCTCCAGTTTACAAATTCCGTTTGAACAAAAAAGACAAACATTTTTCAAATCAAACAAGTTTTGTGGCTAATCGGGCAAAAAGGAGTTTTTGTTTTTCTCATATTTTTCCGTGGGTAGCCTGAAAGCTAATGGACACCTAATAAGTGTTCACAGTTAACTGTTTCATCCTTATGGGACTCCTCAGAACACTGCTGGTCAATGTGACAACTCTTGCGAAGTTAATTAGACGGTTTTATGTCTAATCAAATGTAAATAGTGAGAAAACTATCGCAAGAAGCGTCATCTACCGAGATACGAGAGAAACAAAAACAAACGCAGGCGAAAAACTGCTATACAATATCGATCAATGAAAAGATCGAATGCAAATAAAAAAAAAACAAACTATAGTCCGGGACCTACGACAGCTCTTTGTCTTTCAGGCCGGATCAACGCATATTGCATTTTTACCCGTCATCAAGACAGTGAGTGTTAATCAACAGAATTTTTTAAACCTAATAATACTAACAAACGTGGAATTTCGTACCCGTGAATTTAAAAATCAAACAAGTTTCGTGGCTTATCGGGCAAAAAGGAGGTAGCCTGAAAGCTTATCCTCACGGGGGTCCAAGATCTAATGGACACCTAATAAGTGTTGACAGTTAACTGTTTCGTCCTTATGGGACTCCTCAGAACACTGCTAGTCAATGTGACAAATCTTGCGAAGTTGTCACATTGACCAGCAGTGTTCTGAGGATCTTGGACCCCCGTGAGGTTAAGCTTTCAGGCTACCCACGGAAAAATATGAGAAAAACAAAAACTCCTTTTGGCCCGATTAGCCACGAAACTTGTTTGATTTTTAAATTCAGGGGTACGAAATTCCACGTTTGTTAGTATTATTTAGCTTAACAAACATTTGATATTACAAAAAACAGTAAATACGATCCGCAGTCGAGTTTTAACTACAGCTTAGTATTATTATTATTTATTGTGTTTTTTTATTTATTGAACTGTTGAAGTAAGGAATAGGTGTCGGGCGTGTATTAGGAACAGGGGAGGACAGTTCGAACAAAATTTATAAATAAAGAACACAATAAATTATCGTTAAAAGTTTTATTTAAGTAGGTAAACGATCATAAACATCAAATTGTTTTTCTTACTAATTTCGAACGAGTCTTGCCCTTCTCACGGAATATCCGTATTTTAAAGCAGAAATGTTTTTTTATCAATCTGTAGCATATCGTTAGAAAGGTAATCAACTAAAGAAGTTTTTATAAGAAAATGAAGTTCTCAATTGTCGATACTTTTTTGATTGATAATTTTGAAATTGATTTTCTTTCACAAAATCACTAATGTTCTTCAATAAAAATCCTCGTATGTCCCTTTGGTTCATCAATTTTAACATATCTATTAATCAGTTAAAGAAGCATAAAATTACAGAATTATAAAAAAAAGATGGTGCTTTTCCAGACATTAATAAAAAGCTAAGTCCATAAAGTTAGCAGTGCAAGGTCAGCAGTGCAAGGATTTTTCCATGCCACAATTTAAGGCTCATTTCAGGCTAATTAAATGCTCTATTCCCAAATTTAATGCTCTTGTAGTTTTAGAGATATTGCTTGCACTGCCAGCTCCCCATAGGAGTTAGCAGTGCAGTATGTTCAGAGCGATGAACTGATAAATTCTACGATACTATAATGATCTATGAATTAAAGACTAATTAAATGCTCTATTTCCATATTTATTGCGCAAGTAGTTTTGGAGATATTGCTTGCACTGCTAGCTCCCTAAGGGACTTAGCAGTGCAGGATGTCCGGAGCGCCAAATCCATACAATCTATAATACATTGTTGATCTACGAATTAAAGGCTAATTAAATGCTCCATTCCGGAATTACATTCTCCCCCCCCCCCTTTCTTATTTAAAAAAAATCAAAATCTGTACTGCTAACTTTACGCATGGCGATTTAGGGCCACTAATGGCGAAACATATGAATTGAAGGTGGAACCAACCTCTTCATATTAAAGGCTAATTAAATGCTCCATTCCGGAATTAAATGCTCCCCCTCCTTTTCTGATTTTATAAAAAACTAAAATCTGCACTGCTAACTTTACGCATTGCGGTTTAGGGCCCCTGATGGCAAGACATATGAATTTGAGGCGGAACCAACCTCTTCATATTAAAGGCTAATTAAATGCTCCATTCTGGAATTAAATGCTTGCCCTTTTTTGAATTTAAAAAAAATTAAAATCTGCACTGCTAACTTTACGCATGGCGATTTAGGGCCACTAATGGCGAAACATATGAATTGAAGGTGGAACCAACCTCTTCATATTAAAGGCTAATTAAATGCTCCATTCCGGAATTAAATGCTCCCCCTCCTTTTCTGATTTTATAAAAAACTAAAATCTGCACTGCTAACTTTACGCATTGCGGTTTAGGGCCCCTGATGGCGAAACATATGAATTTGAGGTGGAACCAACCTCTTCATATTAAAGGCTAATTAAATGCTCCATTCCGGAATTAAATGCTCCCCCGTCTTTTTTTGATTTTTAAAAAAACTAAAATCTGCACTGCTAACTTTACGCTACGGTTTAGGGCCCCTGATGGCGAAACATATGAATTTGAGGTAGAACCAACCTCTTCATATTAAAGGCTAATTAAATGCTCCATTCCGGAATTAAATGCTCCCCGTCTTTTTTTGATTTTTTAACAAACTAAAATCTGCACTGCTAACTTTACGCATTGCGGTTTAGGGCCCCTGATGGCGAAACATATGAGTTTGAGGTGGAACCAACCTCTTCATATTAAAGGCTAATTAAATGCTCCATTCCGGAATTAAATGCTCCCCGTCTTTTTTTGATTTTTTAAAAAACTAAAATCTGCACTGCTAACTTTACGCATTGCGGTTTAGGGTCCCTGATGATGAAACATATGAATTTGAGGTGAAACCAACCTCTTCATATTAAAGGCTAATTAAATGCTCCATTCCGGAATTAAATGCTCCCCCTCTTTTTTGATTTTTTAAAAAACTAAAATCTGCACTGCTAACTTTACGCATTACGGTTTAGAGCCCCTGTTAGCGAAACATATGAATTTGAGGTGGAACCAATCTCTTCATATTAAAGGCTAATTAAATGCTCCATTCCGGAATTAAATGCTCCCCGTCTTTTTTTGATTTTTTAAAAAACTAAAATCTGCACTGCTAACTTTACGCATTGCGATTTAGGGTCCCTGATGATGAAACATATGAATTTGAGGTGAAACCAACCTCTTCATATTAAAGGCTAATTAAATGCTCCATTCCGGAATTAAATGCTCCCCGTCTTTTTTTGATTTTTTAAAAAACTAAAATCTGCACTGCTAACTTTACGCATTACGGTTTAGGCCCCCTGATGGCGAAACATATGAATTTGAGGTGGAACCAATCTCTTCATATTAAAGGCTAATTAAATGCTCCATTCCGGAATTAAATGCTCCCCGTCTTTTTTTGATTTTTAAAAAAACTAAAATCTGCACTGCTAACTTTACGCATTGCGATTTAGGGTCCCTGATGGCGAAACATATGAATTTGAGGTGGAACCAATCTCTTCATATTAAAGGCTAATTAAATGCTCCATTCCGGAATTAAATGCTCCCCGTCTTTTTTCGATTTTTTAAAAAACTAAAATCTGCACTGCTAACTTTACGCATTGCGATTTAGGGTCCCTGATGATGAAACATATGAATTTGAGGTGAAACCAACCTCTTCATATTAAAGGTTAATTAAATGCTCCATTCCGGAATTAAATGCTCCCCCTCCTTTTTTGATTTAAAAAAAAACTAAAATCTGCACTGCTAACTTTACGCATTACGGTTTAGAGCCCCTGATAGCGAAACATAAGAATTTGAGGTGGAACCAACCTCTTCATATTAAAGGCTAATTAAATGCTCCATTCCGGAATTAAATGCTCCCCCTCCTTTTTTGATTTTTAAAAAAACTAAAATCTGCACTGCTAACTTTACGCATTACGGTTTAGGGCCCCTGATGGCGAAACATATGAATTTGAGGTGGAACCAACCTCTTCATATTAAAGGCTAATTAAATGCTCCATTCCGGAATTAAATGCTCCCCCTCCTTTTTTGATTTTTAAAAAAACTAAAATCTGCACTGCTAACTTTACGCATTGCGGCTTAGGGCTCCTGATGATGAAACATATTAATTTGAGGTGAAACCAACCTCTTCATATTAAAGGCTAATTAAATGCTCCATTCCGGAATTAAATGCTCCCCCTCCTTTTCTGATTTTATAAAAAACTAAAATCTGCACTGCTAACTTTACGCATTGCGGTTTAGGGCCCCTGATGGCAAGACATATGAATTTGAGGCGGAACCAACCTCTTCATATTAAAGGCTAATTAAATGCTCCATTCTGGAATTAAATGCTTGCCCTCCTTTTTGGAATTTTTAAAAAATTAAAATCTGCACTGCTAACTTTACGCATGGCGATTTAGGGCCCCTGATGGCGAAACATATAAATTGAAGGTGGAACCAACCTCCTAATATTAAAGGCTAATTAAATGCTCCATTCCGGAACTAAATGCTCCCCCTCCTTTTTTGATTTTTAAAAAAACTAAAATCTGCACTGCTAACTTTACGCATTGCGGTTTAGGGCCCCTGATGGCGAAACATATGAATTTGAGGTGGAACCAACCTCTTCATATTAAAGGCTAATTAAATGCTCCATTCCGGAATTAAATGCTCCCCGTCTTTTTTTTATTTAAAAAAAAATAAAATCTGCACTGCTAACTTTACGCATTGCGGTTTAGGGCCCCTGATGGCGAAACATATTAATTTGAGGTGGAACCAACCTCTTCATATTAAAGGCTAATTAAATGCTCCATTCCGGAATTAAATGCTCCCCAACCTTTTTTGATTTTTTAAAAAACTAAAATCTGCACTGCTAACTTTACGCATTACGGTTTAGGGCCCCTGATGGCGAAACATATGAATTTGAGGTGGAACCAACCTCTTCATACTAAAGGCTAATTAAATGCTCCATTCCGGAATTAAATGCTCCCCGTCTTTTTTTGATTTTTTAAAAAACTAAAATCTGCACTGCTAACTTTACGCATTGCGGTTTAGGGCCCCTGATGGCGAAACATATGAATTTGAGGTGGAACCAACCTCTTCATATTAAAGGCTAATTAAATGCTCCATTCCGGAATTAAATGCTACCCCTCTTTTTTTGATTTTTAAAAAAACTAAAATCTGCACTGCTTTACGCATTGCGGTTTAGGGCCCCTGATGGCGAAACATATGAATTTGAGGTGGAACCAACCTCTTCATATTAAAGGCTAATTAAATGCTTCATTCCGGAATTAAATGCTCCCCCGTCCTTTTTTGATTTTGGGCGCGTGGGGCGCTTTGTGCCATATTTTTTTTGTATATTCAGCTCCCTTTTTTCATTATTGTTTTCAACTAATTTTAAGAATTATTTTTTACTTTTAAGTCTGATGTGCTTTAAAAGCCTGTTTTTTAGTTTTTTTAACTATATGTATTTATTGTTATATAGTCTGGACGCGGCTTAATAAGTTTTACATTTGATTGCATTGGAAAAAATTAAAAAATGCGGAAGTCCGGATGAGAGGTTGACAATAAGATATCTGGGTCATGATCCATTTTACGTGTTTTATTGGACCAATTATCAAACCACAATTTATAAAAGATATGCCACGGCGGAAAATTCAACATTAATTGTAGATGCTTCAGGTAAAACTATCTCAAAAATTCTAAGAGAAGATGGGACATTTGGGACCCATATATTTATCTATTTGGCTGTTGTCAATACACCAGCTGGACAATTCCCAGTCGCTCAAATGTTGTCCGAAGCTCACGATACAGCAACGATACAATATTGGTTAAATCAATGGCAAAGATCGGGAGCTCCTGTTCCAAAGGAAACGATAACCGATTCCGCAAGGGCTTTGTTTTCGCCATCAGGGGCCCTAAATCGCCATGCGTAAAGTTAGCAGTGCAGATTTTGATTTTTTTAAAATTAAAAAAAGGAGGGAAAGCATTTAATTCCAGAATGGAGCATTTAATTAGCCTTTAATATGAAGAGGTTGGTTTCACCTCAAATTCATATGTTTCGCCATCAGGGGCCCTAAACCGCAATGCGTAAAGTTAGCAGTGCAGATTTTAGTTTTTTAAAAAATCAAAAAAAGACGGGGAGCATTTAATGAATGGAGCATTTAATTAGCCTTTAATATGAAGAGGTTGGTTCCACCTCAAATTCTTATGTTTCGCTATCAGGGGCTCTAAACCGTAATGCGTAAAGTTAGCAGTGCAGATTTTAGTTTTTTAAAAAATCAAAAAAGGAGGGGGAGCATTTAATTCCGGAATGGAGCATTTAATTAGCCTTTAATATGAAGAGGTTGGTTTCACCTCAAATTCATATGTTTCATCATCAGGGACCCTAAACCGCAATGCGTAAAGTTAGCAGCGCAGATTTTAGTTTTTTAAAAAATCAAAAAAAGACGGGGAGCATTTAATTCCGGAATGGAGCATTTAATTAGCCTTTAATATGAAGAGATTGGTTCCACCTCCAATTCATATGTTTCGCCATCAGGGGCCCTAAACCGTAATGCGTAAAGTTAGCAGTGCAGATTTAAGTTTTTTAAAAAATCAAAAAAGGAGGGGGAGCATTTAATTCCGGAATGGAGCATTTAATTAGCCTTTAATATGAAGAGGTTGGTTTCACCTCAAATTCATATGTTTCATCATCAGGGGCCCTAAACCGCAATGCGTAAAGTTAGCAGTGCAGATTTTATTTTTTTTTTAAATCAAAAAAAGACGGGGAGCATTTAATTCCGGAATGGAGCATTTAATTAGCCTTTAACATGAAGAGGTTGGTTCCACCTCAAATTCATATGTTTCGCCATCAGGGGCCCTAAACCGCAATGCGTAAAGTTAGCAGTGCAGATTATGATTTTTTTAAAATTCAAAAAAGTCAATACACCAGCTGGACAATTACCAGGCGCTCAAATGTTGTCCGAAGCTCACGATACAGCAACGATACAATATTGGTTAAATCAATGGCAAAGATCGGGAGCTCCTGTTCCAAAGGAAACGATAACCGATAACGCAAGGGCTTTGTTTTCGCCATCAGGGGCCCTAAATCGCCATGCGTAAAGTTAGCAGTGCAGATTTTGATTTTTTTAAAATTAAAAAAAGGAGGGAAAGCATTTAATTCCAGAATGGAGCATTTAATTAGCCTTTAATATGAAGAGGTTGGTTTCACCTCAAATTCATATGTTTCGCCATCAGGGGCCCTAAACCGCAATGCGTAAAGTTAGCAGTGCAGATTTTAGTTTTTTTAAAAATATCAAAAAAAGACGAGGAGCATTTAATTCCGGAATGGAGCATTTAATTAGCCTTTAATATGAAGAGGTTGGTTTCACCTCAAATTCATATGTTTCATCATCAGGGACCCTAAACCGCAATGCGTAAAGTTAGCAGTGCAGATTTTAGTTTTTTAAAAAATCAAAAAAAGACGGGGAGCATTTAATTCCGGAATGGAGCATTTAATTAGCCTTTAATATGAAGAGATTGGTTCCACCTCCAATTCATATGTTTCGCCATCAGGGGCCCTAAACCGTAATGCGTAAAGTTAGCAGTGCAGATTTTAGTTTTTTTAAAAATCAAGAAAGGAGGGGGAGCATTTAATTCCGGAATGGAGCATTTAATTAGCCTTTAATATGAAGAGGTTGGTTTCACCTCAAATTCATATGTTTCATCATCAGGGGCCCTAAACCGCAATGCGTAAAGTTAGCAGTGCAGATTTTAGTTTTTTAAAAAATAAAAAAAAGACGGGGAGCATTTAATTCCGGAATGGAGCATTTAATTAGCCTTTAATATGAAGAGATTGGTTCCACCTCAAATTCATATGTTTCGCCATCAGGGGCCCTAAACCGTAATGCGTAAAGTTAGCAGTGCAGATTTTAGTTTTTTTAAAAATCAAAAAAGGAGGGGGAGCATTTCATTCCGGAATGGAGCATTTAATTAGCCTTTAATATGAAGAGGTTGGTTTCACCTCAAATTAATATGTTTCATCATCAGGGGCCCTAAACCGCAATGCGTAAAGTTAGCAGTGCAGATTTTAGTTTTTTAAAAATTCAAAAAAGGAGGGAAAGCATTTAATTCCGGAATGGAGCATTTAATTAGCCTTTAATATGAAGAGGTTCAAAAAAGGAGGGCAAGCATTTAATTCCAGAATGGAGCATTTAATTAGCCTTTAATATGAAGAGGTTGGTTTCACCTCAAATTCATATGTTTCATCATCAGGGACCCTAAACCGCAATGCGTAAAGTTAGCAGTGCAGATTTTAGTTTTTTTAAAAATCAAAAAAGGAGGGGGAGCATTTCATTCCGGAATGGAGCATTTAATTAGCCTTTAATATGAAGAGATTGGTTCCACCTCAAATTCATATGTTTCGCCATCAGGGGCCCTAAACCGTAATGCGTAAAGTTAGCAGTGCAGATTTTAGTTTTTTTAAAAATCAAAAAAGGAGGGGGAGCATTTCATTCCGGAATGGAGCATTTAATTAGCCTTTAATATGAAGAGGTTGGTTTCACCTCAAATTAATATGTTTCATCATCAGGGGCCCTAAACCGCAATGCGTAAAGTTAGCAGTGCAGATTTTAGTTTGTTAAAAATTCAAAAAAGGAGGGAAAGCATTTAATTCCGGAATGGAGCATTTAATTAGCCTTTAATATGAAGAGGTTGGTTCCACCTCAAATTCATATGTTTCGCCATCAGGGGCCCTAAACCGTAATGCGTAAAGTTAGCAGTGCAGATTTTAGTTTTTTTAAAAATCAAAAAAGGAGGGCGAGCATTTAATTCCGGAATGGAGCATTTAATTAGCCTTTAATATGAAGAGGTTGGTTCCACCTCAAATTCTTATGTTTCGCTATCAGGGGCTCTAAACCGTAATGCGTAAAGTTAGCAGTGCAGATTTTAGTTTTTTAAAAAATCAAAAAAGGAGGGGGAGCATTTAATTCCGGAATGGAGCATTTAATTAGCCTTTAATATGAAGAGGTTGGTTTCACCTCAAATTCATATGTTTCATCATCAGGGGCCCTAAACCGCAATGCGTAAAGTTAGCAGTGCAGATTTTAGTTTTTTAAAAAATCAAAAAAAGACGGGGAGCATTTAATTCCGGAATGGAGCATTTAATTAGCCTTTAGTATGAAGAGGTTGGTTCCACCTCAAATTCATATGTTTCGCCATCAGGGGCCCTAAACCGTAATGCGTAAAGTTAGCAGTGCAGATTTTAGTTTTTTAAAAAATCAAAAAAGGTTGGGGAGCATTTAATTTCGGAATGGAGCATTTAATTAGCCTTTAATATGAAGAGGTTGGTTCCACCTCAAATTAATATGTTTCGCCATCAGGGGCCCTAAACCGCAATGCGTAAAGTTAGCAGTGCAGATTTTTTTTTTTTTTAAATAAAAAAAAGAGGGGGAGCATTTAGTTCCGGAATGGAGCATTTAATTAGCCTTTAATATTAAGAGGTTGGTTCCACCTTCAGTTTATATGTTTCGCCATCAGGGGCCCTAAACCGCAATGCGTAAAGTTAGCAGTGCAGATTTTAGTTTTTTATAAAATCAGAAAAGGAGGGGGAGCATTTAATTCCGGAATGGAGCATTTAATTAGCCTTTAATATGAAGAGGTTGGTTTCACCTCAAATTAATATGTTTCATCATCAGGGGCCCTAAACCGCAATGCGTAAAGTTAGCAGTGCAGATTTTAGTTTTTTAAAAAGTCAAAAATGGAGGGAAAGCATTTAATTCCGGAATGGAGCATTTAATTAGCCTTTAATATGAAGAGGTTGGTTCCACCTGAAATTCATATGTTTCGCCATCAGGGGCCCTAAACCGTAATGCGTAAAGTTAGCAGTGCAGATTTTAGTTTTTTTAAAAATCAAAAAAGGAGGGGGAGCATTTAATTCCGGAATGGAGCACTTAATTAGCCTTTAATATGAAGAGGTTGGTTCCACCTCAAATTCTTATGTTTCGCTATCAGGGGCTCTAAACCGTAATGCGTAAAGTTAGCAGTGCAGATTTTAGTTTTTTTAAAAATCAAAAAAAAACGGGGAGCATTTAATTCCGGAATGGAGCATTTAATTAGCCTTTAATATGAAGAGGTTGGTTTCACCTCAAATTCATATGTTTCATCATCAGGGACCCTAAATCGCAATGCGTAAAGTTAGCAGTGCAGATTTTAGTTTTTTAAAAAATCAAAAAAAGACGGGGAGCATTTAATTCCGGAATGGAGCATTTAATTAGCCTTTAATATGAAGAGATTGGTTCCACCTCAAATTCATATGTTTCGCTATCAGGGGCTCTAAACCGTAATGCGTAAAGTTAGCAGTGCAGATTTTAGTTTTTTAAAAAATCAAAAAAGGAGGGGGAGCATTTAATTCCGGAATGGAGCATTTAATTAGCCTTTAATATGAAGAGGTTGGTTTCACCTCAAATTCATATGTTTCATCATCAGGGACCCTAAATCGCAATGCGTAAAGTTAGCAGTGCAGATTTTAGTTTTTTTAAAAATCAAAAAAAGACGGGGAGCATTTAATTCCGGAATGGAGCATTTAATTAGCCTTTAATATGAAGAGATTGGTTCCACCTCCAATTCATATGTTTCGCCATCAGGGGCCCTAAACCGTAATGCGTAAAGTTAGCAGTGCAGATTTTAGTTTTTTTAAAAATCAAAAAAGGAGGGGGAGCATTTAATTCCGGAATGGAGCATTTAATTAGCCTTTAATATGAAGAGGTTGGTTTCACCTCAAATTCATATGTTTCATCATCAGGGGCCCTAAACCGCAATGCGTAAAGTTAGCAGTGCAGATTTTAGTTTTTTAAGAAATCAAAAAAAAACGGGGAGCATTTAATTCCGGAATGGAGCATTTAATTAGCCTTTAGTATGAAGAGGTTGGTTCCACCTCAAATTCATATGTTTCGCCATCAGGGGCCCTAAACCGTAATGCGTAAAGTTAGCAGTGCAGATTTTAGTTTTTTAAAAAATCAAAAAAGGTTGGGGAGCATTTAATTCCGGAATGGAGCATTTAATTAGCCTTTAATATGAAGAGGTTGGTTCCACCTCAAATTAATATATTTCGCCATCAGGGGCCCTAAACCGCAATGCGTAAAGTTAGCAGTGCAGAATTTTTTTTTTTTTTAAATAAAAAAAAGACGGGGAGCATTTAATTCCGGAATGGAGCATTTAATTAGCCTTTAATATGAAGAGGTTGGTTCCACCTCAAATTCATATGTTTCGCCATCAGGGGCCCTAAACCGCAATGCGTAAAGTTAGCAGTGCAGATTTTAGTTTTTTAAAAAATCAAAAAAGGAGGGGGAGCATTTAGTTCCGGAATGGAGCATTTAATTAGCCTTTAATATTAAGAGGTTGGTTCCACCTTCAATTTATATGTTTCGCCATCAGGGGCCCTAAATCGCCATGCGTAAATTTAGCAGTGCAGATTTTAATTTTTTTAAAATTCAAAAAAGGAGGGCAAGCATTTAATTCCAGAATGGAGCATTTAATTAGCCTTTAATATGAAGAGGTTGGTTCCGCCTCAAATTCATATGTCTTGCCATCAGGGGCCCTAAACCGCAATGCGTAAAGTTAGCAGTGCAGATTTTAGTTTTTTATAAAATCAGAAAAGGAGGGGGAGCATTTAATTCCGGAATGGAGCATTTAATTAGCCTTTAATATGAAGAGGTTGGTTCCACCTTCAATTCATATGTTTCGCCATTAGTGGCCCTAAATCGCCATGCGTAAAGTTAGCAGTACAGATTTTGATTTTTTTTTAATAAGAAAGGGGGGGGAGAATGTAATTCCGGAATGGAGCATTTAATTAGCCTTTAATTCGTAGATCAACATTGTATTATAGATTGTATGGATTTGGCACTCCGGACATCCTGCACTGCTAAGTCCCTTAGGGAGCTAGCAGTGCAAGCATTATCTCCAAAACTACTTGCGCAATAAATATGGGAATAGAGCATTTAATTAGCCTTTAATTCATAGATCATTATAGTATCGTAGAATTCATCAGTTCATCGCTCTGAACATGCTGCACTGCTAACTCCTATGGGGAGCTGGCAGTGCAAGCAATATCTCTAAAACTACAAGAGCATTAAATTTGGGAATAGAGCATTTAATTAGCCTGAAATGAGCCTTAAATTGTGGCATGGAAAAATCCTTGCACTGCTGACCTTGCACTGCTAACTTTATGGACGTTAAAAAGCTTACGAGGGTTTAAAGGTGGGATTTTGGATAATATAAGAAAAAAATTAAAAAATTCATATCTCTTTAGCCGTGACTCTTAGGACCCAGGTTCCAAGCTTGAAAAGGTAGCAAATGGCCCCAACAATATCCCAAAATATTTTGACGGTTCATGTGCCAAACACCCTGTATATATATTAGGGTTTTCAATATATTTAGCTTTTTGTAGGGACTTGTAAAGACCAAAATTTACAATTTTGTGATTTTCAAAAATCGATAAAACAAAAACTACTGATCAAAAAACTTCTAAGATTTTGGATTTTCGAGTTTTTTTGTAGATAGAATAAGTGTGTCAAAAATTATCAAAATCGGAGAGGGTCAAAACAGAAATCGCCTTTATTGTGGTTGATGTTATTGGATTTAACCTAAAGTATTATACATTTTTGCCTTTGAATGTATGTTGTGTTAAAGTGGGGGTCTAAATTTCGAGGTGGCAATCTGGATATTCAGATTCAGCGGGGTCAAAATAGGGGTTCATATATGAACCATTTGCCAAAAAGTAATATAAAATGCTTCTAAAGAGTGGATTTTCCGAAATCTTGCCTTAACTATATTCGTTTTGAGTTATTATATCTTGAGTGTTCTGTAAGAGATTTATCAAGTTTTTTGTTTTGTTATTTTGCGACATTTTCTGGCGGTTTAGGAGAATTCCCACAATTTTTGTATTACACTTTTTTTGATATTTTATTATAAGCTTAGTCCTTGGTTAAAATGTGCAAAAACACTGCACAATCCCTTAATAACGTTTTTTTAAATATTTTATCTTATTTTTTCAGGCAGCGAGATGGTAATTTACTTGACTCATCAACAATCAGTGTAAAATCAGAAGTTGAGGAGTTTGAACTGAAGACTGAAGAAATCAAACAGGAAGAACTCATAATAGATGACAGCTTATCTGAGTAAGTAAATTTAAGAAGTTATTTAAGACAAAGGATAAATCAAGGGCATCTTACTGGCCAACATTTGTATGGTGTCCCAAATTCGGTTTTTTTGAGGGGTTTTAGGTTTCTGGGGTAGATAGCAAAAAAGTGACCCCCCACTAGGCTCAATTTTCAAGAAAATGTTAAGGGCAAAAACCTCATTTTGATATAGCAAACCGTTTTTAAGATGAGCATGAAGTTAGCGAAGCACCCATCGCAAATGGAATCGACACTCGGTGGTTAATTTGTTGTTAATTAGTTGTGGTTCGGATCGGTTATAAATTAATTTTGTCGCTCTTCTGACTGTTTTTTTGGGTGCTATATGGCTTAGTTAGCGAAGCACCCTCGTAAAAAATTGATTTAGACAAGACCTATCGAAATCGAATGTGGTGGTTAATTTGCCGCTAATTAGTCGTTAATTAGTTGTGGAAAAACTAATTTGATCGCGTGTATTTTTGAGTGTTTTTTTGGGTGCTTCACCAACTTCTTATGAAGTGGTGAAAATGGCTTTCGATATCGCCTATCGAAATCTAAGATAGTGTATAGTTTGCCTCTTATTAGGCGTTAATTAGTTGTTTGTAAATTAATTTTGTCGCTTTTCTCTTTGTGTCTTTTTTTTAATGCTTCGCTAGCTTTATATGAATGTAGCGAAGCACCCTCGTCAAAAATGGCTTGAGACATTACCTATTGAAATCAAACACAGTGGATATTGTGCCGCTAATTAGTCGTTAAATAGTTGTGGATAAATTGATTTTGTCGCTTTTATTTATGTGTATTTTTTTGGGTGCTGTGCTAACTTCATATATTCATCAAAAATGGCTTTAGGCAACAC
Organism: Aspidapion aeneum; assembly: GCA_963576565.1. Classification (NCBI taxonomy): domain Eukaryota; kingdom Metazoa; phylum Arthropoda; class Insecta; order Coleoptera; family Brentidae; genus Aspidapion; species Aspidapion aeneum. The sequence goes on from OY755048.1 coordinate 50,288,548, forward strand.
CTATCGAAATGGAGTAGGGTGACTAATATGCCGTTAATTAGACGTTAATTTGATTAATTTTTCCACAACTAATTAACGGCAAATTATCCACCTAGTGGCGATTCGATTTGCGATGGGTGCCTTGCTAACTTCATGCTCATGTTTTTAAGCTACAGGGCGATTTTTGAAAAGTCGTTTTCCTGTAAATTGCTTTTTATAAAAAATATAAAGAATCTTACTGGCAAATCGAATGTTTTCTGTCGCTTTTAGTTTTTGAGATATTACATAAAATTGTTTTCTTTATTTCTATGTACTACACAATATTGTGTATTTTTATTTTATATTTTAATTTCTTTACTGGCTTCTAAATATTTTAAAATCTTATTAATAAATGAATTAACCATAAATAGGTAACTAATAAGAATGGGGTTATCCTGTAAGAAAAATACTCTGCCAATATATGGGCACCTAAGCTCACACTAGGTACTATAGTTATAGTGTATGTGTGAGCTAATATAACTACAAACTGAAATATATTTATTTAACTCCAGACTCAATTACCTTTCGTTTGATATCAGACACGCCATATTTTCACTTAAACTCTAATTTTTGAAATCTACCCCCACCCTTTACATAAACTAAAATGTATTTTGTTTCACTCCAGACTCAATTACCTTTCGTTTGATATCACACACGCCATATTTTCACGTAAACTCCAATTTTTGAAATCTACCCCACCCTTTTATTTGGCTTGCGTTCGGTGGATTTTGTTCATTTTTAAATGGGACCATCCCGACCAAAGACCTAGGTACCAAATTTCATTCAAATCGGGCAAGCGGTTTTTGAGTTATGCGGGTTGGTCGTTACAGACAGACAGACGGCGCGACAAAAAAGTTTCAAAATCTTCTAAAACGCAAAGATATATAAAATTTTTTAAAATCGGAGCAACTTTTTTTTTTCTCTAAAAAATTAGCTAATATCAACTTTTAGCAATATCCTGAAAACCACAAGTTACAGATAAAATTCAATTTGACAGTTGGATTTTAAAAAAAATGTTGCACAAATCTAAGAGATAGATTTTATGGATTTTTCAAGTCTTATTTTGCAATAAAAATATATAAGGTATTTTTCATTAAAAATATGCAAATATCTCAAAATCAAAAAAAAAGTGTGGATATTGTCAGTATATCGACGATATTTAGTGTGATACGTTATTTTAAACAACATTTTACACTGATTTCAAAAAACTAATAAAAATAGGGTCATTCCAAAAATATCAACTTTAAGGTATAATTAATTCTGGTTAAAAAAATCGAAAAGTGAAGCTATCATAGCTTGATTTGGAAATAATGGCAAATTTAAATTCGCAGACGCAAATTTACAGGTGCGCATGCGTGTGTTTTGGCACGTAGATATACTGCTGCAGTGTGAGTGGACGCCATATTTGTCGTTTATTAACATTTTGCGGTGTTTTACGTTTGTCGTGTAAAATTGTGTTTTTCTGTGACCTTTTTGGCCGGTACTGTATAAAAGAGTCGAAGAAAGAGTGTATCGGATTTGCATTGTCTTTATTTTGTGTTTTGTGCTTTTGTGTTTACATAATCTAAGCTGCTGAATTTAAGAATATGTATAAATTAAACGCGATGTCTAAACGAAAAGCTTTTACAGTTGAGGAGAAAGCTCATAATTTTGTATACAAATGTAAATTAGGTATGTACCTACATACATGCATAATACATATGTGCATAACACATAACATTATATGTACATATACGCAGTTACATACAGTGTCCCCCATGTTCGCAACATATGGGAAAAATGTTTATTTGTAAGTTATGGAAAAAAAATTATATACGATCAATCCTGCTTGTTGAATTACCTAGAAAGACATTTTGACATTAGTCACGTGATCACTGTCACGACGGCAAATTCAAAAAATTAGTCATGAAAACCCAAAAAGTGAGGTTAGATGGCAAAATATCAAAAAAAGTTATTTGAAAAAAGTGATTAGAATGTCATTTTAGGGTCCTCTATGAAATTTGGAGCAATAATAATACAAAATAAGAAATACCCTATTTTTGGCCCCAGCCTTGTTATAAATTAATTTTATACAGATTTTATTATTGAAATAGTTCAAGTAACGCAATATTTAATAGGCAAAGGTAAAATGATTCCAAATTCTTTATTAGTCATTCATAAAAAATTAAATAAAAATATCCGATTGGCACATGTACGTTTCTTGTCGCAATGGCCTTTTGTTTTGACAGTTTGGAAGGTTTCCGTGAATTTAGTATTAATACCACAATGGAAAAGAACAACGTCATTGATATTATTTATTTAATATTTTATTAAAGTTTATTATTAAATAATTAATGATGGGGTTCTTTCTATTGTGGTATTAATATTAAATTCACGGAAACCTTACAAACTGTCAAAAAAAAGGCGATTGCGACAAGAAAGGTACATGTGCTAATCGGATATTTTTATTTAATTTTTTATGAACGACTTCAATAAAGAATATGGAATAATTTTACCTTTGTCCATTAAATATTGCGTTACTTAAACTATCTCAATAATAAAATCTGTTTAAAATTAATTCATAAGGCTAGGGCCAAAAATAGGGTATTTCTTATTTTTTATTATTATTGCTCGAAATTTCACAGAGGACCCTAGAATGACATTCTAAACACTTTTTTCAAATAACTTTTTTCGATATTTTGCCATCTAACCTCACTTTTTGGGTTTTCATGACTAATTTTTTGAATTTGCCGTCATGACAGTGATCACGTGACTAATGGCAAAATGTCTTTCTAGGTTATTCAACAAGCAGGATTGATCGTATATAATTTTTTGTTCCAAAACTTACAAATAAAAAATTTTCCCATATGTTGCGAACATTGTGGGGGACACTGTATATGTATGCTCATCTGAAAATATTCTATGTTTTTAACTTTTTTTTAAATAAGATAGTTTTTAATGAAAATTTGAAGAGTTATATGTCATACTTTAAAGCTTACTTTTAACTTAAAAAAAACTTTATTTTAATTAAATACAATATAGGACCTAAACGTTATAGTTGAACGTGTACTTAAGAACGATTCTAAAGAGAATGACTTAACAATACAATGGTTTTAGCTTATATAAAGAAAAATTTCTGATTAAGCAATAGAATAATTCCTTGATATTCTAGATTTAAACTTCTTAGAACTAAAGTGCTGATTTGGCAGGAATGCACGTGTTGTTTATTCCATGGGAGACGCAAGTCAGCAGAATGGGCTTCTTATCTTGGAAGGTTCTCGGGTTTCTTCTAAGTGTAGGCAGGATATTTTCATATAACATATATAACCACTTTTTCGTAATAAAAATATATAACCCAGTTTGTTACCTTTTTTCTTAATAACAACGCTCGGTTATAAAGACCGAAATTAAGCGCTCCGTTCAATGTCGTTATAGCCGATATTCACTATACAGTTTAAGCAAATATTGTACTGACTATGCAACATTTTCGGATAGTGTTTTGCTTTTTATCCCCGATTCCTCACCTTTTATTCCTGATTGTCACTTTTCGTCGCCTATTTTGGATTTATTTCCTGTTTAAATTTCAGGTATAAAAGTAACACTTTCCAAAATGAGAGATAAAAATTGCAGGTACTTAATAGTATATTATATACCAAGGGATAAAAGTGGCACATTTTATCCCGAGGCGAAATATATTTATCCCGACCGTGAGGGGGCTAGAAGGGATAACTTTTTTCACTAGTTATATACGCTATTTTTTGCACTTTGGCATTTTTTCCGGGTTTTTTTCATAAATTTGTAAGCAATTATTATTCTGACTATGCGATACCAGGTACTATACTAAAAGTATAACTACCACATGACTCATAAGCACCTCTAGAATCACTTATTATGTAAACATTCAAATTGTTTTTACTTTTTATCCCGGATATGTCAAATTTCATCGCGCTCCTTGATCCGTCACTTTCATCCCCAAAATGCAGGAAAAAAGTGCACATTTGTAACGGTATATTTTAGACTTTGCTATAACCTAGATTTTACAATGATTTGTTTTCCACCATACGAGGTTTTTCTACAAAACAAACCAACATCGTTAATTAGTGAAATCTAGAACCCACTAACCTTCAAGAAAACGCACTTTACATCACAACTTTCATTTTTTTAGCACTAGGTAGTATAGGCGGTCTGCTTCTGAGCCCGTAATAATGTGGAAAACTGTGGAATATTGTTTACATATCTGCTATAGTATTTTGTTGATAAGCTTAGGGTGACTTTGCTTCTTACAGTATGGACTCCTAAAATATTTATAAATATGTTGTTCCTTTTGTCATCACTTTATTTGGCGATGAATTTTTTTGGTGACAGAGTAAATCACTAAATACACTGACTTGCCTTTGGTGCGAATCTCCATGATGATAATTTATAGTTGAATAACTAGTTTCACTCACTAGAACTATACCTAAATTGTAGTAAACTGGAAAAACCATTTCAATCTGTTTTGTTTTGATCTGCTGTTGTTTATTTGTTGATCAGTGGTCCGAACCACAGAATCTATCGGCCAATTTCGAAAGATACGTGGAGACGGCACCTTGTTTTGATTACAAAAGTCAACTGATTCCTTGTCAAAAATTTTCGCACTTTGATTTAATTTTTATAAACGTTACTGAAGGTTTTATGAAGGAAAATATAGGGTTTTAGCTAGTCCAAAATGTAGTTTCTTATGTAATAGGTTTGGTTCGAATTTAGGACCAAAAAGGCACCAGAAGGAACATGCGCAGTTCGTTTATTATTATTCTAGTCTACAGTGTTGCCGGATACATTAACAGGAGATGTTTTTGAACTAGGTGGTTTGTTTTGATTTTTGTTTGTTGGTCATAATGCTGATTGAGAAATGTCAAATTTCTAATTAATTTTCTGGTGACTGAAAACCCTTTTATTACCTAATTTTCATATGATTGGCGTCCTCGAACGGTGTAGTTTATTATTAATGAGGGGTGGCTTGGTTTTGAGACAAAAACTTTGGTAAACATTGCTACTGCGCAAGACAGTGACGCTAGTGAGAAATGACAAGTAAATAAGGCTGGTTCTTATTAAAGCGATTTTTCTAAAAGAGTAAAATTTCTAATGTCGGCATACTAGGCTGGCCAATTAGAAAGCTCCACATCAGTGGCGTGATGCGTTCCACCAATGGGATCCAACGGACGCTGGGAAAGTCGACGTCCCTGCGCGGTAATGCGTCGCAGTTGGACAGTTCAGCTCTGACTCACGTAAGTGTAAAGGTTTTCTGGGGAAAATTCCTGGGAAACTCAATTTTTCAGGTGGAAAAATTACCTCTAGTCTGAGGATCTACCAGATTTTCCTATGGCAAAGGGACTCGTTGTGCTTTGAAGAAGTCGTTCTTGGTTTGTGAAGTCCCTTTCACGCTTAATGCGGTTTATTAGATACCCCAATACATGTGTCTGACTGAAAACTAGAAACTACAATTTCCTACCAACGTGGAATTATTTAAAAACCCTCTTGTGGACGTCGTGTTGCTCTTGGGTACCAAGCTTATCTTGTCTGGCTTGTCTGTGGGCCCCAGAGGGTTTTTTTTTCTACGTTCAACTTTAAACCAAAGTAAAAGAAGATTTTATAAGGAAATTTCCCACATGAAGATGTTTGCTGCTGGGTTTTCACCTATCATCTTGTTAAAGCATGATCTATTCTGTTGGAGTTTTGAAGTTCTTTTTCTCAATGTCAACCTTCTTACACAATAGAAGTACCACGCCAGTTCTTCGCAGACTGATTGATTCCAGTTTTGGGTTACCGATACTACGACAGCTAAGGTTAGCCTAAGTTAAAAATTTTCGCGCTGCATATATAAATAAAAAAAAATGATATTAATAATAAATAATAATAAAGTGCGTTTGCCGTTAAAAATCTAAAATTAAAGAAGGCTTCTGAGATTTCTTTAGGTTTTAAAATAAATATGACCACTCTTTATAAAAAAAATTACTTAAAGTTTCTTCGTAATAATTGATATTAGCGCTTACATATTCTTATAGTAATGATATCCTATATTGTGCGGCGGTAGCTAATGTCGACATCAGCGTGCGCCATTTTAGTTTAAGCTTCGGTTTAAGATTAATTTGAATAGAATACGCCTTTTAAATAATTGTGCTATGAGCATTATTGCGGCTAACTTAATTTGCGCCCAAACACTGGACATTGTACTTTTCTTGTGTCTTGTAAATATATTACGTGTCTTCAAACTATAGTTTTATTTCTAACTCATTGGGATTTTCTGTATATGAAAACACTATTCTGTCTTTCGCAAAGTCTCATTGTTTTTCGTAATTTAGGCAGTCAGTATTGTCATTATAACAACAGCCCTACTTCGATAAAATTACGTGGCGCCTACAAAAATCAAACTCACTCCCTTCCCGCTGTTTAAAAGCTGGCGGCCTTCAAAGGTGGACTTTGGTGTTGCGAAATTATTCATATACTAAACCCGGTTTTAGCAAATAACTGAAACCGGGAAGATTGTGACTGAAAATATTTAGTTTTCCATGTTACATAAAATTTGACCAACTTGTTCTAGATAATACTTTTAGATTAGCTTGTTCATTTAAATAATCAGTTCCAACTTACATTCAAAATGATCATTTACTATGCTTTATTACTTTAACTATCAACAGCAACAAAAATAAATAAAATAAACGTCACACCTTATATCGATAAAGTGCGAAAAAAATGTTTTAAATGAAGTTTTTATATTAAACTCAAAACTATCAGTTATCTTAAAAACGTTTTAATTTTTTTAATCCAACCAGTCAAATTATCGAAGCCTAAGAAATGTAGTACGGCAAAAAACTATACATAAGGATACCTTTTCACTTTTATTTCATAACGTCTTGGAAAGTATCAGGGCAAATAAAAGCATTTGTCAGGAACAACCAGGAAATGTCAGGGAATTTTTTTTATCAATTTGCTGTACTAACTCTGTAAAACTTTTAAACCAAAACTATGAACTTGAACCAAAATAGAGTAATTCCACGCCAAATCATCAAATGGGGGTAGCTGCCATGTCACGAAAAAAATCCAAATTTTGATAACATGTATTAGTGTCCTTAGGAATACCAAATTAACAAATTTAAATTTTTAATGTCGCCTCCCGTATTTTACAGGCCACTTCAAAAGTAAAAAAAAGAAGAAAATCAGTTGTGGCCTTATTTTTTTTTTATTTCTATTTTATTAAATCTTATTCAAAAACAAATTTGACGGAAGAAATCTTTAATAATCAAACAAGTTTCATGGCTAATCGGGCAAAAAGGAGTTTTTTGTTTCCCTTATACTTTTTCCGTGGGTAGCTGGAAAGCTTAACCTCACGGGGGTCCAAGATCTAATGGACACCTAATAAGTGTTGACAGTTAACCGTTTCGTCCTTATGGGACTCCTCAGAACACTGCTGGTCAAGTGACAAATCTTGCGAAGTTAATCAGACGGTTTTGTCTCTAATTAAACGTAATTAGTGAGCGAACTATAGCAAGAGGCGCCATCTACCGAGATACGAGAGAAACAAAAAACCAAAAGCAGCGAAACACTGCTATACAATGTCGATCAATGAAAAGATCGAATGCAAATAAAAGAAAACAACTATAGTCCGTGACCTACGACAGCTCTTTGTCTTTTCAGGCCGGATCAACGCATTTTGCATTTTTACCCGTCATCAAGACAGTTAACGTCAATCAACGGAATTTTTAAGCCAAACAATACTAACAAACGTGAAATTTCATACCCGTGAATTTAAAAATCAAACAAGTTTCATGGCTAATCGGGCAAAAAGGAGTTTTTTTTTAAATTTTTTTGATTTTTAAATTCACGGGTATGAAATTTCACGTTTGTTAGTATTGTTTGGCTTAAAAATTCCGTTGATTGACGTTCACTGTCTTGATGACGGGTAAAAATGCAAAATGCGTTGATCCGGCCTGAAAAGACAAAGAGCTGTCGTAGGTCACGGACTATAGTTGTTTTCTTTTATTTGCATTCGATCTTTTCATTGATCGACATTGTATAGCAGTGTTTCGCTGCTTTTGGTTTTTTGTTTCTCTCGTATCTCGGTAGATGGCGCCTCTTGCTATAGTTCGCTCACTAATTACGTTTAATTAGAGACAAAACCGTCTGATTAACTTCGCAAGATTTGTCACTTGACCAGCAGTGTTCTGAGGAGTCCCATAAGGACGAAACGGTTTACTGTCAACACTTATTAGGTGTCCATTAGATCTTGGACCCCCGTGAGGTTAAGCTTTCAAGCTACCCACGGAAAAAGTATAAGGGAAACAAAAAACTCCTTTTTGCCCGATTAGCCATGAAACTTGTTTGATTTTTAAATTCACGGGTATGAAATTTCACGTTTGTTAGTATTGTTTGGCTTAAAAATTCCGTTGATTGACGTTCACTGTCTTGATGACGGGTAAAAATGCAAAATGCGTTGATCTGGCCTGAAAAGACAAAGAGCTGTCGTAGGTCACGGACTATAGTTGTTCTCTTTTATTTGCATTCGATCTTTTCATTGATCGACATTGTATAGCAGTGTTTCGCTGCTTTTGGTTTTTTGTTTCTCTCGTATCTCGGTAGATGGCGCCTCTTGCTATAGTTCGCTCACTAATTACGTTTAATTAGAGACAAAACCGTCTGATTAACTTCGCAAGATTTGTCACTTGACCAGCAGTGTTCTGAGGAGTCCCATAAGGACGAAACGGTTTACTGTCAACACTTATTAGGTGTCCATTAGATCTTGGACCCCCGTGAGGTTAAGCTTTCAAGCTACCCACGGAAAAAGTATAAGGGAAACAAAAAACTCCTTTTTGCCCGATTAGCCATGAAACTTGTTTGATTTTTAAATTCACGGGTATGAAATTTCACGTTTGTTAGTATTGTTTGGCTTAAAAATTCCGTTGATTGACGTTCACTGTCTTGATGACGGGTAAAAATGCAAAATGCGTTGATCTGGCCTGAAAAGACAAAGAGCTGTCGTAGGTCACGGACTATAGTTGTTTTCTTTTATTTGCATTCGATCTTTTCATTGATCGACATTGTATAGCAGTGTTTCGCTGCTTTTGGTTTTTTGTTTCTCTCGTATCTCGGTAGATGGCGCCTCTTGCTATAGTTCGCTCACTAATTACGTTTAATTAGAGACAAAACCGTCTGATTAACTTCGCAAGATTTGTCACTTGACCAGCAGTGTTCTGAGGAGTCCCATAAGGACGAAACGGTTAACTGTCAACACTTATTAGGTGTCCATTAGATCTTGGACCCCCGTGAGGTTAAGCTTTCAAGCTACCCACGGAAAAAGTATAAGGGAAACAAAAAACTCCTTTTTGCCCGATTAGCCATTAAACTTGTTTGATTTTTAAATTCACGGGTATGAAATTTCACGTTTGTTAGTATTGTTTGGCTTAAAAATTCCGTTGATTGACGTTCACTGTCTTGATGACGGGTAAAAATGCAAAATGCGTTGATCCGGCCTGGGGCTCCCTGGTGGTCCAGAAAGGAGAGTTGTCTGGAATTTAACGGTGTCAGGCGTGGACTGTAATTTTAAGGGAATAAGGTCATAGGCTAAGCTGGTACAAGGGATTCTGAAATGGTCTAGTTTACCTTCTAGGTTAGTGTAGCAATAAACAAATGTATGTAAGGTAAAAATAATGCATTTTCACTTACCATTTTTATACAGGAAGTGGAACTCATGGGAGGACGCGCTGTTAAACCGTAGTTTTTGCACCCCACATTCCTGTGGTAGGAGAGTCGCTAACACGCGTGTATACTCGTTCGAAGGCGAAACGGTTCTCTCTTGCTGCAGCAGGTATTCGCTACTGCGTTCATTCTCCCACATGGCGCCCAGTGGCGTCGTTAATCCATAGGCGTAGGAGAAAAGGAATAAGTAGGAAGGAATGAGATTACGAAGGTCCATATTAAAGGAACTAGGAACCTTAGTAATTCAAAATGCATTTTATGTAAAGTAAATTAATTATAGCAAATTGTAATATTTGCCTCTAAAACCGCGGGAGTTTCAAATGCAAATAACCCAGTAATTTTAAGTACTTAATTAGTTAATTAATACTAAATAAACAAAAAATAGAAAATGCTCTAGTAAATCACCAAATAGCCTAATTCGAACCAATTTGGTAAATTATAGTAAAAAGAACATATTTACAAAAAGGAAGGCGGGACGAACCATTTCCCACCCCCCTGAGAATGCCCAGGGGCATTTCAGAGAGTTTAATTTGTAGGCAGGGCGCATAGTTTTACCAAAGGCCGTTTGTAGGTACCTTTAGTAGTCTTTACAATAGCAACCCGTGGAACATTATCAGAACCTTTAATAAGGTCTTCAATGCGGCCTAGGGGCCAATCCAATGGAGTGGAATTTTCATCTTTGATCAGTACCATAGTACCAATATCAATGGAAGCAAGAGGTTGGTGCCATTTGGCTCGCTGTTGCAAAGTGTGCAAATATTCGCGATGCCAGCGAATCCAAAAATCGCGGTGCATTCTTTGCAACAGTTGCCACCTGGACAGCCTGTTTAACGCAATATCGCAGTAGTTTGGATCGGGTATTGTACCTGGAGGCCTCAAATTTAAAAAATTATTAGGAGTCAAGACCGCCAGATCAGTAGGATCGGTGCTTAAGGCACATAAAGGACGTGAGTTCATTATGGCTTCAACTTGGGTTAAAACCGTATTTAATTCCTCATAGGTGAGTATTTGATTTCCAACTACCCTGTGAAGATGAGTCTTTAAAGATTTAATGTTTGATTCCCAAATGCCTCCCATGTGGGGAGCAGCAGGTGGGTTAAAAGACCAAACTATACCTTCCCCCTTCACGCAATCAGAAAAAATTTGTCGCAAGTATTTTTCAGAGGCCACGAAGTTGGTCCCGCAGTCTGAAGAGATCTTTGAGCATAGTCCTCTTCTAGCTATGAAGCGGCGCAGAGCAGCCAGAAAGGCTTCTGATGTCATATCAGAGACTAACTCTAAATGCACGGCTTTAACAGCGCAACAGATAAATAAACAGACATATGCTTTCATGGTTTTTGCACCTCTGGTCCGACCAAGAGTAATCGTGAACGGACCACAAAAATCTATACCTACATTTTCGAACACCTTTGCTTCGGAAACTCTAAATTTCGGTAGGTTACCCATAGGGGGTTGAAGGGAGTTAGGTTTAGTTTTCCAGCAAGTATGGCAAGAACTTAAAACTTTTCTCACTACCTTTTTAGCAGACAATACCCAGAAGTTTTGCATTAGTAAAAAAGTTGTGGTCTGTATACCACAATGAAGATTGCTGCGATGCAAATCTAAAATCAGTAATTCAGTGAATTTTGCACTAGAAGGCAAAAGAATTGGAAATTTTTTATCGTATGATAAATTTGAATGGCATAAACGGCCTCCAACACGAAGCAAATCGTAGCTTTCATTATGCAAAAATGGACATAATTTTTGAAAAGCTTTTGGAAGCTGTTTCTTATCTTTTAGTAATTCAATTTCTTTTTGGAAAGAAAAAGATTGTACGCATTTCGAAATAAAAAGTAAGCTTTTGTAGTAATCCTGATTTGTAAGGTAATCAGTAGCAAAATTGTATGAGGGATTTTTAAACTTTTGTAACCCTCGCAAAAAGTAAGCAACTATTCTCTTAATTTTAAAAAGAGAACTGTATTTTTCAAACAAGTTGTTTACATAATATTCAACTGTTTGTTCGCAAGTAAAAACGTTAAAAATATTTTTTCGCTGTTCTTCCAAAACTGCATTCCCATCGTAAGTAACTGTCATAAAATCCCAAGTATTTGTAGGTTGGTTTAGAAAAGAAGGCCCTTCTAACCAAAAATAAAATCTTTGTAAATCAGAGGGATACATTTCCCTAGTACCGCAGTCAGCAGGATTTTGTTCAGTAGGAACATAATGCCAAAACTCAGGGCTAATTCTTCCTTGTATATAGGCAGTTCTATTCGAAACAAATGTTTTAAATTTGTGAGGAGATCCCTGAATCCAAGATAAGGTCACTGTGCTATCAGTAAAAGCAAGAATTTTATCAAATTTAATTTTTTCCGAGAACGTTTCTAGTAAAAAATCCATTAATTTAGCCAACAAAACAGCTCCTAAAAGCTCTAGTCTTGGTAAAGTTAGTTTACGACGCAACGGTGCGACTCTAGATTTACTACAAACAAAAAAAACTTTAATGTTTCCATCAGAATAAAAAATTCGAATATAAGCGACAGCACAATAGGCCCGTTCTGAACTATCGCAAAATCCTACTAGCTGGATTTGACTAGCATTAGGCAAAATTATTTGACGAGGAATTTTAACAGAATGCAAAAACTTTAATTCATTTTTAAATTTTTCCCATTTAAAAACAATTTCCGGAATGACAGGGTCGTCCCAGTTTAAGTCTTCTGCCCAGCAGTATTGAACAATTAATTTTAAAATTAAAACTATTGGCGCCAAAAAAGACAGAGGGTCGTAAATGCGGGCCAAATTACTTAAAATTGTTCTTTTAGTGCATGTTTGGAGAGAACAGTCGAAAGTATAAAAAAATTCATCAGTATGAGGGTTCCAATTTAAACCGAGAATTTTCAAAGTTGAATTTTCAGCATCTAAATCGAGAGAAAGAGCCTTCATCGAAATGTGTGACTCAGGAAGATCGGATAGTAACTCGGGACAATTGCTCGCCCATTTACGCAATTCGAATCCACCTCGGCTAAGTAGCTCGATTAATTGATTTTTCATCTCAGTGGCCTTAAAAAAGTCATCACTTCCCGAAATCACATCATCGACAAAAACTGCCTCCTCAATGATTTTTGAGGCAAGAGGAAGGTCCTCATGCTCTCTAGCAAGTTGCAGCAAAGTTCTGATAGCCAAAAAGGGGCTACAAGAGACCCCGAATAAAACTCTATTTATTTCGAAGTCTTGAATAGGCTGGTTAGGATCAAACCTCCAAACTATTCTTTGAAAATTAGTTTGACTAGGGTCAACTAAAATCATCCTGTACATTTGACGGATGTCGCAACAAAAGCAAAATTTATGCAAACGATAAAGTAATAAAATTTTTTGTAAGTCCCTTTGTAAAGGGGGCCCAGTATAAACAGCGTTGTTGAGCGAGATTTTGCCAGGGGCGTGCATGCTCGCATCAAAAACCACCCTCAGGGGGGTGCTAGTAGAATCTTTTTTAAACACCGCATGGTGTGCAATATAAAAATGATTTGAAATTTCGGTCGGCAAAGGTGCAGAAACCGGTTGCATATGATTATTATCTAAATAATCTTGTAAAACAGAGCTGTAGGCAGCATAAAAATCAGGGTTTTGTAGCAATTTCTTCTCAAGGGAGAAAAAACGACGTACGGCAATGGATCGAGTGTCGCCAAAATCTGGAGCAGTAACTTTAAATGGTAAAGATACAATATATCTCCCCTCCTCATTTTTTGAGGTAGTTTTCAAAAAATAATTTTCGCAAAACTCATCTTCGGGGTCAATGGCCTTGACATTAGGTATGTCATCTATTTGCCAAAATCGTTGTAGATTTTTATCTAAATTGACAAAAGAATCGTTCATTGACGTAGTAAAAAATGTTTTAATTTGATTTGTAGTTGAAGGTGAAAGTGAAAGATTGCCCATTATTCCCCAACCAAAAATAGTATTAATGCAGACGGGGTTGTTGGGTCCCGTAGACAAACGACCATCTAGCAAAATGTAAGGGTACACATCGCCGCCCAACAATAAATCAATTTTATCGCTTTTATTAAAGCCTGGGTCAGCTAGTTCTAAGTTGGCGAGAAAAGGAAAACTTTTAATCGAAAATGAGGAATGAGGTAAATCACTACAAATTTTATCGAGTATTATCGCATCAAAATTAAAAACAAAATTATTATCACGCAAAGAGGATATATTGCAATTAATTCCAGATTTTGCCGAAGTTGTCATTCGATCTAAGCTTTGTAGAGTCATGGCGATATTAAATTTAGGAAGGCCCAAACTATCAGCACATGACTTAGATATAAATGAAGATTGAGCACCAGAGTCACAGATGGCGCGCACTGTGTGCCAATTTTGAAAAACATCCTGTATCCGTATTAAAGCGGTACAGAGAAGTACTTCGCGATCATTTAAAGACATACCAGTAACAATGGTGTTAGTGGTTCTATTAAATTCGGTAGCCACGGGGCTCCTCGGGGGTTGCACTGCAGAAGTAGAGGGGCTACTCGCAGAACTAGGTGTAGAATTAATAGGAAAAAAATGTAAGAGACTGTGATGAAATTGGCCACAATGTAAACATCTTTTTTCTGATTTGCATTGCTGGGGTAAATTATGCTTTGAGGCCAAACAGTTGACACACGCTTTATGTTGTTTAACAATCTCAAAACGTTGCTGGGGAGTTTTCGCCAAAAAATTAGGACATCTGTATATTATATGATCGCCACTTTTACAGAGAAAACAAAAATTTTGAGGGTTTGGAGTATTATTTAAGCCACTTTGGCCATTTGGAGACTGGGAGGCATTTTTGGAGGCTCTCCGAGTATTAGCAAACAAAGCAGATCGATTTTGAAACTTTGCTTGATTTTTCTGACTTGAAATTGACAAATCTTTATTTTTTAAGTAATCTTGAGTTTGTTGTATTTGTTCCAACGCAATGCAATGGCTAGAAACAAAAGCACGAATTTTATCATAAGAGGGGATCTCATTGGAGCAATAATTATGCTCAAATGCCTTGCGCGTGGTTGGGTCCAACCTATCCAAGAGCATTTGTGCCATAATATAATCCCAAAACTCCGTTTTAAAACCCATGACTTTTAAAGCCCTTAAGTTTTTCGAAAAACAATCAAGCAAATTCCTCAAATTCGTAGCATTCTCTTTAGTAAGAGGAGAGAAGCCTTCAATTGCCTTCCAGTGAAGGTAAGCTTGTAATCGTTTATTTGTATACCTATCCACCAAGGTGTGGTAGGCATTTAAATAATTTTCAGCAAGGATAGGAATGTCAGAAATGACATCCAGGGCAGGGCCCTTTAAATTAGAAAAAAGCAAATTGAATTTTTCAAAGTTTCCCAGCGACCTATTATTGTGCACGGTAGCATTAAAGGCTTGCAAAAAGGTTGGAAACTCCTTAAATTCCCCTTGAAAAAGAGGTATTTTTATCCTAGGCAGTAAACCATGCTGGTCTGTGGAGGCACAGGGACTGCCCATGGGATTTATCGTACTGCTCAAAAGCCCTCCATCTTCAAAGGGTAGTTCGAAAAGTTCGTAAAATATAGTGGAAATCTCGTCACAGCGTTTGCAAAAGTCCATAAACACTTTGTTTTCTACTACTAAGCGATCCTCATCAGAGGCTACCAACGTCAACAAAGTATTATGGTGCTTTTCAAAATCTTTTTTGATTTTTGACAATGTCCGACATTTGACTTTAAAGCCGCTGTGATAGGCAGGGTCATTTTTTGCGAGGGTCGCGGATTCAATGATCAAATTTAGCTGTGAAATCGCACTATAGCGCAAGGCTTTAGCCTTTAGAATTTTATCCGAACTAGACATGATTTAAAAAAAAAAATCCAAAAAATAATTGACAAAAATTAGGTAAACTGAAAAAAAAATCAAAATTTGGACACCCTGTATAAATATTAATGTCCTACGTTTAATTACAATAATCAAACTATAAGCGCACAAAAGTAAAGAAAATACCCGATGCAAACTAATGATAACAAAAAACTTGTGTATAAGTTTTTTATCTTCGCCTCGCGAATTCGAATAAGTAGGTACCTACTATGTATTAAATTTAAAAATAAATACCTACAAATCAAAAGCATTTAATTTGGTAAAACTATTTATCTGCCTTTACACGAAAACAAATTCTCAAGTTAAGAATTAAATTTCCTTCAAAATTTATTATGCACGCAAAAAATGGATACAATCATAGCCATTTGCAGACAGATATTATAATAGTAAATTAGAAATAGATATATTCATAGCAATTTTTACGCAAAAACGAATATAGTAAAGCATCCGCAATCGGATATAGTCATAGCAATTTGCAATAAGCAAAAATGAATATGGCAATTTGGAGATTTTTTTCGAGCAAATTGGATATAATTATAGCAATCCACAAATGTGAAGGCACAACGGCTAAAATAATAGCACTTTGCAGACACTATTTTAAACTATTTCCAGTGACAAACAAAAAAAACACCCAAATTCTATACGGTTTTTTTTTTTACAAAAAAGAAACGAAAAAACTTGATTTATTCGAAACAAAAAAAAGCATAGTAGTTTACAGATTTTATCTGTGTTTGGTTTTTCGCATGAAAAGGCTAAATTTATTGTTAAAAATATTTAATTTTTACACAAAAAAAATCGCAAAATGTATTTTAGAAACCTAGGGGTTTTCTAAAGTAGGCATGTAAGAAAAACAAGGGTTTTTCTTGCATTTGTTTTTACACAAAAAAAAATCGCAAAATGTATTTTAGAAACCTAGGGGTTTTCTAAAGTAGGCATGTAAGAAAAACAAGGGTTTTTCTTGCATTTGAAACCAGTAAAAAAGGCATTTAGGAAAAACAAGGGTTTTTCTTGTATTTGAAACCAGTAAAAAAAACTAACCTAAAAAGGCAAAAAAAACGATTCCAGAAATCCGGCTCGAAGGACCAAAAATGGGGCTCCCTGGTGGTCCAGAAAGGAGAGTTGTCTGGAATTTAACGGTGTCAGGCGTGGACTGTAATTTTAAGGGAATAAGGTCATAGGCTAAGCTGGTACAAGGGATTCTGAAATGGTCTAGTTTACCTTCTAGGTTAGTGTAGCAATAAACAAATGTATGTAAGGTAAAAATAATGCATTTTCACTTACCATTTTTATACAGGAAGTGGAACTCATGGGAGGACGCGCTGTTAAACCGTAGTTTTTGCACCCCACATTCCTGTGGTAGGAGAGTCGCTAACACGCGTGTATACTCGTTCGAAGGCGAAACGGTTCTCTCTTGCTGCAGCAGGTATTCGCTACTGCGTTCATTCTCCCACATGGCGCCCAGTGGCGTCGTTAATCCATAGGCGTAGGAGAAAAGGAATAAGTAGGAAGGAATGAGATTACGAAGGTCCATATTAAAGGAACTAGGAACCTTAGTAATTCAAAATGCATTTTATGTAAAGTAAATTAATTATAGCAAATTGTAATATTTGCCTCTAAAACCGCGGGAGTTTCAAATGCAAATAACCCAGTAATTTTAAGTACTTAATTAGTTAATTAATACTAAATAAACAAAAAATAGAAAATGCTCTAGTAAATCACCAAATAGCCTAATTCGAACCAATTTGGTAAATTATAGTAAAAAGAACATATTTACAAAAAGGAAGGCGGGACGAACCACGGCCTGAAAAGACAAAGAGCTGTCGTAGGTCACGGACTATAGTTGTTTTCTTTTATTTGCATTCGATCTTTTCATTGATCGACATTGTATAGCAGTGTTTCGCTGCTTTTGGTTTTTTGTTTCTCTCGTATCTCGGTAGATGGCGCCTCTTGCTATAGTTCGCTCACTAATTACGTTTAATTAGAGACAAAACCGTCTGATTAACTTCGCAAGATTTGTCACTTGACCAGCAGTGTTCTGAGGAGTCCCATAAGGACGAAACGGTTAACTGTCAACACTTATTAGGTGTCCATTAGATCTTGGACCCCCGTGAGGTTAAGCTTTCAAGCTACCCACGGAAAAAGTATAAGGGAAACAAAAAACTCCTTTTTGCCCGATTAGCCATGAAACTTGTTTGATTTTTAAATTCACGGGTATGAAATTTCACGTTTGTTAGAAATCTTTAATATTGGTTGGATAACCCAATACAGAAAAAAAGAAATTAACCTCACTTTTTTGACATGGCAAAAATAGTTTTAAAAAAATAGTAAATTTTATGATTTTCTCGATTTTTAATAATTTACACCGGTGCGGAATATGGTCCATCAAAAAAAAGTCTATACGCACATTAAAGCTCAGTGGCTTGGCATATAAGGCAAAAGAAAAATTTCTAGGTCTATTGCTTTCAGAAAACTAAATTTTTTAAAATTGGAAAAACCGCAAAAACCTCAGAATTGGCAACTTTTGACTAAAAAAATTGTCATGTCTATCTGTCTATTAAAACTTCGCTTGTGCGTTGTTTTACTTGATAATGTATCGTCTAAATAAAAGTAAAATAAAAAATCTGGGTCTGTCATTTTAACATCAACTTTTAAGCTATTTGGTTAAAGCATGTAAAAAATCATATTTTTTTACTGAGTCGCAAAAGGAAAAAAATTATGTATAAAAATCATCGTCAGGGGATCTTATTTATAGCCATATACTGTTTTGTGTGAGATCCTAGTTTGAGGGTTCAAGTCCCATCTTCGTACACTGTCGGAAATTTTTTTTTAGTTTTAAGAATACATTTTTGGTGAGACACGGACATTAATTAGTTTGTTTCTTTGGTAAATGAAATGGTTCAGGTTTAACAGTGGCGTACGCAGGAGGGAGGAGGGTTGGAGGCCTAATCTTTCCAAAACCATTAAATAACTTCTCCTAAAGATTGAATTTTTCTGAAAGAAGAAATAAATGGTTTTCCAGGACTTTGCTTTTGCTTAAGCCCCCTCTCCCAACCCCCTTAGAAAATTTCTGCATAGCCCACTGGGCATTAAAAAAACTAAGTACAAAACTAACGCATGGTAAAAGCCCATGTGATGCGTTTGGAGGTACTGTGAAACGATTTGTTTTACATTAAAATCTCAAACAATCAACTGGACACCATTCTTTCACTCCTCTGGATGATTTAACTATAGATCCTAAATTTACTTCAAGCTCAGAAAAAAAATTTGTTCGGTTTCTGAAATTAGAGAACCCAACTTCTTTTCCGATTTTTTAAATATGACAGTAGGTAACTACTAAAAAAGTAAATAAACTTTAAAAAAATTTGTGTAGTGACCTTATGAAGAGAGTTTAGATCATAATTTATTGAACAGTGCTCATATAAATGAACTTTACCTTCTGATAAACCTTAATTTGCAGGGGCGGATCGGGGGAAAATATCATAATAAATATTTCACAAAACTATTTTGCATAGTGACCAGGAGGTGTATTCTATATGTCAAAACTGAGTAAAGTTTCAGATTTGGGGGGGGCATCCCCCCCCCGTAGATCCACGCCTGTAATTTGTGATGCAATTTAACATCACTAAAAATATTAAAATAACAAAAAAATGTTTAGTGACCTTAAGGATTACTGTCCCAGATTTTTTATTCTTGTTTATAAAAGTATATGATACAGTGAAAAATTTACCCTACTTGAATACCACCAGCACCCCGATAGACAGGGTCATTTTTGATGCTGAAGTTGAGGGATTTCCCAGACATTCTTAACTTCTTCGTGGAACTTCAAGGTAACGTCTACTTTTTAAATACGTTTTATACAAGGAAGATATAGTCCTTGAGTATAGCTTTCCAACACTGTATCAAAAATTTAAGAAAACATTACATTTATACCCCAAAAAAATAAGAAAACTTCGAAAATTTCTGCGTTTTTTGGATATTCTCTAAATTGCTCTAATTAAGCCAGTATAAAAGATTTTGCTAAACATCACATTTTTTTGAAAACTACTTTTATGTATGTTTTTAAAATTATAGGTTAATTTTTTTTAGGTGCTGTTTACTATAAGCCAATTTTTTTTCTTTAAAGTGCCATTTTGCCCGTTTTTAGACTTTTCAAATGTGTGTACAACAGACTAATTGGATTAAAAATCTAAAATTGTGCAAAAGTGGTTAAGCATAAGCTGTTTCATTTAGTAAGCATCATTAAAGAAAAAAAATGTCAACACTTTTTTTGTAAATTGGATGACTTGGCGTGGAATTCCTAAATATACATATATTTTTTATTTACCGGTTATTTGATTCATTTTCTCCCTAAATTACAATCGTGCATAAAAATTGTCATTAGTTTCCATTCAAGCGCATTTCCTTCAAAAACAACATTTCTTTATTTTCCTATTTTGTAAAATTTTTACCAAAATATGAACATAAAGTCGTGTTGGGTTTTTAGGTATGGCTCTCATTCAAAATTAAAAAAAAAATATTTAACAAATTTTAGCGACCCAATAATACCAAAAAAGTCATTGCCGTAAACTTTTTAAAATATTCACTAAGGTGCTCCTCAGAACGACTTAAGAAATATCTGTATTTTGCATCTGCATATCATCTGCAAGTTGTCACATTTCTTCGATACCCTCACTTTAGGGCGTCAAATTCCTATGCAACAAACGCTAGATTTACCTTGAACTGCCATTTTTGTTTTTTTTACATTTGAGAACTGAACAAAATCCACATCAAACTAAGTTAAGAGCAAAAACAGAAAATTTTTTGGGCCACCAAACCAAACGTAAGAATGACTTGATCCGGCATTCATTGCGTTATAGAAGTCCAAATAAAATTAATTGGTTTGGATGCAACCAATGTGAGTACAAGGCCAATAAGAAGTCCAATTTAAAAAGACATCATTTACAACATAAAAGTACAAGTGAAATCAATTGGTTTAGATGTAACCAGTGTGACTACAAGGCCAAGCGGAAGTCTCAACTAAAATCACATTTGCTGCTGCATACAAATGCAGATGAAATTAATTGTTTTAAATGCAACCATTGTGCCTGCAAGGCTATTAGGAAGACCGATTTGACAAGACATCAGTTACAACATAAAAGTTGGCGAAATCAATTGGTTGAGATGCAACCAGTGTGACTACAAGGCAAAGGTGAAGTCCAATTTAAAGACACATCAGTTACAACATAAAAGTACAAGGGAAATCAATTGGTTTAGATGTGACCAGTGTGACTACAAGGCCAAGCAGAACTCTCAACTAAAATCACATTTGCTACTGCATACAAGTGCAGATAAAATCAATTGGTTTATATGCAATCAATGTGACTACAAGGCTAAGCAGAAGTCTCAACTAAAATCAGATTTGCTACTGCATACAAGTGCAGATAAAATCAACTGGTTTATATGCGATCAGTGTGACTACAAGGCCAAGCGAAAGTCTCAGTTAAAAAACACATTTGCTACTGCATACAAGTGCAGATAAAATTAATTGGTTTAAATGCAACCAATGTGACTACAAAGGGAAGCAGAAGTTCGATTTAAAAATACATCAGTTTCAACATCAAAGTGCAAGCGAAATTAATTGTCTGGGATGCAACCAATGTGACTACAAGACTATTAAGAAGACCTGTTTGACAAGACATCAGTTACAACATAAAAGTTTAAGCGAAATCAATTGGTTTCGATGCAACCAGTGTGACTACAAGGCGAAGCAGAAGTTCAATTTAAAAAAAACATCAACTACAACATAAAAGTACAAGTGAAATCAATTGGTTTAGATGTAACCAGTGTGACTACAAGGCCAAGCAGAAGTCTCAACTAAAATCACATTTGCTGCGGCATACAAGTGCAGACAAAATCAATTGGTTTTTATGCAATCAGTGTGACTACAAGGCCAAGCGGAAGGCTCAACTAAAATTACATTTGCTGCTACACATACAAGTGCAATTAGTTTAAATGCAATCAGTGTGACAAGAGGCTAATAAAAGGTCCAATTTAAAAACACATCAGTTACAACATAAAAGTGCGAACGAAAGTGATCGCTTTGAGCTACTGCTAGGGGCAAAGGAAAACTATGGCGAAAAGTACGCATGGACAACATCTGGCAAAGTCTATGCACTTAAGGACGGGAAAACGTACAAAATTCAGTCGGAAGATGATTTAATTGAATTTATCTACTTAATCATATCGATGGCTTGACGCGGCGTCTACGTCGAATAGGTCGAGCCACACTCATGCTGCCTTAGAATGATTGGTGTTACCAAAGTTTACTGATTCTATGGGACTGGTTAGAATTTAAGTTTAACTTTTTTTTTCATCATAATAAATTATTTTGCAATTAGTATTATTGGGTATATACTTAATAGAGGTCTCGCTTAATACATTATCGCCATATCAATATGTAGGTATTTATTTTTACTAAAAGTATTTTTATTTTTTTCTATTAAAATAACAGCAGCAGGTGTATGCGCTTTTTTAGCTGTTTTTATTAATATTTAATAATCTTTCACTAAACGGAGAGCTATTCTAGGTACCTGTTTTAACTTTAAGACTCAACGATATACTTATAAGACATAATGAGAAACCAGTTGATTACTTTCGCGGACTTTAATTCTAGGTCTCTGTCATCTAATTTTATTTTTATTGTGAACGTCCAAATACAAACATGCTAACAAGGTCACCAATTTATTACATGTGTAAAATATTTAACAACATTGCAGGTAATATTGATGTGGATATCTTCTCAGATTCTCTAGGGAGTATAAAAAACAAAATACTCAAACACTAGTTTTAAGATTTATTAAGATTTCATAATTTAATATATAGGTAGCAGTTTTAATTTTAATATAGATATTGAATTTCTTAAACATAAGTACTGGTTGATTTATAAATTTATGGCAGTAAAGAGCAAATCTGCGATAACTTTTAGCCAATTGAAATTTATAGAGCTAGGAACTAGAGCATAAAATTTATAACTGTTTTTCACATTTTATATTGGTACTATTTGTATAATTAGTATTTTTCAATTTTAACTTGGCTTTGTCTGTGCCTGGTCCGCTCAAGTCTTGATGATTTAGTGGGCCAGGCATTGATATATTATTGTCATGATTGTTTTTCCTGTCAGTGGTTTTTTTGTTAACTGTTGGAAATAAAGAACTATTTATTTATTTATTTATTTATTTGATCTATTATCAGAATTTTTAACTCAAACTGATTAAAATATCGTGGATGTATCCGAAACAAGTCTTACGATACCTCCGATTTTGCCGTTAATATTAATGAATTTAAAATTATGCGCTCATATATGTCAATTTGGGGTGGAGGGGTTGCTTTCTATTACAAAGTTTAAAAAAATAGATGTTCATAATTGCGAAAATAATGCGGCTCTTAAACAACTATGGTTCAGCACTAAGTTAAATGGAATAAAAGTATGTTTGGGTGGTGTCTACCGGGCCCCCAGTGTAAATTTCACATTTCTTAATACATTGGAAAATGTGTTTAGCTTCCTAATAATGCAATTTGATTTTTTGGTATTTGGAGGAGACTGTAATATGGATCTTTTAGCTAATCAAAACACCGCAACTCAACTTATCAGTTGCATGGATCATTTTGGGCTTGAGCAACAGGTGCCTGAGCCTGCCAGGGTCACTGAAAACTCTAGGACCCTAATTGATATATTGGTTGTGTCTGATTCTAGGTTGTGTAGGGACCTAGAGGTTCTTGAAATGGATGATATCTCAGACCATCATTCTATATCAAACTACTACTACTATGTCGCTTTAGAACTTTTTCTACGTTGTCCAACGCCTATTCATCTTCTGTCAGGTTTTTTTTGACTTATTGATATTTGGATTGACTGTTGCCATTCTAGTTTAGGACGCCCTCTTTCTCTGCCATTCTAGGATCTGCTTTGGTAATCTTTCGTCGTTCAGCCGTTGTACAAGACCGTACCATATCAGTTGTCTTTTAGTGTTGTCATCCGTTATGCTTCCCTCCGTAACGAGATGTCTTGTTTTTTTAATTTTTTTGTTAAAATTCGAAAAAATAAACAAAAATGTTTTTTTTTTACTTTTTCGGCCGCCATTTTAAAAAAATAAATATATTATATTCTTTTTGTACATTACAATTTAAAACTAATTAATCTTAATATAAAACTACATATCTTGGTAAAAAAAATTACCAAACCAAAAAGATACTGTTCTATTTATATTTTGAACGCCGCCATCTTGGATAATAACAGACATATGTCATTTATTATCAAATATTTAAAATCGGCGACCCCCATTTAGTATAAATCGATATATTACACGGCAATACTAGTTGTGTCAAACAAGAACAAAAAAATAACTTTTTTATCTGAACTTCGGCCGCCATCTTAAAATGTTAAATGTCAAATTGTAACTTTTTATGAGTTTTTACATAATTTTATTTGGTCTACAGGTTGAAAAGGTCTGTTTTATTTTTGACAAATTAAGCGCCATCTTTGTGTCGGCTGGGAAACTTATCATTTCTTTTAAGCATGTTTAAAGAGCTGGTCAGTAGCTTTAATATGAGGTATTAAAAGTAAATATCGCACAAAATATACAGAAAATATCAAAGAAAAACTTTTTTTTTTAAATATAGCCGCCATTTTGTTTTGCAGTGACAGGTGTAATTTTTTTTACATTTTTAAATTGAGTAGGTCCCACGTAAAGTAAATTTATAAAAATTAATTTAATTTCTCCTAAAACAAGGAAATCATTTTTTTTCTTAACTTTGGCAGCCGCCATCTTGGATTGTGAGGCCGGAAAATCGGGGATCCTCGAATGAAAATTTAGCTTTTCGGTTTAGGTACTACTATGCCAAATATAAAAAAATATACCCTTTTTGCAGCTTTATTTTACAAATTTACTGTACTAGATGGTACCATTAAGTTGGTCAAAGAACATTTGTTTTCTAGCTACTCTTTCGTCATATGATGCATTTTGTATCACGCAAAACTTAAATTTAACAAAGAAACGCCCCATTATTTTAGGACGTAGAGATTTCTCAAATTTAACAATTATTGGGACCAGTTGTTTACATTTACAGATATCGACGAAATTTTATAAATATAAATTATTTTAATACTGTCATTCAACTCTTTGACATTTATGCGCCGAACCTGATAAAAAAAAACATCAATTTCTTGATACTAAATTTAAAAATAACCCTAAAGAATTTTCAAAATTTTTTAAATGGTTAAATATTCACGGTTATTCAACTGATACTAGCAACCTTGACATTAGTTCAGAGGAATTTATTTAGCTTTTACCTCTATACCTACCAATAATATAGACCAAGAATTCATAAACAATAAGTATGTTAATAGGCGTCACTAGGGCCGTACTCTTCTTGTGAAGAGGCAAGAGACTATTGTCAATTAAATCAGGTGCGCAGGGGGCGGACGGTATAGGAATAAAAACACATACTGTACTCGGCGGAGGATTTTCGCTTTATCAGTATATTGCCAGCTTTCTCTTAAATCGAAAAAATAGTTGCTCGGCAGCTGACAGTATACCTGGAGAGCAAAATATCCTTCCGCCTTCTCAGTCCGGCTTCCGTCAGGCGCATAGCACGACCATCGCATTACTAAAAGTTTCTGATGACATCAGTCAAGTTTCTGTGGACTACAGCAAGGCATTTGGTACCTTGGACTTTATGTAAAATTAACATTGCCCACTTCGAGAAACGCTAAAGAGCTGAGATTTTGAATTATGTACCTACAGTACATAGATATACAGTTATAACAAATAAATAAAAAATAATATCAATATCTAACGAGTGCAAAACAATTAGCCCTACCCCCTCGCACAACTAGTAAGAGCCCCTTTCCCTCAAATCAAAAAGCAAAGAAAATAAAAAAATAACCCTCTTCCATCCACTTTCCATTACAAGATTTAATTTGTATAAAATGAATATAAATAAGCAAAAAACTAATGAGCAAAATTTTAATCCAATTTGTTAATATAAAAATGGATGTAGGTAATCATACAAAAACAATTCCTGTCCTGTCCTGTTAGAGTTGCAATTGTACACAATTTTACCAATACCTCTATTACCAATGCAGAAATAAGTAAAAACATTAATTTTTAAAAGGAAAATTAAAAAAGGTAAAAGGCGATCGAGAATAGGCATTGTGAAAGTCAGTTTTAAACATTCTTTCACAAATTTACTACTTAAAAAAACTCAACATTATCCAAATTCTTTTAAAACATTGTGAAATCATACCAAAAACTTTTGATGTAAAAAAGGCCAAGTCCGCCAAAATGGCTCATAGTTTTTCAATATAAATTTCAAAACGAAAGGTTCTCACTAATTTGGAAATGTTTATTTAAACTTTACTACTAAATTGCATGTAAAAACCATATCTTTATATCTCATTTTTTACACGACCATCCCTGCTTTGAATGCATAAAATTCGAAATGGCGGACATAGGCGGACAGTTTTGCTGTACGACATGATTCGCATAAGGCTAAATTTCATGTCTATTAAAAAAATATAGCTTGACGAGACCAGACAAGCAACTAGTACATAGCAAGTATAGTAGGAACTTTTTAAAATATTCGCTAAGGTGCCCCTCAGAACGATTTAAGGAATATTTTTATATTCTGTGTTTTTCATCTGCATATCATCTGCAAGTTGTCACATTCCTTCGATACTCTGTCCTCACTTTTATCAGAGCAACTATTGTTTAACGACATCAAATTCCAGCTGCTATGCGCTACCCTGTATAAACCCTGTGGCAAATAGACAAAGAACACGTTACGATGTTTCCAACAAACGCTAGATTTGCATTAAACTGCCATTTTTGTTTTTACATTTCAGAACTGGACAAAATCCACACCAAACCAAGTTAAAAGCAAAAAAAGAAAATTTTTTGGACCACCAAGCCAAACGTAAGAATGACTTGATCCGACATTCGTTCGGATGCAACCAATGTGACTACAAGACGAAGTGGAAGTCCACTTTAAAAACACATCAGTTACAACATAAAAGTGCAAGTGAAATCAATTGGTTTAGATGTGACCAGTGTGACTACAAGGGCAAGCGGAAGTCTCAACTAAAATTACATTTGCTAGTGCATACAAGTGCAGATAAAATCAATTGGTTTATATGTAATCAGTGTGACTACAAGGCCAAGCGGAAGTATCAATTAAAATTACATTCGCTGCTGCATACAAGTGCAGATAAAATTAATTGGTTTAAATGTAACCAATGTGACTACAAGGCGAAGCTAAAGTCCAGTTTAAAACTTCATCAGTTTCAACATCAAAGTGCAAGCGAAATTAATTGTTTGGAATGCAACCAATGTGACTACAAGACTATTATAAAGACCCTTTTGTCAAGACATCAGTTACAACATAAAAGTTTAAGCGAAATCAATTGGTTTCGATGCAACCAGTGTGACTACAAGGCCAAGCACAAGTACAGTTTAAAAATGCATGAGCTACAACATAAAAGTACAAGTGAAATCAATTGGTTTCGTTGTAACCACTGTGACTACAAGGCCAAGCAGAAGCCTCAACTAAAATCACATTTGCTGCTGCATACAAGTGCAGATAAAATCAATTGGTTTATATGCAATCAGTGTGACTACAAGGCTAATAAGATGTCCAGTTTAAAAAATCATCAATTACAGCATAAAAGTACAAGTGAAATCAATTGGTTTATATGTAACCAATGTGACTATAAGGCCACGCGGAAGGCTAAACTAAAATTACATTTGCTTTTGCATACAAATCCACATCAAATCAATTGGTTGAAATGCCATCATTGCAATTACCAAACCAAACGTAGGGGCAACTTGATCAAGCATTTGTTGCGTCATAGAAGTCCAGATAAAATTAATTGGTTTGGATGCAACCAATGTGACTACAAGACGAAGAGGAAGTCCACTTTAAAAACTCATCAGTTACAACATAAAAGTACAAGTGAAATCAATTGGTTTAGATGTGACCAGTGTGACTACAAGGCCAAGCAGAAGTCGCATCTAAAATCACATTTGCTGCTACATACAAGTGCAGGTAAAATCAATTGGGTTATATGCAATCAGTGTGACTACAAGGCTAATAATATGACCAGTTTAAAAAAACATCAGTTACAGCATAAAAGTACAAGCGAAATCAATTGGTTTAGTTGTAACCAGTGTGACTACAAGGCCAAGCGGAAGTCTCAACTAAAATC
This sequence comes from Aspidapion aeneum, assembly GCA_963576565.1. NCBI lineage: Eukaryota > Metazoa > Arthropoda > Insecta > Coleoptera > Brentidae > Aspidapion > Aspidapion aeneum. The sequence goes on from OY755048.1 coordinate 50,316,356, forward strand.
ACATTTGCTGCTGCATACAAGTGCAGATAAAATCAATTGGTTTTTATGCAATCAGTCTAACTACAAGGCGAAGCTGAAGTCCAATTTAAAAAAACATCAACTACAACATAAAAGTACAAGTGAAATCAATTGGTTTAGTTGTAACCACTGTGACTACAAGGCCAAGCGGAAGTCTCAACTAAAATCACATTGGATGCTGCATACAAGTGCAGATAAAATCAATTGGTTTAAATGCAATCAGTGTGACTACAAAGCTAATAATAAGTCCAATTTAAAAACGCATCAGTTACAGCATCAGCATGAGTTACTACTAAGAGCAAAGGGAAAGTATGGCGAAAAGTCCGCATGGACAACATCTGGCAAAGTCTATGCACTTAAGGACGGAAAAACGTACAAAATTCAGTCGGAAGATGATTTAATTTAATTTAATGGATGATAATAAATTATTTTGCAATACGTATTATTAGACGATATTTATTGAGTATATATTTATTAGAGGTCTCACACGCTTAATACAGTAACACAGAATATGACTATATTATATAATTATCGTCATATCCATATTTAGGTATTTATTTTGACCAAAACTATTTTCCTATTTTTTGCATTTTCTTTGTTGTAGTTATTATTATTTATTTAATTTTATTCTTCTTTCTATAAAAATAACAGCAGCAGGTGTGTGCGTTTGTGTTTTTATCTATCTTTACATTGCGTGCTACGGTGAAATTATGATTTAATTTAATGTATCTACTTAACCATATCGATGGCTTGACGTGAAGGCTCCGTCGAACAGGTCGAGCCACACGCTGCCAAAGTTTACTGATTATATGGGACTGTTAGAATTTAATTTTGATTATTTTTGTAGTATTACAATTGGTATTTTTTTTCATCATAATAAATTATTTTGCAATACGTTATTAGACGATATTTATTGGGTATATATTTAATAGAAGTAGCACATGCTTAATACAGTAATATAGAATATGACTATATTATATACTTATCGCCATATTGATATGTAGTTATTTATTTTACTAAAACTGTTTTTATTTTTTGCTTTCTGTTGTAGTTATTCAATTTTATTCATCTTTCTATTAAAAAAAAACAGCAGTAGGTGTGTGCGCTTTATTATTTAACTTTATTAATATTTAATAATATGATGCTCCTTTTATTAAACGGAGAGGTATTCTAGTTAAAACGATACTAGTAACTAACTACCTATTTTAGCTTTAAGACTTAAGATAATACATAATGAGGAACCAGTTGATTAATTTCGCACAATTTAATACTAGGTCTCTGTCATCGTATTTTGATCTATTTTCAGAATTTTTAACTCAAATAAATTGATTATGAAATTGTTGGTCTCTCCAAAACATGGTTCGGTTCGAGCTGACATCCCCGATTTTCCCGTTAATATTAATAAATTTAAAATCATGCGCCTAGATAGATAGGCCAACTCGGTGTGGAGGGGTTGCTTTCTATAACAAGAGCTTTAGGTTAAGAATCTTAAATTAAAACAAAAAACAGATGTTCACAATTGAAGACCACAGGTAAAGAAGGCGCCATTTCAATTTTTAAGGAAATTGAGTTATTAGTGCCATCTATTAGAAAAATTTCAAAAGTTTCACCATATCCTGGTTCAGGCTATAAATGCGCTCAGTTAGGAGTAATTTCAATTTATAATATTGACGAACAGGCTAAAAAGGCGCCAGTTCCAATTCTTTAGAACGGGTTTTCTCGAAATCTCGTTTTTTGGCATAGCGCCTTCTTTGCCTGTGGTCTTCAATTGCGAAAGTAATGCGACTCTTGAACAACTATAAGTTAAATGGAAGAAAGGTATGTTTGGGTAGTGTCTATCGTGCCCTCAGTGTAAATTTTTGCACATTATTTAATGCGTTGGAAAAGGTTTTTAGCTTCCTAATACCGCAATTTGATTTTTTGGTGTTTGGAGGAGACTGTAATGTCGATCTTTTAGCTAATCAAAACACCGCAACTCAACTTATTAGCTGCATGGATTATTTTGGGCTTCAGCAACTGGTCACTGAGCCTGCCAGGGTCAGTCTGAGACCCTAATTGATATATTGGTTGTGTCTGATTCTAGTTTGTGTAGGGACCTAGAGGTTCTTGAAATGGATGATATCTCGGACCATCATTCTGTATCATACTACTATGTCTGTTTAGAACGTTTTTCTACGTTGTCCAACGCCTATTCTCCATTTTCTGTCAGGTTTTTTTTACTTATTGATCTTTGGATTAACTGTTGCCATTCTAGTTTAGGACGCCCTCTTTTTCTGCCATTCTAGGACCTGCTTTGGTAATCTTTCGTCGTTCATCCGTTGTACATGGCCGTACCATATCACTTGTCTTTTAGTGTTGTCATCCGTTATGCTTCCCTCGATTCCCATTATTTCTTTTATGGACTCATTTCTTATGTGATCTGTTCTAGATATTGTCATTGATCTTCTTATTGCATCCATTTGGACACTTTCCATTTTTGTTTTGTATTTTTCTATAATGCGACAAGTCTCTATCCATACAACAGCGTGCTTTTTACCATTGTTTCATATATGTTAAATTTTACATTCTTTTTTATCTCTCTGCTCCATAAAATACTGTTAAGACAGCCAATAACCTTTCTTGCTTTTACTATTTTTGTCCAGTTCTTTACAGTCTGTTCCTGTCTTATTAAATGTGACACCCAAGTTTACATACTCATTGTATGGAGATATTGTTTGTCCATTATCTAGTTCCAACTCACTTGATTCGTTTCCAATATATAAGTAGTGTGTCTTATCCATGTTCACGGTTAACCCCCACTTTTGGTATTCTTCCGTTAATTTTCTCATCATATACTCCATGCCTTCTTTATGATTAGTTACAATTACTTGGCCGTCAGCGAACTGTATATATGGTAAATCGGTCGTTACGTTGTATTCCCATGCCATGTCCTTTACGTTTTCAGTTTTTCAGAGCTACTGCGATATATATTTTAAAAAGAGTTGAAGAGATACAACATCTTGTGATCGTGGCATTTGCACTCGAACATTTCATTTTTTTCTGTGCGTATCAAAGTTCTTAGCTATCTTAAGTCTTTCGTTACCAAGAATTCTTTCGAAAGTAGATTATCAATTTTAATTTTAGTTTTTGAGCCTTTGTGTAGTTCTTTTATTGCTTTTATGTATGTATAATTGATATTAGATTGCTCTAACACTGTCAATAATTTTTCGACTGGAACGGTATCATATGCTTTTTGTAGGTCCACAAAGGTAACATGAGTCTCTATATTTCTGGCACTCCTTTTCTCAATTACTTGCTTAAGACAAAAAATATTATCACTACGAGATCTGTCTGCACGAAGCCCACTTGGCCCTTCTTCTCCTTGTTCATGAAAATCATTCTCTATTAGATCTCTAAGAATCCCAGCGTACAATCTACTTAGAGTACGGGTTACTGAAATTCCTCTTTAATTCTTGCAATCCAGCTCGTTTCCTGTTTGATTTGTTGAGGATATGAATGCAATTTTCCAATCATCAGGTACTGGATGTACGTTTATACATTGATTGATAATGTATGTGAGATTTTCTAGTAGTTTCTCTGATCCATATTTGAGTATTTCAGCGTATGTATTCTCCAGGTCCGCTAGGTTTTCTTAATCATTTCTTTCTCATTTTGTATTTCCATGTCTCTCCTCGGAGAGTCTAACAGATATTCAGGTCTCGTTTCCTGCAGCAGTCCCTTGTAGTATTTTGTCCATTGTTTTGGTTTGATGATCTGGATGTTTACTCTTTTTTTGGTTGGTTTTTTTACCGTAGAAATGAATTTCCATACTTCAGAACTACCTCCTACATGTGCATTTATATCATGGCATTTGCACTCGAACATTTCATTTTTTTCTGTGCGTATCAAAGTTCTTAGCTATCTACTGGTTTCCCTGTTCTTTGCTCTTTTTAGTACTGAGCCATTTCAAGTATGTATGTTGACCATTTCCTGTATTTCCTCCGTCCACCACATCGTATTGTTATTTCTATTATCTTGGCCTCCAACAGCTTCTTTGCTTGCTTCCTTCAAGCTTTTCATTATATTTGTATATATCTCTTCAAATGAGTGTTCTATGTTTATTTATTTTTCATCTAATCGTTTCTGATACGATACAATCTTTGCGTACTTTCGATTTCTAGACTTCTAAAGTTGTTTTTTGACTGTCTGATGCATTCTAGATTTTTATTTTCTCCAATACTTTCGTCCCTTTTTGTTTTTCTTAAAGGGAATAATATTTATGCTTTTACCAGATGGTGGTCACATCCACAGGTAACACCACAAAGTGCTCGCACATCATACCACTTTAATTCCGAGTATTGTCCACCTACAGCATAATCAATGATTGATTTAAGATTTCTTGTTGGCTGAATCCAGGTATATCGATGAATATCCTTAAAAAGAACATTATTTATTTTTAGGCTGTGGGTTTCAGACAATTGCGTCCGTCTCAAGCCATTATCATTTGTTGCTTCCTCTCCAAATGGTCCTACCACTTTGCTTTGGGTTTGTCTACCAGTTCGATTATTAAAATCCCCAAGTATAATTATTTTCCTGGTATTACCGATTATGGTGATAGTATCATCAAGTTGGTCAAAAAACATTTGTTTTCTAGCTACTCTTTCGTCATCTGATGCAATTTAACAAAGACAATCCCTCACTATTTTAGGACGTAGAGATTTCTCAAATGTACCTATTTAACATTAATTGGGACCAGTTGTTTACATTTACAGATATCGACGAAATTTTATAAATATAAACTTATTTTAATACTGTCATTCAACTCTTGGACCTTCATGCGCCGAACCAGATAAAAAAACACCAATTTGATACTAAATTTAAAAATCGCCCTAAAGAGTTTTGAAAATTTATTAAATGGTTAAATATTCACGGTAATTCAACTGATAATAGCATTAGTTCAGAGGAATTTATTTAGCTTTAACTCTATACCTAACAACTACTCAATCGTGTAAGTTTAGACCAGCTTCTTGTGAAGAGGCAAGACACTATTGTCAATTAAATCAGGTGCGCAGGGGGCAGACTATAGGAATAAAAACACATACTGTACTCGGCGGAGGATTTTCGCCTTATCAGTATATTAGTAGCTTTCTCTAAAATAGAAGAAATAGTTGCTCGGCAGCTGACAGTATACCTGGAAAGCAAAATATCCTTCCGCCTTCTCAGCCCGGCTTCCGTCAGGCTCATAGCACGACCATCGCATTACTAAAAGTTTCGGATGACATCAGTCAAGCTTCTGACAAAAAAATTAATTCATGCCTTGTTCTCCTGGACTACAGCAAGGAATTTGCAACATTGCCCACTTCGAGAAAGGCTAAAGAGCTGAGATTTGGAATTATGTACCTACAATAAATAGATATATAGTTATAACAAATAAATAAAAAATAATGTCAAAATCTAACGAGTACAAAACAATTAGTCTTACTCCCTCGCACAACTAGTAAAGGGGGTCTCCTTTCCCTCATTCCAATTTTTTAATATAAAAATGGATGTAGATAGTCAATACAAAAACAATTCCTGTCATGTTAGAGTTGCAATTGTTTCACAAATGTGGAACTGCTGTTAAATGAAAGAAGGTAAGCTTCTAGCGTGTGGCCGATTTTTTTCCTTTGTTTTAGTTCAATAGACGTCTGTTTTCCCAGATGGGGCGAATCTGAGGTAATTTTTTGTGATATCTCTAGTTTTCTACCCTTCGGGCAGAGTCGTCTATTTGGTCCTTCAAACCCTTATGTATGAAAAAGCCCTTTGGATTTTACAGTTTTTTTGTTAAAAAATTGGTAATTTTAAATTTTTTTTGCAGCAGCCACATTTTATCGTGTTTGCCAGATTCGAACATTGTTGTTTTTTATACCGGTGTTTTTTAGCTTCGGCATGGTTTTGAAGGTTGGTTGCCCTGAGTTTGGTTCATCCCCGTTCGACATTTGGGAGCGTCGCATTCTGTTTTCTTGTTGGCCGTTGGTTGACTGACGTTTCATTGACGTTTGTGTGTTCTAACCTCATAATTTCATGTGTTGTTTTGTTTACCTCCGAGGTTAGAAATTCTTTGTTGATTTTCGTCGGTTTTGAATTTGTTTGTGTGAAATCCGTTGAAATTTACCTTCTTTTTGCTTTCGTTAAGCGCGTTGTTACCGAACCTTACCCGTGTGTTGATAGCGAATTTGTCGCGAAAAAACCTACTTTTTGCTTTCGTTAAGCGCGAGATTGTTGCCGCGCTATTACCGAACCTTACCCGTGTGTTGATAGCGAATTTGGCGCGAAAAAACCTACTTTTTGCTTTCGTTAAGCGCGAGATTGTTGCCGCGTTATTACCGAACCTTACCCGTGTGTTGATTTGCCTTCGTTATTTGCTTTCGTTCATCGCGAGATTTTTGCCGCGTTGTTACCGAACCTTACCCGTGTGTTAATAGCGAATTTGTCGCGAAAAAACCTACTTTTTTGTGTCTGATAAAAACCGCTTTGTCATGTCTGAAACAAAAGGTTTAAAACAACAACAAAAAAGCGTTTTTAATAAATTAAAAACAACTTACAATAGAGCCGTGGATGCCCAGGGCAATGCAGATAAGGCAAAAAAGTTAAAAACCAGATGGGAAGATATGCCATCTCTGGTAAGTCAATTTGATGCCTTGCATTTTGAAATTATAAGCTTAGATAGTAGTGGTCAGATACAGGAAAGTCAGGAAACCTTAGTGCAGGAATTTGATGAAATGAAATACACAATTAGATCGATTTGTCGTGAGCTCTATCCTGAGGATTACCAAGATGCCTGACAGACAATTTTAAACCATTCCCTGGTAAATGTGGACAAGGGTCTTGAAATTAAAAGAATAGAGGTACCCCATTTTGACGGTAATCTTAAAAAATGGCTTGTTCATGATAAAGCTGACATGAGTGAAATAGCTAAATTTCAAGCCTTAAATACCGCTCTGGTGGGAGAAGCAGCATCTGTGATCAGGAACATACCGCTAACCTCGGATAATTATCGAGTAGCTTTTGATGCGAAGATTAGGCGCTTTAATAATAAAAGACTTTTGGTAACAAATTATTGGAGGTCTATTTGTCAAGCCCCTTCTGCAAAATCGAGCAACCCACATGATTTGAGATTATTGTTGTCCACTTTTCGGGAAAATTTGGAAGCAGTGTCAAACTATGATCATGTAGACCTTTTAGATTTTGCTAAAATGATTCTTCTTTTGCAAAAGGTTGATAACCCATTGAAAACTCAGTTTTGAGATTGAGTATAGTGATAAGGAAATCCCATCCTATAAAGATTTGTTTAAATTCTTAGAGAAAAATTCTCGGGCTTTGGAAAATAGTTCTCTTTTGAATAAGCCGAAGAAGGTCTCACCTCCACTACCCCCTAGGAAGGGTCGCAAACCACCCTATCCTGCTTTAGTGACTGGAACGGGCCAGTCTGGTAATAAAGGTTGTGCTTATTGCCAGCAGCGGCCCTACCACCACCCTTGTGAAGTGTGCCAGATTTCTGGTAGGTCAACGCCATCTATTTGTTAAGCGTGAACGACTTTGTTTTAACTGTTTCGGCAGACATGGTGTTTCTCAGTGCCCTATAAATGTCACGTGTCGTCAGTGCCAGGGTCTTCACCACTCCTTGTTGCACTTGGTGAAAAGCTCGCCGAGCCCCCAAGTTGATTCTCCAGGGGAGACCATCCGTATACCTAATAGTGAAGGTGCCAAACAGGCATTGTGTACCGCTACACCCAGTAGCAACCATTTTGAACCTGGTAAGAGGAGACCTGTGCTTTTTGCAACTGCCCAAGTTTTAGTGTTAGATGCCCACAACAAGTTTGTGCCTTGTCGGGCAATTTTACATTCCGCTAGTGAAGCGTCCTTTGTAACCATCTATTTGGCTGAGAGGTTAGGACTTAAAGTGGCTCCGAATAGAACTCCTATTGAAGGAATAAATGGCATGATTTCTAGTACGCCATATGGCAATGTTACATTACAAATTGGCTCCTCTAAATTTCCTGATAGTTTGTTTTCCTGTGATGCCATTCTCATGTCTAAAATTTGTGGAACCATACCTGTGAGTGTTGTAGAATATGATTCTATTCAGTGGCCATACCTAAAGGGCTTAGATTTTGCTGATCCTACTTTTGGACAACCTAGTAGTGTAGACCTCTTGATTGGTGTTGATTTGTTTGGTCAGGTGCTTGTGCCTGGCTTCAAAAAAGGAGAAAATGGAGGGCGTTGTGCCATTAATTCAATATTTGGTTGGATACTTCTTGGTGGTATTGATGGTCCTTGTAAAACTCAAAAACCCATTAGTTTGTTGACTTTAGTGTCTTAACCTATAGAATCTCAATTGGATAGTACCTTACAAAATTTTTGGGAACTGGAATCGACCCATCAAAAAATCCCTCTTCCCTCTGATGAGGACTTGTGTAAAAAAATATTTGCTACCACTTATTCTAGAACTGAGTCTGGTAGATATGTTGTTCGTTTACCTTTCAGAGAGCCTCGACAAGAACTTGGTGACTCTAAAGGTCAAGCATTGCGTAGATTCAATATGATGGGAAACCGATTATTGAAAAATCCTGCTTTGTATAGTGCGTACAAAGACTTTGTTCAGAATTACCTAGACCAGGGGCATTTGAAATTGGACAATTCTAGCCCTAGCCCCATTTATATTTTATTCCACACCACCCAGTTCTGAAGGTGGTAAAATGGTGTCCAAAATCTGATTCGTTTTGTTATGATGTGATGCCCATGGAAAGACCTTGTACCAAGAGAAACATTCTCTCTGAGATTGCAAGGATATTTGATCCACTCGGGTTCCTAGCCCCAGTTGTTTTGGTTGCTAAATGTTTAATGCAACGTTTGTGGGTCCAGGGTCTGTCATGGGATGATACCCCCTCCACTGATATTGTTGCACAGTGGCAACTTTTTGTGTCGCAACTACCATTGTTATCTTCGATATCAATACCTCGTTATGTTGTGAAGCAAAATGCTGTAACCACTGAACTGCATGGCTTTTGTGATGCCTCAATGTGTGCATATGGTGGTGCAGTATATATTCGACAAATTGAGTCAAATGGAAATATTTCTATCTCCCTTTTATATGCAAAAAGTAGGGTGTACCCTTTGAAAAGTATTTCTATTCCACGCCTAGAATTGTGTGCTGCTGTATTGTTGGCAGAACTATTGGAGTTTGTTGGCAATCACCTTGATTGCATCCCGATTGATAAGATTTTTGCTTGGTCTGACTCCAGCGTTACCCTTGCTTGGATAAAATCGTGTCTATCAAAACGAAAGGTTTTTGTAGCCAATCGTGTAACGACTATTCAAGAGAAAGTTCCCCCAGCTGTTGGTACCATGTAAATGGTAAGGAGAGCCCAGCTGATTGTTTATCCCGGAGCTTACTTCCTAGTCAACTTATAGACCATCCTCTTTGGTTTACTGGACCATCCTGGTTGGCCCAGTCTAGTGAAACATGGCCTATAAACCATAATATTGATTCGTTTGATGCTGATCTACCCCTGAGGAAAATTGTTTTGTTTTTGAGACAGAAACCCCCCTTGATGAAGTACAGGGGTTACTCACTAAGTACTCCTCTTTGCGTAGAATATTAGGCATTGCTGCCTTTTGTTTGAGACCTTTTCGAGTAAAAAAGGATCCTTCTTTATCTTTTCCTACTAAAGCCCTCAATGAGGCAGATCTTTATTATGCTACGTTAGTTGCGAGTTGTACAACAAGAAGTTTTTTTTTGAAGGTGAGAGTTGTGCTAAGCCTCTTCGAAAGTTAGCTCCTTTTTTTGATTCCCATGGTGTCCTCGGGGTGGGCGGTAGATTATGTCACACTGATTTGGTATGTGAGATAAAACACCCTATGTTGTCGCCTCGTAGTCACAGGCTTACCACCTTGATTATTGAGAAATTCCATAATGAGCATGGACATCCAAGTCCTCGTTTATTAGGGTACCTACTAAATCAACAGTTTTGGATTTTGTCTGTGAAAAGTGCTATTCACAGTGTTATTTCCAAGTGTTTTGGTTGTGCCAGGGTAAATCCCAAACCATTGCACCCATTCATGGGTCACCTTCCTAAATTTAGAGTGTCCCAGGTGAAGCCCTTTTCCCATGTGAGTGCATTTCCTCAGCCGTTGCAACAACGCGAAAGATGGAATCCCCCCGATAACCCTCCAAAAGTTGGAGCTTTAGTAGCGTTGAAAGACGAAAACCTACCCCCACTGAAGTGGTCGCTCGGTAGAATTGAAAAAATTTACTCGAGTCCAGATAAAATCCCCCGTGTCGTGCAAGTAAAAACCGCGATTACTTGACCGTAGTTTGGTGAAGGTATGTCCGTTACCCAGCCGGTAACCAATCTTCAAAGCCTTGTGTAGCGTAAATCATGCTTATTTGAATTAAATTGAGTATGACGTCCATAGTTATAGCGATAAAATTGTTGTTGCAAAAATGCTAATTTATTGTTTAGACCCTTTGGGTAATTGAATAACCTTTTTTTTTGATTTTTTAGTTTTTTGGGTTTTTCTATATAAATTCGGAATTTTTGTGGTGGGCGGAATGTTTAATGCTGCCAGTTATTTTTGTTTTTGTTTTATTTTGAATTTTTGGGAAAACCTAACCAAAAAGTTTGTTTTGATATTTTTGGGCTCTTTAGCAAAAATCTTCAAAAAAGAAACTCCTTGAGTGGGAAAAATTCCGAAAAGGTGATAATTTCTCTCTTTGTTGAAAGTTATTTTCTTTTTGATTACCTGATCATTTTGGCAAAAATCATGCGCGCTTTGCACACGCTGGGAGTTTGAAGCGCCCCCTTGTATTTGATAAGGGAATGAAGAACTCACTTCCGACTGATGAATTCACTGTAGCTACAAAACTATTGGTATTGCATTTACATTTTGAATTTAGGTTAGGTATAGATTAATGTTAATGTTCTTATATGCAAAATATAAAAGACCTCTCATATATGGTACATACCTTACATTTCTAGAATCAGTAATTGTTTTTTATGAAATAAACCACACGAAAACATAATAACAAGAGAAAAAATACTATAAAACAAAGCGTTGAGAACAAAGGCATGCGATTCTAACATTGATTAGGTTGCGACTGAGTTTACGATATGATGCAAGTGGAGGGCGAAAAAAGTGGTTAGCAGGTAGCTTTGAGTATCTTGGTGATTCTTCCTTTTATCCGGTTTTATTATACAAATACTCCTACATACGCCGGCGTCGGTGGTTTTTTATTCAACCTGTAACTCTCCTGCAACAGTATTTCACAGCTTAAATTCACTCCAGATTCGCATACTTCTCTATAAATTTTTTCGCAATTTTTTAAATTTTTAATAAAAATGTTTCTATTGGTATATGACTGTTTTTCGTATGCTTAGATTTCTAAAACTAACATTTGTGATTTTTAATTTGGCTTAATATTGTTTGTTGGAAATTCTACGTCTGACACCTTTAGTGATGAGCTATATGTCGTGCACCACTGGTAGATGGATAATTAGAGTTTCATACAACTAACAGTCGTGAACGTGTATTCCTCTCTCATCCCCATATAATACCTACCACAAGACGCTAGCCATACCAAGTGTACTTTGGCTGCCTGACTTCCGCATGTGCAGATCTACTAATATTATTTACCTCATGTATTACAATATATGAACAGGGTGATTTTCAGTTGATTCTAACCACATAAAAATAGAAAGTTTCGAAAACCTAACCTAACGAAACCTAATCAAATCTAACCGAACCAAAGCAAACTGAACCAATAATTAAAAAAAAAACGTTCCTGACTTCCTACCCGGGATCCTAGAGGATGTGAATCCGAACCGAACCGAACCTATTCAAACCTAACCATACCCAACTAAACCTAATTAGCAGTGTTGTAGTTTATTTTGGTTAGGTTAGGTTTGGTTCGGTTCGGTTCGGATTCACATCGTTTATGATCCCGGGTAGGAAGTCAGGAAAGTTTTTTTTTAAATTATTGGTTCAGTTTGCTTTGGTTCGGTTCGGTTAGATTTGATTAGGTTTCGTTAGGTTAGGTTTTTAAAACTTTCTATTTTCATGTGGTTAGAATCAAGTGAAAATCACCCTGTTTATCTATTGTAATACATGAGGTAAATAATATTGGTAGATCTGCGCATGCGGAAGTCAGGCAGCCAAAATACACATGGTACACCTACCGTGTTCTCATAGCTCCGGAAGCTTAAGAGCACACACGTTTAATAACAAAGAAAAATCAGTTTACGAATAGCCAGATTTTGAATTAATGCTTCGGTAGCTCAGTTGAAAGAGCATTTGCCTGGTTAGCGGAAGGTCGCTGATTCAAATCCAGCCTGAAGTAACATATTTTTTTTATCTTATTTTTCTTATTTATCCCTTACCCTTATGCCATTAAATTCTTCTCGTTATATAATTTATACCTAGGGCGCTAAAACTAACCTTTGTGATTTTCAGTTTGGCTTGATATTGTTTGTTTGAAATTCCGCGTCTGACATCTGTAGTGACGCGCTTTATGTCTTGCACCACTGATAGATGGATTAATAGGGTTTCATGCAACTAACAACCGTGAATGTGTATTTCTCTCCCATCCTCATATACTACCTACCGTGTTCTTATAGCTTCCGGATGCTTGAGGGCACACACCTATACTAACAAAGAAAAATTAGAGATGGAGAAACGGTTTCCGAATAGGCGGATTTTGAATCATTGCCTCGGAAGCTCAGTTGGAAGAGCTTTTGCCTGGTTAGAGGAAGGTTCGGTTCGGTTCGGTTCAAATCCAGCCTGAGGTAAAACCTTTTTATTATCTTATTTTTCTTATTTATGCCTTGCCCTTACGCCACTAAATTCATCTCGTTATGTAAGTTAATATTTTATTCAAAACTGTCATTGTCCGAGACGAGCATATTAAGCAAAGGTTAAAAAAGGTCTAACTATCAACTTTTGTGATGGTGTTTGTCTATCTCGGATACTATAACTTAAAAACCGATAAACTGATTTAAATGAAATTTGTGAAAAATCATCCATGGTTAAGGCCGTTACATTATGTTGGAGTTGGGGGCTGTGAGGATGTAGTAGGGAGCGTAAACTTTTTAAAATATCCGCCCCTCAGAACGACTTAAGGAATATCTCTATATTCTGTGTTTTTCATCTGCATATCATCTGCAAGTTGTCATTCCTTCGATACTCTATCCTCACTTTTATCAGAGCAACCATTGCTTAAGGGCATCAAATTCAAGTTGCTATGCACTACCCTGTATAAACCCTGTGGCAAATAGACAATGAACGTTACGATGTTTCACTATATTTGCCTTGAACTGTCATTTTTGTTTTTACATTTCAGAACTGGACAAAATCCACACCAAACCAAGTTAAGAGCAAAAAAAGAAAATTTTTTGGACCACCAAGCCAAACGTAAGAATGACTTGATCCGACATTCGTTGGGATGTAACCAATGTGACTACAAGACCAATAAGAAGTCCACTTTAAAAACACATCAGTTACAACATAAAAGTGCAAGTGAAATCAATTGGTTTAGATGTAACCAGTGTGACTATAAGGTCAAGCAGAAGTCTCAACTAAAATCACATTTGCTGCGGCATACAAGTGCAGACAAAATCAATTGGTTTTTATGCAATCAGTGTGACTACAAGGCCAAGCGGAAGGCTCAACTAAAATTACATTTGCTGCTGCATACAAGTGCAGATAAAATCAATTGGTTTATATGCAATCAATGTGACTACAAGGCCAGGCAGAAGTCTCAACTAAAATCACATTTGCTACTGCATACAAGTGCAGATAAAATCAACTGGTTTATATGCGATCAGTGTGACTACAAGGCCAAGCGAAAGTCTCAATTAAAAACACATTTGCTACTGCATACAAGTGCAGATAAAATTAATTGGTTTAAATGCAACCAATGTGACTACAAAGCGAAACAGAAGTTCGATTTAAAAATACATCAGTTTCAACATCAAAGTGCAAGCGAAATTAATTATCTGGAATGCAACCAATGTGACTACAAGACTATTAACAAGACCTGTTTGACAAGACATCAGTTACAACATAAAAGTTTAAGCGAAATCAATTGGTTTCGATGCAACCAGTGTGACTACAAGGCGAAGCGGAAGTTCAATTTAAAAAAACATCAACTTCAACATAAAAGTACAAGTGAAATCAATTGGTTTAGATGTAACCAGTGTGACTACAAGGCCAAGCAGAACTCTCAACTAAAATCACATTTGCTGCTGCATACAAGTGCAGATAAAATCAATTGGTTTTTATGCAATCAGTGTAACTACAAGGCGAAGCTGAAGTCTCAACTAAAATCACATTTGCTGATGCATACAAGTGCAGACAAAATCAATTGGTTTTTATGCCATCAGTGTGACTACAAGGCCAAGCGGAAGGCTCAACTAAAATTACATTTGCTGCTGCATACAAGTGCAATTAGTTTAAAAGCAAAAAGTGTGACAAGAGGCTAATAAAAGGTCCAATTTAAAAACACATCAGTTACAACATAAAAGTGCGAACGAAAGTGATCTCTTTGAGCTACTGCTTGGAGCAAAGGAAAAGTATGGCGAAAAGTCCGCATGGACAAGATCTGGCAAAGTCTATGCACTTAAGGACGGGAAATCGTACAAAATTCAGTCGGAAGATGATTTAATTTAATTTATCTACTTAATCATATCGATGGCTTGGTGCGACGGCTTCGTCGAACAGGTCGAGCCACACTCACGCTGCCTCAGAAGGATTGGCGTTGCCAAAGTTTACTGATTTTATGGGACTGGTTAGAATTTAACTTTTTTTTTCATCATAATAAATTATTTTGCAATACGTATTATTGGGTATATACTTAATAGAGGTCTCACACGCTTAATACATTATCGCCATATCCATATGTAGGTATTTATTTTTACTAAAAGTATTTTTATTTTCCTATTTTTTCTATTAAAATAACAGCAGCAGGTGTATGCGCTTTTTTATCTGTTTTTATTAATATTTAATATGATGCTCCTTTGAATAAACGGAGAGCTATTGTAGGTACCTGTTTTAACTTTAAGACTCAACGATATACTTATAAGACATAATGAGAAACCAGTTGATTACTTTCGCTGACTTTATTTCTAGTTCTGTCATCTAATTTTGATCTATTTTCAGAATTTTTAACTTGAATTGATTAAAACATCGTGGGTGTATCCGAAACAAGTCTTACGATACCTCCGATTTTGCCGTTAATATTAATGAATTTAAAATTAGCTCAGATAGGTCAATTTGGGGTGGAGGGGTTGCTTTCTATTACAAAGTTTAAAAAAATAGATGTTCACAATTGCGAAAATAATGCGGCTGTTAAACCACTATGGTTCAGCACTAAGTTAAATGGAATAAAAGTATGTTTGGGTGGTGTCTACCGGGCCCAGTGTAAAGTTCACATTTCTTAATACATTGGAAAATGTGTTTAGCTTCCTAATAATGCAATTTGATTTTTTGGTATTTGGAGGCGACTGTAATGAGGATGTTTTAGCTAATCAAAACACCGCAACTCAACTTATCAGTTGCATGGATCATTTTGGGCTTGAGCGACAGGTGCCTGAGCCTGCCAGGGTCACTGAAAACTCTAGGACCCTAATTGATATATTGGTTGTGTCTGATTCTAGTTTGTGTAGGGACCTAGAGGTTCTTGAAATGGATGATACCTCGGACCATCATTCTGTATCAAACTACTACTACTATACGTAGAACGTTTTTCTACGTTGTCCAACGCCTATTCTCCATCTTCTGTCAGGTTTTTTTTTACTTATTGATCTTTGGATTGACTGTTGCCATTCTAGTTTAGGACGCCCTCTTTCTCTGCCATTCTAGGATCTGCTTTGGTAATCTTTCGTCGTTCATCCGTTGTACAAGACCGTACCATATCAGTTGTCTTTTAGTGTTGTCATCCGTTATGCTTCCCTCCATTTCGACACTTTCTTTTTTTGTTTTGTATTTTTCTGTAACGTGATAAATCTCTATTCCATACAATAGCATGCTTTTCGCCATTGTTTCATATATGTTAAATTTTACATTCTTTTTTATCTCTCTGCTCCATAAAATACTGTTAAGACATCCAATAACATTTTTTGCTTTTACTATTTTTTTCTACTTCTTTACAGTCTGTTCCTGTCTTATCAAATGTGACACCCAAGTATACGTACCCATTGTATGGAGATATTGTTTGTCCATTATCTAGTTTAAACTCACTTGATTCGTTTCCAATATATAGGTACTGCGTCTTATCCACGTTCACTGTTAACCCCCACTTTTGGTACTCTTTTCTCATATACTCCGTGACTTCTTTATCATTAGCTACAATTACTTGGTCATCAGCGAACTGTAGTGTGTATATGGTGAGTCGGTCGTTAAGTTGTATTCCCATGCCATGTCCTTTACGTTTTCAGTTTTTCAGAGCTACTGCGATATATATTTTAAAAAGAGTTAGAGAGATGCAATATCCTTGTCTTAAGCCTTTCGTTACCAGTAATTTTTTTGAAAGTCGATTATTAATTTTAATTTTAGATTTTGACCCTTTGTGTAGTTCTTTTATTGCTTTTATGTGTGTATGATTGATAATAGATTGCTGTAACACTGTCAATAATTTTTCTACTGCAACGGTATCATATATACTACGAGATCTGTCTGCACGAAACCCACTTGGCCCTTCTTCTCCTTGTTCATGAAAATCATTCTCTATTAGATCTCTAAGAATTCCAGCGTACAATCTACTTAGAGTACGGGTTACTGAAATTTCTCTGTAATTCTTACAATACAGCTCGTTTCCTTTTTGATTTGTTGAGGATATAAATGCAATTTTCCAATCATCAGGTACTGCATTGATTGATAATATATGTGAAATTTTCTAGTAGTTTTTCTGATGCATATTTGAGTATTTGAGCGTATATATTCTCCAGGTCCGCTACTTTTCCGAATTTAAGCTTTTTAATACTATTCTTTATCATTTTTCGATGATTGCTTCTGTCCATGTATTTCCATATCTCTAGTCAGAGAGTCTAACGGATATTCAATTCTCGTTTCCTGCAGCAGTCCCTTGTAGTGTTTTGTCCATTGTTCTGGTTTGATGATCTGGATGTTTACTTTTTCTTTTGTTGGGTTTTTACCGTAGAAATGAATTTTCATACTTCAGAACTCTGCCTACCTCCTACGTGTGCATTTATATCGTGGCATTTGCACTCGAACATTTCATTTTTTTCTGTGCGTATCAAATTTCTTTTCGTATTGTTATTTCTATTATCTTGGTATCCAACAGCTTCTTTGCTCGCTTCCTTCAAGCTTTTTATTATGTTTGTATATATCTCTTCAAATGAATGTTCTGTGTTTATTAATTTTTCATCTAATCGTTTCTGATACGATACAGTCTTTGCGTACTTTCGATTTCTAGACTTCTAAAGTTGTATTTTTGATTGTCTTCGATGCATTCTAGATTTTTATTTTCTCCAATACTTTTGTCCCTTTTTGTTTTTCTTAAAGGGAATAATATTTATGCTTTTACCAGATGGGGGTAAGATCCACAGGTAGCAATATAGCAATGATTGATTTAAGATTTCTTGTTGGCTGAATCTAGGTATATCGATGAATATCCTTAAAAAAAACATTATTTATTTTTAGGTTGTGGGTTTCACACCCATTAGTCTTAAGCCATTTTCATTTGTTACTTCTTCTCCCAAAAACTTTGCTTTGGGTTTGTCTACCAGTTCGATTATTAAAATCGCGAAGCATAATTATTTCCCTGGTATTACCGATTATGGTGATAGTATCATCAAGTTGGTCAAAGAACATTTGTTTTCTAGCTACTCTTTCGTCATCTGA
This sequence comes from Aspidapion aeneum, assembly GCA_963576565.1. NCBI lineage: Eukaryota > Metazoa > Arthropoda > Insecta > Coleoptera > Brentidae > Aspidapion > Aspidapion aeneum. Next base: position 50,334,251 of record OY755048.1, read on the forward strand.
TGCATTTTGTATCATGCAAAACTTAAATTTAACAAAGAAAAGCCCCCACTATTTTAGGACGTAGAGATTTCTCAAATTTGCCTATTTAACATTAATTGGGACCAGTTGTTTACATTTATAGATATCGACGAAATTTTATAAATATAAACTTATTTTAATACTGTCATTCAACTCTTTGACCTTCATGCGCCGAACCAGATAAAAAAACACCAATTTCTTGATACTAAATTTAAAAATAACCCTAAACAGTTTTGAAAATTTATTAAATGGTTAAATATTCACGGTAATTCAACTGATAATAGCAACCTTGACATTAGTTCAGAAGAATTTATTTAACCAATAATATAGACCAAGAATTCATAAACAATAAGTATGTTAATAGGCGTCACTAGGGCCGTACTCAATCGTGTAAGTTTAGTCCAGCTTCTTGTGAAGAAGGCAAGACACTATTGTCAATTAAATCAGGTGCGCAGGGGGCAGCCGGTATAGGAATAAAAACATATACTGTACTCGGCGGAGGATTTTCGCCTTATCAGTATATTGCCAGCTTTCTCTAAAATAGAAAAAATAGTTGCTCGGCAGCTGACAGTATACCTGGAGAGCAAAATATCCTTCCGCCTTCTCAGTCCGGCTTCCGTCAGGCGCATAGCACGACCATCGCATTACTAAAAGTTTCGGATGACATCAGTCAATCTTCTGACAAAATTCATGCCTTGTTCTTCTGGACTACAGCAAGGTATTTGATACCTTTGGACTTTATGTAAAATTAACATTGCCCACTTTGAGAAACGGTAAAGAGCTGAGATTTGGAATTATGTACATACAGTACATAGATATATAGTTATAACAAATAAATAAAAAATAATGTCAAAATCTAACGAGTACAAAACAATTAGTCTTACTTCCTCGCACAACTAGTAAGAGCCCCGTTCCCTCAATCCAATTTGTTAATATAAAAATGGATGTAGGTAATCATACAAAAACAATTCCTCTCCTGTTAGAGTTGCAATTGCACACAATATTACCAATACCTCTATTACCAATGCAAAAATAAGTAAAAAAAATATTAATTTATTAATTTTTAAAAGGAAAATTAAAAAAGGTAAAACGTGATCGAGAATAGGCATCGTGAAAGTCAGTTTTGAAAATTCTTTCACAAATTTACTACTTAAAAAAACTCAACATTATCCAAATCCTTTAAAAAATTTGTGAAATCATTTTGATGTAAAAAAAGGCCAAGTGTGCCAAAATGGTTCATAGTTTTTGAATATAAATTTCAAAACGAAAGGTTCTCACTAATTTGGAAATGTTATTTAAACTTTACGACGGCTGCATAATTAAGTCTTAGGCACAATGCTACACGAATATATTACCAAATAAGTGAGAAGCTTTCGTTTTGAAATGTGTATTGAAAAACTTAGCTATACTTTGATCTCAATTCTTTATACGGAATACCATTTTCGCGGACTGTGCCTTTTTTTACATAAAATGTTTTTGTTATGATAAGTATACTGTAATCCGATTATTCATAATTTTTAAGTTATTTAATGCTTTTCATACTTCCATAAAAGCGTAAATAAGAAATTAGTTTTAAAAAAAATTGCATGTAAAAAACATATCTTTATATCTCATTTTTTACACGACCATCCCTGCTTTGAATGCATAAAATTCGAAATGTCGGACATGGACGGACAGTTTTGCTGTACGACATGATTCGCATAAGGCTAAATTTCATGTCTATTAAAAAAATATAGCTCGACGAGACCAGACAAGCAACTAATACATAGTAATAAAAAAAATGTAGGCAAGTGTAAATACCCAAATAGGACATTTTAAAATATTTCGTAAACGTACAATATAAACAACAAAGGAATAAAATATTAATTTAAAATACGAGGGTTGTCTTTTAACTTTTGTATATACAGCTGGAATAAAACAGTAGATGACTTTTAATGTCTATTGTTTCTCGAAGTATTCGCCACGAATATTAATGCACTTTTGCACGCACTCAAACTAGTTGTCAAAGCTGTAATTCCACTTGTTTGTTGGTACTGTCAAAATTGCATTCTTGAAGGCGTCGACTGCTTCCTCTGGCGAATCAAATCTTTCACCACGCAGTCAATTCTTCAATTTCGGAAAAGAATAACAAGGTCGGGACTTTATGAAGGATGGTCCAACAATTCGACGTTTTGTTGGGTTAAAAATTCAATGGTTTTTTGTGCTTTGTGCGAAATTGCATTGTCTTGGTGGAGGATGGTTCGGGGTTCGTTTTTCGAAGCTCAGTGATAACTTTCGGCAAACAAATGGTGATGTACCAAACGGCAGTAACAGTTCTTTGCTCTTCCAGAGAAACTGTTTGTATATGATCTGCTTTTGAGACAAATGTCGCGACCATCGTTTTGGATACACTTCGAAAATGGATGACTTTTGTTGCCTCTTCTTTATCTTAGAACACCCAAACAGACGACTGACGTTTATTTTCGGGTTCATATGAGTCAATCCTCGATTCATCACCACTGACAATAATGTTCACGTTTTTCGAGTTTCCTGCCGCAAAGCGGTCTTGAGTTTTCTGAGACGGTTAACGAATGTGCCCAAGTAACATTATTACCACTCAAGGTTTTATTAATTTGGTTCCTAGGTTATTTAGAGGGTGCTGTTATGGGTTTTAGGATCAATTTGGCTACATAAAGGTAATTTATATTGCCAATTACCTAAAGGAGTGTTATACAACCAAAAAGTGATTTATAAAGGGAGTATAATAAAACTGATATTCCTTCTGTTCCTTTTAGATACTTTTTGTTTTATTGATTTCTGATTTATAAAGATGGTCTTATAAAACCATTTTACCTAAAGTTTTTAAAAAGAAATAATTATAAACTTTGGTCATTTAGTTTTTTTCATTACTTTAGGTCATCACAAAAGTGTTTTATAATAGAGCTAAAAGGTTAGCTTATATCCTTTTGTTTTTATAGTTACCAGAAGTTTAAAAGTAAATATGATTAGATAGGCGGCCATATAGAACCTAGTTTCCTTAAGGTTTTTAAGAGTGGTAAATATAAACTATACTTTTGGTTTTTGCCATTATTTTTAGGCATTTTAAAAAGGTTTTATATGAAGGCTTAAAGGTAAACTTAATTCTTGTGTTAGAAGTAAGTAAATACTTTCGTGTTTTATTTTTTTAGGTATTTTTTGTAAAAATAATAGATATACCTAGGTACCTACCTATTGCAAGATTGATTATTTAAAGCCCAATAATTAATAATTGTTGAGTTTCCGTCCTCCTGGGTAGGACACCCAGGCCTAGATAAGGCCTATTTAGACGACCAATATAAGAGGTTGCCCTTCAACCTGCAGGCACAACGAATATCATTGCACTGGCCCTCTCGATTGTGTCGAAATTGCACGAAAAAAACATTTAAAAGTGTTCAATCATACGCTTTTAAACACTTTAAAAACAAATACAAAAAATTTAAGTGAGGTTATGTTGACTATGTTTACATTGTTCTTTTTTGTTGGTTTCATAAGGGTATTCAAAAATCCTAGTTGCGATACAGTAACAAATAAAACCAAGTGACCACTATAAAACCATAATGGCGTATATAAATTTATTTAAAAAATATTGTAAAGAGAAAATATTTATCTAGTCGTTTTAGCAGTGTTTTTTAACAATAATTTTAATTGTGATTTATGTAAACCAAACAGACTTTTTTAATGGTGAATAGTGTAAATGATTTTTTTTTAAATTTTAAATATTTGTTATTTTGTTTTCAAAAAACTATTAAAAAGCATTCTTGAGGTGGCGCGCTTGTTTTGAGAGCTTTTCAGATACGATTTTATCAGAAAAATAAATCTGGCAGGCAATTTGATCATCAACAAAACGACAAACTCGGTATATTTTTATGTGATAAAATAATTTTGGGACTCTGACATTTTTGGCAATTTTGTGACCTAAATTATTTTATATAGCCATTGTGAATCTAAAATATCGCCATAGATTTTATAGGAAAACTTCTTTACTCTAAAGGTATTATGGTATTCAACAGAATCGCAAGGATACCAAATTACCAAATCTAGTTTTATAATAGGATAGAGGACGTTTCTGAGTTGCTTTTAGAACCTGGCATAATAGCTTTAGGCTCTAAAAGGTTCTATACTGGTGGAAACTAGAGGGCGAAGCTGGAGTTTATTTCTTATGGTTTTATAGTGAGTTTAATACATAGGTTGCCACCACCAATTGGGGAGTCCCATTTAGGAGGTCTAAGGGGTATATAAGGGTAATGGGAACGTGCTAGCGACCAAACATTGAAACTAATGATTTTAAGGAAAGGCGCTGGCAACCTTTTAGCTTCTGCTATAAATAAAGAAATGTTACTTGTGTGGTATCCAGCGTGAAATTAATTTTCCTCCCCTAATTCTTCATGGAATTTTTGTTGAATTGAGGTCTTTGAAATCCCCAATCAAGCCTCAATCTCGCGATATCTTACATGTGGATCTTGCTTGATGAGCATGCGCACAGCATCGATGTTTTCCTGGGTAACAGCCGTTTTTGGTGCACCTGACCTTGGATCGTCGCTAATTCTAATCCGTGCACGCTTGAATTCTCCATACCAACGAGAAACTGTGAACTGATTTGGTGCTTCATTACCGTAAACATTCTTCAACAAGAGAAAAAAATACTACAAAACAAAGCGTTGAGAAGAAAGGCATGCGATTCTAACATTGATTAGGTTGCGACTGAGTTTACGATATGATGCAAGTGGAGGTGGAAAAAAAAGTGGTTAGCAGGTAGCTTGGTGATTCTTCCTTTTATCCGGTTTTATTATACAAATACTCCTACATACACCAGCGTCGGTGGTTTTTTATTCAACCTGTAACTCTCCTGCAACAGTATTTCACAGCGTAAGTTCACTCCAGATTCGCTTACTTCTCTATAAATTTTTTCGCAATTTTTTAAATATTGAATAAAAAATTTTCTATTGGTATATGTCTGTTTTTCGTATGCTTAGATTTCTAAAACTAACCTTTGTGATTTTTAATTTGGCTTGATATTGTACTACTACTATGTCGGTTTAGAACGTTTTTCTACATTCCTTGGATCCTGACAATCATCTTCCGCCAGGTTTTTTTGACTCATTGATCTTTGGATTGCCTGTTGCCATTGCAGTTTAGCTTGAGCTTGAGAGCACACACGTATACTAACAAAGGAAAATCAGAGATGACGAAACGGTTCTCGAATAGGCGGATGGTTCAAATCTAGCCGAAAGTAAAATCTTTCTTATCTTATTTTTCTTATTTATCTCTTGCCCTTATGCCACTAAATTTACCTCGTTATGTAAGTGAATATTTTATTCAAAACTGTCATTGTCCGAGACGAGCATATTAAGCAAAGGTCAAAAAAGGTCTAACTATCAACTTTTGTGATGGTGTCTGTCTATCTAGGATACTATAACTCACAAACCGATTTAAATGAAATTTGTGAAAAAAAATTGCGGCACCCATGGTTTAGGCCGTTACATTATGTTGGAGTTGGGAGCTGTGAGGATGTAGTAGGGAGCGTAAACTTTTTAAAATATTCGCTAAGGTGCCCCTCAGAACGACTTAAGGAATATCTGTATATTCTGTGTTTTTCATGTGCATATCATCTGCAAGTTGTCATATTCCTTCGATACTCTATCCTCACTTTTATCAGACCAACCATTGCTTAAGGCCAAATTGAAGTTGCTATGCACTACACTGTATAAACCCTGTGACAAATAGACAAAGAACACGTTACGATGTTTCGCTATAGTTGCCTTAAACTGTCATTTTTGTTTTTACATTTCAGAACTGGACAAAATCCACACCAAACCAAGTTAAGAGCAAAAAAAGCCCACCAAGCCAAACGTAAGAATGACTTGATCCGACATTCGTTGGGATGCAACCAATGTGAGTACAAGGCCAATAAGAAGTCCAATTTAAAAACACATCAGTTACAACATAAAAGTACAAGTGAAATCAATTGGTTTAGATGTAACCAGTGTGACTACAGGGCCAAGCAGAAGTCTCAACTAAAATTACATTTTCTACTGCATACAAGTGCAGATAAAATCAATTGGTTTATATGCAATCACTGTGACTACAAGGCCAAGCAGAAGTCTCAACTAAAATCACATTTGCTACTGCATACAAGTGCAGATAAAATCAATTGGTTTATATGCAATCATTGTGACTACAAGGCCAAGCGGAAGTCTCAATTAAAATTACATTTGCTGCTGCATACAAGTGATAAAATTAATTGGTTTAAATGCAACCAATGTGACTACAAGGCTATTAGGAAGACCGGTTTGACAAGGCATCAGTTACAACATAAAAGTTTAAGCGAAATCAATTGGTTTAGATGCAACCAGTGTGACTACAAGGTCAAGCAGAAGTTTCATTTGAAAACTCATTTGCTGCTGCATACAAGTCCAGATAAAATCAATTATTTTAAATGCCATCATTGCACTTACCAAACCAAACGTAAGTGTGACTTAATTATGCATTTGTTGTGTCATAGAAGTCCAGATAAAATTATTTGGTTTGGATGCCACCTATGTGACTACAAGGCAAAGAAGAAGTCTCAAGTAAAATCACATCAGTTACAACATAAAAGTACAAGTGAAATCAATTGGTTTAGATGTAACCAGTGTGACTATAAGGCCAAGCGGGAGTCTCAACTAAAATCACATTGGCTGCTGCATACAAGTGCAGATAAAATCAATTGGTTTATATGCATTCAGTGTGACTACAAAACAAAGCGGAAGTCCAATTTAAAAAAACATCAGCTACAACATAAAAGTACAAGTGAAATCAATTGGTTTAGATGTAACCAGTGTGACTACAAGGCCAAGCGGAAGGCTCAACTAAAATTACATTTGGTGCGGCATACAAGTCCAGATAAAATCAATTGGTTTAGATGTAACCAGTGTGACTACAAGGCCAAGCAAAGGTCCAATTTAAAAACACATCAGTTACAGCATCAGTTACGACCACATAAAAGTGCAAACGAAATTGATTGCTTTGAGCTACTGCTAAGAGCAAAGGAAAAGTATGGCCAAAAGTCCGCATGGACAAGATCTGGCGAAGTCTTTGCACTTAAGGACGGGAAAACGTACAAAATTCAGTCAGAAGATGATTTAATTTAATTTAATTTATCTACTTAATCATATCGATGGCTTGACGCGACGGCTCCGTGCCACACTCATGCTGCCTTAGTAGGATTGGCGTTGCCAAGTTTACTGATTTTGTGGGACCGGTTAGAATTTAATTTTGAATATTTTTGTTAAAGTATTATAAGTGGTATTTTACTAGGTCTCACACGCTTAATACATTTTCGCCATATCCATATGTAGCTATTTATTTTTACTAAAAGTATTTTTATTTTGCATTTTTTTTGTAGTTTTTCTTATTTATTTAATTTTATTATTTTTTCTATTAAAATAACAGAGCAGGTGTATGCGCTTTTTTATCTATTTTTATTAATATTTAATAAAATGATGCTCTTTTAATAAACGGAGAGCTATTCTAGGTACCTATTTTGACTTTAACGATATACTTATAAGACATAATAAGAAACCAGTTGATTACTTTCGCGCACTTTAATACTAGGTCTCTGTCATCTAATTTTGATCTATGTTCAGTATTGGGAGTTTAAATAATATTGTTTCATTAAAATTTGCGTGGAATTGCCCAGTACTGCGTTTCTATGCACCTCAATGGATTGGCCAGATTGACCCTTTTGTGCTAGGTGGAAAACTGTTTCCATCACCCTATATCGTTCAATCTATTTTCAGAATTTTTAACTCAAATGGATTATGACATCCTGGGTCTTTCCGAAACGTCTTAGGACATCCCCGATTTTGCCGTTAATATCAATGAATTTAAAATTATGCGCTCAGGTAGGTCAATTTGGGGTGGAGGGGTAGCTTTCTATTACAAAGTTTTAAAAAATGGATGTCCACAATTGCGAAAATAATGCGGCTCTTAAACAACTATGGTTCAGCACTAAGTTAAATGGCATAAAAGTATGTGTGGGTAGTGTCTATCATGCCCCCAGTGTAAATTTTTGCACATTTTTTAATGCGTTGTAAAAGGTCCTTAGCTTCGTAATACCGCAATTTGATTTTTTGGTGTTTGAAGGAGACTGTTAGCTAACCAAAACACCGCAACTCAACTTATCAGTTGCATGGATCATTTTGGGCTTGAGCAACTGGTCACTGAGCCTACCAGGGTCACTGAAAACTTTAGGACCCTATGATTGGTTGTACATATATGATTCTAGTTTGTGTATGGACCGAGAGGTTCTTGAAACGGATGATATCTCGGACCATCATTTTGTATCATGCAAACTTAAATTTAACAAAGAAAATCCCCCCACTATTTTTAAGACTTTTAGACTATTTAATATTAATTGGAACTAGTTATATATCGACGAAATTGTAACTTATTTTAATAATTATAATTATTAATAATTTGACCTTCATGCGCCGAATAAGATTAAAAAAAAACCTGCACCCTGGCGAATTTCTTGATACCAAATTAAAAAACAACCCAGAACAAGGTAGTGGTAGCCGTATACATCAATGTTTCAGTTTTCTTAGACATTTTTAGTACGGCATAACCAAAATGGATGGAAAGGCGATGAAATGAAATTGATAAAATCTGAAAAGGAAAAATGAAATGTGGACTTTAGAAACCAACTGCAGTTTAATTCAATGCCGGTAGGGGTATTTTCCCTCGAAGTAGTTGTTTCTGTTGGTTTCACAAAACTTATGCTCTACACTGAGCTATCGCCTACATTCACCTGAGGATGGCCCAAATAGTCGAAACTGGTCCGGTCGTGGATTGGCATGGGTCACTTGTTCCTGAATATCAGGACGTGTTCCAGACAGGGATCACTCGTATCCTTGTGACCGACGTTGGAGATGGTGAAAACCAAACAGTTTTAACAAGTTCCCAACGAAAGCACCAAGCCATCAGTAAAATTCAATGCCGGTAGGGGTATTTTCCCTCGGAGTAGTTGTTTCTGTTGGTTTCACAAAACTTATGCTCAACATTCACCTGAGGATGGCCCAAAAGGTCGAAACCGGTCCGGTCGTGGATTGGCATGGATCACTTGTTCCTGACTCAGGACATGTTCCAGACAGGGATCACTCGTATCCTTGTGACCGACGTTGGAGATAGTGAAAACCAAACAGTTTTATTGTAAAATTTAGTTTTTATCAAAATTTACCTTTTTGTTTTATTCCTTAATTTTGGTTTATCTGGTGCGGTTAAGTGGTTTTGAGGGTGATTTTCGGTTCGTTTCCAAACTAAGATTCCTTTTGAGTCTGTCTATACAAATGTGTTATAACTTTGTTTCTTTGATTGTTTACTTGCACAAAATGATGCAAAAAATTTTTGAAGATGGTTAAGTCAGTTTTTTATGAAATCCATGGATTTCGCTTATAACAAAAACTTATTTTTTTAATAAACTTTATTTTGAACTGTTTTTTTTTTTAAGTTTTTATTATTATGTCTTCGAATTTAAAGGAAACTTGGAAAAATATATTGCAGTTCAAAATAAAATAAAAGTCAGGGAGTTTAGGAAATCCAACCACAAGAAATGGTACTTTAAAAACATGTCCTTGGGATTTTAATATTTCCCGGATGATTTTGTTCCTCCAATAGAACTAACATTGGCAAGGAACAAGCTTACAAAATTTGTACAAATCTCCAAAAACCATATTGTAGTTATCATGCCATTTGCCCCCAAAAATAGCTCTTTTTAAAGAATCTATGAAATCTCCTTCCTATATATCTATGACTTGAACTTGACTATAGAAAAATCGTTTATTTCTTTTTAATTAATGGATGTGCTGACCACATACTTTCATTCACTTTATTAAAATACCGGCTGGGGCAAAGAAAACTGACAAAATATTTTTCGTTATAACACTTGAACTATGCCACCGATTTTATTGGAAAAAAATTGAGGTTTGCAGAAAATTAATCAGGATTTTGAGCAAAACAAATTTTTGTCCGTCGTCTTGAAAGCCCAAGACGGCGCACAAAATCATGCTTAACCTTTTAAATTTGCTTTTTTATATTTATGTTTGTTGGTGCAAGAATTATTTGCCAGCTTTTGGCTACTTTTATATTTTAATATTATTTTTCATTTCAAATTTCGCGGGGTATATGCATATGACCTATCCCCGCACCGAGACACGCGCGAGTCTGCGCGAGGAGTCGCAATCGGGAAACCGACACGAAGCACAAGAAACGCCGTGAGTGCTACAATTTTCCCGTTTTTCCTATCTTCCAAGCGACCAAAACGACTGCAACTAGATGAAAACTAAGGTAGGTGCACTTTAGATATTTTATATGCATCGTTTTTACTGATTTCTTTCAATAAACTTTACAATTACGTTTTTCAATTTCTTATCTCAAAATTTTGGGTATTTCTCGAATGAGTGGTGTAAGTGGTGAACCAGCCAACCTAAACTCAACCCAACTTACGTTTGCACCCTCAATGTTCCTGTTTTTTTTTTTAATTTTAAAAAAAATCCTACTTTAGCCAATTACGAACGAGGTACAAATCATTAAAATCAGGTGAATGATGCCCAAAAAATTAAGTTTTGTTTTAACCATTTTTGAGCAGATTATACGATTACCTTCAATTCTGCGCCATTCATTTCCTCTTAAATTAATTGTTACTGAACCGATTTTTCTAAAATAAAAGGCATCATGGCAAAAATTGACTGCTCTTTAAAGATCACTATCAACATTTATTACCTTTTTAAAATCCAAGATTGCGGTGAGAATCAAACTTGACCTATTAAAGGGGCTCGTTTATTCTTATGATTCGAGAAACTATTCGGTTTTTTATTTCCTTAAAAATGTCTTTCTCCGCCGCACAAAACAAGGTTTAAATTATTAAAATTGGTTTAGTAGTTTTAGATATATTAATTTTTATTTTAAACATTGTTATAGCATTAGCATTTCATAAATTCATTAAAATTAAACCGATTTCAATTTAATGAAAAGTATCATAGTGAGAATCGGTTGCTCTTGGGACATCACCATACAATTTTCGTCAATTTTTAAATCCAAGATGGCCGACTAAATAATATTTGGATAAAGAGCCATTATTATTATTTATTTATCGCTATTTTTAGTTCCGAGGAATTTTTACCTCCTATGCAAATGCAAAAAAAGAGGAAAGCGGGCTATAGTTTTTCATTAAAATTAGTTCAGTAATAAGGAATTTATAAGCAAAGACATGCAAACAGAATTAAGAATCACGGAAATAAGCTAGAAACGCAATTCACGGTTTCTTTGTTTATTTGGTATTTTATTTTTATTGTAAATTTAGACCCCTTTAGTACGGCAGGGTCCTCAGTAGGCACAAGCAAACCGGGCTCCTGCCCAGTGGCGTCAAATTATAGGGACGACAATTCTGAGCTCTAAACGCGCTAAATTGTACATCTAGAGTTGGCGAATTAGATGTATAGAAGATTTGTATGGGCTTCAGTTATTTAAATATACCGTAGGTTCTAAGGTTCTTTATAAATTCAAAGCATTTTGAGGGATAAAACAACTCCTTAACCCGTCATTAATACGCCAGTTAGTTTAACCCAGGGATAACCCGCCATTGAGAAACCGGTCCTTAATGAAATAATTTTACCACATGGAAAAAAAAACTAAAAGTAAATCGAGGAGCCCTGATGGTACATTGCGTCCGCTTCAGATCAGAGGGCGACGAGTTCGATTCCCATGCCTGTTAGCACGGTGCCTAGAATAGGCCCGGTGTTCGGATCTTATATATATATATATATATATATATATAAAGGTAGATTCCCTGAGTCAAAATAATACGATTTAGCCATACTTACCTTAGTCCAAAAGTTCGTACTAACCGAGATACAAGGTGTTAAACTTTATTTTTTTCAATTCGATTTTCTTTAATAACTTTTTTACTAATTAATATTTTTGCAAGAAATAACCAGCGTGTAAGTTTTTTTGAAATTGGCAAGACGATTCCGTTGAAATTTTTGATGTACAATGTATAGGGTGTTCCTTGGACCACTACCATTGCATTAAAAATGCAGGTTTTTAAACAGAATATTATTTTAATTATTAAATAATTATTAATAACAAGCCTACTATAATAAACAATTTTAAGTTTGATTTACTATTTGCGAATTTTAAAATTTTAACTTAGTTGCTGCTTAAGAAATTTTATATTTTTTTAAATAAATAATAAAATATTAATTTTTTTAATAATTAAAATTTTCTTTAAAACAATAAAAAAATACTTGATTTAATAAAGTATACGTACTTACCATTAAAAAAAAAACTAATACGAAGAGGTTTTTGTTCCTCATTAAAAACATAGCCCTACACAGTTGCAATAACGGACAATAACTTGTTTTAACACACTAATGATAATTCAAGAACCACGCTGTATATTTTTTCACTTAACATTTTTTAAGAAAACGTAAAATCTTAGAATGCTATAAAAAGTAATGATATGTATGAAGTAAGTAAGAATTTAATCAAAAATCTTTTACGCATACAATAAAAGCTTCTAATTTAAGTATCTTGAAAACCGTTGCTCTAAGCGACATCTAAAAGCTATAACTTTTTGACTTAAAAAAATTAAAAAATAAATGTTTTTAATAGAATCTTTCGCGGAACAAAAACGTTAGACCTAATTTAATCTAACGGCACCGACTTAGAGAACACCCTGTATATTATTATTTTTTTTAACAAAATTAAATTGTCCATGCCCAAAAACCACTAAACCCAATTTTTTATGCAAAATTAGTAATTAGTAGAAAGAATTGAAGAAAGTATCATACATAAATTAGGCATATCACTCACATGCAATAAATACTTTAAATGCAAAAATCTCAAAAACCGTTGCTCTGAGCGACTTTAAAACAGTATAACTTTTTCACATAAAAAGAATGGAAAAACCATTATTTTACATAAAAACTGGTATACACCGAGGCACAAGAAAAATACACTGATTTTTATGCAATGGCAGTGGTCCAAAGAACACCCTGTACATTGTACATCAAATTTTTCAACGGAATCGTCTTGCCAATTTTAAAAAAACTCACAGGCTGGTTAGTTTTTGCACAAATATTAATTAGTAAAAAAGTTACTAAAGAAAATCAAATTGAAAAAATAAAGTTTAACACCCTGTATCTCGGTTATTACGAACTTTTGGACTAAGGTAAGTATGGCTAAATCGTAATATTTTGACCCAAGGAATCTACAGTTTAACGATGTACCATTAGTTCTGGGACACCCTGTATAAGATCTGAACACCGGTCTATTCTATCCACCGTGTTGGATGGTTACGTATCGTATTCAACTTGGTTACCTTACTTGCATTTTGCTGACCACATGGTCACAACCAAAAACGTTTCCTTGCATCTGTCATTGCTTGTTTGTTTACATGTTTTTTTAAGGTTAGTTGTTGTGTTAGCTTTTTTCTGTGATTTTTTCCATTTTTAATTGGTGTTCTGTGATTTTTCGTGTGAAGCTGGAAGGCCGTCTCAGAAGACACGCGATGTCGAAAGAAACAACCTCCTCAGAGGAATCCTTTTTTACGAAATCACTACTAGAAAAAGATTTCCATCTGCTGACTAACAATCCAGAAGAAATTTTCAAAAAGCTAGATGACCAGGCTGCGGAACTTTCATTAAGTTCACATATTAAAAGGGAAACATCTCCAAACTATGTCAATCAACCTGAATGCAGCCAGTGGGGTGAAAGAATAAGACATACATCTAGTTCAAACAAAATAAAAGTCAAAGAAGAGTTTTCAGAATTCGGTGCTGATAATCTGTAAGTAGAAACAAGAGAAAGAGTAAAATAGTTTTTGAAACAACAAATTTTGAAAACAGTGCAAGGGGTGATCAGCTGCCCACAGTAGGTGAACAAATTTTTCTACAGGACCCCACAGGACTATACAGAACTTCCACAGGACTACAGGACTTCCACAGGAATATACAGGACTCAGAGGGTACTGGCCCCTAAGGGGTGATTTTTTTATGGGCACCTTTTCAGCAACAATACTATACAGGACCCCACAGGCAGGACTATACAGGACTTGTACAGGACATGTATAGGACTATACAGGACCAAAAATGTATTAAAGTCCTGTAGGACAGTGTACAAATTTGGTTCAGCTGATCACCCCTCGAAACAGTGGGTGATAGTTGGTTGACTGACCCATGGGCGAGGTCCACAAATCTAGCAAGTATTGACAAAAGGATTTTCTTACAATGGTTTTTCCACAATTTTTGAAAATTAAAAACACACTCTTTACATCCATCACAGTTAAGTACCTGTTAGGGCCTGTAAATTATGTGACACTCTAGGGGGAAGGGGGGGTTTGGCCTTGCATTATACTCAATGTTTTTTAATGTGTTTTTTCTTGAAAATGCATTAAGAGGGGGGGGAGGTAAAAAAATCAGAATTTTTGTGTTGAGGATGTTCCCTTATTTACTGGTAGTAAGCAGTACCTACTCCACTGCCAACATAACACAAAACAATTATAATTTAAAGGACCTAAACAAAATAAAAATTATAATGCAGAATAGTTGTTACTCAATTTTTATTTTATTTTGCATAAAATGAAGCAAAAAACTATATTTTTAAGCAAAAATATCAATCTAAAAATTTATTACTGCATATTACAGGTGCATGTAGCTACACCCCCTATAAAAGGTAATTCAAACAAAATTGATGTGGGAATTTTGTACTAAGGTAAACTGAACAGTCTTTGACACATTTAGACTGTTTTTTCAGTAAAACATGAATATAAACTGATACTTAAACTTGAGGCTGCTTTTATTTGCACTAAAATATGTGTTAGGATTTATGTGAATAATCAAAATGAATCAAAAGCAGTTTTAGCAAAAATTTATAACTTCTTCTGATAAGTAGAAAGAAAAAGGCTGTAAAATGACCAGGAATTGACACCCAAATTGCAATTATTGAAACCTAGTCTCACATCCAGTTATTGAACCAAACCTAAATTCCAATTATTGATACCCAGTTACTTATTGACACTTCAATAGATGCAAATTAATTTCACTTCAGTCAGTGTTTCTTTTTCCCACACTTTGCTCAAAATGTACCGCTACTGAAACTGAAAGTTATGGACATGTAAAATGTGACATAAGTGCAAAAAAAATTTGTTGAAGAGGGAATTTTACTGTCTATAATAAGATATATAAAGCTTAGTTTCTGGGAAAATAAAACTTGTAACAAAAATGGCTTGTTTTCTGATTTTTTAAAATTGATTTAATTTACGAACGCCCTTAAAGTTTTAATTATAAAAACAATCTGATCATGTCATACATGATTTTAAAGGAAATTTTATTGACAAAATGAAATAACAATAAAGGGTCAGTCCATATCAAATTGACCAGGCAATTGTTACAACCCTCTCTGATTTTGATAATTTTGGACACATTCCGCCTATAAAAAAACTTGGAAATCCAAAATATTAGACATTTTGGGCCAGTAGTTTTTATTTTATGGATTTTCAAAAATCACAAAATTGACAATTTTGGTCTTTACAAGGCCTAACAAAAAACGCAATATTTTAGAAACGATTATAGCTACCGAGAAGTGTTTTGTCTTGCTTTAAAGGTATGTTAAAGACCTTTAGAATGATATGCAACATAATATATTTTTTTGAATTTAATTTTTGAATTTTTTTTTGTTTTAAATTTTAAAACATCCTATTTTTGATTTCTTTCAAAAATATATATTCGCCAAGTTTCAGGATGGGGCAATGATGGGTTCTAAATCTACAAAAAAAAACAATTTACAACAACCTTTATTAATTTTGGTTCATATTTGTACTTACAATAAGACCAATATTTTAAAAACTATGACAGCTATCACATCAAGCAATAGCTTGTTTCAAAAGACCTAATTAATGATGCATCATAAGGACATACATGTTTTAATTTTTTTTTATTAAAAAAAAGGAAAATGAATTTTTTTTTATTTGTATGTGGAAAATAACACATTGTTTCTGGTTCGAATTCTCATATTGTTTCTTTACCCATTTCTGCAAATAAACTTGTCTATTCCTGCAATCCCATTTGCTGTTCCCCTTTTACTTCTGATTGGTCTTTCCACTACCCAAGCTTTTTTCAGGAAATTTATTGTTCAAACAAAACAAAGGTCTTTTATTGTCACTTCTGCTACAGACTGTAAAGATGCAAAAGTTGCACACAGTGATTCCCATATCAGAATCCAAAATTATAACAAAACCTTTTTCTTTAAGCCATGTAGAACACATTCAGGAACTTGTTTCAGCTACTGGCTTAGCAATGATCGAACTTGAGAAAATTGATTCTGGTTTTATTACAATTTATTATGACAATTTCTGGTGGTTGGGCTGTATAATTGGCAAAAACATAGAAAGTGGAGAATTTAAAATTAGTTTTTTACACCCTCATGGTCCAGCTGCATTGTTTTTTTTTATCCAAGACCTACTGATATATTAGTGGTGAATACAACATAATATCTCAAAAGAAGAAATGCAAGATTCTTCAAATGTCTTACAGAAAAGACTAAATAAAAAATTGCATTAATTACAGATAAAAGTATATATGTCTGTTCTTTTTGAATTTGGGGCCTTGTTAAGGTTTGGGTATGGCAGAGCCTTTCAAATGCAGTGCAATGAAGACTTTAATAAACTAAAAGCAGTGACAAACGTAAGACTTTTTAATGACTATATGAAACTATCAATTACATTGACACATCAATAATAACCTAAACACTTCAATATAAGGGCACGGCAATATACATGATGAACATTATATCTCCAATAGACCTTGTATTTTTTGATATTTTTTAATTATTTATGGTTGTATAAAGTTGATAAATTCTTTAAAATAAATTTTGTATTTTACATTGGCCTTGCCTTTTAAATATGTTTGTATAGACCAAATATAAGAAAGCAATACCTAATATAATATTATTGTTTTTATGGACAAACATTTGATCTTGAATTCATAATTATAAAAATAAATAAAAAAATATTTTGAATTTTTTTTTAAATAAGTAAAAATTCAATTTAAAAATCATATATATCAGTAGCACATCATTCGATAGGTCTTCAAAATACCTTTAAAACAAGCTATCGCTCAATGTGGTAGCTATGATAGTTTTCAAAATATTTCTATTTTTGTAACTTCCAATATAAACCCAAATTGATAACTAGGTACTTTTTTTTTTGGATAGAACCCATAGTTGCCCCAAGGGGGAATTCACTCTCGCAATAACATGTACAAAATATGGTTCGCATTATTTTTCATTACTTTTCATTATTTTTCATTACTTTTCATTACTATTCATTACTCGCATTATTTAACATTTTTCATAGTAAATGCGCAATACATGTACAGAAAATGGGTAGTGAATTCCCCCTCGAGTTGCCCCATCTTGAAACATGGCGAATATCTTGCGAAAACATCAAATAAAAAAATATATTTTTTTAAAGAAAATCAAATACTCGGCACATGAACCGTCAAAATTTTTTGGGATATTGTTGGAGTCATTTGCTACTTTTTCAACCTTGGAACTTGGGTCCTAGCAGTCACGGCTAAAGAGATATGAATTTTTTATTTTTTTTTTCTCAAATTACCCAAAATCCCACCTTTAAACCTGGTAAGCTTTTTTATTAATGTCTGGAAAAGAACCATTTTTTTTATATATACTACTTATCAAAAAAATTTGTACACCTGCAATATAAAAACCCATGATAGGTGTACAATTTTTTTTGAAAAGCAGTATATAATTCAGTAATCTTATGCTTCTTCACCTAATTAATAGATTTGTTAAAACTAATGTACCAAAGGGGACATATGAGGTTTTTTTATTGAAGAACATTAGTGATTTTGTAAAAGACAATCAATTTCAAATTTAAAAAAATATAGACAATTGAGAACTTCATTTTCTTTTAGAAACTTCTCTAGTTGATTACCTTTCTAACGGTATGCTACACATTGATAAAAAAACCATTCTGCTTTAAAATACGGATATTCCGTGAGACGGGCGAGAATCGTTCAGACTTTATAAGAAAAACAATTGGATGTTTATGATCGTTTTTTTAAATAAAAGTTAAAAATTCACAATAATTTTATACCTTACTATTCTCCAGTTTACAAATTCCGTTTGAACAAAAAAGACAAACATTTTTCAAATCAAACAAGTTTCGTGGCTAATCGGGCAAAAAGGAGTTTTTGTTTTTCTCATATTTTTCCGTGGGTAGCCTGAAAGCTTAACCTCACGGGGGTCCAAGATCTAATGGACACCTAACAAGTGTTGACAGTTAACTGTTTCGTCCTTATGGGACTCCTCAGAACACTGCTGGTCAATGTGACAAATCTTGCTAAGTTAATTAGACGGTTTTATGTCTAATCAAATGTAAATAGTGAGAAAACTATCGCAAGAAGCGTCATCTACCGAGATACGAGAGAAACAAAAATAAACGCAGGCGAAAAACTGCTATACAATATCGATCAATGAAAAGATCGAATGCAAATAAAAGAAAACAAACTATAGTCCGTGACATACGACAGCTCTTTGTCTTTCAGGCCGGATCAACGCATATTGCATTTTTACCCGTCATCAAGACAGTAAGTGTTAATCAACGGAATTTTTTAAACCAAATAATACTAACAAACGTGGAATTTCGTACCCGTGAGTTTAAAAATCAAACAAGTTTCGTGGCTAATCGGGCAAAAAGGAGTTTTTGTTTTTCTCATATTTTTCCGTGGGTAGCCTGAAAGCTTAACCTCACGGGGGTCCAATGGACACCTAATATATGTTTCGTCCTTATGGGACTCCTCAGAACACTGCTGGTCAATGTGACAAATCTTGCGCAGTTCTGAGGATCTTGGACCCCCGTGAGGTTAAGCTTTCAGGCTACCCACGAAAAAATATGAGAAAAACAAAAACTCCTTTTTGCCCGATTAGCCACGAAACTTGTTTGATTTTTAAATTCAGTGGTACGAAATTCCACGTTTGTTAGTATTATTTGGCTTAACAAACATTTTTGATATTACAAAAAACAGTAAATACGATCCGCAGTCGAGTTTTAACTACAGCTTAGTATTATTATTATTTATTGTGTTTTTTTATTTATTGAACTGTTGAAGTAAGGAATAGGTGTCGGCGTGTATTAGGAACAGGGGAGGACAGTTCGAACAAAATTTATAAATAAAGAACACAATAAATTATCGTTAAAAGTTTTGTTTAAGTAGGTAAACGATCATAAACATCAAATTGTTTTTCTTACCAATTTCGAACGAGGCTTGCCCTTCTCACGGAATATCCGTATTTTAAAGCAGAAATGTTTTTTTATCAATCTGTAGCATACCGTTAGAAAGGTAATCAACTAAAGAAGTTTTTAAAAGAAAATGAAGTTCTCAATTGTCGATACTCTTTTTGGTTGTTAATTTTGAAATTGATTTTCTTTCACAAAATCACTAATGTTCTTCAATAAAAATCCTCGTATGTCCCTTTGGTTCATCAATTTTAACATATCTATTAATCAGTTAAAGAAGCATAAAATTACAGAATTATAAAAAAAAGATGGTGCTTTTCCAGACATTAATAAAAAGCTTACGAGGGTTTAAAGGTGGGATTTTGGATAATATGAGAAAAAAATTAAAAAATTCATCTCTTTAGCCGTGACTCTTAGGACCCAGGTTCCAAGCTTGAAAAGGTAGCAAATGGCCCCAACAATATCCCAAAATATTTTGACGGTTCATGTGCCAAACATCCTGTATATATATTAGGGTTTTCAATATATTTAGCTTTTTGTAGGGACTTGTAAAGACCAAAATTTACAATTTTGTGATTTTAAAAAATCGATAAAACAAAAACTACTGATCAAAAAACTTCTAAGATTTTGGATTTTCGAGTTTTTTTGTAGATAGAATAATTGTGTCAAAAATTATCAAAATCGAAGAGGGTCAAAACAGAAATCGCCTTTATTGTGGTTGATGTTATTGGATTTAACCTAAAATATTATACATTTTTGCCTTTGAATGTATGTTGTGTTAAAGTGGGGGTCTAAATTTCGAGGTGGCAATCTGGATATTCGGATTCAGCGGGGTCAAAATAGGGGTTCATATATGAACCATTTGCCAAAAAGTAATATAAAATGCTTCTAAAGAGTGGATTTTCCGAAATCTTGCCTTAACTATATTCTTTTGAGTTATTATATCTTGAGTGTTCTGTAAGAGATTTATCAAGTTTTTTGTTTTGTTATTTTGCGACATTTTCTGGCGGTTTAGGAGAATTTTCACAATTTTTGTATTACACTTTTTTTGATATTTCATTATAAGCTTAGTCCTTGGTTAAAATGTGCAGAAACACTGCACAATCCCTTAATAACGTTTTTTTAAATATTTTATCTTATTTTTTCAGGCAGCCAGATGGTAATTTACTTGACTCATCAACAATCAGTGTAAAATCAGAAGTTGAGGAGTTTGAACTGAAGACTGAAGAAATCAAACAGGAAGAACTCATAATAGATGACAGCTCATCTGAGTAAGTAAATTTAAGAAGCAATTTAAGACAAAGGATAAATCAAGGGCATCTTACTGGCCAACATTTGTATGGTGTCCCAAATTCGGTTTTTTTGAGGGGTTTTAGGTTTCTGGGGTAGATAGCAAAAAAGTGACCCCCCACTAGGCTCAATTTTCAAGAAAATGTTAAGGGCAAAAACCTCATTTTGACATAGCAAACCATTTTTAAGATGAGCATGAAGTTAGCGAAGCACCCATCGCAAATGGAATCGACACTCGGTGGTTAATTTGTTGTTAATTAGTTGTGGTTCGGTTCGATTATAAATTAATTTTGTCGCTCTTCTGACCGTTTTTTTGGGTGCTTCGCTAACTTCATATGAAGTTAGTGAAGCACCCTATATATGGCTTCGCTAACTTCATATGAAGTTAGCGAAGCACCCTCGTCAAAAATTGATTTAGACATGACCTGTCGAAATCGAATGTGGTGGATAATTTGCCGCTAATTAGTCGTTAATTAGTTGTGGAAAAACTAATTTGATCGCGTGTATTTTTGAGTGTTTTTTTTGGTGCTTCACCAACTTCTTATGAAGTGGTGAAAATGGCTTTCGATATCGCCTATCGAAATCTAAGATAGTGTATAGTTTGCCTCTTATTAGGCGTTAATTAGTTGTTTGTAAATTAATTTTGTCGCTTTTCTCTTTGTGTCTTTTTTTGAATGCTTCGCTAGCTTCATATGAATGTAGCGAAGCATCCTCGTCAAAAATGGCTTGAGACATTACCTATTGAAATCAAACACAGTGGATATTTTGCCGCTAATTAGTCGTTAAATAGTTGTGGATAAATTGATTTTGTCGCTTTTATTTATGTGTATTTTTTTGGGTGCTGTGCTAACTTCATATATTCATCAAAAATGGCTTTAGGCAACACCTATCGAAATGGAGTAGGGTGACTAATATGCCGTTAATTAGACGTTAATTTGATTAATTTTTCCACAACTAATTAACGGCAAATTATCCACCTAGTGGCGATTCGATTTGCGATGGGTGCCTCGCTAACTTCATGCTCATGTTTTTAAGCTACAGGGCGATTTTTGAAAAGTCGTTTTCCTGTATATTGCTTTTTATAAAAAATATAAAGAATCTTACTGGCAAATCGAATGTTTTCTGTCGCTTTTAGTTTTTGAGATATTACATAAAATTGTTATTTCTTTATTTCTATGTACTTTGTTATATTGTGTATTTTTATTTTATATTTTAATTTCTTTACTGGCTTCTAAATATTTTAAAATCTAATTAATAAATGAATTAAACATAAATTAGGTAATTAAAAAATTAAAATCACTAATAAAAACAACAAAAAAATTAAATTTTACGCTAATTTCAACAAACTAATGAGAATGGGGTTATCCTGTAAGAAAAATACTCTGCCAATATATGGGCAACTAAGCTCACACTAGGTACTATAGTTATAGTGTATGTGTAAGCTAATATAACTAAAAACTGAAATATATTCATTCAACTCCAGACTCAATAATCTTTCGTTTGATACCACACAAGCCATGTTTTGACTTAAACTCTAATTTTTTAAATCTACTCACACCCTTTTTTGTAAAACTAAATTGTATTTTGTTTAACTCCAGACTCAATTACCTTTCATTTGATATCACACACGCCATATTTTCACGTAAACTCCAATTTTTGAAATCTACCCCCACCCTTTTATTTGGCTTGCGTTCGGTGGATTTTGTTCATTTTTAAATGGGACCTTCCCGACCCAAGACCCAGCCTAGGTACCAAATTTCATTCAAATCGGGCAAGCGGTTTTTGAGTTATGCGGGTTGGTCGTTACAGACAGACAGACAGACAGACGGCGCGACAAAAAAGTTTCAAAATCTTCTGAAACGCAAAGATATATAAAAAATTTTAAAATCAGAGCAACTTTTTTTCTCGGAAAAATTAGCTAATATCAACTTTTAGCAATATCCTGAAAACCACAAGTTACAGATAAAATTCAATTTGACAGTTGGATTAAAAAAAAAAAATGTTGCAAAAATCTAAGAGATAGATTTTATGGGTTTTTCAAGTCTTATTTTGCAATAAAAATATATAAGGTATTTTTCATTAAAAATATGCAAATATCTCAAAATCAAAAAAAAAAGTGTGGATATTGTCAGTATATCGACGATATTTAGTGTGATACGTTATTTTAAACAACATTTTACACTGATTTCAAAAAACTAATAAAAATAGGGTCATTCCAAAAATATCAACTTTAAGGTATAATTAATTCTGGTTCAAAAAATCGAAAAGTGAAGCTATCATAGCTTGCTTTGGAAATAATGGCAAATTTAAATTCGCAGACGCAAATTTACAGGTGCGCATTCGTGTGTTTTGGCACGTAGATATACTGCTGCAGTGTGAGTGGACGCCATATTTGTCGTTTATTAACATTTTGCGGTGTTTTGCGTTTGTCGTGTAAAATTGTGTTTTTCTGTGACATTTTTGGCCGGTACTGTATAAAAGAGTCGAAGAAAGAGTGTATCGGATTTGCATTGTCTTTATTTTGTGTTTTGTGCTTTTGTGTTTACATAATCTAAGCTGCTGAATTTAAGAATATGTATAAATTAAACGCGATGTCTAAACGAAAAGCTTTTACAGTTGAGGAGAAAGCTCATAATTTTGTATACAAATGTAAATTAGGTATGTACCTACATACATGCATAATACATATGTGCATAACACCCCAAGTAACATTATTACCACTCAAGGTTTTATTAGTTTGGTTCCGAGGTTATTTAGAGGGTGCTGTTATGGCTTTTAGGATCAATTTGGCTACATAAAGGTAATTTATATTGCCAATTACCTAAAGAGGTGTTATACAACCAAAAAGTGATTTATAAAGATGGTCATTTACCTAAAGTTTTTAAAAAGAAATAAATATAAACTTTGGTCATTTAGTTTTTTTCATTACTTTAGGTCGTAACAAAAGTGTTTTATAATAGGGCTAGAAGGTTACCTTATATACTTTTGTTTTTATAGTTACCAGTAGTTTAATAGTAAATATGATTATATAGGCAGCCATATAGAACCTAGTTTCCTTAAGGTTTTTAAGAGTGGTAAATATAAACTTTAGACTTTTGGTTTTTGCCATTACTTTTAGGCATTTTAAAAAGGTTTTATAGGAACGCTTAAAGGTAAACTTAATTCTTTTGTATTTATAGTTACCCATAGCTGCATATTAAATATTATTTAAATAGGCGGCCATATAAAACTTTGTTTCCTTAAGGGTTCTAACAGAAGTAAATAAATACTTTCGTGTTTTAGTTTATTTAGGTACTTCTGGTAAAAATAATAGATATACCTAGGTACAGATTGGTACCTACCTATTGCAAGATTGATTATTTAAAGCACAATAATTAATTATTGTTGACCTTCCGTCCTCCTGGGTAGGGTACAGATAAGGCCGGTTTAAACGGCCAATATAAAAGGTTTCCATCCAACCTGCAGGCACAATGGATATCATTGCACTGACCCTCTTGATTGTGTGCAAACTGCACGATAAAAAATATTTAAAAGTGTTGAATTAGACGCTTTTAACGGAAACTTTAAAAAACAAATACCAAAAATTAAGTGAGGTTATGTTGACTATGTTTACCTTCTCTTTTTTATTGGTTTCATAAGGGCACTCAAAAATCTTTGTTGCGATAGAGTAACAAATAAAACCAAGTGACAACTATAAAACGATAATGGCGTATATAAAATTATTTCAAAAATATTGGAAACAGAAAATATTTATCTAGTCGTTTTAGCAGTGTATTTTTAATAATAATTTTACTTTAATTTTGATTTATGTAAACCAAACAGACTTTTTTAATGGTGAATGGTAAATTATTATTTTTTTATTTTAAATATTCGTTATTTTGTTATCAAAAAACCATTAAAAAACATTTTTGAGAGGGCGCGCTTGTTTTGAGAGCTTTTCAGATACGATTTTATCAGAAAAATAAGTCTGGCAGGCAATTTGATAATCAACAAAATGACAAGCTTCTCATATATAGGTATATTTTTATGTGATAAAATAATTTTGGGACTCTGACATTTTTGGCAATTTTGTGACCCAAATTATTTTATATAGCCATTGTGAATCTAAAATATCGCTAAAGCTTTTATAGGGAAAATTCTTTACTCTAAAGGTATTATGGTATTCAACAGAATCGCCAGGATACCGAATGAACCAAATCTAGTTTTATAATAGGGTAGAGGACGTTTCTTTTAGAACCTGGCATAATAGCTTTAGGCTCTAAAAGGTTCTATACTGATGGAACCGCTAGAGGGCGAAGCTAGAGTTTATTTCTTATTGTTTTATAGTGAGTTTAATAAATAGGTTGCCACCACCAATTGGGGAGTCCCATTTAGGAGGTCTAAGGGGTATATAAGGGTAATGGGAACGTGCTAGCGACCAATCATTGAAACTAATGGTTTTAAGGAAAAGCGCTGGCAACCTTTTAGCTTCTGCTATAAATAAAGAAATGTTACTTGGGACATAACATTATATGTACATATACGCAGTTACATACAGTGTCCCCCATAATGTTCGCAACATATGGGAAAAATTTTTATTTGTAAGTTATGGAAAAAAAAATTATATACGATCATTCCTGCTTGTTGAATTACCTAGAAAGACATTTTGACATTAGTCACGTGATCACTGTCACGACGGCAAATTCAAAAAATTTGTCATAAAAACCCAAAAAGTGAGGTTAGATGGCAAAATTTCAAAAAAAGTTATTTGAAAAAAGTGATTAGAATGTCATTTTAGGGTCCTCTATGAAATTTGGAGCAATAATAATACAAAATAAGAAATACCCTATTTTTGGCCCCAGCCTTGTTATGCGCCCAAACACTGGACATTGTACTTTCCTTGTGTCTTGTAAATATTTTACGTGTCTTCAAACAAAAGTTTTATTTCTAACTCATTGGGATTTTCTGTATATGAAAACACTATTCTGTCTTTCGCAAAGTCTCATTGTTTTTCGTAATTTAGGCAGTCAGTATTGTCATTATAACAACAGCCCTACTTCGATAAAATTACGTGGCGCCTACAAAAATCAAACTTACTCCCTTCCCGCTGTTTAAAAGCTGGCGGCCTTCAAAGGTGGACTTTGGTGTTGCGAAATTATTCATATACTAAACCCGGTTTTAGCAAATAACTGAAACCGGGAAGATTGTGACTGAAAATATTTAGTTTTCCATGTTACATAAAATTTGACCTACTTGTTCTAGATAATACTTTTAGATTAGCTTGTTCATTTAAATAATCAGTTCCAACTTACATTCAAAATGATCATTTACTATGCCTTATTACTTTAACTATCAACAGCAACAAAAATAAATAAAATAAACGTCACACATTATATCGATAAAGTGCGAAAAAAATGTTTTAAATTAAGTTTTTATATTAAACTCAAAACTATCAGTTATCTTAAAAACGTTTTAATTTTTTTCACCCAACCAGTCAAATTATCGAAGCCTAAGAAATGTAGTACGGCAAAAAACTATACATAAGGATACTTTTTCACTTTTATTTCATAACGTCTTGGAAAGTATCAGGGCAAATAAAAGCATTTGTCAGGAACAACCAGGAAATGTCAGGGACTTTTTTTTATCAATTTGCTGTACTAACTCTGTAAAACTTTTAAACCAAAACTATGAACTTGAACCAAAAATTAGTCTTAGACTAAAGCTTTTTAAATATACCGCGCTTAAAATAATAATGTGTAAAATCTATAGAAGAAATACGAATAAAGTAATTCCACGCCAAATCATCCAATGGGGGTAGCTGCCATGTCACGAAAAAAATCCAAATTTTGATAACATGTATTAGTGTCCTTAGGAATACCAAATTAACAAATTTTAATTTTTAATGTCGCCTCCCGTATTTTCAGGCCACTTTAAAAGTAAAAAAAAGAAGAAAATCAGTTGTGGCCTTATTTTTTTTTACTTCTATTTTATTAAATCTTATGTAAAAACATATTTGACGAAAGAAATCTTTAATATTGGTTGGATAACCCTATACAGAAAAAAAATTAACCTCACTTTTTTGACATGGCAAAAATAGTTTTAAAAAAATAGTAAATTTTATGATTTTCTCGATTTTTAATAATTTACACCGGTGCGGAATATGGTCCATCAAAAAAAAGTCTATACGCACATTAAAGCTCAGTGGCTTGACTATCATACAAGGCAAAAGAAAAATTTCTAGGTCTATTGCTTTCAGAAAACTAAATTTTTTAAAATTGGAAAAACCGCAAAAACCTCAGAATTGGCAACTTTTGACTAAAAAAATTGTCATGTCTATCTGTCTATTAAAACTTCGCTTGTGCGTTGTTTTACTTGATAATGTATCGTCTAAATAAAAGTAAAATAAAAAATCTGGGTCTGTCATTTTAACATCAACTTTTAAGCTATTTGGTTAAAGCATGTAAAAAATCATATTTTTTTATTGAGTCGCAAAAGGAAAAAAATTATGTATACAAATCATCGTTAGGGGATCTTATTTATAGCCACATACTGTTTTGTGTGAGATCCTAGTTTGTGGGTTCAAGTCCCATCTTCGTACACTGTCGGAATTTTTTTTTTAGTTTTAAGAATACATTTTTAGTGAGACACGGACATTAATTAGTTTGTTTCTTTGGTAAGTGAAATGGTTCAGGTTTAACAGTGGCGTACGCAGGAGGGAGGAGAATTGGAGGCCTAATCTTTCCAAAACCATTAAAACACTTCTCCTAAAGATTGAATTTTTCTGAAAGAAGAAATAAATGGTTTTCCAGGACTTTGCTTTTACTCAAGCCCCCTCTCCCAACCCCCTTGGAAAATTTCTGCATAGGCCACTGGGCATTAAAAAAACTAAGTACAAAACTAACGCATGGTAAAAGCCCATGTGATGCGTTTGGGGGTACTGTGAAACGATTTGTTTTACATTAAAATCTCAATCAATCAACTGGACACCATTCTTTCACTCCTCTGGATGATTTAACTATAGATCGTAAATTTACTTCAAGCTCAGAAAAAAAATTTGTTCGGTTTCTGAAATTAGAGAACTCAACTTCTTTTCCGATTTTTTAAATATGAAAGTAGGTAACTACTAAAAAAGTAAATAAACTTTTAAAAAATTTGTGTAGTGACCTTATGAAGAGAGTTTAGATCATAATTTATTGAACAGTGCATTCATATAAATGAACTTACCTTCGGATAAACCTTAATTTGCAGGGGCGGATCGGGGGAAAATATCATAATAAATATTTCACAAAACTATTTTGCATAGTGACCAGGAGGTGTATTCTATATGTCAAAACTGAGTAAAGTTTCAGATTGGGGGGGGGGCATCTTCCCCCCCGTAGATCCACGCCTGTAATTTGTGATGCAATTTAACATCACTAAAAATATTAAAATAACAAAAAAATGTGTAGTGACCTTAAGGATTACTGACCCAAATTTTTTATTCTTGTTTTTAAAAGTATATGATACAGTGAAAAATTTACCCTACTTGAATACCACCAGCACCCCGATAGACAGGGTCATTTTTGATGCTGAAGTTGAGGGATTTCCCAGACATTCTTAACTTCTTCGTGGAACTTCAAGGTAACGTTTACTTTTTAAATACGTTTTAAAATGTATCAAAAATTTAAGAAAACTTCGAAAATTTCTGCGTTTTTTGGATATTCTCTAAATTGCTCTAATTAAGCCAGTATAAAAGATTTTGCTAAACATCACATTTTTTTGAAAACTACTTTTATGCATGTTTTTAAAATTATAGGTTAATTTTTTTTAGGTGCTGTTTACTATAAGCCAATTTTTTTCTTTAAAGTCCCATTTTGCCCGTTTTTAGACTTTTCAAATGCGTGTACAACAGACTAATTGGATTAGAAAATCTAAAATTCTGCAAAAGTGGTTAAGCATAAGCTGTTTCATGTAGTAAGCATGATTAAAGAAAAAAATTAAATGTCACGGCAACACTTTTTTTGTAACTTGGATGACTTGGCGTGGAATTGCTAAATATACATATATTTTTTATTTACCGGTTATTTGATTAATTTTCTCCCTAAATTACAATCGTGCATAAAAATTGTCATTAGTTTCCATTCAAGCGCATTTCCTTTAAAAACAACATTTCTTTATTTGCCTATTTTGTAAAATTTTTACCAAAATATGAACATAAAGTCGTGTTGGTTTTTTAGGTATGGCTCTCATTCAAAATTATTGAAAAATTTTTTAAACAAATTTTAGCGACCCAATAATACCAAAAAAGTCATTGCCGTAAACTTTTTAAAATATTCACTAAGGTGCTCCTCAGAACGACTTAAGAAATATCTGTATTTTGCATCTGCATATCATCTGCAAGTTGTGACATTTCTTCGATACCCTCACTTTAGGGCGTCAAATTCCTATGCAACAAACGCTAGATTTGCCTTGAACTGCCATTTTTGTTTTTTACATTTCAGAACTGAACAAAATCCACATCAAACTAAGTTAAGAGCAAAAACTGAAAATTTTTTGGGCCACCAAACCAAACGTAAGAATGACTTGATCCGGCATTCATTGCGTTATAGAAGTCAAAATAAAATTAATTGGTTTGAATGCAACCAATATGAGTACAAGGCCAATAAGAAGTCCAATTTAAAAAGACATCATTTACAACATAAAAGTACAAGTGAAATGTTTAGTGTTTAGATGTAACCAGTGTGACTACAAGGCCAAGCGGAAGTCTCAACTAAACTCACATTTGCTGCTGCATACAAATGCAGATAAAATTAATTGTTTTGAATGCCACCATTGTGACTGCAAGGCTATTAGGAAGACCGATTTGACAAGACATCAGTTACAACATAAAAGTTTAGGCGAAATCAATTGGTTGAGATGCAACCAGTGTGACTACAAGGCAAAGGTGAAGTCCAATTTAAAAACACATCAGTTACAACATAAAAGTACAAGGGAAATCAATTGGTTTAGATGTGACCAGTGTGACTACAAGGCCAAGCAGAACTCTCAACTAAAATCACATTTGCTACTGCATACAAGTGCAGATAAAATCAATTGGTTTATATGCAATCAATGTGACTACAAGGCCAAGCAGAAGTCACAACTAAAATCACATTTGCTACTGCATACAAGTGCAGATAAAATCAACTGGTTTATATGCGATCAGTGTGACTACAAGGCCAAGCGAAAGTCTCAGTTAAAAACACATTTGCTACTGCATACAAGTGCAGATAAAATTAATTGGTTTAAATGCAACCAATGTGGCTACAAAGCGAAGCAGAAGTTCGATTTAAAAATACATCAGTTTCAACATCAAAGTGCAAGCGAAATTAATTGTCTGGAATGCAAACAATGTGACTACAAGACTATTCAGAAGACCTGGTGGAAAAGACATCAGTTACAACATAAAAGTTTAAGCGAAATCAATTGGTTTCGATGCAACCAGTGTGACTACAAGGCGAAGCAGAAGTTCAATTTAAAAAAACATCAACTACAACATAAAAGTACAAGTGTAATCAATTGGTTTAGATGTAACCGGTGTGACTACAAGGCCAAGCAGAAGTCTCACCTAAAATCACATTTGCTGCTGCATACAAGTGCAGATAAAATCAATTGGTTTTTATGCAATCAGTGTAACTACAAGGCGAAGCTGAAGTCCAATTTAAAAAAACATCAACTACAACATAAAAGTACAAGTGAAATCAATTGGTTTAGATGTAACCAGTGTGACTACAAGGCCAAGCAGAAGTCTCAACTAAAATCACATTTGCTGCTGCATACAAGTGCAGACAAAATCAATTGGTTTTTATGCAATCAGTGTGACTACAAGGCCAAGCGGAAGGCTCAACTAAAATTACATTTGCTACTGCATACAAGTGCAGATAAAATCAACTGGTTTATATGCGATCAGTGTGACTACAAGGCCAAGCCAAAGTCTCCAATGTGACTACAAGACCATTAAGAAGACCTGTTTGACAAAACATCAGTTACAACATAAAAGTTTAAGCAAAATCAATTGGTTTCGATGCAACCAGGCGAAGCAGAAGTTCAATTTAAAAAAACATCAACTACAACATAAAAGTACAAGTGAAATCAATTGGTTTAGATGTAACCAGTGTGACTACAAGGCCAAGCAGAAGTCTCAACTAAAATCACATTTGCTGCTGCATACAAGTGCAGATAAAATCAATTGGTTTTTATGCAATCAGTGTAACTACAAGGCGAAGCTGAAGTCCAATTTAAAAAAACATCAACTACAACATAAAAGTACAAGTGAAATCAATTGGTTTAGATGTAACCAGTGTAACTACAAGGCCAAGCAGAAGTCTCAACTAAAATCACATTTGCTGCTGCATACAAGTGCAGACAAAATCAATTGGTTTTTATGCAATCAGTGTGACTACAAGGCCAAGCGGAAGGCTCAACTAAAATTACATTTGCTACTGCATACAAGTGCAGATAAAATCAACTGGTTTATATGCGATCAGTGTGACTACAAGGCCAAGCGAAAGTCTCAGTTAAAAACACATTTGCTACTGCATACAAGTGCAGATAAAATTAATTGGTTTAAATGCAACCAATGTGACTACAAAGCGAAGCAGAAGTTCGATTTAAAAATACATCAATTTCAACATCAAAGTGCAAGCGAAATTAATTGTCTGGAATGCAACCAATGTGACTACAAGACTATTAAGAAGACCTGGTTGACAAGACATCAGTTACAACATAAAAGTTTAAGCGAAATCAATTGGTTTCGATGCAACCAGTGTGACTACAAGGCGAAGCAGAAGTTCAATTTAAAAAAACATCAACTACAACATAAAAGTACAAATGAAATCAATTGGTTTAGATGTAACCAGTGTGACTACAAGGCCAAGCAGAAGTCTCAACTAAAATCACATTTGCTGCTGCATACAAGTGCAGATAAAATCAATTGGTTTTTATGCAATCAGTGTAACTACAAGGCGAAGCTGAAGTCCAATTTAAAAAAACATCAACTACAACATAAAAGTACAAGTGAAATCAATTGGTTTAGATGTAACCATTGTGACTACAAGGCCAAGCAGAAGTCTCAACTAAAATCACATTTGCTGCGGCATACAAGTGCAGACAAAATCAATTGGTTTTTATGCAATCAGTGTGACTACAAGGCCAAGCGGAAGGCTCAACTAAAATTACATTTGCTGCTACACATACAAGTGCAATTAGTTTAAATGCAATCACTGTGACAAGAGGCTAATAAAAGGTCCAATTTAAAAACACATCAGTTACAACATAAAAGTGCGAACGAAAGTGATCGCTTTGAGCTACTGCTAGGAGCAAAGGAAAACTATGGCGAAAAGTACTCATGGACAACATCTGGCAAAGTCTATGTACTTAAGGACGGGAAAACGTACAAAATTCAGTCGGAAGATGATTTAATTGAATTTATCTACTTAATCATATCGATGGCTTGGCCCGACGGCTTCGTGGAACAGGTCGAGCCACACTCACGCTGCCTCAGAAGGATTGGCGTTGCCAAAGTTT
Source organism: Aspidapion aeneum (assembly GCA_963576565.1). Classification (NCBI taxonomy): domain Eukaryota; kingdom Metazoa; phylum Arthropoda; class Insecta; order Coleoptera; family Brentidae; genus Aspidapion; species Aspidapion aeneum. The sequence continues at coordinate 50,366,394 of OY755048.1, forward strand.
ACTGATTTTATGGGACTGGTTAGAATTTAAGTTTAACTTTTTTTTTTCATCATAATAAATTATTTTGCAATACGTATTATTGGGTATATACTTAATAGAGGTTTCGCTTAATACATTATCGCCATATCAATATGTAGGTATCTATTTTTATTAAAAGTATTTTTATTTTTTTCTATTAAAATAACAGCAGCACGTGTATGCGCTTTTTTAGCTGTTTTTATTAATATTTAATAATATGATGCTTCTTTCACTAAACGGAGAGCTATTCTAGGTACCTGTTTTAACTTTAAGACTCAACGATATACTTATAAGACATAATGAGAAACCAGTTGATTACTTTCGCGGACTTTAATTCTAGGTCTCTGTCATCTAATTTTATTTTTATTGTGAACGTCCAAATACAAACATGCTAACAAGGTCACCAATTTATTACATGTGTAAAATATTTAACAACATTGCCGGTAATATTGATGTGGATATCTTCTCAGATTCTCTAGGGAGCATAAAAAGCAAAATACTCAAACACTAGTTTTAAGATTTATTAAGATTTCATAATTTAATATATAGGTACCAGTTTTAATTTTAATATAGATATTGAAGTACTGGTTGATGTATAAATTTATGGCAGTAAAGAGCAAATCTGCGATAACTTTTAGCCAATTGAAATTTATAGAGCTAGGAACTAGAGCATAAAATTTATAACTGTTTTTCAAAATTTTATATTTGTACTATTTGTATGATTAGTATTTTTATGATTTGTATTTTTCAATTTTAACTTGGCTTTGTCTGTGCCTGGTCCGCTCAAGTCTTGATGATTTAGTGGGCCAGGCATTGATATATTATTGTCATGATTGTTTTTCCTGTAAGTGGTTTTTTTGTTAACTGTTGGAAATAAAGAACTATTTATTTATTTATTTATTTATTTGATCTATTATCAGAATTTTTAACTCAAACTGATTAAAATATCGTGGATGTATCCGAAACAAGTCTTACGATACCTCCGATTTTGCCGTTAATATTAATGAATTTAAAATTATGCGCTCATATATGTCAATTTGGGGTGGAGGGGTTGCTTTCTATTACAAAGTTTAAAAAAATAGATGTTCATAATTGCGAAAATAATGCGGCTCTTAAACAACTATGGTTCAGCACTAAGTTAAATGGAATAAAAGTATGTTTGGGTGGTGTCTACCGGGCCCCCAGTGTAAATTTCACATTTCTTAATACATTGGAAAATGTGTTTAGCTTCCTAATAATGCAATTTGATTTTTTGGTATTTGGAGGAGACTGTAATATGGATCTTTTAGCTAATCAAAACACCGCAACTCAACTTATCAGTTGCATGGATCATTTTGGGCTTGAGCAACAGGTGCCTGAGCCTGCCAGGGTCACTGAAAACTCTAGGACCCTAATTGATATATTGGTTGTGTCTGATTCTAGGTTGTGTAGGGACCTAGAGGTTCTTGAAATGGATGATATCTCAGACCATCATTTTATATCAAACTACTACTACTATGTCGATTTAGAACTTTTTTCTACGTTGTCCAACGCCTATTCATCTTCTGTCAGGTTTTTTTTGACTTATTGATATTTGGATTGACTGTTGCCATTCTAGTTTAGGACGCCCTCTTTCTCTGCCATTCTAGGATCTGCTTTGGTAATCTTTCGTCGTTCATCCGTTGTACATGGCCGTACCATATCAGTTGTCTTTTAGTGTTGTCATCCGTTATGCTTCCCTCCATTTGGACACTCCATTTTTGTTTAGTATTTTTCTGTAACGCGACAAATCTCTATTCCATACAACACGGCACGTGACATATGTCTGTGTTTTGGTTAACGAGATGTCTTGTTTTTTTAATTTTTTTTTAAAATTCGAAAAAATAAACAAAAATGTTTTTTTTTTACTTTTTCGGCTGCCATTTTTAAAAAATAAATATATTATATTCTTTTTGTACATTACAATTTAACACTAATTAATCTTAATATAAAACTACATATCTTGGTAAAAAAAATTACCAAACCAAAAAGATACTGTTCTATTTATATTTTGAACGCCGCCATCTTGGATAATAACAGACATATGTCATTTATTATCAAATATTTAAAATCGGCGACCCCCATTTAGTATAAATCGATATATTACACGGCAATACTAGTTGTGTCAAACAAGAACAAAAAAATAATTTTTTTATCTGAACTTCGGCCGCCATCTTAAAATGTTAAATGTCAAATTGTAACTTTTTATGAGTTTTTACATAATTTTATTTGGTCTACAGGTTGAAAAGGTCTGTTTTATTTTTGACAAATTAAGCGCCATCTTTGTGTCGGCTGGGAAACTTATCATTTCTTTTAAGCATGTTTAAAGAGCTGGTCAGTAGCTTTAATATGAGGTATTAAAAGTAAATATCGCACAAAATATACAGAAAATATCAAAGAAAAACTATTTTTTTAAAATATAGCCGCCATTTTGTTTTGCAGTGATAGGTGTAATTTTTTTTACATTTTTAAATTGAGTAGGTCCCACGTAAAGTAAATTTATAAAAATTAATTTAATTTCTCCTAAAACAAGGAAATCATTTTTTTTCTTAACTTTGGCAGCCGCCATCTTGGATTGTGAAGCCGGAAAATCGGGGATCCTCGAATGAAAATTTAGCTTTTCGGTTTAGGTACTACTATGCCAAATATAAAAAAATATACCCTTTTTGCAGCTTTATTTTACAAATTTACTGTACTAGATGGTACCATTAAGTTGGTCAAAGAACATTTGTTTTCTAGCTACTCTTTCGTCATATGATGCATTTTGTATCACGCAAAACTTAAATTTAACAAAGAAACGCCCCACAATTTTAGGACGTAGAGATTTCTCAAATTTAACAATTATTGGGACCAGTTGTTTACATTTACAGATATCGACGAAATTTTATAAATATAAATTATTTTAATACTGTCAGTCAACTCTTTGACCTTTATGCGCCGAACCTGATAAAAAAAACATCAATTTCTTGATACTAAATTTAAAAATAACCCTAAAGAATTTTCAAAATTTTTTAAATGGTTAAATATTCACGGTTATTCAACTGATAATAGCAACCTTGACATTAGTTCAGAGGAATTTATTTAGCTTTTACCTCTATACCTACCAATAATATAGACCAAGAATTCATAAACAATAAGTATGTTAATAGGCGTCACTAGGGCCGTACTCTTCTTGTGAAGAGGCAAGACACTATTGTCAATTAAATCAGGTGCGCAGAGGGCGGACGGTATAGGAATAAAAACACATACTGTACTCGGCGGAGGATTTTCGCTTTATCAGTATATTGCCAGCTTTCTCTAAAATCGAAAAAATAGTTGCTCGGCAGCTGACAGTATACCTGGAGAGCAAAATATCCTTCCGCCTTCTCAGTCCGGCTTCCGTCAGGCGCATAGCACGACCATCGCATTACTAAAAGTTTCTGATGACATCAGTCAAGCTTCTGTGGACTACAGCAAGGCATTTGGTACCTTGGACTTTATGTAAAATTAACATTGCCTACTTCGAGAAACGCTAAAGAGCTGAGATTTGGAATTATGTACCTACAGTACATAGATATACAGTTATAACAAATAAATAAAAAATAATATCAATATCTAACGAGTCCAAAACAATTAGCCCTACCCCCTCGCACAACTAGTATGAGCCCCTTTCCCTCAAATCAAAAAGCAAAGAAAATAAAAAAAAAACCCTGTGGCAAATAGACAAAGAACACGTTACGATGTTTCCAACAAACGCTAGATTTGCCTTAAACTGCCATTTTTGTTTTTACATTTCAGAACTGGACAAAATCCACACCAAACCAAGTTAAAAGCAAAAAAAGAAAATTTTTTGGACCACCAAGCCAAACGTAAGAATGACTTGATCCGACATTCGTTCGGATGCAACCAATGTGACTACAAGACGAAGTGGAAGTCCACTTTAAAAACACATCAGTTACATCATAAAAGTACAAGTGAAATCAATTGGTTTAGATGTGACCAGTGTGACTACAAGGGCAAGCGGAAGTGTCAACTAAAATTACATTTGCTAGTGCATACAAGTGCAGATAAAATTAATTGGTTTAAATGTAACCAATGTGACTACAAGGCGAAGCTAAAGTCCAGTTTAAAACTTCATCAGTTTCAACATCAAAGTGCAAGCGAAATTAATTGTTTGGAATGTGACTACAAGGCCAAGCACAAGTACAGTTTAAAAATGCATGAGCTACAACATAAAAGTACAAGTGAAATCAATTGGTTTCGTTGTAACCACTGTGACTACAAGGCCAAGCAGAAGCCTCAACTAAAATCACATTTGCTGCTGCATACAAGTGCAGATAAAATCAATTGGTTTATATGCAATCAGTGTGACTACAAGGCTAATAAGATGTCCAGTTTAAAATCACATCAGTTACAGCATAAAAGTACAAGTGAAATCAATTGGTTTATATGTAACCAATGTGACTATAAGGCCAAGCGGAAGGCTAAACTAAAATTACATTTGCTTTTGCATACAAATCCACATCAAATCAATTGGTTGAAATGCCATCATTGCAATTACCAAACCAAACGTAGGGGCGACTTGATCATGCATTTGTTGCGTCATAGAAGTCCAGATAAAATTAATTGGTTTGGATGCAACCAATGTGACTACAAGACGAAGTGGAAGTCCACTTTAAAAACACATCAGTTACAACATAAAAGTACAAGTGAAATCAATTGGTTTAGATGTGACCAGTGTGACTACAAGGCCAAGCAGAAGTCGCATCTAAAATCACATTTGCTGCTACATACAAGTGCAGATAAAATCTATTGGTTTATATGCAATCAGTGTGACTACAAGGCTAATAATATGTCCAGTTTAAAAAAACATCAGTTACAGCATAAAAGTACAAGCGAAATCAATTGGTTTAGTTGTAACCAGTGTGACTACAAGGCCAAGCGGAAGTCTCAACTAAAATCACATTGGATGTTGCATACAAGTGCAGATAAAATCAATTGGTTTAAATGCAATCAGTGTGACTACAAAGCTAATAAGAAGTCCTATTTAAAAACACATCAGTTACAGCATTAGTTACGACCACATAAAACTGCAAATGAAATTGATCGCTTTGAGCTACTACTAAGAGCAAAGGAAAAGTATGGCGAAAAGTCTCTGGCAAAGTCTATGCACTTAAGGACGAAAAAACGTACAAAATTCAGTCGGATGATGATTTAATTTAATTTAATGGATGATAATAAATTATTTTGCAATACGTATTATTAGACGATATTTATTGAGTATATACTTATTAGAGGTCCCACACGCTTAATACAGTAATACAGAATATGACTATATTATATAATTATCGCCATATCCATATTTAGATATTTATTTTGACCAAAACTATTTTCCTATTTCTTGCATTTTTTTTTGTTGTAGTTATAATTATTTATTTAATTTTATTCTTCTTTCTATTAAAATAACAGCAGCAGGTGTGTGCGTTTGTGTTTTTATCTATCTTTACATTGCGTGCCACGGTGAAATTATGATTTAATTTAATGTATCTACTTAACCATATCGATGGCTTGACGTGACGGCTCCGTCGAACAGGTCGAGCCACACTCATGCTGCCTTAGAAGGATTGGCGTTGCCAAAGTTTACTGATTATATGGGACTGTTAGAATTTAATTTTGATTATTTTTGTAGTATTATAAGTGGTATTTTTTTTCATCATAACAAATTATTTTGCAATACGTTATTAGACGATATTTATTGGGTATATATTTAATAGAAGTATCACATGCTTAATACAGTAATATAGAATATGACTATATTATATACTTATCGCCATATTGATATGTAGTTATTTATTTTACCAAAACTGTTTTTATTTTTTGCTTTCTGTTGTAGTTATTCAATTTTATTCATCTTTCTATTTAAAAAAACAGCAGTAGGTGTGTGCGCTTTATTATTTATCTTTATTAATATTTAATAATATGATGCTCCTTTTATTAAACGGAGAGGTATTCTAGTTAAAACGATACTAGTAACTAACTACCTATTTTAACTTTAAGACTTAAGATAATACATAATGAGGAACCAGTTGATTAATTTCGCACAATTTAATACTAGGTCTCTGTCATCGTATTTTGATCTATTTTCAGAATTTTTAACTCAAATAAATAGATTATGAAATTGTTGGTCTCTCCAAAACATGGTTCGGTTCAGTTCGAGCTGACATCCCCGATTTTGCCGTTAATATTAATAAATTTAAAATCATGCCCCTAGATAGATAGGCCAACTCGGGGTGGAGGGGTTGCTTTCTATAACAAGAGCTTTAGGTTAAGAATCTTAAATTAAAACAAAAAACAGATGTTCACAATTGAAGACCACAGGCAAAGAAGGCGCTATGTCAATTTTTAAGGAAATTGAGTTATTAGTGCCATCTATTAGAAAAATTTCAAAAGTTTCACCATATCCTGGTTCAGGCTATAAATACGCTCAGTTAGGAGTAATTTCAATTTGTAATATTGACGAACAGGCTAAAAAGGCGCCAGTTCCAATTCTTTAGAACGGGTTTTCTCGAAATCTCGTTTTTTGGCATAGAGCCTTCTTTGCCTGTGGTCTTCAATTGCGAAAGTAATGCGACTCTTGAACAACTATAAGTTAAATGGAAGAAAGGTATGTTTGGGTAGTGTCTATCGTGCCCTCAGTGTAAATTTTTGCACATTATTTAATGCGTTGGAAAAGGTTTTTTGCTTCCTAATACCGCAATTTGATTTTTTAGTGTTTGGAGGAGACTGTAATGTCGATCTTTTAGCTAATCAAAACACCGCAACTCAACTTATTAGCTGCATGGATTATTTTGGGCTTCAGCAACTGGTCACTGAGCCTGCCAGGGTCAGTCTGAGACCCTAATTGATATATTGGTTGTGTCTGATTCTAGTTTGTGTAGGGACCTAGAGGTTCTTGAAATGGATGATATCTCGGACCATCATTCTGTATCATACTACTATGTCTGTTTAGAACGTTTTTCTACGTTGTCCAACGCCTATTCTCCATTTTCTGTCAGGTTTTTTTTTACTTATTGATCTTTGGATTGACTGTTGCCATTCTAATTTAGGACGCCCTCTTTTTCTGCCATTCTAGGACCTGCTTTGGTAATCTTTCGTCGTTCATCCGTTGTACATGGCCGTACCATATCACTTGTCTTTTAGTGTTGTCATCCGTTATGCTTCCCTCGATTCCCATTCTTTCTTTTATGGACTCATTTCTTAAGTGATCTGTTCTAGATATTGTCATTGATCTTCTTATTGCATCCATTTGGACACTTTCCATTTTTGTTTTGTATTTTTCTGTAACGCGACAAGTCTCGATTCCATACAACAGCGTGCTTTTTACCATTGTTTCATATATGTTAAATTTTACATTCTTTATTATCTCTCTGCTCCATAAAATACTGTTAAGACACCCAATAACCTTTCTTGCTTTTACTATTTTTGTCCAGTTCTTTACAGTCTGTTCCTGTCTTATTAAATGTGACACCCAAGTATACATACTCATTGTATGGAGATATTGTTTGTTCATTATCTAGTTCCAACTCACTTGATTCGTTTCCAATATATAAGTAGTGTGTCTTATCCATGTTCACTGTTAACCCCCACTTTTGGTATTCTTCCGTTAATTTTCTCATCATATACTCCATGCCTTCTTTATGATTAGTTACAACTACTTGGTCGTCAGCGAACTGTATATATGGTAAATCGGTCGTTTTCAGACCTACTGCGATATATATTTTAAAAAGAGTTGAAGAGATACAACATCCTTGTCTTAAGTCTTTCGTTACCAATAATTCTTTCGAAAGTAGATTATCAATTTTAATTTTAGATTTTGAGCCTTTGTGTTGTTCTTTTATTGCTTTTATGTATGTATAATTAATATTAGATTGCTCTAACACTGTCAATAATTTTTCGACTGCAACGGTATCATATGCTTTTTGTAGGTCCACAAAGGTAACATGAGTCTCTATATTTCTGGCACTCCTTTTCTTAATTACTTGTTTAAGACAAAAAATATTATCACTACGAGATCTGTCTGCACGAAACCCACTTGGCCCTTCTTCTCCTTGTTCATGAAAATCATTCTCTATTAGATCTCTAAGAATCCCAGCGTACAATCTACTTAGAGTACGGGTTACTGAAATTCCTCTGTAATTCTTGCAATCCAGCTCGTTTCCTGTTTGATTTGTTGAGGATATGAATGCAATTTTCCAATCATCAGGTACTGGATGTACGTTTATACATTGATTGATAATATATGTGAGATTTGCTAGTAGTTTCTCTGATCCATATTTGAGTATTTCAGCGTATATATTCTCCAGGTCCGCTAGGTTTTACCGATTTAAGCTTTTTAATACTATTCTTAATCATTTCTTTCTCATTTTGTATTTTTATGTCTCTCCTCGGAGAGTCTAACAGATATTCAGGTCTCGTTTCCTGCAGCAGTCCCTTGTAGTATTTTGTCTATTGTTTTGGTTTGATGATCTGGATGTTTACTCTTTCTTTTGTTGGGTTTTTTACCGTAGAAATGAATTTCCATACTTCAGAACTACCTCCTACATGTGCATTTATATCGTGGCATTTGCACTCGAACATCAAAGTTCTTAGCTATCTACTGGTTTCCCTGTTCTTTGCTCTTTTTAGTACTGAGCCATTTCAAGTATGTATGTTGACCATTTCCTGTATTTCCTCCGTCCACCACATCGTATTGTTATTTCTATTATCTTGGCCTCCAACAGCTTCTTTGCTTGCTTCCTTCAAGCTTTTCATTATGTTTGTATATATCTCTTCAAATAAGTGTTCTATGTTTATTTATTTTTTATCTAATCGTTTCTGATACGATACAATCTTTGCGTACTTTCGGACGTCCTCTTTTTAACTCTAGACTTCTAAAGTTGTTTTTGACTGTCTTCGATACATTCTAGATTTTTATTTTCTCCAATACTCGTCCCTTTTTGTTTTTCTTAAAGGGAATAATATTTATGCTTTTACCAGATGGTGGTCACATCCACAGGTAACACCACGAAGTGCTCGTACATCATTTCCCTTTAATTCCGAGTGTTGTCCACCTATAGCATAATCAATGATTAATTTACGATTTCTCGTTGGCTGAATCCAGGTATATCGATGAATATCCTTAAAAAAACCATTATTTATTTTTAGATTGTGGGTTTCAGACGATTGCGTCCGTCTCAAGCCATTATCATTTGTTACTTCCTCTCCAAATGGTCCTACCACTTTGCTTTGGGTTTGTCTACCAGTTCGATTATTAAAATCGCCAAGCATAATTATTTTCCTGGTATTACCGATTATGGTGATAGTATCATCAAGTTGGTCAAAAAACATATGTTTTCTAGCTACTTTTTCGTCATCTGATGCATTTTGTATCATGCAAAACTTAAATTTAACAAAGAAAAGCCCCCACTATTTTAGGACGTAGAGATTTCTCAAATTTACCTATTTAATATTAATTGGGACCAGTTGTTTACATTTACAGATATCGACGAAATTTTATTAATATAAACTTATTTTAATACTGTCAATCAACTCTTTGACCTTTCTGCGCCAAACCAGATAAAAAAAAACACCAATTTCTTGATACTAAATTTAAAAATAACCCTAAAGAGTTTTTAAAATTTATTAAATGGTTAAATATCCACGGTAATTCAACTGATAATAGGGAACTTGCCCAAAAAATCGAATCCTTTAAGAAACTTCCTAGAAAAAAAAATTCCAATAACAATTAAATTACCTGAGAAATAAAGGTTTGAAATTTGAATAACTTGACCTGTTCTTAAAACGCGCTGCCATTGGTGTGACGTCACGCCTTTGGATCTCGATCCATGCGACCGTTAACCGACATTGAAACAACATGTAAATAATTGATGTTGTACTTATTGGAGCTTTGAACGTGGTGTTCAGTTATTTCCGGACGTAGTTTTGTCTAAATTTTCTTAATTTAGTGTTTTGTGATTCTGTTAAAGACTGAAAATGGTTGATGCGGGGTTTATAAAAGGACAATCAGACAATTTACCTTGAGTTGATATGTTTATGACTGCATTATACATTAAAAATTCGGAGGATTTTTCTCAAGCTTATTAATTAAGTGAACCTATTTAAAACACTGTTTAGAATGAGCTCTATAAACACTAGTGCTGATTTATTTTCATTTATACCTACCCACATAGGTACAGAGTGGTCCAAATTGAACACTTTTGATAGGAAACGTCCATTTCTAGAGGAGATAGAAAAAAACTAACCTACATGTTACGAGCTCGATTTTTGTTAAAACATTAATGCCGAAAACCGTACATCGATATTTTAAACTACTTTCAAGATATATATTTTTAATTTGGTGTATTTTCGACCCACCCCCGTAACTTTTTTATTACTGTAAAAAGATTCCTGAGGCACTTTTTTAAGAGCAATTCAACTGTCTAATTAAATTTTATCTGTCACTTTTAGTTTTTGAGATATTACATAAGGTTTGTATTTTTCTTATGGAATGACCTTTTTTTTATTCGATTTTTGAAATCAGCGTAATTTTTTTTTTTAATGACATGTCACACTTAATATTTTATTTTTTATTTTTTTATTGTTTTTTATATTTTTAGTATTTAGTTACCTCTTATTTTTTTTTAGTTTGCTGAATAAGAATTGGTTTAAATTAATTAACAAAAATAAGAAGTAATAAAAAAATAAAAATATAAAAAAATTAAATGTTAAGTGTAAAACATCATTTTAAAGGAAATTTTACGCTAATTTTAAAAATCGAATAAAATAAGGATCAATCCATAAGTTAAATATAAACTTTATGTAATATCTCAAAAACTAAAAGTGACCAATAAACTGAACTGCTCTTAAAAAAGTGCCTAAAGAATTTTTGACAGAAATAAAAAATATTCATAAATAAAAAAGTTATGAACCGAATGGCCGTTATACTCATAAGGGGCCCGGGATTTTTCTAATCAGTGACGTCACAGCGGCTGCCGCGCATTTTGCTGTGTTTGAATATACCAGTCAGCGATTCCAACTTTAATTATTTATTGTAAAATAAGTATTGCGATTTAAGGGCTGATATTTGGCATAATGCGTTTTCATACAGAAACACACATTTTAGTAAAATAAAAATGGTTCATAGTTTTTGAATATAAATTTCAAAACGAAAGGTTCTCACTAATTTGGAAATGTTTATTTAAACTTTACTACGGCTGCATAATTAAGTCTTAGGCACAATGCTACACAAATATATTACCAAATTTGTGAGAAGCTTTCGTTTTGAAATGTGTATTGAAAAACTTAGCTATACTTTGATCTCAATTCTTTATACGGAAGACCATTTTCACGTACTTGACCTTTTTTTACATAAAATGTTTTTGTTATGATAGGTATATTGTAATCCCATTATTGATAATTTTTAAGTTATTTAATGCTTTCCATACTTCCATAAAAGCGTAAATAAAAAATTAGTTTTTAAAAAAATTGCATGTAGAAAACATATCTTTATATCTCATTTTTTACACGACCATCCCTGCTTTGAATGCATAAAATTCGAAATGGCGGACATGGGCGGACAGTTTTGCAGTACGACATGATTCGCATAAGGCTAAATGTCATGTCTATTAAAAAAACATAGCTCGACGAGACCAGACAAGCAACTAATACATAGTAATAAAAAAAATGTAGGCAAGTGTAAATACCCAAATAGGACATTTTAAAATATTTCGTAAACGTACAATATAAACAACAAAGGAATAAAATATCAATTTAAAATACGAGGCTTGGCTTTTAACTTTTGCATATACAGCTGGAATAAAACAGTAGATGACTTTATTGTTTCTCGAAGTATTCGCCTCGAATATTAATGCACTTTTGCACGCACTCAAACTAGTTGTCAAAGCTGTAATTCCACTCGTTTGTTGGTAGTGTCAAAATTGTATTCTTGAAGGCGTCGACTGCTTCTTCTGGCGACTGAAATCTTTAACCACGCAGTCAATTCTTCAATTTCGGAAAAGAATAATTATATGGAGGATGGTCCAAAAATTCAACGTTGTGTTGGGTTAAAAATTCAATGGTTTTTTGTGCTTTGTGCGAAATTGCATTGTCTTGGTGGAGGATGATTCGTCGTTCGGGGTTCGTTTTTCGAAGCTCAGCGATGACTTTCGGCAAACAAATGGTGATGTACCAATCGGCAGTAACAGTTCTTTGATCTTCCAGAGAAACTGTTTGTATATGATCTGCTTTTGAGACAAATGTCGCGACCATCGTTTTGGATACACTTCGAAAATGGATGACTTTTGTTGCCTCTTCTTTATCTTAGAACACCCAAACAGACGACTGACGTTTATTTTCGGGTTCATATGAGTCAATCCTCGATTCATCACCACTGACAATAATGTACACGTTTTTCGAGTTTCCTGTCGCAAAGCGGTCTTGAGTTTTCTGAAATTAATTTTCTTACCCCTAATTCTTCATGGAATTTTTTTTGAATTGAGGTCTTTGAAATCTCCAATCAAGCCTCAATCTCGCGATATCTTACATGTGGATCTTGCTTGATGAGCATGCGCACAGCATCGATGTTTTCCTGGGTAACAGCCGTTTTTGGTGCACCTGACCTTGGATCGTCGCAAGTCTAATCCGTGCACGCTTGAATTCTCCATACCAACGAGAAACTGTCAACTGATTTGGTGCTTCATTACCGAAAACAGAAATCGACTCTGCACCGCATTCTTGTTCAGATAATTTCCTTCGAAAGTTGTCAAAAATTATAGCTCAAAAATGTTCTTCATTTTTCGACTGATTTGTTTATTTAAAAAATTCACTGTAGCTACAAAACTATAAGTATTGCATTTACATTTTGAATTTAGGTTAAGTAAAGATTAAGGTTAATGTTCTTATATGCAAAATATAGCGGTTATGGTTAGCGGAAGGTCGCTGGTTCAAATCCAGCCTGAGGTAAAATCCTTTTGTTATCTTATTTTTCTTATTTATCCCTTGCCTTTATGCCACTATAAGTTAATATTTTATTCAAAACTGTCATTGTCCGAGACGAGCATATTAAGCAAAAGTCAAAAAAGGTCTAACTATCAACTTTTGTGATGGTGTCTGTCTATCTAGGATACTATAAATCAAAAACCGATTTAAATGAAATTTGTGAAAAAAAATTGTTCAGGCCGAGTTGGGAGCTGTAAGGATGTAGTAGGGAGCGTAAACTTTTAAAAATATTCGCTAAGGTGCCCCTCAAAACGACTTAAGGAATATTTTTATATTCTGTGTTTTTCATCTGCATATCATCTGCAAGTTGTCACATTCCTTCGATACTCTATCCTCCCTTTTATCAGAGCAACCATTGCTTAAGGACATGAAATTCAAAGTGCTATGCGCTACCCTGTATAAACCCTATGGCAAATAGACAAAGAACACGTTACGATGTTTCGCTATATTTGCTTTAAACTGTCATTTTTGTTTTTACATTATGATGCTGCGTTTAATAAACGGAGAGCTATTCTGGTTAAAACGAGATTAGTAACTAACTACCTATTTTAACTTTAAGACTGAACGATTTGCTTATAAGACATAATGAGGAACCAGTTGTTTATTTTTGCGCAATTTAATAATAGGTCTCATGTTTTGCTGATATTTCCGATTTTGCCGTTAATATTAATAAATTTAAAATTATACGCCCAGATATGCCAACTCGATGCCCCTCCACATTGCTTTCTATAACAAGAGCTATCTTAAGTTAAAAAAACAGAAGATGTTCACAATTGCGAAAATTATGCGGCTCTTGAACAACTATGATGAACCATAAGTTAAATGGAAGAAAGGTATGTTTGGGTAGTGTCTATCGTGCCCCCAGTGTAAATTTTTGCACATTTTTTAATGCGTTGGAAAATGTTCTCAGCTTCCTAATACCGCAATTTGATTTTTTGGTGTTTGGAGGAGACTGTAATGTCGATCTTTTAGCTAACCAAAACACCGCAACCCAACTTATCAGTTGCATGGATCATTTTGCGTTTGCGCAACTGGTCACTGAGCCTACCAGGGTCTCTCTCTCTCTCTAGGACCTCTATGATATATTGGTTGTATATGATTCTAGTTTGTGTACGAATCTAGAGGTTCTTAAAATCGATGATATCTCGGACCATCATTTTGTATCATGCAAACTTAAATTTAACAACAAACCCTCCCACTATTTTTAAGACTTTTAGACTATTTAACATTAGGTAAAACAAAAAGAATAAAAAAATAGGTGAAACCTATTTTGCATTCAACGAGTGAAACGACAGCGAGCCAAGGAAACTAAGTCCATAGCGGGAAGAAAACGTCTACCGGTCTATAAGGAAGAAAGACATTTCGACACAGTTTAACCAGTCCATGCTATCACCGTGTTCACGGCGTCGGTTCGGAGCCGAAAACAATGAGTAACATAGGTGTCACCTATTTTTTCATTTTCTTTTATTTTCCTTGTATATTGTAGTCAGTTTGATTACTGTAGTCAGGCAAGCCACGCTGGGGATGGAAATGCCTGTTTCCGGCACACCGTTGTTTGTGGTTGACTTTACCCTTTTGAAGTTGCTTTTTATACTATGTTAATTTTATCTAACATTAATTGGGACTATGTGTTTACATTCACAGATATTGACGAAATTGCAACTTATATTAATACTAATGCGATTCAGCTCTTCGACTTCATGCGCCGAACCAGATAAAAAAAAACACGTGCCAATTTCTTGATACTAAATTTAAAAAACACCCTAAAAAGTTTTGGAAGTTTATTAAATGATTAAATATTCACGATAATTCAACTGATAATAGCAACCTTGATGTTAGGGGCGAGTGTGATGCAATGGACTATTGCTAGGTTCAGAATAAAATTGGTTGAGGAATGGCGGCGACAGGAATAAGGAGACTTACCGATACTTTGATTTCCGTTGGCTAGTGTGTTGCGGTTATGATACCGCGGACGACGATCATTATTTCGGTCGATGGTTCCTCGTTTGCACTATGTCTTTGCACGTTTTTGCTTGCGTAATTGTCAGGTAATTGTATATAATTAGGGGATTTTATGAGGTCACTTCCTCTTGAAATTGCTCTGTCGCGGGTCGTAAGAGAGTTAGGTTATCCCCGGTTTTCTCCCAGGTAAATTTTGGATCCGTCCTTCGTCTCGTTTCTTCTTATAGGAAGGGGACAGTGTAAGAGGGAGATAAAGGATAGGTCTGGGCAAGAACCCATGAAACGAACACTAAAATTTCCATGTTCAATTCAACCCAAAGTAAACACCACATTCTGAGGCCCTTTACTTTTTGCCGAATGTGATAGAATTATTAAAATTACTAATAATATAAAAAGAAAATAAATTATGAATTTCGTATGGACGAAACACTTGACATTAGTTCAGAGGAATTTGTTGAGCTTTTACTTCTATCTATCTATCTATCTATTTAGCCTTTTCTATCCATCTTTGGACATAGGCCTCCCCCAATATATATCTTCCACTCTTCTCTGTCTGTCGTTCTGCTAATTCCATCTAGTCCCCGCATGTTTCTTCAAATCGTCCGCACATCTCATTTGGGGTCTTCCCCTACTTCTTTTATTTTCCCAAGGTCTCCAGTCTACAATGCATTTGTTCCATCGATCGTCTTCCTGTCTGATATTATGACCGGCAAATTTCCATTTTAATTTTGCTACCTCTCCTCTGACATCCCTTACTTTTGTTTTACTTCTATACCTACCAATAATATAGAAAAATAATTCACAAACAATAAGTATGTTAATAGGCGTTACTGGCGCCTTACTCAATCGTTTAAGTTTAGACCAGCTTCTTGTGAAGAGGTCACTAAGACACTACTGTCAATTAAATCAGGTGCGCAGGGGGCAGACGGTATATGAATAAAAATGCTTTTTTTGATTAGTTCCGGCGCTCACTAAATACATAACGTTCATAGTTAATTTTTGCATGATAAATGGTTGTTTCCTCTTTGTGTGAAAAAGTGCGAAAGTTGTTCCGGTACCAAAAAAATCTTTACCCTGCTCGGCGGCGAATTTTCGCCATATCAGTATATTGCCAGCTTTCTCTAAAATTGTGGAAAAATAGTTGCTCGGCAGCTGACAGTATACCTGGAGAGCCAAATATCCTTCCGCCTTCTCAGTTCGGCTTCCGTCGGGCTCATAGCACGACCATCGCAAGAAGCTTAATTCATGCCTTGTTCTCCTGGACTACAGCAAGGCATTTGATACCTTGGACCTTGAGGTGCTCTACACTAGGTTTAAATTCTTTGGTGTTGGGAATGCCGAACTCGCATTTTTTAGAATTTTTTTATCTTTTAGTTGACAGCAAACCAGGTGGAAAAACTTACTCTTGAAACTTCATATATGCGACAAAGAGGGGCAGTGTACTCGGCCCAATTATGTACGCAACATACACTGCTGGTGTGCCGAAAATGCTCGAAGGGTATGAGTCTCATCAGTTTGCTGATGATAGTTGAAAATGCTCGAAGGGTGTAAGTCTCATCAGTTTGCTGATGATAATTAATTGTAATATTCATTGAGGCTAGAAAATTAAAAGCCGTGCAGACAATTAATCACGACCTTAAAATAATATTTGAAGCTTCAGCGGCTCATGATCTAAAACACGAGCGAAACTAAAACAGAGTTAATGGTCTTCGGACCTGGGCGCCTTAATTTAGTCCAGGATGAAAGATTTAATATTATCTTGAATGGTCAGAAGCTTGAACATTCTGATTCTGCAAAGAACTTAACTCGTATGGATGGACGCAAGGCTAACCTTTAATAAGCATCTCAGCTATATTCTACAAGTCTTACGGTAAACTAAAGGCTCTTCGATTCCATCAAAAAGAACTTAGCAAGGAGGTTAAGTTAAAACTGTGTGACAGTGTCATCTTGTCCCTGGTTCTTACTGTAACATCCTTTATTGGCCCTTCGTAATATATAGGGACGAAGAAAGCCTACAGGAACTATAAAATTCATGTATTCGATACAGTTACAACCTCAGAAAATTTGACAATGTTTCTTAAAGCTACGCCAACTCCAAGGTGGCTCAACCACCGGCGAGCTTTTCCATATTGAGGGGCAGATGGCGCTGAAATAAATTCGTCTGGTACGCAATATTCAGAGACAACTACTATGATCTAATGGCATTTGTATGATAGACACGAGCCTCGGAACTCGGACATGTAACTAAATTGTACAAGCAATCCCTGAATATTGCGTACCAGACGAATTTATTTCAGCGCCATCTGCTCCTCAATATGGTGAAGCTTGCCGGTGGCTCCTCTATATGGGTTATTTACTCAATGACGTTATATATAACCATGTAATTACAAAGTCGAAATAAAGGCATTTTCAAATTAAATTGAATTGAATTGATTAGTTTAGATGCAAATATAAACAACAAAGGAATAAAATATCAATTTAAAATACGAGGGTTGTCTTTTAAGTTTTGCATATACAGCTAAAATAAAACAGTAGATGACTTTTAATGTCTTTATTGTTTCTCGAAGTATTCGCCACGAATATTAATGCACTTTTGCACGCACTCAAACTAGTTGTCAAAGCTGTAATTCCACTCGTTTGTTGGTACTGTCAAAATTGTATTCTTAACGGCGTCGACTCCTTCCTCTGGCGACTAAAATCTTTGACCACGCAGTCCAGTCTTCAATTTCGGAAAAGAATAACAAGGTCGGGACTGTCTGAAGGATGGTCCATCAATTCGACGTTTTGTTGGGTTAAAAATTCAATGGTTTTTTGTGCTTTGTGCGAAATTGCATTATTTTGGTGGAGAATGATTCGTTGTTCGGGGTTCGTTTTTCGTAGCTCAGCGTCGACTTTCGGCAAACAAATGGTGCTGTACCAATCGGCAGTAACAATTCTTTGATCTCCCAGAGAAATTTTTGCTATATGACCTGCTTTTGAGTCAAATATTGCGACCATCTTTTTGGATACACCTCGAAAACGGATGACTTGTTGTCTTTTCTTTTTCTTAGAATACCCAAACAGACGACTGACGTTTATTTTCGGGTTCATATGGGTAAATCCTCGATTCATCACCAAAATAATGTACACTTTTTTCTAGTTTCCTGCCCCAAAGCGGTCTAGAGTTTTCTGAGACCAATTGCTTCTGTCGGTTCTACGGTTAACAGATGCGGTATGCAGCGATAAACTAATTGTCTTACCCCTAATTCTTCATGGATTTTTTTTTTGAATTGAGGTCTTTGAAATCCCCAATTAAGCCTCAATCTCGCGATATCTTACATGTGGATCTTGCTTGATGAGCATGCGCACAGCATCGATGTTTTCCTGGGTAACAGCCGTTTTTGGTGCACCTGACCTTGGATCGTCGCAAGTCTAATCCGTACACGCTTGAATTCTCCATACCAACGAGAAACTGTCAACTGATTTGGTGCTTCATTACCGAAAACAGAAATCGACTCGGCACCGCATTCTTGTTCAGATAATTTTCGTCGAAAGTTGTCAAAAATTATAGCGCAAATAGTTCTCAATTTTTCGACCGATTTGTTTATTTAAAAAATTCACTGCAGCTACAAGACTATAGGTATGGCATTTATTTTTTGAATTTACGTTAGGTAAAGATTAAGTTTAATGTTCTTATAGCAAAATAAAAAAAAAGGCAGCCCTCGTATAGAGTACATACCTTTCATTTCTAGAATCAGTAATTGTTTTTTATGAAATGAACCACACGAAAACACAATAACAAGAGAAAAAAATATTATAAAACAAAGCGTTGAGAACAAAGACATGCGATTCTAACATTGATTAGGTTGCGACTGAGTTTACGATATGATGCAAGTGGAAGCGGAAAAAAGTGTTTAGCAGGTAGCTTTGAGTATCTTGGTGGTTCTTCCTTTTATCCGGTTTTATTATACAAATACTCCTACATACGCCGGCGTCGGTGGTTTTTTATTCAACCTGTAACTCTCCTGCAACAGTATTTCACAGCGTAAGTTCATTCCAGATTCGCATACTTCTCTATAAATTTTTTCGCAATTTTTTTAATTTTTAATAAAAATGTTTCTATTGGTATATGACTGTTTTTCGTATGCTTAGATTTCTAAAACTAACCTTTATGATTTTTAATTTGGCTTAATATTGTTTGTTGGACATTCTACGTCTGACACCTTTAGTGATGCGCTATATGTCGTGCACCACTGGTAGATGGATAATTAGGGTTTCATACAACTAACAGTCGTGAACGTGTATTCCTCTCTCATCCCCATATAATACCTACCACAAGACGCTAGCCATACCAAGTGTACTTTGGCTGCCTGACTTCCGCATGTGCAGATCTACTAATATTATTTACCTCATGTATTACAATATATGAACAGGGTGATTTTCACTTGATTCTAACCACATAAAAATAGAAAGTTTCAAAAACCTAACCTAATCAAATCTAACCGAACCGAACCAAAGCAAACTGAACCAATAATTTAATAAAAAACGTACGTTCCTGACTTCCTACCCGGGATCCTAGAGGATGTGAATCCGAACCGAACCGAACCTATTCAAACCTAACCATACCCAACTAAACTTATTAGCAGTGTTGTAGTTTATTTTGGTTAGGTTAGGTTTGGTTCGGTTCGGTTCGGATTCACATCATTTATGATCCCGGGTAGGAAGTCAGGAAAGTTTTTTTTTAAATTATTGGTTCAGTTTGCTTTGGTTCGGTTCGGTTAGATTTGATTAGGTTTCGTTAGGTTAGGTTTTAAAAACTTTCTATTTTCATGTGGTTAGAATCAAGTGAAAATCACCCTGTTTATCTATTGTAATACATGAGGTAAATAATATTGGTAGATCTGCGCATGCGGAAGTCAGGCAGCCAAAATACACATGGTATACCTACCGTGTTCTCATAGCTCCGGAAGCTTAAGAGCACACACCTATAATAACAAAGCAAAATCAGTTTACGAATAGGCAGATTTTGAATTAATGCTTCGGTAACTCAGTTGAAAGAGCATTTGCCTGGTTAGCGGAAGGTCCCTGATTCAAATCCAGCCTGAAGTAACATATTTTTTTTATCTTATTTTTCTTATTTATCCCTTACCCTTATGCCATTAAATTCTTCTCGTTATATAATTTATACCTAGGGCGCTAAAACTAACCTTTGTGATTTTCAGTTTGGCTTGATATTGTTTGTTTGAAATTCCGCGTCTGACATCTGTAGTGACGCGCTTTATGTCTTGCACCACTGATAGATGGATTAATAGGGTTTCATGCAACAATCGTGAATGTGTATTTCTCTCCCATCCTCATATACTACCTACCTATACTAACAAAGAAAAATTAGAGATGGAGAAACGGTTTCCGAATAGGCGGATTTTGAATCATTGCCTCGGAAGCTCAGTTGGAAGAGCATTTGCCTGGTTAGAGGAAGGTCGCTGGTTCAAATCCAGCCTGAGGTAAAACCTTTTTATTATCTTATTTTTCTTATTTATGCCTTGCCCTTATGTCACTAAATTCATCTCGTTATGTAAGTTAATATTTTATTCAAAACTGTCATTGTCCGAGACGAGCATATTAAGCAAAGGTTAAAAAAGGTCTATCAACTTTTGTGATGGTGTCTGTCTATCTCAGATACTATAACTTAAAAACCGATAAACCGATTTAAATGAAATTTGTGAAAAATCATCCATGGTTAAGGCCGTTACATTATGTTGGAGTTGGGGGCTGTGAGGATGTAGTAGGGAGCGTAAACTTTTTAAAATATCCGCTCCTCAGAACGACTTAAGGAATATCTATATTCTGTGTTTTTCATCTGCATATCATCTGCAAGTTGTCATTCCTTCGATACTCTATCCTCACTTTTATCAGAGCAACCATTGCTTAAGGGCATCAAATTCAAGTTGCTATGCACTACCCTGTATAAATCCTGTGGCAAATAGACAATGAACACGTTACGATGTTTCACTATATTTGCCTTGAACTGTCATTTTTGTTTTTACATTTCAGAACTGGACAAAATCCACACCAAACCAAGTTAAGAGCAAAAAAAGAAAATTTTTTGGACCACCAAGCCAAACGTAAGAATTACTTGATCCGACATTCGTTGGGATGCAACCAATGTGACTACAAGGCCAATAAGAAGTCCAATTTAAAAACACATCAGTCACAACATAAAAGTGCAAGTGAAATCAATTGGTTTAGATGTAACCAGTGTGACTACAAGGCCAAGCAGAAGTCTCAACTAAAATCACATTTGCTGCGGCATACAAGTGCAGACAAAATCAATTGGTTTTTATGCAATCAGTGTGACTACAAGGCCAAGCGGAAGGCTCAACTAAAATTACATTTGCTGCTGCATACAAGTGCAGATAAAATCAATTGGTTTTTATGCAATCAGTGTAACTACAAGGCGAAGCTGAAGTCCAATTTAAAAAAACATCAACTACAACATAAAAGTACAAGTGAAATCAATTGGTTTAGATGTAACCAGTGTGACTACAAGGCCAAGCAGAAGTCTCAACTAAAATCACATTTGCTGCTGCATACTAGTGCAGATAAAATCAATTGGTTTATATGCAATCAATGTGACTACAAGGCCAGGCAGAAGTCTCAACTAAAATCACATTTGCTACTGCATACAAGTGCAGATAAAATCAACTGGTTTATATGCGATCAGTGTGACTACAAGGCCAAGCGAAAGTCTCAATTAAAAACACATTTGCTACTGCATACAAGTGCAGATAAAATTAATTGGTTTAAATGCAACCAATGTGACTACAATGCGAAACAGAAGTTCGATTTAAAAATACATCAGTTTCAACATCAAAGTGCAAGCGAAATTTATTGTCTGGAATGCAACCAATGTGACTACAATACTATTAAGAAGACCTGTTTGACAAGACATCAGTTACAACATAAAAGTTTAAGCGAAATCAATTGGTTTCGATGCAACCAGTGTGACTACAAGGCGAAGCAGAAGTTCAATTTAAAAAAACATCAACTACAACATAAAAGTACAAGTGAAATCAATTGGTTTAGATGTAACCAGTGTGACTACAAGACCAAGCAGAAGTCTCAACTAAAATTACATTTGCTGCTGCATACAAGTGCAGATAAAATCAATTGGTTTTTATGCAATCAGTGTAACTACAAGGCGAAGCCGAAGTCCAATTTAAAAAAACATCAACTACAACATAAAAGTACAAGTGAAATCAATTGGTTTAGATGTAACCAGTGTGACTACATGGCCAAGCAGAAGTCTCAACTAAAATCACATTTGCTGATGCATACAAGTGCAGACAAAATCAATTGGTTTTTATGCAATCAGTGTGACTACAAGGCCAAGCGGAAGGCTCAACTAAAATTACATTTGCTGCTGCATACAAGTGCAATTAGTTTAAATGCAATCAGTGTGACAAGAGGCTAATAAAAGGTCCAATTTAAAAACACATCAGTTACAACATAAAAGTGCGAACGAATGTGATCGCTTTGAGCTACTGCTAGGAGCAAAGGAAAAGTATGGCGAAAGGTCCGCATGGACAAGATCTGGCAAACTCTATGCACTTAAGGACGGGAAATCGTACAAAATTCAGTCGGAAGATGATTTAATTTAATTTATCTACTTAATTATATCGATGGCTTGGCGCGACGGCTTCGTCGAACAGGTCGAGCCACACTCACGCTGCCTCAGAAGGATTGGCGTTGCCAAAGTTTACTGATTTTATGGGACTGGTTAGAATTTAAGTATTATAAGTTGTATTTAACTTTTTTTTCATCATAATAAATTATTTTGCAATACGTATTATTGGGTATATACTTAATAGAGGTCTCGCTTAATACATTATCGCCATATCAATATGTAGGTATTTATTTTTACTAAAAGTATTTTTATTTTTTTCTATTAAAATAACAGCAGCAGGTGTATGCGCTTTTTAGCTGTTTTTATTAATATTTAATAATATGATACTTCTTTCACTAAACGGAGAGCTATTCTAGGTACCTGTTTTAACTTTAAGACTCAACGATATACTTATAAGACATAATGAGAAACCAGTTGATTACTTTCGCGGACTTGAATTGATTAAAATATCGTGGGTGTATCCAAAACAAGTCTTACGATACCTCCGATTTTGCCGTTAATATTAATGAATTTAAAATTATGCGCTCAGATAGGTCAATTTGGGGTGGAGGGGTTGCTTTCTATTACAAAGTAAAAAAAATAGATGTTCACAATTGCGAAAATAATGCGGCTCTTAAACAACTATGGTTCAGCACTAAGTTAAATGGAATAAAAGTATGTTTGGGTGGTGTCTACCGGGCCCCCAGTGTAAATTTCACATTTCTTAATACATTGGAAAATGTGTTTAGCTTCCTAATAATGCAATTTTTTGGTATTTGGAGGAGACTGTAATGTGGATCTTTTAGCTAATCAAAACACCGCAACTCAACTTATCAGTTGCATGGATCATTTTGGGCTTGAGCAACAGGTGCCTGAGCCTGCCAGGGTCACTGAAAACTCTAGGACCCTAATTGATATATTGGTTTGTGTAGGGACCTAGAGGTTCTTGAAATGGATGATATCTCGGACCATCATTCTGTATCAAACTACTACGCCAACGCCTATTCTCCATCTTCTGTCAGGTTTTTTTTGACTTATTGATCTTGACTGTTGTCATTCTAGTTTAGGACGCCCTCTTTCTCTGCCTTTCTAGGACCTGCTTTGGTAATCTTTCGTCGTTCATCCGTTGTACATGACCGTACCATATCAGTTGTCTTTTAGTGTTGTCATCCGTTATGCTTCCCTCCATTTCGACACTTTCCATTTTTGTTTTGTGTTTTGCTGTAACGCGACAAATCTCTATTCCATACAACAGCATGCTTCTCGCCATTGTTTCATATATGTTAAATTTTATTTTATCTCTCTGCTCCATAAAATACTGTTAAGACATCCAATAACATTTTTTGCTTTTACTATTTTTTTCTACTTCTTTACAGTCTGTTCCTGTATTATCAAATGTGACACCCAAGTATACGTACCCATTGTATGGAGATATTGTTTGTCCATTATCTAGTTCCAACTCACTTGATTCGTTTCCAATATATAGGTACTGCGTCTTATCCACGTTCACTGTTAACTCCCACTGTTGGTATTCTTCGGTTAATTTTCTCATATACTCCGTGACTTCTTTATCATTAGCTACAATTACTTGGTCCTCAGCGAACTGTAGTGTGTATATGGTAAGTCGGTCGTTAAGTTGTATTCCCATACCATGTCCTTTACGTTTTCAGTTTTTCAGAGCTACTGCGATATATATTTTAAAAAGAGTTAGAGAGATACAATATCCTTATCTTAAGCCTTTCGTTACCAGGAATTTTTTTGAAAGTCGATTTTTAATTTTAGATTTTGACCCTTTGTGTAGTTCTTTTATTGCTTTTATGTGTGTATGATTGATATTAGATTGCTGTAACACTGTCAATAATTTTTCTACTGGAACGGTATCATATATACTACGATATCTGTCTGCACGAAACCCACTTTGCCCTTCTCCTTGTTCATGAAAATCATTCTCTATTAGATCTCTAAGAATTCCAGCGTACAATCTACTTAGAGTACGGGTTACTGAAATTTCTCTGTAATTCTTGCAATACAGCTCGTTTCCTTTTTGATTTGTTGAGGATATGAATGCAATTTTCCAATCATCAGGTACTGCATTGATTGATAATATATGTGAGATTTTCTAGTAGTTTTTCTGATGCATATTTGAGTATTTCAGCATATATATTCTCCAGGTCCGCTAGCTTTTCCGGATTTAAGCTTTTTAATACTATTCTTTATCATTTCTTTTTCGATGATTACTCCTGTCCATGTATTTCCATATCTCTAGTCAGAGAGTCTAACGGATATTCAATTCTCGTTTCCTGCAGCAGTCCCTTGTAGTGTTTTGTCCATTGTTCTGGTTTGATGATCTGGATGTTTACTTTTTCTTTTGTTGGGTTTTTACCGTAGAAATTAATTTTCATACTTCAGAACTCTGCCTACCTCCTACGTGTGCATTTATATCCTGACATTTGCACTCGAACATTTCATTTTTTTCTGTGCGTATCAAATTTCTTTTCGTATTTCTATTATCTTGGTATCCAACAGCTTCTTTGCTTGCTTCCTTCAAGCTTTTTATTATGTTTGTATATACCTCTTTAAATGAATGTTCTGTGTTTATTAATTTTTCATCTAATCGTCTCTGATACAATACAGTCTTTGCGTACTTTCGATTTCTAGACTTCTAAAGTTGTATTTTTGATTGTCTCCGATGCATTCTAGATTTTTATTTTCTCCAATACTTTTGTCCCTTTTTGTTTTTCTTAAAGGGAATAATATGCTTTTACCAGATGGGGGTAAGATCCACAGGTTCATTCATCATACCACTTTAATGCCGAGTGTTGTCCACCTATAGCAATGATTGATTTAAGATTTCTTGTTGGCTGAATCTAGGTATATCGATGAATATCCTTAAAAAAAACATTATTTATTTTTAGGTTGTGGGTTTCACACAATTACTCAAGCCATTATCATTTGTTACTTCTTCTCCCAAAAACTTTGCTTTGGGTTTGTCTACCAGTTCGATTATTAAAATCGCCAAGCATAATTATTTCCCTGGTATTACCGATTATGGTGATAGTATCATCAAGTTGGTTAAAGAACATTTGTTTTCTAGCTACTATTTCGTCATCTGATGCATTTTGTATCATGCAAAAGTTAAATTTAACAAAGAAAAGCCCCCACTATTTTAGGACGTAGAGATTTCTCAAATTTGCCTATTTAACATTAATTGGGACCAATTGTTTACATTTACAGATATCGACGAAATTTTATAAATATAAACTTATTTTAATACTGTCATTTAACTCTTTGACCTTTATGCGCCGAACCTGATAAAAAAAACATCAATTTCTTGATACTAAATTTAAAAATAACCCTAAAGAATTTTCAAAATTTATTAAATGGTTAAATATTCACGGTTATTCAACTGATAATAGCAACCTTGACATTAGTTCAGAGGAATTTATTTAGCTTTTACCTCTATACCTACCAATAATATAGACCAAGAATTCATAAACAATAAGTATGTTAATAGGCGTCACTAGGGCCGTACTCTTCTTGTGAAGAGGCAAGACACTATTGTCAATTAAATCAGGTGCGCAGGGGGCGGACGGTATAGGAATAAAAACACATACTGTACTCGGCGGAGGATTTTCGCTTTATCAGTATATTGCCAGCTTTCTCTAAAATCGAAAAAATAGTTGCTCGGCAGCTGACAGTATACCTGGAGAGCAAAATATCCTTCCGCCTTCTCAGTCCGGCTTCCGTCAGGCGCATAGCACGACCATCGCATTACTAAAAGTTTCTGATGACATCAGTCAAGCTTCTGTGGACTACAGCAAGGCATTTGGTACCTTGGACTTTATGTAAAATTAACATTGCTCACTTCGAGAAACGCTAAAGAGCTGAGATTTGGAATTATGTACCTACAGTACATAGATATACAGTTATAACAAATAAATAAAAAATAATATCAATATCTAACGAGTGCAAAACAATTAGCCCTACCCCCTCGCACAACTAGTAAGAGCCCCTTTCCCTCAAATCAAAAAGCAAAGAAAATAAAAAAATAACCCTCTTCCATCCACTTTCCATTACAAGATTTAATTTGTATAAAATGGATATAAATAAGCAAAAAACTAATATGCAAAATTTTAATCCAATTTGTTAATATAAAAATGGATGTAGGTAATCATACAAAAACAATTCCTGTCCTGTCCTGTTAGAGTTGCAATTGTACACAATTTTACCAATACCTCTATTACCAATGCAGAAATAAGTAAAAACATTAATTTTTAAAAGGAAAATTAAAAAAGGTAAAAGGCGATCGAGAATAGGCATCGTGAAAGTCAGTTTTGAACATTCTTTCACAAATTTACTACTTAAAAAAACTCAACATTATCCAAATTCTTTAAAAAAAATTTGAAATCATACCAAAAACTTTTGATGTAAATAAGGCCAAGTCCGCCAATATAAATTTCAAAACGAAAGGTTCTCACTAATTTGGAAATGTTTATTTAAACTTTACTACTAAATTGCATGTAAAAAACATATCTTTATATCTCATTTTTTACACGGCCATCCCTGCTTTGAATGCATAAAATTCGAAATGGCGGACATGGGCGGACAGTTTTGCTGTACGACATGATTCGCATAAGGCTAAATTTCATGTCTATTAAAAAAATATAGCTTGACGAGACCAGACAAGCAACTAGTACATAGCAAGTATAGTAGGAAGCGTAAACTTTTTAAAATATTCGCTAAGGTGCCCCTCAGAACGATTTAAGGAATATTTTTATATTCTGTGTTTTTCATCTGCATATCATCTGCAAGTTGTCACAATTCCTTCGATACTCTATCCTCACTCAGAGCAACTATTGTTTAAGGACATCAAATTCAAGCTGCTATGCGCTACCCTGTATAAACCCTGTGGCAAATAGACAAAGAACACGTTACGATGTTTCCAACAAATGCTGGATTTGCCTTAAACTGCCATTTTTGTTTTTACATTTCAGAACTGGACAAAATCCACACCAAACCAAGTTAAAAGCAAAAAAAGAAAATTTTTTGGACCACCAAGCCAAACGTAAGAATGACTTGATCCGACATTCGTTGGGATGCAACCAATGTGACTACAAGACGAAGTGGAAGTCCACTTTAAAAACACATCAGTTACAACATAAAAGTACAAGTGAAATCAATTGGTTTAGATGTGACCAGTGTGACTACAAGGGCAAGCGGAAGTCTCAACTAAAATTACATTTGCTAGTGCATACAAGTGCAGATAAAATCAATTGGTTGATATGCAATCAGTGTGACTACAAGGCCAAGCGGAAGTATCAATTAAAATTACATTCGCTGCTGCATACAAGTGCAGATAAAATTAATTGGTTTAAATGTAACCAATGTGACTACAAGGCGAAGCTAAAGTCCAGTTTAAAACTTCATCAGTTTCAACATCAAAGTGCAAGCGAAATTAATTGTTTGGAATGCAACCAATGTGACTACAAGACTATTATAAAGACCCATTTGACAAGACATCAGTTACAACATAAAAGTTTAAGCGAAATCAATTGGTTTCGATGCAAGCAGTGTGACTACAAGGCGAAGCAGAAGTTCAATTTAAAAAAACATCAACTACAACATAAAAGTACAAGTGAAATCAATTGGTTTAGATGTAACCAGTGTGACTACAAAGCCAAGCAGAAGTCTCAACTAAAATCACATTTGCTGCTGCATACAAGTGCAGATAAAATCAATTGGTTTTTATGCAATCAGTGTAACTACAAGGCGAGGCTGAAGTCCAATTTAAAAAAACATCAACTACAACATAAATGTACAAGTGAAATCAATTGGTTTAGTTGTAATCACTGTGACTACAAGGCCAAGCAGAAGCCTACACTAAAATCACATTTGCTGCGGCATACAAGTGCAGATAAAATCAATTGGTTTATATGCAATCAGTGTGACTACAAGACTAATAAGATGTCCAGTTTAAAAAGTCATCAGTTACAGCATAAAAGTACAAGTGAAATCAATTGGTTTATATGTAACCAATGTGACTATAAGGCCAAGCGGAAGGCTAAACTAAAATTACATTTGCTTTTGCATACAAATCCACATAAAATCAATTGGTTGAAATGCCATCATTGCAATTACCAAACCAAACGTAGGGGCGACTTGATCATGCATTTGTTGCGTCATAGAAGTCCAGATAAAATTAATTGGTTTGGATGCAACCAATGTGACTACAAGACGAAGTGGAAGTCCACTTTAAAAACACATCAGTTACAACATAAAAGTACAAGTGAAATCAATTGGTTTAGATGTGACCAGTGTGACTACAAGGCCAAGCAGAAGTCGCAACTAAAATCACATTTGCTGCTACATACAAGTGCAGATAAAATCAATTGGTTTATATGCAATCAGTGTGACTACAAGGCTAATAATATGTCTAATTTAAAAAAACATCAGTTACAGCATCAGTTACGACCACATAAAAGTGCAAATGAAATTGATCGCTTTGAGCTACTACTAAGAGCAAAGGAAAAGTATGGCGAAAAGTCCGCATGGACAACATCTGGCAAAGTCTATGCACTTAAGGACGGAAAAACGTACAAAATTCAGTCGGAAGATGATTTAATTTAATTTAATGGATGATAATAAATTATCATAGAGAAAATAATAAAAGAGTGCTTAATTCTATGGTTCAAAAGCGGCAACAAGTTTACGCTAGCGCCACCCTTGGCTACTGGAAGAATTAAGAACGCGCGGGCGGGCTTTTTAAATGATTTTTTTCTTAGTAAAGGTGCTATTTTTGAGGTCAGGCTAATTTCATGTATGCGAAAAGATTTTGGATATCAAAAATATATTAATTTTAGTCATGTAAACCTGTAAGATATCCAAACTTTTTCCGCATACATAAAAATTTGCATGACCTCGAAAATGTAATACTTAAATAAAAAACAATGTTTTTTAAAAAATGTAATATTTATTTTTTAAAATGAGAACTGTTTTAGAAAAATCTAAAAATATTTAACAAATATAATGTTTTTTCTTAAATGTATAAACTAGGTATTTATATTATATTACAAAAAACTGTGGATTTTTAGAAAACTTAAAAATAGTTAAACATGTACCACCTAATAATCCTTAATAAAACCAATATTTTTAAAAAATAAGAACACACTTTTACAGTCTTCAATTTTCTAATTTCTAGGTTTATGTGGAATTGCTCAAATGTTATAATGTAATTTTCATATATTCTTCACAATATCCATTCTCCAATCCATTTTTTAATAATAAAGGTGGCCACATAATGATGTTATCCCATTGTTGATTGTTGCGTTGGATAACTAAAAAGCAAAAAAAAAGCTGCCAGGGGACTCATAATAGTAGGTATTTTATACAGGTGTTAATAAAATATGTCGCCAAACTTCAGAGGATTATCTTGAGTGATTTTAAGAAAAAACTTTGTATAACTTAGTTTTTGAGATATGGGTTATCAAAATATTAGTTTTTTGTTTGCTTTTTATTTAAAACTTGGGCAGTTTTTGAGATATTAAGCATGTCAAATATTAGGAAAAACTACAGGGTGATATTTTTTCCGCGGTCTTGCCCCCTTTTTTCTTCAGAACTTTTTTGCAGTAAGTTATTGGCAGATTTAAAAATGTAAAATGAATTCCTTGTTTTATTCAGAAATTTTTTGATCTGCAATATTTTTATCTCTAACCATTTTTCAGAAAAAAAAGACAAAATAAAATAACTTGTATCTTTAATTGCTATTTAGAAATTACATAAAACTTGCATAAAATTAAAATAATGCAGAGTACAAATTTTCCTTTTTTGTCTTTTCTTGGAAACAGTTAGAGTTACAAAAAATTGCAGAAGATCAAAAAGTTTCTGAGGAAAGGTGGCTGTTGCCTCCCCCACCCCAGTGTTGACTCTGTCTGAAATATGTGTTTATATGTAATAATAATTTCAGGGGCTAACCAAATTTTTAAGGGGGAGCTTAGCTCTTGAAGCTCTGCCCTAAGTACACTTTGGGCCTATTCTTAAATTATGTAATTGACCCACCTCCACCCTCTGTACAGAATTTTCAAGAAACAAAATACATTAAAAAAAAGTTATGTGTAATACAAGGCCAAACACTGCTACCCCTTTGAGCATTAATTTTGAACATATAATTATTATGTTAAATGGCATTATGTATTTTAAGAATAGGCCCTAGTATGGGTGTGGAAGGAGACAGAACTTATTAACCAATATTTCTCTATTACTTACCTAAATGAAAAAACATTTGCAACCAAGCAGTGTGTACTCAATGTGATTGTAATGATCCATACAAATCCATAATGTCTGTGTACCTAAAAAGTAAAAGCACTAGCTAGAATTATGTTCAAACACTAAACTAATAGACAGAAGCCTAAGGATTTTTAGACATTTTCCATATATTTCATGAATAAAAAAATTAAATAGGTGAAGATATGGCATAACTGTGTCTCGGGTCCCCCAAAGACCTATTCTTGGGTGCACTACTGACTAAAATATCTACTAAAACTAGAAATGGAAAATGCCGAAGGCAATAGATCAATAATAATAAAATTATATGGACAATGACCCATAAGAAGGTGCGGATCTACGGAAGGGGAAATTCCTCCCCCCCAAATCTCAAACTATATTAAGTTTTTACATACAGAATACACATCCTGGTCACAATGTAAAACTGTTTTATGCAATATTTATTATGATATTTACCCCCCCTAAATAAAGTTCCTAGATCCACCCCTGCCATAACTGAGGGGTGAACAGCTGAACAAAATTTGTACACCATCCTACAGGACTCAAATAAATTCTTGGTCCTGTAGTGTATTTTAGTGTCCTGTGGAGTCCTACACAGTCTTGTTAAAAAAATTTGTATACCTGCTGTGGACAGATGATCACCCCTCCCGAACACATAATGCACCAATACTAAGTTGACACATTTTATCTAAAACCAATGTATATGTTCAGTGTCAATCTGTATAACAAGTATATAAATCGACTCTAACTTCAATAACATAAATCATCTTTCTTACCTTGTCTTAGTCACAAAACAAGACCAGTTTTGTCTGATAACACGCGCTTTAACACAAAACAGATCTCCTTTGTAGTGAAAAACAAACCAAGAATTTGAGGTTAGGTTTGACTCGACTGCGTTTACAATATACTTCTAACTTGCTTTTAAAAATGAGTTGCAATTTGTAATATGGGTAGAATACCTGTATTATTTATTTTTTTTTGTTGCAACTTCTATTAACATTGATTGATGAATGTTACAGATGTTCATACCTATGCAACAACGAATAACAGCAATTTTTATTTAAACAGTATAAATACTGAATTAGGATATAAGTCATTGTTTTATAAAGGAATCAGATTGTATAACAAATTACCATTAGACATTAAAAATTGCAAAGCAAATAATATTTTTAAGAGAAAAAAAAGAAGTACTTGTTGCCTAGTCAGCCTCAGTGGCGTATATAGAAAAAAGTTTCGGGGGGGGGGGGGGGGGGGGGGCAGACCTTATAAAGACGTATGTGATACTATTTTATATTTGTATTTATGAAATATGTGGAAAATATCTTAAAAAATCTTAGCTTCGGGGGGGGGGGGGCGGGCCGGGCATATATACGCCACTGGTCAGCCTGATTGTTTAAGTAAACCCTTGGTATCATATTATATTATATTATATTATATTTTTTTATTTTAGTCTCTATATTATTTTTTTGGTGTATTTTAGTATAGTAACCTTTTCTCATAAAGAAATATGGTAGCAATGTTTTTTTTAAGGATAGGATTAAAAACATTTTACAGTACAGTGTAAGTACTTGAGAAAGCTGTGTGTTACTAGATTATTCTTTTAGTAGGTAGGTATAGTTAGTTCTGTTGGGAATGATACAGGAATGCTGCCAGGCACTATTTTAACACATTTACATTGAAAACTGACAGTTAATCGTTCAAAATTCATACCAAAGTCGAATTTAAAACTATCGTCGTTTATTTTCAATTAATAAAAGAAGGCACTATTTATTCCGGTTCATATAGTAAACAAAGGCCATGTGTTGAAAGATCACAGCTGATATTACAATGTGAAGGTGTCAAAATTGTGCCTGGCACAATTATAGCCTGGCTATATTTCAATAATTCTCTAATAATACCGAAAAACCATTACAAGCACATTCCTGTATCATTCCCAACAGAACTAACTCTACCTATACCACGGATCACCTATCTACTAAAAGAATAATCTAGTAACACACAGCTTTATCAAGTACTTATATTGTACTGTAAAATGTTTTTAATCCTATCCTAAAAAAAACATTGATGCCATCTTTCTTTATGAGAAAAGGTCACTATACTAAAACACACCAAAAAAATAATATGGAGACTAAAATAATAAAATATAATATAATATAATATAGTACCAAGGGTGGTTTACATAAACAATCAGGCTGACTAGGCAACAAGTACTTCTTAAGTTTTCTCTTAAACATATTATTTGATTTGCAATTTTTAATGTCTAATGGTAATTTGTTATACAATCTGATTCCTTTATAAAACAATGACTTATATCCTAATTCAGTTGAATAAAAATTGCTGTTATTTAACCTGGCTTTATTTCAATAATTTTTTTTTCCGTTCCGCACTCGCAAGGAGATCCCTATCACGCTCGAGAAGCGGCAAGTGCGCGGAAATGTTGGTGTATGTTGGTTTTGAAAAGGTTCAGATTGTAACCTG
Source organism: Aspidapion aeneum (assembly GCA_963576565.1). Lineage (NCBI taxonomy): Eukaryota > Metazoa > Arthropoda > Insecta > Coleoptera > Brentidae > Aspidapion > Aspidapion aeneum. The sequence goes on from OY755048.1 coordinate 50,399,809, forward strand.
CAGGGAAAAGTGTCGCAGGAAGCTTATTCCACAGCGATGCTGTTCTCCAGAGATATATTATCCATTATGTAATAATAAGAAGTAAATAGTTATTAGTATTATAAGTTTGGATTTGTTTTGTTATAGAAATACTGGTGTATGTTTGTAATTTGAAATAGCATGATTTGCTAATAAAGATTTACTCAATTCAATTCAACATAGTAAACCATTTCTAACAACAAATGGCATTAGGAAAATACTAAGCGTTATGTAATTTTCTCGAAGTTTTACGTAATTTATGAACGACCCCAATCGAACAGAATAAAATTAGTTTTAAATACAAATAGAAACATAGTCCGCGATTGCAGCGCTGTGCGCTACTGGAACTTGTTGGCTGCGCGGCCCTATCATTTCGGGAGTCTCTTTTTTGTCTCTGGTGGTTCATATTGAAGGTAGGCAAATTTTTATCATTAACTTTACCTTTGAGTTTAAATCTCAAAATTACCTTTTTCAATGTCTTAGCATAGAAATTTGGTTAAGTTGTTTTGGGTTAACCACCAATGACTTAAAATTTTTAAGTAAAAGTTTTTACAAATGGCATGGGCCATACAGTATTTTTTTTGTTACTAAAAAAGGTAATTTGGCTTGGTCGTTAGACTAAATTTATTGAAAATATTGTGTGTTGCTTTTGGTCATTTTTAAATCCTCAAAATGTTGAATACTTCTCTTGGGTTATCCATAGTATAGCAGGTATATTTTTATGTAAAATATATTAGTCATGTTTTTCCAAAATTAGACACAAGACAAACATAAGCGTACAACTAATTAAGGCCATCAAAGAGTTATACCGCAATAGTAAGGCAAAAGTTAAAATAAAAGCAAAACTAACCAAAGGCTTTCAAGTAAATAAAGGTCTTAAACAAGGTTGCTGTATCTCGCCTACGCTCTTCAAGATATATTTGGAACAGGTCCTTAAAGTCTGGAAGAGAAAATGCCAAAACTTGGGAATTCCGTTGAATGAAACCACCTTGTATACTTTATGTTTCGCCGATGATCAGATAGTGGTGGCTCAGGATTATGACGACCTCGAATATATGACACGAAAACTAATAGAAGAGTACAATAAGTGGGGACTAGAGGTTAATATCAATAAGACAGAGTATATGTGTATGGGTGGAACGAAACAGGATCTAATCTTAAATACTGGGCAGCGAATTCAGTCCTGTGATGAGTATAAATACTTGGGTCTAAAAATTACAGCTGACGGAACACTAGACAAAGCTATAAAAGATAGAAACGTACAAGGAAGAAAAGCAATAACTTTATTAAATGAAATAATTTGGGACCAATGTATATCAAAACATAACAAAAAGCTTATATATAACACCATTGTAAAAAGTATTATTACATACGGCTCAGAAGTATGGCCAATCAAAGATAGAACAGAAAAAATGCTTTCCGCTACGGAGATGGACTATTGGAGAAGAGCAGCAGGGAAATAAAAAAAAAAGAGTTACCAATCAAAGAATAAGAGAAATTATGACAGTGGATGAACGTACTCTAGTGGATGATATAAGAACAAAACAACTGGTGTGGTACGGACATGTACAAAGAATGGATGATGGAAGACTACCTAAACAAATATTACAATGGAAACCAACTGGCCGAAGAAAACGAGGAAGACCACGGAGAAGCTGGAGAGAAGGAATAGATAGTGAAATAAGAATAAGAGGCCTAGATAATGAATTATGGGCAAACAGAAACAAGTGGAGATTGGGTATCGGAAGACGTAGAACGTTGTGAAACCGATAAATATATATATAGACACAAGAGATGTTTTCTTCATGTAAAATGTCGGTTTGACAGATTTTTGGATTTTTTGTGCTAAATTCAAGTTCAATTTTACCATACATACCTTTCACTTTTATTTGACCTTGACTGCGGTCAAGTCTAAAAATAGCTGCCTACCTACCTTCAAAATGAGAACACACGCCTAGCAACTCAAACTCCATTTTGAATCTACGTTTTTTTATTAAATTTTTATATTTTATTCATCAAATAAAATATATATTTTTTTAATAAGTTTAAATTATTTTTAAACTTATGTTTCTTCCCGATTTTGACTAATATCTTCTTTATTAAGAAATAATTAAAATACCTACCTGAAGGTTATTAATTTTCAATGAAAATTAACATAATTCAGCTGTGCAGATTTTCCTAATATTTGATATAACTTTTGAAAGGGTTATGGCCAAACTTTTTCAAATAGTGCTGTTGATATAAAATTTATTAATAAGAATAATAATTTTATAAATTATAAAATTAACTCATAGAGTCTATTGTATTTAAAGAATATTTTCTTATATTTTTCTTGGTATTATATTTATAAAAAGTTTGTTAAACTCAACTCATAAAACATTTTTTATCTAGATATTAATGCAAATTAATTTTGCTTAATCATGATGCAATTTTGAAATTATTTTTTTTTGAAATGTTAATTTAAACATTATATTCTTCTCATTTTGTAATAATGTTTAATTAATATTTGTTTAATTTTGTTACACTACTAAAAAGGGTTTAGTTTATAATATAAAGAATTGGAAGTTCATGTAACTTGAACGTTTTATTTTGTAACAACTTTCTCTGCCACCTAGCAACTGTCAAAAAAGGTATCACTTGATATTTGACACCTCTTTTGTTTCTGTATTTTTTGGATAACACCTACAATGAGTACCATGAGAGACATTTGCCAATAGACAACAAACCACAGCAAATCCAACCAAATCTAAAGTCCTGTTTCATTGGTCAATTGATATTCTAATCAGGCGAAGCATTGGTCATCTGAGCTGTGTAGTCGAGAGGAACAAATTTACTCCATAAGGTCCCTCATTGTTGAATGGAACTTACAACCAAAAAATAAAAGGTGATATCTTTCCATTATTTCACTAACCAAATTTTCTTTATTGGCAGAAAGAGTTTTTTTGTAAAAATGTGGTATTTTGGAAATTTGATTTAATTTTAAATTTTGAATTGATTGTAAATCAATGTACTGATTTGATTTTTTTTTGCAATACATTTGTAAAACATATTTAACTTGAAACGAGAGTCGAGGGAAGTATCCTTTAATAATAATTGATTTCAATTATTATTATTTATTTTTTAAATATCTTCCAAGCTTTTAAAAATTATTAAAGGAAATTTCATGGCGACTTCTCCTTTTTTTTGTGAAGACTGATCCCACCACCTTTAGACTATTAGACTTTTGAGAACAAAGGGTTAACCCCCACACCTGAGATTAAGATACCTTGAATAATTAAAATTAATTGATTGAATTTTTGAACTTTTAATAAGTAAATAAAATATAAAATAAAGAGGAATGAAAATAGATTTCTGAAATCTTAAACTACAAACCACATTTTATTTATTAATATTTTAATTAAATGAATATGACAATAAATGATAAATAAGGAATTCTGTTTTCATGATACTTATTTTTCTTTGAGTCTCAAGCCATAATTATTGCCCAACGTGTTTTTTCAAGAGCAACCAAATTTTATTTTTTTTATTTTTAAATATAAAAAGTGTTTTAATTAAGAATAATAATTTAATATTTTAAAAAACCAATTCAATGTCGTCCAACATTTCTAAATTCATCTCAATGACTTCCAACGTTAATTGGATTGTTTAAAAAAAAAATATTAATTTAATATTATTTAAAAACTAAATTACAATTATGAAAATAAAATCATTTTTCAATAAATTAAAATTTCAGCCTGTTAGCACGGTGTTCGGATCTTATTATATATATATATATATATATATATATATATATATATATATATATATATATATATATATATATATATACACACTTGAGTGCATAGAAATCGGCCCACTGTAAACTTTTCACTTTAACTATATTTTTTTAAGGAATTATTCGTCAGATCAATAAAAGAAATATGCTGTTTGAAAGACAATTTAATATGCTTTAACGTGAGTATAAATTTTTTAAGAAGGCTTATTGTTTATATGCGTAGCAAATGAAACGTGTTTATATGGTGATTGTAACGAAAGTAACAAATTTGTCAAATTGCGTTTGCAACTGAATTTTTCATATTATTCGTTTTTTAAAATCTCAATAGTGTTCAAGTGTGTAAGTTTAATCATGGAATAAATAATTTCTTCGATGGTTTAATGCATACTACACCACGAAAAGCCACCCTAGTTATTGCTTTATTCGAAAATGGACTTAGTCAGCGAGGTGTTGCCAGACAATTGAATATAGCCCGAGCAGCGGTTCGAAGAGTGTACGAGGTGTATGAGGAGACTGGAGACTTTCACAGGCGACCTGGAGCAGGCAGAAGGCGATTTACAACCGCTCGATATGACCGCTTTATTGTGTCAACAACATTAAGAAATCGTCACCTTAATGCCGTTCAAGTGCAACGACAGCTCCGTGAGGTGCGAAGAGTGACTATTAGTCAGTGGACAGTAAGACGAAGACTGCAGGAAAATAACCTGACCCCTAAAACACCTGCGATTGGTCCAAAACTTACTCCAGCTCATCGGCAAGCGCACCTGCGTTTTGCACGGGATCATTTGAATTGGACGGAACAATGGGTATCGGTTCTGTTCTCAGATGAGTCCAGAATATGCTTCCGTGATAGCGACCGAAGAAGGAAAGTGTACCGAGGACCAAGAGAGCGATTTGCAGATTGCTGCTTTGAAGAGCGGAGTGCTTATGGAGGTGGTTCCTGCATGATCTGGGGTGCGTTTCTATAGGAGCACGCAAGTTTATATCTATATATATATATATATATATATATATATATATATATATATATATATATTTGACTCAGGGAATCTACAGTTTAAGTATGTACTATTAGTTCTGAGACACCCTGTATATATAAATATATATATATATATATATATATATATATAGATATATATATATATATATATATATATATAGATATATATATATATATATATTTATATATACAGGGTGTCTCAGAACTAATAGTACATACTTAAACTGTAGATTCCCTGAGTCAAAATATTACGATTTAGCCATACTTACCTTAGTCCAAATTCGTACTAACCGAGATACAGGGTGTTAAACTTTATTTTTTCAATTCGATTTTCTTTAATAACTTTTTTACTAATTAATATTTTTGCAAGAAATAACCAGCGTGTAAGTTTTTTTGAAATTAGCAAGACGATTCCGTTGAAAATTTTGATGTACAATGTATAGGGTGTTCCTTGGACCACTACCATTGCATTAAAAATGCAGGTTTTTAAACAGAATATTATTTTAATTATTAAATAATTATTAATAACAAGCCTACTATAATAAACAATTTTAAGTTTGATTTACTATTTGTGAATTTTAAAATTTTAACTTAGTTGCTGCTTAAGAAATTTTATATTTTTTTAAATAAATAATAAAATATTAATAATTATTAAAAATAATTAAAATTTTCTTTAAAACAATAAAAAAATACTTGACTTAATAAAGTATACGTACTTACCATTAAAAAAAGCTAATACGAAGAGGTTTTTGTTCCTCATTAAAAACATAGCCCTACACAGTTGCAATAACGGATAATAACTTGTTTTAACACACTTATGATAATTCAAGCAGCACGCTGTATATTTTTTCAATTAACATTTTTTAAGAAAACGTAAAATTTTAGAATGCTATAAGTAATGATATGTATGAAGTAAGTAAGAGTTTAATCAAAAATCTTTTACGCATACAATAAAAGCTTCTAACTTAAGTATCTTGAAAACCGTTGCTCTAAGCGACATCTAAAAGCTATAACTTTTTGACTTAAAAAAATTAAAAAATAAATGTTTTTAATAGAATCTTTCGCGGAACAAAAACGTTAGACCTAATTTAATCTAACGGTACCGACTTAGAGAACACCCTGTATATTATTATTTTTTTTTAACAAAATTAGATTGTCCATGCCCAAAGGCCACTAACCCCAATTTTTTTATGCAAAATTAGTAATTAGTAGAAAGAATTGAAGAAAGTATCATACATAAATTAGGCATATCACTCACATACAATAAATTCTCAAAAACCGTAGCTCTGAGCGACTTTAAAACAGTATAACTTTTTTACATAAAAATAATGGAAAAACCATTATTTTACATAAAAACTGGTATACACCGAGGCACAAGAAAAATACACTGATTTTTACGCAATGGCAGTGGTCCAAAGAACACCCTGTACATTGTACATCAAATTTTTCAACGGAATCGTCTTGCCAATTTTAAAAAAAACTCACAGGCTGGTTAGTTTTTGCAAAAATATTAATTAGTAAAAAAGTTACTAAAGAAAATCAAATTGAAAAAATAAAGTTTAACACCCTGGATCTCGGTTAATACGAACTTTTGGACTAAGGTAAGTATGGCTAAATCGTAATATTTTAACCAAGGAATCTACAGTTTAACGATGTACCATTAGTTCTGGGACACCCTGTATAAGATCCGAACACCGGTCTATTCTATCCACCGTGTTGGATGGTTACGTATCGTATTCAACCTTACTTGCATTTTGCTGACCACATGGTCACAACCAAAAACGTTTCCTTGCATCTGTCATTGCTTGTTTGTGTACATGTTTTTTTAAGGTTAGTTGTTGTGTTAGCTTTTTTCTGTGATTTTTTCCATTTTTAATTGGTGTTCTGTGATTTTTCGTGTGAAGCTGGAAGACCGTCTCAGAAGACACGCGATGTCGAAAGAAACAACCTCCTCAGAGGAATCCTTTTTTACAAAATCACTACTAGAAAAAGATTTCCATCTGCGGACTAACAATCCAGAAGAAATTTTCAATAAGCTAGATGACCAGGCTGCGGAACTTTCATTAAGTTCACATATTAAAAGGGAAACATCTCCAAACTATGTCAATCAACCTGAATGCAGCCAGTGGGGTGAAAGAATAAGACATACATCTAGTTCAGACAAAATAAAAGTCAAAGAAGAGTTTTCAGAATTCGGTGCTGATAATCTGTAAGTAGAAACAAGAGAAAGAGTAAAATAGTTTTTGAAACAACAAATTTTGAAAACAGTGCAAGGGGTGATCAGCTGCCCACAGTAGGTGTACAAATTTTTCTACAGGATCCCACAGGACTATACAGAACTTCCACAGGACCCCACAGGACTATACAGGACTTCCACAGGATCTCCACACAACTATACAGGACTCTGAGGGTACTGGTGCCTAAGGGGTGCCCTAAGCATGATTAAGTACTAAGGCCGGCACAGGCAAATCGCCTCTCTAAAAAACATGAGAGTTTCTATGTGATGACCTTTGTTTTTTTTTTGGTAACAAATTTTTTTATGGGCACCTTTTCAGCCACAGGACTATACAGGACTTGTACAGGACATGTATAGGACTATACAGGACCAAAAATGTATTTAAGTCCTGTAGGACAGTGTACAAATTTGGTTCAGCTGATCACCCCTTGAAACAGTGGTTGATAGTTGGTTGACTGACCCATGGGCGAGGTCCACAAATCTAGCAAGTTTTGAAAAAAGAATTTTTTTTACAATGGTTTTTCTAAAATTTTTTAAATTAAAAACACACTCTTTACATCCATCACAGTTAAGTACCTGTTAGGGCCTGTAAATTATGTAACACTCTAGGGGGGAGGGGGGGTTTGGCCTTGCGTTATACTCAATGTTTTTTGATGTGTTTTTTCTTGAAAATGCATTAAGAGGGGGGGGGGGTAAAAAAATCTGAATTTTTGTGTTAAGGATGTGCCCTTATTTACTGGTAGTAAGCAGTACCTACTCCACTGCCAACATAACACAAAAACAATTATAATTTAAAGGACCTAAACAAAATAAAAATATTTGACATGCCTATACTGCCATCCTAAGTGTAACACCCATATTTGAAAAAAAACCAAAAATGCGACTGTTGGTTAAGATAAACTATAATACTATACTCACTCTACTGTTTATACTAATGTAACAAATCATACAACTATAAAAAGTATTTAAAAAGTTATTTCAAATTTTCTTTTTTCCATAAGCCACTATGTATTTTTAAACATTCATACGCGATTTACTCTGTTTCATTTAAAATTCAAATACTGGGGTCTTGCTTAGCAGGGCAGTATAGTTGTTACTTATTTTTTTTTTTTTTTTTGCATAAAATGAAGCAAAAAACTATATTTTTAAGCAAAAATATCAATCTAAAAATTTGTTCCTGGATATTACAGGTGCATGTAGCTACACCCCCTATAAAAGGTAATTCAAACAAAATTGATGTGGGAATTTTGTACTACAGTAAAACATGAATATAAACTGATACCTAAACTTAAGGCTGCTTTTATTTGCACTAAAAGATGTATTAGGATTTATGTGAATAATCAAAATGAATCAAAAGCAGTTTTAGCAAATTCATAACTTTTTCTGATAAGTAGAAAAAAAAGCAAATTGCAACTATTGAAACCCAGTCTCACATCCAGTTATTGAACCAAACCTAAATTCCAATTATTGACACCCAGTTGTTGACACTTTAATAGATGCAAATTAATTTCACTTCAGTCAGTGTTTCTTTTTCCCACACTCTGCTCAAAATGTACCGCTACTGAGACTGAAAGTTATGGACATGTAAAATGTGACATAAGTGCAAAAAAATTTTGTTGAAGAGGGAATTTTACTGTCTATAATAAAGTATATAAAGCTTAGTTTCTGAGATAAATAAATTTAAAATTAATTTAATTTCTCTAATCTGATCATGTCATACATGATTTTAAAGGAAATTTTATTGACTAAATAACAATAAAGGGTCAGTCCATATCAAATCGACTGGGCAATTGTTACGACCCTTTCCGATTTTGATAATTTTTGGCACACTTCCGCCTATAAAAAAACTCAGAAATCCAAAATATTAGAAATTTTGGACCAGTAGTTTTTATTTTATGGATTTTCAAAAATCACAAAATTGACAATTTTGGTCTTTACAAGGCCTAACAAAAAACGTAATATTTTAAAAACGATTATAGCTACCGAGAAGTGTTTTGTCTTGTTTTAAAGGTATGTTAAAGACCTTTAGATTTTTTTTTTAATTTAACGGTCATGCCATTTACAATATTTCAAAATATAATACACAACAATAAAAATTAAGAATACTCACTCAATATTAATAATAAAAGTACAAAATTTGTTTTTGTTATTTTGCATTAAAAATTACAATAAAAAACTAGTTTAATGGATATCAGCTGAATATACCTAGTTAATAAATAAAATAGTTATACTAAGTTAAAATTCCTACTTTCTAAACTAAAATTGTCACTTTCCAAAACTTAACACACATAGTTAAAATAAATTTAATGGAATATCACAGTCCAGTCAGACAGGTATTTAAAATTGAATTTCAGTTCACAAAGCATATCAATGTTAGACACACAAATTTGATTTCTTATTGGGCCAATAAGTATATATTTTTTTCCTAGGTGTTTTCTCAAGATATTCGCCAAGTTTCAGGATGGGGCAAGATGGGTTCTAAATCTACAAAAAAAAAACAATTTACAACAACCTTTATTAATTTTGGTTCATATTTGTACTTACAATAAGAGCAATATTTTACAAACTATGACAGCTTTCACATCAAGCAATAGCTTGTTTCAAAGGTTTTTTAAAGACCTATTGAATGATGTATCATAAAGACAATTTTTTTTAATTAAAAAAAAAGAAAAATGAAAAAAAAAATTAATTAGTATGTGGAAAATAACACTTTGTTTCTGGTTCGAATTCTCATATTGTTTCTTTACACATTTCTGCAAATAAACTTGTCTATTCCTGCAATCCCATTTGCTCCTCCCCTTTTACTTCTGATTGGTTTTTCCACTACCCAAGCTTTTTTCAGGAAATTTCTTGTTCAAACGGGAAATTTCAAAGATCTGTAAAGATGAAAAAAATTGCACACAGTGATTCCCATATCAGAATCCAAAATTATAACAAAACCTTTTTCTTTAAGCCATGTAGAACACATTCAGGAACTTGTTTCAGCTACTTCATTATGACAATTTCTGGTGGTTGGGCTGTATAATTGGCAAAAACATAGAAAGTGGAGAATTTGAAGTTAGTTTTTTACACCCTGATGGTCCAGCTGCATTATTTTTTTTATCCAAGACCTACTAATTTTTTAATTCTAATACAGCCAGTGGACGAACATATAATATCTCAAAAGAAGAAATGCAAGATTCTTCAAATATCTTACAGAAAAGACTAAATAAAAAATTACATTAATTACAGATAAAAGTATATATTAAAACTGTTTGGTTTTCACTTAAAAAAAAAAAGTCATATGTCTGTTTTTTTTGTATTTGAATTTGAGGGCTTGTATTTTTTGATATTTTTTTATTATTTATAGTTGTATAAAGTTGATAAAATCTGGAAAATACATTTTGTATTTTACATTGGCCTTGCCCTTTAAATATGTTTGTATAGATCAAATATAAGAAAGCAATACCTAATATAATATTATGGTTTTTATGGACAAATATTTGACCTTGAATTCATAACTACAAAAATAAATAAAAAAAATATTTTGAATTTTTTTTAAGTAAGAAAAAATTCAATTTGAAAATCATATATATCAGTAGCACATCATTAGATAAGTCTTCAAAATACCTTTAAAACGAGCTATCGCTCAATGTAATAGCTATGATAGTTTTCAAAATATTTCTCGTTTTGTATGAACCAAAAATGATAACTAGGTACTTTTGTTTTTTTTTTTTGATATAACCCATAGTTGCCCCATCCTGAAACATGGCGAATATCTTGTGAAAACATCAAATAAAAAAATATTTTTTTTTAAAGTAAATCAAATATTTATATTAGGGTTTTCAAAATATTTAGCTTTTTGTAGGGACTTGTAAAGACCAAAATTTACAATTTTGTGATTTTCAAAAATCGATAAAACAAAAACTACTGATCAAAAAACTTCTAAGAATTTGGATTTTCGAGTTTTTTTGTAGGTAGAATAAGTGTGTCAAAAATTATCAAAATCTGAGAGGGTTAAAACAGAAATCGCCCTTTTTGTGGTTGATTTGATATGGATTTAACCTAAAGTATTATACATTTTTTCCTTTGAATGTACACCTGTGTCAATTGGGGCTTTACAGCGGCAATTTAAAATTTAGGTGCCATGTTGTGTTAAAGTGGGGGTCTAAATTTCGAGGTGGCAATCGGGATATTCGGATTCAGCAGGGTCAAAATAGGGGTTCATATATGAACCATTTGCCAAAAAGTAATATAAAATGCTTCTAAAGAGTGGATTTTCCGAAATCTTGCCTTAACTATATTCGTTTTGAGTTATTATATCTTGAGTGTTCTGTAAGAGATTTATTAAGTTTTTTGTTTTGTTATTTTGCAACATTTTCTGGCGGTTTAGGAGAATTCCCACAATTTTTGTATTACACTTTTTTTGATATTTTATTATAAGCTTAGTCCTTGGTTAAAATGTGCAGAAACACCCTGTACAATCCCTTAATAACGTTTTTTTAAATATTTTATCTTATTTTTTCAGGCAGCCAGATGGTAATTTACTTGACTCATCAACAATCAGTGTAAAATCAGAAGTTGAGGAGTTTGAACTGAAGACTGAAGAAATCAAACAGGAAGAACTCATAATAGATGACAGCTCATCTGAGTAAGTAAATTTAAGAAGTAATTTAAGACAAAGGATAAATCAAGGGCATCTTACTGGCCAACATTTGTATGGTGTCCCAAATTCGGTTTTTTTGAGGGGTTTTAGGTTTCTGGGGTAGATAGCAAAAAAGTGACCCCCCACTAGGCTCAATTTTCAAAAAAATGTTAAGGGCAACAACCTAATTTTGATATAGCAAACCATTTTTAAGATGAGCATGAAGTTAGCGAAGCACCCATCGCAAATGGAATCGACACTCGGTGGTTAATTTGTTGTTAATTAGTTGTGATTCGGTTCGATTATAAATTAATTTTGTCCCTTTTCTGACCGGTTTTTTGGGTGCTTCGCTAACTTCATATGAAGTTAGTGAAGCACCCCATATATGGCTCGCTAATTAGTCGTTAATTAGTTGTGGAAAAACTAATTTGATCGCGTGTATTTTTGAGTGTTTTTTTGGGTGCTTCACCAACTTCTTATGAAGTGGTGAAAATGGCTTTCGATATCGCCTATCGAAATCTAAGATAGTGTATAGTTTGCCTCTTATTAGGCGTTAATTAGTTGTTTGTAAATTAATTTTGTCGCTTTTCTCTTTGTGTCTTTTTTTGAATGCTTCGCTAGCTTCATATGAATGTAGCGAAGCATCCTCGTCAAAAATGGCTTGAGACATTACCTATTGAAATCAAACACAGTGGATATTTTGCCGCTAATTAGTCGTTAAATAGTTGTGGATAAATTGATTTTGTCGCTTTTATTTATGTGTATTTTTTTGGGTGCTGTGCTAACTTCATATATTCATCAAAAATGGCTTTAGGCAACACCTATCGAAATGGAGTAGGGTGACTAATATGCCGTTAATTAGACGTTAATTTGATTAATTTTTCCACAACTAATTAACGGCAAATTATCCACCTAGTGGCGATTCGATTTGCGATGGGTGCCTTGCTAACTTCATGCTCATGTTTTTAAGCTACAGGGCGATTTTTGAAAATTCGTTTTCTTGTAAATTACTTTTTATAAAAAATATAAAGATTCTTACTGGCAAATCGAATATTTTCTGTCGCTTTTAGTTTTTGAGATATTACATAAAATTGTTATTTCTTTATTTCTATGTACTTTGTTATATTGTGTATTTTTATTTTATATTTTAATTTCTTTACTGGCTTCTAAATATTTTAAAATCTTATTAATAAATGAATTAAACATAAATAGGTAACTAATGAGAATGGGGTTATCCTGTACGAAAAATACTCTGCCAATATATGGGCACCTAAGCTCACACTAGGTACTATAGTTATAGTGTACATGTGAGCTAATATAACTACAAACTGAAATATATTTATTCAACTCCAGACTCAATTATCTTTCCTGTGATACCACACTAGCCATGTTTTGACTTAAACTCTAATTTTTTAAATCTACTCACACCCTTTTTTTAAAAACTAAATTGTATTTTGTTTAACTCCAGACTCAATTACCTTTCGTTTGATATCAGACACGCCATATTTTCACTTAAACTCTAATTTTTGAAATCTACCCCCACCCTTTTTTTTACATAAACTAAAATGTATTTTGTTTAACTCCAGACTCAATTACCTTTCGTTTGATATCACACACGCCATATTTTCACGGAAACTCCAATTTTTGAAATCTACCCCCACCCTTTTATTTGGCTTGCGTTCGGTTGATTTTGTTCATTTTTAAATGGGACCATCCCGACCCAAGACCCAGCCTAGGTACCAAATTTCATTCAAATCGGGCAAGCGGTTTTTGATTTATGCGGGTTGGTCGTTACAGACAGACAGACAGACGGCGCGACAAAAAAGTTTCAAAATCTTCTGAAACGCAAAGATATATAAAAAATTTTAAAATCGGAGCAACTTTTTTTCTCGAAAAAATTAGCTAATATCAACTTTTAGCAATATCCTGAAAACCACAAGTTACAGATAAAATTCAATTTGACAGTTGGATTTAAAAAAAAAATGTTGCAAAAATCTAAGAGATAGATTTTATGGGTTTTTCAAGTCTTATTTTGCAATAAAAATATATAAGGTATTTTTCATTAAAAATATGCAAATATCTCAAAATCAAAAAAAAAGTGTGGATATTGTCAGTATATCGACGATATTTAGTGTAATACGTTATTTTAAACAACATTTTACACTGATTTCAAAAAACTAATAAAAATAGGGTCATTCCAAAAATATCAACTTTAAGGTATAATTAATTCTGGTTCAAAAAATCGAAAAGTGAAGCTATCATAGCTTGCTTTGGAAATAATGGCAAATTTAAATTCGCAGACGCAAATTTACAGGTGCGCATTCGTGTGTTTTGGCACGTAGATATACTGCTGCAGTGTGAGTGGACGCCATATTTGTCGTTTATTAACATTTTGCGGTGTTTTGCGTTTGTCGTGTAAAATTGTGTTTTTCTGTGACATTTTTGGCCGGTACTGTATAAAAGAGTCGAAGAAAGAGTGTATCGGATTTGCATTGTCTTTATTTTGTGTTTTGTGCTTTTGTGTTTACATAATCTAAGCTGCTGAATTTAAGAATATGTATAAATTAAACGCGATGTCTAAACGAAAAGCTTTTACAGTTGAGGAGAAAGCTCATAATTTTGTATACAAATGTAAATTAGGTATGTACCTACATACATGCATAATACATATGTGCATAACACCCCAAGTAACATTATTACCACTCAAGATTTTATTAGTTTGGTTCCGAGGTTATTTAGAGGGTGCTGTTATGGCTTTTAGGATCAATTTGGCTACATAAAGGTAATTTATATTGCCAATTACCTAAAGAGGTGTTATACAACCAAAAAGTGATTTATAAAGATGGTCATTTACCTAAAGTTTTTAAAAAGAAATAAATATAAACTTTGGTCATTTAGTTTTTTTCATTACTTTAGGTCGTAACAAAAGTGTTTTATAATAGGGCTAGAAGGTTACCTTATATACTTTTGTTTTTATAGTTACCAGTAGTTTAATAGTAAATATGATTATATAGGCAGCCATATAGAACCTAGTTTCCTTAAGGTTTTTAAGAGTGGTAAATATAAACTTTAGACTTTTGGTTTTTGCCATTACTTTTAGGCATTTTAAAAAGGTTTTATAGGAAGGCTTAAAGGTAAACTTAATTCTTTTGTATTTATAGTTACCCATAGCTGCATATTAAATATTATTTAAATAGGCGGCCATATAAAACTTTGTTTCCTTAAGGGTTCTAACAGAAGTAAATAAATACTTTCGTGTTTTAGTTTATTTAGGTACTTCTGGTAAAAATAATAGATATACCTAGGTACAGATTGGTACCTACCTATTGCAAGATTGATTATTTAATGCACAATAATTAATTATTGTTGACCTTTCGTCCTCCTGGGTAGGGTACAGATAAGGCCGGTTTAAACGGCCAATATAAAAGGTTTCCCTCCAACCTGCAGGCACAATGGATATCACTGCACTGACCCTCTTGATTGTGTGCAAATTGCACGATAAAAAACATTTAAAAGTGTTGAATTAGACGCTTTTAACGGAAACTTTAAAAAACAAATACCAAAAATTAAGTGAGGTTATGTTGACTATGTTTACCTTCTCTTTTTTATTGGTTTCATAAGGGCACTCAAAAATCTTTGTTGCGATAGAGTAACAAATAAAACCAAGTGACAACTATAAAACGATAATGGCGTATATAAAATTATTTCAAAAATATTGGAAACAGAAAATATTTATCTAGTCGTTTTAGCAGTGTATTTTTAACAATAATTTTACTTTAATTTTGATTTATGTAAACCAAACAGACTTTTTTAATGGTGAATGGTAAATTATTATTTTTTTATTTTAAATATTTGTTATTTTGTTATCCAAAAACCATTAAAAAGCATTTTTGAGAGGGCGCGCTTGTTTTGAGAGCTTTTCAGATACGATTTTATCAAAAAAACAAGTCTGGCAGGCAATTTGATGATCAACAAAACGACAAACTTCTCATATATAGGTATATTTTTATGTGATAAAATAATTTTGGGACTCTGACATTTTTGGCAATTTTGTGACCCAAATTATTTTATATAGCCATTGTGAATCTAAAATATCGCTAAAGCTTTTATAGGGAAAATTCTTTACTCTAAAGGTATTATGGTATTCAACAGAATCGCCAGATACCGAATGAACCAAATCTAGTTTTATAATAGGATAGAGGACGTTTCTTTTAGAACCTGGCATAATAGCTTTAGGCTCTAAAAGGTTCTATACTGGTGGAACCGCTAGAGGGCGAAGCTAGAGTTTATTTCTTATTGTTTTATAGTGAGTTTAATACATAGGTTGCCACCACCAATTGGGGAGTCCCATTTAGGAGGTCTAAGGGGTATATAAGGGTAATGGGAACGTGCTAGCGACCAATCATTGAAACTAATGGTTTTAAGGAAAAGCGCTGGCAACCTTTTAGCTTCTGCTATAAATAAAGAAATGTTACTTGGGACATAACATTATATGTACATATACGCAGTTACATACAGTGTCCCCCATAATGTTCGCAACATATGGGAAAATTTTTTATTTGTAAGTTATGGAAAAAAAAATTATATACGATCATTCCTGCTTGTTGAATTACCTAGAAAGACATTTTGACATTAGTCACGTGATCACTGTCACGACGGCAAATTCAAAAAATTAGTCATGAAAACCCAAAAAGTGAGGTTAGATGGCAAAATATCGAAAAAAGTTATTTGAAAAAAGTGATTAGAATGTCATTTTAGGGTCCTCTATGAAATTTGGAGCAATAATAATATAAAATAAGAAATACCCTATTTTTGGCCCCAGCCTTGTTATAAATTAATTTTATACAGATTTTATTATTGAAATAGTTCAAGTAACGCAATATTTAATAGGCAAAGGTAAAATGATTCCAAATTCGTTATTAGTCATTCATAAAAAATTAAATAAAAATATCCGATTGGCATATGTACGTTTCTTGTCGCAATGGCCTTTTGTTTTGACAGTTTGGAAGGTTTCCGTGAATTTAGTATTAATACCACAATGGAAAAGAACAACGTCATTGATATTATTTATTTAATATTTTATTAAAGTTTATTATTAAATAATTAATGATGGGGTTCTTTCTATTGTGGTATTAATATTAAATTCACGGAAACCTTACAAACTGTCAAAAAAAAGGCGATTGCGACAAGAAAGGTACATGTGCTAATCGGATATTTTTATTTAATTTTTTATGAACGACTTCAATAAAGAATATGGAATCATTTTACCTTTGTCCATTAAATATTGCGTTACTTAAACTATCTCAATAATAAAATCTGTTGAAAATTAATTCATAATAAGGCTAGGGCCAAAAATAGGGTATTTCTTATTTTTTATTATTATTGCTCGAAATTTCACAGAGGACCCTAGAATGACATTCTAAACACTTTTTTCAAATAACTAATTTCAATATTTTGCCATCTAACCTCACTTTTTGGGTTTTCATGACTAATTTTTTGAATTTACCGTCATGACAGTGATCACGTGACTAATGTCAAAATGTGTTTCTAGGTTATTCAACAAGCAGGATTGATCATATATAATTTTTTGTTCGATAACTTACAAATAAAAAATTTTCCCATATGTTGCGAACATTATGGGGGACACTGTATATGTATGCTCATCTGAAAGTATTCTATGTTTTTAACTTTTTTTAAAATAAGATTTTCTGATTAAGAACTAAAGTGCTGATTTGGCAGGAATGCACGTGTTGTTTATTCCATGGGAGACGCAAGTCAGCAGAATGGGCTTCTTATCTTGGAAGGTTCTCGGGTTTCTTCTAAGTGTAGGCAGGATATTTTCATATAACATATATAATCACTTTTTCGTAATAAAAATATATAACCCAGTTTGTTACCTTTTTTCTTAATATCAACGCTCGGTTATAACGACCGAAATTAAGCGCTCCGTTCAATGTCGTTATAGCCGATATTCACTATACAGTTTAAGCAAATATTATACTGACTATGCAACATTTTTGAAAAATCCTTGCTTGAGATTGAAAATCAGGGGAAAATCAGTCCCAAACTGGACTGTAAAATACCTAGATCAATCTGACTACCCAAACTGGTTTTGATGTTAAATATAAACACAGTATTTCTAAGTTGCGTCCAAAATTGTATCCAAATCTCTATTGTAGTAATATGAAGTAAAAAAAGACGAAATGAAGAGGTCTTGACTTACCAAAAAAGGAGCTACAAGGGTAATCCAATTTGGCGACGTCTTGTGGTAGATCTTCACTTCAACTCCGGAGGTTTTCACAGGGAAAAGAGTTAGTAATGTAGTTTGTAATCACGCCCGCTCGCGAGCTTGTAAAAAATTGCCTCTAAAGGGCGTAAATATTTGTACGAGTATCACAGGAACGCATTAACTGTTCGCTTTCGCAGATTTGTGAATACTGATTTTTAGAGGTCGACGGCATTTCACCTTGATCCATTTCGTATATAGGTAAAAAGGATGTTTAATACACAGGCGGGTCAAGTGGGAAAATATTTCATTTGAAGGAACGGAACAAAGGGTGTCAAGACCATCGCGTAAATTGAAATTTGTATTGCAAGTATTTTTTCATTATGCACACGTAATAGTAAGTTGTAATTTGTATATAAATAATTGTAAATACTTATATCTTAGTACTAATTTTAATTTAGAAGGGTTTGATCCCTGTAAATAGTATTAAAGTTAATTAAAAATAAAAACAAAAAAACTCTTAAAGGCGCAGCAGCGCAGTAAAATTCCCAAAAATTGTAAAAACAAAAATAAATAAAATTGTAACTCAAAAATAAAACTAATTTGAGTGAGAACGAAACACTCCCACCCCTGAAAATGCCAGGCATTTTCGGAATCAATTCTCCATAGGGAGAGGACATAGCTTTACTAGTGGTCGTTTTAACATACCTTTGGTGGTCTTAACCACGGCTACGCGCGCGATACCATCAGTACCTAAAATGAGCTCCGTGATTCGCCCCAGAACCCACTCCAATGGTGGAGTATTTTCGTTTTTTATAAGTACCATTGTACCTTCCCTCGCAACGAGCCCGTCTGGAGTATTCCATTTGTGACGTTGCGTAAGAGTATGTAAATATTCGTCTTTAAAACGACGCCAAAAATCGTAATGTAATTTTGTAAGCAATTGCCAACGAGACAATCGATTTAATTTAATTGCATCCAAATCAGGGTCTGGAAGACAAGTAAGAGGTTCCATATTAAGAAAGTGTCCTGGGGTTAAGGCTGTAAGGTCATTCGCGTCAGATGATATGGGAGTAAGAGGGCGGCTATTGAGGACAGCCTCTACCTGTGTGAGGACTGTGTATAGCTCCTCGTAAGTAAGGACTTGTTGTCCGATAACACGAATTAAATGGGTTTTCATAGATTTAATATTGCTTTCCCATAGGCCACCCATGTGGCTAGCAGTTGGCGGATTAAAGTGCCATTTTATGGCCTCCTTTTCCGCAACGTAAGAAAAGATTTCTGTAAGGTATTTAGCAGAAGCTAAGAAGTTGCCTCCATTATCCGAGTACACTTCAGTACATCTACTTCTTCTGGCTATAAAACGGCGAAAACCCGCTAGGAAACCATCACAAGTGAGATCGGAAATCAGCTCTATGTGTGTACAACGTGTAACACAGCAAACAAATAGAGCTATGTAAGATTTTAATTGTTTGCTAGTACGCAACTGACTTGCGCGGATCATGATTGGTCCAGCCATGTCAACACCCACGTGTTTAAAAACACCAAGTTGGGAAACTCTAAATCTCGGTAAGTTACCCATGTAGGGTTGATAAGGCTTCGGATCCACCCTCCAGCAAACCTTGCAATTAGAAACCACTTTTCGTATGATTTTCTTAGCAGAAAGTACCCAGTAATTTTGAACTAGTAAAAAATGTGTGGTTTGTATACCTGAATGAAGATGAATTTTATGTATATCCCCAATAAGTAAAGTAGTAAACAAAGCCTTGCTTGGCAATAAAATCGGAAATTTTTGGTTGTAATTTAAGGACGTAGAATGCGTCAAACGTCCGCCAACGCGTAAGAAACCTTGTGTATCCAAAAAGGGACTTAATTTTCGAAAAGATTTTGGCAAAATTAAATTATTTTCCAACATGGAGATTTCTTTTTGAAAATAACTTTGTTGGGCGTGTTTGACTAAAAACATTTCAGCATTTCTTAGCTCAAAAAATGTAAGGTTTTGATAAAGAAAAACAGGTTCCTTTTTAGTTTTAAAAATTAAATTTTGATAAAAACGTAAAACGTATGCCAAAATTCGTATTAATTTTGATAACGTAGAATATTTTGTATAGAATTGATCAAAGAAGGTTAAATCAACTGTTACCTTTAAAGTAATTTTTCGTTCTTCGTCACGAACTAGGAGTTCTGACTCAGAGGAAATAGTATCATTGGAAAGAAAATTCCAAGTTTTAGGATTTTGTAAAAGAAAGTCAGGGCCGTTCCACCAAAGTGAAAAATTGGTAATTTCGCTAGGAAAGAGACCACGTGACCCTGGATCGGATGCATTTAAATGAGTAGGAACATATGCCCAGTTTTTTGCAGGGACTCTTTCGTGAATGTATGCAACGCGGTTCCCTACAAAGGGTTTCCAGGAATACGAAGGTCTTTTTAACCATGCAAGGGCGACTGTACTGTCTGAAAATGCATAAATTTGATCAATTTTTAATCTATTTTCGTAACTTTGCACAACAAAACTGAGGAGTTTTGCTAGTAATACTGCACCGGAAAGTTCGATTCTACAAATACTTAAAACTTTGATGGGAGCCACTTTGCTTTTGGCTGTAATAAAATAAGTTTTTACCGTATTGTTTTTGTAAGTAATTCGTAAATAACAAACCGCACAGTAGCCTTTTTCGGACCCGTCACAGAAACCGATCAGCTGACAGCTTGTCATATTAGCTAAGTCAATATGGCGCGGGATCGAAACTTTAGATAAAGTATTGAATTCCGCTTTGTACCTTTCCCATTTTGTAATTATTTCTGAATTAGGGGTATCGTCCCATTGTAAGTTAGCTTTCCAACAGTACTGTATAAGTAACTTTGCAAAAAAAGTGATTGGAGTTAGAAAGCCGATGGGATCAAAAGTACGCGCCAGATTGCTTAAAATTGATCTTTTAGTGCAAATTTGATCTGTATAATTTAAGGAGTAAAAAAAGTAATCTTTTACTGGGTGCCATTTAAGGCCAAGTATTTTTAAAATCGTATTATTTTCAAAATCAAGAGAAAAATCCTTGAGTTGGATATGATCTTCCGGGAGATCTGTAAGTAATCTCGGGTCGTTAGCAGCCCATTTACGCAATTCGAAGCCACCTCTGTGCATTAACTCAATCAGCTGATTTCTCATCGAGATGGCGTCTTCGAGGGTGTCAGCCCCAAAGAGCCCATCATCAATATAAAAATCATTTTTTACAATAGCTGACGCGAGCGGCAAATCTGAGTAATCTTCAGCTAGCTGTAACATAGTACGAATTGCTAAATAGGGACTACTGGCAACACCGAAAGTTAGAGTAAGAAGTTCGTAATCGATAACAGGTTGAGACGGCGAAAATCTGTAAAGAATACGCTGATATCTCGTCTGATCAGCGGTGACGTAAACGTTACGAAACATTTGTTTGACGTCACATGTGTATGTAAACTTGTAAAAACGAAAATTTAGCAGCAGGGCTACCAAATCTTTTTGTAATTTTGGACCCGCGTGTAGGGCCGAGTTTAGTGAGGGTTTACCAAAAACGCAACTCGAGGCATCGAACACAATTCGAACGGGGGTTGTTGTAGAATCATTTTTTATTACCGCATGATGCGCTATGTAAAAATAATTATTTATTTGTAAATAAGTAGGAGGGGGCACCGGTCTCATATGGCCGAGTTCTAAATATTCTTTTAGCACGTCCGAATATGTAGTATGTAATTTTTCATCTCGTAAAAGTCGATTTTCTAAAGAATAAAATCTACGTAACGCAAGATCTCGGGTGTTTCCAGAGTCTGGGGCTGTCATTTTAAAGGGTAACGCAACTATGTATTTTCCTGACGGGTGTCTAGAGGTAGTTTTTAGGAACAAATTTTCACAAAACTCTTGATCCGGAGTTTTAAAAATTACCTCTGGTACTTCCTCTGTTTGCCAAAATAACTTGAGAGTATTTTCGATACTAGAATCGCTCATTTTAGTAAAAAAAGTATTTATATTTTGGTGCCTCGAATTTGGTAAATTAATTTTTCCCATTACCACCCATCCAAAAGTAGTGTTTAGACAAACGGGCTGATCCGGACCGTTAGAAATTCGGCCGTTTTCAAGGATCAATGGGAAAAAATCAGCTCCAAAAATAGCATCGATTTTTTCACTTTCAAAACAGTATTTGTCTGCAAGTTTTAAATTGGCAATGTAAGGATAATCTTTTAATGAAAAGGTAGAAAAAGGCATATTATCGCAAATTTTTTCAAGGATGATGACCTCTAAATTATATTTTCTAACGTCATCTAAAGTAGAAATTGTACAACGGACTCCCGCTTTAGAAGAAGTACACATACCATCTAGACCCTGCAACGTCAGTGAAGTACTGAAACGGGGTAAATTTAATTTTTTAGCAAAATCTTTTGTAATAAATGACGCCTGCGCCCCAGAGTCTAGGACTCCGCGACCCTCTTGCCAAAGACCAAATTGATCCTGTACTTTAAATCTAATGGTGCTCAGTAAAACCGCGTGATCATGTAACGCCATGTTAACATTGACTGTCCGATTCTCAACTACTCCAGTCGAATTAGACGACGAATGCGAAGAATTTTCCGAACTCGGGTTCGGATTGTAGGTAATAGCAGGGACACTCTCCGCAGGAGTACGTTCAAAATGCAAGTGAGTGTGGTGGGGGAAACCACATTTAAAACAACGTTTTTTAGAAGTACATTGGGTTTGAATGTGAAAATTGGCCAAACAATTGGTACACGCGTTATGACTTTTCACAATCTGCGATCTTTCGTAAGGGCTTTTGGCCAAAAATTTAGGACACCGGTAGATCACGTGACTTTCTGAGCAGTAATAACAAGTATTTGTAGAACTCTTAAAGGTATTTGTATTGTGGGAAGTAGCAGTCTCCATTGTATGATTTGTATTTGTAAAAAAAGCAGATTTTTTATTCTGCTGAGGCGCAGCATGCGAACCTCTTGTATTGTAATTTTTATTCGTAAAAGAAATCTTAGATTTTTCTGTATTGCAAATTTTTGCACTTAGAGAAACGGTCTCTAAGGCTGTACATTGTTTAAGAATAAAATCTTTAACGGAATCGTAAGTAGGCATGTCTGTCGAGGCATGCTGATGCTCAAAAACTTTCCTCGTATGAGGATCTAATCTGTCTAAGAGCATATTTGTAGTAATAAATTCCCATTTTTCGACCTCGTATTCCATGGTAATTAATGCTTGTAAATTTTCTTGGAAAGTATCCATTAATAAACGTAAAGTTTGTACATTTTCGTATGTCATAGGCGGAAAATTTTCCAATTTTTTCCAATACGAAACAGCACGCAATCGTCTATTATCGTACCTTTCAAGCAAAGCTCGATACGCGATGACGTAATTATCATTTTGCAAGGGCAAATGAGATACCAAAGCGTATGGTGTGCCGGAAAGAACTGAAAGTAAAGTTGAAAACTTTTCAACGGGGCTCATAGATTTGTTAGTATGAACTAAGGCATTGAAAACCTCTATGAAAGTAGTAAACTTTTGATGGTCACCCGAAAAGGTAAGCAAATCCATCCTTGGCTTATAATGATGCTCGTGTTCGTGGCAATGCACTACCGTAGTATCATTTAAAACGGTTTGATTCGCTTGAGTGTTAGAGTTTTGGCTCTGTTCGGGTTCCTCAATTAACGTGTAAAATATTGATTCAATCTCTAAGAGCCTGTTTGAAAAATCGTACGCAACGGCATTTTGTATTTTAAGTTCCTCTTTTTCGGAAGCAATAAGCGCGATCAAAGTATTCTGATGACCGTCAAAACTCTTACGCAACTTCTCAAGACTCCGAAAAGCAACTCTGAAACGATTCAGATACACTGCATTTGATTCTGCCTTTTTGGCGGCATCCTCGATCAATTTTAACTGGTCTAAAACGGCGCCTCGCAATGCTAAGGCACGCTCTCTTTTTTGTTCGCTTGTAATTGTAGGCATTTTAATAAAATTAAAAAACAATTGTATATTTACAAAGAATTATAGTAAATAATTGTAAATAATAAATTTATTTTATAGCGATTGTAAAAAGTATGAAAAACGAGCGTTCGACCGACAGGCGACAAAAAATTAAAACTGATAAGGAATCGCGCTCGAAACAAATTTAAAGAAGGCAAAAAGACCGCAAAAAACGTAAATTTGAATGCGAATACGGGGCCCCTAATGGGTGCAAATTTTTAAAAACTTGGGTTTTTAAATTGTAAGAGGGCGGTTTTTAAAACCTACCACTAGTAAAGCATTAGTAATCATGTATCGTAATAACCTAAACTAATAATCGTAATTGTAACGTAAGTTTGTGCGTAATGAAAAAAAATCGCAAAAAAATAAAAAATAAAGATTTGCGAAAATTAAGGGCAACTCAGAAAGGGTTGGAAAACCAGACTGATCCGGTTCGAAGGACCATGAAAAATCCTTGCTTGAGATTGAAAATCAGGGGAAAATCAGTCCCAAACTGGACTGTAAAATACCTAGATCAATCTGACTACCCAAACTGGTTTTGATGTTAAATATAAACACAGTATTTCTAAGTTGCGTCCAAAATTGTATCCAAATCTCTATTGTAGTAATATGAAGTAAAAAAAGACGAAATGAAGAGGTCTTGACTTACCAAAAAAGGAGCTACAAGGGTAATCCAATTTGGCGACGTCTTGTGGTAGATCTTCACTTCAACTCCGGAGGTTTTCACAGGGAAAAGAGTTAGTAATGTAGTTTGTAATCACGCCCGCTCGCGAGCTTGTAAAAAATTGCCTCTAAAGGGCGTAAATATTTGTACGAGTATCACAGGAACGCATTAACTGTTCGCTTTCGCAGATTTGTGAATACTGATTTTTAGAGGTCGACGGCATTTCACCTTGATCCATTTCGTATATAGGTAAAAAGGATGTTTAATACACAGGCGGGTCAAGTGGGAAAATATTTCATTTGAAGGAACGGAACAAAGGGTGTCAAGACCATCGCGTAAATTGAAATTTGTATTGCAAGTATTTTTTCATTATGCACACGTAATAGTAAGTTGTAATTTGTATATAAATAATTGTAAATACTTATATCTTAGTACTAATTTTAATTTAGAAGGGTTTGATCCCTGTAAATAGTATTAAAGTTAATTAAAAATAAAAACAAAAAAACTCTTAAAGGCGCAGCAGCGCAGTAAAATTCCCAAAAATTGTAAAAACAAAAATAAATAAAATTGTAACTCAAAAATAAAACTAATTTGAGTGAGAACGAAACAATTTTTGGATAGTGTTTTGCTTTTTATCGATCCCTCACCTTTTATTCCTGATTGTCACTTTTCGTCGCCTATTTTGGATTTTTTTCCTGTTTAAATTTCAGGGATAAAAGTAACACTTTCCTAAAATGAGAGATAAAAATTGCAAGTACTTAATAGTATATTATATAACAAGGGATAAAAGTGGCACATTTTATCCCGAGGCCAAATATATTTATCCCAATCGGTGGGGGGGCTAGAATTTGTAAAGGGATAACTTTTTGCACTAGTTATATACGCTATTTTTCGCACTTTGACCTTTTTTCCGGGTTTTTTTTATAAATTTGTAAGCAATTATTATTCTGACTATGCGACACCAGGTATATACTAAAAGTATAACGACTACCACATGACTCATAAGCACCTCTGGAATCAATTACCATGTAAACATTCAAATTGTTTTTACTTTTTATCCCGGTTATGTCAAATTTCATCGCGCTCCTTGATCCGTCACTTTCATCCCCAAAATGCAGGATAAAAAGTGCACATTTGTAACGGTATATTTTAGACTTTGCTATAACCTAGATTTTACAATGATTTGTTTCCCAGTATACGAGATTTTCCTACAAAACAAACCAACATCGTTAATTAGTGAGGTTATTAGAGAAGCCCTAATAAGTTTTTCTTCTACACTTTACTGTGAAATCTAGAACCCACTAACCTTCAAGAAAACGCACTCTACATCACAACTTTCATTTTTTAGCACTAGGTAATATAGGCTGTCTGCTTCTGAGCCCGTAATAATGTGGAAAACTGTGGAATATTGTTTACATATCTGCTATAGTATTTTGTTGATAAGCTTAGGGTGACTTTGCTTCTTAAAGTATGGACTCCTAAAATATTTATAAATATATGTTGTTCCTTTTGTCATCACTTTATTTGGCGATGAATTTTTTTGGTGACAGTTAGAGTAAATCACTAAATACACTGACCTGCCTTTGGTGCGAATCTCCATGATGATAATTTATAGTTGAATAACTAGTTTCACTCACTAGAACTATAACTAAATTGTAGTAAACTGGAAAAAACATTTCAATCTGTTTTGTTTTGATCTGCTGTTGTTTATTTGTTGATCAGTGATGCGAACCACAGAATCTATCGGCCAATTTCGGCACCTTGTTTTGGTTACAAAAGTCAGCTGATTCCTTGTCAAAAATTTTCGCACTTTGATTTAATTTTTATAAACGTTACTGAGGGTTTTATGAAGGAATATATAGGGTTTTACGTAGTCCAAAATGTTTAGTTTCTTATGCAATAGGTTTGGTTCGAATATAGGACCAAAAAGGCGCCAGAAGAAACATGCGCAGTTCGTTTATTATCATTCTTGTCTACAGTGTTGCCGAATACATTAACAGGAGATGTTTTTGAATTTTTAACTTGACTTGTATCTTTTATTCCGATTGTGACAAATAATGTAGTATAGTATTTCGATTCTGGAAAGTATTGTATATATATTAGATTAATTTATTGATAAGGGTTGTTATTTATGGTTAAATCCTCTGAGATATTGTTGCCGTCACTTACGTTTCGTCTGAAGTTATTAAAGACAAGCTGGCATCGGTGTTGTAAATATCCGAGAAGTTAGCTGGTTGAGGCTATCTTACCAAAATTGTGAAACAACCACTAGGTGGTTTGTTTTGATTTTTGTTTGTTGGTCATCAGCTGATTGTGAAATGTCAAATTTCTAATTAATTTTCTGGTGACTGAAAACCCTTTTATTGCCTAATTTTCATATGATTGGCGTCCTCTGACGGTGTAGTTTATTATTAATGAGGGCTGGCTTGGTTTTGAGACAAAAACTTTGGTAAACATTGCTACTGCGCAAGACAGTGACGGTAGTGAGAAATGATGAAAGTAAATAAGGCTGGTTCTCATTAAAGCGATATTTCTAACAGAGTAAAATTTCTAATGACGGCATACTAGGCTGGCCAATTAGAAAGCTCTACATCAGTGGCGTGATGCGTTCCACCAATGGGATCCAACGGACGCTGGGAAAGTCGACGTCCCTGCGCGGTAATGCGTCGCAGTTCGACAGTTCAGCTCTGACTGACATAAGTGTAAAGGTATTCTGGGGAAAATTCCTGGGAAACTCAATTTTTCAAGTGGAAAAATTACCTCTAGTCTGAGGATCTACCAGATTTTTCTATGGCAAAGGGACTCGTTGTACTTTGAAGAAGTCGTTCTTGGTTTGTGAAGTCCCTTGCACGCTTAATGCGGTTTATTAGATACCCCAACACATGTGTCTGGCTGAAAACTAGAAGCTACAATTTCCTACCAACCTGGAATTATTTAAAAACCCTCTTGTGGACGTCGTGTTGCTCTCGGGTACCAAGCTTATCTTGTCTGGGTTGTCTGTGGTCCCCAGAGGGTTTTTTTTCTACGTTCAACTTTAAACCAAAGTAAAAGATTTTTATAAGGAAATTTCCCACATGAAGATGTTTGCTGCTGGGTTTTCACCTATCATCTTGTTAAAGCATGATCTATTCTGTTGGAGTTTTGAAGTTCTTTTTCTCAATGTCAACCTTCTTACACAATAGAAGTACCACGCCAGTTATTCGCAGACTGATTGATTCCAGTTACAGGTTACCGATACTACGACAGCTAAGGTTAGCCTAAGTTAAAAATTTTCGCGCTGCATATATAAATAAAAAAAATTATATTAATAATAAATAAAAATAAAGTGCGTTTGCCGTTAAAAATCTAAGACTAAAGAAGGCTTCTGAGATTTGTTTAGGTTTTAAAATAAATATGAACACTCTTTATAAAAAAAAATTACTTAAAGTTTCTTCGTAATAATTGATATTAGCGCTTACATATTCTTATAGTAATGATATCCTATATTGTGCGGCGGTAGCTAATGTCGACATCAGCGTGCGCCATTTTAGTTTAAGCTTCGGTTTAAGATTAATTTGAATAGAATACGCCTTTTAAATAATTGTGCTATGAGCATTATTGCGGCTAACTTAATTTGCGCCCAAACACTGGACATTGTACTTTTCTTGTGTCTTGTAAATATATTACGTGTCTTCAAACTATAGTTTTATTTCTAACTCATTGGGATTTTCTGTATATGAAAACACTATTCTGTCTTTCGCAAAGTGTCATTGTTTTTCGTAATTTAGGCAGTCAGTATTGTCATTATAACAACAGCCCTACTTCGATAAAATTACGTGGCGCCTACAAAAATCAAACTTACTCCCTTCCCGCTGTTTAAAAGCTGGCGGCCTTCAAAGGTGGACTTTGGTGTTGCCAAATTATTCATATACTAAACCCGGTTTTAGCAAATAACTGAAACCTGGAAGATTGTGACTGAAAATATTTAGTTTTCCATGTTACATAAAATTTGACCAACTTGTTCTAGATAATACTTTTAGATTAGCTTGTTCATTTAAATAATCAGATCCAACTTACATTCAAAATGATCATTTACTATGCTTTATTACTTTAACTATCAACAGCAACAAAAATAAATAAAATAAACGTCACACATTATATCGATAAAGTGCGAAAAAATGTTTTAAATGAAATTTTTATATTAAACTCAAAACTATCAGTTATCTTAAAAACGTTTTAATTTTTTTCATCGAACCAGTCAAATTATCGAAGCCTAAGAAATGTAGTACGGCAAAAAACTATACATAAGGATACCTTTTCACTTTTATTTCATAACGTCTTGGAAAGTATCAGGGCAAATAAAAGCATTTGTCAGGAACAACCAGGAAATGTCAGGGAATTTTTTTTATCAATTTGCTGTACTAACTCTGTAAAACTTTTAAACCAAAACTATGAACTTGAACCAAAAATTAGTCTTAGACTAAAGCTTTTTAAATATACCGCGCTTTAAATAATAATGTATAAAATCTATAGAAGAAATACGAATAGAGTAATTCCACGCCAAATCATCCAATAGGGGTAGCTGCCATGTCACGAAAAAAATCCAAATTTTGATAACATATATTAGTGTCCTTAGGAATACCAAATTTTTTTAACAAATTTTAATTTTTAATGTCGCCTCCCGTATTTTACAGGCCACTTTAAAAGTAAAAAAAAGAAGAAAATCAGTTGTGGCCTTATTTTTTTTTTATTTCTATTTTATTAAATCTTATGTAAAAACAAATTTGACGGAAGAAATCTTTAATATTGGTTGGATAACCCTATACAGAAAAAAAAATTATCCTCACTTTTTTGACATGGCAAAAATAGTTTTAAAAAAATAGTAAATTTTATGATTTTCTCGATTTTTAATAATTTACACCGGTGCGGAATATGGTCCTTCAAAAAAAGTCTATACGCACATTAAAGCTCAGTGGCTTGACTATCATACAAGGCAAAAGAAAAATTTCTAGGTCTATTGCGTCCAGAAAACTAAATTTTTTAATATTGGAAAAACCGCAAAAACCTCAGAATTGGCAACTTTTGACTAAAAAAATTGTCATGTCTATCTGTCTATTAAAACTTCGCTTGTGCGTTGTTTTACTTGATAATGTATCGTCTAAATAAAAGTAAAATAAAAAATCTGGGTCTGTGATTTTAACATCAACTTTTAAGCTATTTGGTTAAAGCATGTAAAAAATCATATTTTTTTATTGAGTCGCAAAAGGAAAAAAATTATGTATAAAAATTATCGTTAGGGTATCTTATTTATAGCCACAAGTTCATTCTTCGTACACTGTCGGAATTTTTTTTTAGTTTTAAGAATACATTTTTGGTGAGACACGGACATTAATTAGTTTGTTTCTTTGGTAAATGAAATGGTTCAGGTTTAACAGTGGCGTACGCAGGAGGGAGGAGGGTTAGAGGCCTAATCTTTCCAAAACCATTAAATAACTTCTCCTAAAGATTGAATTTTTCTGAAAGAAGAAATAAATGGTTTTCCAGGACTTTGCTTTTACTCAAGCCCCCTCTCCCAACCCCCTTGGAAAATTTCTGCATAGGCCACTGGGCATTAAAAAAACTAAGTACAAAACTAACGCATGGTAAAAGCCCATGTGATGCGTTTGGAGGTACTGTGAAACGATTTGTTTTACATTAAAATCTCAAACAATCAACTGGACACCATTCTTTCACTCCTCTGGATGATTTAACTATAGATCCTAAATTTACTTCAAGCTCAGAAAAAAAATTTGTTCGGTTTCTGAAATTATAGAACTCAACTTCTTTTCCGATTTTTTAAATATGACAGTAGATAACTACTAAAAAAGTAAATAAACTTTAAAAAAATTTGTGTAGTGACCTTATGAAGAGAGTTTAGATCATAGTTTATTGAACAGTGCTCATATAAATGAACTTTACCTTCTGATAAACCTTAATTTGCAGGGGCGGATCGGGGGAAAACATCATAATAAATATTTCACAAAACTATTTTGCATAGTGACCAGGAGGTGTATTCTATATGTCAAAACTGAGTAAAGTTTCAGATTTGGGGGGGGGGGCACCCCCCCCCCCGTAGATCCACGCCTGTAATTTGTGATGCATTTTAACATCACTAAAAATATTAAAATAACAAAAAAATGTGTAGTGACCTTAAGGATTACTGACCCAGATTTTTTATTCTTGTTTTTAAAAGTATATGATACAGTGAAAAATTTACCCTACTTGAATACCACCAGCACCCCGATAGACAGGGTCATTTTTGATGCTGAAGTTGAGGGATTTCCCAGACATTCTTAACTTCTTCGTGGAACTTCAAGGTTACTTTTTAAATACGTTTTATACAAGGAAGATATAGTCCTTGAGTATAGCTTTCCAACACTGTATCAAAAATTTAAGAAAACATTACATTTATACCCCAAAAAAATAAGAAAACTTCGAAAATTTCTGCGGTTTTTGGTTATTCTCTAAATTGCTCTAATTAAGCCAGTATAAAAGATTTTGCTAAACATCACATTTTTTTGAAAACTACTTTTATGCATGTTTTTAAAATTATAGGTTAATTTTTTTTAGGCGCTGTTTACTATAAGCCAATTTTTTTTCTTTAAAGTCCCATTTTGCCCGTTTTTAGACTTTTCAAATGCGTGTACAACAGACTAATTGGATTAAAAAATCTAAAATTGTGCAAAAGGGGTTAAGCATAAGCTGTTTCATTTAGTAAGCATGATTAAAGAAAAAAATTAAATGTCACGGCAACACTTTTTTTGTAAATTGAATGACTTGGCGTGGAATTGCTAAATATACATATATTTTTTATTTACCGGTTATTTGATTAATTTTCTTCCTAAAGATTGTATCGTGCATAAAAATTGTCATTAGTTTCCATTCAAGCGCATTTCCTTTAAAAACAACATTTCTTTATTTTCCTATTTTGTAAAATTTTAACCAAAATATGAACATAAAGTCGTGTTGGTTTTTTAGGTATGGCTCTCATTCAAAATTATTGAGAAAATTTTTGAACAAATTTTAGCGACCCAATAATACCAAAAAAGTCATTGCCGTAAACTTTTTAAAATATTCACTAAGGTGCTCCTCAGAACGACTTAAGAAATATCTGTATTTTGCATCTGCATATCATCTGCAAGTTGTCACATTTCTTTGATACCCTCACTTTAGGGCGTCAAATTCCTATGCAACAAACGCTAGATTTGCCTTGAACTGCCATTTTTGTTTTTTTACATTTCAGAACTGAACAAAATCCACATCAAACTAAGTTAAGAGCAAAAACAGAAAATTCTTTGAGCCACCAAACCAAACGTAAGAATGACTTGATCCGGCATTCATTGCGTTATAGAAGTCCAAATAAAATTAATTGGTTTGAATGCAACCAATGTGAGTACAAGGCCAATAAGAAGTCCAATTTAAAAAGACATCATTTACAACATAAAAGTACAAGTGAAATCAATTGGTTTAGATGTAACCAGTGTGACTACAAGGCCAAGCGGAAGTCTCAACTAAACTCACATTTGCTGCTGCATACAAATGCAGATAAAATTAATTGTCTGGAATGCAACCAATGTGACTACAAGACCATTAAGAAGACCTGTTTGTCAAGACATCAGTTACAACATAAAAGTTTAAGCGAAATCAATTGGTTTCGATGCAACCAGTGTAACTACAAGGCGAAGCAGAAGTTCAATTTAAAAAAACATCAACTACAACATAAAAGTACAAGTGAAATCAATTGGTTTAGATGTAACCAGTGTGACTACAAGGCCAAGCAGAAGTCTCAACTAAAATCACATTTGCTGCTGCATACAAGTGCAGATAAAATCAATTGGTTTTTATGCAATCAGTGTAACTACAAGGCGAAGCTGAAGTCCAATTTAAAAAAACATCAACTACAACATAAAAGTACAAGTGAAATCAATTGGTTTAGATGTAACCAGTGTGACTACAAGGTCAAGCAGAAGTCTCAACTAAAATCACATTTGCTGCTGCATACAAGTGCAGACAAAATCAATTGGTTTTTATGCAATCAGTGTGACTACAAGGCCAAGCGGAAGGCTCAACTAAAATTACATTTGCTACTGCATACAAGTGCAGATAAAATCAACTGGTTTATATGCGATCAGTGTGACTACAAGGCCAAGCGAAAGTCTCAGTTAAAAACACATTTGCTACTGCATACAAGTGCAGATAAAATTAATTGGTTTAAATGCAACCAATGTGACTACAAAGCGAAGCAGAAGTTCGATTTAAAAATACATCAGTTTCAACATCAAAGTGTAAGCGAAATTAATTGTCTGGAATGCAACCAATGTGACTACAAGACTATTAAGAAGACCTGTTTGACAAGACATCAGTTACAACATAAAAGTTTAAGCGAAATCAATTGGTTTCGATGCAACCAGTGTGACTACAAGGCGAAGCAGAAGTTCAATTTAAAAAAACATCAACTACAACATAAAAGTACAAGTGAAATCAATTGGTTCAGATGTAACCAGTGTGACTACAAGGCCAAGCAGAAGTCTCAACTAAAATCACATTTGCTGCTGCATACAAGTGCGGATAAAATCAATTGGTTTTTATGCAATCAGTGTAACTACAAGGCGAAGCTGAAGTCCAATTTAAAAAAACATCAACTACAACATAAAAGTACAAGTGAAATCAATTGGTTGAGATGTAACCATTGTGACTACAAGGCCAAGCAGAAGTCTCAACTAAAATCACATTTGCTGCGGCATACAAGTGCAGACAAAATCAATTGGTTTTTATGCAATCAGTGTGACTACAAGGCCAAGCGGAAGGCTCAACTAAAATTACATTTGCTGCTACACATACAAGTGCAATTAGTTTAAATGCAATCAGTGTGACAAGAGGCTAATAAAAGGTCCAATTTAAAAACACATCAGTTACAACATAAAAGTGCGAACGAAAGTGATCGCTTTGAGCTACTGCTAGGAGCAAAGGAAAACTATGGCGAAAAGTACGCATGGACAACATCTGGCAAAGTCTATGCACTTAAGGACGGGAAAACGTACAAAATTCAGTCGGAAGATGATTTAATTGAATTTATCTACTTAATCATATCGATGGCTTGGCGCGACGGCTTCGTGGAACAGGTCGAGCCACACTCACGCTGCCTCAGAAGGATTGGCGTTGCCAAAGTTTACTGATTTTATGGGACTGGTTAGAATTTAAGTTTAACTTTTTTTTTCATCATAATAAATTATTTTGCAATACGTATTATTGGGTATATACTTAATAGAGGTCTCGCTTAATACATTATCGCCATATCAATATGTAGGTATTTATTTTTACTAAAAGTATTTTTATTTTTTTCTATTAAAATAACAGCAGCAGGTGTATGCGCTTTTTTAGCTGTTTTTATTAATATTTAATAATATGATGCTTCTTTCACTAAACGTAGAGCTATTCTAGGTACCTGTTTTAACTTTAAGACTCAACGATATACCTATATGACATAATGAGAAACCAGTTGATTCCTTTCGCGGACTTTAATTCTAGGTCTCTGTCATCTAATTTTGATCTATTATCAGAATTTTTAACTCAAACTGATTAAAATATCGTGGGTGTATCCGAAACAAGTCTTACGATACCTCCGATTTTGCCGTTATTATTAATGAATTTAAAATTATGCGGTCAGATCTCTTGGATGAAACTTTCGATAAATGCATGTTGGCACATAATGATGTCATTATGTTGATAGACGACTCGGACGACGAGGAGTTTAAAACGCAGGATGCGATCCTTTCAGAAGCTCGTAAATATTTTTATGCGTGTAAAGGGGTTTACTCTGAAATATTTCCGGTTGAGGCCCCATCCTTTTCGGGATCATATGTTCGACAAAACGAAACTCAAAAACTCAAAGAGTTAGGTATTCCCATATTTCGAGGTGATAAAAAGTTATGGCCAAGCTTTTTCGATCTTTTTAATAACATTATAGATCAAAATCAAAGTCTAAGTAACGTCTGAAAACTTCAATATTTATTTTCATATCTCGAGGATGAGCCTTTAAAATTGATATCAGGCATTAGCTTATCTGATCAAAATTATAAAATTGCTTACGACAAATTAGTCAATAGATATCAAAACAAGCGAGACCTCGCAAATGATGCTTTAAGCACAATTATGAACTCTACATTAAAAAACGAGTCAGCTAAAGAATTGCGTAATTTAATTGACACCTTTTCAGAAACCCTAGAAATTTTAAAATCACTTAGCTTTGACGTTGACAGTTGGGACTTTATTATTTTTTTCATTCTGTTAGAAAAATTGGATATTCCGACGCGTTCAAATTTCGAAATGAGTCACGCCAATACTAATACCGAAATTGCCACTTTTCAGTCACTTTTTCAATTTCTAGAAAAAAGATGTAAAGTTTTGGAATCACTTCTTCAATCAACAGCACCCAAAAAGGTGCCCACCTATCAAAAATCAAATTCTATGCAAAATCAGTTTGGGCAAAAGCCTACCTATAAATCATCCAATTCGCCTTTTATAGGACTGGCTGGCACCTCAACTAATTCAAGTACGGGAATAATATGTTTCCGGTGTAATCAAGGTCACGTGCTTTCGAAATGTCAAACATTTCTTGACCTCTCACCTATCGATCGCCTATCTTTCGTCAAGCAGAAAAAATTATGTCTAGCGTGTTTTCATCCCTCGCATGGGGTAGACATGTGCAAATCAAAATATTCATGCAGGACTTGCAATAGTAAAAGGCACCACACTTTAACTCATATCTTAGAAACTAATAAAGAATCTGGAAGCCAAGATACTAGTCCTGTCATTCACACACCACCTGTCAATAATTTTCATGTGTCATTAAATACCTCAGGACCTTCAGGTACCTTTCTTTTATGCACCGCCATAATAGATGTTATGGACGGTTGCGGAAATTTTCAACCTGTAAGGGCACTGCTTGATTCTGGATCACAGGCAGGATTCATCAGTGAACAGTGTATTCAGCGTCTTAATCTTCCTAGGCGAAGTTACACCACTGAAATATTCGGATTAAATCAAATGTCTTCTCTTACTTCCAAAGGGCTCGTTCAATGTCACATTAAGCCACAAGGACAGGTCACTCCTTTACTTAATTTCGAAGCAATTGTTGTTCCACAACTATGTTCCAATATGCCTACATTCACTTTGAACGATAATCAGTGGAAACACTTGGAAAACCTTAAACTTGCCGACCCATCTTATTTCAAATCTAGACCTGTGGACCTAGTTATTGGTTGCGAGCTATTCGCACAGATATTCAAGGAGGGCAGGGTTCTTGGACAAATAGGGCAACCTTCAGCCCTTGAAACCATCTTTGGCTGGGTCGTCATGGGAAAAGTGGACGAAGTAGGTAGTCTTACGGAACGAACCAGTTGTTTTTTAACGAGACATTCACCTCCTTTAGAGGTCATTATTCCTAGGTTTTGGGAAATCGAACATTTGCCTAAAAAACAAATCTTATCAAAGGAAGAAAAACAAGCGGAATCAATTTTTAGTGCGAGTGTCGTACGACAACCGAGCGGTAGATTCATGGTAGATCTTCCGTTTAAAGATAAAATAAACCCTGACCTAGGAAATACTTATCCGCAAGCTTATCGTAGATTTTTACTTCTAGAAAATAGATTACTCAAAAATCCTTATCTGTACACTGCCTATTCAAGTTTCATGCAAGACTATATCGATTCTAATCATATGAGTCTAGTTTTATCTAGTCAACCAAAAGTCGACGTATCATGTTTTTTGGCACATCATTGCGTACTAAAGCCGGAAAGCTTAAGTACAAAATTAAGGATAGTCTGGGATTGTTCGGCAGTCACCCCAAAGAATATTAGTCTCAATGACACGTTGTTGTCTGGACCGAAACTTCAAAGGGATATTGCTTCTTTACTCCTTACGTTTCGTCTTAATCCTATTGCCTACATTGCTGATATCAAACAGATGTTCCGTCAAGTCCTTATCAAGCCTTATCACCGTCCTTATCAAAGGATATTATGGAGGTTTTCTCCACAGGACCCACTTTCAGTGTGGGAACTTCCTACTGTCACTTTTGGCATGACAGGCTCACCTTTTCTAGCCATGCTTACCTTAAATGAGCTGGCAGAGAGAGAAAGGGAACGTTTTCCTATGGCTAGTACTGTTCAAAAAACGTCAATTTACATCGACGATATCTTGGGAACTAGCCTTCGCTTTCTAAAGCTCTTTCTCTTCAGACGGAACTCAATGATTTGTTGAAGTCGGGAGGATTTGAACTTAAAAAATGGGCAAGCAATTGTCCTGAGTTATTGGCAACATTGCCAGAATCCGAAAAACGACATTTTTTCTTATCAATGCCAATTGAAGGACAAACCCCCAACTAAACGTTCGATTTTATCTATCATAATCCTTGTTGCTACAAGCAAAATTTATTTTGCAACAGTTGGGGATATCGAAAATAGGCTGGGACGAAGAACCAGATTCTTCTATCATGTGTCTGTCATCGACTCTTGGAACAAACTTCGTTCTGAATTCCCGCTTCTTTCCAATTTTCAATTACCCCGACAAATCAAACTGTCAAAAACCAATACCTGTCAAATCATCGGCTTCTGTGACGCTTCAATTCGAGGTTACGCAGGCGTCGTATATTTTCGTGTAGAAGAGGAAAGCAATATATCTGTTTCTCTCATATCTGCAAAATCTAGGGTCGCGCCTATAAAGTCACAAACTTTGGCTAGGCTAGAACTCCTAGGCGCATTTCTTTTAAGCGAATTAATTGATTTCGTCTTATCTAGCTATGAAGGAAAAATAACTTACAAATATCGTTACTTTCTGCGATTCGCAAGTCGTATTGCACTGGCTTTCATCCCCTCCTAATCGCTGGCCTTTGTTGGAAATCGAGTCAGTAGAATCCAAGAAATCATTCCCTCAAACTCATGGCGCTACATTCCTTCTGCTTTAAATGCAGCCGATATTGCGTCACGAGGGGCCACCCCTTCACAGCTCATGTCACATGACATGTGGTGGAACGCACCGTCGTTTTTGTGGTCTCCCGAAAACGAATGGCCCGATTTTCATAAATCAAAAATGCCGATTGATTTCGGAGATATTAATCTGGAGGAAAAGCCAAAGGTCTGTTGCAATGTGATAATTGACGTTAACTTCTTAGATCAGCTTCTTATCAAATATTCATCTATATCAAAAATTCAACGTATCATTTGTTATGTCCTTCGAATAGGTTATTCTTTATTTATATTTTTTTTGAATTTTTTGTTTGTTTGTTTTGCCTTTTTCGGGTATTCGTTATCTCTATATAAACTTACGATACTTATCTGTTTTCCATTCATTTATATTTATCGGTCGATCATTTTTTCTTATATCTATATCTGTCCGGTTGTTATTCTAAAATTGTGTGTTTTGGAGGGCAGTTATGTTAGCTCCCGCTAAATTTCGCGGTTGTTTTTAATTTTTTAAAAACCACACAATTGGATGACGGACAGAGTACATTTTTCGCGCATTGGACATGCGCACCAAGAATCAGTGAGATCCTTTTCTACCGCCTCGAGAAAATGGCGTGTTAATTTACTTTCTCCAACTATCACAAATTTCTACACTTGAAAGTGCTCGATTTTGGTGTACTGAAGCATAGAACTAGAAACTTCAGCCCTTCAGCTACGTGGTGCCATCATTAGATCAAGACAGGGGCCCCTGGAACGTGGAGAAATTGGCTGCAAACTGGTGAGTGCTTTGTTTCTGATTTCCGTTGTGTGGTACCAGCAATTAACTATGGACCTTTTGATTATTTCGTGATTTCGTATCAATATATTTATGTTTGTTCGCGCTTCATTTAATTAAAATATATACAGTCCACTGCAGTTATCGTTTTTCTAACTGCGGGCAAACATTTATTTTTAGGTTGTGGGTTTCATACAATTACTCAAGCCATTATCATTTGTTACTTTTTCTCCCAATGGTCCTACGACTTTGCTTTGGGTTTGTCTACCAGTTCGATTATTAAAATTGCCAAGCGTAATTATTTCCCTGGTATTACCGATTATGGTGATTAGTAGAGTAAATTTGTAGGCTATTTTAAGAACAAGCTGCAAAAAGGGTATATTTTTGTATATTTGGCATAGTGGAGCTAAATTTTCAATCGAGGATCCCTTATTTTCCGGCATCAGAATCCAAGATGGCGGCTGCCAAAGTTAAGGGAAGAAATGAATTCTCTGTTTTAAGAGAAATTAAATTAATTTTGATAAATTACTTTAAGTGGGACCCACTTAATTCAAAAATGTAAAAAAAATTACACCTGTCACTTTAAAACAAAATGGCGGCTATATTTAAAAAAATGGTTTTTCTTCGATATTTTCTTGAATTTTTACGCGATATTTATGTTTAATACCTCATATTAAAGCCACTGACCAACTCTTTAAACCTACCGAAAAAAAACTTATAAGTTTCCCAGCCGACACAAAGATGGCGGTTAATATGTCAAAAATAAAAGAGACCTTTTGCAATACTATCAAAATTACCGGAGGTAGCTATTAAGTAAAATATGGTCAATTCAATCAAATCACCCGGCACGTGACATATGTCAACTTTTTTGACATTTTTAAAATATCTGTGTTTTGGTTAACGAGGTGTCTTGTTTTTTTAATTTTTTTGTTAAAATTCGAAAAAATAAACAAAAATGTTTTTTTTTTTACTTTTTCGGCCGCCATTTTAAAAAAATAAATATATTATATTCTTTTTGTACATTACAATTTAAAACTAATTAATCTTAATATAAAACTACATATCTTGGTAAAAAAAATTACCAAACCAAAAAGATACTGTTCTATTTATATTTTGAACGCCGCCATCTTGGATAATAACAGACATATGTCATTTATTATCAAATATTTGAAATCGGCGACCCCCATTTAGTATAAATCGATATATTACACGGCAATACTAGTTGTGTCAAACAAGAACAAAAAAATAACTTTTTTATCTGAACTTCGGCCGCCATCTTAAAATGTTAAATGTCAAATTGTAACTTTTTATGAGTTTTGACATAATTTTATTTGGTCTACAGGTTGAAAAGGTCTGTTTTATTTTTGACAAATTAAGCGCCATCTTTGTGTCGGCTGGGAAACTTATCATTTCTTTTAAGCATGTTTAAAGAGCTGGTCAGTAGCTTTAATATGAGGTATTAAAAATAAATATCGCACAAAATATACAGAAAATATCAAAGAAAAACTATTTTTTTAAGATATAGCCGCCATTTTGTTTTGCAGTGACAGGTGTAATTTTTTTTACATTTTTAAATTGAGTAGGTCCCACGTAAAGTAAATTTATAAAAATTTATTTAATTTCTCCTAAAACAAGGAAATCATTTGTTTTTCTGAACTTTGGCAGCCGCCATCTTGGATTGTGAGGCCGGAAAATCGGGGATCCTCGAATGAAAATTTAGCTTTTCGGTTTAGGTACTACTATGCCAAATATAAAAAAATATACCCTTTGTGCAGCTTTATTTTACAAATTTACTGGACTAGATAGTACCATTAAGTTGGTCAAAGAACATTTGTTTTCTAGCTACTCTTTCGTCATATGATGCATTTTGTATCACGCAAAACTTAAATTTAACAAAGAAACGCCCCACTATTTTAGGACGTAGAGATTTCTCAAATTTAACAATTATTGGGACCAGTTGTTTACATTTACAGATATCGACGAAATTTTATAAATATAAACTTATTTTAATACTGTCATTCAACTCTTTGACCTTTATGCGCCCAACCAGATAAAAAAAAACATCAAGTTCTTGATACTAAATTTAAAAATAACCCTAAAGAATTTTCAAAATTTATTAAATGGTTAAATATTCACGGTTATTCAACTGATAATAGCAACTTTGACATTAGTTCAGAGGAATTTATTTAGCTTTTACCTCTATACCTACCAATAATATAGACCAAGAATTCATAAACAATAAGTATGTTAATAGGCGTCACTAGGGCCGTACTCTTCTTGTGAAGAGGCAAGACACTATTGTCAATTAAATCAGGTGCGCAGGGGGCGGACGGTATAGGAATAAAAACACATACTGTACTCGGCGGAGGATTTTCGCTTTATCAGTATTTTGCCAGCTTTCTCTAAAATCGAAAAAATAATTGCTCGGCAGCTGACAGTATACCTGGAGAGCAAAATATCCTTCCGCCTTCTCAGTCCGGCTTCCGTCAGGCGCATAGCACGACCATTACTAAAAGTTTCTGATGACATCAGTCAAGCTTCTGTGGACTACAGCAAGGCATTTGGTACCTTGGACTTTATGTAAAATTAACATTGCCCACTTCGAGAAACGCTAAATAGCTGAGATTTGGAATTATGTACCTACAGTACATAGATATACAGTTATAACAAATAAATAAAAAATAATATCAATATCTAACGAGTCCAAAACAATTAGCCCTACCCCCTCGCACAACTAGTAAGAGCCCCTTTCCCTCGAATCAAAAAGCAAAGAAAATAAAAAAATAACCCTCTTCCATCCACTTTCCATTACAAGATTTAATTTGTATAAAATGAATATAAATAAGCAAAAAACTAATGAGCAAAATTTTAATCCAATTTGTTAATATAAAAATGGATGTAGGTAATCATACAAAAACAATTCCTGTCCTGTCCTGTTAGAGTTGCAATTGTACACAATTTTACCAATACCTCTATTACCAATGCAGAAATAAGTAAAAACATTAATTTTTAAAAGGAAAATTAAAAAAGGTAAAAGGCGATCGAGAATAGGCATCGTGAAAGTCAGTTTTGAACATTCTTTCACAAATTTACTACTTAAAAAAACTCAACATTATCCAAATTCTTTAAAAAAATTGTGAAATCATACCAAAAACTTTTGATGTAAAAAAGGTCCGCCAAAATGGCTCATAGTTTTTCAATATAAATTTCAAAACGAAAGGTTCTCACTAATTTGGAAATGTTTATTTAAACTTTACTACTAAATTGCATGTAAAAACCATATCTTTATATCTCATTTTTTACACGACCATCCCTGCTTTGAATGCATAAAATGCATAAAATTCGAAATGGCGGACATGGGCGGACAGTTTTGCTGTACGACATGATTCGCATAAGGCTAAATTTTATGTCTATTAAAAAAATATAGCTTGACGAGACCAGACAAGCAACTAGTACATAGCAAGTATAGTAGGAACTTTTTAAAATATTCGCTAAGGTGCCCCTCAGAACGATTTAAGGAATATTTTTATATTCTGTGTTTTTCATCTGCATATTCGCTGCAAGTTGTCACAATTCCTTCGATACTCTATCCTCACTCAGAGCAACTATTGTTTAAGGACATCAAATTCAAGCTGCTATGCGCTACCCTGTATAAACCCTGTGGCAAATAGACAAAGAACACGTTACGATGTTTCCAACAAACGCTAGATTTGCCTTAAACTGCCATTTTTGTTTTTACATTTCAGAACTGGACAAAATCCACACCAAACCAAGTTAAAAGCAAAAAAAGAAAATTTTTTGGACCACCAAGCCAAACGTAAAAATGACTTGATCCGACATTCGTTCGGATGCAACCAATGTGACTACAAGACGAAGTGGAGTTCCACTTTAAAAACACATCAGTTACAACATAAAAGTACAAGTGAAATCAATTGGTTTAGATGTGACCAGTGTGACTACAAGGGCAAGCGGAAGTGTCAACTAAAATTACATTTGCTAGTGCATACAAGTGCAGATAAAATTAGTTGGTTTAAATGTAACCAATGTGACTACAAGGCGAAGCTAAAGTCCAGTTTAAAACTTCATCAGTTTCAACATCAAAGTGCAAGCGAAATTAATTGTTTGGAATGTGACTACAAGGCCAAGTACAAGTACAGTTTAAAAATGCATGAGCTACAACATAAAAGTACAAGTGAAATCAATTGGTTTCGTTGTAACCACTGTGACTACAAGGCCAAGCAGAAGCCTCAACTAAAATCACATTTGCTGCTGCATACATGTGCAGATAAAATCAATTGGTTTATATGCAATCAGTGTGACTACAAGGCTAATAAGATGTCCAGTTTAAAAAATCATCAGTTACAGCATAAAAGTACAAGTGAAATCAATTGGTTTATATGTAACCAATGTGACTATAAGGCCAAGCGGAAGGCTAAACTAAAATTACATTTGCTTTTGCATACAAATCCACATCAAATCAATTGGTTGAAATGCCATCATTGCAATTACCAAACCAAACGTAGGGGCGACTTGATCATGCATTTGTTGCGTCATAGAAGTCCAGATAAAATTAATTGGTTTGGATGCAACCAATGTGACTACAAGACGAAGTGGAAGTCCACTTTAAAAACACATCAGTTACAACATAAAAGTGCAAGTGAAATCAATTGGTTTAGATGTGACCAGTGTGACTACATGGCCAAGCAGAAGCCTCACCTAAAATCACATTTGCTGCTGCATACAAGTGCAGATAAAATCAATTGGTTTATATGCAATCAGTGTGACTACAAGGCTAATAAGATGTCCAGTTTAAAAAATCATCAGTTACAGCATAAAAGTACAAACGAAATCAATTGGTTTAGTTGCAACCAGTGTGACTACAAGGCCAAGCGGAAGTCTCAACTAAAATCACATTGGATGTTGCATACAAGTGCAGATAAAATCACTTGGTTTAAATGCAATCAGTGTGACTACAAAGCTAATAAGAAGTCCAATTTAAAAACACATCAGTTACAGCATTAGTTACGACCACATAAAACTGCAAATGAAATTGATCGCTTTGAGCTACTACTAAGAGCAAAGGAAAAGTATGGCGAAAAGTCCGCATGGACAACATCTGGCAAAGTCTATGCACTTAAGGACGAAAAAACGTACAAAATTCAGTCGGAAGATGATTTAATTTAATTTAATGGATGATAATAAATTATTTTGCAATACGTATTATTAGACGATATTTATTGAGTATATACTTATTAGAGGTCTCACACGCTTAATACAGTAACACAGAATATGACTATATTATATAATTATCGCCATATCCATATTTAGGTATTTATTTTGACCAAAACTATTTTCCTACTTTTTGCATTTTTTTTGTAGTTATTATTATTTATTTAATTTTATTCTTCTTTCTATAAAAATAACAGCAGCAGGTGTGTGCGTTTGTGTTTTTATCT
The DNA here is from genome assembly GCA_963576565.1 of Aspidapion aeneum. Classification (NCBI taxonomy): domain Eukaryota; kingdom Metazoa; phylum Arthropoda; class Insecta; order Coleoptera; family Brentidae; genus Aspidapion; species Aspidapion aeneum. The sequence continues at coordinate 50,443,552 of OY755048.1, forward strand.
ATCTTTACATTGCGTGCTACGGTGAAATTATGATTTAATTTAATGTATCTACTTAACCATATCGATGGCTTGACGTGAAGGCTCCGTCGAACAGGTCGAGCCACACTCATGCTGCCTTAGAAAGATTGGCGTTGCCAAAGTTTACTGATTATATGGGACTGTTAGAATTTAATTTTGATTATTTTTGTAGTATTACAATTGGTATTTTTTTTCATCATAATAAATTATTTTGCAATACGTTATTAGACGATATTTATTGGGTATATATTTAATAGAAGTATCACATGCTTAATACAGTAATATAGAATATGACTATATTATATACTTATCGCCATATTGATATGTAGTTATTTATTTTACTAAAACTGTTTTTATTTTTTGCTTTCTGTTGTAGTTATTCAATTTTATTCATCTTTCTATTAAAAAAACAGCAGTAGGTGTGTGCGCTTTATTATTTACCTTTATTAATATTTAATAATATGATGCTCCTTTTATTAAACGGAGAGGTATTCTAGTTAAAACGATACTAGTAACTAACTACCTATTTTAACTTTAAGACTTAAGATAATACATAATGAGAAACCAGTTGATTACTTTCGCACAATTTAATACTAGGTCTCTGTCATCGTATTTTGATCTATTTTCAGAATTTTTAACTCAAATAAATAGATTATGAAATTGTTGGTCTCTCCAAAACATGGTTCGGTTCGGTTCGAGCTGACATCCCCGATTTTGCCGTTAATATTAATAAATTTAAATTCATGCGCCTAGATAGATAGGCCAACTCGGGTTGGGGAGGGGTTGCTTTCTATAACAAGAGCTTTAGGTTAAGAATCTTAAATTAAAACAAAAAACAGATGTTCACAATTGAAGACCACAGGCAAAGAAGGCGCTATGTCAATTTTTAACGAAATTGAGTTATTAGTGCCATCTATTAGAAAAATTTCAAAAGTTTCACCATATCCTCTGGTTCAGGCTATAAATGCGCTCAGTCAGGAGTAATTTCAATTTGTAATATTGACGAACAGGCTAAAAAGGCGCCAGTTCCAATTCTTTAGAACGGGTTTTCTCGAAATCACGTTTTTTGGCATAGCGCCTTCTTTGCCTGTGGTCTTCAATTGCGAAAGTAATGCGGCTCTTGAACAACTATAAGTTAAATGGAAGAAGGGTATGTTTGGGTAGTGTCTATCGTGCCCTCAGTGTAAATTTTTGCACATTCTTTAATGCATTGGAAAAGGTTTTTAGCTTCCTAATACCGCAATTTGATTTTTTGATGTTTGGAGAAGACTGTAATGTCGATCTTTTAGCTAATCAAAACACTGCAACTCAACTTATTAGCTGCATGGATTATTTTGGGCTTCAGCAACTGGTCACTGAGCCTGCCAGGGTCAGTCTAAGACCCTAATTGATATATTGGTTGTGCCTGATTCTAGTTTGTGTAGGGACCTAGAGGTTCTTGAAATGGATGATATCTCGGACCATCATTCTGTATCATACTACTATGTCTATTTAGAACGTTTTTCTACGTTGTCCAACGCCTATTCTCCATTTTCTGTCAGGTTTTTTTTTACTTATTGATCTTTGGATTGACTGTTGCCATTCTAGTTTAGGACGCCCTCTTTCTCTGCCATTCTAGGATCTGCTTTGGTAATCTTTCGTCGTTCATCCGTTGTACATGGCCGTACGATATCAGTTGTCTTTTAGTGTTTTCATCCGTTATGCTTCCCTCGATTCCCATTCTTTCTTTTATGAACTCTTTTGTTATGTGATCTCTTCTAGATATTCTCATTGATCTCTTCTTATTGCATCCATTTGGACACTTTCCATTTTTGTTTTGGATTTTTCTATAACGCGACAAGTCTCTATTCCATACAACAGTGTGCTTTTCACCATTGTTTCATATATGTTAAATTTTACATTCTTTTTTATCTCTCTGCTCCATAAAATACTGTTAAGACATCCAATAACCTTTCTTGCTTTTACTATTTTTGTCCAGTTCTTTACAGTCTGTTCTTGTATTATTAAATGTGACACCCAAGTATACATACTCATTTTATGGAGATATTGTTTGTCCATTATCTAGTTCCAACTCACTTGATTCGTTTCCAATATATAAGTAGTGTGTCTGATCCACGTTCACTGTTAATCCCCTCTTTTGGTATTCTTCCGTTAATTTTCTCATCATATGCCTTTTTTATGATTAGCTACAATTACTTGGTCGTCAGCCAACTGTAATGTGTACATGGTAAATGGGTCGTTACGTTGTATTCCCATGCTATGTCCTTTACGTTTTCAGTTTTTCAGAGCTACTGCGATATATATTTTAAAAAGAGTTGAAGATATACAACATCCTTGTCTTAAGTCTTTCGTTACCAGGAATTCTTTTTTCAATTTTAATTTTAGATTTTAAGCCTTTGTGTAGTTCTTTTATTGCTTTTATGTATGTATAATTGATATTAGATTGATCTAACACTGTCAATAATTTTTCTACTGGAACGGTATCATATGCTCTTTGTAGGTCCACAAAGGTAACATGAGTCTCTTTATTTCTGGTACTCCTTTTTTCAATTACTTGTTTCAGACAAAAAATATTATCACTACGAGATCTGTCTGCACGAAACCCACTTTGCCCTTCTTCTCCTTGTTCATGAAAATCATTCTCTATTAGATCTCTAAGAATCCCAGCGTACAATCTACTTAGAGTACTGGTTACTGAAATTCCTCTGTAATTCTTGCAATCCAGCTCGTTTCCTGTTTGATTTGTTGCGGATATGAATGCAATTTTCCAATCATCAGGTACCGGATGTACGTTTATGCATTGATTGATAATATATGTGAAATTTTCTAGTAGTTTCTCTGATCCATATTTGAGTATTTCAGCGTATATACTCTCCAGGTCCGCTAGCTTTTCCGGATTTAAGCTTTTTAATACTATTCTTAATCATTTCTTTCTCATCATGTATTTCCATGTCTCTCCTGGGAGAGTCTAACAGATATTCAGGTCTCGTTTCCTGCAGCAGTCCCTTGTAGTGTTTTGTCCATTGTTCTGGTTTGATGACCTGGATGTTTTTACTCTTTCTTTTGTTGGGTTTTTTAGTATTTCCTCTGTCCACCACATCGTATTGTTATTTCTATTATCTTGGCCTCCAACAGCTTCTTTGCTTGCTTCCTTCAAGCTTTTCATTATGTTTGTATATATCTCTTCAAATGAGTGTTCTATGTTTATTTATTTTTTATCTAATCGTTTCTGATACGATACAACCTTTGCGTACTTTCGATTTCTAGACTTCTAAAGTTGTTTTTTGACTGTCTTCGATGCATTCTAGATTTTTATTTTCTCCAATACTTTCGTCCCTTTTTGTTTTTCTTAAAGGGAATAATATTTATGCTTTTTCCAGATCGTGGTCAAATCCACAGGTAACACCACGAAGTGCTCGTACATCATACCACTTTAATTCCGAGTGTTGTCCACCTATAGCATAATCAATGATTTATTTAAGATTTCTTGTTGGCTGAATCCAGGTATATCGATGAATATCCTTCAAAAAACTATTATTTATTTTTAGGTTGTGGGTTTCAGACAATTGCGTTCGTCTCAAGCCCTTATCATTTGTTCCTTCCTCTCCAAATGGTCCTTCCACTTTGCTTTGGGTTTGTCTACCAGTTCGATTATTAAAATCGCCAAGCATAATTATTTTCCTGGTATTACCGATTATGGTGATAGTATCATCAAGTTGGCCAAAAAACATTTGTTTTCTAGCTATTATTTCGTCATCTGATGCATTTTGTATCATGCAAAACTTAAATTTAACAAAGAAAAGCCCCCACTATTTTAGGACGTAGAGATTTCTCAAATTTACCTATTTAACATTAATTAGGACCAGTTGTTTACATTTACAGATATCGACGAAATTTTATAAATATAAACTTATTTTAATACTGTCATTTAACTCTTTGACCTTCATGCGCCGAAAATAACCCTAAACAGTTTTAAAAATTTATTAAATGGTTAAATATTCACGGTAATTCAACTGATAATAGCAACCTTGACATTAGTTCATTCATTTACCTCTATACCTACCAATAATATAGACCAAGAATTCATAAACAATAAGTATGTTAATAGGCGTCACTAGAGCCGTACTCAATGGTGTAAGTTTAGACCAGCTTCTTGTGGAGAGGCAAGACACTATTGTCAATTAAACCAGGTGCGCAGGGGGCAGACGGTATAGGAATAAAAACACATACTGTACTCGGCGGAGGATTTTCGCCTTATCAGTATATTGCCGCCTTCTCAGTCCGGCTTCCGTCAGGCGCATAGCACGACCATCGCATTACTAAAAGTTTCGGATGACATCAGTCCAGCTTCTGACAAAAAACTTAATTCATGCCTTGTTCTTCTGGACTACAGCAAGGTATTTGATACCTTTGGACTTTATGTAAAATTAACATTGCCCACTTTGAGAAACGCTAAAGAGCTGAGATTTGGAATTATGGACATACAGTACATAGATATATAGTTATAACAAATAAATAAAAAATAATGTCAAAATCTAACGAGTACAAAACAATTAGTCTTACTTCCTCGCACAACTAGTAAGAGCCTCTTTCCCTCAATCCAATTTGTTAATATAAAAATGGATGTTGGTAATCATACAAAAACAATTCCTGTCCTGTTAGAGTTGCAATTGCACACAATATTACCAATACCTCTATTACCAATGCAAAAATAAGTAAAAAACATATTAATTTATTAATTTTTAAAAGGAAAATTAAAAAAGATAAAAGGTGATCGAGAATAGGTATCGTGAAAGTCAGTTTTGAAAATTCTTTCACAAATTTACTACTTAAAAAAACTCAACATTATCCAAATCCTTTAAAAAATTTGTAAAATCATACCAAAAACTTTTGATGTAAAAAAAGGCCAAGTGTGCCAAAATGGTTCATAGTTTTTGAATATAAATTTCAAAACGAAAGGTTCTCACTAATTTGGAAATGTTTATTTAAACTTTACTACGGCTGCATAATTAAGTCTTAGGCACAATGCTACACGAATATATTACCAAATTAGTGAGAAGCCTTTGTTTTGAAATGTGTATTGAAAAACTTGGCTATACTTTGATCTCAATTCTTTATAAGGAAGACCATCTTCGCGTACTTGACCTTTTTTTACATAAAATGTTTTTGTTATGATAGGTATATTGTAATCCCATTATTGATAATTTTTAAGTTATTTAATGCTTGCCATACTTCCATAAAAGCGTAAATAAGAAATTAGTTTTTAAAAAAATTGCATGGAAAAAACATATCTTTATATCTCATTTTTTACACGACCATCCCTGCTTTGAATGCGTAAAATTCGAATTGGCGGACATGGGCGGACAGTGTTGCAGTACGACATGATTCGCATAAGGCTAAATTTCATGTCTATTAAAAAAATATAGCTCGACGAGACCAGACAAGCAACTAGTACATAGTAATAAAAAAAAATGTAGGCAAGTGTAAATACCCAAATAGGACATTTTAAAATATTTCGTAAACGTACAATATAAACAACAAAGGAATAAAATATCAATTTAAAATACGAGGGTTGTCTTTTAAGTTTTACATATACATCTGGAATAAAACAGTAGATGACTTTTAAAGACTTTATTGTTTCACGAAGTATTCGCCACGAATATTAATGCACTTTTGCACGCACTTAAACTAGTTGTCAAAGCTGTAATTCCACTCGTTTGTTGGTAGTGTCAAAATTGCATTCTTGAAGGCGTCGACTGCTTCTTCTGGCGACTGAAATCTTTGACCACGCAGTCAATTCTTCAATTTCGGAAAAGAATAATTATATGGAGGATGGTCCAACAATTCGACGTTGTGTTGGGTTAAAAATTCAATGTTTTTTGTGTTTTATGCGAAATTGCATTGTCTTGGTGGAGGATGATTCGTCGTTCGGGGTTCGTTTTTCGTAGCTCAGCGGCGACTTTCGGCAAACAAATGGTGATGTACCAAACGGCAGTAACAGTTCTTTGATCTTCCAGAGAAACTGTTTGTATATGATCTGTTTTTGAGACAAATGTCGCGACCATCGTTTTGGATACACTTCGTAAACAGATGAATTTTGTTGTCTCTTCTTTATCTTAGAACACCCAAATAGACGACTGACGTTTATTTTTGGGTTCATATGAGTCAGTTCTCGATTCATCACCACTCACAATAATGTACACGTTTTTCCAGTTTCTTGCCTCAAAGGGGTCTTGAGTTTTCTGAGACGGTTAACGGATGCGGTATCCAGCGTGAAACTAATTTTCTTACCCATAATTCTTCTTGAAAATATATTTTTTTTTAATTAAGGGCTTTGAAATTCCCAATGACGCCTCAATCTCGCGATATCTTACATGTCAATCTTCCTTGATGAGCATGCGCACAGCATTGATGTTTTCCTGGGTAACAGCCGTTGTTGGTGTACCTGGCCTTGGATCGTCGCTAAGTCTAATTTGTGCACGCTTGAATTCTCCATACCAACGAGAAACTGTCAACTGATTTGGTGCTTCATTACCGAAAACAGAAATCGACTCGGCACCGCATTCTTGTTCAGATAATTTCCTTCGAAAGTTGTCAAAAATTATAGCCCAAAAATGTTCTCCATTTTTCGACTGATTTGTTTATTTAAAAAATTCACTGTAGCTACAAAACTATAAGTATTGCATTTACATTTTGAATTTAGGTTAAGTAAAGATTAAGGTTAATGTTCTTATATGCAAAATATAGCGGTTATGGTTAGCGGAAGGTCGCTGGTTCAAATCCAGCCTGAGGTAAAATCCTTTTGTTATCTTATTTTTCTTATTTATCCCTTGCCCTTATGCCACTAAATTCACCTCGTTATGTAAGTTAATATTTTATTCAAAACTGTCATTGTCCGAGACGAGCATATTAAGCAAAGGTCAAAAAAGGTCTAACTATCAACTTTTGTGATGGTGTCTGTCTATCTAGGATACTATAAATCAAAAACCGATTTAAATGAAATTTGTGAAAAAAAAATTGCGGCACCCATGGTTAAGGCCGAGTTGGGAGCTGTGAGGATGTAGTAGGGAGCGTAAACTTTTAAAATATTCGCTAAGGTGCCCCTCAGAACAACTTAAGGAATATTTTTATATTCTGTGTTTTTCATCTGCATATCATCTGCAAGTGGTCACATTCCTTCGATACTCTGTCCTCACTTTTATCAGAGCAACCATTGCTTAAGGACATCAAATTCAAAGTGCTATGCGCTACCCTGTATAAACCCTATGACAAATAGACAAAGAACACGTTATATACGATGTTTCGCTATATTTGCCTTAAACTGTCATTTTTGTTTTTACATTTCAGAACTGGACAAAATCCACACCAAACCAAGTTAAGAGCAAAAAAAGAAAAATTTTTGGACCACCAAGCCAAACGTAAGAATGACTTGATCCGACATTCGTTGGGATGCAACCAATGTGACTACAAGGCCAATAAGAAGTCCAATTTAAAAACACATCAGTCACAACATAAAAGTACAAGTGAAATCAATTGGTTTATATGCAGTCAGTGTGACTACAAGGCCAAGCGGAAGTCTCAATTAAAATTACATTTGCTGCTGCATACAAGTGTAGATAAAATTAATTGGTTTAAATGCAACCAATGTGACTACAAGGCTATTAGGAAGACAGGTTTGACAAGACATCAGTTACAACATAAAAGTTTAAGCGAAATCAATTGGTTCAGATGTAACCAGTGTGACTATAAGGCCAAGCAGAAGTCCAATTTAAAAATTCACAAGCTACAACATAAAAGTACAAGTGAAATCAATTGGTTTAGATGTAACCAGTGTGACTACAAGGCCAAGCAGAAGTCTCTACTAAAATTACATTTGCTGCTGCATACAAGTGCAGATAAAATCAATTGGTTTATATGCAATCACTGTGATTACAAGGCCAAGCGGAAGTCTCGATTAAAATTACATTTGCTGCTACACACAAGTGCAGATAAAATTAATTGGTTTAAATGCAACCAATGTGACTACAAGGCGAAGCTGAAGTCCAGTTTAAAATTACATCAGTTTCAACATCAAAGTGCAAGCGAAATTAATTGTTTTGAATGCAACCAATGTGACTACAAGGCTATTAGGAAGACCGGTTTGACAAGACATCAGTTACAACATAAAAGTTTAAGCGAAATCAATTGGTTTAGATGTAACCAGTGTGACTACAAGGCCAAGCATAAGTCTTTACTAAAATCACATTTGCTGCTGCATGCAAGTGTAGATAAAATCAATTGGTTTGTATGCAATCACTGTGACTACAAGGCCAAGCGGAAGTCTCAATTAAAATTACATTTGCTGCTGCATACAAGTGCAGATAAAATTAATTGGTTTAAATGCAACCAATGTGATTACAAGGCAAAGCTGAAGTCCAGTTTAAAATTACATCAGTTTCAACATCAAAGTGCAAGCGAAATTCAATTGAATGCAACCAATGTGACTTAGCTACAAGGCTATTAGGAAGACCGGTTTGACAAGACATCAGTTACAACATAAAAGTTTAAGCGAAATCAGTTGGTTTAGATGCAACCAGTGTGACTACGAGGCTAATAAGAAGTCCAATTTATTTTCACATCAGTTACAGCATAAAACTTCAAGTGAAATCAACCATTTACGACCACATAAAAGTCCGAACGAAATTGATCGCTTTGAGCTACTGCTAAAGGCAAAGGAAAAGTATGGCGAAAAGTTCGCATGGACAACATAGTCAATGTACTTAGGACGGAAAAAGGTACAAAATTCAGTCGGAAGATGATTTAATTTAATTTATCTACTTAATCATATCAATGGTTTGGCGCGACGGCTCCGTCGAACAGGTCGAGCCACACTTATAATGCCTCAGAAGGATTGGCGTTGCCAAAGTTTACTGATTTTATGGGACTGGTTAGAACTTAATTTTGATTATTTTTGTTAAAGTATTTTATTTGACTATTTTTTAAAGGATCATAATAAATTATTTTAGATTATTAGACGATATTTATTGAGTATATAGTTATTAGAGGTCTTACGCGCTTAATACAGTAACATAGAATATGACTATATTATATACTTATCGCCATATCCATATTTAGATATTTATTTTACCAAAACTATTTTCCTATTTTTTGCATTTTTTTTTTGTAGTTATTATTATTTACTTAATTTTATTCTTCTTTCTATTAAAATGGCAGCAGCAGGTGTGTGCGCTTTTTTATCTATCCTTATAATCCTTAAATAATATGATGCTGCGTTTAATAAACGGAGAGCTATTCTGGTTAAAACGAGATTAGTAACTAACTACCTATTTTAACTTTAAGACTGAACGATTTGCTTGTAAGACATAATGATGAAACCAGTTGTTTATTTTTGCGCAATTTAATAATAGGTCTCATGTTTTTGCTGATATTTCCAATTTTTGCCGTTAATATTAATAAATTTAAAATTATACGCCCAGATATGCCAACTCGATGCCCCTCCACATTGCTTTCTATAACAAGAGCTATCTTAAGTTAAAAAAACAGAAGATGTTCACAATTGCGAAAATTATGCGGCTCTTGAACAACTATGGTAAACCATAAGTTAAATGGAAGAAAGGTATGTTTGGGTAGTGTCTATCGTGCCCCCAGTGTAAATTTTTGCACATTTTTTAATGCGTTGGAAAATGTTCTCAGCTTTCTAATACCGCAATTTGATTTTTTGGTGTTTGGACGAGACTGTAATGTCGATCTTTTGGCTAACCAAAACACCGCAACCCAACTTATCAGTTGCATGGATCATTTTGCGTTTGCGCGACTGGTCACTGAGCCTACCAGGGTCTCTCTCTCTCTAGGACCTCTATGATATATTGGTTGTATATGATTATAGTTTGTGTAGGAACATAGAGGTTCTTAAAATCGATGATATCTCGGACCATCATTTTGTATCATGCAAACTTAAATTTAACAACAAACCCTCCCACTATTTTTAAGACTTTTAGACTATTTAACATTAGGTAAATCAAAAAGAATAAAAAAATAGGTGAAACCTATTTTGCATTCAACGAGTGAAACGACAGCGAGCCAAGGAAACTAAGTCCATAGCGGAAAGAAAACGTCTACCGGTCTATAAGGAAGAAAGACATTTCGACACAGTTTAACCAGTCCATGCTATCACCGTGTTCACGGCGTCGGTTCGGAGCCGAAAACAATGAGTAACATAGGTGTCACCTATTTTTTCATTTTTTTTTATTTTCCTTGTATATTGTAGTCAGTTTGATTACTGTAGTCAGGCAAGCCACGCTGGGGATGGAAATGCCTGTTTCCGGCACACCGGTGTTTGTGGTTGACTTTACCCTTTTGAAGTTGTTTTTTATACTATGTTAATTTTATCTAACATTAATTGGGACTATGTGTTTACATTCACAGATATTGACGAAATTGCAACTTATATTAATACTAATGCGATTCAGCTCTTCGACCTTCATGCGCCGAACCAGATAAAAAACACGTGCCAATTTCTTGATACTAAATTTAAAAAACACCCTAAAAAGTTTTGGAAGTTTATTAAATGATTAAATATTCACGATAATTCAACTGATAATAGCAACCTTGATGTTAGGGGCGAGTGTGATCCAATGGACTATTGCTAGGTTCAGAATAAAATTGGTTGAGGAATGGCGGCGACAGGAATAACGAGACTTACCGATACTTTGATTTCCGTTGGCTAGTGTGTTGCGGTTATGATACCGCGGACGACGATCATTATTTCGGTCGATGGTTCCTCATTTGCACTATGTCTTTGCACGTTTTTGCTTGCGTAATTGTCAGGTAATTGTATATAATTAGGGGATTTTATGAGGTCACTTCCTCTTGAAATTGCTCTGTCGCGGGTCGCGATCATAAGAGAGTTAGGTTATCTCCGGTTTTCTCCCAGGTAAATTTTGGATCCGTCCTTCGTCTCGTTCCTTCTTATAGGAAGGGGTCATTGTAAGAGGGAGATAAAGAATAGGTCTGGGCAAGAACCCATGAAACGAACACTAAAATTTCCATGTTCAATTCAACCCAAAGTAAACACCACATTCTGAGGCCCTTTAACTTTTGCCGAATGTGATGGAATTATTAAAATTACTAATAATATAAAAAGAAAATAAATTATGAATTTCGTATGGACGAAACACTTGACATTAGTTCAGAGGAATTTGTTGAGCTTTTACTTCTATCTATCTATCTATTTAGCCTTTTCGATCCATCTTTGGACATAGGCCTCCCCCAATATATATCTTCCACTCTTCTCTGTCTGTCGTTCTGCTAATTCCATCTAGTCCCCGCATGTTTCTTCAAATCGTCCGCCCTTCTCAATTGGGGTCTTCCCCTACTTCTTTTATTTTCCCAAGGTCTCCAGTCTACAATGCATTTGTTCCATCGAACGTCTGTCTGTCTGATATTATGACCGGCAAATTTCCATTTTAATTTTGGTACCTCTCCTCTGACATCCCTTACTTTTGTTTTACTTCTATACCTACCAATAATATAGAAAAAGAATTCACAAACAATAAGTATGTTAATAGGCGTTCCTGGCGCCTTACTCAATCGTTTAAGTTTAGACCAGCTTCTTGTGAAGAGGTCACTAAGACACTACTGTCAATTAAATCAGGTGCGCAGGGGGCAGACGGTATATGAATAAAAATGCTTTTTTTGATTAGTTCCGGCGCTCACTAAACACATAACGTGCATAGTTAATTTTTGCATGATAAATGGTTGTTTCCCCTTTGTGTGAAAAAGTGCGAAAGTTGTTCCGGTACCAAAAAAATTTTTACCTTGCTCGGCGGCGGATTTTCGCCATATCAGTATATTGCCAGCTTTCTCTAAAATTGTGGAAAAATAGTTGCTCGGCAGCTGACTGAACTGGAGAGCCAAATATCCTTCCGCCTTCTCAGTTCGGCTTCCGTCCGGCTCATAGCACAACCATCGTATTACTAAAAGTGTCTTACAAGAAGCTTAATTCATGCCTTGTTCTCCTGGACTACAGCAAGGCATTTGATACCTTGGACCTTGAGGTGCTCTACACTAGGTTTAAATTCTTTGGTGTTGGGAATGCCGAACTCGCATTTTTTAGAATTTTTTTATCTTTTAGTTCACAGCAAACCAGGTGGAAAAACTTACTCTTGAAACTTCATATATGCGACAAAGGGGGGCAGTGTACTCGGTCCAATTATGTACGCAACATACACTGCTGGTGTGCCGAAAATGCTCGAAGGGTATGAGTCTCATCAGTTTGCTGATGATAGTTGAAAATGCTGGAAGGGTGTCGGTCTCATCAGTTTGCTGATGATAATTAATTGTAATATTCATTGATGCTAGAAAATTAAAAGCCGTGCAGACAATTAATCACGACCTTAAAATAATATTTGAAGCTTCAGCGGCTCATGATCCAAAACACAAGCGAAACTAAAACAGAGTTAATGATCTTCGGACCTGGGCGCCTTGATTTAGTCCAGGATGAAAGATTTAATATTATCTTGAATGGTCAGAAGCTTGAACATTCTGATTCTGCAAAGAACTTGGTCGTATGGATGGACGCAAGACTAACCTTTAATAAGCATCTCAGCTATATTCTACAAGTCTTACGGTAAACTAAAGGCTCTTCGATTCCATCAAAAAGAACTTAGCAAGGAGGTTAAGTTAAAACTATGTGACAGTGTCATCTTGTCCCTGGTTCTTACTGTAACATCCTTTATTGGTCCTTCGTAATATATAGGGACGAAGGAAGCCTACAGGAACTACAAAATTCATGTATTCGATACAGTTACAACCTCAGAAAATTTGACAATGTTTCGTAAAGCTACGCCAACTCCAAGGCGGCCTAACCAACGTTACCTTGTATCCTTAGCAACTTTTTTTTATAGATTGAATGTCTGCAAGGAACCCGCATATCTTTCTTCCAAACTTATAAGATGTAGTTAAATACACTTTAGAGGCACTAGGCATTGTAATCTTTATTGCATACCTAGGCACCAAACTGCCATTAAATATCCGAATACATTAAAGCCTCGGTTAGTATGTCCGCTTTCGAAAAGAAGATTAGAAATCTAGTATCAGCTAACCTACTCAGAGTAACTATGTAATCAACCTAACCTAACCTGCAATATTGAGTTAATAATAATTGCTATTATATCTTCGTACCAGGAATTTATTGGTGTTAATTATTATAGATGTTATTTCTCTAAATCTAGTTGTGCAGTTTGGTTTTCTTGCTCGTATAATCAGTTTTTAAGATCTTGTACTTAATTAGGTTTTAAATTATTTGACCCAGAGTGGTCATGTGGAAGAGCGCGATGCAGCGTATTCGCCACCCATTTTGATAAACGTTATCATTGAGTAAATACCCCATATAGAGGAGCCACCGGCGAGCTTTACCATATTGAGGGGCAGATGGCGCTGAAATAAATTCGTCTGGTACGCAATATTCAGAGACAACTACTATGATCTAATGGCATTTGTATGATAGACACGAGCCTCGGAACTCGGACATGTAACTAAATTGTACAAGCAATCCCTGAATATTGCGTACCAGACGAATTTATTCCAGCGCCATCTGCTCCTCAATATGGTGAAGCTTGCCGGTGGCTCCTCTATATGGGTTATTTACTCAATGACGTTATATATAACCATGTAATTACAAAGTCGAAATAAAGGCATTTTCAAATTAAATTGAATTGAATTGATTAGTTTAGATGCAAATATAAACAGCAAAGGAATAAAATATCAATTTAAAATACGAGGGTTGTCTTTTAAGTTTTGCATATACAGCTGGAATAAAACAGTAGATGACTTTTAATGTCTTTATTGTTTCTCGAAGTATTCGCCACGAATATTAATGCACTTTTGCACGCACTCAAACTAGTTGTCAAAGCTGTAATTCCACTCGTTTGTTGGTACTGTCAAAATTGCATTCTTAAAGGCGTCGACTCCTTCCTCTGGCGACTAAAATCTTTGACCACGCAGTCCAGTCTTCAATTTCGGAAAAGAATAACAAGGTCGGGACTGTATGAAGGATGGTCCATCAATTCGACGTTTTGTTGGGTTAAAAATTCAATGGTTTTTTGTGCTTTGTGCGAAATTGCATTATTTTGGTGGAGAATGATTCGTCGTTCGGGGTTCGTTTTTCCTAGCTCAGCGGCGACTTTCGGCAAACAAATGGTGATGTGCCAATCGGCAGTAACAATTTTTTGATCTTCCAGAGAAATTTTTGCTATATGACCATCTTTTTGGATACACCTCGAAAACGGATGACTTGTTGTCTTTTCTTTTTCTTAGAATACCCAAACAGACGACTGACGTTTATTTTCGGGTTCAAATGAGTAAATCCTCGATTCATCACCAAAATAATGTACACTTTTTTCTAGTTTCCTGCCCCAAAGCGGTCTAGATTTTTCTGAGACCAATTGCTTCTGTCAGTTCTACGGTTAACAGCGAGAAACTAATTGTCTTACCCCTAATTCTTCATGGATTTTTTTTTTGAATTGAGGTCTTTGAATTCCCCAATGAAGCCTCAATCTCGCGATATCTTACATGTCGATCTTCCTTGATGAGCATGCGCACAGCATCGATGTTTTCCTGGGTAACAGCCGTTTTTGGTGCACCTGGCCTTGGATCGTCGCTAAGTCTAATCCGTGCACGCTTGAATTCTCCATACCAACGAGAAACTGTCAACTGATTTGGTGCTCCATTACCGAAAACAGAAATCGACTCGGCACGGCATTCTTCAAGAAGAGAAAAAAATACTATAAAATAAAGTGTTGAGAACAAAGGCATGCGATTCTAACATTGATTAGGAAAAAAAGTGGTTAGCAGGTAGCTTTGAGTATCTTGGTGATTCTTCCTTTTATCCAGTTTTATTATAAAAATACTCCTACATACGCCGGCGTCGGTGGTTTTTTATTTAACCTGTAACTCTCCTGCAACAGTATTTCACAGCGTAAGTTCACTCCAGATTCGGTTACTTCTCTATAAATTTTATCGCAATTTTTTAAATTTTTAATAAAAATGTTTCTATTGGTATATGTCTGTTTTTCGTATGCTTAGATTTCTAAAACTAACCTTTGTGATTTTTAATTTGGCTTGATATTGTTTGTTGGAAATTCTACATCTGACACCTTTAGTGATGCGCTATATGTCGTGCACCACTGGTAGATGGATAATTAGGGTTTCATACAACTAACAGTCGTCAATGTGTATACCTCTCCCATCCCCATATAATACCTACCACAAGACGCTAGCCATACCAAGTGTACTTTGGCTGCCTGACTTCCGCATGCGCAGATCTACCAATATTATTTACCTCATGTATTACAATATATGAAGAGGGTGATTTTCACTTGATTCTAACCACATGAAAATAGAAAGTTTCAAAAACCTAACCTAACGAAACCTAATCAAATCTAACGGAACCGAACCAATAATTTAAAAAGAAAACTTTCCTGACTTCCTACCCGGGATCTTAGAGGATGTGAATCCGAACCGCACCGAACCGAACCGAACCTATCCAAACCTAACCATACCCAACTAAACCTAATTAGCAGTGTTGTAGTTTAGTTTGGTTAGGTTATGTTTTGTTCGGTTTACTTAGGTTCGGTTCGATTCGGTTCGGATTCACATCCTTTAGGATCCCGGGTAGGAAGTCAGGAAAATATTGGTTCAGTTTGCTTTGGTTCGGTTCGGTTAAATTTAATTAGGTTTCGTTAGGTTAGGTTTTTAAAACTTTCTATTCCTTGGACCACTACCATTGCATTAAAAATGCAGGTTATTAAACAGAATATTATTTTAATTATTAAATAATTATTAATAACAAGCCTACTATAATAAACAATTTAAGGTTTGATTTACTATTTGTGAATTTTAAAATTTTAACTTAGTTGCTGCTTAAGAAATTTTATATTTTTTTAAATAAATAATAAAATATTAATTTTTTTAATAATTAAAATTTTCTTTAAAACAATAAAAAAATACTTGACTTAATAAAGTATACGTACTTACCATTAAAAAAAAACTAATACGAAGAGGTTTTTGTTCCTGATTAAAAACATAGCCCTACACAGTTGCAATAACGGACAATAACTTGTTTTAACACACTTATGATAATTTATATATACTTATGTATATTTTTTCACTTAACATTTTTTAAAAAAACGTAAAATCTTAGAATGCTATAAAAAAGTAATGATATGTATGAAGTAAGTAAGAATTTAATTAAAAATCTTTTACGCATACAATAAAAGCTTCTAATTTAAGTATCTCGAAAACCGTTGCTCTAAGCGACATCTAAAAGCTATAACTTTTTGACTTAAAAAATAAATGTTTTTAATAGAATCTTTCGCGGAACA
The DNA here is from genome assembly GCA_963576565.1 of Aspidapion aeneum. Classification (NCBI taxonomy): domain Eukaryota; kingdom Metazoa; phylum Arthropoda; class Insecta; order Coleoptera; family Brentidae; genus Aspidapion; species Aspidapion aeneum. The sequence continues at coordinate 50,459,952 of OY755048.1, forward strand.
AAAACGTTAGACCTAATTTAATCTAACGGTACCGACTTAGAGAACACCCTGTATATTTTTTTTTTTTAACAAAATTAAATTGTCCATGCCCAAAAACCACTAAACCCAATTTTTTATGCAAAATTAGTAATTAGTAGAAAGAATTGAAGAAAGTATCATACATAAATTAGGCATATCACTCACATGCAATAAATACTTTAAATGCAAAAATCTCAAAAACCGTTGCTCTGAGCGACTTTAAAACAGTATAACTTTTTTACATAAAAACTGGTATACACCGAGGCACAAGAAAAATACACTGATTTTTATGCAATGGCAGTGGTCCAAAGAACACCCTGTACATTGTACATCAAATTTTTCAACGGAATCGTCTTGCCAATTTTAAAAAAACTCACAGGCTGGTTAGTTTTTGCAAAAATATTAATTAGTAAAAAAGTTACTAAAGAAAATCAAATTGAAAAAATAAAGTTTAACACCCTGTATCTCGGTTAATACGAACTTTTGGACTAAGGTAAGTATGGCTAAATCGTAATATTTTGACCCAAGGAATCTACAGTTTAACGATGTACCATTAGTTCTGGGACATCCTGTATAAGATCCGAACACCGGTCTATTCTATCCACCGTGTTGGATGGTTACGTATCGTATTCAACTTGGTCACCTTACTTGCATTTTGCTGACCACATGGTCACAACCAAAAACGTTTCCTTGCATCTGTCATTGCTTGTTTGTTTACATGTTTTTTTAAGGTTAGTTGTTGTGTTAGCTTTTTTCTGTGATTTTTTCCATTTTTAATTGGTGTTCTGTGATTTTTCGTGTGAAGCTGGAAGACCGTCTCAGAAGACACGCGATGTCGAAAGAAACAAGTTCCTCAAAGGAATCCTTTTTTACAAAATCACTCCTAGAAAAAAATTTCCATCTGCTGACTAACAATCCAGAAGAAATTTTCAAAAAGCTAGATGACCAGGCGGCGGAACTTTCATTAAGTTCACATATTAAAAGGGAAACATCTCCAAACTATGTCAATCAACCTGAATGCAGCCAGTGGGGTGAAAGAATAAGACATACATCTAGTTCAGACAAAATAAAAGTCAAAGAAGAGTTTTCAGAATTCGGTGCTGATAATCTGTAAGTAGAAACAAGAGAAAGAGTAAAATAGTTTTTAAAACAACAAATTTTGAAAACAGTGCAAGGGGTGATCAGCTGCCCACAGTAGGTGTACAAATTTTTCTACAGGACCCCACAGGACTATACAGAACTTCCACAGGACTATACAGGATCTCCACACGACTATACAGGACTCTGAGGGTACTGGTGCCTAAGGGGTGCCCTAAGCATGATTAAGTACTAAGGCCGGCAAAGGCAAATCGGCTCTCTAAAAAACATGAGAGTTTCTATGTGATGACCTTTGTTTTTTTTTGGTCACGAATTTTTTTATGGGCACCTTTTCAGCCACAGGACCCCACAGGCAGGACTATACAGGACTATACAGGACATGTATAGGACTATACAGGACCAAAAATGTATTTAAGTCCTGTAGGACAGTGTACAAATTTGGTTCAGCTGATCACCCCTTGAAACAGTGGTTGATAGTTGGTTGACTGACCCATGGGCGAGGTCCACAAATCTAGCAAGTTTTGAAAAAAGAATGGTTTTTCTACAATTTTTTTAATTAAAAACACACTCTTTACATCCATCACAGTTAAGTACCTGTTAGGGCCTGTAAATTATGTAACACTCTAGGGGGGAGGGGGAGTTTGGCCTTGCATTATACTCAATCTTTTTTAATGTGTTTTTTCTTGAAAATGCATTAAGAGGGGGGGGGGGGTTCGGTAAAAAAAAAATCTGAATTTTTGTGTTAAGGATGTGCCCTTATTTACTGGTAGTAAGCAGTACCTACTCCACTGCCAACATAACACAAAAACAATTATAATTTAAAGGACCTAAACAAAATAAAAATATTTGACATGCCTATACTGCCGTCCTAAGTGTAACACCCATATTTGAAAAAAAACCAAAAATGCGACTGTTGGTTAAGACAAACTATAATAATATACTCACTCTATTGTTTATACTAATGTAACAAATCATACAACTATAAAAAGTATTTAAAAAGTTTAAATTTTCTTTTTTCCATAAGCCACTATGTATTTTTAAACATTCATACGCGATTTACTCTATTTCATTTAAAATTCAAATATGGGGGTCTTGCTTAGCAGGGCAGTATAGTTGTTACTTAATTTTTTTATTTTGCATAAAATGAAGCAAAAAACTATATTTTTAAGCAAAAATATCAATCTAAAAATTTGTTCCTGGATATTACAGGTGCATGTAGTATGCACCCCCTATAAAAGGTAATTCAAACAAAATTGATGTGGGAATTTTGTACTAAGGTAAACTGAACAGTCTTTGACACATTTGGACTGTTTTTTCAGTAAAACATGAATATAAACTGATACCTAAACTTAAGGCTGCTTTTATTTGCACTAAAAGATGTATTAGGATTTATGTGAATAATCAAAATGAATCAAAAGCAGTTTTAGCAAATTCATAACTTTTTCTGATAAGTAGAAAAAAAAGCAAATTGCAATTATTGAAACCCAGTCTCACATCCAGTTATTGAACCAAACCTAAATTCCAATTATTGACACCCAGTTATTGACACTTTAATAGATGCAAATTAATTTCACTTCAGTCAGTGTTTCTTTTCCCACACTCTGCTCAAAATGTACCGCTACTGAGACTGAAAGTTATGGACATGTAAAATGTGACATAAGTGCAAAAAAATTTTGTTGAAGAGGGAATTTTACTGTCTATAATAAAGTATATAAAGCTTAGTTTCTGAGAAAAATAAATTTAAACTTAATTTAATTTATGAACGCCCCTAAAGTTTTAATTATAAAAACAATCTGATCATGTCATACATGATTTTAAAGGAAATTTTATTGACTAAAGAACAATAAAGGGTCAGTTCATATCAAATCGACTGGGCAATTGTTATGACCCTTTCCGATTTTGATAATTTTTGGCACACTTCCGCCTATAAAAAATTTTCAAAAATCACAAAATTGACAATTTTGGTCTTTACAAGGCCTAACAAAAAACGCAATATTTTAGAAACGATTATAGCTACCGAGAAGTGGTTTGTCTTGTTTTAAAGGTATGTTAAAGACCTTTAGAATGATATGCAACGTAATATATTTTTTTGAATTTAATTTTTGAATTTTTTTTTTGTTTTAAATTTTAAAACATCCTATTTTTGATTTCTTTTACTTCTGATTGGTCTTTCCACTACCCAAGCTTTTTTCAGGAAATTTATTGTTCAAACAAAACAAAGGTCTTTTATTGTCACTTCTGCTACAGACTGTAAAGATGCAAAAGTTGCACACAGTGATTCCCATATCAGAATCCAAAATTATAACAAAACCTTTTTCTTTAAGCCATTCAGAAAGCAATACCTAATATAATATTATTGTTTTTATGGACAAACATTTGATCTTGAATTCATAATTACAAAAATAAATAAAAAAATATTTTGAATTTTTTTTTAAATAAGAAAAAATTCAATTTAAAAATCATATATATCAGTAGCACATCATTCGATATGTCTTCAAAATACCTTTAAAACGAGCTATCGCTCAATGTGGTAGCTATGATAGTTTTAAAAAATATTTCTATTTTTAACTACCAATATGAACCCAAATTGATAACTAGGTACTTTTTTTTTTGGATAGAACCCATAGTTGCCCTGAGGGGGAATTCACTCTCGCAATACATGTACAAAATATGGTTCGCATTATTTTTCATTACTTTTCATTATTTTCCATTACTATTCATTACTCGCATTATTTAACATTTTTCATAGTAAATGCGCAATACATGTACAGAAAATGGGTAGTGAATTCCCCCTCGAGTTGCCCCATCTTGAAACATGGCGAATATCTTGCAAAAACATCAAATAAAAAAATATATTTTTTTAAAGAAAATCAAATACTCTGCACATGAACCGTCAAAATTTTTTGGGATATTGTTGGAGTCATTTGCTACTTTTTCAACCTTGGAACTTGGGTCCTAACAGTCACGGCTAAAGAGATATGCATTTTATATTTTTTTTTTCAAATTACCCAAAATCCCACCTTTAAACCCTGGTAAGCTTTTTTATTAATGTCTGGAAAAAAACCATTTTTTTTATATATACTACTTATCAAAAAAATTTGTACACCTGCAATATAAAAACCCATGATAGGTATACAATTTTTTTTGAAAAGCAGTATATAATTCAGTAATCTTATGCTTCTTCAACTAATTAATAGATTTGTTAAAATTAATGTACCAAAGGGACATATGAGGTTTTTTTATTGAAGAACATTAGTGATTTTGTAAAAGACAATCAATTTCAAAATTAAAAATTAAAAAAAGTATAGACAATTGAGAACTTCATTTTCTTTTAGAAACTTCTCTAGTTGATTACCTGTCTAACGGTATGCTACACATTGATAAAAAAAACCATTCTGCTTGAAAATACGGATATTCCGTGAGACGGGCGATAATCGTTCAGACTTGATAAGAAAAACAATTGGATGTTTATTATCGTTTTTTTAAATAAAAGCACTGTTAGTCCACGGTTAGAAAAACGTTAAATGCAATGGACTGTAAATATTTTAATTAATGAAAGCGCGAACCAACATAAATATTGATATGAATTACGAAATAATCAAACGTCCATAGGTAAAATATTTTTGCCACACAACGGTAATCAGAGACAAATGCACTCACCAGTTTTGCAGCCACTTTCTCCTCGTTCCGAGGGGCCCCTGAATGGATCTAATGATGTCACCACGTAGCTGAAGGGCTGAAGTTCTATGCTTCAGTACACAAAAATCGAGCACTTTCAGGTGTAGATATTTGAAATAGTTGGAGAACGAAATTAACACGCCATTTTCTCTAGGCGATTGACGAGGATCTCTCTGGTTGTTGGTGCGCATGTCCAAATACGCGGAATGCGCTTTGTCCTTCATACAGTTGTGTGTTTTTAAAAATATATATAAACAACCGCGAAATTTAGCGGGAGCTAACAAGCACAATAATTTTATACCTCACTATTCTCCAGTTTACAAATTCCATTTGAACAAAAAAGACAAACATTTTTCAAATCAAACAAGTTTCGTGGCTAATCGGGCAAAAAGGAGTTTTTATTTTTCTCATATTTTTCCGTGGGTAGCCTGAAAGCTTAACCTCACGGGGGTCCAAGATCTAATGGACACCTAATAAGTGTTGACAGTTAACTGTTTCGTCCTTATGGGACTCCTCAGAACACTGCTGGTCAATGTGACAAATCTTGCGAAGTTAATTAGACGGTTTTATGTCTAATCAAATGTAAATAGTGAGAAAACTATCGCAAGAAGCGTCATCTACCGAGATACGAGAGAAACAAAAACAAACGTAGGCGAAAAACTGCTATACAATATCGATCAATGAAAAGATCGAATGCAAATAAAAGAAAACAAACTATAGTCCGTGACCTACGACAGCTCTTTGTCTTTCAGGCCGGATCAACGCATATTGCATTTTACCCGTCATCAAGACAGTGAGTGTTAATCAACGGAATTTTTTAAACCAAATAATACTAACAAACGTGGAATTTCGTACCCGTGAATTTAAAAATCAAACAAGTTTCGTGGCTAATCGGGCAAAAAGGAGGAAGCCTGAAAGCTTAACCTCACGGGGTCCAAGATCTAATGGACACCTAATAAGTGTTGACAGTTAACAGTTTCGTCCTTATGGGACTCCTCAGAACACTGCTAGTCAATGTGACAAATCTTGCGAAGTTGTCACATTGACCAGCAGTGTTCTGAGGATCTTGGACCCCCGTGAGGTTAAGCTTTCAGACTACCCACGGAAAAATATGAGAAAAACAAAAACTCCTTTTTGCCCGATTAGCCACGAAACTTGTTTGATTTTTAAATTCAGGGGTAGGAAATTCCACGTTTGTTAGTATTATTTGGCTTAACAAACATTTTTGATATTACAAAAAACAGTAAATACGATCCGCAGTCGAGTTTTAACTACAGCTTAGTATTATTATTATTTATTGTGTTTTTTTATTTATTGAACTGTTGAAGTAAGGAATAGGTGTCGGCGTGTATTAGGAACAGGGGAGGACAGTTCGAACAAAATTTATAAATAAAGAACACAATAAATTATCGTTAAAAGTTTTGTTTAAGTAGGTAAACGATCATAAACATCAAATTGTTTTTCTTACCAATTTCGAACGAGTCTGGCCCTTCTCACGGAATATCCGTATTTTAAAGCAGAAATGTTTTTTTATCAATCTGTAGCATACCGTTAGAAAGGTAATCAACTAAAGAAGTTTTTAAAAGAAAATGAAGTTCTCAATTGTCGATACTTTTTTTGATTGTTAATTTTGAAATTGATTTTCTTTCACAAAATCACTAATGTTCTTCAATAAAAATCCTCGTATGTCCCTTTGGTTCATCAATTTTAACATATCTATTAATCAGTTAAAGAAGCATAAAATTACAGAATTATAAAAAAAAGATGGTGCTTTTCCAGACATTAATAAAAAGCTTACGAGGGTTTAAAGGTGGGATTTTGGATAATATGTGAAAAAATGAAAAAATTCATATCTCTTTAGCCGTGATTCTTAGGACCCAGGTTCCAAGCTTGAAAAGGTAGCAAATGACCCCAACAATATCCAAAACTATTTTGACGGTTCATGTGCCAAACACCCTGTATATATATTAGGGTTTCCAAATATTTAGCTTTTTGTAGGGACTTGTAAAGGCCAAAATTTACAATTTTGTGATTTTCAAAAATCGATAAAACAAAAACTACTGATCAAAAAACTTCTAAGATTTTGGATTTTCGAGTTTTTTTGTAGATAGAATAAGTGTGTCAAAAATTATCAAAATCGGAGAGGGTCAAAACAGAAATCGCCTTTATTGCGGTTGATGTTATATGAATTTAACCTAAAGTATTATACATTTTTGCCTTTGAATGTATGTTGTGTTAAAGTGGGGGTCTAAATTTCGAGGTGGCAATCTGGATATTCGGATTCAGCGGGGTCAAAATAGGGGTTCATATATGAACCATTTGCCAAAAAGTAATATAAAATGCTTCTAAAGAGTGGATTTTCTGAAATCTTGCCTTAACTATATTCATTTTGAGTTATTATATCTTGAGTGTTCTGTAAGAGATTTTTCAAGTTTTTTGTTTTGTTATTTTGCGACATTTTCTGGCGGTTTAGGAGAATTCCCACAATTTTTGTATTACACTTTTTTTGATATTTTATTATAATGTTAGTCCTTGGTTAAAATGTGCAGAAACACTGCACAATCCCTTAATAACGTTTTTTTTAAATATTTTATCTTATTTTTTCAGGCAGCCAGATGGTAATTTACTTGACTCATCAACAATCAGTGTAAAATCAGAAGTTGAGGAGTTTGAACTGAAGACTGAAGAAATCAAACAGGAAGAACTCATAATAGATGACAGCTCATCTGAGTAAGTAAATTTAAACGGTTTCCGAATAGGCGGATTTTAAATTATTGCTTCGGTAGCTCAGTTGGAAGAGCGTTTGCCTGGTTAGCGGAAGGTCGCTGGTTCAAATCCAGCCTGAGGTAAAATCCTTTTGTTATCTTATTTTTCTTATTTATCCCTTGCCCTTATGCCACTAAATTCACCTCGTTATGTAAGTTAATATTTTATTCAAAACTGTCATTGTCCGAGACGAGCATATTAAGCAAAGGTCAAAAAAGGTCTAACTATCAACTTTTGTGATGGTGTCTGTCTATCTAGGATACTATAACTCAAAAACCGATTTAAATGAAATTTGTGAAAAAAAATTGCGGCACCCATGGTTAAGGCCGAGTTGGGAGCTGTGAGGATGTAGTAGGGAGCGTAAACTTTTTAAAATATTCGCTAAGGTGCCCCTCAGAACAACTTAAGGAATATTTTTATATTCTGTGTTTTTCATCTGCATATCATCTGCAAGTTGTCACATTCCTTCGATACTCTATCCTCACTTTTATCAGAGCAACCATTGCTTAAGGACATCAAATTCAAAGTGCTATGCGCTACCCTGTATAAACCCTATGGCAAATAGACAAAGAACACGTTACGATGTTTCGCTATATTTGCCTTAAACTGTCATTTTTGTTTTTACATTTCAGAACTGGACAAAATCCACACCAAACCAAGTTAAGAGCAAAAAAAGAAAATTTTTTGGACCACCAAGCCAAACGTAAGAATGACTTGATCCGACATTCGTTGGGATGCACCCAATGTGACTACAAGGCCAATAAGAAGTCCAATTTAAAAACACATCAGTCACAACATAAAAGTACAAGTGAAATCAATTGGTTTATATGCAGTCAGTGTGACTACAAGGCCAAGCGGAAGTCTCAATTAAAATTACATTTGCTGCTGCATACAAGTGTAGATAAAATTAATTGGTTTAAATGCAACCAATGTGACTACAAGGCTATTAGGAAGACCGGTTTGACAAGACATCAGTTACAACATAAAAGTGCAAGTGAAATCAATTGGTTTAGATGTAATCAGTGTGACTACAAGGCCAAGCGGAAGTCTTACCTAAAAACACATTTGATGCTGCATACAAGTGCAGATAAAATCAATTGGTTTATATGCAATCAGTGTGACTATAAGGCGAAGCTAAAGTCCAGTTTAAAATCACATCAGCTACAACATAAAAGTACAAGTGAAATCAATTGGTTTAGATGTAGCCAGTGTGAGTACAAGGCCAAGCAGAAGTCTCTACTAAAATCACATTTGCTGCTGCATACAAGTGCAGATAAAATCAATTGGTTTATATGCAATCAGTGTGACTACAAGGCGAAGCTGAAGTCCCATTTAAAAATACATCAGTTACAACATAAAAGTACAAGTGAAATCAATTGGTTTAGATGTAACCAGTGTGACTACAAGGCCAAGCAGAAGTTTCAACTAAAATCACATTTGCTACTGCATACAAGTGCAGATAAAATCAATTGGTTTATATGCAATCAGTGTGACTACAAGGCCAAGCGGAAGTCTCAATTAAAATTACATTTGCTGCTGCATACAAGTGCAGATAAAATTAATTGGTTTAAATGCAACCAATGTGACTACAAGACGAAGCTGAAGTCCACTTTAAAAATACATCAGTTTCAACATCAAAGTCCAAGCAAAATTAATTGTTTTGAATGCAACCAATGTGACTACAAGGCTATTAGGAAGACAGATTTGACAAGACATCAGTTACAACATAAAAGTTTAAGCGAAATCAATTGGTTCAGATGTAACCAGTGTGACTATAAGGCCAAGCAGCAGTCCAATTTAAAAATTCACAAGCTACAACATAAAAGTACAAGTGAAATCAATTGGTTTAGATGTAACCAGTGTGACTACAAGGCCAAGCAGAAGTCTCTACTAAAATCACATTTGCTGCTGCATACAAGTGCAGATAAAATCAATTGGTTTATATGCAATCACTGTGATTACAAGGCCAAGCGGAAGTCTCAATTAAAATTACATTTGCTGCTACACACAAGTGCAGATAAAATTAATTGGTTTAAATGCAACCAATGTGACTACAAGGCGAAGCTGAAGTACAGTTTAAAATTACATCAGTTTCAACATCAAAGTGCAAGCGAAATTAATTGTTTTGAATGCAACCAATGTGACTACAAGGCTATTAGGAAGACCGGTTTGACAAGACATCAGTTACAGCATAATAGTTTAAGCGAAATCAATTGGTTTAGATGTAACCAGTGTGACTACAAGGCCAAGCAGAAGTCTCTACTAAAATCACATTTGCTGCTGCATACAAGTGTAGATAAAATCAATTGGTTTGTATGCAATCACTGTGACTACAAGGCCAAGCGGAAGTCTCAATTAAAATTACATTTGCTGCTGCATACAAGTGCAGATAAAATTAATTGGTTTAAATGCAACCAATGTGATTACGAGGCAAAGCTGAAGTCCAGTTTAAAATTACATCAGTTTCAACATCAAAGTGCAAGCGAAATTCAATTGAATGCAACGATTTATCAATTTATTTCGACAAATTATGTACAAAAAAAACACGCACTTAAACTTACTAATAACTTGCTAATAATTCACTACTTTAATCCGCCTATAACTTCGCGTTAACATCTAGCGATCACTACCGCTGGTTTTCTTTTACTTCCCGATGCACGACGTCCGGCCTTATATATGAGGGGCTGCCTACTATTCGAGAACCCTTATAACGGTTTTTTGTTACAAACTAAAATGCTCTCGGTAGCTCAGTTGGGACTGAGGTCGTGGTGTTCACCTCAAAAAAAACTCAACAATATTCATGTGAAATAAATTAACTTTCTTTTGCCTAAAGGGCGCCAATACAAGTTTAAAAGTAAAATAGAAAGAATGTATCGAGATCTTAGTGAACCTTGTATTATTCACTAATTATTAATAAAGATGGTGAATGTTTGATTAAAACGCAAAAGGTTTTTTAAAAAAATAGTCTCTAATTATTTTTATCAGCAAACGACTTGCAAGAAGGAAATTTACAAAAAAATAAATATATAAGGATCTTTTAACCTAAATACTTAATTATATAGCTATCGATAAAAAATATTATTTTATATCCTTGTTTCTTATCACAGAATGTTCGTTACTATTTATTTTTATTATCTCAAGAATGTAATTTAATTTCTATTTATAAAGAGTTGGTTTTTTATTTCAATAAAAGAATTTATCTTATTATTTTATGTTAATAAAAAGTAAGAAGAAAATACACGGACGATAAAATCAAGCCACACAAAAAAATTATCGAAGTACTTAAATAAAAAGTATGTACCTATTTGGCTAAAAACAAAAAAAATATAATATATTTTTGGGACCTAAGAAAAATTAATACCTTGGGAGGGTAAATGCGCATCTACTCAACAAGGGTGCATTGTTGCCAGATCTTAACAAGGGCAATAAATAGGTTTACCAAAAATATTAACAAATAATAACCAGTGCTATAAAAAAGAAATATATCACAGTTAAATAAAATGGTTAGTAAAAATAAGTATTAAATCTTATCTGCCAAATCCCACGCTGGAGGTTGAGTCCTCAAGAGATTTGAGTAGGTAGTGTGGTTGGTACTTCAACAAAACAGATTTCAAAACGGGACAGCAAAACAAAAAGAAAGCAGTAACATCGGCTAGTACAACATGGCTTTTACTTCAGTAAACAATTACGGGCTTCTGCTCAAAGTATGTGAAATGTACGGGCTTCAAAACATATACGGGTCTACGAAAACCAGCTCCATAACATGGAATGGGCTTCATAAAATGGAATGGCCTAAAAAGGTCATTGTTGTCTTAGAAATGCGTTTAAGTTTAATCAATTTTCAGAATAGTACTTTATGTTTCTATAGAATTAAAAGTTTATGTTCTCAGCAAAAAGTCTAATAAAAAAATTAGGCAAACTCACCAGTAATGAACAATGGTCCACCTTTTTAATCACACCAGCATTTTTCACGAAACTAACTCTGTTACAAAACACCGTACAATTTCTGTAAGTTTTACAACATTTTGAGTAGCAGTTATGCTTGGTTAAAATAAGTTTTTAATATATTTTATTAGCACATATTATAACGGTGTTAAAATGCTCTCTGAAACACACAAAATCTGCGAGAAACCGAGTACTAGTTATCACAAAAACTAAAGTAGTTCGGTTACCATATAGAAGTTAAACTGCATCGAGAATCCGCATGTAACTGACTCTCTCGGCTACGTGCATTTGAAAAGAGACGGCGGGTTTCCCTGACCGAACAAAGCAGCTTGGATCAGTCTGAATACAGCCGCGCGACGACGAAGTGGGGAACGTGCCGTAAAGCGACTCTAAACAACGCTTGTTGAAACAAATTTTATCATGAAGTACCGTGGTCCAGTGGACAAGGCGACAAAGGAAAACGCCCGACACGCAGACACCGGAGGATCGCTCCCTCGACGATACTGTTTTTTTTTAAGTGGATAATTCTTTGATTTATTTTTATTTGTACAGGGTCTTACAAGTATTTTATTTTTTTTTGTTAAGAACGTTACTTGCTATTAGGGTTAAAAGAAAAAAATCGTTACACCACCCCTCTCCTAAAAGAATAAAATTTGGGGAAAAACAAATTTTATTTATGCAGTATGGATACTAGTTAAAAATTAATTAGAAACAAGAATATATTCATAGGATTACATTGTAAATCTCCACTAACAAACTATTAACCTAAGTGGTAAAAAAATTTTAACTTAAGAGAAAGTTGCTATGAAACAAATACTGGCCAGGTATTCATTACCAAAGGTATTTATGAGCATACACAAATTCATTTTATGTGCAAATAGGGGTTCCTTGGAATGATTCTTTATAGAAGCTTGATATCTTTCGTGTATCACCCGCCAAAATTGGAGTTACTATCGGTCAGTCTAAATTAGGAAAGGGACAAAATAAGTAGGGACTAATCTACAAAGACTTCACAAGGCAACTAAAACATGATAACCAAATTGCTCATACTCAAAAATCGAAGATATCGAAACTACATACCTTAAACAATATCAATAAGCTAATGGGGAATCGACTGCAGTATTACACAGGGGAAATTCGCAAATGACTAGGGTACCCAAATACACTTCTTCACTACGAAACTTATTTGTATCTTTACTCAAAATTCTGGTCACTCTAAAACATTTAACTCGGTACCTAATTTTCAATTTTTCCTTTCAAAAATAACACTCAACTGCCTACAAAATACTCAAAACTAATTATCAGAGCCTACGGAAACGTCAGAATTCGAACCAAGATAAGGCTTCAAATCCTTAATGTGCCATTCGCCTGCATCAGAACCGTCAATATGAACTAGCCGATATATTAATCGAGATATCTTTTTAGAAATCTTACATAGAACATATTTCTTTGCCAATTTGGCAGCAAATTGATTTGATGCGTCAGACAACACCTTATTACGCTTCCATACTTTATCTCCGACATTAAACTGAACATCTCGTTTTCTCAAATTATATTGGCGTTTATTTCTCTCATATGCTTGATGAAGGTTTTTCTTAACATTTTCATAAATTTCCGAAAGTCCTTTTAAATTATCACAAAACTCAACGCGCTCTCTGGACAAAAGTTCAAGATCTTCAGTATCTATAATTTCACCATAATACTTTCCAGTAATAGGAACATTGCGACCAAAATTCATAAAATTAGGGCTAAACTGTGTAACTTCATGAACCGATGAATTAATAGCAAATTGTATCTCTGACAAGTGTTGATCCCAATCTCTATGCTCTTTAATATAGCTACGTATAGCTGTACCAACTACTCTATTTGACCTTTCAACAAAATTAGTCTGGGGATGATAACGAGCATTAAACCAAATTTTCTGAACTTCATATTTTTCGGCCATTTTCTTAAAAACCTTTCCAGCGAACTGGCTGCCATTGTCGCAGATAATAAATTGGGGTACTCCATGTACCAAAAATATTTCCTTTTCCATGAACTGACAAATCTTACTTGCTTCAGCTTTTCTTAAAGGATGTAATATTGTATACTTAGAAAACCAATCGCCCACAACTAACAAGTGACTAAAACCAGAACGACTTCTAGGCAGAGGACCGATAATATCTACTGCAATAATTTGAAATGGAAAGTTACAAGACTTCTCAGCACCCATTAAACCCATTCTAGCTTCATTTGATGCCTTTTGTTCTCCACATACTACACAAGATCTGATATATTTAGCTACATCTTTTCTGATTTCTTTCCAATAATAAGTTTCCTGAATTCTACTAATGGTCTTAAAAAATCCAAAGTGACCTGCTACAACAGGGTCATGATGTTTTCTAATTATTTCTTGAACTTGACTTTTTGGAACTAAAATTTTCCAGGGGGTCAAATTAGATTTAAATTTAGTTTTTAAGGGAACGTGCTTGTAAACAAAATTATTTTTAACGCACCAATTAGGAAATTTTCCAGGTTTTGATAAAATATCTTGTTGCATCTTTAAATAAAAAGGGTCAAGGTTTTCTAAACGGATATCTAATTTCTGTGTCTCAAAATTAGTCAAAGCTAAAACATCAACATTCTCATGGTCGTTATTAACTAGATTATCAGAAGGGATCCTGGACAAACAATCTGGAACTACATTTAATGATCCTTTTCTATGAGTAATAGTGTAATCATACTGTTGCAATTGAACGGCCCATCTGGCTAATCTTCCAGTTGGTTCTTTCATATTATTTAACCATAAAAGTGAATAGTGATCGGTAATAATTTTTAGATTTGCAGTACCCTCCACATAGGGCCTAAATTTTGATAAGGAAAAAATTACAGCAAGACATTCTCTTTCAGTCACAGTATAATTACGTTCTGTTCGAGATAAAGATCTACTAGCGTAAGCTATAACTCTTTCTGAGCCATCTATTTCTTGCAAAAGCACACCGCCCAAACCGGTATTAGAAGCATCAGCCTGAATAATAAAAGGAATATCAAAATCGGGGCTGCATAAAATTGGAGCAGAGACCAGAGCCTCTTTTAACTTAATAAAAGCACTATCCGCGTCAGGAGTCCATTTCACAGTTTGACCTTTCTTTTTACCTTTCAACAAATCGTTCAACGGTGAAACAAGAGTAGAAAAGCCCTTAATAAACTTTCTATACCAAGAAGCCATACCAACAAAACGTTTGATTTCAGTAGTAGTTTTACACTGAGGAAAATTCACTATAGCAGCAACCTTGTCACTGTCGGTACGTAATCCCGAGCAGTCCACTACGTAACCAAGGTACTTGAGACTTGACTTAAAAAGTTGACATTTCTCAAGGTTAACAGTTAAATTTGCATTTTTCAATTTTTCTAACACTTCATATAACAGTGAAATATGTGCAGAAAAACTACTGGAAGTAACAATTATGTCATCTAAATAGCAAAACACCTTAGGAGAAAGCTTCGGGGTTAAAACTTTATCCATTAAACTTTGCTGACATTGAGCAGAGTTACGTAAACCGAACGGAACAACATTAAAATGGAATAGACCACGACCTGGTACAGAGAAAGCAGTTTTTTCTCTACAATCAGGGTGCAGGGGTATCTGCCAAAAAGCTTTTCTAAGATCAATGGAAGAGATATAGCGTGCATCACGCAAAGTGTTTAAAATAGTATCTACTCTAGGCAGAGGATATGCATAATGCTTTGTTATTTTATTTAGACGACGTCCGTCAAAACAGAAACGGTATTCATCGTTTGCTTTCTTAACTAACAAGACTGGAGAATTATAAGAGCTATGTGATGGTTCAACTACCTTTAAGGCGAGCATTTCATCTAATTCCTTATTTAATATGTTCATCATAAAAGGTGACAAAGGATATTGTCGTTCTCTGAATGGTGGAGCATCTCCAGTATCAATATTAAATACAAGTTTATCTGTGCGTCCTAGTTTATCTTTACAACTGATAGCTTCATAAGCTAATTTAATTTTTTCGATGTCTCGCAACTCACTTTCTGAAAAGTTTTGACTTTCAATGCCCAAAGACGTATCTTTGTCCTCCGAAGAAACAGAGAAAACAAAATTACTGACAGAACTACAAACTGTCGAAGAATTATCCTCAAAATCAATCTTAACGTTAAAGTTTCGACAAAAGTCACTTCCCAAAATTAATCCATGCGATAATGAAGGTATATGAACTAAAACTTTTGTAATCTTACATAGATTATCAGCACATATCGGCAAATAGATAACACCCACAACTTCTTGTGGTTGTCCACTAGCTGTGTACACCGGGTTATTTTTCCCAAAACTGTCAACTTCAAGTTCAAATTTTGCTATTAAGTCTAAAGATTTCTTGCCAAGCACACTGTGATTTGCACCACTATCTAAAAGTGCAGTAACTAATGTATCAAAAATATTTATCTCAATATAAGGCCTATTATCATGAGGTAAACTAACAAATAATGGAGCTAAAGAACTATCATTAGAAACCAAATTCGATTCAACGGTACTTAAATTTGCTTTATTACCAAATTCCGATACTTTAACTTTATTATAAAAATCATAAACAAATTTCTTCCAATTGTCCCATTCAAACTGACAAAAAAATTTTCTTTTATTATTCTCGGCCTTAAAATTACAAGGAGTTCGTCGACCGTTACCAAACGTCCTCGAAACTAGTTTTTTTGAACAATTGCAATCACGAGTTGTTACATTGGATTTTCCACATCGGTAACAAAATTTATTTTTCGGGGCTTTACATGACGAGAAAACATGATTGGGTAATCCACAATTCCAACACACTATCTTAGAAGAGTCACTAGATTGAACTGTATTAGGATTGTTATTAGTATCTGAAGTATTAATAGAAGTTACATTATTACTCGGATTTAAATTATCTTGAAGATTTCTACTCGAATTTCTATTTTTAAAATTACCTCGAAAACTACCACGATGATTACTAAAATTATTACGTTGACTGTTAGACTGCGAATGATGATTGCTACTCGAATAGTCATGATGATTTCCATAAGATCTGCCACGATTCGAATTAAATTTATTGTACTGGTTACTGTAATTTAAATTATGATTGGTATTCAGATAGCCATGCTGATTGTCACGACCTCGATTGTTTTTAAAATTGCCTCGATAATTTCCAGATAAAAAGGATGTATTTTTAAAATTATTTTTATGGTTTTGGTTTTGGTTATAACCAGACGTTGATGGTTCACAAAAATTGTCTCGATCATTTGAGTGGAAAGAAGAAACGAGAAGAGAAGAGCCTTCTGTCGTTTTTGAATTTTCTATTTTTCGGCAGTTTTCCAATAAAGAAAGGATTGAGTCAATGCTGACCAAAGCTAGAGGAGATTTATAAAAATCACACATATTTTTCCTTAAGTATTTTAACTTTGTGGCTTCGCAGGGTTGTCTATCTAAATGTCTAAATAATGACTCCATATTAGCAACAAAAAGATGAAAAGGTTCTGTTTTATATTGTTTTCTTGCTTTAATATCCTCCCAAATTAAATCGTCTAAATCTTCAGGCAAAAAATCGGTTTTTAAAATTTTAACTAATGATTCCCAATTAGTAGCTCTATTAACAGCAGATTTAAACCAGTTATGCGCAGGTCCTGAAAATAACTCTCCGGCACTCTCGAATAACTCTATTTTTGAAACACGACGGGACTTACAATATTCCTCAACTTTATCTAAAAATTCTAGAACAACATGATAATCTGCTTCGCCAGAAAATGACAAATTCCACTGATGAACAGGTATTGACTTGCTTTGAGTAAAAACAGGGGTAACGATAGGGGTTGGAGCAGGAAGAACGGTTTGGTTCAACGTTAGGTTCGAGTCGCTGTTGTTTTGTTCAAAAATATCAGCTTTTTCAAAAAGGTTAGCTTCTAGCTCTAAATATTTTGCATAAGCTTCTTGCTTAAAATTAATAACGACAGAGTCTTGGTCTATAAGAGGGATTATAATCCGACAAATACGATTAGAAATATGAATTAATCGCGATCGATAGCGCTGAAAAGCAAAGTCTGTTTGTGGTCCTTCAAATTCCGAAATTAAAACTTCTAAAGCTACTAAGGTTTCCTCGATAACCTTTTTTTCGTTTTCGAATTCATACTGCGGATCCGAATAAGAAAGATTTCGATTTTTATCCGCTTGTATTCTGCGATTTAACATTTTTCGTTTTTGTGCTGCATCTTGATGTCTCGTAGCAATAACTCCACGAATTCTTAATTCATAAGATAACTCCGGTTGAGTTAAATGAATAGGCCTCATTAAATCGATATCACGGATATCCATTTTAAAATTAAAAAATTTAGCAACAAAAAAATTTAAAAAAAAAGAATGTAAAAAAATATTATTTATTTATTTTTTTTTTTTAGTCGCAATCGTCGTATAATCAACAAAGAAAACTTTAAAATCGAACCGCAGTATCTTTAAACACCATCGAGCGCCCTGCATAAAAAATACAAAAAAATAAAAATCTCAAAATATAGTTTTCATAACTCGCTCTTAATTTAGTGGAACGTATGCAAAAAACATAATGAATAATCGGTCCCCGCACAGACTGATCAAAACGTACTCAAGATTCAATCACGAAAATACCCAACACCAAAATTGTTAGTAAAAAAATTCAATATATAAAAAAATATATGGCTAAAAACTTTAGGCAGGTACCATCCATATATAGTTCAATACTGGCCACGTAGAATAAAAAAATAAAAAACAAAAAAAATTATTAAAAATATTTTTGGGTAAAACTCTATCTAGAGCAAAACAAAGGCTATGTTTTGCCACTAAGAAAAACTCTCGTTTTGCTGAGCCCCTAAATAACAATTATAAATATTCAATTCAAAACAATCTAAAAAGAAAAAACACAAATAATTTTATTTGTATGTTTAAACTGTACTAGATGCCATATAAGAAGAAAAAAAACCGCCTTATTACTTTTAGCATTAAAATTTACCTCCATAAATGCAAAAATTATTTTTATATCAATTTTATTAGGTTATATTTGTTCTCATTTATTTTAATTAAATATGACTTTATTTATCTTTATTTAAATATCTTAGATTTATCTTGATTTATTTTTAAGTATTTAATTTTTTAACTAGTTATGAACCAAGGATATAAAATTTAAAAAAACTCAAAAAAAATTATCTTTATTTATAGGCAAAAGAAATTTAAACAACAAAACAAACTCGGGCCCCACGTTGGGCGCCACTTAATCTATAACGGTTTTTTGTTACAAACTAAAATGCTCTCGGTAGCTCAGTTGGGACTGAGGTCGTGGTGTTCACCTCAAAAAAAACTCAACAATATTCATGTGAAATAAATTAACTTTCTTTTGCCTAAAGGGCGCCAATACAAGTTTAAAAGTAAAATAGAAAGAATGTATCGAGATCTTAGTGAACCTTGTATTATTCACTAAGTATTAATAAAGATGGTGAATGTTTGATTAAAACGCAAAAGGTTTTTTAAAAAAATAGTCTCTAATTATTTTTATCAGCAAACGACTTGCAAGAAGGAAATTTACAAAAAAATAAATATATAAGGATCTTTTAACCTAAATACTTAATTATATAGCTATCGATAAAAAATATTATTTTATATCCTTGTTTCTTATCACAGAATGTTCGTTACTATTTATTTTTATTATCTCAAGAATGTAATTTAATTTCTATTTATAAAGAGTTGGTTTTTTATTTCAATAAAAGAATTTATCTTAATATTTTATGTTAATAAAAAGTAAGAAGAAAATACACGGACGATAAAATCAAGCCACACAAAAAAATTATCGAAGTACTTAAATAAAAAGTATGTACCTATTTGGCTAAAAACAAAAAAAATATAATATATTTTTGGGACCTAAGAAAAATTAATACCTTGGGAGGGTAAATGCGCATCTACTCAACAAGGGTGCATTGTTGCCAGATCTTAACAAGGGCAATAAATAGGTTTACCAAAAATATTAACAAATAATAACCAGTGCTATAAAAAAGAAATATATCACAGTTAAATAAAATGGTTAGTAAAAATAAGTATTAAATCTTATCTGCCAAATCCCACGCTGGAGGTTGAGTCCTCAAGAGATTTGAGTAGGTAGTGTGGTTGGTACTTCAACAAAACAGATTTCAAAACGGGACAGCAAAACAAAAAGAAAGCAGTAACATCGGCTAGTACAACATGGCTTTTACTTCAGTAAACAATTACGGGCTTCTGCTCAAAGTATGTGAAATGTACGGGCTTCAAAACATATACGGGTCTACGAAAACCAGCTCCATAACATGGAATGGGCTTCATAAAATGGAATGGCCTAAAAAGGTCATTGTTGTCTTAGAAATGCGTTTAAGTTTAATCAATTTTCAGAATAGTACTTTATGTTTCTATAGAATTAAAAGTTTATGTTCTCAGCAAAAAGTCTAATAAAAAAATTAGGCAAACTCACCAGTAATGAACAATGGTCCACCTTTTTAATCACACCAGCATTTTTCACGAAACTAACTCTGTTACAAAACACCGTACAATTTCTGTAAGTTTTACAACATTTTGAGTAGCAGTTATGCTTGGTTAAAATAAGTTTTTAATATATTTTATTAGCACATATTATAACGGTGTTAAAATGCTCTCTGAAACACACAAAATCTGCGAGAAACCGAGTACTAGTTATCACAAAAACTAAAGTAGTTCGGTTACCATATAGAAGTTAAACTGCATCGAGAATCCGCATGTAGCTGACTCTCTCGGCTACGTGCATTTGAAAAGAGACGGCGGGTTTCCCTGACCGAACAAAGCAGCTTGGATCAGTCTGAATACAGCCGCGCGACGACGAAGTGGGGAACGTGCCGTAAAGCGACTCTAAACAACGCTTGTTGAAACAAATTTTATCATGAAGTACCGTGGTCCAGTGGACAAGGCGACAAAGGAAAACGCCCGACACGCAGACACCGGAGGATCGCTCCCTCGACGATACTGTTTTTTTTAAAGTGGATAATTCTTTGATTTATTTTTATTTGTACAGGGTCTTACAAGTATTTTATTTTTTTTTGTTAAGAACGTTACTTGCTATTAGGGTTAAAAGAAAAAAATCGTTACACCCTTCCATCCTTGTTCGATTCAAAATCATTCCAGCCTTTTCTAGACGGACCGTTCGCATACCAGTTTGTCACAGATAACGCAACTAAAACCTAGATTAAGAATACAACCATAAAATATGTCAACCTAATACTACACTAAACCTAAATAAATTCTAACTATAAAATTTAAATACCTAAATTTGTAACACTATCCTCCTCTTCAGGTTTGATCGCCTCGATCAACATTTCCCAGGTAAGGTTTTAGTCTGTCTAGATGAACAACTTTCATCTTGGATTTCGGGCTTTTCTGGATTCGGTAGACCACATCATTAATTCTCTTAACAACTTTATAAGGCCCTTCCCATGGTGGTGTCAACTTAGGTGATCTTCCTTTCTTACGTTGAGGATTGTATAGCCAGACTTGATCATTCTCCTTGAACCCTGAAGAGTTTGCTTTCAGGTCATATCTCGCTTTCATGCGGTCACTGGCTATTTCTATTCGCTCTCTAACCACTTCATGGATATCGTGCAGCTTTTGCCTTAAACGTTCGACATAGTCGTAAACCTCTAAGTGTTCTTCTTCAGGTGAACCAAACATGATATCACATGGTAAACGCAGTTCTCTACCAAACAGGATACTAGATGGAGTAGCTCCTGTCGTATTGTGAATGGCGGTTCTATAGGCCATCAAAAACAATGGAATATATTGGTCCCAATCTGTTTGGTGCTCATCAACAACTTTGCACAGATGTTCTTCTATTGTTTTATTAAATCTATCAACCATGCCATCTGACTGCGGATGTAAAGCCGTAGTCCGTGTTTTATGTATTCCTAAAAGGTCACAGAGATTCTGGAAGAGCTTTGGTTCAAAGTTTCTTCCTTGATCTGAATGTAGTTCCAAAGGAATGCCAAATCGGCTGAAAACATCATTTACCAGAACTTCGGCAACTGTAGCGGCCTCTTGATTAGGCAACGCAAAAACTTCTGGCCATTTGCTAAAGTAATCCATGACAACAAGGATGTATTTGTTGCCCTTTTTAGTTTCTGGAAATGGTCCGGCCACATCAATAGCAATGCGTTCGAATGGCAGACCTACGTTATATTGTTTCATTTGTTTGGACCTTGTTTTGGGACCTTGGCTGGCTGCACACACGAACATCGGCGGCACCAGTTTTTCACATCTTGATAGTAATTGCCCCAATAAAATCGGTTTCGAATTTTGTCCATGGTTTTATTTATGCCTAGGTGCGCGCCTGATTTTCCACCATGGCATTCGGCCATTATATTGTCTACCATGCTCCTAGGAACCACTACTTGATTAACCACTGTAAGGCCATCGGCACTTTCCCAGGCACGTTTAAGAATGTTTTCCTCTACTATCAGTGAATCCCATTGTGCCCACAGTGATTTGAATATCACCCCTTGGTTTGCGATATCTTGCCATGATGGTCGTGGCTTGTTCTCTTCTTTCAATCGCAAGATAGGTCCTACATCTTTGTCGTTAAGTTGTGTGGTTCTAATCGAAGCCGACATCCATTCTTCATCTGGTTCTAACTTTATCTGGCGCACGTTTAATTCTTTCTTTCTGGTCAATTTTCCTGCAATGTTTACAATCCTCAGGGCAAGGTCTTCTGGATAATGCATCCGCATTATTATGCACCCTTCCCGCTCGGTGCTTAATTTGATAATGGTATTGTTGTACCTTTTCTATCCATCTCGCGACTTGCCCCTCAGGTTGTTTCATTTTCATGAGCCACTGTAACGCAGCATGATCCGTTCTAATCAGAAACTCTTGTCCATAGAGATATTTGTGAAAGTGATCTACAGATTTAATGATGGCTAGGAGCTCCTTTCTGGTAACACAATAATTTTTCTCTGGTTTGGATAACTTTTTGCTGAAAAATTCGATGACCCATTCTTCTCCATCTTGTACTTGGGAGAGTACTGCTCCTATGCCATCGTTGCTCGCATCAGTATCTAATATGAATTTACCTTTGGGAATGGGATATGCAAGAATCGGACTAGAACATAATGCTGCTTTTAGTCTTCTAAATGCTTGTTCACATTCGGTATTCCATTTGTAAGAAGCTTTATCTTCTGTAAGTCTATGTAATGGAGACGCTATTTTTGCGAATCCTTCTACAAATCGTCTGTAGTATGTACACAGACCCAAAAAGCTTCTCAATTCATGTTTGTCACGAGGTTGAGGCCATTCTTTTATTGCTTGTAACTTTTTTTCGTCGGTATGGATGCCTTCTCGGGAAACGACGTGACCCAAGAACTCAACTTTTTTTTGGAATAGAAAACACTTCTTTGAGTTTAGTTTAAGGTTTGCGTTCCTGATTCTTGAAAATACTTCTCGTAAATTGTCTAGATGATCTTCAAATGATTTTCCCATTACTATGACATCATCCAAATAGACTAAGCAGGTTTTCCAAGTAAGGCCTCGTAGAACGACTTCCATTAGTCTTTCAAATGTAGCTGGGGCATTACACAGGCCAAATGGCATCACATTAAACTGATAAAGTCCACTTCCAGCAGAGAATGCAGTCTTCTCTTTATCTCTTTCAAAGATTCCTACTTGCCAATACCCACTTTTCAGGTCAAGAGTAGAAAACCAATATGATCCTGCCAACGTTGTTAATGTGTCGTCTATTCTTGGCAGTGGGTAACTATCTTTCTTGGTCACATCGTTAAGTTTCCTGTAGTCGACACAAAATCTAGTACTTCCATCCTTTTTAGTGACCAACACCACAGGAGATGACCAAGGACTTGATGACTATTCAATAACACCGTCGCTGAGCATTTTATTAATGAGATTTGCTTGGCCATTGGTAGTCTTCTTGGGGGCTGTCTTATCGGTTGGGCATCGCCATTGTTGATAGCATGTTGAATGAGGTTTGTGCGTCCCGAACTACTCCTAGTTTCGAAGATATTACTTTGTTCTTCTATAAACTCTCTCGCTTTACTAAATTCTTCTGGAGTGAGATGTTGCCAAGTTGACTCAAATTGCTGAAGTACCTCCATTGGTAACTTGCTTGTATCCTCGGAAGTTGGCTCTTCACATCTTGTTACTTTCTGTACTGGTTCAAATAATGCTACCACCTTCCCCTTATTAATTTTGACACTATTTGGGAAAATATTGGCGACTCTAATCGGGATGTCTTTATCGGTTTTAACTAGTGATTTTGCAACGAGGTAGGTGTTGGGTGTCTTTTGTTGGCTTATGAGTCCGACGCAGCTTGATGTTTTACTTTCTAGCCTCCCAAAAATTATGGTCTCACTGTTACCGACTAGTCTTGTTGTGCATACTGCCACCACCTTTATTGGTTCTTTATTGATGTGACTATTTGACAAAATGAACTCTTCGTTCCCAAATCTTAGGGTATAAGTTTATTATCAAACGCAAATCCATGTTTACTTATCAGGTCCATTCCCAAAATAAATTCGTCTTCTATGTCTGCAACTAATACCGAGTGGCGAATCTTCAACCTCTCCAGCTGTAGGTCTATGTCTGTCTGCCCCAACACGTCGGCGGATTCTCCAGTCACAGTCTTAAGTGTTATTTTCTTTTCTGTTGGTCGAATTTTATATCTTGTTGCAATTTTGAACTTAAGCAATGATATGGCAGCACCAGTGTCTACTGTTATGTTAACTTGTCTTCCATTTATAAGTCCGTCGATGTTAAGACTGTCAGCAGTATGTTTTAAGCTCTTAATTGAATAAATTTTGGGGGCTACATTCCCTTTAGCCAACACCCGCCCCTCTGCGTTTACTAGTTTTAGTTTTCCTGATCTTCTTCTTCGGTACTCTGTCCCGCTAGATGGCGAGCGAGACCTTATTTGGACGCGACAATCGCGTTGAATATGCCCTGTACGTCCGCATCTGAAACACTTTACATTTGGAGGGGATCGTCTGCTTTCTTTCAAAGAGTCAATCTTCTCTATCAGTGATTGAAACATTTGGTTTAGCGTTTTTAAGTTGACCTCATGTCCATTGCTCATTTCTTCTCCCTCCTGAATTGAAACAGCTCTTACTTTTGGCCTGGACTGGATTATGGAAGCGTTCTCGACGTAGTAACTTTGCTAAGTCCGAGTCTCGTAATCCGTTAATAAAGCGATCTACCGTGAAGGGATCTCTGTAATTTTCTGGCATTTCTGGGTAAGCTAAATACATCAGCCTCCTAATATCTGCTTCATAGTCTTGCAATGATTATCCTGGTCTTTGTTGACGAATATTTAATTCTGACCAATGTAAATTTCGCAAGTGTTCGTCTCCATACCTTCTTTCTAACGCTGCCATTAAAGCGTTATAATTCTGTTTTTGTTCGACTGGAATGGACCGTAAAAGTCCCAGAGCAGGTTCTCGTAGAGCTACTAACAATGCTCTAGCTTTTTCCTCATCATCCCAACCATTTGCAGCAGCGGCAGCTTCAAACTGTTGTTTGTAAGTAGACCAGGAAGACGTACCATCGAAATTTGGAGGCTTAATGTTTTGGTTGGAATTCGCAACACATCCCTGAGCTTTCATTTTGTTGTGTTCTTTTTGGAGCTGTATAAGCTGTTTTGACACGTCCTGGAATTTTTCTTCCATGGTTTGAAAAACTTCTTCCCTAACATTCTGTAGTTTGGTCTCCACTTTTTCTTCAACATTCTGCAATTTGTTTTGCACCTTTTCTTCTACATTCTGCATCCTTTGAGTTATTTCTTCCTTAAGATCTTCTGTTGCTACCTTAAATTCTCCTCTCAGCTGAAGTTTTCTTGCATACCATCTAATCTTTCTTCAAATGTCCGTCTCATATCGTTTTGGTTTTGTGCAATGGTCTGTCTCATATCGTTCTGGTTTTGTTCCATGGTCTGCTTCATGTCGTCCATGGTGTGTTTCATGTCGCCTTGATTTTGTTCAATGGTCTGTCTCATATCGTTCTGGTTTTGAGCCATTTGAGATGATAGAGCCTGAATCATTTTAGTTAGTTCTTCCATTTTTGCCGATCCTTGTCTAGTAAGCATCAATTTTCTGACAAATCTCTCTAAACGTCTATCCTTGGGCTATAAAGTTAATGACGCAGTCCGTTTCTCAATATCTCTTCCGATTCTTAAATAGAACCTAATGGAATGTTCTGGAATATACTGGTAAATGTCACTCTTTCTGCTAGTAGGCAAATGTAGAAGTCGCTTTTTGATTATCTCTTTTGGTTCTCGAATAGATCGTCGTAAAATGTTATGGAATATTCTAGAAATTCTTTCTAATTCTTACTTTTGAAATGACTAATCTAATGTCGAAGTCGCCTTTTGGATATCTCTTCTGGTTCTCGAATAAAACGTCGTAGAATGTTATGGAATATTCTAGAAATTTTTTCCGATTCTTACTTTTGAAATAACTAAGCTAATGTCGAAGTCGGCTTTTTGTATATCTCTTCTGGTTCTCGAAAAGAACGTCGTAGAATGTTATGGAATCTTCTAGAAATTTTTTCTAATTCTTACTTTTGAAATTACTAATCTAATGTCGAAATCGCTTTTTGGATATCTCTTTTAGTTCTCGAATAGAACGTCGTAGAAAGTGATGGAATCTTCTAGAAAATCTCTCTAATTATCAATTTTTGGACTGTAAAGTTAATGTCGCAGTCGGTCCTCAAATTTCTCTTTTGATTTTTAAATAAAACAAAATCGAACTTCTTCGAATATTCTGGAAAAATCACTTACTGTTCTTCTGTCCAATTGTCCTAGCCGGTGGTACTATGTAAGAATAGTCTTTGCACTATTTAGTTCTCACTTCTGACACCAATTGTTACGGGTTCTCCACAACAACTAAAACTCGCAAATGTCAAAAACGATTTATAAATTTATTTCGACAAATTATGTACAAAAAAAACACGCACTTAAACTTACTAATAACTTGCTAATAATTCACTACTTTAATCCGCCTATTAACTTCGCGTTAACATCTAGCGATCACTACCGCTGGTTATCTTTTACTGCCCGATGCACGACGTCCGGCCTTATATATGAGGGGCTGCCTACTATTCGAGAACCCTTCCATCCTTGTTCGATTCAAAATCATTCCAGCCTTTTCTAGACGGACCGTTCGCATACCAGTTTGTCACAGATAACGCAACTAAAACCTAGATTAAGAATACAACCATAAAATACGTCAACCTAATACTACACTAAACCTAAATAAATTCTAACTATAAAATTTAAATACCTAAATTTGTAACAATATTATATACTTATCGCCATATCCATATTTAGATATTTATTTTTACCAAAACTATTTTCCTATTTTTTGCATTTTTTTTTTGTAGTTATATAATTTACTTAATTTTATTCTTCTTTCTATTAAAATGACAGCAGCAGGTGTGTGCGCTTTTTTATCTATCTTTATTAATATTTAATAATATGATGCTGGGTTTAATAAACGGAGAGCTATTCTGGTTAAAACGAGATTAGTAACTAACTACCTATTTTAACTTTAAGACTGAACGATTTGCTTATAAGACATAATGAGGAACCAGTTGTTTATTTTTGAGCAATTTAATAATATTTTGCCGTTAATATTAATAAATTTAAAATTATGCGCTTAGATATGCCAACTCGATGCCCCTCCACATTGCTTTCTATAACAAGAGCTATCTTAAGTTAAAAAAACAGAAGATGTTCACAATTGCGAAAATTATGCGGCTCTTGAACAACTATGGTGAACCATAAGTTAAATGGAAGAAAGGTGTGTTTGGGTAGTGTCTATCGTGCCCCCAGTGTAAATTTTTGCACATTTTTTAATGCGTTGGAAAATGTTCTCAGCTTCCTAATACCGCAATTTGATTTTTTGGTGTTTGGAGGAGACTGTAATGTCGATCTTTTGGCTAACCAAAACACCGCAATCATTTTGCGTTTGCGCAACTGGTCACTGAGCCTACCAGGGTCTCTCTCTCTCTAGGACCTCTATGATATATTGGTTGTATATGATTTTAGTTTGTGTAGGAACCTAGAGGTTCTTAAAATCGATGATATCTCGGACCATCATTTTGTATCATGCAAACTTAAATTTAACAAAGAAAAGCCCTCCCACTATTTTTAAGACTTTTAGACTATTTAACATTAGGTAAATCAAAAAGAATAAAAAAATAGGTGAAACCTATTTTGCATTCAACGAGTGAAACGACAGCGAGCCAAGGAAACTAAGTCCATAGCGGGAAGAAAACGTCTACCGGTCTATAAGGAAGAAAGACATTTCGACACAGTTTAACCAGTCCATGCTATCACCGTATTCACGGCGTCGGTTCGGAGCCGAAAACAATGAGTAACATAGGTGTCACCTATTTTTTCATTTTCTTTTATTTTCCTTGTATATTGTAGTCAGTTTGATTACTGTAGTCAGGCAAGCCACGCTGGGGATGGAAATGCCTGTTTCCGGCACACCGGTGTTTGTGGTTGACTTTACCCTTTTGATGTTGCTTTTTATACTATGTTAATTTTATCTAACATTAATTGGGACTATGTGTTTACATTCACAGATATTGACGAAATTGCAACTTATATTAATACTAATGCGATTCAGCTCTTCGACCTTCATGCGCCGAACCAGATAAAAAAAACACGTGCTAATTTCTTGATACTAAATTTAAAAAACACCCTAAAAAGTTTTGGAAGTTTATTAAATGATTAAATATTCACGATAATTCAACTGATAATAGCAACCTTGATGTTAGGGGCGAGTGTGATGCAATGGACTATTGCTAGGTTCAGAATAAAATTGGTTGAGGAATGGCGGCGACAGAAATAACGAGACTTACCGATACTTTGATTTCCGTTGGCTAGTATGTGACGATCATTATTTCGGTCGATGGTTCCTCGTTTGCACTATGTCTTTGCACGTTTTTGCTTGCGTAATTGTCAGGTAATTGTATATAATTAGGGGTTCGGTTCGGTTCGGTCACTTCCTCTTGAAATTGCTCTGTCGCGGGTCGCGATCATAAGAGAGTTAGGTTAACCCCGGTTTTCTCCCAGGTAAATTTTGGATCCGTCCTTCGTCTCGTTTCTTCTTATAGGAAGGGGACAGTGTAAGAGGGAGATAAAGGATAGGTCTGGGCAAGAACCCATGAAACTAACACTAAAATTTCCATGTTCAATTCAACCCAAAGTAAACACCACATTCTGAGGCCCTTTACCTTTTGCCGAATGTGATGGAATTATTAAAATTACTAATAATATAAAAAGAAAATAAATTATGAATTTCGTGTGGACGAAACACTTGACATTAGTTCAGAGGAATTTGTTAAGCTTTTACTTCTATCTATCTATTTAGCCTTTTCGATCCATCTTTGGACATAGGCCTCTCCCAATATATATCTTCCACTCTTCTCTGTCTGTCGTTCTGCTAATTCTATCTAGTCCCCGCATGTTTCTTCAAATCGTCCGCCGATCTCATTTGGGGTCTTCTACTTCTTTTATTTTCCCAAGGTCTCCAGTGTACAATGCATTTGTTCCATCGATCGTCTTTCTGTCTGATATTATGACCAAATTTCCATTTTAATTTTGCTACCTCTCCTCTGACATCCCTTACTTTTGTTTTACTTCTATACCTACCAATAATATAGAAAAAGAATTCACAAACAATAAGTATGTTAATAGGCGTTACTGGCGCCTTACTCAATCGTTTAAGTTTAGACCAGCTTCTTGTGAAGAGGTCACTAAGACACTACTGTCAATTAAATAAGGTGCGCAGGAGGCAGACGGTATATGAATACAAATGCTTTTTTTGATTAGTTCCGGCGCTCACTAAATACATAACATTCATAGTTAATTTTTGCATCATAAATGGTTGTTTCCCCTTTGTGTGAAAAAGTGCGAAAGTTGTTCCGGTACCAATAAAATCTTTACCTTGCTCGGCGGCGGATTTTTGCCATATCAGTATATTGCCAGCTTTCTCTAAAATTGTGGAAAAATAGTTGCTCGGCAGCTGACAGTATACCTGGAGAGCCAAATATCCTTCCGCCTTCTCAGTTCGGCTTCCGTCGGGCTCATAGCACGACCATCGCATTACTAAAAGTGTCTTACAAGAAGCTTAATTCATGCCTTGTTCTCCTGGACTACAGCAAGGCATTTGATACCTTGGAACTTGAGGTGCTCTACACTAGGTTTAAATTCTTTGGTGTTGGGAATGCCGAACTCGCATTTTTTAGAAATTTTTTATCTTTTAGTTCACAGCAAACCAGGTGGAAAAACTTACTCTTGAAACTTCATATATGCGACAAAGGGGGGCAGTGTACTCGGCCCAATTATGTACGCAACATACACTGCTGGTGTGCCGAAAATGCTCGAAGGGTATGAGTCTCATCAGTTTGCTGATGATAGTTGAAAATGCTCGAAGGGTGTAAGTCTCATCAGTTTGCTGATGATAATTAATTGTAATATTCATTGATGCTAGAAAATTAAAAGCCGTGCGGACAATTAATCACGACCTTAAAATAATATTTGAAGCTTCAGCGGCTCATGATCTAAAACACAAGCGAAACTAAAACAGAGTTAGTGATCTTCGGACCTGGGCACCTTGATTTAGTCCAGGATGAAAGATTGAATATTATCTTGAATGGTCAGAAGCTTGAACATTCTGATTCTGCAAAGACCTTGGTGGTTTGGATGGACGCAAGACTAACCTTTAATAAGCATCTCAGCTATATTCTACAAGGCTTACGGTAAACTAAAGGCTCTTCGATTCCATCGAAAAGAACTTAGCTAGGAGGTTAAGTTAAAACTATGTGACAGTGTCATCTTGTCCCTGGTTCTTACTGTAACATCCTTTATTGGACCTTCGTAATATATAGGGATGAAGAAAGCCTACAGGAACTACAAAATTCATGTATTCGATACAGTTACAACCTCAGAAAATTTGACAATGTTTCTTAAAGCTACTCCAAAGCCAACCGACCGAACCGAACCAACGTTACCTTGTATCCTTAGCAACTTTTTTTTATAGATTGAATGTCTGCAAGGAACCCGCATATCTTTCTTCCAAATTTATAAGATGTAGTTAAATACACTTTAGAGGCACTAGGCATTGTAATCTTTATTACATACCTAGGCACCAAACTGCCATTAAATATCCGAATACATTAAAGCCTCGGTTAGTATGTCCGCTTTCAAAAAGAAGATTAGAGATCTAATATCAGCTAACCTACTCAGAGTAACTATGTAATCAACCTAACCTAACCTGCAATATTGAGTTAATAATAATTGTTATTATATCTTCGTACCAGGAATTTATTGGTGTTAATTATTATAGATGTTATTTCTCTAAATCTAGTTGTGCAGTTTGGTTTTCTTGCTCGTATAATCAGTTTTTAAGATCTTGTACTTAATTAGGTGTTAAATTATTTGACTCACAGTGGTTATGTGGAAGAGCGCGATGCAGCGTATTCGCCACCCATTTTGATAAACGTTATCATTGAGTAAATACCCCATATAGAGGAGCCACCGGCGAGCTTTACCATATTGAGGGGCAGATGGCGCTGAAATAAATTCGTCTGGTACGCAATATTCAGAGACAACTACTATGATCTAATGGCATTTGTATGATAGACACGAGCCTCGGAACTCGGACATGTAACTAAATTAAAGCAATCCCTGAATATTGCGTACCAGACGAATTTATTTCAGCGCCATCTGCTCGTCAATATGGTGAAGCTTGCCGGTGACTCCTCTATATGGGTTATTTACTCAATGACGTTATATATAACCATGTAATTACAAAGTCGAAATAAAGGCATTTTCAAATTAAATTGAATTGATTAGTTTAGATGCAAATATAAACAACAAAGGAATAAAATATCAATTTAAAATACGAGGGTTTTTGCACGCACTCAAACTAGTTGTCAAAGCTGTAATTCCACTCGTTTGTTGGTACTGTCAAAATTGCATTCTTAAAGGCGTCGACTCCTTCCTCTGGCGACTAAAATCTTTGACCACGCAGTCCAGTCTTCAATTTCGGAAAAGAATAACAAGGTCGGGACTGTATGAAGGATGGTCCATCAATTCGACGTTTTGTTGGGTTAAAAATTCAATGGTTTTTTGTGCTTTGTGCGAAATTACATTGTCTTGGTGGAGGATAATTCGAGGTTCGTTTCTCGAAGCTCAGCGATGACTTTCGGCAAACAAGTGGTGATGTACCAATCGGCAGTAACAATTCTTTGATCTTCCAGAGAAATTTTTGCTATATGACCTGCTTTTGAGACAAATGTTGCGACCATCTTTTTGGATACACCTCGAAAATGGATGACTTGTTGTCTTTTCTTTTTCTTAGAATACCCAAACAGACGACTGACGTTTATTTTAGGGTTCATATGAGTAAATCCTCGATTCATCACCAAAATAATGTACATTTTTTTCTAGTTTCCTGCCCCAAAGCGGTCTAGAGTTTTCTGAGACCAATTGCTTCTGTCGGTTCTACGGTTAACAGATGCGGTATCCAGCGAGAAACTAATTGTCTTACCCCTAATTCTTCATGGATTTTTTTTTTGAATTGAGGTCTTTGAATTTCCCAATGAAGCCTCAATCTCGCGATATCTTACATGTTGATCTTCCTTGATGAGCATGCGCACAGCATCGATGTTTTCCTGGGTAACAGCCGTGTTTGGTGCACCTGGCCTTGGATCGTCGCTAATTCTAATCCGTGCACGCTTGAATCCTCCATACCAATGAGAAACTGTCAACTAGTTTGGTGCTTCATTACCGAAAACAGAAATCGACTCGGCACGGCATTCTTGTTGAGATAATTTCCGTCGAAAGTTGTCAAAAATTATAGCCCAAAAAGTTCTCAATTTTTCGACCGATTTGTTTATTTAAAAAATTCACTGTAGCTACAAAACTATAGGTATTGCATTTACATTTTGAATTTAGGTTAGGTAAAGATTAAGTTTAATGTTCTTATATGCAAAATAAAAAAAAGGCAGCCCTCGTATATAGTACATACCTTTCATTTCTAGAATCAGTAATTGTTTTTTATGAAATGAACCACACGAAAACACAATAACAAGAGAAAAAAATACTAAAAAACAAAGCGTTGAGAACAAAGACATGCGATTCTAACATTGATTAGGTTGCGACTGAGTTTACGATATGATGTAAGTGGAGGGGGAAAAAAGTGGTTAGCAGGTAGCTTTAAGTATCTTGGTGATTCTTCCTTTTATCCGGTTTTTTTATAAAAATACTCCTACATACGCCGGCGTCGGTGGTTTTTTATTCAACCTGTTACTCTCCTGCAACAGTATTTCACAGCGTAAGTTCACTCCAGATTCGGTTACTTCTCTATAAATTTTTTCGGTTCATTCTACGTCTGACACCTTTAGTGATGCGCTATATGTCGTGCACCACTGGTAGATGGATAATTAGGGTTTCATACAACTAACAGTCGTGAAAGTGTATTCCTCTCTCATCCCTATATAATACCTAACGTGTTCTCATAGCTGTGGAAGCTTAAGAGCACACACCTATAAAAACAAAGAAAAAAACAGAGATGACGAAACGGTTTCCGAATAGGCGGATTTTGAATTAATGCTTCGATAGCTCAGTTGAAAGAGCGTTTGCCTGGTTAGCGGAAGGTCGCTGATTCAAATCCAGCCTGAAGTAAAATCTTTTTCTTATCTTATTTTTTTTATTTATCCCTTACCCTTGCCATGCCATTAAATTCTCCTCGTTATATAGTTTATATCTAGGGCGCTAAAACTAACCTTTGTGATTTTCAGTTTGGCTTGATATTGTTTGTTGGAAATTCCACCTCTGACATTTGTAGTGACGCGCTATAGGTCTTGCACCACTGGTAGATGGATAAATATGGTTTCATACAACTAACAATCGTGAATGTGTATTTCTCTCGTATCCTCATATAATACCTACCGTGTTCTCGTAGCTACCAGAAGCTTGAGAGCACACCTATACTAACAAAGAAAAATTAGAGATGGAGAAACGGTTTCCGAATAGGCGGATTTTAAATCATTGCCTCGGTAGCTCAGTTGGAAGAGCGTTTGCCTGGTTAGCGGAAGGTCGCTGGTTAAAATTCAGCCTGAGGTAAAATCCTTTTGTTATCTTATTTTCCTTATTTATCCCTTGCCCTTATGCCACTAAATTCACCTCGTTATGTAAGTTAATATTTTATTCAAAACTGTCATTGTCCGAGACGAGCATATTAAGCAAAGGTCAAAAAAGGTCTAACTATCAACTTTTGTGATGGTGTCTGTCTATCTAGGATACTATAACTCAAAAATCGATTTAAATGAAATTTGTGAAAAAAAATTGCGGCACCCATGGTTTAGGCCGTTACATTATGTTGGAGTTGGGAACTGTGAGGATATAGTAGGGAGCGTAAACTTTTTAAAATATTCGCTAAGGTGCCCCTCAGAACGACTTAAGGAATATCTGTATATTCTGTGTTTTTCATATGCATATCATCTGCAAGTTGTCATATTCCTTCGATACTCTATCCTCACTTTTATCAGAGCAACTATTGCTTAAGGGCATCAAATTGAAGTTGCTATGCACTACCCTGTATAAACCCTGTGACAAATAGACAAAGAACACGTTACGATGTTTCGCTATATTTGCATTAAACTGTCATTTTTGTTTTTACATTTCAGAACTGGACAAAATCCACACCAAACCAAGTTAAGAGCAAAAAAAGCCCACCAAGCCAAACGTAAGAATGACTTGTTTCGACATTCGTTGGGATGCAACCAATGTGAGTACAAGGCCAATAAGAAGTCCAATTTAAAAACACATCAGTTACAACATAAAAGTACAAGTGAAATCAATTGGTTTAGATGTAACCAGTGTGACTACAGGGCCAAGCAGAAGTTTCAACTAAAATTACATTTGCTACTGCATACAAGTGCAGATAAAATCAATTGGTTTATATGCAATCACTGTGACTACAAGGCCAAGCGGAAGTCTCAACTAAAATCACATTTGCTACTGCATACAAGTGCAGATAAAATCAATTGGTTTATATGCAATCACTGTGACTACAAGGCCAAGCAGAAGTCTCAACTAAAATCACATTTGCTACTGCATACAAGTACAGATAAAATCAATTGGTTTATATGCAATCATTGTGACTACAAGGCCAAGCGGAAGTCTCAATTAAAATTACATTTGCTGCTGCATACAAGTGATAAAATTAATTGGTTTAAATGCAACCAATATGACTACAAGGCTATTAGGAAGACCGGTTTGACAAGGCATCAGTTACAACATAAAAGTTTAAGCGAAATCAATTGGTTTAGATGCAACCAGTGTGACTACAAGGTCAAGCAGAAGTTTCATTTGAAAACTCATTTGCTGCTGCATACAAGTCCAGATAAAATCAATTATTTTAATTGCCATCATTGCACTTACCAAACCAAACGTAAGTGTGACTTAATTAAGCATTTGTTGTGTCATAGAAGTCCAGATAAAATTATTTGGTTTGGATGCCACCTATGTGACTACAAGGCAAAGAAGAAGTCTCAAGTAAAATCACATCAGTTACAACATAAAAGTACAAGTGAAATCAATTGGTTTAGATGTAACCAGTGTGACTACAAGGCCAAGCGGGAGTCTCATCTAAAATCACATTGGCTGCTGCATACAAGTGCAGATAAAATCAATTGGTTTATCTGCATTCAGTGTGACTACAAAACGAAGCGGAAGTCCAATTTAAAAAAACATCAGCTACAACATAAAAGTACAAGTGAAATCAATTGGTTTAGATGTAACCAGTGTGACTACAAGGCCAAGCAAAGGTCCAATTTAAAAACACATCAGTTACAGCATCAGTTACGACCACATAAAAGTGCAAACGAAATTGATTTCTTTGAGCTACTGCTAAGAGCAAAGGAAAAGTATGGTCAAAAGTCCACATGGACAAGATCTGGCGAAGTCTTTGCACTTAAGGACGGGAAAACGTACAAAATTCAGTCGGAAGATGATTTAATTTAATTTAATTTATCTACTTAATCATATCGATGGCTTGACGCGACGGCTCCGTGCCACACTCATGCTGCCTTAGTAGGATTGGCGTTGCGAAGTTTACTGATTTTATGGGACCGGTTAGAATTGAATTTTAATTATTTTTGTTAAAGTTTTATAAATGGTATTTTACTAGGTCTCACACGCTTAATACATTTTCGCCATATCCATATGTAGCTATTTATTTTTACTAAAAGTATTTTTATTTTGCATTTTTTTGTACTTTTTCTTATTTATTTAATTTTATTATTTTTTCTATTAAAATAACAGTAGCAGGTGTATGCGCTTTTTATCTATTTTTATTAATATTTAATAAAATGATGCTCTTTTAATAAACGGAGAGCTATTCTAGGTACCTATTTTGACTTTAAGACTCAACGATATACTTATAAGACATAATAAGAAACCAGTTGATTACTTTCGCGCACTTTAATACTAGGTCTCTGTCATCTAATTTTGATCTATGTTCAGTATTGGGAGTTTAAATAATATTGTTTCATTAAAATTCGCGTGGAATTGCCCAGTACTGAGTTTCTATGCACCTCAATGGATTGGCCAGATTGACCCTTTTGTGCTAGGTGGAAAACTGTTTCCATCACCCTATATCGTTCAATCTATTTTCAGAATTTTTAACTCAAATGGACTATGACATCCTGGGTCTTTCCGAAACACGTCTTAGGACATCCCCGATTTTGCCGTTAATATCAATGAATTTAAAATTATGCGCTCAGGTAGGTCAATTTGGGGTGGAGGGGTAGCTTTCTATTACAAAGTTTAAAAAAATAGATGTCCACAATTGCGAAAATAATGCGGCTCTTAAACAACTATGGTTCAGCACTAAGTTAAATGGAATAAAGGTATGTTTGGGTAGTGTCTATCGTGCCCCCAGTGTAAATTTTTGCACATTTTTTAATGCGGTGTAAAAGGTCCTTAGCTTCCTAATACCGCAATTTGATTTTTTGGTGTTTGGAGGAGACTGTAATGTCTGTTAGCTAACCAAAACACCGCAACTCAACTTATCAGTTGCATGGATCATTTTGGGCTTGAGCAACTGGTCACTGAGCCTACCAGGGACACTGAAAACTCTAGGACCCTATGATTGGTTGTACATATATGATTCTAGTTTGTGTATGGACCTAGAGGTTCTTGAAACGGATGATATCTCGGACCATCATTTTGTATCATGCAAACTTAAATTTAACAAAGAAAATCCCCCCACTATTTTTAAGACTTTTAGACTACTATTTAATATTAATTGGAACTAGTTATATATCGACGAAATTGCAACTTATTTTAATAATTATAATTATTAATAATTTGACCTTCATGCGCCGAATAAGATAAAAAAAAACGATAAAGAGTTTCGGAAATTTATTAAAGGGTTAAATATTCACGGTAATTCAACTGATAATGGCAACCTTGACATTAGTTCAGACGAATTGAATTTAGCTTTTACCTCTATACCTAGCAATAATATAGACCAAGAATTCATAAACATTAAGTATGTTAATAGGCGTCACTGTGGCCTTACTCAATCGTTTAAGTTAAGACCAGCTTCTTGTGAAAAGGTTACTAGGACACTACTGTCAATTAAATCAGGTGCGCAGAGGGCAGACGGTATAGGAATAGAAATGGTTTTTTATTAGTGCCGGCCCTCACTATACACATAAACCAGTATTCACATATTAAATATGAAAGGAATTTTTTGAGGTTTGGTCATAGACTAAATAAATTAATTTACGGGCTGGTCCTCAGAACAAGGTAGTGGTAGCCGTATACATCGATGTTACAGCCTCCTTAGACATTTTTAGTACGGCATAATGGAATGAAAATGCGATGAAATGAAAGTGATAAAATCTGAAAAGGAAAAATGAATTGTGGATACCCACTTTAGAAAACATTTTGCGGTATCAGCTAGGGTAGCCTCGTATGTGATGCAAACATCTAACATTACCACGGAGACAGCTAAAGTGAATCTCAATAGGTATCCTAAAACCAGGTTCAATATTAAATATGAAAGGAATTTTTTGAGGTTTGGTCATAGACTAAATAATTTACGAGCTGGTCCTCAGAACAAGGTAGTGGTAGCCGTATACATCAATGTTTCAGTTTTCTTAGACATTTTTAGTACGGCATAACCAAAATGGATGGAAAGGCGATGAAATGAAACTGATAAAATCTGAAAAGGAAAAATGAAATGTGGACTTTAGAAACCAACTGCAGTTTAATTCAATGCCGGTAGGGGTATTTTCCCTCGAAGTAGTTGTTTCTGTTGGTTTCACAAAACTTATGCTCTACACGGAGCTATCGCCTACATTCACCTGAGGATGGCCCAAAAGGTCGAAACTGGTCCGGTCGTGGATTGGCATGGGTCACTTGTTCCTGACTGTCAGAACGTGTTCCAGACAGGGATCACTCGTACCCTTGTGACCGATGTTGGAGATAGTGAAAACCAAACAGTTTTAACAAGTTCTCAACGAAAGCACCAAGCCATCAGTAAAATTCAATGCCGGTAGGGGTATTTTCCCTCGGAGTAGTTGTTTCTGGTGGTTTCACACAACTTATGCTCTACACGGAGCTATCGCCTACATTCACCTGAGGATGGCCCAAAAGGTCGAAACCGGTCCGGCCGTGGATTGGCATGGATCACTTGTTCCTGACTGTCAGAACGTGTTCCAGACAGGGATCACTCGTATCCTTGTGACCGATGTTGGAGATAGTGAAAACCAAACAGTTTTAACAAGTTCTCAACGAAAGCACCAAGCCATCAATAAAATTCAATGCCGGTAGGGGTATTTTCCCTCGGAGTAGTTGTTTCAGTTGGTTTCACAAAACTTATGCTCTACATCCACCTGAGGATGGCCCAAAAGGTCGAAACTGGTCCGGTCGTGGATTGGCATGGGTCACTTGTTCCTGACTGTCAGGACGTGTTCCAGACAGGGATCACTCGTATCCTTGTGACCGACGTTGGAGATAGTGAAAACCAAACAGTTTTATTGTAAAATTTAGTTTTTATCAAAATTTACCTTTTTGTTTTATTCCTTACTTTTGGTTTATCAGGTGCGGTTAAGTGGTTTTAAGGGTGATTTTCGGTTCGTTTTCAAACTAAGGTTCCTTTTAAGTCTGTCTATACAAATGTGTTATAACTTTGTTTCTTTGATTGTTTACTTGCACAAAATAATGCAAAAAATTTTTGAAGTTGGTTAAGTCAGTTTTTTATGAAATCCATGGATTTCGCTCATAACAAAAACTTATTTTTTTAATAAACTTTATTTTGAACTGTTTTTTTTTTAAGTTTTTACTATTATGTCTTCGAATTTAAAGGAAACTTGGAAAAATATATTGCAGTTCAAAATAAAATAAAAGTCAGGGAGTTTAGGAAATCCAACCACAAGAAATGGTACTTTAAAAACATACATGTCCTTGGGATTTTAATATTTCCCGGATGATTTTGTTCCTCCAATAGAATTAACATTCCCAAGGAACAAGCTTACAAAATTTGTATAAATCTCCAAAAACCATATTGTAGTTATCACGCCATTTGCCCCCAAAAATAGCTCTTTTTAAAGAATTTATGAAATCTCCTAAAAACAAGTCATTAGCGTTATTAAGTTCCTATATATCTATGACTTGAACTTAACTATAGAAAAATCGTTTATTTCTTTTTAATTAATGGATGTGCTGACCACATACTATCATTCAGTTTATTAAAATACCGGCTGGGGCAAAAAAAACGGACAAAATATTTTCCGTTATAACACTTGAACTATGCCACCGATTTTATTGGAAAAAAATTGAGGTTTGCAGAAAATTAATCAGGATTTTGAGCAA
Organism: Aspidapion aeneum; assembly: GCA_963576565.1. Lineage (NCBI taxonomy): Eukaryota > Metazoa > Arthropoda > Insecta > Coleoptera > Brentidae > Aspidapion > Aspidapion aeneum. The sequence continues at coordinate 50,499,398 of OY755048.1, forward strand.
AACTAATTTTTGTCCCTCGCGTCGTCTTGAAAGCCCAAGACGGCGCACAAAATCAGCTAACCTTTTAAATTTGCTTTTTTATATTTATGTTCCTGTTTTTTTTTTTAGTTTTTTTTTTAATTAAAAAAAAAATCCTACTTTAGCCAATTACGAACGAGGTGCAAATCATTAAAATTAGGTTGCCCAAAAAATTAAGTTTTGTTTTAACCATTTTTGAGCAGATTATACGATTACCTTCAATTCTGCGCCATTCATTTCCTCTTAAATTAATTGTTACTGAACCGATTTTTCTAAAATAAAAGGCATCATGGCAAGAATTGACTGCTCTTTAAAGATCACTATCAAAATTGGTTACCTTTTTAAAATCCAAGATTGCGGTGAGAATCAAACTTGACCTATTAAAGGGACTCGTTTATTCTTATGCTTCGAGAAACTATTCGGTTTTTTATTTCCTTAAAAATGTCTTTCTCCGCCGCACAAAACAAGGTTTAAATTATTAAAATTGGTTTAGTAGTTTTGGAAATATTAATTTTTATTTTAAACATTGTTATAGCATTAGCATTTCATAAATTCATTAAAATTAAACCGATTTCAATTTAATGAAAAGTATTATAGTGAGAATCGATTGCTCTTGGGACATCACCATAACAATTTTCGTCAATTTTTAAATCCAAGATGGCCGACTAAATAATATTTGGATAAAGAGCCATTATTATTATTTATTTATCGCTATTTTTAGTTCCGAGGAATTTTTACCCCCTATGCAAATGCAAAAAAAGCGGGCTATAGTTTTTCATTAAAATTAGTTCAGTAATAAGGAATTTATAAGCAAAGAAATGCAAACAGAATTAAGAATCACGGAAATAAGCTAGAAACGCAATTCACGGTTTCTTTGTTTATTTGGTATTTTATTTTTATTGTAAATTTAGACCCCTTTAGTACGGCAGGGTCCGCGCTAAAATGTACATCTAGAGTTGGCGAATTAGATGTATAGAAGATTTGTATGGGCTTCAGTTATTCAAATATACCGTAGGTTTTAAGGTTCTTCATAAATTCAAAGCATTTTGAGGGATAAAACAACTCCTTAACCCGTCATTAATACGCCAGTTAGTTTAACCCAGGGATAACCCGCCATTGAGAAACCGGTCCTTAATAAAATAATTTTACCACATGGAAAAAAAAACTAAAAGTAAATCGATGAGCCCTGATGATACATTGCGTCCGCTTTACAATCAGAGGGCGATGGGTTCGATTCCCATGCCTGTTAGCACGGTGCCTAGAATAGACCCGTTGTTCGGATCTTATATATATATATATATATATATATATATATATATATTTTAGGTTTTTATATATATATATATATATATATATATTTTAGGTTTGTGTATATGTATACATGGGCGCACCCAGGGGGAGGGGGGCCCGGGGCCCGGGCCCCCCCAAGCCTTAGATTTTTTTACACATTTTCCACATTTTTCATTCAAAAACACAAAAAATTGCTTAAAATTGGACATCATGAGGCTTCGGGCCCCCCCCAAGAGGCCTCGGGCCCCCCCCCAAGACATATTCCTGGGTGCGCCACTGTATGTATATATGTCGAACAAGGGCGGATCCAGAGGTGCTTCTCGGGGGGGGGGGGGGGGCACTTTAGGTGACATTCTTTGTTGGTAAAAAACGGTATATATTTTTTTAAGCAGCATTATATTGAATTAGTCAGTGGTTGTAATTTCGATGATAATAACAATAGACACTTTCATGCGCCGCAATCAAAAATTTTGAATTTTTATTAGCAAAAACATTACTTTTTACTCATTTTGTGTATGTTCAAAAAATTCTCGGGGGGGGGGGCAAATGCCCCTAGTGCCCCCCCCCCCCCCTGATCCGCCACTGATGTCCACGGCACTGATGATCCAGCTGACTTTTGTAAACAAGAGTTAGATAGGATATCTCGTTAATGAACAACTAATATTTTTGGAATTTTTTGAAAATCAACACAATTTTGCAACTGTGTTTTATTAGTACATCCTTATAAAATATTATTTTTTAGACGTATTGTCGTTATTTTTTTTTTAGTCCGCTTTAGTTTTTATTACACAAAACTTAAAATAAAAGTCAAACTAAATGTGATCGCTTAGTATCAAAGGTAAACCGAGGACTTGGGAAGTAAACAAAGATATAGGTTAACGGATTACTTTTGAAGCTGAAACGAACATATTATGTTCTTCGAATTTTAATTTTTGTGTAAAGCAAAATGCAACGGGCTAAAAAAAATAACGACTGATATGTCCCAAAAATATTTCCTTAAAAGAACTTACTAAAAAACAGTTGGAAAATTGCCTTAGTTTTCAAAAATCGTGGTGAGAATTGATTGTTCTTTAAAGACTATAATCGAAATTTGCCGCCATCTTTAAATGAACCGAACCGCCATCTTTAAAGTTAACATATTGGACAGAATCATACTTGATCCTTCAAAGAGGCACGTTCTCACAAAATCTGATTTTGTTTTAACTATTTTACAAATTATACGATTGCATTGCCAATCTTGTCTGCAATTATTTCTTTATAAATTCATTATTAGTGATCCGATTTTAATACGTTACCATTAAAGAACAATCAATTCTCATCATGATTTTTTTTATTTTACTAAAATCGGTTTAGTAATAACGAATTTATAAGGAAATTTATGCAGACAGGATTGGCAATACAATCGTATAATCTGTAAAACAATGATTTTAAAAAAAATGATTTTTTGAGAACCACCACAATGATTTTACTAATTTGTACCTCGTTGTGTGGGAGAAAAGTAGTGCTTTTCTATGAATTAAAAAAAAACTTAAGTATTTTCGGAAAATAAGAATAAACAAGCCATTTTAAAGAATCAAGTATGATTTTGTCTGCCATCTTAAATTTTAACACTTGTTGTCAAATTGCGCTGGAAAGCACATGTTAAGAAAAAAAAAGAAGAACTTGAGATAAGGTATAGAAAAATGAACTGGCTAATTGGAAGGAAGTCCAATTTAACAATTCATAATAAGTTACTGCTTTATAGACAAATACTGAAACCAGTATGGACATATGGTATTCAACTATGGGGTTGTGCTAAAGAGAGTATCATTCTAGTTTTACAGAGATTTCAAAATAAAGTATTAAGAAACATTGTGAATGCACCTTGGTACGTTCGAAATAGTGACCTTCATCGAGATCTAAAAATCGAAACTGTAGCAGAGACTATAAAAAAGTACGCAAAAAGCCATGAAGATAGATTCCATCGGCATGTGAATGTGGAAGCAATTCAGCTTCTAGACAATACTATGCTAGTTCGAAGACTAAAAAGAGTGAAGCCGTTTGAGCTAGTAAACCAAGTGAATTATATAAAACAAAATAATGCTATAAACACAACACAATTGTGAGTTACAGACTAAACAAAGCGGGGAGAACTGTTGAGTGAATCCTAAGTTTAAATCTGACTTTTCTAGTAAATTAAGTTAAAACAAAATTGCTAATTAGTCTTACTGACTAGATTGTAATACAATAAACACAGTGTGTTTGACAAATAAAAAAAATCTTAAATTTTAAGATAGCGATAACGTTTGATCATGATCTTTGAAAATTCTCATTAGGATGTTTTTTATTTCATTAAAATCGGTTAAGTAGTAATGAATTTTAAAGGAAATAAATGCAGACATGGTTGGCAAGGCAATCGTATAATACGCAAAACAATGGTTGAAACAAAAATATTTTTTTTAGAACCACTAAGCCGATTTTACTGATTCGTATTTTGTTTTGCGTGGCAAGAATCCAGAAAATAAATAAAACATGTTCGTAATACAAGAATAAGCATTTTAATTTTGTCCGCCATCTTTGATTTTAAGATGACGGACAAAAAATATATTTAGTCAAAATTCGGATTATATAGTTCAAAAGTTATAATGAAACAAAAATTGTCCAGTTTTTTTTGGCCCTCCCGGTATATAAACACCGGTCTATTCTAATCACCGTGGCCTGTTAGTACAAACTCGAAGCTACTTTCCATTTATGACAGATTCATCGGAGCTAGGGGTAAAATCTATCTTGGGCGGAGTTTGGCAATCAACGAAGTAGGTAAAGTTGATGATCAATTCAAGGCCGTGATTCGGAAGTCACGTTAAGCAAATCGTCTCGTGTTAAGAGCGTAGATGGCGCTAGCACGATAAAGACCACTGTGCTCGACGAAAGAGTATCAGGCAAAATTAAATCCACCTTGAGAAAAGAAAATTGCCTACCGCGTGGGTGCTTGGCGGGCCGACTCGTTGAGTCTTCATGTAATATAAATGTGAGAGTGATTGTCCCGGGCGCGTATTTACGTTTCCGTGCTGATTTCACGGCAGCGCTGTTTTGAAATAGACACGGAAATGTTGCAACATATTTGGTTACAAATGCGTGTTGATTTTAAGGTGCCGAGGCTCAAACAAGGCACGCATTTGTCTTAAATTACGCAGCGCAGGGGTTTACTTATTATTGCACATTTGAAACTTAAATTGGATTCACGTTGTTTACTAGTTTGATTTTGAGGTTATATGGTTGTTAATATGAAAATTATGGAGCAGTTTAAAAGTATTTGTACTAATATTATTCAAGATTTTGAAATTCTTTGAAGTTTGAAGAACACTCTTCCATTAACTATACCTGCAAAGTTCAGTGTTCATTGTCTTACACCGGCAACTACGACGACAGATGTTGTTCTGTTATTAATAAATTTTAATGATTTAAATGATTTTCACTTGATTTCTAACCACATGAAAATAGAAAGTTTCAAAAACCTAACCTAACGAAAGCTAATCAATCAAATCTAACCGAACCGAACCAAAGCAAACTGAACGAATAATTTTTTTCAAAAAAAAAAACTTTCCTGAGTTCCTACCCGGGATCCTAGAGGATGTGAATCCTAACCGAACCGATCCTAACTAAACCGAACCAAACCTAACCAAACTAAACTACAACACTATTCATTCACACCCTCTAGGATCCCGGGAAAGAAGTCAGAAAAGTTTTTTTTTTAATTGTTGGTTCAGTTTGCGATTTGGTTCGGTTTGGGTCAATTCGGTTCGTTTCGGTTCGGATTCACATCCTCTAGGTTCCCGGGTAGGAAATCAGGAAAGTTTTTTTTTTTTTAATTATTGTTTCAGTTTGCTTTGGGTCGGTTCGGTTAGATTTGATTGATTAGCTTTCGTTATGTTAGCGTTTTAACCTGACAGTTGAATACGCTTTTGTAATAGTTTAATGAGCGATGTTCTCTTACAGATCCGTGCTCATTTCGAGATCAAAACTCTTAAAATCAACACGTATTTGAACCCAAATATATTGTAACGATTCCGTGTCTATTTCAAAACCGCGCCGACGTGAAATGAGCACGGAAGCGTAAGTACGCGTCCCGGGCACTTCGAGTCAGATTATCTTGGTGTCCACCGAATTGAGCTGACAAATTGTCTGCAATAGGCGGACAGATCAAATAAGTAAAAACGAAACGACAAAAAATTAGTAAAATCTAAAGAAGAGCGACAAAATCGACAATTCAAAACAGCGACATTTAAAAAAGCGGTTTACTTAGTTAGGTTAATATACCTAGCCTAGTTAGGTTAATTAACTAACATAGCCTGGTTAGGTGAATGTAACCAGTTGTGATTTAAAAAAATTTAATTATCGTTGTTTAGTAGAGTAAATTTGTAGGGTATTTCAAGAACAAGCTGCAAAAAGGGTTTTTTTAAATTTGGCATGGTGGTAGCTGACATCAAAAGCTAAATTTTCAGTCGAGGATCGCTTATTTTCCGGCATCAGAATCCAAGATGGCGGCTGCCAAAGTTAAGAAAAAAAATGAATTTTCTGTTTTAAGAGAAATTAAATTAATTTTGATAAATTTACTGTGGGACCCACTCATTTTTCTGATTTCAAAAATATATAATATGTTGACATTTAGTCCAGCCGTTATTGAAATATTTGCATTTTAATAACCTAAATAAACAATAAGGATGTTGCCATTTTGTTAATGAATATACTTTTTAAAATGCAAATATTTCACCATCGGCTAGACTAAATGTCAATATATTCTATATTTTTGAAATCAGAAAAAGGAGCCCTATCAATTTAAAAAATTATATACACATATTTAAAAGAATAAACCATATGTCAATAGTTTGACAAGTGTATGACATATGTCATTTTTGACATCAGATTCTGATGATTTATGAAAAATTATTTAACTTTGCTAATTTAACGCTACTGTTAGATCAATATTAACGGAGATAGCTATTAAGTAAAATATGGTCAATTGATTCAAATCACCCGGCACGTGACATATGTCAACTTTTTTGACATTTTTAAAATATTTGTATTTTATTTAACGAGATGTCTTGTTTTTTTCAGTTTTTTTTGTTGAATTTCGAAAAATTAAACAAAAATATTTTTTTTACTTTTTCGGCCACCATCTTTAAAAAATAAATAAATTATATTTTTTTTGTACATTTCAATTTAAAACTAATTAATGTTAATATAAAACTACATATCTTGGTAAAAAAAATTACCAAACCAAAAAGATACTGTTGTATTTATATTTTGAACGCCGTCATCTTCAATAATAATATACATATGTCATTTATTATCAAATATTTAAAATCGGCGACCCCCATTTAGTATAAATCGATATATTACACGGCATACTAGTTGTGTCAAACAAGAACAAAAAAATAACTTTTTTATCTGAACTTCGGCCGCCATCTTAAAATGTTAAATGTCAAATTGTAACTTTTTATGAATTTTTATACAATCTAGCTTACGACTGATAAAATCCAAAAAAATTTTTATAAAAATTTTATTTGGTCTACAGGTCGAAAAGATCTGTTTTATTTTTGACAAATTAAGCGCCATCTTTGGGTCGCCTGGGAAACTTATCATTTCTTTTAAGCATGTTTAAAGAGTTGGTCAGTAGCTATAATATGAGGTATTAAAAATGAATATCGCACAAAAAATACAGAAAATACCGAAGAAAAACTATTTTTTTAAAATATAGCCGCCATTTTGTTTTGCAGTGACAGGTGTATTTTTTTTACATTTTTAAATTGACTAGGTCCCACTTAAAGTAAATATATAAAAATTAATTTAATTTCTCTTAAAACAAGAAAAACATTTTTTTTCTTAACTTTGGCAGCCGCCATCTTGGATTCTGTGGCCGGAAAATCGGGGATCCTCGAATGAAAATTTAGCTTTTGGGTTCAGGTACTACTATGCCAAATATAAAAAAATATACCCTTTTTGCAGCTTTATTTTACAAAGGAGGAGGCACTAAATACATTGTTTACCGGGACGCGTCAGATGAGCTGAATTTGAGATATGTTGAAGGACAAACCTTCCTGATATTTTTACCAAAAAAAATTAGGGGGGTCATAGGATTCGTTTTTGAGCTATACTTATTTAAATGTGCGCCACTGAAATATGGAAAAATATGACCATTTGTAGTTTTTTTGTAATAACTTATCGCCAAATAAAAATAAAAAACTGGTATTAGCTTTACTTTATTGGTAAAAGAGTTCTTTTAAGAAGTTTTTCAGTTTTTGACATATAGTTTCCGTCACATACCTACAGAGTGGCTCAAAATAATAAAAAAAATACAGGAAAAATACCTGAGATTTATAAAATATAAAGAAAGGAAACTAAAAATGCATGGTCAAAATTAACTTCATTTGTGAGTCGCTTTAACTATTTTAGAGTGATGTTTGTATAATAGGTTATGTTATAAGCTAACAGGGTATTTCAAAAAAAAAAAATTAATTCAACGCATGACACGTTTACTAATTGTCTACGGAATAGTGTGTTTACCGGGATGCGTTAAATGAGGTGAATTTATGATATGTTAGGGCCGAAGCCGTCTAAATACTCGTCTCAAAGAAATTGGGGGTCATCAGTTTCGTTTTCGAGCTGTAACTATTTAAATCCGCCACTGGAAGACAGAAAAATGTGACTTTTTGTAGTATCCAATATTAATTTTATTTAGTTAAAAAAAAACTCTGTTTAAGTATGTTTTCAATTTTTTTATAGTTTTCGTCACATATCTACAGAGTGGCTCAAAATATGAATAACAGAAATACAGGAATAATAACTGGGATTTGTTAAATATACTTAAAGGGATGGAATTAAAAATGCATAGTCAAAATAAATTCATTTGCTTCAATGTAAGTCGTTGTAATTATTGTAAAGTAATATTTACATACATAATGGTTTATGTAGTAAACATATAGGGTAAATCAAACATTTTTTAAATTAAACAAATAATAGGTGTACTAACTGTGTAGCGGAATATTGTGTTTAACGGGATGCGTCAGATCAGGTGAATTTGAGATATGTTAGAGCCCGAGCCATCCTAAAACTTGCTCAAAAAAATTGGGGAAGGGAGTCATCGGATTCGTTTTTGAGCTATACTCTTATTGATTTTCGCTACAACTTCTATGTCTTTATAATGAAAAAAAGTTGATATTTAAACTTTTGTCAATTAAGTTTGTTTACAGGCTTTCTGAACATTTTTGGCAGAACCCCCGGAAAAGGGTGAGTAGGCCCCTTTTTGTCTTTTTTTCCCCACATTTCCTATATTCTGGCATTAAATAAGTGTAACTCGAGAACAAAACCGATCACCACCCACTTTTTCTTGAAACAAGTATTACGACGGTTTAGGCACTAACATATCTCAAATTCAGTGCATCTGACGCATCCCAGTAAACATGTTCCACACACTATTCAATAGGTAATTAGTACACATGTTATGCGAATTTCAAAAATGTTTGAAATACCCATTAAGTCTATTACTATTATTGTATTTCAATTATTCATAGTTTGAGCCACTATGTAGATATGTGACGAAAACTATATGTCAAAAATGAGAACATACTTAAAAAGACTCTTTTTTTTGTCAACAAAATAAAATTCATATTGGTTTTTTATTTTTCTTTCACGAGAAGTTATAACAAAAAACTACAAAATCTTAAATTTTTTCATAATCCATTGGGTGCATTTAAATTAATTTAAAAAATTAATTATAGCTCGAAAACGAAACCGATGACCCCCCATTTTTTTTGAAACAAGCATCCGGACGGTTTAGGTTCAACCATATCTTACATTCACCTCATTTGACGCATCCCAGTAAACACACTATTTCGCAGTAAATATGTCATGCGTTGAATTAATTTTTTTTGAAATACCCTGTTAGCTTATAACATCCCCTATTATGCAAACATCACTCTAGAATAGTTAAAACGACTCACATGAAAGCAAGTGAAGTTAATTTTGACTATGCATTTTTAGTTCCCTTTCTTTATACGTAATAAATCTCAGGTATTTTTCCAGTATTTTTTTTAAATTATTTTGAACCACTCTGTAGGTATGTGACGCAAACTATATCTTAAAAATTAATCAAATTCCTAAAAGGACTCTTTTGTAAATAAAATAAGACTAATATCATTTTTTTGTTTTTATTTGGCGATAAGTTATTTAAAAAAAATGACAAAAGGTCTTATTTTTCCATATTTCAGTGGAGCGCATTTAAATAGGTATAGCTCGAAAACGAATCCTATGACCCCCCAATTTTTTTTGGTAAAAATATCAGGAAGGTTTGGCCTTCAACATATCTCAAATTCAGCTCATCTGACGCGTCCCGGTAAACAATGTATTTAGTGCCTCCTCCTTTACTGTAGTAGTTCTAATATGTCGCTGTTTTAAAACATCGATCTTTTGATGTGTCGGTCTTTTAATATTTCGCTGTTTATAAATGCCGAACAAATGCGACCGCTGTTTTAAATGTATTAATAAATCATTTTATGAATTCTCTTGGTAGTGCTTTTTCTTACGCTAACCCACTAATTTGTATTCTTTCTTTTAGATCTGATATACCTAATTTTACAATCGAAGGCAATCAAAGTAAAGATGAAGAACACAAGTCCAACTCAAAAGAGCATTTGCAGCGACCCGAAGAAGCAGTTGCAATCAATTGGTTTAAATGCAACCAGTGTGATTACAAATCAATACTAAAGACGCATTTAAACAGACATTTGCTACGCCATAAAGAAGCAGATAAAATCAATTGGTTTGAATGCAACCAGTGTGATTTCAAATCAATACTAAAGACGCACTTAAACAGACATTTGCTGCGCCATAAAGAAGCAGATAAAATCAATTGGTTTAAATGCAGCCAGTGTGATTACAAGACCAAGGAAAAGCCAAATTTTACAAGACATTTGGTGAAGCACCAAAGTCCGGAAAAAATCAGTTGGTTTAAATGCAATCAGTGTGATCATAAGGCTAAACATAAGTCCAATTTAAAAGAGCATTTGCTGCGACACGAAGAAGCAGATAAAATCAATTGGTTTAAATGCAGCCAGTGTGATTACCAGACCAAGCAAAAGCCAAATTTAAAAAGACATTTGGTGAAGCACCAAAGTCCCGAAAAAATCACTTGGTTTAAATGCAACCAGTGTGATTACAAGACCAAGCAAAAGCCAAATTTAAAAATACATATGGTGAAGCACCAAAGTCCGGACAAAATCAGTTGGTTTAAATGCAACCAGTGTGATTATAAGGCCAAACACAAGTCCAATTTAAAAGAGCATTTGCTGCGACACAACGAAGCAGATGCTGTTGGATCTTAATTTTGACAATGCGTGTTCAAACAAAGTGTGGGTCATAGATTTCTCAGGAATAGGGGTCCAAATTGAAATTGTTGTGGAAAGCGTTACCTATTTTTGATTCTATGCCCAGTGTCATGTGTTGACGTGACATACGTCAAAACACTAAAAAAGGCGAGATTTTCGGCCCTTCAATCTTTGACCAGCAGAGAGACTACACGTGGCCCCGGAGCTCCGACGCCCTTGAACGCGTCTCATGTGCCAAGATTTGTTGGATAATGGGTGAGTTGAGCACTTTTTGTAGGGCATAGAATAGGGAAAATGGGATTATAAGGGTTCGGGATTTTTAGTGAATTTTTAGCAATAAATAAATGTGTTTAGTGAACAGTTGCGTTCAGATGCAATCAATTAAATTTAGCCAGTGTGATTAAAAGACCAAGCAAAACCCAACTTTAAAAAGACATTTGCTGCCACACCAAAGTACCGAGAAAATAATTTGGTTTAAATACAATCATTGTGATTACTATACCATTCACAACAGTCAAAACAGGAAAAAACAGTCGCTCAAATAGTCGATAGAAAAATGGAGAACATAATGGAAGAACTAAAAAGTATTAGGAAAAGCATAAACACTTCCGAAAACTCGAGAGAAAATCCAGGCTCTGCTGGAAAATCTGGAAAATCCAAGGTAAACTCGGAAAACCTGGCAACATCAACGCCACAACCGAGCCACTGCCAAAAACAGCTGGCAACTAATGCTTTACCGGCAACGTCGAGCGACGCTTCATCATCGATGACAAACCGCCAAAATCATCAACAACCGGCAACATCTAACGGCGCATCGATTTTGCCGAATCGTCAAAATCAGCTGAGAAACTTTTCGACCAACAAAGAAAAAAATGGCTTTCAGGCCAGACAACAAACAAAAGACAACATAACCTCACAAAATTTTGTAAATAGAAAAGATGTCAACAAAGCAATTCTGGAGTCTGAAACTCTGACAAAGATGAATCACATAATTCATTTGAACAACTCAATGGGCACCAGAGGGTCATCGCCTCAATCACAAGAGGTTTGCGACAATAGGGACTACCAATACCCTAGATACCATAGAAGAAAATGGCAAAAGCCAAAACACATACACGGAGCAAAACAGCAGGAGAAAGAATGCGAATTCCAAGTAGCAAGAAAGCAAAACCACTTACTTGTTTGTCACAGGTTTTGCAGTGGAAACATCAATAGACAATATAAAAAAGTACATAGAAAGAAGTAACACTTCACAACTGTAACATCATCCAAACAAGAAATGAACACATACGCTCCTTCAAAATAAGTGTTGAACAACAACACTCAGACACTATAATGGCTTCAACATTCTGGCCCAAAGGCATCCGTGTAAGCCACTTTATGAATTTCCGACGGTGCTCAATGGAGACCGACAATTATTCACAATTTCCAAGACATCAATTACTGACAAACTGAATATTTTACACTTAAATATTCAAGGAATAGAAGGAAAAGGTGAATCATTATACATGCTGGCCGACGAACACAATATTGATGTGCTATGCATTGACGAACATTGGTTACATGAAGATGAAATAAAGTCAACATGTATAGAGAACTTTGAACTAGCTGCCTATTACTGCCGTACAAAACATAAACGAGGTGGGGGTTTGCATTTTTGTAAAAAATAATTTAAATTTTCAGAATATACAATTTGAGGGCTCAGTGGAGCTGGACTTAAAAGCCTGTATTACAAAGTTGGGCACAATAAACAATAGCAGGTCAGTTTTTATTATATCTTTTTACAGAAGTCGCAAAGGCAACTTTAAAATTTTTATAAATGTCCTAGAGAAACTCCTAGAAAATATTTATAACCCCCACGATACATTCATACTGTGTGGTGAGAGAGATTTTATGCCATCAACAAAATTTTTAAGGGAAAAACAGGAACTGGTAAATTTATTTCTTGAATATAACATAAAACATATATTTGAGAAACCAACCCATATTGCAGGACAGTCCAAAACCTGCATTGACAATATATTCTATAATGCTAAACCATTATTATCACAAATAAAAGACTATCAGATCATACTCTTCAAATTACAAATTTTAACATATCTAAACATATTCAACTGCCCCATAAATTTCACAAAAGAAATCTGAGTAACATTAACATAACAAACTTTGCAACTAATCTCCAATCAGAAACATGGCAAAAAATATATGTTACTGAAACTTTCGAAACCAAATTTGAGGCCTTCTATAACAAACTTCTCGACCACTATGAACAAGCATTTAATTAAAATTTATTAATTAAAAAAACAACATAAGAAACACAAAAAAATGGTACTCTCCAGAAATAAAAAGAATGCATAGTCACTTATGTGAAATGAACAGACTAGCTAAACAACTCAACAATAACTTTTATACAAAAAAATATAAGGAAACTGTACAGGGAAACTGTACAGGGAAACAATCAAAAATTACAAAAAAACATAAACAATAACAGAATTCTAAAATCCTCAAACATGAGTCGCGAAACATGGCAAATAATAAATGAAAACTGCAACAAAGTAAGCAAATTTAAAAAAATTAATATAAGAGGGCACACCAACCAAAAGTTAATCTCAGAACCTAAAGAGGTAGCAAATTACTTAAAGCCGCTTGACATGGTGCATGACAATAAAATTTGCAGGCAAATGCATGAAATTTTGTTCAGGTGCATGCGCAGTATAAATCCAGCTGATTCTTGCAGGCAATCCATTTTTATCGGTCCGGTGCCATTTTTTTGCATGCAAACTGTACTTGCATGCTAACTGGGGAATTTTTACCTAGATTCTGGGGAATCAATGCATGGTCATGCACAACGTCAAACGAAAAGAAGATTTTTTGCAGGCAACAATTAGACCGAAATTTTTTGCTTGCAAATATTTGCAGCGCGTCATGCACCATGTCAAGCGGCCTTTAAACAATTTCTTCATAAAACAAATTACAGCAAAAAATAACACAAATAATCAAAATGGTAATAACAACTCAAAAACCATAGATAAGTCTTACTTAAATACACTCTTTCTCACCCCCACCAACACCTTGGAAATAGAAGAAATAATTAAAAAAACTACAAAAAAACCTCTGCAGGTATTGATAAAATACATGGAAGGGTAATAAAAAATATAGCACACATTATATCAACCCCAATATCATACCTAATAAATCTATCATTTATGGCAGGAAAATTCCCTGATTCCCTTAAACAATCTAAAGTAATCCCAATTTTTAAAAACAAAGGCTCTAGATTAACAGAACTACAGACCAATTAGCATTCAAAGTCAAATATCAAAAATCTTTGAACACTGTTTCACAAAACGAATAACAAACTTTCTTGAAAACAACAAAATCTTAAAAAACCTTCAAAACGGTTTTCGAAAAGGAAAATCAACAATAACAGCTATCTTTGACTGTGTAGCATTTATATATGAAGCTCTAAACAAAAAACAAAAAATTGTAGGACTTTTCTATGATCTCAGCAAAGCATTTGACACGATCAGTCATAGCCAACTACAAAATAAGCTAAATAGAATTGGTATTAGGGGAGTTGCATATGAGTGGGTAGGATCTTTTTTGAGGGGGAGAACCCAAACAGTGGTGATTGATGGTGTGGAGTCGGATATGGGATTGATGGGCCAGGATGTGCCACAGGGATCAATACTTTCTCCAATACTTTTTATAATATTTATCAATGACATTGATGAAACATGTGGCACCCCTGACTTGTCCGCTGTGTATGCCGATGACACAAACTTCTTCATTGCTGAGGATAGCAACTAGACATCAATTGAATTTGGTGACTATTGCAGAGATAATGAACTCATCCTGAATAAAGAAAAATCCTGCTGTATGCAATTCCTGCCAAGAAATTCATCATCAGACTGTAGCCTTCTGATAAAGATGGAGAATGTATCCTCATTTAAAGTACTGGGCCTGTGCCTACACATAGACCCTAAACTAACATGGGAGGCACATATTAATTATATCTGCTCAAAACTTAGCTCTGTCTGCTACCAATTCAGAGCAATTAGAGGCACAGTGGATGAAACAGTACTCAGGGCTATGTACTTTGGGCTTGTGCAGTCTGTTCTGCAGTATGGATTGATGTTCTGGGGATCAACAGCCCATTTTGAAAAAGCATTTGTAAAACAAAAGAAAATAGTGACGAGTATGGCGGGAGTATCTCAGTCTACAAGCTGTTTAACTTTTTTTTAAAAATTCAAACTCCTTAATCTACCATGCCTTTACATCAACTGGTCCTATTTGTAAAAAACAAAGAAACAAAACCAATAAAAAACATCAGCATTCATAATTATGAAACAAAAAGTAGACATGATGCACACTTACCATACTCCAGACTCAGCATTAGCCAGAACTCACCAATGTTTATTGGAATAAAATGCTTTAATAAAATACAAAATCTTTTGAAAATTCCCTTAAGGAATACTTGATAGAGAAATGTTTCTACACAGTGGAAGAATTTTTTAACTCTTAACAAAAAAACAAAAAATAATGGAAATATAAACAACTTTTATTTCTAGCTTTGCAACCTTACTTGTAATATTCCAAAAATTAATTGTGTTTTTGTAAATATATGTTATGTAAAAACGTTTTTATACACTAAATGTACTTTGTAGTGCTCTTCTATATTTGACTAGTCTGATAAGTTATAAATTGTAACTTTTAGATGAATAAATGCTTTTTGATTTGATTTGATTTGACAACTCCAATTTAAAATTGCATTTGGTGCGACACAATCAGTGTGATTTCAAATCAGTACTCCTCAAGATGTCCTCGAAGAAACATATGCTGTGCTGTAAAGGGGCAGAAGAAATCAGTTGGTTTAAATGCAACCAGTGTGCAGACCCAATTAATTGGTTTAAATGCCAACGGCCAAGCAAAAGCCAACTTAAAAAAAAAAACTTGCAGCAGCATCAAAATGCAGATAAAATCGTTTGGTTTAATTGCAACCAATGTTATTACAAGACAAAACGCAAGGGCGATTGAAGAAGACTTACTTAAAGACACATTTGCAGCAGCACCAAAGTGTAGATAAAATGAATTGGTTCAAATGTAATCAATGATTTTAACCCTGTACTAGCCAATATGGGTCAAAGAAACCCAGCAATTTTACAAGACGCATTATTTCCAGACTATTGCTGCTGGAGTAATATCGTCCTCCTAACCTTTTTACTATTTAGTTCTAACTACACAGCGATCCACTACACACTTAAGTTTGCATAAACATTCCATACATTTTTGGAAAGCTGAAAAAAATAAACGGCGAAATTTTCGAACTTTCTATTCTAATATCCTAAAAAAAGTGTCCTAGTTCGAGGGTTTTGAATCAGTAACGGTTTTAAACTATTGCCTGGTGATAAATTTGGGCACAAGGTCAAAAACAGCGCTCGGACTGTTAGCCTCTGCACACAACACATATAATCACCTTCACAACTTTTCAAGGCCAAAAATCCCACTCAGGCTATTCGCCTATTAAGGCCGTGAGAACGTCATTAGCTCCTTAGTTTGGTCTGGAAGTTACATATCTATACTACTATTTGATCTGTACATGTTCCAAATGTGAACCTATTCCAGGTCTTAGTTCTACTTAGGTTACCAACTGCAGGAAATATTCTATATATTTAGACGCCCTTTTAAAATAAAAAAAATCATAAAGAAGTCAAAGTCTCAGTAACCTTGGCAATGAATATGCAAATGTTCTAGATTACTTTGACAGTTCTGATAATAGACATGTTATCTACATAACAAGTCTGTCTACACATTGTATTTAGTTAAGTTTTATTTTGTAAAAATGGTTTAACTGTAAATTAATAAAATAAAATTAAAATAAATAAAGTTGTTCTGTTTTAGTCCCAGTTACGTCATGTTACTGACGTCTGAAATACTCCTAATACTGACTTCGTTTTGGGTGGGTCTTTTAAACTTTATAAATACGTCAGTTCAGAGACGTCGTAAGTCAACAAATTTGACCATGTTTTTAACGGCTAAAAGTGTTACATACGTAAAATAGTTAACTACGGCAACAGAAGATGGAGGGGAATACAGGCGTAATCGAGTACATTTACGACCTTTAAGAAAATCCTTAGTGAAAGAAAATAATTGTCGTAAAGAAGAAGTATCTGTTGACAAATTTAAATCCAAAGAGCTTTTTGAACTTGAGCCTGATGCAGAAATAATTTAGAGTCCGAAACCTGAAACGAAACTGACCCGATCAGGAAGGGAAGTAAAGCGCCCTGAGAAACTTGATTTGTGAAAATTTTTGTGTTTATACAAGTTCACTTATTATATTTAAGTATTTTTGTAAGAATTTAAATGTGGGTTTATCTGCTTTACTTAAGAATTTTTTACGTATAAATGTAAGTAGTTTCCCTCTTTTTTATTTTATTTTTTTATTTTAAGGGCGTGTCACATACGTAAAATAGTTAACTACGGCAACAATGCCTAGAAGCTCTCTTTATTATGTTGTAGCAACCGAATTAGTTTAGTTCTTGCGATGAGCCTATCGCTAAAGAAGTGTGCTATACTTTGTATTTACTTTAACGTAATAAATCCATCTCTAGTAATAAATCCGTTGTTAGTTATTTTATGTTATTAAATAGAACTTAACAGAAAGATGTCACGTTGCCAAAAATTAAGCAAAATGATTTAAAAATTAATAACACAATAACCTAAAACAAAAACTAATATGAAAAGATCTAACTTTCTTTTGTAATAAATGTTTGTAATTATTTTTATTTATTTAGGAATATACCTATTTAAGAATCTTTTAATAAACAGTATAATCACCAAAAAAGGTGCGGGAACATCTTCTATTTCTTTGGGGAATATTCATCACTTCAGGAAAAATACAGATTTTTTTACACTTCTTCCCCATTCCTAACGCATTCTCAAAAAAAACGTTAAAAAATATTGAGTGTAACACAAAGGCTAAATCCTCCCTCCCCTAAGGAGTAGAAGAAAAGTTGGTGCGATGGGCCAGAAGTCTTCTTTCGGATCCTCAAAGCCTTTTATGGCCATGAGGCATGCCAAATCGCGTCTCTTTTGATAAGGCCTCCCAAATTCAAAAAGAAATAAAGCAAAATGTAAATGTAAGTAAACAAAAATGTTACCCAGGTAGCAAGGGGTCATCAAATGACGTCCTTTTTTCGTCGGAAAGTGGTCATTTGGATCATCTACCAAAAAATGTTGTCTTTAAGGCGTCAGTTACTTGACGTTTTTTTCGTAATGTAGTTTTTGACGTCTGAAAAACGTCATATATTGGTCACTACCCACACTGCACACTTTGTCCAAGGGACATACATTCATACTTACATAGATGGTGCCCCAGTCAGTACTTGACCGGATTTATACGGAATGTGGGGGTACGTATGTAAAATAAATTAAATATTAAATCAAGACAAACTTCGAGGCTCTAGGTGGAGATGTGTAAGTCTAGGTCTATTTTGATCTGTACCTCATGGACGAACACCGCTGTACCTGTTCGAGGTCTAAGTCACAGAAGAGTCACCTTCTGTGTCTAAGTTTCCTTCAGTGTTCTCAACTGCAGGGAATATTTCATATATTCAGACGAGTTTAAAAAAGTCATAAATAGGTTTGTGTCTGTGTCTGTCTGATGTTCTGATTTGGTCCCAAATACGTCATATTGCTGACGTCTTTAAAACGTTTAAAAATGACGTCATTTTGGGTGTGTCTTTTAAAACTCGCGGCTACAGACTAAAAAGTACTTTGGCTCCTTCGATTTCGAGGTTATGTTTTAATTGTTTTGTTTTTGTTTAAATAGCCTGGAGCATGGAATAAATAAATTTCTTCGATGGTGGAAGTGTTTGAAGTCCTTTCGAGTTTTAAAAATTAGTATTAAAAATATTTGTCGTGTCGTTAGTTCGGTCAAATTTAGTTCAAAATAGCGCTAGTAACGAAATAGGGTGTCTTTCTAACATATTTTTTCAAAAAAAAAAACTTCCCTGACTTCTTTCGCGGGATCCTAGCGGGTGTGAAACAAAACCGAACCGAACCGAACGGAACTGAACCGAACCGGCATCCCAGAGGTTGTGAAACCAAACCGAACTAAACCGATAATTCAATTCGGTTAAGTTCGGTTCGGTTCGGTTTTGTTTCACACCCGCTAGGATCCCGCGAAAGAAGTCAGGGAAGTTTTTTTTTTGAAAAAATATGTTAGAAAGACACCCTATTTCGTTACTAGCGCTATTTTGAACTAAATTTGACCGAACTAACGACACGACAAATATTTTTAATACTAATTTTTAAAACTCGAAAGGACTTCAAACACTTCCACCATCGAAGAAATTTATTTATTCCATGCTCCAGGCTATTTAAACAAAAACAAAACAATTAAAACATAACCTCGAAATCGAAGGAGCCAAAGTACTTTTTAGTCTGTAGCCGCGAGTTGAGTTCTTTTAAACGTCATTTAAAGGTCATTTACACGTCAGGTTAGAGACGTCAATGGTCATTAAAAATGACCTGTTTTTGACGTTTAAAAAACGTGACCTTGCTACCTGGGTAGGTTAGTTCACTTAGATTCAATCGCTTTTTCCTCGAACCGCCCTAAATATTAGAGGGCGCTGGCAAAAGTTCTAAACGCTCGGAGAGAAAAGAGCAGCACTTTTCGCTCGCTCCATAAATAAACGAACGGCTAAAAATTCGCTCGATTAAGAATAAACGAACGGAAAAAGGGAGAACAGAGCGTATAACCGAACGCAGTTTTAATTTGTTTCAAAAAAATCTCAAGCAAGCGGCTACGTCAACTCAAGATAATGGCTTTGTCTTCTAAAAGTTCCAAAATCCAAAGAATTTTCTTAAATTTGAAATATAATAAACTTTAACAACGTCAAATTATCGCATTCTCAGCGTCATTTGAAAGCAGTTCCGGTCAAGTTTCATTCAAAGCGTCTACTTTTTAACCCAAGTCATACGTTTGCTTTCATTTGAATCCAATATGGCGGAACGCTTGTAGCAATCACTTTCCATTAATGGTTTTAAGACGCTTTAGCAGTACTGATATATTTAAGACGTAAGTGCTTAACCCACTTGTGTTCAATGCGCGAACGCACCGAGCCACCATGGCTACTACCCTGTACCAAAAATTATCGCGGTAGAAGAATATTTTTTTTCTTTATGCATACTAACATTAAAGGAAGCTAATACGCGTCATGCTCCATGGACAGCCGGCCTAAAAAAGCAGATGCTTTATTGGATTGGCGTAATTTCGGCACGCAATCATAATCACGATAATGAGTTGGTCACCTTAAGCAGTTGTATTTTGCTGACCACAGCAAATTTGTGATATTCATCCAAACACTATTCCGTGCGTCTGTCATTGTTTGTTTGGCGTTTTTTGAGGTTAGTTCTGCAAGTTTGTTTTTATTTTTTTATATTTTTTGGAGTTTTTGCGTAACGTCTATCATTGAGGTTGGGGCGGAAGATGAAGAAGAATACTTGAAAGGTCGACGGATACGGTAAGTTCCTATTACAATTGAAAACCTTTAAATTTTTGTTCGTTAGGGTGAGTAATATTCCAAATGATACACAAATGTAGCTTCCATGTTTATTATTAATGTTTATTTAGTAAATTAAATCAAAGAGTAAAGAAATTCTACAAAAAGAAGAAAAAAACACCTTATTACAGAAAAAAAGGTAAAAATGCGCTTTGTCATATGATTTATTACAAAACATTATGATTCTTAAACTGACTTTTTCATATAAAAAAATGATCATTTGTTTAAAATTGTTTTTGCAGTGGCCAGTGTCAGTTTCTTGAATAAGGAATGCTGTCAAAGTATTGTTAAGCTTCAGGTCTGCAAAATTTGTAAATCTTTCCACTTTGCATGACTCAATGGTAATGGACCTAAAATTTTAAATTCCACATAGTAAAACTATTTAAAAAATTTTCATACACTAAACTCACCATCAAATAACAAATCGGGAAGATTAAATTCTCCAGCTTTAAGCAGTTTATTAGGTCGAAATTTTCTGTATGTTATGGGGCTTGATTCCCACATCCCATTGTAGGTGTTCCTGAAATAGATTAATTGCAGATTTTCTCTCACAATCTTCAGTTCTCTTATTGGTCTCATTGAAAATGGACATTGTCTTCTATATCTGGGCTTCAAAAAGGACATCCGGTTTCTAAAAAGATCTTGTTTGGCTTCAACAACTCTGAAGGGGCTTTGCCCTAGCAGATTTGAGGTGATCATACCAGTCAGTGGGTAATTCAGCACATATTTTTTGGTTAATAAGACCAAAATCTTCACACAAAATGAGTTAACATTCACACAAAATGTACATAACTATAACACATGAGCTAGACTTAATAATAATGATAGTGGTTTGGAAAATAGGGTTGACACAGTTTTTAGCAAAGGTCTAACACTTTATAATAGTTTACCTCCTGTTTAATGCTGCCAGTTATTTTTGTTTTTGTTTTATTTTGAATTTTTGGGGAAAACCTAACCTTAAAGCTTGTTTTGATATTTTTGGGCTTTCAGCAAAAACCTTCAAAAAAGAAAGTCCTTGTTTGGGAAAAATTCCGATCAGGTGATAATTTCTTTCTTTGTTGAAAGTTATTTTTTTTGATCACCTGATCATTTTGACAAAATCATGCGCGCCTTTGCACACGCTGGGAGTTTGAAGTGCCACCCTGTGTTTGACAGAGGAATGAAGAAATCACTTCCAACAAGAAACTGAAAGAAGTCACATGTGGTTTAAGTTTAAGACCGAAATTCCAGCCACAAGAAAAGGACGCGGCCGCGAGTGAAATTGTGGAACTGCTGCTGAGTGAAGGAAGGTAAGCTTCTAGCGTGTTGCCGATTTTTTTCCATTTGTTTTAGTTCAATAGACGTCTGATTTCCCAGACGGGGTGAATTTAACTTTGGGGTAATTTTTTTTGGGAAATCTCTAGTTTCGTCTTGATCCTTGCGACCAGTCGTCTATTTGGCCCTTCGCGCTCAGATGTCTATTTGGTCCTTCAGACACTTATGTATGAAAAAGCCCTTTGGATTTTACAGTTTTTTTTGTTAAAAAATTGGTAATTTTATAGTTTTTTTGCAGCAGCCACATTTTATCGTTTTTTGTCAGATTCGAACATTGTTGTTTTTTGTACCGGTTTTTTTTGTTCCGCATGATTTTGAAGGTTGCTTGCCCTGAGTTTGGCATATGACCTCGTGCGCGATAAAAACCCCCGTTCGACATTTGGGAGCGGCCCGTTGTTTTTTCTTGTTGGTCGTTGTTTGATTGACGTTTGTGTGTTCCAACCTCACAATTTCACGTGTTGTGCTTTAGTGACTGGAACAGGCCAGTCTGGTAATAAAGGTTGTGCTTATTGCCAGCAGCAGCCCTACCACCCCCTTGTGAAGTGTGCCAGATTTCTGGAATTAGAAGTAGGGCAACGCCATCAATTTGTTAAGCGTGAACGATTGTGTTTTAACTGCTTTGGCAAACATGCTGTATCTCAATGCCCTACATTGAGATACACCATGTTTGCCAAAGCAGGTAAAACACAATCGTTCACGCTTAACAAATTGATGGCGTTGTCCTACTTCTAATTCCAGAAATGTCGTCTGTGCCAGGGTCTTCACCATTCCCTGTTGCACTTTGTGAAAAGCTCTCCGAGGCCCCAAGTTGATTGTCCAGGGGAGACTCCCCGTATACCTAATAGTGAAGGTGCCAAACAGGCACTGTGTACCGCTACACCCAGTAGGAACCATTTTGAACCTCGTAAGAGGCCTGTGCTTTTTGCAACTGCCCAAGTTTTAGTGTTAGATGCCCACAACAAGTTTGTGCCTTGTCGGGCAATTTTAGATTTCGCTAGTGAAGCGTCCTTTGTAACCATCTCTTTGACTGATAGGTTAGGACTTAAAGTGGCTCCAAATAGAACTCCTATTGAAGGAATAAATGGCATGATTTCTAGTACGCCATATGGCAATGTTACATTGCAAATTGGGTCCTCTAAATTTCCTGATAGTTTTTTCCTTTGATGCCATTCTTATTCCTAAAATTTGTGGAACCATACCTGTGAGTGTTGTAGAATATGATTCTATTCAGTGGCCATACCTAAAAGACTTAGATTTTGCTGATCCTAATTTTGGACAATCTAGTAGTGTAGACCTCTTGATTGGTGTTGATATGTTTGGTCAGATGCTTGTGCCTTGCTTCAAAAAAGGAGAAAATGGAGGACCTTGTGCCATTAATTCTTATTTTACTTAAAATTAATTATTTTTATTTTAAACTATACCAAATAGGTATAATAGGTATGCATAATCGGTTTACTTTTTTATTTTATTTTTAATACTTTATTACCTGACTTTCGCCTGCTAGAATGTTTATTGCACTTAGAATGTTTATTGTGCTTATTGCGTTGTTTATTATTTATGACCTTATTTTGATTTTTATTTATTATGGGTATTTATAATTGTTTTAATTTTATTTATTAATTTTTTTGTTGTTTAATTATAATTTTATTTATAAGGTTAACTAAAACTATTTTAAGCATTTTTTAAATATTTACCTTTTGGTTAAAAAATAGATAGGTTGATTCTTGCTTTGTCAATGGATTTTGTAAATTTCTGACAATAAAGCTTATTTTGAATTTGAATTGAATTAAATATTGAAGTAATAACCGAGTTTTTTAAGGCATTATGGTACACACCTGTTCTGAAAATTAAATTTATAATATGAAGTAGAGGGTTCAATAAAGTTTGGTGGTTGTCTTTAATGATTTTTGCTGATATACAGTCAGATCCACTTGCCTTATTCTTTAATGAATTTATTTGAGGTATTAATTCATTTTTACTAAATTGGGAAAATTTAGCTGTGTTTTCTATTATTGGTTCTTTAAATTTATAATCGTTATTTTTAATTTTTTTACTTAGTTTTTTCCAACATTACAATAATGATTTAAAAATCTATTAGATATTTCTTTGCTTTCTATGATTTCTTCAATTATATATTTTATTTTAGTGTTCTTATTATTATTTTCATTTGAGGCATCACTGATGATTTCCCATATTTTTTTAGGGTTATTTAAGTTTGTTTTTATAAAAATTGTATTTTGCTCTTTTAATTATTCTAGTTAAGTGGTTTCTGTAAGATTTAAAATATTCAGCAGTTTGCTGATTTAAGGGATCTCTAAGGGTGTTTTTCTTTAGTTTGTCTCTTGTTTTAATAGAGGTAATAATTCCAGGAGTAATTCATTGTGTTTTTTTATTAATTATTTTAATTCTTTTCACTGTTGTCCCATTGTCAATAATTGTTGTTAATTTTTCTAAAAACTTACATGTAGCTGCATCAGAGTCGTTGCAACCTAAGATATCATTCCAGTCAGTGTTATTACGCATGTAGGAAATATCTGGATAATTGATAATTATTTTACTAATATAGTCATCATTTTTTCTTATGTATTTTATATTTTTAAATTCTAGATTGAGCTCAATTGGGAAGTGATCTGTAAAACCACTTTGTATTATGTATGGTGTGGCACGTATATTTTTACTAGGGTTAAAAAAAACTTTTAGAATTGCTTGATATTCGTGTATGTGAATTTATTTAGCTAATATATCCTGACTGACTCAAGATATTTAGGTATTCTGTTGATATTTGAGTTATTTTGTCATTCAATATATTAATATTTAAATCTCCACAAAATATGTCTACTGCCTGTTTTTCATAGTTTGAACCAAAAAGTTGTTTAAGGCTTTGGTTGAATTCTATTTTGTTAAGACTTGTGAATTATAATTTGCAATTAATCCAAATTTAAGAATTTGGTAATTTTAAATTAGAAAATGATGACATAGTTTTAAGAAGTTGTACTGGCAACTTAATAAAACCTGTTGGCTATTTTAATATTAATTGTACAGTTAAAGATGTGACAAGGCTAGCAAGGTTTTATGTGGTAAATAATTCAGCACCTTGCCTTGTAGGTAGGGATTTTTTGTCAATTTTGAATGTCACTTTAAATATTTCAAATGTTTATAATTTGGAGAGCGTAAAAAATAAATTAATCAGTCGTTTTCCACAAGTTTTTTCAAATAAATTGGGTTGTTATAAATTTGGTAAAGTTTCTCTAAAACTCAAAGAAAATTATAAACCTGTTTTCTTAAAACATAGGCCTGTTCCTTTAGCATACAAAGAACAGATAGAAAAACAGTTGGAAATGATGGTAAAGGAGGGTGTGTTAAAACCAGTGACAACTTCAGAATATGCAACACCTATTGTACCGGTTATAAAGGCTGATAAAACAATCAGAATATAATAATAATAACCACAATAACCACCCACATCGGTCTTTTTTCCAATTTTCGACTTCCATTTGGTGTTACACCTGCATCATCCATCTTTCAAAGAACCATTGAACAACTTCTCAAGGGTTTATACTGTGTGGTAAATTTTAGTGATGATGTCTGCGTGGGAGGAACTGATTTAAACGACCATTTGACCAATTTAGAGGCTGTTTTGACCAGACTGGATGAGGCAGGGTTGACTGTACGTCCAGAAAAGTGCGAATTTGCCTGGAGTACGTGGGGCATCGTATCTCAGCGAGTGGCCTACAAAAAAGTAGTACCAAAGTTGATGCAATATTGAATGCGCAAACGCCAACGACAATTACTCAGGTCAGATCATTTACTGGTTTATACCAATATTATTCTAGATTTATCCCCAATTTATCGCAAATTTTAAGTCCAATCTACAAATTGTTAACAAAAGCGTCTGGGACAAACCTGTCAAAACATGCAAAAGTTGACTGGAATCAAAATTGCCAACAGGCATTTGAGACAGCAAAAAAATTTATATCTCAAGACATTACTTTAGCCCATTTTGATCCAAAAAAACCCATAATAATGGTGACTGACGCAAGCCAAGATGGCATTTCAGCCATATTAAAGATGGGAGGGAAAGACCCATAGCCTGTGCTTCTAGAACATACTCAGTTCATGAAAAAAACATGGCAAGGTTGGACAAAAAAGCTTGGTTTAATATACTTTGAACAGTATCTTTTACGGGTGCAATTCACCATACGCACAGACCACAGACCTCTGGTGGGTCTGTTTGGCGAAAACTAGGGTATACCCCAGAGAAAAAGAGATAGACTGCAAAGGTGGGCTTTAGACATGTCAGGGTTTGACTACAAAACAGAATACATAAGAGGAAAAGAAACCTATTTTGCTGATTGCTTGTCAAGGTTACCAGATGCATGATGAAGAGAGTTACTTAAATTTTGCGGATAACAAAAAACGTGGTAGAAGAGACAAAGAAAGACAGAATTCTATCAAAAATAATAGATTACATCAACAGCGACTGACCAAGCAAATGTACAATCGATAATGAAAGATCATATTTTGCAAAAAGGGATGAATTATACATCGAAAACAGTTGTGTAATGTGGGGTCATCGAATCTGCATACCAGAACCACTAAGACGTGATATGCTACATGAACTGCACAGCCCTTATCTAGGACTGGTAAAAACTAAATCAACTGCAAGATCCTACATGTGGTGGCCTGGTATTGACAATGACATTAAACACCAAATTAAAATCAAAAGTTGTTTACCATTAAAACTATTTTAATGGAATTCAAAACTAAGCAACAGGGTAAACAACTTAACTTTAACATAACTTTTAAAAACACCCCTCTTCCGTTTAGCAGTAGTTTAAAACTTCTTGGAATAACCATTGACAACTGCTTTGAGTGGAACCTTCATATAGACCATGTTTGCACCAAATTAAATAAATGCTACTTTATGATTAAATCATTAAAGAACTCTCTTAGCAGGTCCACTCTTGTATATTAACTATAACAAGCATTTACATATATAAAATATCAGTGTATATATACATAACATCAAACTATTTTACTTTAAACAGCTCATATTATTCGTATTCAACTAGAAACAAAAAGTTTTTTAGTGGCGATAAACACAACCACGAATTCGTAAAAAAAATTTTTAAGAAGCATCTAACATTTTGCTGTTCGAAAAATAAATAATTTAGATTGTATTTTTGTATAATTTTAAAATTAACCCACGTATAACTTTATAAAATGACTTTTAAATATGTATGTTTTAAACTGTTGTTTGGTTGAGTCAATTGTAGCAGAAAATATAAATAAAATTGTCTATTTTCTATTATTGACCAATTTGCCATTAAACACCAATAAATATGAAACCACACTTACAACAAATTTAGAATTTTGAATAGGTTGTAATATAAAATCAGGAGGCTGAAGTAAATTTTTTAATTTGTTTTTTTTTTGTAGATTTTATATGGACTTACCTATATAAACTGATCAGCTTAACTAAACATAAACACATTATAAAGTTTTTGTTTTTTGTAGGGTCTAAAAATAAGAAAAATACCTCCAAAAGCGGTCAAGATGCCTGAATCCTTGCCTGTAGTAAAGCAATCTCTTACGCCAAAATTATTTGGAAAAGATATTCAGTTGACTGAAGAAATTAAAATAGAAATAGATTACTCGGCTTCCGAACTTTTATTTTTAAATACAGATAAAAAAGAAGTGTCAGCAGATAATGTTGATGGACCAGGCTGTATTAAATCAGAAGAAGAAATGACAACTGAAACTATTTCCAATAAAATTAAAATTGAAGATGAGTTTGACAATACTTCTAGGTAAGGTAAAAATTTTAAAAAAAAGAAGTGGAAGTTTAGAAAATCTAATATTGTGTGTAGGTGTATAGAGTGATGATAGATTCTATATTTTTTAGATATTTTTTACTAGGTTTGAAGAAGTATAAAAAAAGCTCAAGTTGTGTTGACAGAAAAGAAAACATCAATCACACCCATACTAAATTTCGATTTGTAACAAAGCTTTGTTTTTCAGCATGCTTGGTAATCATTTTCCTGACCCTTCACCATCAAACTTAAAATCGGAACCCGAACACTTTGAGCTAAAGACTGAGGAGATTAAACAGGAAGAGGTTTTGTTAACGGACAGTTCATCTGGGTGAGTGTGGTATCTATAATGTTTGATCGAAAAAATACAGCAGTTTTTTTTATAGCGCATGTGTACCGGTGATTTTTAATTTTTTTAAGAATATGTTATAGAGCAATGCTAAACAAACATTTTTTTTATGGGCACTTTCTCCAACTGTTTCAACCTGTATTTACAAAAGAAAGCTAGGTAGTAAACCCACATATGTAATAGTGGTTACTATGAGCGACATTTTTTGCTCTAAGACTTTTTTTCAAAGGATCCCGCTCGGAGCTTATGGGCGGTGGCTTTCGGTTGGATTTCTTTTAAATTTCAGTATGTTGTAGATCTTGATGCCCTGATAAAAAGTTATCATTGCGCCATCGTTGCGTCGTCCGACCTATGGTTTCTAAGATACAGAGGTTCAAATTTTTTAGTTTTTAGCTTTTGTGCAGGTCACTTCTACCTATTCTAAAAATTATATTATTGTTTGTTATATATTGTCACGAGGGGGTTTTATCGTGACGAACACAGTTTCCGTTGACATAGCAAGACTGCGGTAACATTAACCAGTAACTAGTCATGAAGAAGATCCAAGAGCAAGTAAAGCTGCGCGAATCAGAGTATTATTTGGTTAATTTATTAATTTGTCGATTGGATTGTTAAATTGTTAATTTTTTATTCTTTTCTTTTTGCTTAAATCAGATTTTAAATTATTTTGTTTAAAACTGTGGGTCCAGTTTTCTTCGAAGAGGGGCATATGTCATGTATGTAATTTGGGCATGCTATCCGGAACTTGGTTGGTTGACCTGATGTAAAAGTATTAGGACGTCAACCTAGGAAGTATGTGGTGCAAACGATTTATGTTTAAGATTGAAACACGTTTGTAATCACATGCTTCTATAAAACCAATCAAGAACGGATAGTCGGGGTTCAGTTCAGTGAGTACGCTAAGTACTTAAGTTCTTAATAGTCAAGTATAGAAACAGTAAAGAGATTCTGATCGAGAGCTGAACCCGACCTACAAGTGAATAATATTTGTATCAGAAAACTGGGCCAGACAGTAGTGATTAGTGAGTAAGTATCTTTGTACTTAGTATTAATAAACCCTTAAACTATCTCACGATCCTCTTTATTTGTGCGCAACACGTACACAAATAGTCACGACAACCCCCTCGTGACAATATCAAACGTTAGGTCACAAGTAGAGCTTAATATACAAATAAAAAAATTGGACCTATTCACAGTTTGCTACGTTCAGTGGCGTTCCAAACATAAAAATTATTAAAAAATATTTATTCAAAAAACGATGCTTTACAGAATTAACTATAAAAAAAGAACAAACGGTGGAATTTTTTTTTATTTCTTCTGTCTTTTAGGAATCTCCCAAAGAAAACCAGAATATCTATAAATGGCAAAAATCGTTTTGTAAAGTTTTTTACCAAACGCTGTAAAACTCTAAGCTTTTTAGGATTTTAATGTTTTTTTTTAGAAATGCAAAATACTTTCGCTTTTTTTAACGATAATATTTAAACAAATATAATTATGAGGTTTTTTTTTTATTGTCGCAGTACTTTTTTAATCATTTATTCATTCAGTGGCGTGCAATTTGCCAAGTTAAATGTTCGAAATCCTAACTTCTTTTGACACTGATTGTTTTGCGACATTAAAAGTAAAATAAAAAAGTTTAACAATATGATCTATCAATTTGACAATGGCAGGTTAGTAAAACGAGCTAAAGGTGAGCTCTACACGAAAAAAGGTTATACCGGGTGGGCCAAAAAAAAACCGGATAATTTTTTTTTATTATAACTTGAACTATACAATCGATTTTAATGAGACAAACTGCGCTTGGCAGAGAATTAATAATAATATCTCAAAATCCAAGATGGCGAACGAAATTAAATTGTACACTTCAGATGTTCATTTATTCTTATCTTGCGAACATATTTTATTTTCGTCCGCCATCTTGGATTTTGAGATATCGGACAAAAAAATATATTTAGTCAAAACTCTGATTAATTCTCTGCCAAGTGCAGTTTATCATATTAAAATCGATCATATAATTCAAAAGTTATAAAAAAAAACTGTCCGGTTTTTTTTGGACCACTCGGTATAACTTTTTCCGTGTAGAGCTCACCTTTAGCTCGTTTCAATAACCTACCAATGTCAAATTGACAGATCATATTGTAAAACTTTTTTATTTTACTTTTAATGTCACAAAACAATCAATGTCAAAAGAAGTTAGGATTTAGTAACAAACGTAAAATTTCGTACCCGTGAATTTAAAAATCAAACAAGTTTCGTGGCTAATCGGGCAAAAAGGAGTTTTTTTTGTTTCCCTTATATTTTTCCGTGGGTAGCCTGAAAGCTAAACCTCACGGGGGTCCAAGATCTAATGGACACCTAATAAGTGTTGACAGTTAACCGTTTCGTCCTTATGGGACTCCTCAGAACACTGCTGGTCGATGTGACAAATCTTGCGAAGTTAATCAGACGGTTTTGTCTCTAATTAAATGTAATTAGTGAGCGAACTATAGCAAGAGGCGCCATCTACCGAGATACGAGAGAAACAAAAAAACCAAAAGCAGGCGAAAGAAAACACTGCTATACAATATCGATCAATGAAAAGATCGAATGCAAATTAAAGAAAACAACCATAGTCCGTGACCTACGACAGCTCTTTGTCTTTCAGGCCGGATCAACACAGATTGCATTTTTACCCGTCTTCAAGACAGTGAGCGTCAATCAACGGAATTTTTAAGCCAAATAATACTAACAAACGTGGAATTTCCTACCCGTGAATTTAAAAATCAAACAAGTTTCGTGGCTAATCGGGCAAAAAGGAGTTTTTTTGTTTCTCTTATATTTTTCCGTGGGTAGCCTGAAAGCTAAACCTCACGGGGGTCCAAGATCTAATGGACACCTAATAAGTGTTGACAGTTAATTAATTTAGTATTTTGCATTTCTAAAAAAAAAGCAATAAAATCCTAAAAAGCTTAGAGTTTTACAGCGTTTTGTGAAAAACTTTACAAACCGATTTTTACCATTTATACATATTTTGGTTTCTTTGGGAGATTCCTAAAAGGCAGGAAAAATCAAAAAAAATTCCATCATTTTGTTTTGTTCTTTTTTTATAGTTAATTCTGTAAAGCAAGTTTTTTGGATAAATATTTTTTAATAAATTTTATGTTCCAATCTAACGTTTGATATACAAGAGACAATAATATAATTTTTCAGAATAGGTAGAAATTACTTGAAACATTTTTTTGTGAAAAATGCACAAAAGCTAAAAACTGAAACTTTGAACCTCTGTATCTTTGAAACCATGGGTCAGACGACGATGGGGCAATGATAACTTTTCATCCACCGCCCATAAGCTTCGGGCGGGATCCTTTGTTAAAGGGGCCAAAAATACGCACTAAATCACTGAAAATTATAAAAATCGCTGCTTTATAGAGAATCTTACTAAACTTTAACACCAGTATTTACTAAATGGTCTAAAGTGCTAAGTGCTACAATCCTAGGTCTTTAACTTATTTTTCCTGTAAATGTTATAAGGGTTAAGAATGGTACAACATTTTCATCCACAATGGAAATCAATACAGGGATTCCACAAGGCTCAGTTCTTGGAGCAATTCTATTTCTACTGTACATATATATATATATATATATATATATATATATATATATATATATATATATATGTATCGGTTCCACAACGTTCTACGTCTTCCGATACCCAATCTCCATTTGTTTCTGTTTGCCCATAATTCATCATCTAGGCCTCTTATTCTTATTTCACTGTCTATTCCTTCTCTCCAGCTTCTCCTCGGCCTTCCTCGTTTTCTTCGGCCAGTTGGTTTCCATTGTAATATTTGCTTAGTTAGTCTTCCATCATCCATTATTTGTACATGTCCGTACCACACCAGTTGTTTTGTTCTTATATCATCCACTAAAGTACGTTCACCCACTGTCATAATTTCTCTTATTCTTTGATTTGTAACTCTTTCTCTTTTTGATTTCCCTGCTGTTCTTCTCCAATAGTCCATCTCCGTAGCGGAAAGCATTTTTTCTGTTCTATCTTTGATTGGCCATACTTCTGACCCGTATGTAATAATACTTTTTACAATGGTGTTATATATAAGCTTTTTGTTATGTTTTGATATACTTTGGTCCCAAGTTATTCCATTTAATAAAGTTATTGCTTTTCTTCCTTGTACGTTTCTATCTTTTATAGCTTTGTCTAGTGTTCCGTCAGCTGTAATTTTTAGACTTAAGTATTTATACTCATCACAGGACTGAATTCGCTGCCCAGTATTTAAGATTAGATCCTGTTTCGTTCCACCAATACACATATACTCTGTCTTATTGATATTAACCTTTAGTCCCCACTTATTGAACTCTTCTATTAGTTTTCGTGTCATATATTCGAAGTCGTCATAATCCTGAGCCACCACTATCTGATCATCGGCGAAACATAAAGTTTGGTGGTTTCATCCAACGGAATTCCAATGTTTTTGCATTTTCTCTTCCAGACTTTAAGGACCTGTTCCAAATATATCTTGAAGAGCGTAGGCGAGATACAGCAACCTTGTTTAAGACCTTTATTTACTTGAAAGCCTTTGGTTAGTTTTGCTTTTATTTTAACTTTTGCCTTACTATTGCGGTATAACTCTTTGATGACCTTAATTAGTTGTACGCTTATGTTTGTCTTTTCCAACGCTTTCCAAAGTAGATTTGGTGGTATACTATCATATGCCTTCTGCAAATCTACGTAAACCAAATGCAGCTCTTGTCCGTATGCCATTTTCTTTTCAATAACTTGGGTTATACAAAAGAGATAATCTGAAGTCGATCTACCCGCCCTGAAACCGGCTTGTTCTTCTGCCTCCAAATCTTTATATTCGCTCTCCACTTTATTTCTTATTATTTTGCAATATATTCTGCTTAGCGTACTAGTTACAGATATACCTCTATAATTGTCACATACATCTTTCCTTCCTTTTTTGTGTATTGTGGATATATATGACGTTTTCCACTCAGTTGGTACTGCAGCTTCATTTAAATATCTTTGGAAAAGATTCCGTAATCTCCAAAACAGTTCTTCAGTGCCATATTTAATAAGTTCAGCTGGGGTATTTTCGGGTCCGGCAGACTTACCACTTTTTAAGTTTGTGCACACGTTTTTGACCTGAAAGATTAAAATGTATTAAAACAAATTGTGTATAGTGACATAGAAAAAATGAAAAAATGGTGTGATGCAAATTACTTGTGCCTTAATATTGACAAGACTAAAATAGTGGATTTTAAGATGAATTTTGAATGTTTATCGATAATAAACTGAAATTCACAGAACATGTTGTCAATTTAAATAAAAAAATATCGAAAGGAGGATATGCAGTGAGGAAAACATTCTGACCTAGGTTCTGTTCTGTATAATGGACTATTATAGTTTGGACAAGTATTTTAACGAAGTGTAAAATCTTGCTTTTTGTTGTTATGTGGATATTTTAAATTATTTTTAAATAACTTTTAAACTTTTAGGGTAATTGTATTTATTTTATCGACTTTTTTAATATTTTTTACAAATTTTCCATCTGTTGGTTAGTTGTTTTATGATGTTGGTGTGTTGTTTTATTTGTTTTTTTTTGTATATAATATATAATAATTTAATATACATTGTTAGCCCGCGGTTATAAAACGATAACTGCAATGGACTGTAAATATTTTAATTAAATGAAGCGCGAACAAACATAAATATATTGATATGAAATTACGAAATAGTCAAACGTCCATAGGTTAATTGTTGTGCCACACAACGGCAATCAGAAACAAAGGCACTCACCAGTTTGCAGCCAATTTCTCCACGTTCCAAGGGGCCCCTGATTGCATCTAATGATGTCACCACGTAGCTGAAGGGCTGAAGTTTCTAGTTCTATGCTTCAGTACACCAAAATCGAGCACTTTCAGGTGTAGAAATTTGAAATAGTTGGAGAACGAAATTAACACGCCATTTCTCGAGGCGATTGACAAAGGATCTCTCTGGTTGTTGGTGCGCATGTCCAAATGCGCGAAATGCACTCTGTCCTTCATACAACTGTGTGGTTTTAAAAATATATAAACAACCGCGAAATTTAGCGGGAGCTAACATATATGAAGTGTAAAATCAACCATTCCTTAGAAAATGACTAGCAGGGAAATTTGTGATAGTTATGTGGATACTAGTACCGTTTCGTAACGTTGTAGTTATATATGACATAATTTTTACATAATTTATTACATAGTTTTTTTGGACAAAATAGTAAAATAGAAACTAATTAAGATCAGGATAAAAATCCAACCGAGATAAAAACTTACAATGATAGTAGTATTAAAATAGTATTCATATGACAGATCCTAGTATAAGGTCTGGGAAAACATAAAGACTGCATCACCAGACAGTGACTAGTATGAATTTTTAATATGATGGAATGGTTGATATGGTAGGAAAATACTAGATATTAGGCATTGTTTAATATTGTTTATTATCATTATTATTACAGATTTTTAGCTCACACTACTACTATACTATAGTAGTGTGAGCTATGGTGATCCTAATTTTTTCGAGAAAAAAAAAGTTGCTTCGATTTCAAAAATTTTTATATATCTTTGCGTTTCAGATGATTTTGAAACTTTTTTGTTGCGCCGTCTGTCTGTCTGTCTGTATGTCTGTCTGTCTGTCTGTGTGTCTGTATGTCTGTCTGTAACGACCAACGCGCATAACTCAAAAACGGCCGGCCCGATTTTAATGAAATTTGGTACCCAGGCTGGTTTTGGGTCGAGATGGTCCCATTTGAAAATGAACAAAATCCACCGAACACAAGCCAAATAAAAGGGTGGGGGTAGATTTCAAAAATTAGAGTTTATGTAAAAATATAGCGTGTGTGATATCAAACGAAAGGTAATTGAGTCTGGAGTTACATTAAATACATTTTAGTTTATTTAAAAAAAAAGGGTGGGGGTAAATTTCAAAAATTAGTGTTTAAGTGGAAATATGGCGTGTGTGATATCAAACGAAAGGTAATTGAGTCTGGAGTTAAACAAAATACATTTTAATTTTTAACAAAAGGTAGATTTGAAAAATTAGAGTTTAAGTCAAAACATGGCTTGTGTGGTATCAAACGAAAGGTAATTGAGTCTGGAGTTCAATAAAATATACTTCAGTTTTTAGTTATATTAGCTTTCACGTAGATACAATATAACTATAGTATCCAGTGTGAGCTTAGGTGCCCATAGATTGGCAGAGTATTTTTTCTAGTATAAACTACTGATATGTTAAATATGAACCATTGCTTTGTCAATGAATAATTTTGTTCTGACAATAAAGCTTATTTTTGATTAATTTTAACAAAGACATGTCCGCAAAAAACTTACAAATAAACAGCCATATTTAAACCACCTCCAAACGTCACTAGGAGATGTCCAATAAAATCAGTCTAGTTAGTTAGATGATAAAACCGATTTTCAATTATTTTGGTGGATATGTTACTGAAACAGATTCTAATATATCTTGCGCTTTTTACAATATTTAAATATTGATACGTATTTAATACGGCAATGCATTTACAGATATAGTTTTAAGTTATTTATCTATTATTTAGCTTTAAAAAATTTTGTATATAGGGGGG
Source organism: Aspidapion aeneum (assembly GCA_963576565.1). NCBI lineage: Eukaryota > Metazoa > Arthropoda > Insecta > Coleoptera > Brentidae > Aspidapion > Aspidapion aeneum. The sequence continues at coordinate 50,534,729 of OY755048.1, forward strand.
TGGTACTACAATAGGGTATTTGATAGTAGTAAAAAATAAATATATATTTATTTTTAGATTTTAATGTTGTCTTGGGAATGCTAAAAACAAGCTTTTTTGTTTAATTTTTTCTCAAATTCATAGTTCTTTTAATTAAATAAATGCATTGAATTAAAACAATAGCCACATCACAAAACAGTAAACGCCTCGAACGAACCTATTTTCTGTGTTATTTTCTTATGGATGGTAATGTTTGCTTTGGTTCAAAGTGCGAATTATCGTTCTAAATTAGATTTTATTTTGTGTTTTGCTTATAAAAAACATTTTTAATGGAAAACGGATTCTCCAAAGCCGATAGCTCCAACTTGCCAATGCTGAATTCCTTTATGGTGGCAGGTTTCTTTGCAAACAACAAGAATCCTATGACTGCACGGACTAGATTTCCAAAAAATTGCGTATCATTACAAAATTTTGATGTGGTTTTTCTTTATTTCTAAAGTTAATTTGAATTTATATGAGATGAAACTTATATGGCTACGGTTCGGTTCGGTTCGGTTCACCGAACCGAACCCAAAGGGTATAGAAAGAAATGCTTAGTATATTGCACATGAGGGTGACCCAAAGCTGTGCAGTTATTTGACCTGTAAGTATTAAAAACATACACCGGTCGGTATCAAGTCTATAGACTTGATACTTAAACCCGGTCTAAAATGTTAAGTTTTAAGGTTTTAGTAAATACTGGTGTAAATTTCTTTTGATAAATACAGTGGTACAGATGCTGGAAAATATTTTTTGATGCATAACCTTGCTCGTGTCAGTGATCAGTACATCTTATCACATTACAAAGTTACCTTTATCCGAAATGACTCTGTTTACAAGATACAGGCTGGTAAAGTGAAAAAATAAAAATCGTTTTTTTTAAATTGGTACCCATGGATTTTTTGGGATGCGGACCTTGAATATGGATACTTTTTCACTGTTTACAATGGACTTTTGATGATTTAAAATACTAATGGTAAGATTTTATAGAGATCTGCGTAAGTGCCATTTTTTGGCTTTTCCTAGAATAGAAATTCGAGCGAATATGTTTCACTTACCAATGTTGGCTCGAATCTAGGCAACAAACTTAAAATATGCAACGATATTTACCAAGGCGTAAATTTAAGCTTAAATTTTGGTTTAATTTTAAGCTCTTGGTTTAAAAATTTAAATATGCAGTGGTTTGGAAAAATGGATTTTTTATCGAGACAGGCCGGAATCGATATGGTATCTTTACCTGTATGTACGATAAAATATCCTTAAATCGGAATCATAAGACCATTTTTCATTAAACCAGAAAAAGCGAAAAACTTAAGTAAACATGGAAACCTGATTTACCTTAACTAGATAACTCGAAATTTATGCATTTTAAGTTATCCAGTTAAAGCTGACCTATTGTTCATTCTCTTTTTAATGCTAAACATCGCAGCCCACGAGAAAGACCGGCCCGGGCGCAGAAATATCACGTGACCGTAGGAGGGTCACAAAAGAACGCCTCCCGGCCAGCTCTCATTATAAAACATGTGTGTTTTCAGTTTTGGTATGTTTGTTTACGTCGATTTTTTTTTAATTCGGGCATGAATTTTATGTGAAATTTTATCAAAGTTATTAAAATAACGCAGCCCACGAAAAAGACAACAATGCCGCGAACGTGTAGTGTTGTTGGTTGTCGGTCCAACTATAAAACTGAAACCGAATATGTGTCAACTTTTAATTTGCCACTAGATAAACAAATGCATAAAATTGGGTTGCGAAAAATTCCTAATGATTTAAGTATCTCAAAACGTCCACAAGTTTGCATCAAACATTTTCCTAACGAGCAGGTTATTTGGTTTAATAAGTGTGTTGTACATGGAGAGTGTTAAAAATATTCCGAAATACCTAAGTAGACAACCTGTATCTACTGTTCGATTAGCTGATGTCGAGAGGCAACAAATGGAAACTGCAATACAAGAAAGTCTTAAAACACTTTGAGCTCATAAGAAATCAAAAGTTTTATCAAATATTGAGGACATTTCAAAATCTTATTGTTCTAATACTAAAATAAACAAAAATTGGATTTTTACCCAAGAATGATGACATTTTTGAACAACACATCACTGTTAGCATCTCTAGTTGTTGAGGGAAATCTGTAATGTTTTGTAAATATTAACAATGTGTCCATACCAAAAAACAGACTGCCAAAAAAGTTGGAGTTTTATTTTTGGACAGCACCGATACACTTGAAGAACCAATGCAGTTTATTGAAATGAAAGTTGCAAACGGGAAAGAAGTGGTAAAAGATAAGATTGATCAAGTAATAGACATCCTTAGTGACATTTTCTATAGTGAGAGTGCAAAATGTGTTCAATTGTCATTTCTTATTGAACAATTAGGTCTCTTGAAAAGGTCAACTGGGAATCGAAGATATTGTGAATACACTTTAATGTTGGCTTCATCTTTGTTTATCCAGTCATCCAGTGTAATATGTCTTCTGCTCCCTCGCAATATTAAAAAACTGATTTGTAAAATATCGCTAACAGATAGTAATCTCTCCGGTAGTGTGCAATATTTAAAAAGTAAGATACAGCTTTTAAAAGAACATGAGTTGGTAGTTAACTTACACATTGATGAAATATATATTAAACTTTGTGCTGGGTAATTTTTAAAAAAATTATTGACGACCAATACATTCAGTTTACTGAACGTGAAACCCATCTCACTTATTCACAAAATCACTTGTTTCTTTTTAATAAATTATTGTGAAATGTTTTATATTAAAAATTTTCTTTAGATAACTCTAGCGAGTGTTTTTGTGGAGAAAAACTATTGTCAAATCTTGAAAAAATTAGTTTAAGGGCATGTAAAGTTTTTTAAAATAATTTTATTAAAAAGTATAATGATTTAGTGTCTGCTAATAAATCTTTGAATAAGAACACAAAGATGATGACACTCAAAGAAAAATTAAAAAACTTAAAGCTCAGGTTTGTTATGTCCAATTTTAAAAGACTTGTATAGATTTGAAGTAACTAAAGATATTATGTACCTAATATACCTGAAGATATTGAAATGCAAATTTTATATAATTTTTTATTTTATAGATTCAGTTCTTTTATCTATAATAAACACATACATCAGCAAAATATTTTTTAAAATTTTTGCCTATATGAGAACAAAAAGTTTTTGTCAATTTATTTAAATTGTGTAAAAACCGATAATATATTAAGCAATACAATAAGAATCCTGGAAATCCTAAGATCACGTGACCGCTGACTTGCTTATAACGCGACATGGCCGGTCTTTATCGTTGGCTGCGCTAAACATCTAAATATCTTGTACGAGCAACCAAACTTGTTTAAAGAGTGCTAATAAATAGAAAACTCCGAAAATGCACATTTTATAAAAAGATATCTTGAGTTATTTAATTGTAGCTGTCAAAAATATCAATTTCAAGTTATCTAGTTGTTGCACTAAGGGGACAATATGATTCCGAGTAAAAATCGGCCTAAATTTGAAACCATTGGTTTATCTCATTTTAACTTTAAAACTATCACCTTTTTGTTCATTTGTTTATTCAAAATGTAAAATTGATAATGAAAATATTAAATTACAAAATGGGAAAAATGTTATACCACTTTTTGCTTCAATTGGGTATTAGAGCGTATTTTTAAGGCAATGTACGCAAGGCTGGATAAACCGTTTGGTAGTAAATTCTAATCTAAATTATTTTATTTGCACATAACCTTTAAGTCATTATAACTAGTAAATTCCTTTGAAATAACGACTTGAGTTGTTATTTCGCTTCTTGATTATGCGCACGAGTTCAAAAATAACTTAACGATACAGTTGCGCGGTGTGGTTAACTTTGAATCTTTCGCTCACTAACTAATAAACAAGGAGAAAGGAAAATAAAAGTTACCAGGATAAATCAATAATAAAAAATCATATCACAACAAAAACATTTTATGTAAAAAAAGCCAAGTATGAAAGGTTCTTACGAGGGGGATTTCACTGACCATTTTTTTGTACATATGTTCGCATTGTTTGACAAAATGCGAAAAAATGTGAAAAAATGCGAAATAATGCGAAAAAATGCGAAATAGTGCGGAAAAATGCTAAATAATAAAATTAAGAATTGTTGAGTTCATTGTATTCGGGCAGTGTTGTAGAAAGGGTAAAAAGAAAAGGGTAATTTTTCGGTAGGTTAATTTTTATTAATCATGTTTATAAAACTTTTTAAGAGTAGACATGCTTTTTTTCCAGTCTGTCATCTTGGCTCCGAAATGTAGAAGCAACGTTGCAAAATGCGGCAAAAAATCAAAAAAGTGCTCCGAGCCGTGGCTTAGTTTATACAAAATGCGCCCTCCACTCAAATTTCAGCCAATTCTGATGTTTTTTTTACTCAAAAAGGTATGTATATCACGTGAGTCGTTTTGCCGCATTTTGCAACGTCGCTTCTACGTTTCGGTGCTAAGGTGACTGACTGGAAAAAAAGCATGTCTACTCTTAAGTGAAAATATACATTTATATTCATTACTCCTAATCGTCTGATATATCAATGTCCTCAAATCTTCTGCTTCTATCTCACTTTCACTTATGTATTCTGTTTCACTTTCAGTTTCTGTTTCAGTCTCACTTTTTTGGTACATTTTTTTTGTACGTCTTTGTTTTGTAAGCGTTTTTTTTGAAGGTTGTTTTGATTTTAGTATTTGGCTGGTCAGTCTGTTCTTTGTTTTTCCCTGTCCTGTTTGTTTTGTTCGAGGTTGGTCTGTCATTGGTCCTTGAAATCTTAAAAGTCTGTCAGTCGAGAGTCGTCCCACATTATTGGAGTAAAACCAGCATAATGTGGATTTGCGTACAGCGCCAGCTCTTTCCACTGCCTTAAAAATATCACTTCTTAGCTGACGCGGACTTTAGTTCGCGTCAGCTCAGGAGTCCCATTTTTGAGGAAAAGAAAGAGCAGGTGCTATATACATATCGAAAGTGCAACAAAGATGGAAATAGTTTTCATACCTGATTTTTAGTAAATAAACGAAAATCAACCTTAATGTAAGCACATAAGAGTTTACAATTCCTCCTGGTAACAAGCGATTTCGCGGAAGAATCGCGTTCTTTATTAATCCCTTTATTAATGGCAGTTTTAAAAACGAATTTAACACGTCCTTATTTTTTGCATTTAGAAAAATATAACTTGAAGACCTCGTTGAAGACTCAGCAGTAATCAGGGCTAATTTAATTTTCATTTAAATGGGCAAAAAAAAATGCGTGATTACTAAAATATTTACCGAACACTAATTCCGTTTGTTTGTTTGAACTCGGGGAGAGCAATCATACGATTTTTGATTTATAAGAAAAAAAATTATAACAAATATAAACAATGCAGAAAAATGTGAAAAAATGCAGAAAAAATGCGAAAAAATGGGGAAAAATGTGAAAAAATGCGAAAAAATTTGAAAAAATGGGAAAAAATTCGAAAAAATGCGAAAAAGTTTGAAAAAATGTGAAAAAATGCGAAACAATGCGAAAAAATGCGAAATAATGCCGCATTATTTCATCAAAATTTGTACATATATTGCGGCCAGTGAAATCCCCCTCGGGTTCTTACTAGTTTGGAAAAGTTTTTTTTTTTCGACTTGGCTATTACAGCCAAACTTCTTTATGTTCAATTTAGCACTGTGATTTATTTGCAGTCGTAATAGTCAAGTTTAGAAAAACATTTCCAAACCAGTAAGTACCTTTCATTTTGAAATTTGTATTGGAGAACTTGGCTTTACTTTTATCTCAATTCTTTTTACGGAATAACATTTTCGCATACTTGGCTTTTTTTACATGAAATCTTTATGTTATGATTTCACTCCTTTTTTAAAGAATTTGGATAATATTTAATCAGTCTCACAGATACTAGAGAAACAAATTGATTTTCACCCGATAGCCATGAAAATTTTTGGGTCCTAAAGTTTAAGTGTGGTAACCTCTTATCATTATTTTTATTTCTTTTAGATCTGAAGCGACAAATGACACAGGCAATCAAAATGAAGGTGCAGACAATGTCGACGAAATTAGTTGGTTTAAATGTCCCCAGTGTGACTTCATGACCAAGTACAAAACAAGTATAAAAAGACATTTGCTGCAGCACCAACGTGCAAATGAAATCAATTGGTTTAAATGCAACCAGTGTGATTACAAGGCCAAACTTAAGTCTACTTTGAAAAAGCATTTTAAATGGAAGCACAATTTTAAGACACATTTAATGCAGCATCAAAGTATAGATGATACCAATAGGTTTAAATGCAACCAGTGTGAATATAAGACCAAACATAAGTCCCATTTAAACAGACATTTACTGCAGCATCAAAGTGCAAACGAAATAATCTGGTTTACATGTGACCATTGTGATTACAAATCTAAACAGAAGTCTAATTTGAAATTGCATTTCCTGCTGCATAAAGGGGCAGATGAAATTAATTGGTTTAAATGCAATCAGTGTGATTACAAGGCCAAATGGAAGCGCGATTTAAACCGACATTTACTGCTTCACCAAAGTGCAGATAAATTAAATTGGTTTAAATGCAACCAATGTGATTACAAGGCTAAATGGAAATTTTGTTTAAAATTGCATTTGTTGCAGCACCAAAGTGCAGATAAAATCAATTGGTTCAAATGCAAACATTGTGATTACAAGGCCAAAAGGATGTATCATTTAAAGAGACATTTACTGCGGCACTAAAGTGCAGATGAAATAAATTGGTTGAAATGCAAGCAGTGTGATAACAAGGCTAAATAGAAGTCTTGTTTAAAATTGCATTCTGCTGCACTAAAGTGCAGATGAAATCGATTGGTTTGATTACAAGGCCAAAAAGAAGTCTAGTTTGAACAGACATTTTAAATGGAAACACGATTTTAAGACAAATTTTATGCAGCATCAGAGTATGGATGAAATCAATAGGTTTATAAATGTGACCATTGTCATTACAAAACGAAACAGAAGTCTAATTTGACATTGCATTTGCTCCTGCATAAAGAGGCAGATTAAATTAATTGGTTTAAATGCAATCAGTGTGATTACAATACCACATAGAAGTCTTGTTTAAACAAGCATTTGCTGCGGCATGGCATAAAGAATCAATTAGTTTAAATGCAACCGCTGTTATTACAAGACCAAACAGAAATCTAATATGAAAATGCATTTGCTGCAGCAACAAAGGACAGATAATAATCATTATTGGTTGAAATGCAACCAGTGTGATTACTAGACCAAATTTAAGATCTGATTAAAAAGTAATTTGCTGCGGCATAAAGGGGCAGATGAAATCGAATGGTTTAAATGTGACCAGTATGATTTCAAGACCAATCAGAAGTCCAATTTGAAAATGCATTTACTGCAGTAACAAAGGACAGATGATATCCGTTAATGGTCGAAATACAACAAGTGTGATTACTAGACCAAGTTGAAGATTTGTTTGAAAAGTAATTTGCTGCGGCATAAAGGAGCAGATGAAATCAATTGGTTTAAATGCAATCAGTGTGATTACAAGACCACATAGAAGTCTTGTTTAAACAAGCATTTGCTGCGGCATGGCATAAAGAATCAATTAGTTTAAATGCAACCGGTGTTATTACAAGACCAAACAGAAGTCTGATATGAAAATGCATTTGCTGCAGTAACAAAGGGCAGATGATATCCATTATTGGTTGAAATGCAACCAGTGTGATTACTAGACCAAATTTAAGATCTGTTTAAAAAGTGATTTGCTGCGGCATAAAGGGGCAGATGAAATCGAATGGTTTAAATGCAACCAGTATGATTTCAAGACCAATCAGAAGTCCAATTTGAAAATGCATTTACTGCAGTAACAAAGGACAGATGATATCCGTTATTGGTCGAAATACAACAAGTGAGATTACTAGACCAAATTGAAGATCTGTTTGAAAAGTAATTTACTGCGGCATAAAGGGGCAGATGAAATCAATTGGTTTAAATGCAATCAGTGTGATTACAAGACCACATAGAAGTCCTGTTTAAACAAGCATTTGCTGCGGCATGGCATAAAGAATCAATTAGTTTAAATGCAACCGGTGTTATTACAAGACCAAACAGAAGTCTAATATGAAAATGCATTTGCTGCAGTAACAAAGGACAGATAATAGTCATTATTGGTTGAAATGCAACCAGTGTGATTACTAGACCAAATTTAAGATCTTTTTAAAAAGTGATTTGCTGCGACATAAAGGGGCAGATGAAATCAATTGGTTTAAATGCAATCAGTGTGATTACAAGACCACATAGAAGTCCTGTTTAAACAAGCATTTGCTGCGGCATGGCATAAAGAATCAATTAGTTTAAATGCAATCGGTGTTATTACAAGACCAAACAGAAGTCTAATATAAAAATGCATTTGCTGCAGCAACAAAGGACAGATAATAATCATTATTGGTTGAAATGCAACCAGTGTGATTACTAGACCAAATTTAAGATCTGTTTAAAAAGTGATTTGCTGCGGCATAAAGGGGCAGATGAAATCGAATGGTTTAAATGCAACCAGTATGATTTCAAGACCAATCAGAAGTCCAATTTGAAAATGCATTTACTGCAGTAACAAAGGACAGATGATATCCGTTATTGGTCGAAATACAACAAGTGTGATTACTAGACCAAATTGAAGATCTGTTTGAAAAGTAATTTGCTGCGGCATAAAAGGGCAGATGAAATCAATTGGTTTAAATGCAATCAGTGTGATTACAAGACCACATAGAAGTCCTGTTTAAACAAGCATTTGCTGCGGCATGGCATAAAGAATCAATTAGTTTAAATGCAATCGGTGTTATTACAAGACCAAACAGAAGTCTAATATAAAAATGCATTTGCTGCAGCAACAAAGGACAGATAATAATCATTATTGGTTGAAATGCAACCAGTGTGATTACTAGACCAAATTTAAGATCTGTTTAAAAAGTGATTTGCTGCGGCATAAAGGGGCAGATGAAATCGAATGGTTTAAATGCAACCAGTATGATTTCAAGACCAATCAGAAGTCCAATTTGAAAATGCATTTACTGCAGTAACAAAGGACAGATGATATCCGTTATTGGTCGAAATACAACAAGTGTGATTACTAGACCAAATTGAAGATCTGTTTGAAAAGTAATTTGCTGCGGCATAAAAGGGCAGATGAAATCAATTGGTTTAAATGCAATCAGTGTGATTACAAGACCACATAGAAGTCCTGTTTAAACAAGCATTTGCTGCGGCATGGCATAAAGAATCAATTAGTTTAAATGCAATCGGTGTTATTACAAGACCAAACAGAAGTCTAATATAAAAATGCATTTGCTGCAGCAACAAAGGACAGATAATAATCATTATTGGTTGAAATGCAACCAGTGTGATTACTAGACCAAATTTAAGATCTGTTTAAAAAGTGATTTGCTGCGGCATAAAGGGGCAGATGAAATCGAATGGTTTAAATGCAACCAGTATGATTTCAAGACCAATCAGAAGTCCAATTTGAAAATGCATTTACTGCAGTAACAAAGGACAGATGATATCCGTTATTGGTCGAAATACAACAAGTGTGATTACTAGACCAAATTGAAGATCTGTTTGAAAAGTAATTTGCTGCGGCATAAAAGGGCAGATGAAATCAATTGGTTTAAATGCAATCAGTGTGATTACAAGACCACATAGAAGTCCTGTTTAAACAAGCATTTGCTGCGGCATGGCATAAAGAATCAATTAGTTTAAATGCAACCGGTGTTATTACAAGACCAAACAGAAGTCTGATATGAAAATGCATTTGCTGCAGTAACAAAGGACAGATGATATCCATTATTGGTTGAAATGCAACCAGTGTGATTACTAGACCAAATTTAAGATCTTTTTAAAAAGTGATTTGCTGCGGCATAAAGCGGCAGATGAAATCAATTGGTTTAAATGCAACCAGTATGATTACAAGACCTATCAGAAGTCCAATTTGAAAATGCATTTACTGCAGTAACAAAGGCCAGATGATATCCGTTATTGGTCGAAATACAACAAGTGTGATTAGTAAACCAAATTGAAGATCTGTTTGAAAAGTCATTTGCTGCATAAAGGGGCAGATAAAATCGATTACTTTAAATGCAACCAGAAGTCTAATTTGAAAATGCATTTGCTGCAGCAACAAAGGACAGAAGATAATCAGTATTGGTCGAAATGCAACCAGTGTGATTACTAGACCAAATTTAAGATCTGTTTGAAAAGTGATTTGCTGCGGCATAAAGGGGCAGATGAAATCGATTGGTTTAAATGCAACCAGTGTAATAACAAGACCAAACAGAAGTCTAATTTGAAAATGCATTTACTGCAGTAACAAAGGACAGATGATATGCGTTATTAGTCGAAATACAACAAGTGTGATTACTAGACCAAATTGAAGATCTGTTTGAAAAGTAATTTACTGCGGCATAAAGGGGCAGATGAAATCAATTGGTTTAAATGCAATCAGTGTGATTACAAGACCACATAGAAGTCCTGTTTAAACAAGCATTTGCTGCGGCATGACATAAAGAATCAATTAGTTTAAATGCAACCGGTGTTATTACAAGACCAAACAGAAGTCTGATATGAAAATGCATTTGCTGCAGTAACAAAGGACAGATGATATCCATTATTGGTTGAAATGCAACCAGTGTGATTACTAGACCAAATTTAAGATCTGTTAAAAAAGTGATTTGCTGCGGTATAAAGGGGCAGATGAAATCGAATGGTTTAAATGCGACCAGTATGATTTCAAGACCAATGAGAAGTCCAATTTGAAAATGCATTTACTGCAGTAACAAAGGACAGCCCAACAAACAATTAAAGTTGTAACGACGAAACCCCAACTAGAAAGAATTTCTTAAAAGTAACCGGAACGTACTCCCGCTACGTCTCAGTATACCATACAGCGACGTTATAATTCCCTAAGTGGGGAACCAATTTCTGGTTATAACTACTTGGCCAAGTGTTTAAAGTCACTGTAGTAACAACTACACTACTACGTCGTAGCCAGGTATCTACTACGTCGTAGAGGCTGTTTTTTTTCCGTAATGGCATAAAAGTTGCGATGTAGTTGCAAATAATATAATCGTTTCTTTTTGGTAGAATTGTTACACAATATGGTGGACACAACAGTAAACAGACTCGCTTAGTTTTTTTGTTTGGTTATGGTTATAATATGAACTATGTTATCCAAAAGTGTGAGAATTTACGAGCAGAGGATCAAAATTCGAGTGCGACGCAAAGTTTTTTGTATAACATACATTATATATATTGCAAAAAACCGGTGCGCCCGTAAAATTGAGCCGTTTTCTGGTAGCTGATGGAATTTTTGTGTTGTGATTTTGGAGGTTATGTTTTCATAATCGACAGTTAACTCCAACAAATGGTGCTTAAGAAGAGCATTTTTGGTAAGCTTCAACTAATTTGTTTATAAAATAGTATGGCTCTTTAATATGAGCTCATAAAACGACAACAAAAATATTAAATTTTCTTTCTTACATAAAAACATGGCGTCCCAAACTATATTCCTTGATAGTCGAAAAGGTTACTTGAAAGTAGTTGCGGCTTTAAAGTTGATCCAAAAAGTTATTTTGTCTACATTGTTACATCAGATGTTACTATGATGACACAAACTTTTGTGGTAAAAATTAAAGTTATAATGTAGTTGTCGGATACACTTGTTTGGGACTCCAATGAAGCTTAACTTTCTAGTGGTAATTAAGTAGGATATAAAAGTCAGGGCGACTACGAAATAACGACTAAAAAGAAAGTAAAACTTTAGCAACGTCCTATTGTGGAAGAGAAGACTATCAGAATCGACTATCAAGAGACAATCCTATGAAGTAGTTTAGAGGGTCGTTTTTACGAAACATCTACTATTTCCTGATACTAAATAGTAGTTAGAACTAAAAAGTAACAAATTTTGGTTGGGATCACCACATTTCTACTATAAGAAAGTAGCAAAGCCTTTAGAACATGTAGCCGCTACTATAAATGTTAGTTGGGAGATGATATCCGTTATTGGTCGAAATACAACAAGTGTGATTACTAGACCAAATTGAAGATCTGTTTGAAAAGTCATTTGCTGCATAAAGGGGCAGATAAAATCGATTGCTTTAAATGCAACCAGTGTGATTGCAAGACCAAACAGAAGTCTAATTTGAAAATGCATTTGCTGCAGCAACAAAGGACAGATGATAATCATTATAAATCGAAATGCAACCAGTGTGATTACTAGACCAAATTTAAGATCTCTTTGAAAAGAGATTTGCTGCGGCATAAAGAGGCAGATGAAATCGATTGGTTTAAATGCAACCAGTGTGATTACAAGGCCAAACAGAAGTCTAATTTTAAAATGCATTTGCTGCAGCAAAAAAGGGCAGATGATATCAATTATTGATCTAAATGCAACCAGTGTGACTACAAGACCAAGTTAAAGATCTGTGTTAAAAGTTATTTGCTGCGGCATAAAGAGGCAGATAGAATAGATTGGTTTAAATGCAACCAGTGTGATTACAAGACCAAACAGAAATCTGGTTTGAAAATACATTTGCTGCAGCATAAAGAGTCAGATAAATTCCATTGGTTTAAATGCAACCAGTGTAAACACAATGCCAAACTGAAACACTATTTATAAAGACGTTTAATGCAGCACGCAGACGCAACTAGAACTACAACACAAAATTAAATGGATTGAAGTAAAAAAAAAACGATGGAAATAAACTAACACCCGTTATGCTCATTGTTTTGTTTATTTTATTATTTAGGGATTCTTGCCGCATTTTCGCATAATATTTTTGTATGTGTTGTTATAATAAATACCTTTTTATAAATATATATGTATGTAGTTTTTATTCCAAATCATATAGCCTTATAAAACAGATTAAAATACTGACATTATTGGCATACAATAAATATTGCGCGGCAGTTCGTAATACAGAAGATGCTGGGTGGAGACAAAAGACCTTATCGGCCATAAAGGGTGGCCATATGCAGTGGCTTGCGGTGAAATTTAATAAAAGGGACGCAGTTTTATTAACCAATCTTAATTTTTTTCAACAAAAAGCAACTGTCTATTTGCAACGCTAAAAAGGTATGCATTTTAAGGATGATTACAATTTCTGTTTATTTATATGATAATGTAATTTTGTTGTAAATTGCTATTTCACAGTGGTTTTTTAAAAGAAACCAACTTTTAAATAGTTTTTACTGGGTATTTTTTTAAATAAAATACGTAACCATTTTTAACTAAAGTTTCGAAATCAGTGGTAGTGTTTCTTTAAAATAACATAATTTTTATTTCCATTGTATTTTTTTATACTTTTTATTTTTTATTACTAAATTAAAAAATTAAGTATTGTTCATACTCGTCTTAGTCTTTTGTTTTTGATTAGTCTTTGTCCTTTGATTAGTCTTAGCTGTCTTAAACAAAATCGGGTGTTCATACTCGTCTCAACCCACTGAAACAAAAATTCAATTTCAATAAAAAGGGCCCTTTTCAAAAGTCATTTTCTACACAAAACTATCTTATTTAACCTAATCTGTGCACGAAACACAGACACGAAAGAACAAAAGCGAAAAAGAAAATAAAAACAAATAAAATTTTGAGGTTAGGTTGAGATTTTCTGTTAAAAACATGATTAATGGCGGTAAATTCAAAATTTCCGCCGCGCGCTTGCGCTCTTCGGACGCCCTGTAAAAAAAACAACAAATATCAGCTGATGTCTGTCACTCGTCTTAGTCGTTGTCCTAAGGATTGAAAGTTGGCAACTCTTAAGACAAAGACTAATCAAAAACAAAAGCAAAAACATTGTATGAACACTCCCATATGAAACAGTGGTTTTAACTTTCTTATGACAAGACATATGACTAAACCAAGACAAAAGACTAGACAAAAGACGAGTATGAACGATCCATTAATCAATGATAATGAAGTAAACAAAATATTGAGTTTAATACGGCATTTTAAAGATAATTTTATACTGATGTAATGTTTTAAAATAAAAAGTAACAGTGTTATAAAACCCTTTTATACAGGGTGTTCCAACTAAAAGGTAACAGACGTGTTTTTTGGTATTTTTCGTGTGAATTTGGAGAAACGCTCGGACACGTCGATTTTGTTTGCGAGGGGGACATCTTTTGGCTATCTTGAAATTTTTGTAGCACTCACAACAAATTAATACTTGAATGCCGTGTATCTGTCCACGAGTTTACTGCGCTGTGACGTCATTGCAACGCCATACTAGAAATGAGCGTTTTAGCGGCAAATTCAAATCGGAAATTAGAAAACTTGATTTTAATTGTAGTCATGATAAAATATACTATTTTAATAATTTTGCGTAGCAAATTAGAGACCTATGTATCATTCTAAACACTTTTCTAAAATTTGTCAAATACCCTATTAAAAGAAAATAAGAATTATTGTAGGGCATTAGACCTTATATTAGTTATCCCCTTCTTGCATCAGGGTCTTCAATAGCTAAAAGTATTTCAAAAAGTAGTTAAGTACATGGTTCAGGGCTCTTAACAGATAAATAGGAAAATAATATAAAAAATATGAAATTTATAAAAAATGAAGGAAATATGAATAAAAATTAGGTTTTTTTTGGTCCCCTGCTTACAACACACAATCCAAAAAAGTTAACTTTTTCCATGATTTTTAGCCCACTGAGATATCAAATACTTGTTACTGTCTTTTCTAGTTAACCACTAATCTTGAAACTTTGATATTGTTTTGACTATTCATCTCTGAAATTTAATTTAAATTTATTATTTTTTCCTGATGGAAAAAAATAATAAACTTATTAAAAAAGAAAAAAAAATACAACTTTTTTCCTAAAATCAAAATTATCTCCCCATTTATGTATTAACAACACTGGAGAGGTAATTTTAAAATTGTGTTTGCATTAAAAGTAGTCACTGGAGCAAACATTAGAGAGTTATTCGAAAAAGGCACGGATAAGACCAGGCCCCAATAAGGTCAGATCTAATTTAAACAGTTTTACATTGTAAGATGCCAAACAAGTTTCATGGCTAATCGGGCAAAAAGGAGTTTTTTGTTTCCCTTATATTTTTCCGTGGGTAGCTTGAAAGCTTAACCTCACGGGGGTCCAAGATCTAATGGACACCTAATAAGTGTTGACAGTTAACCGTTTCGTCCTTATGGGACTCCTCAGAACACTGCTGGTCAAGTGACAAATCTTGCGAAGTTAATCAGACGGTTTTGTCTCTAATTAAATGTAATTAGTGAGCGAACTATAGCAAGATGCTTCAATTATGACTTACCAGCTGTTTTAAGGCTTGAACTAAATACGGCCCGATTTATTTATCCTTAATTAGGCCAGAACCTATTTATTTTGACCTTTAAAACAGCTGATGTTATAATTAAAGCATCTTACAATGCAAAACTAAATAAGGCCTGGCCTTATTGCTGCCTCGTCTTATCCGTGCCTTATTCCAATAACTCTCTTTTAGCCCCTCAGTTAATTTTCATTGGGGAAAATATGAAAAATATTAAGGTTTTGTTTTTAAAATATGAAGTTTTATGAAGTCTGAAAAAAAATATGAACATTTTCATAAAATATGAAGGTGCTGAGAGCCCACATTGAACTACTTTTAGTAATTTAACTAGTTTTGAGGAACTTAATCACTTTTAAAAGTATTGCACTATTAGTAGTTAAATATTTTTTAAAATAATTAAATTCCGCAAAAGTCGTTAAGACTACTAGTAGTTAAATATTTTTAAAAGTAATCAAACTCGACAAAAATAGTTAAATTACTAAAATTAGTTAAATTAATAAAAGTAGTTAAAACCAAGTAGTTAATTACTTTTTGAAGTACTTTTTACGATTATTTTATGCAGAATAAAAATAATCGAGTATAACTACTAAGAGAAAAAAAGTAATCAGAGTATAACTACTTTTACGGAAAAAGTAGTTAACTACGTAGTCGACTACTTTTGCTGTTAACTACTGTCCAACTCGGGTCCTGTTTTATATGGAGCATCCTTATGTGCGTTGGGTAAAAAAAGGTGGTGATATCCGACAAATAGCAGTAGGCATGTGCATTCATCGAGTTGCTAGAAAAGTTGTTTATGCTAAAATTAACGATAAAATGGGAAATTTTTATCGTCCAATTCAAATCTAATTCCAACTTAACTAATTTGTAGTCCTGCTATCAAATGTGCTATTATTTTACGGACAGACATACACACACACTCACATTACAGAAGGACGTAACGCTGATATTGTTAAGATAGTCCTAATTATACCCAAAGAACACATTTTCGGCGTTATCTAAAAAAAAAATTTGTCGAAAATAATCTTAAAATAGCCAATGCTGCGCGGGCTAGGAAAGGAAAAGAAAATAAAAAAGTAAAAACAAAATAGTGTTATGTAGACAATAGACTTTATTGCTTTTAAAGTAATACAAAATAGCAATAAGTTAAGGCATTGCAAGTTACAAAAATTCAAGAAAAAAACAAAAGAAATAGTTATTCTATACCTAAAGAAAATAAAATATTGTAGTTGTGAATTAATAAATTTAAATATCACACTAAAAAGAAAATGTTTTTGGCTTTTATCGAGAAAAATAGTAATAATAAATGTAACAATAAAACCTTGCTATTTTCGGAATTAATATATATTTTTTGAAAACCTACTAAAATTTTATTTGCTGAATAAAAAATAAATCAGCAAACATTTTTAAATAAATGCAGCCTATCAGTATTTCATTTAAGAAAAAACAAACAGATTTTTTATATAGATATTCTGTAGGAAATAATTTACTTATAAATATATATAAATGCCCCTATGCTGCAAGGAATGCATTTTTAAATTGACTTTTTTTGATCTTGGTCCTATACTCACATTGGTCACATCTAAACCAATCGATTTCATCGGCCCTTTTATGCCGCACCGAATGCTTTTTTAAACAGTACTTCAATTTGGTCTTATGATCACACTGGTTGCTTGTACTTCATTAAATGTTTTTTGAGATACTGCTTCCATTTGCTCTTGTAATTACACTGGTTGCACTTAAACCAATCGATTTCATCTGCCTCTTTATGCCGCAGCAAATGTATTTTTACACTGCCCTTTTGTTTGGCCTTGAAATCACACTGGCTACATTTAAACAAATTTATTTCATCTTCACTTTGGTGCTGCAGCAAATATTTTTTTTAAAACGGTATTTTGTTTCGCCTTGTAATCAAACTGGTAGCATTTGAACCAATCGATTTCATCTGCCCCTTTATGTCGCAGCGAATAAATTTTCAAATTGCCCTTTTTTTTAGCCTTATAATCACAATGGTTCCATTTAAACCAATTGATTTCATATGCTCCTTTATGCTGCAGTGAATGTATTTTGAAATTGACTTTTTTTTGGCCCTATACTCACAATGGTCACATCTAGACCAATCGATTTCATCTGCCCTTTTATGCCGCACCGACTTCTTTTTTAAACAGGACATCAATTTGGTCTTGTGATCACACTGATTGCTTGTGCCTCATTAAATGTTTCTTGAGATACTGCTTCTATTTGCTCTTGTAATTACACTGGTTGCACTTAAACCAATCGATTTAATCTGCCTCGTTATGCCGCAGCAAATGTATTTTTACACTGCCCTTTTGTTTGGCCTTGAAATTTCACTGGTTGCATTTAAACCAATTTATTTCATCTTCACTTTGGTGCTGCAGCAAATATTTTTTTTAAAGCGGTATTTTGTTTCGCCTTGTAATTAAACTGGTAGCATTTGAACCAATCAATTTCAACTGCCCCTTTATGTCGCAGCGAATAAATTTTTAAATTGCCCTTTTTTTTTGGCCTTATAATCACAATGGTTACATTTAAACCAATCGATTTCATCTGCCCTTTTATGCCGCACCGAATGCTTTTTTAAACAGGACTTCAATTTGGTCTTGTGATCACACTGATTGCTTGTGCCTCATTAAATGTTTCTTGAGATACTGCTTCCATTTGCTCTTGTAATTACACTGGTTGCACTGAAACCAATCGATTTCATCTGCCTCGTTATGACGCAGCAAATGTATTTTTACACTGCCCTTTTGTTTGGCCTTGAATTTTCACTGGTTGCATTTAAACCAATTTATTTCATCTTCACTTTGGTGCTGCAGCAAATGTTTTTTCAAAGCGATGTTTTGTTTCACCTTGTAATCAAACTGGTAGCATTTAAACCAATCGATTTCATCTGCCCCTTTATGTCGCAGCGAATGATTTTTCAAATTGCCATTTTTTTGGCCTTATAATCACAATGGTTACATTTAAACCAATTGATTTCATCTGCCCCTTTATGCTGCAGTGAATGTATTTTTAAATTGACTTTTTTTTGGCCCTATACTCACAATGGTCACATCTAAACCAATCGATTTCATCTGCCCTTTTATGCCGCACCGAATGCTTTTTTAAACAGGACTTCAATTTGGTCTTGTGATCACACTGATTGCTTGTGCCTCATTAAATGTTTCTTGAGATACTGCTTCCATTTGCTCTTGTAATTACACTGCTTGCACTTAAACCAATCGATTTGATCCGCCTCTTTATGCCGCAGCAAATGAATTTTTACACTGCCCTTTCGTTTGGTCTTGAAATCACAATGGCCGCATTTAAACCAATTTATTTCATCTTCACTTTGGTGCTGCAGCAAATGTTTTTTCAAAGCGGTGTGTTGTTTTGCCTTGTAATCACAATGGTAGCATTTAAATTAATCAATTTCATCTGCCCCTTTATGTCGCAGCGAACAAATTTTCAAATTGCCCTTTTTTTTCGGCCTTATAATCACAATGGTTACATTTAAACCAATTGATTTCATCTGCCCCTTTATGCTGGAGTGAATGTATTTTTAAATTGACTTTTTTTGGCCCTATACTCACAATGGTCACCTCTAAACCAATCGATTTCATCTGCCCTTTTATGCCGCACCGAAGGCTTTTTTAAACAGGACTTCAATTTGGTCTTGTGATCACACTGATTGCTTATGCCTCATTAAATGTTTCTTGAGATACTACTTCCATTTGCTCTTGTAATTACACTGGTTGCACTTAAACCAATCGATTTCATCTGCCTCGTTATGCCGCAGCAAATTTATTTTTACACTGCTCTTTTGCTTGGCCTTGAAATCACACTGGCTGCATTTAAACCAATTTATTTCATCTTCACTTTGGTGCTGCAGCAAATATTTTTTTTAAAGCGGTATTTTGTTTCGCCTTGTAATCAAACTGGTAGCATTTGAACCAATCGATTTCATCTGCCCCTTTATGTCGCAGCGAATGAATTTTCAAATTGCCCTTTTTTTTGGCCTTATAATCACAATGGTTACATTTAAACCAATTGATTTCATATGCCCCTTTATGCTGCAGTGAATGTATTTTTAAATTGACTTTTTTTTGGCCCTATACTCACAATGGTCACATCTAAACCAATCGATTTCATCTGCCATTTTATGCCGCACCGAATGCTTTTTTAAGCAGGACTTCAATTTGGTCTTGTAATCACACTGGTTGCTTGTGCTTCATTAAATGTTTCTTGAGATACTGCTTCCATTTGCTCTTGTAATTGCAATCGATTTCATCTGCCTCTTTATGTCGCAGCAAATGCATTTTTACGCTGCCCTTTATGTGCAGCGAATGAATTTTCAAATTGCCCTTTTTTTTGGCCTTATAATCACAATGGTTACATTTAAACCAATTGATTTCATCTGCCTCTTTATGCTGCAGTGAATGTATTTTTAAATCGACTTTTTTTTGGCCCTATACTCACAATGGTCACATCTAAACCAATCGATTTCATCTGCCCTTTTATGCCGCACCGAATGCTTTTTTAAACAGGACTTCAATTTGGTCTTGTGATCACACTGATTGCTTATGCCTCATTAAATGTTTCTTGAGATACTGCTTCCATTTGCTCTTGTAATTACACTGGTTGCACTGAAACCAATCGATTTCATCTGCCTCGTTATGACGCAGCAAATGTATTTTTACACTGCCCTTTTGTTTGGCCTTGAATTTTCACTGGTTGCATTTAAACCAATTTATTTCATCTTCACTTTGGTGCTGCAGCAAATGTTTTTTCAAAGCGATGTTTTGTTTCACCTTGTAATCAAACTGGTAGCATTTAAACCAATCGATTTCATCTGCCCCTTTATGTCGCAGCGAATGATTTTTCAAATTGCCATTTTTTTGGCCTTATAATCACAATGGTTACATTTAAACCAATTTTTAAATTGACTTTTTTTTGGCCCTATACTCACAATGGTCACATCTAAACCAATCGATTTCATCTGCCCTTTTATGCCGCACCGAATGCTTTTTTAAGCAGGACTTCAATTTGGTCTTGTAATCACACTGGTTGCTTGTGCTTCATTAAATGTTTCTTGAGATACTGCTTCCATTTGCTCTTGTAATTGCAATCGATTTCATCTGCCTCTTTATGTCGCAGCAAATGCATTTTTACGCTGCCCTTTATGTGCAGCGAATTAATTTTCAAATTGCCCTTTTTTTTGGCCTTATAATCACAATGGTTACATTTAAACCAATTGATTTCATCTGCCTCTTTATGCTGCAGTGAATGTATTTTTAAATTGACTTTTTTTTGGCCCTATACTCACAATGGTCACATCTAAACCAATCGATTTCATCTGCCCTTTTATGCCGCACCGAATGCTTTTTTAAACAGGACTTCAATTTGGTCTTGTGATCACACTGATTGCTTATGCCTCATTAAATGTTTCTTGAGATACTGCTTCCATTTGCTCTTGTAATTACACTGGTTGCACTGAAACCAATCGATTTCATCTGCCTCGTTATGACGCAGCAAATGTATTTTTACACTGCCCTTTTGTTTGGCCTTGAATTTTCACTGGTTGCATTTAAACCAATTTATTTCATCTTCACTTTGGTGCTGCAGCAAATGTTTTTTCAAAGCGATGTTTTGTTTCACCTTGTAATCAAACTGGTAGCATTTAAACCAATCGATTTCATCTGCCCCTTTATGTCGCAGCGAATGATTTTTCAAATTGCCATTTTTTTGGCCTTATAATCACAATGGTTACATTTAAACCAATTGATTTCATCTGCCCCTTTATGCTGCAGTGAATGTATTTTTAAATTGACTTTTTTTTGGCCCTATACTCACAATGGTCACATCTAAACCAATCGATTTCATCTGCCCTTTTATGCCGCACCGAATGCTTTTTTAAACAGGACTTCAATTTGGTCTTGTGATCACACTGATTGCTTGTGCCTCATTAAATGTTTCTTGAGATACTGCTTCCATTTGCTCTTGTAATTACACTGCTTGCACTTAAACCAATCGATTTGATCCGCCTCTTTATGCCGCAGCAAATGAATTTTTACACTGCCCTTTCGTTTGGTCTTGAAATCACAATGGCCGCATTTAAACCAATTTATTTCATCTTCACTTTGTTGCTGCAGCAAATGTTTTTTCAAAGCGGTGTGTTGTTTTGCCTTGTAATCACAATGGTAGCATTTAAATTAATCAATTTCATCTGCCCCTTTATGTCGCAGCGAACAAATTTTCAAATTGCCCTTTTTTTTCGGCCTTATAATCACAATGGTTACATTTAAACCAATTGATTTCATCTGCCCCTTTATGCTGGAGTGAATGTATTTTTAAATTGACTTTTTTTGGCCCTATACTCACAATGGTCACCTCTAAACCAATCGATTTCATCTGCCCTTTTATGCCGCACCGAAGGCTTTTTTTAAACAGGACTTCAATTTGGTCTTGTGATCACACTGATTGCTTATGCCTCATTAAATGTTTCTTGAGATACTACTTCCATTTGCTCTTGTAATTACACTGGTTGCACTTAAACCAATCGATTTCATCTGCCTCGTTATGCCGCAGCAAATTTATTTTTACACTGGTCTTTTGCTTGGCCTTGAAATCACACTGACTGAATTTAAACCAATTTATTTCATCTTCACTTTGGTGCTGCAGCAAATATTTTTTTTAAAGCGGTATTTTGTTTCGCCTTGTAATCAAACTGGTAGCATTTGAACCAATCGATTTCATCTGCCCCTTTATGTCGCAGCGAATAAATTTTCAAATTGCCCTTTTTTTTTGGCCTTATAATCACAATGGTTACATTTAAACCAATTGATTTCATATGCCCCTTTATGCTGCAGTGAATGTATTTTTAAATTGACTTTTTTTTGGCCCTATACTCACAATGGTCACATCTAAACCAATCGTTTCATCTGCCCTTTTATGCCGCGCCGAATGCTTTTTTAAACAGGACTTCAATTTGGTCTTGTGATCACACTGATTGCTTATGCCTCATTAAATGTTTCTTGAGATACTGCTTCCATTTGCTCTTGTAATTACACTGGTTGCACTTAAACCAATCGATTTCATCTGGCTCTTTATGCCGCAGCAAATGAATTTTTACACTGCCCTTTCGTTTGGTCTTGAAATCACAGTGGCTGCATTTAAACCAATTTATTTTATCTTCACTTTGGTGCTGCAGCAAATGTGTTTTTTTCAAAGCGGTATCTTGTTTCGCCTTGTAATCAAACTGGTAGCATTTAAACCAATCGATTTCATCTGCCCCTTTATGTCGCAGCGAATGAATTTTCAAATTGCCATTTTTTTTGGCCTTATAATCACAATGGTTACATTTAAACTAATTGATTTCATATGCCCCTTTATGCTGCAGTGAATGTATTTTTAAATTGACTTTTTTTTGGCCCTATACTCACAATGGTCACATCTAAACCAATCGATTTCATCTGCCCTTTTATGCCGCACCGAATGCTTTTTTAAACAGGACTTCAATTTGGTCTTGTGATCACACTGATTGCTTATGCCTCATTAAATGTTTCTTGAGATACTGCTTCCATTTGCTCTTGTAATTACACTGCTTGCACTTAAACCAATCGATTTGATCCGCCTCTTTATGCCGCAGCAAATGAATTTTTACACTGCCCTTTCGTTTGGTCTTGAAATCACAATGGCCGCATTTAAACCAATTTATTTCATCTTCACTTTGGTGCTGCAGCAAATGTTTTTTCAAAGCGGTGTGTTGTTTTGCCTTGTAATCACAATGGTAGCATTTAAATTAATCAATTTCATCTGCCCCTTTATGTCGCAGCGAACAAATTTTTAAATTGCCCTTTTTTTTCGGCCTTATAATCACAATGGTTACATTTAAACCAATTGATTTCATCTGCCCCTTTATGCTGGAGTGAATGTATTTTTAAATTGACTTTTTTGGCCCTATACTCACAATGGTCACCTCTAAACCAATCGATTTCATCTGCCCTTTTATGCCGCACCGAAGGCTTTTTTAAACAGGACTTCAATTTGGTCTTGTGATCACACTGATTGCTTATGCCTCATTAAATGTTTCTTGAGATACTACTTCCATTTGCTCTTGTAATTACACTGGTTGCACTTAAACCAATCGATTTCATCTGCCTCGTTATGCCGCAGCAAATTTATTTTTACACTGCTCTTTTGCTTGGCCTTGAAATCACACTGGCTGCATTTAAACCAATTTATTTCATCTTCACTTTGGTGCTGCAGCAAATATTTTTTTTAAAGCGGTATTTTGTTTCGCCTTGTAATCAAACTGGTAGCATTTGAACCAATCGATTTCATCTGCCCCTTTATGTCGCAGCGAATAAATTTTCAAATTGCCCTTTTTTTTTGGCCTTATAATCACAATGGTTACATTTAAACCAATTGATTTCATATGCCCCTTTATGCTGCAGTGAATGTATTTTTAAATTGACTTTTTTTTGGCCCTATACTCACAATGGTCACATCTAAACCAATCGTTTCATCTGCCCTTTTATGCCGCGCCGAATGCTTTTTTAAACAGGACTTCAATTTGGTCTTGTGATCACACTGATTGCTTATGCCTCATTAAATGTTTCTTGAGATACTGCTTCCATTTGCTCTTGTAATTACACTGGTTGCACTTAAACCAATCGATTTCATCTGGCTCTTTATGCCGCAGCAAATGAATTTTTACACTGCCCTTTCGTTTGGTCTTGAAATCACAGTGGCTGCATTTAAACCAATTTATTTTATCTTCACTTTGGTGCTGCAGCAAATGTGTTTTTTTCAAAGCGGTATCTTGTTTCGCCTTGTAATCAAACTGGTAGCATTTAAACCAATCGATTTCATCTGCCCCTTTATGTCGCAGCGAATGAATTTTCAAATTGCCATTTTTTTTGGCCTTATAATCACAATGGTTACATTTAAACTAATTGATTTCATATGCCCCTTTATGCTGCAGTGAATGTATTTTTAAATTGACTTTTTTTTGGCCCTATACTCACAATGGTCACATCTAAACCAATCGATTTCATCTGCCCTTTTATGCCGCACCGAATGCTTTTTTAAACAGGACTTTAATTTGGTCTTGTGATCACACTGATTGCTTATGCCTCATTAAATGTTTCTTGAGATACTGCTTCCATTTGCTATTGTAATTACACTGGTTGCACTTAAACCAATCGATTTCATCTGCCTCTTTATGCCGCAGCAAATGAATTTTTACACTGCTCTTTTGTTTGGCCTTAAAATCACACTGGCTGCATTTAAACCAATTTATTTCATCTTCACTTTGGTGCTGCAGTAAATGTTTTTTTAAAGCGGTATTTTGTTTCGCCTTGTAATCAAACTGGTAGCATTTAAACCAATCGATTTCATCTGCCCCTTTATGTCGCAGCGAATAAATTTTCAAATTGCCCTTTTTTTTTGGCCTTATAATCACAATGGTTACATTTAAACCAATTGATTTCATATGCCCCTTTATGCTGCAGTGAATGTATTTTTAAATTGACTTTTTTTTGGCCCTATACTCACAGTGGTCACATCTAAACCAATCGATTTCATCTGCCCTTTTATGCCGCACCGAATGCTTTTTTAAACAGGACAATTTGGTCTTGTGATCACACTGATTGCTTGTGCCTCATTAAATGTTTCTTGAGATACTGCTTCCATTTGCTCTTGTAATTACACTGGTTGCACTTAAACCAGTCGATTTCATCTGCCTCTTTATGCCGCAGCAAATGAATTTTTACACTGCCCTTTCGTTTGGTCTTGAAATCACAATGGCCGCATTTAAACCAATTTATTTCATCTTCACTTTGGTGCTGCAGCAAATGTTTTTTTAAAGTGGTTTTTAGTTTCGCCTTGTAATCACACTGGTAGCATTTAAACCAATCGATTTCATATGCCTCTTTATGTTGCAGCAAATGAGTTTTCAAATTGCCCTTGTTTTTGGCCCTATAATCACATTGGTCACATTTAAACCAATCGATTTCATCTGCCCCTTTATGCTGCAGCGAATGCATTTTCAAATTGGCCTTTAGTTTGGCCCTATAATCACACTGGTTGCATGTAAACCACTTGACTTCATCTGCATTTTGGTGCTTCATTAAATGTCTCGTGAGATGTTGCTTCCATTTGTTCTTGTAATTACACTGGTTGCACTTAAACCAATTGATTTCATCTGCCTCTTTATGCTGCACCAAATGCATTTTCAAATTAGTCTTCCATTTGGACTTAAAATCACACTGGTTGCATTTAAACCAATCGATTTCATCTGCCCCTTTATGTTGCATCAAATGCATTTTCAAATTGCCCTTTGCTTTGGCCTTATATTTACAATGGTCACATTTAAACCAATCGATTTCATCTACCCCTTTATGCCGCAGCGAATGCTTTTTTAGATTGCTCTTTTGTTTGGCCTTATAATCACACTTGCTGCACTTAAACCAACTGATTTTTTCTGCATTGCCTCCATCTTCATTTTGAATGCCTGCAACATTTGACGTTTCAGCTCTAAAAGTAATAATGATAGGTTGCTACACGTAAATTTAAGTATTAGTAGGCCGTGAAAATTTTGGGAACTTATTTTCATAGTCATAGTTCGTAGTTTAGGCGCAAAATGCAAAATAAGATATGATTACGACGAACTTATTTTCTTAGTAATAAAACTAGTTTTACTAGCAAGGGGTATACTTAAGTTAACAAAAAAAATATTCTGGCTAATCTCTAGGGATGGCAAGTATTTTTGACAAGTGAAAAACGATATGAAATGAGTGCCCTTATGTTCTTAGTTCTGAAAGTTTATGAGATGATAGGTTGTATTATAACAAAAGCTTAAAATATATAGTTTCAGTTGTGCTACGTATTTTTACCTAAGCATGAGATTTGACAGGTACGCAAGCGCACTTCGTCACACCGTCGTCAAGGTCACGTTAGAAGCTTACGTATTTACGTTAGCTTACGGCAGTCTGCGGGCACCTTAACGTTACCAAAGAATAGAATTGGTTGATTGACCGATCGAAAAATGAGGCCTAGACGATAATTTCCGCTTCCAGTACAAGCGATTCTTTGCAAATATATTCCTACTGTAGTTGAAAAGACAAAAACAAAATTGTAACATCAAAAAAACACAGTGCCGAATTCCATATTCTCTGCTATTAGTAGACTTGTTATGGTAACGTAAAAACATTCAACTTAAACTCAAATTTGGAACAAAACGAAGTGCGCTTAACGTGCAGTTTTACGTAAAAATACGTAGTACAACTTAAACTATCTAATACCATCTAGCTGTTCTTAAAAAGCCCCAAAGCCTTTCCAGAGTTATCTGATGCCCTTGAATTTGACACATTCGATTCATATTAATGTTTCTTTGACCCACCTACAAATGAGTGATTATTTTGCTTATTTTACCACTAAAATGTCCCATGCACATAGATCCGCAGACGCTTCGTTGCCGATATACAAAGTGTTTTTTGTTTATAGCTAGCTAGTGAACGGAAGGGTCTTAAAAGTCACCATAAGTATCCCTAAGGGACAGGAAGTAGGTGAAACGGAACCGGAAATGACGGAAAGACAATTAAAAGGGCCAAAAATTACAAAAGCGGCAGGAAGTAAATAAAAATGTACTGAAAGTAACTTAAAGTGAACCGGAAGTGACCTAACATGACTGAAAACTGACCAGAACTGACTGAAAGTGATCTGAAAGTAAACCGTAAGTTTTCCGGAACTGGAAGTGGCTAAAACGAAACTTAACCTAACCTCACCTGGACATGATCTAAAACTTACTAGAAGTAACTGTACGTAACCGAACATGTTACTGAAACTGAAACGGAAGTGAGTGACACTGGATTGGAAGTGACGGGAAGACAATCGGAAGTGACCAAAATTTACAAAAACGAATGGAAAAGAATAAAACTTTGCCGGAAATAACTTTAAGTGAACCGGAAGTGACCGAAAAGTAACCGGAAGTTACTGAAAGTGTACCTTAAGTAAACCGGAAGTCAGTTGAAGTAAACCGGAAGTTACTAGTTACTAAAAGTGAACCGAAAGTGTCCGTAAATGGCTAAGTGACCGAAAGTGACTAAAACTAAACCGGAAGTTGCTTAAGGTGAGCTGGACATGGTCTTAAACTGACTAGAACTAGACTGTGCGTAACCGGACATGACTTAAGTGATCGGAAGTGAGTGAAACTGAGCCAGAAATGAGTGAAACATATCTACTAATGATTCCATTATTGTCAGTGGTTCGGCATCACAGTGTGCCTGAATGAAGTATAGGTTACATAAAAATGGTTCCAAAAACTAGTTGCACATTTTGAATATGAACTCTTTCCTGACTTCAGAGCCATATTCATATAAATCCTAACTGATCCTCTTCTCGAAATTTTATCAATTTTTTGCCATTTTTCTAGTTAGTCTAGGCGCAGGCTCATGGCATTGTTAAGCACTCATAGGAGTATAAAAAAGGTTTCGTCGCGTGGTGGAACTCATGGTCGTTTGGTTCACATCTTTGAAAATGGCCGCCAATTTGATAGATTTTTTTGTTTAAGCGTATCTCCTTACCCAGTAATCCGATTTTAATTTGTTAAAGCTTGTTATACTCCTTTTTTAAAGGCAAATAAATTTCGTCATTACACATTTTTTGATAAATCAAGTAGTTTTTTAGATTTACCAAGATCATTAGTATTTCCGCTCGCAAAAGAACTAACATAACACCCATGCTAATTTTATGGTAGCTACAATATTATTGACATTTTTTTTTAGCTCACACTACTACTATACTATAGTAGTGTGAGCTATGGTGACTAATTTTTTCAAGAAAAAAAAAAGTTGCTCCAATTTCAAAAAATTTTATATATCTTTGCGTTTCAGATGATTTTGAAACTTTTTTGTTGCGTCTGTCTGTCTGTCTGTCTGTCTGTCTGGCTGGCTGGCTGGCTGGCTGGCTGGCTGGCTGGCTGTCTGTCTGTCTGTCTGTCTGTCTGTCTGTCTGTCTGTCTGTCTGTCTGTCTGTCTGTCTGTCTGTCTGTCTGTCTGTCTGTCTGTCTCTCTGTCTCTCTGTCTCTCTGTCTCTCTGTCTCTCTGTCTGTCTGTCTGTCTGTCTGTCTGTCTGTCTGTCTGTCTGTCTGTCTGTCTGTCTGTCTGTCTGTCTGTCTGGGTTAACAACATAACATATTTAAGACTATAATAGATCAAGTCTTTAAACCCGCCGCAATGTACGGAAGTGAAATATGGAGTAGCAAGGCAAAAACGCATCAGGTAAAGACACAGCTAGATGCAGCTCTTAGACCACTGCTATTTCTTGTAAATAGAGCATACGCTACAACATCAACAGCAGCGCTCCAAGTCGCAGCAGGTATACCACCGTGGTGGCTTGAGGCTGAGAGACGGAATTTTGAATGGACAACACAACGAACAGACTTTGACAGATCACGCCTTAATACAACCGACAAACCACATCCTACAACCCGAAAAGTTTTTAGACAGGGTCAGATCAATGAAAACAATGTACATTTGTATACCTACAGCACAGTATTGCAAAACGAAAGTACAGGAATTGGCATACATTTGTGGAATGGAGACTATATACAGATTAGAACCAATCATCCCAACTTACACACAGCGGAACTGGTGGCAGTACTAGTTGCCATAAAGAAGAGCACACTGGAGAGAAAATTTAATATTGACATACGTGCTGACAAACTGGAAGTTGTAAGAGCAATCAAGAACAATACAATCAAAACTAAAATAGTAGGACACATTTTAAAAAATATAGAAGAAAGACCTTCACTAGGATGGACCACAAACATAACTTGGATAAGAGGGTACGGGCAGAACAGAGAAGAAGGAAATAAAAAAGCACATCGGGCTGCATTAAGAGCATTAGAACTACAAGACATAGACCAAGAACATGACATTTATTTTTTTAAATCAAAACAACAAAGACAACGGGAGAGATGGGAATCTTTAAAGCATGACTGGCAGGTTTATTGGGAAAACGTGGAGACGGGAAGGGTGTTCTATGGGAACTGCACAGTAGTTGGTTTTGATAGAATCCCCCTTACCTTTAAGGCCACACAGTTACTTACTGGACATGGCAATATGCGCGCGTATACAAGGAGATTCAACTTAAATGAAAACCCAGCAGTGTGCGACTGTAGACTCGGCGAAAACGAGACTCCGCATATTCGTGAAACATGCGAACATGCGTTTAGGGTTGCAATAAGACAGGAGATTCGCGACGAATTTGGTAACTTAGCGATTGCATTGAGAGTTGGGGGAAAAATATGTCAAAACAATGTCAGAAAGGCAAATTTGTGGGCAGAACATTCAATAAACTAAAAAAAAAGCAAGAACTTGTAAAATGTGACAGCAAAATAAAAAGCAGGATATTTGTGAAAAAAAATAATAAAGAAGTGGATAATTTAAATAAACTTTATTTTTAGAAACTTAGTTTAGGATTTGACCTAGATATAGTATTTACAAAGTATTTTTTAAACTCGTAAATAGGATTAGGTTGGTTATTTAAAAAAAAAAAAAAAATTAAAGCAGGTATACCAGACTGTAAAAAATGTAAACAGACTGTTAAAAAAAGTACAGAAAAAAGAATGCAGAAAAAAAAAATAAAAAAAAAAAGACAAAAAAAATCTATTAAGCTAATAAAAGTAGGTTAAAGCAATAAAATTAGATGTAAATATACTTTAATGTAAATTACTTAACATTAATTTTAAGTAGAAAGGTACACAAAAGGTTTAATTGGCTAGCAAACAAAAAACATAGCAAAAATTAGGGCTTAAATGGACACAAATCACAAATAGGTAGAACACGGTGTATGACTGAGATGATAGTGTGGATGACGTAAGAGTGAAAGACGGACAATAAACACAAAACGCAAATAAATGGCGAGTAACAACGGCGTAAACCGAAAGGTAGGAAGCCTAGCCACTTCTGGGGGGATCACTCGATCCGATAGATTGACTTCGGCGACGCCCCCCTGTCTGTCTGTCTGTCTGTCTGTCTGTCTGTCTGTCTGTCTGTCTGTCTGTCTGTCTGTCTGTCTGTCTGTCTGTTGTCTGTCTGTCTGTCTGTCTGTCTGTCTGTCTGTCTGTCTGTCTGTATAATTAACTTCCCTGACTTCTTTCCCGGGAGCCTAGAGGGTGTGAATCCGAACCAAACTGAACCGAACCGAGTTTGGTTCGGTTCAGTTTGGTTCGGATTCACACACTCTAGGATCCCGGGAAAGAAGTCAGGAAAAAAAAAATTCCTGACTTCTTTCCCGGGATCCTAGAGTGTGTGAATCCGAACCAAACTGAACCGAACCGAGTTTGGTTCGGTTCAGTTTGGTTCGGATTCACACACTCTAGGATCCCGGGAAAGAAGTCAGGAATTTTTTTTTTTAATATGCTGGTCGGTTCAGTTCGGTTCGGTTCGGATTCACATCCTCTAGGATCCCGAGAAAGAGTCGGGGAATTTTTTTTTTGAAAAAATATGTTAGAAGAAACCCCTTGGTCGAAGCCAAAACCAAATCAGATCAAATATTCGATAAAACGGCATTCGATAAAAATGTGTTTAAAACAAAACAGCGCCCCTACAAAATGTGCTATTTTGTTCCGCGTTATTTTGTATCGGCGCTATTTTGTACCGACGCTATTTTATTCCGCGCTATTTTGTTCCGAGCTAATTTGTCGCAGCACTGTTTTGTCGCAACGCTGTTTTGTTGTGCGCCATTTTGTACAGCGCTGTTTTGTAATGGAGCCAAATTTAATATAGCTGGGTTATACATTCCCCCTAATATGCAAGAAACATACTACCAAGCACACACCAAAGTAGTGGAGAATGTATTAGAACTATACAGTTCTCAGAAAATCTATATATTTTGTGATTACAATCTACCAGAAGCACGTTAGATGAATAATGAATATGGAGCAAAAGTAGATTGCCCAGGAACTTCGTCGGCTGTTCAACTTGCGCAGTCATTTGGATTTCTGCAGTTTCACCAAGTAATCAACATTCCTAACAGAAATGTATTTTTATAACTGACCTACTCAGTATTAGATGATAGTATTTACCATGTTAGTTATGAAATTATTATAAAAAAATTAAACAAAACACAGAATTTTTATTATGACTTTAAAAATGCGAATTATTATGGATTAAATAATTTTTCGGATGACATAGATTGGGAGCTATACTTTTCTCATTATAACATCAATAAAGCTATGGATATTTTTTTATGAAAACTGGGTATAAGTATAACATCCTATGTACAATGGTTCTCACATAAATTGCATGATCTTACTTGCCAAAAAAAAAATGTTCAAAAAGCGAAAATTAAATCCAGGTTACGTTTGAACTACATACATTTTTTTTGGTTACGTTCAGATTGTGAGAAAGCTGAAAAACTCTGTTGATATAGTTTACATTGAATGAGGTATTTTGAGGGTTATATCCTAGCCGGTAATTTCAATGAGATCTTTTTAAAAGTACGTGAAATATGTGCAGTTATGTTTTATATGCAAAATACTTGCATCATATTCACGTAATATCTGTATTTTGAAACTGGACGGGGCCTTTATGGACAGGATCTCAGTCTATTAATCTGTGTGGTTAAATAAATAGAATAATACCGGCATGGGCGCACCAAGAGGGGCCTCAGGGCCCCCTAAGTCTAAGTAATTTTTAGATATTTTTCACATATTTCATAAATAAAAAATAAATTTTTCTTTCTCGAATTCCCCCAAGATATATTCCTGGGTGCACCACTGATACCGGAATAATTTTTAGCTCACACTACGACTATACTATAGTAGAGCTCACACTACTACTATACTATAGTAGTGTAAGCACACACCAAAGCACTACTACTAATATTATAATAGTGTGAGCTATGGTGATCCTAATTTTTTCGAAAAAAAAAACAGTTGCCCCGATTTCAAATTTTTTTATATATCTTTGCGTTTCAGATGATTTTGAAACATTTTTGTTGCGCCTGTATCACTGTCTGTCTGTATGTCTGTCTGTCTGTAACGACCAACCCGCATAACTCAAAAATCACTTGTCCGATTTAAATGAAATTTGGTACTTAGGCTGGGTCTTGGGCCGTGATGGTCTCATTTAAAATTAACAAAATCCACCGAACGCAAGCCAAATAAAAGGGAGGGGGTATATTTAAAAAATTAGAGTTTATGTGAAAATATGGCGTGTTTGATATCAATCGAAAGGTAATTAAGTCTGAATTTTAGTTTATGAAAAAAAAAGGTGGGGGTAGATGTCAAAAAATAGAGTTTAAGTAAAAATATGGCGTGTGTGATATCAAACGAAAGGTTCATTGTGTCTGGAGTTAAACAAAATACATTTTAGTTTAAAAAAAAGAGTGAGGGTAGATTTAAAAAATTTGAGTTTAAGTCAAAACATGGCTTGTGTGGTATCAAACGAAAGGTAATTGAGTCTGGAGTTCAATAAAATATATTTCAGTTTTTAGTTATAGTGTATGAGTCCCTAATGTGAGGTTAGGTGCGCACAGATTGGCAGAGTATTTCCCAAACTTTCACAATTTGTAAAGCTAACCAAGTTCCTAAAAGATTTTAGTTAAAATTTCGTTCAACTTGTATAAATACGACACTTACTCAGATGAACTGTCGCTTATTATTAGTTCTTCTTGCTTGATCTCCTCAGTCTTCAGGTCAAAGTATTCGTGATCTGGTTTTACTTCGGATGATGAAGAGTTAACAAACTGACTGTCAAGTATCCTGAAAAAAAAAACTTTGTTAAAAATTGTAATTCAGGGCTCAAGGATAATTAGGCGCCAGGGCTATTCAGCGCCAAGAAAATTCTAACTGAAATTGAATATATTGACCTAAAAGGTGTTCAATTTTTATCGCTCAAAGATATGTAGCGTTAGCTAATTAACCGCGCAAAATCAGGCATTTTTATAGATGCTCTTGCGTCCGTATCGCCGTAAGATAGCACATTCCGTATAATTTTGTCTGCGGAGTGTGTGTCACTGTACAGGTACTTCCTTCCACAGGCAGGTCCTTTCATAAACCTTTCTGGTCTCCAATGGGGATCTAAAAAGATGAAGAGACCAGTAAAACTTATTTCTATCCGTGACTTCTGTTGACAGTTTTAAATTGCGTTTGTTTTAATAGGTTTGATAGTGGCGTATGCAGAAATTAATCCCGGGTGGCTTAAGCACGAGTCCATACATTTTAATCTTGATTTTTGGCAAAAATTCTTAATTTAGGGAGTCAATATTCAGTGGCTCTGGGGGGGCTGAAGCCC
This sequence comes from Aspidapion aeneum, assembly GCA_963576565.1. NCBI lineage: Eukaryota > Metazoa > Arthropoda > Insecta > Coleoptera > Brentidae > Aspidapion > Aspidapion aeneum. The sequence continues at coordinate 50,568,347 of OY755048.1, forward strand.
CTTAGCCCCTTTTCTATTTGAATAATCTAAAATATTAAAAATTAAGTCCAATTTAGAAAATGGCCAAGTATAACGTAATCTATCGGTTTTTTGAGTATAAATATAATTTTCAGTCAGTTATAAAAGTCCATGTATACATATTGATTATGTTTCTGGTGAGACGGTGCGGCAGTTTGACAAATGACGCGGAGCAGAGTTCAGACAAGGTGGAAAACGAACTTTCGGCAAGAGTTAGATAAAATTTTCCTAATCACGTACGGATAAGTGGTACTTTGCCGCACTTTAAACGTAAATTTCACTTTTGCGTAAAGCGTCTTTTCTGCCTGGATGTTTTTCCCGAACTGCGCTCGATTTCGTGGTTTCGTAGCGTGCGGAATAGTACCACTTTCCGCATTTGTTATGTAAATACCTATTTATTACGAATGTGCGCTAAATTATTTTTGAACGATTTTATGTCAAAAAATTGACTTTTTGGTCATTTGGCCCATTTTGGTAATTCATTTGTCTCGCCACGTCTCGTCACATCACGTCTTATCCCTAGTTTTCCAGACTTTTTCAGAAAACTGCCAGACATTTCTAGACCATAGAACATTTTTCTGATAATTTCCACACCAAGAATTTTCGTGAACATTTAAACTTTTTAAGAACCTCACATAAACGAAAAAGAGACTTTAATTTAAATAATATGAATTATAACAAAAACATTTCATGTACAAAAAATAGCTATGGACATCATGTATGTATGTATATATATATATATATATATATATATATATATATAAGGATTCTCTTTTTTCTTGAACCATATATTTTATATTTTTTAGGTTTGTAGGTTTCTTGGGAATGTGGAATGTGGAATCAACTAGCAACTTTTAATTTACATTCATTAACGTTTCGGTCTAAAGACCTTATTCAAAACTAAAAAGAAATTGAAAACAACGTTTTAGGCTATTTGTTTTTTATGCCATTATACCAACTGACATAAAACAATTAAATCCAATATATTTTAACTTATTAACAAAAAACAAATAACACCCTCTCCAACCAAACTCAAACTCGCCAAAACATATATGTATGCTAAAAAGATCCATAACAAAAATGACAAAATAAAATTATAAGAAATAACACAAAAAAACTTATCATTATACCTCCCACGAGACACCACCCATACACACACATATCACGCTGTTAAACAGAATTTTAAATTAAAATATTTTATTAGTATCCTAAGTAATAGTCGTATAGTTCGTTTTAATAATATTGATTTTAAAAATATTTCGTAAAATAATGTGATGTGTCTATTTGAACTTGTGTTCTTTATATGTTGTTTTGATTAATGTAAGGTGAAATTGTGAATGTATGAATGGTGAGTACTTTTCGTTGTTTTAATTATTTTACTCTTTGTTTTAAAAATAATGGCATAAAAAACAAATAGCCTAAAACGTTGTTTTCAATTTCTTTTTAGTTCTGAAGAAGGTCTTTAGACCGAAACGTTAATGAATATAAATTAAAAGTTGCTAGTTGATTAATGAACCACATTCCCAAGAAACCTACAAACCTAAAAAATATAAATATATATATCTATATATATATATATATATATATATATATATATATACCGGGTGGGCCAAAAAAAACTGGACAATTTTTTTTTCTTATAACTTTTGAACTTTACCATCGATTTTAATGAGACCAACTGCGCTTGGCAGAGAATTAATTAGAGCTTTGACTAAATATAATTTTTTGCCCGCCATTTCGAAATCCAAGACGACGGATGAAATTAAATTGTACCCTGCAAAGATGCTCGTTTATCCTTGTGTTGCGAACATGTTTTAATAATTTTTTTAAGTCAGTAAAAAAGCAGCATTCTTGCCACGTACAACAAGGTACGAATCAGCAAAATCGGTACGGTGGTTCTAGAAAAAAATATTTTTGTATCAACCATTGTTTAAAATATTATACGATTGCCTTGGCAATCATGTCTGCATTTATTTCCTTATAAATTCATTACTACTGAACTGATTTTGATGAGATAAAAAATATCCTGGTGAGAATTGATAGCTCTTTAAAGATCATGATCAAAATTTATCGCCCTCTTAAAATTTAAGATGGTGGACAGAATCATACTGGATTCTTCAAAATGACGTGTTTAGTCTTATTTTCTAAAATCGTTTTAGTATTTTTTTAAATTTATTGAAAAGCACTACTTTCTTCCCGCACAACGAGGTATCGGTTTGGTGGTTTTCAAAAAATTTATTTTTGTTTCAGCCATTGTTTTACAGATTATAAAATTGCATTGCCAATCCTGTCTGCATTAATTTCCTTATAAACTCATTGTTACTAAACCGATCTTAGTGAAATAAAAAAAAATATGGTGTGTTGTTCTTTAAAGTTTAGAATCGAAATTTGCCGCCATTTTAAAAGTTAAGATGTCGGACAGAATCATACTTGACCCTTTAAAGTGGCACGTTTATTCTTATTTTCCGAAAATATTTTTGTTTTTTTTTTAATTTATAGAAAAGCACTTAATTAATTTGTGCCTCTTTATGCGGGAGGACAGTAGTGTTTTACTACCCAATTAAAAAAACTAAAACATTTTCGAAATATAAGAATAAGCACGTCATTTTGAAGAATCAAGTATGATTTTCTCCAACATATTAAATTCTAAGATGGCGGCAAATTTCGATCATAATCTTTAAAGAACAATTAATTTTCATCATAACTTTTTTTATTTCAATAAAATCGGTTTAGTAGTAACGAATTTATAAGGAAATGGATGCGGACAGGATTGGCAATGCAATCGTATAATCTGTAAAACAATGATTGAAACAAAAATAGATTTTTCTAGAATCACTACACCGATTTTACTAATTTGTACCTCATTGTGTGGGGGAAAAGTAGTGCTTTTCTATAAGTTAAAAACAAAATTAAAATATTCTTCTCGAAGACTGGTGGTTAGTCTGTCGCGGGCGCAGGTTATATACGCTATGGAAGGCGGGGCGTATATCAGAGCTGGTCGGTGATTGGTCACTTTCCCGAGATTCAGTTTTGTTTTTGTAAGCGAACCGTTTAGTGTTTTTAAGAACCGGTACCCATGTTCTGTTAATTTTAAGAGTTTCTTCAGATCTGTTGAAGTTCTGCTGGTGTTTATGAATTTCGATTGCTTCTCTATAGAGTCTTGGATAGTATGAAGAGGAGGCGCAGAGAACTTGTGTGTCTTCGAATTTTATTCGGTGGTCTTCATTGTTTAGTGTGTGGTCTAGACGACGGCCGAACAGCCCAAAAGCACACCCACATATTTCCTTATTGTAAAACTGAACAACCAATAAATGTTATTTTTACTTTACTATTACCAAAGTCGGCCGAATGGCCAAACGATTTAAATTGCCCAAAACGCCAAATGACCAAAATTGCCCAAAAGGCCAAACGATTAAAAAAGACTCCGAAACGCTAAATTTACCAAAATTGGCCGAGAGGTCAAATGACCAAAAATTACCGAAAGGTTAAATTACCGAAAATGGCCAAAAATTCAAATTGTCAAAATTGACGAGACGATACGGGATGTGATGGGATCGGAAAATTGTTTTAAGGTAAAACAATTTGTTCAAGAAAAGAACGTGTTTTCATTCTGGACAAAATTTTCTACCGTGTACTATTAATAATTTTACTACATAAAATTAAAAGAAAATGCTTATCTCACCTAGAGCTTTTACCATATTCAAACAACTCATCTTCAAGTTTAATGTTCATAGAACTAGTTTCAGCTGTCATATCTTCTTCCGACTTGATATCTGTATTTAAAAATAAAGGCCTAGAAGGAAATCATCTATTTCTGTCAAAATGTCTTCAGTCGTGACAATCAGCGATTGAATATCTTTTTCAAATAATTAGACAATGACATCTTAAATGCTTCTGGAAGTTCCTTTCTTCTTACTTTTAGATCCTACATAGAAAAAAACTTGGTGTAATATATTTTTCACACCTGCTAAATGCGGTTAAGCTGATAATTTAAACATTCACTTGTAAATGACTCAGGGTGTGTTCCTTTTAATATTTAAAAAGAAATGACGGCCTGCATATACCATGCCTTCCGAGTTACTACGAAGAGACGTAACTTCGTCCAAATGTTCGCAGTACCTCATACCGCATTGTTTACATTTATGAGCAAAACTAACGCACCACTTAACCCAACTAACAATTATAGTAGCGGCTACAAGCTTCAAAGGTTTTTCTACTTTCTTATGGTAGAAATGTGGTGATCCCAACAAAAATTCGTTACTTTTTAGTTCTGACTACTATTTAGTATCACGAAGAAGTAGAGGTTTCGTAAAAACGACCCTTTAAACTACCTCATAGGATTGTTTCTTGATAGTCTGCTCTACCACGATGGCACGTTGGCAAAGTTTTACTTTCTTTTAAGTCGTTAATTCGTAGTCGCTCCGACATTTATATGTTACTTAATTACCACTACAAAGTTAAGCATCATTAAAGTTGCAAACGGGTATATCCGACAACTACCTTAAAACTTTAATTTTTACTACATAAGTTTGTGTTATCATAGTAATATCTGATGTAATACTGTAGAGAAAATCACTTTTGAGGACAACTTTAAAGCCGCAGGGACTTTGATTTTGTTTTTATGGCAATCCTTCAAAGTCGAGATTCCCAATTCAGTCGTGACAATCAGCGATATTTTTCAAATAATTAGACAAGGACATCTTAAACGCTTCTGGAGGTTCCTTTTTTCTTACTTTTAGATCCTACAAAGAAAACAACTCAGGGTAATTTACTTTTCACACCTGCTAAATCTGGTAAGATAATAATTTAAACATACACTTCTAAAATTACTCAGGGCCGCACATAGCATAGGCTGCGCTCCGAGTCATAGATAAAGGATTTGCGGCGCGGTTCAGTGAGTTTTTATTAGATAGGCAATTCCGGCTTTTTGACAGATCGTTAACTCTGTGGCGCCCACTACTGAGCTTAGTGACGAACTAAAAGTTGAGGCGGGAAATTTGAATCGCCTTTTATAATAAATTTTCTTTAATTTTAAAGTTTTTTTTGAAATTTTTAATCAGTCAATATTTTATAAAGACATACAATGTCCTTATAAGATATAAACAGATTGAAAATAATATATAAAGTGCAATAAATAAAACATTTTTTAAATGAGTTTTAATTATTATAAAAAAAAGCTACAAATTAACGACTAACTATTGATGAAATAATACATAGTCTAATTGATTGGTAAAATAAAATATAATGAAAAACCAAACACTATCTAGTATATTTAAATTTGCTTTTAACATTTCTGGTGAGTGATGAGTGAATAAATAACTAAACAGTTGTTCGTGAAGAGAATCATTCTTAAATGTGTACTTTTTAACAGCTTGACGAACATCTGACATGATTTAAAAGTACCTCCTCGCCTTGGTTGTAAGTTGTGTAGGGTATGTTTCAAAGCAGTATATACATAGCTTATCAGTGGTCACAACATATTATCCAAAAGCTGAAAACAATAAAAAAAATCAACTTATAACCACATTAATCATAGGTACTAGATTATGGTAAGATAAAGATTTAAAATTAAGGAATAAATTTATTCAAAGTACATTACGCTGCTGGGTAATCCCTCGTTTACCCATCAATTAAGCACAAATTTAGTGTTAATTTTGTATGTGTCTCCCTTTTACTTAATATCAAAAGAAAGGGATAGACATGAAATTAACACTAAATTTGTGCTTAATTGATGGGCAAATAAAGCACCTACCAGGCATTGGAAACCTGTATTCAGAGTTCCGTAAAGTAAGCGATAAGAAGTTAAAAAGACACTACCAATACAAATTTTATCAAATGCCAATCTAACCTCAAATGAGAAAATAAGAAAACTTACCTTAAAATGTCTCAGAAAACTATGCATTTTATACTCGTTTGAACTTTAGACACTTCACCCAGAAAAGCAACTAGAAATTCTTATTCTTTTATATTTAAAAATAGCAAAAGTTACAAATTTAACAAAATTTAATTTTAATGCGTCACAGCAGCAAAGATTACCTACATAAGCCAAAAAGATAGATTTAAAATGAACCCGAAATCAATTATATTGCAGTAACTTTATTTTGCTATTTTTATACGGCTTATAATTCCGTTTCCTGTCAAATTTTTCCATAGTTATATTATTTTTTTTGACCGTCAAAAAATAGACGTTTTAACAAAAAAATAAATTTTTTCCAAAAACTGCTTCCAGAACTTGGATATTTTTGGCTAAAAATGGGGCCTCTTTTTAGGTTTAAAATGAAAATATATATTTTGATTTAAATTTATCACGAAATGCTCAGGACATAAAAGGGTGTTTCCACAAAATTTCGTAAGAAACAAAAAAGAACGTGAAAAATATAAAACAAAAATAAAAAAAATACAATTTTTTCAGTTCTAAACCTTTTTCTTACCTATAACCGTTGTTTGATCAATGTTATAACGTTTGTATTTAACTTTATTCGACAGAAGGTCTAGTTTTTCTGATAATCTTGAAAAACTATTATACACCGTTGAGAGTTCAACCCATTTTACCGGAATTACTAGGACCTAGTTTAATTTATTTCTGCTGATGGCTGCAATTTATTTTCTTTAATTTCCAATAGTTTTTAGCATTGATTATTTTTTTCCTTCCGACAGGTATTTGCAGTTTTTTTTCAAAATCAGCGATATTAATAGGCCTATTAATGTCGCTGATTTTGAAAAAGACTGTAATTATCCTAGAAGCAAAAAATTAAAAAAAAATAGATTTTGGATTTTGAATGAAATGAAATTTATCTTACTGCGTCAGCACTTATTGGCAATGGGTCGTTGCCAGGGCCATAATTGCTGACACATCGAAGCGAAGTTCTTTCACTTAACTTTTATTATTTTATAGGTACTGCCTCATCAGCATTTAGGAGAAAGATGTTTTTTTTTTAAATAATTTTAAAATAATAAATTTTATGAAAATCTGATTTTAATATTTTACCTATTTGACAATAACTACACCACAGCAGAATCTCTAGCATACCTTATTTAAATAACCACACCTTATATCACACAGGATTTAGAACAAGCACCTTAAAGAAATAGAATGAGACTAATCCGTTGGGAGGTATCTCTGATTCAGGGGCTGGAAAATCCTAAAATAAGTAATAATTAAGCTATAAAGCATATACCTACAGGGTAGCCCAAGTTTGTTTAGGCTTTATAAAGACCTTAAAGCAAAGGAAAAGCTATTACATCGAGAAAAAATAATTTTTAAAGGTGTAGGCGTTTTAACACAATACTGTCATTGTGTCTATCTGTACTGGGAAAACTTTAAAACTCCTGGACCAATATTTTAAAAAATCAGGAAACATATGACGCGGCCAACTGGGTGCAGGGCCAACTCGACGCAAGAATATTATACAAATTATGCAGATCACAAACACAGAAAATACAAAAATCTTTTCAATAAAGTTTTATATGTTGAGATTTGGCTTTGTTAACTATTTTTATTAGTAAAGTTGAATTTCAAAAAAAAAAATTTTTTATGAAATTCTTTAAAATATAAAATAAAAAATATATTGCAAAGAAAAACTGAATTTCTTGTCCACTAAAGTCTTTATTGTTTCGGGTTTTATTTAGGACATGTTTCGAGTCTAAAGAGACCCATCATCAGCTGAAACAAGGTAAACAAAGAAGTGTAACTACATCCGAAGCAATTTTTAAGTTTGAACCCTCGCATTAGCTTGCTGGGGGTATGAGGCTCTTGTGAAGGTTTTTGAAAGGTATGTTACATTTTAAGGGGGTATCGGTTTAGAAAACATAAAAAATGATGGGAGGGGGATGGTCACTTTCAGGGTACAATGTTGGACCTGAAAGGGATTATTTGATCCCCTTCAAAATAATTTTATTATGTCAGTTTAATCTATTTAATAGGCACTAAAAATTGCTTCGGATGTAGTTACACTTCTTTGTTTACCTTGTTTCAGCTGATGATAGGTCTCTTTAGACTCGAAACATGTCCTAAATAAAACCCGAAGCAATAAAGACTTTAGTGGAGTAGACATTCAGTTTTTCTTTGTAATTTGCAAACTGGCGCTCCTTTTCTCAGTTACTTGTTTAAGACAAAAAACATTATCACTACAAGATCTGCCTGCACAAAACCCACTTTGCTCTTCTTCTTCTTGTTCATGAAAATCATTCTCTATTAGATCTCTAAGAATCCTACCGTACAATCTACTTAGAGTACTGGTTACTGAAATTCCTCTATAATTGTTGCAATCCAGCTTGTTTCCTTCTTTATGTATTGAGGATATGCATGCAATTTTCCAATCATCAGGTACTGGATGTCCGTTTATGCATTGATTGATAATATATGTGAGATTTTCGATTAGTTTCTCTGATCTATATTTAAGCATTTCAGCATATACTCCTCCAGGTCCGCTAGCTTTTCCTGATTTAAGCTTTTTAATACTATTCTTTATCATTTCTTTTTCGATGATTACTTCCTCTCCGTGTACTTCTATGTCTCTCCTCGGAGAGGCTGCCAGATATTCGGGTCTCGTTTCCTGCAGCAGTCCCTTGTAGTGTTCTGTCCATTGTTCTGGTTTGATGATCTGGATGTTTACTTTTTCTTTTGTTGAGTTTTTTACTGTAGAATTACAATCTGTTTTTTTTTTTTCTGTACGGATATTTCCTGTGTGCTTTTGTCCAATCACCCGACCAGTTACTCATCATAAATAGTAAAACCTTATACAGGGTGTCCTAGAACTAATGGTACATCGTTAAACTGTAGATTCCTTGGGTCAAAATATTACGATTTTGCCATACTTACCTTAGTCCAAAAGTTCGTATTAACCGAGATACAGGGTGTTAAACTTTATTTTTTCAGTTTGATTTTCTTTAATAACTTTTTTACTAATTAATATTTTTGCAAAAACTAACCAGCCTGTGAGTTTTTTAAAATTGGCAAGACGATTTCGTTGAAAAATTTGATGTACAATGTACAGGGTGTTCTTTGGACCACTGCCATTGCATAAAAATCAGTGTATTTTTTTTGTTCCTCAGTGTATACGAGTTTTTATGTAAAATAATGGTTTTCCCATCCTTTTTATGTAAAAAAGTTATACTGTTTTAAAGTCGCTCAGAGCAACGGTTTTTGAGATTTTTGCATTTAAAGTATTTATTGCATGTGAGTGATATGCCTAATTTATGTATGATACTTTATTCAATTCTTTCTACTAATTAATAATTTTGCACAAAAATTGGGATAGTGGTTTTTGGGCATGGACAATTTAATTTTGGTAAAAAAAAATAAAAATATTGTACAGGGTGTTCTCTAGGTCGGTACCGTTACATTAAAATAGGTCTAACGTTTTTGTTCCGCGGTGTATACAAGATTCTATTAAAAACAATAATTTTTTTTATGTAAAAAAGTTCTAACTTTTAGATGTCGCTTAGAGCAACGGTTTTCAAGATATTTAAATTAGAAGTTTTTATTGTATGCATAAAAGATTTTTTATTAAATTCTTACTTACTTCTTAAAAAATATTAAGTGAAAAAATATACAGCGTGGTTCTTGAATTATCATAAGTGTGTTAAAACAATTGTTACAATTGTCCGTTATTGCAACTGTGTAGGACTATGTTTTTAATGAGGAACAAAAACCTCTTTGTATTAATTTTTTTGAAATGGTAAGTATGTATACTTTATTAATGCAAGTATTTTTTTATTGTTTTAAAGAAAATTTAAATTATTAAAAAAATTTATATTTTATTATCTACTAAAAAAAATATAAAATTTCTTAAGCATGGCGCTCTCAGCAACTAAGTTAAAATTTTAAAATTCACAAATAGTAAATCAAACTTAAAATTGTTTATTATAGTAGGCTTGTTACTAATAATTAATTAATAATTAAAATAACATTCTGTTTAATTACCTGCTTAAGTATACACCGAGGCACAAAAAAATATTATACTAATGATTTTAATGCAATGGTAGTGGTCCAAAGAACACCCTGTACAGTGTACATCAAATTTTTCAACGGAATCGTCTTGCAAATTTCAGAAAGGGCTGGTTAGTTTGTGCAAAAATATTAATTAGTAGAAATAATTGAAGAAAGTATCATACATAAATTAGGCATATCACTCACATGCAATAAAAACTTTAAATGCAAAAATCTCAAAAACCGTTGCTCCGAGCGATTTAAAAAAAAAAACAATTATTTGGAGAGATACAACATCCCTGTCTTAAGCCTTTTGTTACCACGAATTCTTTTGAAAGTCGATTTCCAATTTTAATTTTAGATTTTGACCCTTTGTATAGTTCTTTTATCGCTTTTATGTATGTATGATTGATATTAGTTTGCTCTAACACTGTCCATATTTTTCTACTGGAACGGTATCATATGCTTTTTTTAGGTCCACAAAGGTAACATGAGTCTCTATATTTCTGGCGCCCCTTTTCTCAATTACTTGTTTAAGACAAAAAACATTATCACTACAAGATCTGCCTGCACGAAACCCACTTTGCTCCTCTTCTTCTTGAAAATCATTCTCTATTAGATTTCTAATAATCCTACCATACAATCTACTACGAGTACTGGTTACTGAAATTCCTCTGTAATTGTTGCAATCCAGCTTGTTTCCTTTTTTATGAATTGAGCAAAGGAATGCAATTTTCCAATCATAAGGTACTGGATGTCCGTTTATGCATTTATTGATAATATATGTAATATTTTCGATTAGTTTCTCTGATCTATATTTGAGCATTTCAGCATATATTCCTGCATGTCCGCTAGCTTTTCCGGATTTAAGCTTTTTAATACTATTCTTTATCATTTCTTTTTCGATGATTACTTCCTATTTTTATTTTCCGGATTTAATTCTGGCTAGCATGCCCAAATTTCCTAAATTTCGGCAAGAAATGTATTATTTACAATAATTAGGTACTGGTATAATAAAAAAAATATACAAATTTGTCAGATCTAAAGCAAGGAATCACTTCTTTTAAGCCTCTAGGGGTACCATCCACCGAAATTTGAAAATATAAAACCGAAATCGTCTTCTATGAAGGGTCTAAAGTCTTTTTTATATCAAAAAAGAAACCAAATTTAAATAACATTGCAACTCCAATAAAATGAGCATGTGTATTATTTTAATCCTTTTGCGAGCGGAAATATTCATTATCTTGGTGTATGTGTGCATGTGTATGGTAAAAACTACTTGATTTGATCAGAAACGTATGAATAAAAAATTTGTTTGCCTTTAAAAAATGAGATCGGAAATCGGACCACTACCCACTAAACACAAAAACATTTTAATAACGTCAAAATAATGTATAAGTTAAAACCATAACGTTAGGTTGGATATTAGTTCTAACGTCATATTCATAGTGAAAAAGAAGCTTAATAACCCGTTTTCTGACGTTAGAAAAATAACCTTATGTTTTTATAACGTTTTTTAAAGTGTTTTTCGAACGTTAAAAAAATATTGATATTTAACAGTGAAAAAAAAATGTTTTTCTAACATTGACAAATAACTGTTTTTTTAACAATGAAAAACTATATTTTTTTTCAAATATCTCTAAAGATAAGGTAACATAAATAATGTAAATAAAATTCTTCTATTTTGAAAACACAGGGCAGCAACAGCCGGTAAAGGTTTTCGTGAACTCGACACTCAGTAAAGGCAATTCGGCTCGTAGCTTCTGAAAATAAAATTTAAAATTCTATGTAAACAATAATTTTGTAGTAAGTGCCTCGCTACGAGGCCAAACAATTTATGCTCAAGTGAATACAAGGCAAACAATTTCAAGGCGCGTATTCACTTTAGCATGAATGCAAACGAAGCATATATTGGTCTCGCTGCGAGACTTGCGAAATAGCAGTTTGCTAAACCTCGCCTATGTAACATTTATTTATCAATAAAGACGATTTATTATTATTATATAATTCTGCCTCAAATGAATACGCGGCTTAAGCTCCGGCGGCTAATCGTCCGCGGTGAATTGTCGCATTCCCTGTCTGATTACCTATAGGTATGCGATAATTCATACAAAACTATTTTTTTTCTTTTGTTTACTTTTTCATACCTGATTTTGTGGTGCTTCATTTAGATCACTGCACACACATTTATTGTGCTTTAAATTTGCCATGTTTGTTTTTGCAAAATGCAAATATTTTAACCAAAATTACAAAAAGCATCTTTGCTACCGACTCATATCAACTCGCAGCGAAACGCAACTAATGGCGATGTTCCGGTAGTGGGACTGCTATACTATAGAGGGCGCAGCCAGCGCGCCCTCTATAGTATACATTTTGTGAATGTTTAAAAAACAAAACATTTATTAGCTTCATATATCTTAAATTCAACGTTAGAAGTGAGATCTAGGAAAAACATTCTAAAAATAACCATATATTGATGGTATTATTTTTAATTTTAGTGAAATTATGGTTTTTAGCTCACACATATACTATACTATAGTAGTGTGAGCTATGGTGATCCTAATTTTTTCGAGAAAAAAAAAGTTGCTCCGATTTCAAAAATTTTTATATATCTTTGCGTTTCAGATGATTTTGAAACTTTTTTGTTGCGCCGTCTGTCTGTCTGTCTGTCTGTCTGTCTGTATGTCTGTCTGTCTGTCTGTATGTCTGTCTGTAACGACCAACGCGCATAACTCAAAAACCGCTTGGCCGATTTTAATGAAATTTGGTACCTAGGCTGGGTCTTGGGTCGAGATGGTCCCATTTAAAAATGAACAAAATCCACCGAACACAAACCAAATAAAATGGTGGGGGTAGATTTCAAAAATTAGAGTTTATGTGAAAATATGGCGTGTGTGATATCAAACGAAAGGTAATTGAGTCTGCAGTTAAACAAAATACATTTTAATTTATTTAAAAAAAAGGGTGGGGGTATATTTTAAAAATTAGAGTTTAAGTGAAAATATGGCGTGTGTGATATCAAACGAAAGGTAATTGAGTCCGGAGTTTAACAAAATACATTTTAGTTTTTTGTTTTTTTTAAGGGTGGGGGTATATTTTAAAAATTAGAGTTTAAGTGTAAATATGGCGTGTGTGATATCAAACGAAAGGTAATTGAGTCCGGAGTTTAACAAAATACATTTTAGTTTTTTGTTTTTTTAAGGGTGGGGGTAGATTTAAAAAATTTGAGTTTAAGTCAAAACATGGCTTGTGTGGTATCAAACAAAAGGTAATTTAGTCTGGAGTTGAATATAATATATTTCAGTTTTTAGTTATATTAGCTCACACGTACACTATAACTATAGTACCTAGTGTGAGCTTAGGGGCCCATATATTGGCAGAGTATTTTAATGCTGGTTTCTTAACGTTATTAAGAAATATATTTTTGGTAATGCTTTTACATAAATATTTTCGTTAGGATTTTCTACATGTTTTTTTAATGTCAAAAGTTGACTTAATTTTAACACAAATTTGTGTTAGAAATTTTTTTTTTTTCATCATTTATTTAACGTTTTTTACGATTTTGTGCTTAGTGGGTAACTACGTAGATACGCTTAAATCAAAAATCTGACAATTTGGCGGCCATTTTTGAAGATGTCGGCCAAACGACCATGATCTGGACCACGTGATCAAACTTTTTTTATACTGCTATGGGTGCTTAACCAAGCTACGTAACAAAACTGAGCACACATATTAGTACATACGTGGGAAGTCGTTCGCCCCATACTAACATATGCAGCTCCATGCTAGAACAAAGTATGCAAAACAGAGTCGCAATATACAAAGCTTCCAAAACAGAGTCGTAAGACAAATAATGGGATCCCCCTGGTTTGTGCGTAACGTACAAATTAAGAGGGAACTCAACATTGAGGATACGTTAGAAACGACCCAGGAGCAGAAAGATCGTTTCATAAGACGGGTCGAGTGGCATCAAAACCCCGTGGTACGATACGTTTCTGTACCGGCCCGGAGATACGCCAGGGACCTACAAAAGGCCCCTGGATGTCTAACAAAGTTGCGCCACAAGGGCGCCAAATTGAGATATTAAAGCTCAGGTAAATCCACATGGAAAAGTACAGACTAAAAATTAAAGAGGTACAGGGTCTCTCATTATATTTTTTCCCACCCTTTTAGACCATTAATAATTGATATAGGAATATAAAAGAAATTAAGTTCGAAATCGCGAAATTTTTACTTTCAAATTGCATCTTGACTTTATTCCTGATGCTTACCATATTTGACAGGCGCTCAAATTTATAGTTTTTGTAAATTGGATGCTCCTTATATTATACAGGGTGAGGAAAAAGTACCGGGACCCCTAAATATCTCGATAACTAAGAGTTATTTGCAAAAATGGTCTAAATAAAAGTTTTAGGATTGAATTTGTTCTATTTGGTCGTGACATTGACGTATCTGTCAGCAAAACCATATTTTTTTCTTTTACCATTCGATGGAGAATAAAAATCTACGTTTAAAATGACATTGTAATTTTGTGTCAGAATGACATTTCGAAGAATATAAATTAAATAATTGTTCTTAAAGTGGCCTTAACACTTTAAGAAACTCGTAGATTATTTAATTACCCCTGTATTTTATTATGCGTGTAGCTGTGACAATGACATTATATCTTAATATTGTGTCAAAACAAATCGCAAATTGTTTCTTGTTTGAAGGGGTGCCGGTACATTTTCCTTACCCTGTATATTATATTATCCAAAAATACCCGATATGCCGTAGTTTAGAGCCATAGTTTCTGAGATATTAGCAATTATATTTTAAAATGGTAAAAATATAACAGAACCGCTCTTATGTTAATTTTAGTATCCTTATTCCAAATTATGTGACATGATGTGACACGACATATAAATTTTGTTGTCATTTTTAGCGTCATTAAAAAAAAATATATTTGTCATTGTCACTGTTTATACATGGGGACTAACATAGTTCGAAATAAGGACACTGAAATTAACACAAACGTTGTAATGTTATTTTTTTCTCATTTAAAAAATTATCGCTAATATCACTGGTCGGAATGAAAATCGGCCCTGACACCATTCTTGCCGATTCTTATGTAAAATGACCTCCTGAATCCAAATATGAACTCCGTTTTTCCCCATCACCCCCCATTTTGGGGGAAGACCCCCCTACCTATTTTTACTGCTTTTCGATAGTTTGGTGGGACGGAAAGGATTTTTTTTGGCCTTAGCATCATTATTTCTGAGAGACTGGAGAGTTTAGTGTTCTCAAACATAATATTTACAGCAAGGTGGTAAGCCATTTGTTTTGGGGGGGGGGGGTGGTGTTTTGCATAAATGGTAAATGGACATTGTCGATTTTACCGTTTTATATGCATTTTATAATTATTTTTATAAAATTTTAGCTGCCAGCAGCTTAACGGTAAAGGTAATAAACGTTATAACAATGTATAAAGCAACATATTAGTATATAAAAGTATATATATATATATATACAGAAACCACTGGCGTATACAAAAAATCGCCTTGGAGGGGCTTGGAAATTTTTTCCACTTTTATTTATTAACATATTAAAAAGTAGGAAAATAAATAGTTTTAACATAATCTATTTTTAGATTCTTTCGCCCCCAAGCCCCCCTCACCCCTTGTATATACTCATGCAGAAAATATAATAAAGAAATTAAATGTTTTTGCTTTATTTGTGAATGGGACAGCCGAGCACGGGACAAACACTACATTGTACGGAACTGGCCTTTGCGAGAAAGATTTACTTCCGGTCAGAAAAATGTTGCCAACGACCCTTATTAGTCCCGCAAGATAATATTTACTTGCCGCCTTTGCACATCAAACTTGGATTGATCAAAGAGTTTGTAAAAGCACTGGACAAAAAGGCGACGCATTCATATTTTTGAAAACTAAATTTCCTCGTCTTAGTGAGGCTAAAATCAAGGAAGGTGTTTTTGTGTGGCCCCAGAATAGACAACTTTGTCAAGATTCGACGTTTATTGAACACCTGAATCAAAAAGAAAAACGAGCTTGGTTTGCATGTCAAAACGTGTGTAAGAACTTTAGACCAGTGTATTTCAGAAACTATTTATCAAAACTGCGACATATGGGGTATTTTTGGAAAGTATATTCCAAGCCTAATCTATTAATTAAATAATATAAGGAGCATCCAATTTACAATAACTATAAATTCGAGCGCCTGTCAAATACGGTAAGCATCAGGAAAAAAGTCAAGATGCAATTTAAAAGTAAAAATTTCGCGAAATCGAACACAATTTCTTTTATATTCCTATATCAATTATTAATGGTCTAAAAAGGTTGGGAAAAAATATAATGAGACACCCTGTACATACCTATCATGCACAAGCTTTATATCTTAGTATACGTGACATTAGCTAGCGCCTACACTACTGTAGTTCTGAATGAAACACTTGGAAAGTGTCTTTCGTCTATAACTTTACCGAACTTTTCTCCGAGTAATCGGATGGCGTGCAGCGAAGTATCGCGTTCCCCATTTCTTGGACATGTTATTTTGTGAAATAACATGTCCAAGAAAATTTACTTATTTTAACTTACTGTACTGTACTTTGTTAAAATTAAATTTAATGTTATTTTGTTGTGTTCTAGTAAATACTTTTTGTAAAATTAGGTCATGAGATATTTTATCTTTAGAAAACAAAATTAAATCTTTAAAATATATTTGAACACCCTGTATTTCCTCCAAAATTTCAAACATCTTACGCTGGAATAATTCTGGAGTACTGGAAATATCAAAAGGCACCTTCAAAAATTTGAATCTGTTATAAAAGTTATTTTATTTTTTTTTTATTTTAGTAGTTAATATTTCGCGGCACTGTGGACACGTAGGTGCATTTGTTTTTTAAAAAATATATTCATGTGTTAGTTTAGTGTGACCTATTCTAAGCCTGCTCGTGATTTTTTGTACCCGGCGCGATTTGGGCATCAGTGTCCATGGATTTACCGATTTCGCTTTGTTGAACTATTCCACTTTTCTTGCCACAGCATTTTAATTTTTGCTTTAGTCCACATTTTGAAATCACTACACACAGTTTGGTTTATGATTTTAGAGTTCATGTCACTTATAGCTCTTTTGGCTTGTATGTCTACTAACTCGTTGCCCTTTATATTCACATGAGAAGGAACCCATATAAATACTACATTTAGTGATGTTTCTTGGATTTTAAAAAGTTGATCCTTGATGTAGAGTTCAATTGGATGTTTTGAATACATTAACGAAATTGACTGAATTGCGCTTAGTGAATCTGTAATTATTGCAGTATACTTTTGTTTTTTTTCTATATACATATAATAGGGCTTCAAATATAGCGTAGAGTTCTGCGCTATATACACTGGACAATTTTGTCAGTTTAAAAAGATGATTTTCTCCATTTTCAACAACAAAGGCAGCTCCTAGGCCTTCTAAGGTTTTCGATGCGTCAGTGTATATTTTCGTATAGTTTTGCATATTTTGCAAAGTGTTAAGAAACTCTTTCTGTAAAATTAGAGGATTCGTGCAAGATTTATTAAATCTGGTCATAGACGTTATAACCTCTGGAGAACTTATAAGCCATGGTGGGTTTTGCCTTTGATGCTCAAAAAATGCTGGAATACTTTCTAAATCTGTTATCTGTGACGTTCTGTCTAGCTGGATTAGAGTGATTTTGTATTACCCCCGTGGCGTAGGAGAAGCTTAAAAACATTCTTCGAAGTTCTAGTGAGGGTTCACCTGCTTCACAAAGAAGGCTTTCTATTGGGCTTGTACGATAAGCTCCTAGAATTATTCTTAAGCATGTATTATGGATAATATTTAGAGAGTATAAAGTAGTTTTTGGTGCAGAATTATATGCTGTACAGCCATAGTCAAGCCTTGATCTTATTAGTGTTCTGTAAATAGTTAAGTGGGTGCTAGCATCTGCGCCCGAGGATCTGTTGGACAAAACTTTAAGGAGATTTATATTTTTCTGGCATTTCTGAAGAAGTGTTTTAATATGTTGGCTCCAGTTTAGTTTGCAGTCTAAGATCATACCTAGAAACCTTATAGATTCCACACATTGAAGGTCTACTCCGTACAGTTAAAGTTTTGGATTGGTAAGGTCTATCCTTCTTTTTGAGAATAACATAATCTTGGTTTTTTCTGCAGAAAAGATAAAACCTGTATTATATGCCAAGTTTAGAAAAATATTTCCAAACTAGTAAGAACCTTTCATTTTGAAATTTGTATTGGAAAACTTGGCTTTACTTTTATCTCAATTCTTTTTACGAAATGCCATTTTCGCGTACTTGACTTTTTTTTACATGAAATGTTTTTGTTATGATTTCACTTCTTTTTTAAAGGAATTGGATAATACTTAATTTTTAAAGTATATATTGTTCAAAACTTTTGCAATGCCTTACTTAAATTTTTGAGATTTTTTAATTTTTTTCCATGGTTTTATCGTAGTTCCTATTAGACTTCTAAAGCTCAGCTCTCTAGCGTTTCTGAAAGTGCACAATGTTACTTTTACATAACTTTGCATGTATAGGCGAGGGAAATAAATTAAAATTGTCGTGTTTTTAAATTTTGTCCTATAGTTTTATCATAGTTCCTATCAGTCTTCCAATGCTCAGCCTTCTAGCGTTTCTGGAAGTGGGTAATGTTACTTTTACATAACTTTACATTTATAGGGGAGGAGAGTAAATGAAAATATTGGACTTTTTAAATTTTTTCCCATGGTTTTATCATAATTTCTGTCAGCATTCCAATGCTCGAACTCAAACTCAACTCACTCAAAACATTTATTGCCGACAAAATCAAAACAATGTTTGACAAAGCAACGTCAAAAATTTGTACAAAATAGTTGGAACAATATGTTATTTCATTTTTAAATTAGTAAGTAAAACACTTAAATAAATACATATAAACATTTTTGGTAAAGATAGTTTTTTGTAGCGTTTTTAAATTTTATATAAACTGTTGTAGGCTTTTATAGCTTTATAAAATGGTCCCTTTTCAAAAAATGTTGATTTATGCATAGGAATAGCGAGCTCAGCTCTGGGTCTGGTTTCAACAGTCATATTACTGCCGTATCTGTCACTATTTGTTGGAAAAAGGGCTTTGTGTTTTTTAACAAAAATAACAAGTTGTAGGAAATATATAGATGGCACTGTCAGTATTCTTAGTCTGGTGAAGTGCTGAGCACATGAAGTGCCTGGTTTAAGTTTTAGTAAACACCTTATGATTCTTTTTTGCGTTCGGAAAACATCCATTGCAAAAGAGGAGGACCCCCAAAAAATAATACCATATGACAGTACACTTTGTATACTCGCATAATAGTATGTTTTAAGACTGTCAAATGAAACCAGATCTTTAAGGCGTCTTATAACAGCACAAGAGCTATTAAGTTTGTTTTTTAATTTATTTATTTGTTGTTCCCAACGGAGACATGAATCTATTGTGATTCCTAAGAAATCTGTAAATTCTAAAACTGGTATAGACTTTCCGTTGAACTGAACATATAAAGATTCATCAGTTTTGATTTGTTTGCGAAAAGTTAGTAAGCCAGTTTTCCCCATGTTAAGCCTAAGAGAATTTTCTGTACACCAGTTTGACATTTCATTGGAAGCTTGAGAGCATTTTTTAGAAAGTTCTTGACTATTACGTCCAGATGCAGCCACTGTTTTATCATCAGCAAACTGGGCTACTTTGCCAACTGTTATTTTTTCTTGAACCTCATCAACATACAACAGGAAGATAAGTGGCCCCAGGATCGATCCCTGAGCCACCCCCTGCTGCATGTCACACCAGTTCGAAAAATACTGTCTGTGTTCTTGTGTTAGTGAAACAATTTGCTTTCTTTCTGTGATAAAAGAAAGTAACAGTTTTAAAGGCAGCCCTCTAATGCCAACACGTGGCAGTTTTTCCAAAAGTAAGTTGTGATTTATCGTGTCAAAGGCCTTTGAGAGGTCAAAGTATATACTTGCGGTTTTTTGTCCTTGTTCTAGGTTATTCTGTATTGTTGTTATGACATTGTAAATTGCTTTCTCTGTGGACTTTTTTGGTCTAAAACCATATTGGCCTTCATATAGTAAATTGTTTCTTTCTATGAAATTAATTAATCGATTGTATATAGACCTTTCAAAGACTTTTGACACTGATGGCAGCAGAGATACGGGCCTGTAATTACCAAGAACCTGTCTATCTCCTTTTTTAAAAATTGGTATAACTTTAGCTCTTTTTAGTTGCACAGGAAATTCACCCTTGACAAAACAACAATTAATAATGTGTGTGAGGGGCTCACATATGTATTCATCAACCTGTTTTAAAATATATGTTGGAACTTCATCCAAACCTGATGAAAATTTATTTGGAAGTTTTTTAATAATTGACAAAATTTCAGTACTGTCTACAGGTTTCAGAAAGAATGAGTTAGGGATTTTACTTTCATATTTAATTTCTCTATTGTTAGGTATTAGATCTAGGGAAAACTGGTTTAAGAACTCTTGTGCTATTATGTTCGGATCTTGAATTATGTTACCATTGTTTTTTATTGTAATGTTGCTTTGAGACTTGGCCCGATTTGTCTCATGGTTAAAAATTTGCCACATTGTTTTAGTTTTATTTTGAGAATTTATTATTTTGTTGTCATTCGAACTTTTTTTAATGTCAACCAGGAATTTCCTGTACTCCTTACGTTCCCTTTTGTACTGAGATAAAAGAATTTTACTTTTAGTTGTTTGGTAATTTACATATAGATCCTTGATGTATGAAGAGTACCTTTGAATTTCTTTAGTTACCCATGTGCTTTTATCCTTGACTCGCGCTGTTTGTACAGGACAGCACCAGTCAAAGTAATACTGAAATATATTGCTGAAAGATTCATAGCTTTTATTTGGATCTGAAGTGTCAAAGACTGATTGCCAGTTCTCTTGTTGCAGGGATATTTGAAAGTTAGTAATATTTTGACTGTTGAAAAACCGTTTTTTAGTAAATTTACATACCTTATTTGAAGAACCTTCATAAAAATGCATATATTGCCCGTAGTGATCAGATATGTTTGTTTTATAGATGTAGCCCTCACTTTTTTGTTCATTGCCTACATTGCTATATATGTTATCAAGTTGTGACTCAGAGCTGGGTCTCGTAATACCCAAAATATGTGGAAATAATGAATAGCTTAAAAACAGTTGGTTCACTGCTTGTGAATCTAGACAGTTTTTTTCAAAATGACAATTAAAATCACCAACTAAAATTAGAGTTTTTTCTGGATTGTATATTGTATCCAATACCTCACTGATTCTACTTTGAAAAACATGAATATCACCTAAATTGGGGGAACTGTATATGCAAACAAAAATATATTTTGATTTGTTATTTATCACTTCGCATACTGAATACTTACAGTGAAAGTCCATTGGTTGAAAATCTTTAATCAGTATTGGGTTGGCTTTTGTGCTGTCTTTAACAAAAATTGTGGTCCCGCCTTTTTCCCTATTTGTTCTAGAAGAATATGAAATCAAACTATATCCCTCTATTTTTAAAGATTCTATTTTATTGCCAGTTAAAAAGTGTTCTGTTAAACACAGCACTGTAGGTTTAATTTCGTCTAGTATAACTGCTAGTTCAAGGGTTTTTGTGTTGATCCCCTGAATATTCATATGCATGACTGTTATCTTGCAGTCTAGGGTCTTTATGGTTTTTGAAGGCTTTCCAATGTTTTTTGTAATTTTTGTTTGTTTGGTTTGTTTAGGAGTTTGTAAAATTTTATTTTCAAGACAGTTGGTTGAGTTCGTTATAAAAAACTACCACCTTCTTGTAAGAAATCCTTGTGTTTTCTAAAATTAAATCTACGGATGCCTACATTGGAAGGCCAGAATGTTGTTTCATACATTTGATCTTTAAATGAGAGAGGAGCAGTTACAACAAAGCATTTAAGTTTATTGGGATCTGTTGGCAGTTCTTTTACTTGCACAGCAGTTGACTCAAAGCCTGGTTTCTTTTTTATAAATCCGTGTATAATCTCTTCTGTCACAGTTCTTTTTACTCTATTGATGTAAAGCCATACTTTCCTTTCCCCACCCTCAAAGCCGGATGGGTCATTGGTCGCGGTTTCAGCGTTTCCAAGCCGCTTTTTGGCTGTTCTGCGTCTGTCATGGCGTTGATATTCATAGCCATCTGGGGCTCTGTTTTGTTCTGGGCTATTTTGGGAAAAGCGGGCGGGGCCTCTTAATGTAGGAACTTTTAAACTCAAATTCGAAATTCTTTGTTGATTTCCATTATTATTGTTATTTTGGGTTATGTTGTCAATTCTGCTTTCTTGTTCGTTAATTTGGCCAATGCTCAGCTCTCTAGCATTTCTGGAAGTGGGCAATGTTAGTTTTATATAAATTTACATTTATAGGAGAGGGAAGTAAATTAAAATGTTGGTGTTTTTAAATTTTTTCATATAGTTTTATCATATTGCCTTTCAGTCTTAAAAAGTTCAGCTCTCTAGCGTTTCTGGAAGTGGGCAGTGTTACTTTTACATAACTTTACATTAATAGGGGAAGGAAGTAAATTAGAATTTTGGGGTGTTTTAATTTTTTTCTATAACTTTATCATAGTTACTATCGGTCTTCCAAAGCTAGTATGTCTGGAAGTAGGCAATGTTACTTTTACTTAACTTTACATTTATAGGGGAGGCAAGTAAATTAGAATTTTGGGGTGTTTTAATTATTTCCTATAGTTTTATCATAGTTCCTATCAGTCTGCGAAAGCTCAACTCTCTAGCATTTCTGGAAGTGGGCAATGCTACTTTTACATAACTTTAAATGATGACATAAGATAGATGAATATTTCTGCTCGCAAAAGGATTAAAATAATACCCATGTTCATTTTATTGTAGTTACAATATTATTATTATTATAAATTTCGTTTCTTTTTTGTTACCTGAAAGACTTTAGACCGTTCATAGAAGAGGATCTCAATTTTATGTTTTTAAATTTCGAGTAAATTAAAATTTTGGGGTTTTTTGATTTTTTCCTATAGTTTTATCATAGTTCCTATCAGTCTGCCAAAGCTCAACTCTCTAGCATTTCTAGAAGTGGGCGATGCTAATTTTACATAACTTTAAAAGTATAGGGGAGGGGAGTAAATTAAAATTTTGGGGTTTTTTGATTTTTTCCAGGGGTTTGGTCATAATTTCTATCAGTCTGCCGAATTTCAGCTTTGTAGCATGTCTGGAAGTACAGTAGAATATTGATGATCTATACATGAGTGAGTGAGTGGCAATTTCGACGTTTTTTGAAATTTCGTAACTACTTTACTACTTTATGGAATTCCATGAAACTTGGAGGGGTTGTTAACTCCATGGAGATCTACGATTGTGCAAAGTTTGAGATTCGTAGCTCATTCCGAAGTAGAGTTTTAGATAGGTCAAATATCGGCTGAAATGTTTCCACAAAAGATGGTTACGGCTCGCGAACTTGGCGAGGCACTGCCGTGCCCTCAGATAATAATATAAGTTGTAGATATACTAGGTATTGACCCAATAGGATAAAAGTCCCAGTATAAATATCAACTTTTTTCTTTATTTTTTTTTAAATTTGTTCAATGCATTCAGTTTTACCTTTTAATATGATTCGATTTAGATTTGGATCAGATGATACTATACAATAGTAGTGTAAGCTATGGTGATCCTAATTTTTTCGATAAAAAAAAAGTTGCTCCGATTTCAAAATTTTTTATATATCTTTGCGTTTCAGATGATACTACACAATAGTAGTGTAAGCTATGGTGATCCTAATTTTTTCGATAAAAAAAAAGTTGCTCCGATTTCAAATTTTTTTATATATCTTTGCGTTTCAGATGATACTACACAATAGTAGTGTAAGCTATGGTGATCCTAATTTTTTCGATAAAAAAAAAGTTGCTCCGATTTCAAAATTTTTTATATATCTTTGCGTTTCAGATGATACTACACAATAGTAGTGTAAGCTATGGTGATCCTAATTTTTTCGATAAAAAAAAAGTTGCTCCGATTTCAAAATTTTTTATATATCTTTGCGTTTCAGATGATACTACACAATAGTAGTGTAAGCTATGGTGATCCTAATTTTTTCGATAAAAAAAAAGTTGCTCCGATTTCAAAATTTTTTATATATCTTTGCGTTTCAGCTGATACTACACAATAGTAGTGTAAGCTATGGTGATCCTAATTTTTTCGATAAAAAAAAAGTTGCTCCGATTTCAAAATTTTTTATATATCTTTGCGTTTCAGATGATACTACAGAATAGTAGTGTAAGCTATGATGATCCTAATTTTTTCGATAAAAAAAAAGTTGCTCCGATTTCAAAAAATTTTATATATCTTTGCGTTTCAGATGATACTACACAATAGTAGTGTAAGCTATGGTGATCCTAATTTTTTCGATAAAAAGAAAGTTGCTCCGATGTCAAAATTTTTTATATATCTTTGCGTTTCAGATGATACTACACAATAGTAGTGTAAGCTATGGTGATCCTAATTTTTTCGATAAAAAAAAAGTTGCTCCGATTTCAAATTTTTTTTATATATCTTTGCGTTTCAGATGATACTACACAATAGTAGTGTAAGCTATGGTGATCCTAATTTTTTCGGTAAAAAAAAAGTTGCTCCGATTTCAAAAATTTTATGTATGTTTGCGTTTCAGATGATACTACACAATAGTAGTGTAAGCTATGGTGATCCTAATTTTTTCGATAAAAAAAAGTTGCTCCGATTTCAAAATGTTTTATATATCTTTGCGTTTCAGATGATACTACACAATAGTAGTGTAAGCTATGGTGATCCTAATTTTTTCGATAAAAAAAAAGTTGCTCCGATTTCAAAAATTTTTATATATCTTTGCGTTTCAGATGATACTACACAATAGTAGTGTAAGATATGGTGATCCTAATTTTTTCGATAAAAAAAAAAGTTGCTCCGATTTCAATTTTTTTTATATATCTTTGCGTTTCAGATGATACTACACAATAGTAGTGTAAGCTATGGTGATCCTAATTTTTTCGATAAAAAAAAAGTTGCTCCGATTTAAAAAATTTTTATATATCTTTGCGTTTCAGATGATACTACACACTAGTAGTGTAAGCTATGGTGATCCTAATTTTTTCGATAAAAAAAAAGTTGCTCCGATTTCAAATTTTTTTATATATCTTTGCGTTTCAGATGATACTACACAATAGTAGTGTAAGCTATGGTGATCCTAATTTTTTCGATAAAAAAAAAGTTGCTCCGATTTCAAATTTTTTTATATATCTTTGCGTTTCAGATGATACTACACAATAGTAGTGTAAGCTATGGTGATCCTAATTTTTTCGATAAAAAAAAAGTTGCTCCGATTTCAAAATTTTTTATATATCTTTGCGTTTCAGATGATACTAGACAATAGTAGTGTAAGCTATGATGATCCTAATTTTTTCGATAAAAAAAAAGTTGCTCCGATTTCAAAAATTTTTATATATCTTTGCGTTTCAGATGATACTACACAATAGTAGTGTAAGCTATGGTGATCCTAATTTTTTCGATAAAAAGAAAGTTGCTCCGATTTCAAAATTTTTTATATATCTTTGCGTTTCAGATGATACTACACAATAGTAGTGTAAGCTATGGTGATCCTAATTTTTTCGATAAAAAAAAAGTTGCTCCGATTTCAAAAATTTTTTATATATCTTTGCGTTTCAGATGATACTACACAATAGTAGTGTAAGCTATGGTGATCCTAATTTTTTCGGTAAAAAACAAGTTGCTCCGATTTCAAAAATTTTTATGTATGTTTGCGTTTCAGATGATACTACACAATAGTAGTGTAAGCTATTGTGATCCTAATTTTTTCGATAAAAAAAAGTTGCTCCGATTTCAAAATGTTTTATATATCTTTGCGTTTCAGATGATACTACACAATAGTAGTGTAAGCTATGGTGATCCTAATTTTTTCGATAAAAAAAAAGTTGCTCCGATTTCAAAAAATTTTATATATCTTTGCGTTTCAGATACTACACAATAGTAGTGTAAGCTATGGTGATCCTAATTTTTTCGATAAAAAAAAAGTTGCTCCGATTTCAAATTTTTTTATATATCTTTGCGTTTCAGATGATACTACACAATAGTAGTGTAAGCTATGGTGATCCTAATTTTTTCGATAAAAAAAAAGTTGCTCCGATTTCAAATTTTTTATATATCTTTGCGTTTCAGATGATACTACACAATAGTAGTGTAAGCTATGGTGATCCTAATTTTTTCGATAAAAAAAAAGTTGCTCCGATTTCAAATTTTTTATATATCTTTGCGTTTCAGATGATACTACACAATAGTAGTGTAAGCTATGGTGATCCTAATTTTTTCGATAAAAAAAAAGTTGCTCCGATTTCAAAAATTTTTATATATCTTTGCGTTTCAGATGATACTACACAATAGTAGTGTAAGCTATGGTGATCCTAATTTTTTCGATAAAAAAAAAGTAGCTCCGATTTCAAAAATTTTTATATATCTTTGCGTTTCAGCTGATACTACACAATAGTAAGCTATGGTGATCCTAATTTTTTCGATAAAAAAAAAGTTGCTCCGATTTCAAAATTTTTTTATATATCTTTGCGTTTCAGATGATACTACACAATAGTAGTGTAAGCTATGGTGATCCTAATTTTTTCGATAAAAAAAAAGTTGCTCCGATTTCAAATTTTTTTATATATCTTTGCGTTTCAGATAATACTACACAATAGTAGTGTAAGCTATGGTGATCCTAATTTTTTCGATAAAAAAAAAGTTGCTCCGATTTCAAAATTTTTTTATATATCTTTGCGTTTCAGATGATACTACACAATAGTAGTGTAAGCTATGGTGATCCTAATTTTTTCGGTAAAAAAAAAGTTGCTCCGATTTCAAAAATTTTTATGTATGTTTGCGTTTCAGATGATACTACACAATAGTAGTGTAAGCTATGGTGATCCTAATTTTTTCGATAAAAAAAAGTTGCTCCGATTTCAAAATGTTTTATATATCTTTGCGTTTCAGATGATACTACACAATAGTAGTGTAAGCTATGGTGATCCTAATTTTTTCGATAAAAAAAAAGTTGCTCCGATTTCAAAAAATTTTATATATCTTTGCGTTTCAGATGATACTACACAATAGTAGTGTAAGCTATGGTGATCCTAATTTTTTCGATAAAAAAAAAAGTTGCTCCGATTTCATTTTTTTTTATATATCTTTGCGTTTCAGATGATACTACACAATAGTAGTGTAAGCTATGGTGATCCTAATTTTTTCGATAAAAAAAAAGTAGCTCCGATTTCAAATTTTTTTATATATCTTTGCGTTTCAGATGATACTACACACTAGTAGTGTAAGCTATGGTGATCCTAATTTTTTCGTAAAAAAAAAAGTTGCTCCGATTTCAAATTTTTTATATATCTTTGCGTTTCAGATGATACTACACAATAGTAGTGTAAGCTATGGTGATCCTAATTTTTTCGATAAAAAAAAAGTTGCTCCGATTTCAAATTTTTTATATATCTTTGCGTTTCAGATGATACTACACAATAGTAGTGTAAGCTATGGTGATCCTAATTTTTTCGGTAAAAAAAAAGTTGCTCCGATTTCAAAAATTTTATGTATGTTTGCGTTTCAGATGATACTACACAATAGTAGTGTAAGCTATGGTGATCCTAATTTTTTCGATAAAAAAAAGTTGCTCCGATTTCAAAATGTTTTATATATCTTTGCGTTTCAGATGATACTACACAATAGTAGTGTAAGCTATGGTGATCCTAATTTTTTCGATAAAAAAAAAGTTGCTCCGATTTCAAAAAATTTTATATATCTTTGCGTTTCAGATGATACTACACAATAGTAGTGTAAGCTATGGTGATCCTAATTTTTTCGATAAAAAAAAAGTTGCTCCGATTTCAATGTTTTTTATATATCTTTGCGTTTCAGATGATACTACACAATAGTAGTGTAAGCTATGGTGATCCTAATTTTTTCGATAAAAAAAAGTTGCTCCGATTTCAAATTTTTTTATATATCTTTGCGTTTCAGATGATACTACACACTAGTAGTGTAAGCTATGGTGATCCTAATTTTTTCGATAAAAAGAAAGTTGCTCCGATTTCAAATTTTTTTATATATCTTTGCGTTTCAGATGATACTACACAATAGTAGTGTAAGCTATGGTGATCCTAATTTTTTCGATAAAAAAAAAGTTGCTCCGATTTCAAATTTTTTTTATATATCTTTGCGTTT
Organism: Aspidapion aeneum; assembly: GCA_963576565.1. NCBI lineage: Eukaryota > Metazoa > Arthropoda > Insecta > Coleoptera > Brentidae > Aspidapion > Aspidapion aeneum. The sequence continues at coordinate 50,596,573 of OY755048.1, forward strand.
TAGATGATACTACACAATAGTAGTGTAAGCTATGGTGATCCAAATTTTTTCGGTAAAAAAAAAGTTGCTCCGATTTCAAAAATTTTTATGTATGTTTGCGTTTCAGATGATACTACACAATAGTAGTGTAAGCTATGGTGATCCTAATTTTTTCGATAAAAAAAAGTTGCTCCGATTTCAAAAATTTTTATATATCTTTGCGTTTCAGATGATACTACACAATAGTAGTGTAAGCTATGGTGATCCTAATTTTTTCGATAAAAAAAAGTTGCTCCGATTTCAAAATGTTTTATATATCTTTGCGTTTCAGATGATACTACACAATAGTAGTGTAAGCTATGGTGATCCTAATTTTTTCGATAAAAAAAAGTTGCTCCGATTTCAAATTTTTTTATATATCTTTGCGTTTCAGATGATACTACACACTAGTAGTGTAAGCTATGGTGATCCTAATTTTTTCGATAAAAAAAAAGTTGCTCCGATTTCAAATTTTTTTATATATCTTTGCGTTTCAGATGATACTACACAATAGTAGTGTAAGCTATGGTGATCCTAATTTTTTCGATAAAAAAAAAGTTGCTCCGATTTCAAATTTTTTTTATATATCTTTGCGTTTCAGCTGATACTACACTTCTATTAATTTTGGGAAAACTGTGAAACTGACGGATTTTTTTTTAGCTTTTTACGAATAATAGGCTATTATTTTTTTAAATAAAAACTATGTATTTATAAGAAAGTGCTTAAGATAACAAAACCTAACACAACCAATTTGAATTTGGATGATTACAAATATTATGCAAAAATGCGGAGATAATGCCAAAATATTAAAATATAGAAAACAATTTGCGTAACGAGTGTTATTTTAAAATACCAAATTGCAAATAATGCAAGGACCTAAAACAATAAACAACAAGTGAAATTAAAGAAAGAAGAATTATAAAAAAGTTTCTCTTCGGCCGGGACTCGAACCCGGATCTCTTGCTCTGTACGCAAACGCTTTTTCATTTGGCCACCAAAGATCATACATACATTTTCGGAAAACTTTTACCTATGCATGTGTGTGATGTATCAATACAAGAACGAGAAATCCTTAGGGTATTAACTCGACCAAGCCAATTCCACTGATTTTTTTTATAATTCTTCTTTCTTTAATTTCACTTGTTGTTTATGGTTTTAGGTCCTTGCATTATATGCAATTTGGTATTTGAAAATTATATTGGCAATGCATGTTTTCAGGCGTTGATACTTTACGTCTACTTTGAGTATTCATACCTTTGACAGTGGGAAAAAAGAATTAAAAAAAATCAGTTGAATTGGCTTGGTCGAGTTAGTACCCTGAGGATTTCTCGTTCTTGTATTGAGACACCACACACATGCATAGGTAGAAGTTTTCCGAAAATTTATATATGAAAGAGCGTTGCGTACAGAACAAGAAATCCGTGTTCGAGTCCCAGCCAAAAAGAAACTTTTTAGTAATTCTTCTTTTTTAATTTCATTTGTTGTTTGGGGTGTGATTTTGTTATCATCGGTTTTTTGACCTTAGTTAATGTATTCTTTGTTTTAGTGCGATCTTTTATGTCACATTAAACGCATTTTCAAATTGTCCTTCGTTAGGCCTCGTAATCACACTCGTTGTATTTAAACCAATTGTGTACGCTTTCATGCCGCCGCAAATGCCCCTGCAAAATAAACTACTGGTGGTTTTTGAAATCACACTGGTTGCATATGAATTAATCGATTTCATCTGCCTCTTTATGCAGCAGCAAATGCCTTTTTAAATTGGCCTTTTGTATAGCCTTGAAATTACAGTGGTTGCATTTAAACCAATCGATTTCATCTCCTTCTTTATGTCGGATCACATGTTCTTTCATAGTAGACTTATATTTTGTCTTAAAATCACACTGATTACATTTAAACCAATCGATTTCATCTTCCCCCTTATGCACCCGTAAATGCCATTTTAAATTGGAGATGTGTTTGCCCTTGTAATCACACTGATCGCATTTAAACCATCTAATTTTATCTTCACTTTGGTGCTGCTGTAGCAAATGTCTTTTCAAATAGCGATTCTGTGTACCTTTATAATCACACTGGTTGCATTTAAACCAATTGATTTCATCTGCTTCTGTGTGTCGGAGCGAATGCGTTTTTATAACAGACCTCCATTTTGTCTTAAAACCACACTGATTGCATTTAAACCAATTGATTTCATCTTCCTCATTATGCAGCAGCAAATGCGATTTCAAATTGGAGCTGTCTTTGCCCTTGTAATCACACTGATTGCATTTAAACTTGATTTCATCTGCTGCTTTGTGTCGGAGTAAATGCCTTTTTATAGTAGTCCTCCTTTTTGTCTTAAAATCACACTGATTGCATTTAAACGAATCGATTTCATCTTCCCTATTATGCAGCAGCAAATGCGCTTTCAAATTGGAGCTCTGTTTAGCTTTATAATCACACTGATTGCATTTAAACCAACTGATTTTATCTGCACTTTGGTGATGCAGCAAATGTCTTCTCAAATTGCTTTTGTGTATAGCTTTATAATCACACTGGTTGCATTTAAACCAACTGATTTCATCTGCTCCTTTGTGTTGGAGTGAATGCTTTTTCAACTCAGAATTCCATTTTGACTTAAATTCACACTGGTTGCATGTAAACCAACTGATTTCATCCGCTCCTTTGTGTTTGAGCAAATGATTTTTCAAAGCAGACTTCCATTTTGTTTTAAGCTCACACTGGTTGCATTTAAACCAACTTATTTCATCTGCACTTTGATGCTGCCGCATATGTTTTTTTACATTTGTTTTGTACTTGGTCTTGTAATTACATTGGTGACATTTAAACCAGCTCATTGCTTCTAAGTCTTCATTTTGATTGTGTGAAACATTTGGCGCTTGAGATCTGAAAGTAATAAAAATAATGATTTGAAATGACCGCCAAATTGGCACATTTTTGGTTTAAGCGTACCTCCTTAGTGAGTGGTCCAATTTTTATTTATTAAATCTTGAATGCTCCTTAAACATTTTTTGCTAAATCATGTAGTTTTTGAGATACACCAAGATTATGAATATTTCTGCTCGCAAAAGGATTAAAATAATACTCATGTTCATTTTATTGTAGTTACAATATTATTATTATTATTGAATTATTCAAATTTCGTTTCTTTTTTGTTACCTAAAAGACTTTAGACCGTTCATAGAAGAGGATCTCGATTTTATGTTTTTAAATTTCGGTGGATAGTACCCCTAAAGGCTGTCTTATATATAAAATGTTGCTTTTGCAGCGCAACTATGCAAAAAACATCATGTTTTCTTTAAAAATATAAAAGATAGAACAATTCTTATAATAACATTTTTTATAGGCAATAAAAAGTCAAACATTGGTAAAATTAGCTATAGTGCTGTTGCCCTGAGTTTTAAGTTACGTTAGAAAAAATTTTTAGGGGCTTTTTCTGCTTAAAAGCAAAAACTTGAAGGAAAACTAAATAGATGCGTTGCACGGCATTGGTAATCTGCTTTCGAACGGTGACCTTTGTAGCTACCTAGCTACTATTAGTAAGAGAGCTAGGAAGTTTATTATAAAGCGTGTCATCGTATTGCGCTATTCTGTGATATACTGATATACTTGTTAGTATTTGTTGTTAAAGAAGTGTCATCTGTCACACGTTGGAAGTCAAAACTGTCAAATTTCACATGTCATATGTCAACTGCCATATAATTTGGGTACACCATTAATTCGTGCATATATCGCGCTTTGTAGCTGTATTCTGAGTGTCAGCTGTTATTGATATGTAGTCCATGTCACGTATGCAGTAACATGTGCTCTCAGTTCTATTGCAAGTCATGGTCGTTTGGCCGTGGAACAGAGATATACTTTAAAAAAAGTCTAGCAATTTGTTGGTTTATTTTAAATATGGCGGTCAAATGAACATGATTTGGACCACGTGAGCAATTATTTTTTATACTACTATAAGCGTGTTATAAAGTCCGGTAACAAAACTGAGAGGACATATTACTGCACACGTAATGTTCGGTTTCCATAAAAAAATCCTCTTTATATTTTCTTTTACGTTTTGAGCTTATCTTTTTCCGATTAAGTATTCATGGACTAAAACTTTGTCTTAAACATAACATTATTACACTGCAAAGGAGGGGTTGGCTGCGTGCACGTTTTTTTTTCAAATGCAAAAAACAATTTTTGTATTTCGTGCAAAAAATCTGTAAATGTCTATGTCATTGGCAGAGCGCTCTCGACCACTTTGTGGCCATCATCAGTGCGTCTGATATAAAGAGAGTCTAGTTTAACAATTAGATGACAGTTTGTAAAAATAAGAGATCTTTGGCTGGTTCCTTAAGTCATAAATTTGGTTAAAATTATCATACCAATACAAACAGATTAAAACACAATTCACAAATTAAAATTTCTTAAAACTATATGGTACCTACTGTGTTCAATTTTCAGTCGTGCTTCTATCTAGGTCAGGAACTTATTTGTTTTTATTTGAGATAGCTTTTAGCAAAGGTGTAATTTTAAAGGTTGCTTTTGACAAAGAAGTATTTATGTTAATCGCTTTTAAGACCGGTGGATAGATAAAGATGTTGGTGCTTTGTATAAAGATATTTTAAGGGGGGTTTTATGTAATGCATCTTAATGAAGGGTTCGGTTCGGTTCGGTAGTGTTTGGTGTATTTGTGTGGGCGAATCTGTGGTTATTATGTGTGTTGTGTGTTAACGTTTTTATATGGAAGTCTCCGGTGTAAAGGTGTGAAGCTTCTTTTTAAAGTTGCTTGTTTGTTTAGACATTTTAATGATTTTTTGTTAGTTCGTTGTTTATCTCTATGTCTTCGGTAAAGTCTAATCTTGTGAAATTTTGGTGTTGATGTGATGGAAGATTCTAGAGTTGCTGTTTGGGTTGAATTAGTGTTTGGTTCTTGCAATGTGATTACCAAAAGCTGACTTTTCTGGAGTTTTAATATGTTCTTTAATCCTCACTTCAAGGTTTCTGCTTGTTCTTCCAATGTATGATGACTGACAAGTGCCACATTCCAATCTGTATATACAACTTTTTTGAGTTTTTCTTTTTTGTGTGCTATCTAATGCTAAAGACATCACCACCAAAAATTTCACAAGATTAGACTTTACGGAAGACATAGAGATAAACAACGATTTAACAAAAAACTCATTAAAATGTCTAAACAAACAAGCAACTTTAAGAAGAAGCTTTACACCTTTACACCGGAGACTAATCGACCCAGACCCCCCTCTTAGCAATTTCATGAACACAAACAACCAGGTGAGAAACAGATTGACTGCCATATAAAAACATTAACACACAACACACATAATAACCACAGATTCGCCCACACAAATTCACCAAACACTCACGCCACACCACATTACTTAAAACACAAACATAAACCCACCTTGAGATCCATTACATAAAACCCCTCTTAAAATATCTTTATACAAAGCACCAATATCTTCCTCTATCTATCCACAAACTGTCATCCAATTGTTAAACTAGGCTCTCTTTATTTCAGAGGCACTGATGATGGCCACAAAGTTGTCGAAAGCGCTCTGCCAATAACATAGACAATAAAAGATTTTTTGCACGAAATACAAAAATTGTTTTTGCATAACATTATTATTAGTCTTAGTGTTATATTTATCCTAAGAAAATGGGTAAATTATTATAAAATTTATCTAAAGCAAAGTTAAATAAATTGCTAGAATTAAAAGCAACAAAGTAACTTGCATTCTAAAAATGAGAATTATCATTTAATTTCTTTAATCTCTTTCTGTAGTATTGAAAACTTAAAACTCTTCATATTCTTTAAAATTTCGCATATAACTAAAATTATCTTGCCCCATTGTGTTAAAAGTTCAAGCCACATAGCTCTTATGGAAGAGCCCTGGAACTTCAAAACAGCGTTAAGTCCCTCTCCATATGGTTATATCACACATTAAGCATTTTTAACATGTATTACTTTCTTGTTTAATGAATTTCTTCGCCAATGTTTATAATAGTCTGCTTCTTCTCCAACCTAATCTGAGCCATCGGAGTGCAACACGAGATATGGGCCAATTATCAATAACAGCCAACACGCAGAATATCGCTACATAGCGCGATATAAGCACGAACAGAATAGCACAATGCATGAATTAATCGATAACAGGCTTTATAATAAACTTCTTAGCTCCCTTACTGTAGGAGCTGGGTAGCTACAAGATACACTGTTCAAAAATAGATTTCCTATGCCACGCAACGTCTATTTAATTTTCCTTAAAGGTTTTGCTTTTATGCAGAAAACACGATAAACATTTTTGTAACATAATTTAAAAAGTTGTTTCTCAGACCCATACCACTATAGCTATGTAGCTAATTTTAACAATTTTTGACTAAACATTTTATTTATAAAGAACGTTATTACGTTATTACAATTTAAAAAAAATATACCAAAAACATCGAATCTTGCAAAATTGTACATTGTTGTTGAACAGCTACCTATTAAATCTAGGAAGCTAAGCGTTATATCAAAAGAAGCGTACTGAATTGATCATTTTTGCTAGGATGCACCGTTCCGCGGCAAAATCACTTTTTTAAATTTTTGCAAATATTTTTAGGAACCACCTCTTTTAGGATAGCCTCTAAGGGTACCGTCCACCGAAATTTAAAAATATCAGCATGATTTATCTCAAAACCTACCTGATTTGATAAGAAACGTATAAATACAAAATTGTTTGCCTTTAAAAAAGGAGTAAAATGAGGTCGGAAATACGCTTAAACCAGAAATCTGACAATTTGGCGGCCATTTTTAAAATAGTCGGCCAAACGAGCATGATCTGGACCATGTGATCAAACTTTTTTTATACTGCTATGGGTGCTGCTACAAAGCTACGTAACAAATCGAGCAAACATATTAAGGCATACGTGGCAAGTTGTTCGTCCCATACTAACATTTGCAAAACGCAAATGGGAAGTTTACAAAGCTTCCAAAACAGAGTCGTAAGACAAATAGCGAGATCCCCTGGTTTGTGTGTAACGTACAAATTAAGAGGGATCTCAACATTGAGGATATCTTAGAAACGATCCAGGAGCAGAAGAATCGTTTCATAAGACGGGTCGAGGGGCATCAAAACCCCGTGGTACGATGCGTTTCTGTACCGGCCCGGAAACAGGCCAGGGACCTATAAAAGACCCCTGGATGTCTAACACAGTTGCGCCACAAGGGCGCCAAATTGAGATATTAAAGCTCAGTTAAATCCACATAAAAAAGTACAGACTAGAAATGAAAGAAGTCCATACCTATCATGCACAAGCATTATATCTTAGTATACGTGACATTAGCTAGCGCCTACACTACTGTAGTTCTGAATGAAACACGTGGAAAGTGTCTTTCGCCTATAACTTCACCGAACTTTTCTCTGAGTAATCGGATCTCGTGCAGCAAAGTATCGCGTTCCCCACCTGTTAGGTAAATAGTTGAATATGCGAATCTGTATTCGCGACATATGTTGGGACACATTGTTTTGATTTTAGGTCTCAGTAGTCTAGCGGCTAACGACGCCGCTTGCCACTAGGTGTTCTATGCGGTATTTAGGTAATTTGACTTAGCTGGTTTTATGGCTTTTACAGCTATAATGTTGTCAAAATCAGGTTTTATGTTATTTTGTGAAATAACATGTCCAAGAACATTTACTTCTTTTAACTTACTGTACTGTATTTTTTTTAAAATAAAATTTAATGTTATTTTGTTGTCTTCTAGTAAATACTTTTTTTAAATTAGGTCATGAGATATTTTATCTTTAGAAAATAAAATTAAATCGTCAAAATATAACACCCTGTATTTCCCCCAAAATGTCAAACATCTTACGCTGGAATAATTCTGGAGTACTGGAAATGCCAAAAGGCACCTTCAAAAATTTTAATCTGTTAGAAAAGTTATTTTATTTTTGAAAAGGTCAGGTCTTTCAGGTTTTTGATAAATAATTTTAACTCTGTATAGAAGCTTCAGTTCTATGCGTATAACGACGATGCAAATGTAGCCGTGAAAGACAATTTTTTTGAAGAAATACACAATGAAATATCAGCAGTAAGTGCATCTAGAGAAATTGTCATATTGGGAGATTTAAATAGTAGAACCGGTAACAGAGTTAATGATCTGACAGTTGGCCAATATGGAGAAAATGTTGTTAATGACAATGGAAACCGGCTAATTACAGTATGTGAGCAATTAGACCTAAAAATCCAAAACGGTTTTTTTCAACATAAGGAAATACACAAATATACCTGGACCAAACCCTCACAAAACCTGAAATCCGTCATTGATTATTTTATCACTAAACAAAAGACAAAACTAAAAATTCAAGATGTCAGAACAAAGCGTGGATCAACATGCGGAAGTGATCACTATTTTCTGGAGTCCAAAATTCTCTTTCCTTATCAAGGCCGAAGCCTGCATCAACAACATCTTGATGATACAGTTATTGAAGAAATTGATCACTGTAAATATAATCTACTAAGCCTAGAACATGACAGCGTAAAAAACTTATACAAAAAGAGACTGAACGAAAAACTTAATACAAGTTCAGGTGAAACCCCAGATGAGGAATACGAATGTATTACATTAAGCATCCACCAAGCTGCAAAAGAAGCACTAGGATTAGTGGAAGAAACTTCTAAAAGAAGAAAACCATACTGGTGGGATGCTGAGATTGAGAGAGAAATAGAGGAAGGAAATTATATCACACCTACTTATCCCAAAAGACAGATAGAAGCAGACAAGAATACAAAATCGCGCAATCAAAGGTGAGAAGAATGATCAGTGATAAGAAAAATCATTCGTGGACGCAAAAGTGCCAGAAAATAGATTCTTACTTAGGAGGTAGGAGAAGTACCGAAAGCTGGAAAACTATAAGATCGATTAAAAAAGAAACATGCAGAGATATCATTTCACCAATACCAGACAAAGAATGGGATGAGCATTTTAAAAAACTATTAACTGAAGATAGAGCAGAATTCAAGGAAGACGCAAGAGACAATATAATTAGAACGATGGGATCTCCAGTACCCCTCACAATCTCTGAGGTCAAAAACGTGTGCACAACCTTAAAAAGCGGTAAATCTGCCGGACCCGGAAATATCCCAGCCGAACTTATTAAATATGGCACTGAAGAACTGTTTTGGAGATTACGGAATCTTTTCCAAAAATATTTAAATGGAACTGTAGTCCCAACTGAGTGGAAAACGTCATATATATCCACAATACACAAAAAAGGAAGGAAAGATATATGTGACAATTATAGAGGTATATCTGTGACTAGTACGCTAAGCAGAATATACGGTAAAATAATAAGAAATAAAGTAGAGAGCGAATATAAAGACATGGAGGCAGAAGAACAAGCTGGTTTCAGGGCGGGTAGATCGACTTCAGATCATCTCTTTTGTATAACCCAAGTTATTGAAAACAAAATGGCATACGGACAAGAGCTGCATCTGCTTTACGTGGATTTGCAGAAGGCATATGATAGTATACCACTAAATCTACTTTGGAAAGCGCTGGAAAACACAAACATAAGCGTACAACTAATTAAGGCCATCAAAGAGTTATACCGCAATAGTAGGGCAAAAGTTAAAATAAAAGCAAAACTAACCAAAGGCTTTCAAGTAAATAAAGGTCTTAAACAAGGTTACTGTATCTCGCCTACGCTCTTCAAGATATACTTGGAACAAGTCCTTAAAGTATGGAAGAGAAAATGCCAAAACATGGGAATTCCGTTGGACGAAACCACCTTGTATACTTTATGTTTCGCCGATGATCAGATAGTCGTGGCTCAGGATTATGACGACCTCGAATATATGACGCGAAAACTAATAGAAGAGTACAATAAGTGGGGACTAGAGGTTAATCTCAATAAGACAGAGTATATGTGTATCGGTGGAATGAAACAGGATCTAATCTTAAATACCGGGCAGCGAATTCACTCCTGTGATGAGTATAAATACTTAGGTCTAAAAATTACAGCTGACGGAACACTAGACAAAGCTATAAAAGATCGAAACGTACAAGGAAGAAAAGCAATAACTTTATTAAATGGAATAATTTGGGACCAAAGTATATCAAAACATAACAAAAAGCTTATATATAACACCATTGTAAAAAGTATTATTACATACGGCTCAGAAGTATGGCCAATCAAGGATAGAACAGAAAAAATGCTTTCCGCTACGGAGATGGACTATTGGAGAAGAGCAGCAGGGAAATCAAAAAGAGAAAGAGTTACAAATCAAAGAATAAGAGAAATTATGACAGTGGGTGAACGTACTTTAGTGGATGATATAAGAACAAAACAACTGGTGTGGTACGGACATGTACAAAGAATGAATGATGAAAGACTACCTAAACAAATACTACAATGGAAACCAACTGGCCGAAGAAAACGAGGACGGCCAAGGAGAAGCTGGAGAGAAGGAATAGACAGTGAAATAAGAATAAGAGGCCTAGATGATGAATTATGGGCAAACAAAAACGAGTGGAGATTGGGTATCGGAAGACGTAGAACGTTGTGAAACCGATAAAAAAATATAATATAGAAGCTTCAGTAACCTTGTGTTAGAAATAATAACCAAAAATATTGATATTTTATTAAGTCTGTTCTGTATTCTTTTGATTTTATATGGTTACTTGGTTACGTGGGTGATACATAACGACAGATAGGTATTCCAGCTTGATAGGGACACATTAGTAATTTTGTAACTCGATTTATTTTAAAATAAAACTCGTTAAAATAATAATTAAAGTCTAGAATAAACATTAATAAAGATCTAAACAATAGATAGAACATAAATAAAACAGTCATCATCACGTTTGAACTAAGTTGTAGATATTCTAGGTATTGACCCACTAGGATAAAAGTAAATAACCACTTCTTTATTTTTTTTTTAATTTTTAAATTTGTTCAATGCATTCAGTTTTCCATTTTAATATGATTAGATTTAGATTTGGATGCTATCTATTAATTTTGGGAAAACTGTGAAACTGACGAATTTTTTTTCAGCTTTTTACCAATAATTAATGGAAGGGCTTACTTGAATTTCAATTTCAATTTCAATTTCAATTTTATTCAAATTTTTTTTATAAATTTACAATATGTTTGTTTCTAGTAGCTAAAATACAAATTTTGTCACTATCTGGTTCTTTTGGAAGTCCAATTTAACAATTCATAATAAGTTACTGCTTTATAGACAAATACTGAAACCAGTATGGACATATGGTATTCAACTATGGGGTTGTGCTAAAGAGAGTAACATTCTAGTTGTACAGAGATTTCAAAATAAAGTATTAAGAAACATTGTGAATGCACCTTGGTACGTTCGAAATAGTGACCTTCATCGAGATCTAAAAATCGAAACTGTAGCAGAGACTATAAAAAAGTACGCAAAAAGCCATGAAGATAGACTCCATCGGCATGTGAATGTGGAAGCAATTCAGCTTCTAGACAATACTATGCTAGTTCGACGACTAAAAAGAGTGAAACCGTTTGAGCTAGTAAACTAAGTGAATTACACATAAAACAAAATAATGCTATAAACACAACACAATTGTGAGTTACAGACTAAACAAAGCGGGGAGAACTGTTGAGTGAACCCTAAGTTTAAATCTGACTTTTCTAGTAAATTAAGTTAAAACAAAATTGCTAATTAGTCTTACTGACTAGATTGTAATAAAAAAAACACAGTGTGTTTGACAAAAAAAAAATATGGTTCTTTTGAGCAAGCACCTAGGTATGGAATACCTACCTGTATGTGCTTGTTACGCGCCTACATAAATATTTATTCATTAATACCTATTTTTCAGATCAATAAGGTAAAAATCATAATAAAAAAAAACCTAAAAATCTAAGAAAAAAATTGTGTGTAAAGTTAATAGTGGGATTAGTATACATTAAGGATTGTATGCGGATTTTTTGAAAAAAATGTTTTTAACGCTAGCTTAAAATGTTTTTTGTTTTTTATTAACCTTATATCCATAGGAATCTTGTTATATATTTTTAGGCCTAGGTAGGTAACAAAATGCTGTCCCATGTTGTTTTTGGAGAGAGTCATATTAAAAAGTCCATTAACATTACCTCTGGTTTGATATGGATGTGATATATATTTATCTTGGTACTTAATGTTTAAGTGAATAAAATTACATACAGTCAAAACATAAAGACTTTTTAGATCTAAAATTTGGGAATACAATAAATTAGTTGGGTACAATCGTGGTTTTCGCAAAGTAATTTTAACAATGTAATTTTGTATTCGTTTTAATTGTTCTAAATGAACATTGTAGGCCGCCCCCCAGACTAGAATTCCGTATCCTATCAAAAGCTCCACTAGAGCTTTGTAAAGTGCTATCAAAAGTTTTTTATTTAAAATTTCTCTAAGCATGTAGAACATATATATTAAGCATCTGATTTTTTTAGTACAATATAATATGTGTTCTTTCCATTTCAAATGCTTGTCCACAAAGACTCCAAGGTATTTAATCTTGTCACACTGAGTAAGAGGTTTAGGAAAGTTATCTAGATATATATTATTAAAGTCTGGTGGCCTCTGTTAGTGAAAATGCCATGTAATGCGTTTTGTCAATGTTAAAGCGAAGTTTAAAGGTATCTAGGTAATTCAAAACTTTTGCTAAACCAGACTGAATCTTATCTTTGACTCCCTCCCATGTCTGACAAAAAAATATTATAACAGTATCATCCGCATACGCGATGATCCTCCCCTCCACGTCAAGCTTACACAGCGCATTAATATATAAAAGGAACAAAACAGGTCCCAGTACTGTACCTTGCGGTACCCCGTGTTCTACTGTTTTTTCGTCACTTAAGCTGCTGTCAACTCTGACGCGTTGGGGACGATCACGTAAATATTGGGCAAAGACGTCCAACACAGCCCCCCGCACCCCATACCGCCCAAGCACCATAAGCAGCATAGAATGGGAGACCGTGTCAAACGCCTTCGCCAAATTCAATAGGCTATTATTTTTTTAAATAAAAACTATGTATTTATAAGAAAGTGCTTAAGTTAACAAAACCAATTTGAATTTGGATAATTACAAATCTTATGCAAAAATGCGAAGATAATGCCAAAATATTAAAATATAGAAATCAATGTGCGTGACGGGTGTGATTTTCAAATACCAAATTGCAAATAATGCAAGGACCTAAAACAATAAAAAACAAGTGAAATTAAAGAAAGAAGAATTATAAAAAAGTTTATCTTCGGCCGGGACTCGAACCAGGATCTCTTGCTCTGTACGCAAACACTCTTTCATTTAGCCAACAAAGATCATGCATACATTTTCGGAAAACTTATACCTATGCATGTGTGTGATGTCTCAATACAAGAACGAGAAATCCTCAGGGTATTAACTCGACCAAGCCAATTCAACTGATTTTTTTTACAATTCTTCTCTCTTTAATTTCACTTGTTGTTTATGGTTTTAGGTCCTTGCATTATTTACAATTTGGTATTTGAAAATTATATTGGCAATGCATGTTTTCAGGCGTTGATACTTTACGTCTAGTTTGATTATTCATACCTTTGACAGTGGGAAAAAGAATGATAAAAATCAGTTGAATTGGCTTGGTCGAGTTAGTACCCTGAGGATTTCTCGTTCTTGTATTGAGACACCACACACATGCATAGGTAGAAGTTTTCCGAAAATTTATATATGAAAGAACGTTTGCGTACAGAGCAAGAGATACGGGTTCGAGTCCCAGCCAAAAAGAAACTTTTTAATAATTCTTCTTTCTTTAATTTCAGTTGTTGTTTGGGGTGTGATTTTGTTATCATCGTTTTTTTGACTTAGTTAATTTATTCTTTATTTTATCTTATGTCACATTAAACACATTTTCAAATTGTCCTTCGTTACCCAAGTAACATTATTACCACTCAAGGTTTTATTAATTTGGTTCCTAGGTTATTTAGAGGGTGCTGTTATGGGTTTTAGGATCAATTTGGCTACATAAAGGTAATTTATATTGCCAATTACCTAAAGGAGTGTTATACAACCAAAAAGTGATTTATAAAGGGAGCATAATAAAACTGATATTCCTTCTGTTCCTTTTAGATACTTTTTGTTTTATTGATTTCTGATTTATAAAGATGGTCTTATAAACCATTTTACCTAAAGTTTTTAAAAATAAATAAATATAAACTTTGGTCATTTAGTTTTTTTCATTACTTTAGGTTATCACAAAAGTGTTTTATAATAGAGCTAAAAGGTTATCTTATATCCTTTTGTTTTTATAGTTATCAGTAGTTTAAAAGTAAATATGATTAGATAGGCGGCCATATAGAACCTAGTTTCCTTAAAGTTTTTAAGAGTGGTAAATATAAACTTTAGACTTTTGGTTTTTGCCAGTATTTTTAGACATTTTAAAAAGGTTTTATAGGAAGGTTTATAGGTAAACTTAATTCTTTTGTATTTATAGTTACCCATAGCTGTATATTAAATATTATTTAAATAGGCGGCCATATAAAACCTTGTTTCCTTAAGGGTTCTAACAGAAGTAAGTAAATACTTTCGTGTTTTATTTTTTTAGGTATTTCTTGTAAAAATAATAGATATACCTAGGTACAGATTGGTACCTACCTATTGCAAGATTGATTATTTAAAGCCAAATAATTAATAATTGTTGAGTTTCCGTCCTCCTGGGTAGGACACCCAGGCCTAGATAAGGCCTATTTAGACGACCAATATAAGAGGTTGCCCTCCAACCTGCAGGCACAACGAATATCATTGCACTGACCTTCTCGATTGTATCGAAATTGCACGAAAAAAACATTTAATAGTGTTCAATTATACGCTTTTAAACACTGTAAAAACAAATACAAAAAATTTAAGTGAGGTTATGGTGACTATGTTTACATTGTTCTCTTTTGTTGGTTTCATAAGGGCACTCAAAAATCCTAGTTGCGATACAGTAACAAATAAAACCAAGTGACAACTATAAAACCATAATGGCGTATACAAATTTATTTAAAAAATATTGTAAAGAGAAAATATTTATCTAGTCGATTTAGCAGTGTTTTTTAACAATAATTTTACTTTAATTTTGATTTATGTAAACCAAACAGACTTTTTTAATGGTGAATAGTGTAAATGATTTTTTTTTAATTTTAAATATTTGTTATTTTGTTATCAAAAAACTATTAAAAAGCATTCTTGAGGTGGCGCGCTTGTTTTGAGAGCTTTTCAGATACGATTTTATCAGAAAAATAAATCTGGCAGGCAATTTGATCATCAACAAAACGACAAACTCGGTATATTTTTATGTGATAAAATAATCTTGGGACTCTGACATTTTTGGCAATTTTGTGACCTAAATTATTTTATATAGCCATTGTGAATCTAAAATATCGCCATAGCTTTTATAGAAAAACTTCTTTACTCTAAAGGTATTATGGTATTCAACAGAATCGCCAGGATACCAAATTACTAAATCTAGTTTTATAATAGGATAGAGGACGTTTCTGAGTTGCTTTTAGAACCTGACATAATAGCTTTAGGCTCTAAAAGGTTCTATACTGGTGGAACTGCTAGAGGGCGAAGCTGGAGTTTATTTCTTATGGTTTTATAGTGAGTTTAATACATAGGTTGCCACCACCAATTGGGGAGTCCCATTTAGGAGGTCTAAGGGGTATATAAGGGTAATGGGAACGTGCTAGCGACCAAACATTGAAACTAATGGTTTTAAGGAAAGGCGCTGGCAACCTTTTAGCTTCTGCTATAAATAAAGAAATGTTACTTGGGTAGGCCTCGTAATCTCACTCGTTGCATTTAAACGAATTTGTGTACGCTTGCATGCCGCAGCAAATGCCCCTGCAAAATAAACTACTGGTTGTTTTTGAAATCACACTGGTTGCATATGATTTAATCGATTTCATCTGCCACTTTATGCAGCAGCAAATGTTTTTTCAAATTAGCCTTTTTTTTTTCATCTGCTTCTTTGTGTCGGATCACATGTTCTTTCATAGTAGACTTATATTTTGTCTTAAAATCACACTGATTGCATTTAAACCAATCGATTTCTTCTTCCCTCTTATGCACCCGTAAATGCCCTTTCAAATTGGACATGTGTTTGCCCTTGTAATCACACTGATTGCATTTAAACCATCTAATTTTATCTTCACTTTGGTGCTGTAGCAAATGTCTTTTCAAATAGCGATTCTGTGTACCTTTGTAATCACACTGGTTGCATTTAAACCAACTGATTTCATCTGGTCCTGTGTGTCGAAGCAAATGCGTCTTTATAGCAGACTTCCATTTTGTCTTAAAACCACACTGATTGCATTTAAACCAATCGATTTCATCTTCCCCATTATGCACCAGCAAATGCGATTTCAAACGGTAGATGTCTTTGCCCTTGTAATCACACTGATTGCATTTAAACTTGATTTCATCTGCTGTTTTGTGTCGAAGCAAATGCTTTTTTATAGCAGTCCTCCATTTTGTCTTAAAATCACACTGATTGCATTTAAACGAATCGATTTCATCTTCCCTATTATGCAGCAGCATATGCGATTTCAAATTGGAGCTCCGTTTGGCTTTATAAACACACTGATTGCATTTAAACCAACTGATTTTATCTGCACTTTGGTGCTGCAGTAAATGTCTTTTCAAATAGCGCTTGTTATTACCTTTATAATCACACTGGTTGCATTTAAACCAACTGTTTTCATCTGTTGCTTTGTGTCGGAGCAAATGCTTTTTTATAGCAGCTCTCCATTTTGTCTTATAATCACACTGATTGCATTTAAACGAATCGATTTCATCTTCCCTATTATGCAGCAGCAAATGCGATTTCAAATTGAAGCTGTGTTTGGCTTTATAACCACACTGATTGCATTTAAACCAACTGATTTTATCTGCACTTTGGTGATGCACCAAATGTCTTTTCAAATTGCGCTTGTGTATACCTTTATAATCACACTGGTTGCATTTAAACCAACTGATTTCATCTGCTCCTTTGTGTTGGAGCGAATGCTTTTTCAACTCAGAACTCCATTTCGTCTTAAACTCACACTGATTGCATTTAAACCAACTGATTTCATCTGCTCCTTTGTGTTGGAGCAAATGATTTTTCAAAGCAGACTTCCATTTTGTCTTAAGCTCACACTGGTTGCATTTAAACCAACTGATTTCATCTGTACTTTTATGCTGCAACATATGTTTTTTTAAATGTGTTTTGTACTTGGTCTTGTAATTACAGTGATGACATTTAAACAAGTTCATTTCTTCTACGTTTTCATCTTGATTGTGTGAAACATTTGGCGCTTCAGATCTGAAAGTAATAAAAATAATGATTTGAAATGACCGCCAAATTGGCACATTTTTGGTTTAAGCGTACCTCCTTAGTGAGTGGTCCAATTTTAATTTATTAAATCTTGCTTTACTCCTTAAACATGTTTTGCTAAATCATGTAGTTTTTGAGATACACCAAGAATATGAATATTCCCGCTAGCAAAAGGATTAAAATAATACCCATGCTCATTTTATTGTAGTTACAATATAATTCAAATTTCGTTTCTTTTTTGTTACCTAAAAGACTTTAGACCGTTTATAGAAGAGGATCTCGATTTTATGTTTTTAAATTTCGGTGGATAGTATCCCTAAAAGCTGTTCTAAAAGGGGTGGTTCCTATAAATGTTTGCGAGAATATAAAATATTGCTTTTGCAGCGCAACGATGCCTCCTAGCTAAAAACATCATGTTTTCTTAAAAAATATAAAAGATACAACAATTCTTATAAAAAAGTTTTTTATAGGCAATAAAAAGTCAAACATTGGTAAAATTAGCTATAGTGCTGTTGCCCTGAGTAATAACTGAATGTAAAACAACTTTTTTAAGTTATGTTTCAAAAAATGTTTAGCGGCGTTTTCTGCTTAAAAGCAAAAACTTGAAGGAAAACTAAATAGATGCGTTGCGTGGCATAGGTAATCTGCTTTCGAACGGTGACCTTTGTAGCTACCTAGCTACTATTAGTAAGAGAGCTAGGAAGTTTATTATAAAGCCTGTTATCGCTTAATTCATGTAATGCGCTATTCTGTGATATACTGATATACTTGTTAGTATCTGTCACACGTTGGATGTCAAAACTGTCAAATTTCACATGTCAAATGTCAACTGCCATATAATTGGGGTACACCATTAATTCGTGCATATATCGCGCTGTGTAGCTGAATTATGAGTGTCAGCTGTTATTGATATTTAGTCCATGCCACGTGTGCAGTAACATGTGCTCTCAGTTCTATTGCAAGTCATGGTCGTTTGGCCGCCACATTTAAAAAAGTCTAGCAATTTGTTGGTTTATTTTAAATAAGGTGGTCAAACGACCATGATTTGGACCACGTGAGCAATTATTTTTTATAATACTTATATAAGCGTGTTATAAAGCCCCGCAACAAAACTGAGAGCACATATTACTGCAAACCTAATGTTTCCATAAAAAACCTCTATATATTTTCTTTTACGTTTTGAGCTTATTTTTTTTCAATTAAGTATTCATGGACTAAAACTTTGTCTTAAACATAACTTTATTAGTCTTAGTTTTATATTTATCCTAAGAAAATGGGTCAATTATTATAAAATTTATATAAAGCAGAGTTAATTAAATTGCTAGAATTAAAATCAACAAAGTAACTTGCATTCTAAAAATGGGAATTATCATTTAATTTCTTTAATCTCTTTCTGTAGTAATGAAAACTTGAACTCTTCATGTTCGAAATGACAACTCTTTAAATTTAAAATACAAAAAATAGTGAAAATTCACTTTAAAATTCCGCATATAACTAAAATTATCGTGCCCCATTGTGCTGAAAGCCACATACCTTTTATGGAAGGGTGTACACCTTAAGCCCTGGAACTTCAGAACAGCGGTAAGTCCCTCTCCATGCGGCTATATCACACATTTTCTCTCTTTTAATTTTACGAAGCATTTTTAAAATGTATTACTTTCTCTAGTTTAATGAATTTTTTCGCCAATGTTTATAATAGACTGCTTCTTCCCCAACCTAATCTGAGCCATCGGAGTGCAACACGAAATATGGGCCAGTTATCAATAACAGCCGACACTCAGAATATAGCGCGATATATGCACGAACAGAATAGCACAATGCATGAATTAATCGATAACAGGCTTTATAATAAACTTCTTAGCTCCCTTACTGTAGTAGCTGGGTAGCTACAAGATACACTGTTCAAAAGTAGATTTCCTATGCCACGCAACGTCTATTTAATTTTCCTTCAAGGTTTTGCTTTTATGCAGAAAACACGATAAACATTTTTGTAACATAATTTAAAAAGTTGTTTCTCAGACCCGTACCACTATAACTATGTAGCTAATTTTAACAATTTTTGACTAAACATTTTATTTATAAAGAACGTTATTACACGTATTGCCGTATCTTTTACAATTTGAAAAAAAAAATATACCAAAACATCGAATTTTGCAAATACATTGTTGTTGGACAGCTATCTATTAAATCTAGGAAGCTAAGCGATATATCAAAAGAAGCATACTGAATTGATCATTTTTGCTAGGATGCACGCGGCAAAATCACTTTTTTATATTTTTGCGAACATTTTTAGGAACCACTCTTTTAGGACACCGAAATTTAAAAATATAAAACCGACATCTTCTTCTACGAAGGGTCTAAAGTCTTTTTGATATCAAAAAAGAAACCAAATTTAAATAACATTGTAACTCCAATAAAATGATTACATATGTGTATTATTTTAATCATTTTGCGAGCGCAAATATAATAAATAAAATATACATACATCGTCTTGGTGTATCTCAAAAACTACTTGATTTGACAAGACACGTATAAATACAAAATTTGTTTGCCTTTAAATCAAGAGTAAAATGAGATCAGACCACTAAATACGTAGATTAAACTTTAGCTTAAACCAGAAATCTGACAATTTGACGGCCATTTTTAAAAATGTCGGCCAAACCACTATGATCTGCACCATCAAACTTTTTTTATACTGCTATGGGTGCTTAACAAAGCTACGTAACAAAACTGAGCACATATATTAGGGCATACGTGGCAAGTCGTTCGCCCCATACTAACATATGCAAAACGCAAATGGGACGGCCACAAAGCTTCAAAAACAGAGTCGTAAGACAAATAGCACGATCCCATATAACATTGTATATAACAAACGTGAAATTTCATACCCGTGAATTTAAAAATCAAACAAGTTTCATGGCTAATCGAGCAAAAAGGAGTTTTTTGTTTCCCTTATATTTTTCCGTGGGTAGCTTGAAAGCTTAACCTCACTAAAAATTCCGTTGATTGACGCTCACTGTCTTGATGACGGGTAAAAATGCAAAATGCGTTGATCCGGCCTGAAAAGACAAAGAGCTGTCGTAGGTCACGGACTATAGTTGTTTTCTTTTATTTGCATTCGATCTTTTCATTGATCGATATTGTATAGCAGTGTTTTTCCCTGCTTTTGGTTTTTTGTTTCTCTCGTATCTCGGTAGATGGCGCCTCTTGCTATAGTTCGCTCACTAATTACATTTAATTAGAGACAAAACCGTCTGATTAACTTCGCAAGATGTGTCACTTGACCAGCAGTGTTCTGAGGAGTCCCATAAGGACGAAACGGTTAACTGTCAACACTTATTAGGTGTCCATTAGATCTTGGACCCCCGTGAGGTTAAGCTTTCAAGCTACCCACGGAAAAATATAAGGGAAACAAAAAAACTCCTTTTTGCCCGATTAGCCATGAAACATGTTTGATTTTTAAATTCACGGGTATGAAATTTCACGTTTGTTAGTATTATTTGGCTTAAAAATTCCGTTGATTGACGCTCACTGTCTTGATGACGGGTAAAAATGCAAAATGCGTTGATCCGGCCTGAAAAGACAAAGAGCTGTCGTAGGTCACGGACTATAGTTGTTTTCTTTTATTTGCATTCGATCTTTTCATTGATCGATATTGTATAGCAGTGTTTTTCCCTGCTTTTGGTTTTTTGTTTCTCTCGTATCTCGGTAGATGGCGCCTCTTGCTATAGTTCGCTCACTAATTACATTTAATTAGAGACAAAACCGTCTGATTAACTTCGCAAGATTTGTCACTTGACCAGCAGTGTTCTGAGGAGTCCCATAAGGACGAAACGGTTAACTGTCAACTCTTATTAGGTGTCCATTAGATCTTGGACCCCCGTGAGGTTAAGCTTTCAAGCTACCCACGGAAAAATATAAGGGAAACAAAAAACTCCTTTTTGCCCGATTAGCCATGAAACTTGTTTGATTGTATATAACGTACAAATTAAGAGGGCACTAAACATTAAGGATATCTTAGAAACGATCCAGGAGCAGAAGGATCCTTTCATGAGACGGGTCGAGGGGCATCAAAACCCCGTGGTACGATGCGTTTCTGTACCGGCCCGGAGACAGGCCAGGGACCTATAAAAGGCCCCTGGATGTCTAACAAAGTTGCGCCACAAGGGCGCCATATTGAGATATTAAAGCTCAGGTAAATCCATATGGAAAAGTACAGACCAAAAATGAAAGAGGTACATACCTATCATGCACAAGCATTATATCTTAGTATACGTGACATTAGCTAGTAGTTCGGAGCCTAAGCTACTTTTGTCTGCATTTTTGCGTACTGTAATGATACTTGGCACGATTATAGTACAACACAATAGTATTATTTTACGAAGTGGTGCTCATCCCGAACCCAGTGCAAAGCAAAAATACAGGGTGTTTTATTTTTAATTACATCTATCTAATTAAAATTCTGTATAAAATTCAAATGTAAAGGTAGAGCAATGAAACTTTTAAGCAATAAAAAAAATATACTAAGTTATTTTCTTTCAAGAAATATAAAATATATATTTTTTTAAAGACATTTATGGTGTGGGTGTTGAGTAGAAAAAAAATACAGGAGCTTAGTTATGCAGGATACGGCTATAAAATTTAACGTCGGTATAAACAAATTATTTCTCTTTAAAACAAAAATTGCTGGACGGGTGTGACACATACAGGGTCGGATTACAGGGTGGTTTTATTTACTAATTCTGAATTTAAAAAATCTAAAAAGATGGAAAAGTATGTGGATTTCTTAGACGTAACAATATTTAAAAAAAAAACATATAACGAAAAATAAAGAAGAGCTAGGTTAAACTGTTAAAAATACAGGGTGGTTTTTAAAAATAAGTAAAATTGTTATGATTGTTTTTTTTATGGCGACGTTACAAATCACTATACAAAACTCAAAGTCAGCACGTTACAACAACACTAGCACAGCTTTTATTTTCTTAATAAAAAAAATTTGTACAGAGTATTAAAAAATAACTACACAATAAAGTTTTTTCGTAATTTTTTATTTTAGTGCTAAAAATTCAAATAACTCTAGATATGTCAAATAAACATGCCATTGAAATCACTATATTCTCCTTTAAAAACCATTTATCAGACTCTATTTTTGTATTAAGCGCTACATCATTACCTTTTTCTGAATGTATATACTGGGCCACAACTACTTTGCTGTCATTTTTACTGTTTTTTTTTACATTATTTACTGCAGCTACTGCGTTAAAAGGAATTTTACAATAAAACTTGGCACGGTTTGTCAGCTTATTACAGGCTATACATACATTTTGAGACACCACACACATGCATAGGGAGAAGTTTTCCGAAAATGTATGTATGAAAGAGCGTTTGCGTACAGAGAAAGAGATCCGGGTTCGAGTCCCGGCCTTTCTTTAATTTCAGTTGTTGTTTGGGGTGTGATTTTGTTATCATCGTTTTTTTGACTTAGTTAATTTATTCTTGTTTTATTTTATGTCACATTAAACGCATTTTCAAATTGTCCTCGTTAGGCCTCGTAATCACACTCGTTGCATTTAAACCAATTGTGTACGCTTGCATGCCGCAGCAAATGCCCTTGCAAAATAAACTACTGGTTGTTTTTGAAATCACACTGGTTGCATATGAATTAATCGATTTCATCTGCCACTTTATGCAGCAGCAAATGCTTTTTCAAATTGGCCTTCTTTTTATCTGCTTCTTTGTGTCGGATCACATGTTCTTTCATATTAGACTTATATTTTGTCTTAAAATCACACTGATTGCATTTAAACCAATCGATTTCATCTTCGCTCTTATGCACCCGTAAATGCCATTTCAAATTGTAGATGTGTTTGCCCTTGTAATCACACTGATCGCATTTAAACCATCTAATTTTATCTTCACTTTGGTGCTGGTGTAGCAAATGTCTTTTCAAATAGCGATTCTGTGTACCTTTATAATCACACTGGTTGCATTTAAACCAACTGATTTCATCTACTCCTGTGTGTCGGAGCGAATGCGTTTTTATAGCAGACCTCCATTTTGTCTTAAAACCACACTGATTGCATTTAAACCAATCGACTTCATCTTCCATATTATGCACCAGCAAATGCGTTTTCAAACTGGAGCTGTCTTTGCCCTTGTAATCACACTGATTGCATTTAAACTTGATTTCATCTGCTGCTTTGTGTCGGAGCAAATGCTTTTTTATAGCAGTTCTCCATTTTGTCTTATAATCACACTGATTGCATTTAAACAAATCGATTTCATCATCCCTATTATGCAGTAGCAAATGCACTTTTAAATTAGAGTTGTGTTTGGATTTATAATTACACTGATTGCATTTAAACCAACTGATTTTATCTGCACTTTGGTGATGCAGCAAATGTGATCTTAAATTGCTCCTATGTGTACTTTTATAATCACAATGGCTGCATTTCAACCATATGGTTTCATCTGCACTTTGATGCTGCAGCATATGTGTTTTTAAGTTTGTTTTGTACTTGGTCTTATAATTACAGTGCTGACATTTAAACCAGCTCATTTCTTCTACATCTTCATTTTGATTGTGTGAAACATTTGGCTCTTCAGACCTGAAAGTAATAAAACTAATGATAGGTATATAAATTTTTTTGTAATAAAGATTTGTAAAATCACAAATAACATAGTATAAAAGTTAAAAAATATAAAATTCAAAATGAGTAAAAAATATAGAAAAAAAAGAGACCCACCTATTTAAAAACAAAAGAAAATAACCTTGTTTAAAAATTTTAAAATATTTTTTTTATCGAGACGTGCTCGTCCTGAATGGTCCCAGCCACCGATGCCGCATTACATCTTTGGATAGCGAAACTAATTTTTTGTTTAATAAAGTTGAGAGATCGATCACAAGAGATCTTTGATGAAATATCTCGTATCAACCTCTTAACTTCAGCACCCCAAGGCCAATATATGTTTCAATAGCGATGGGGATAAAAATAACTTTATATTTATTTTAGGTCAGCAGCTGATTCAGCCTATTTTGATGTATTGTTTACATATGATTTTGCCAAGATATGTTACATCCCAAATCAGCTACTTTCCCCACTTCCATGGAATCAACGTCATTCCGTTCGCCATTTCTACAGATACCTATGTGAGGTTAACTTCCAGTTTTCGAACAATTTTGGTTTTGGAATTATATAAATTCTCTTTGTATATAATTTTTTATTTTATTGAGTGTTTATATAATTACCAGCCACTTTTTGAATGTTTGAAGTCATATAAGATACATATAATTTTGATTAATAATTGTAGCATTCTTGTCATAGATTTTTTTAGAATAAATCAATATAAAAGTTCGATTTAAACGGGAAAAAAGGAACCTATTTAAAAACAAAAGAAAATAACCCTGTTTAAAAATTTAGAAATAAAAAATTTCATCAAGACCCTGGTTCCAACGACCGATGCCGCATTAACTCTTTGAACAACGAAACTGATTTTTTGTATAATAAAGTTAAGAGATAGATCACAAGAGATCTTTGATGAAATCTCGCGGATCAACCTCTTAGCTTCAGCACCCCAAGTCCCTAATGTTTTAATAGCGATTGGGATAAAAATAAAGCGATCTTCCAGCTCTTTATATTTCGAATGTCCTCTTGTCTCGGCAAGGTCAGCAGCTGATTCAGCCTCTTTTGATGTTTTGTGTAAATATGATTTTACCAAGGTATGGCAGCATGTTACGTCCCAAATCAGCTACTTTCCCCAATTCCATGAAATCAATGTCATTCCGTCCGCCATTTCTACAGATACCTATGCGAGGTGAACTTCCAGTTTTCGAACAATTTTGGTTTTGGAATTATATAAATCGTCTTTGTATATAATTTTTCATTTTATTGAGTGTTTATATAATTACCAGCCACTTTTTGAATGTTTGAAGTCATATAAGATACATATAATTTTGATTAATAATTGTAGCATTCTTGTCATAGATTTTTTTAGAATAAATCAATATAAAAGTTCGATTTAAACGGGAAAAAAGGAACCTATTTAAAAACAAAAGAAAATAACCCTGTTTAAAAATTTAGAAATAAAAAATTTCATCAAGACCCTGGTTCCAACGACCGATGCCGCATTAACTCTTTGAACAACGAAACTGATTTTTTGTGTAATAAAGTTAAGAGATAGATCACAAGAGATCTTTGATGAAATCTCGCGGATCAACCTCTTAGCTTCAGCACCCCAAGTCCCTAATATTTCAATAGCGATTGGGATAAAAATAAAGCGATCTTCCAGCTCTTTATATTTCAAATGTCCTCTTGTCTCGGCAAGGTCAGCAGCTGATTCGGGCTCTTTTAGTGTTTTGTTTAAATATGATTTTGCCAAGGTATGGCAGCATGTTACGTCCCAAATCAGCGGCTTTTCCCACTTCCATGAAATCAACGTCATTCCGTTCGCCATGTTTACTGACACCTATGTGAGGTTAACTTCCAGTTTTCGAACAATTTTGGTTTTGGAATCATATAAATCCTCTTTGTATATAATTTTTATTTTATTGAGTGTTTATATAACTACCAGCCACTTTTTGAATGTTTGAAGTCATATAAGACACATATAATTTTGATAAATAATTGTAGCATTCTTGGCATACATTTTTTTTAGAAGAAATCAATATAAAAGTTCGATTTAAACGGGAAAAAAGGAACCTATTTAAAAACAAAAGAAAATAACCCTGTTTAAAAATGTAGAAATAAAAAATTTCATCAAGACCCTGGTCCCTACGACCGATGCCGCATTAACTCTTTGGACAACGAAACTGATTTTTTGTGTAATAAAGTTAAGAGATAGATCACAAGAGATCTTTGATGAAATCTCGCGGATCAACCTCTTAGCTTCAGCACCCCAAGTCCCTAATGTTTTAATAGCGATTGGGATAAAAATAAAGCGATCTTCCAGCTCTTTATATTTCGAATGTCTTCTTGTCTCGGCAAGGTCAGCAGCTGATTCAGCCTCTTTTGATGTTTTGTTTAAATATGATTTTGCCAAGGTATGGCAGCATGTTACGTCCCAAATCAGCTACTTTCCCCAATTCCATGAAATCAATGTCATTCCGTTCGCCATTTCTACAGATACTTATGTGAGGGTAACTTCCAGTTTTCGAACAATTTTGGTTTTGGAATAATATAAATCCTTTTTGAATATAATTTTTTATTTTATTGAGTGTTTATATAATTACCAGCCACTTTTTGAATGTTTGAAGTCATATACGACACATATAATTTTGATTAATAATTGTAGCATTCTTGTCATACATTTTTTTAGAACAAATCAATATAAAAGTTCGATTTAAACGGGAAAAAAGGAACCTATTTAAAAACAAAAGAAAATAACCCTGTTTAAAAATTTAGAAATAAAAAATTTCATCAAGACCCTGGTTCCAACGACCGATGCCGCATTACCTCTTTGGACAACGAAACTGATTTTTTGTGTAATAAAGTTAAGAAATCAATCACAATAGATCTTTGCTGAAATCTCTCGGATCAACTTCTTAGCTTCAGCACCCCAAGTCCCTAATGTTTTAATAGCGATTGGGATAAAAATAAAGCGATCTTCCAGCTCTTTATATTTCGAATGTCTTCTTGTCTCGGCAAGGTCAGCAGCTGATTCAGCCTCTTCTGATGTTTTGTTTAAATATGATTTTGCCAAGGTATGGCAGCATGTTACGTCCCAAATCAGCTGCTTTCCCCACTTCCATGGAATCAACGTCATTCCGTTCGCCATTTCTACAGATACTTATGTGAGGTTAACATCCAGTTTTCGAACAATTTTGGTTTTGGAATTATATAAATCGTCTTTGTATATAATTTTTCATTTTATTGAGTGTTTATATAATTACCAGCCACTTTTTTAATGTTTGAAGTCATATAAGATACATATAATTTTGATTAATAATTGTAGCATTTTTGTCATACATTTTTTTTAGAACAAATCAATATAAAAATTCGATTTAAACGGGAAAAAAGGAACCTATTTAAAAACAAAAAAAAATAACCCTGTTTAAAAATTTAGAAATAAAAAATTTCATCAAGACCCTGGTTCCAACGGCCGATGCCGCATTAACTCTTTGGACAACGAAACTGATTTTTTGTGTAATAAAGTTAAGAGATAGATCACAAGAGATCTTTGATGAAATCTTTCGGATCAACCTCTTAGCTTCAGCACCCCAAGTCCCTAATTTTTCAATAGCGATTGGGATAAAAATAAAGCGATCTTCCAGCTCTTTATATTTCGAATGTCTTCTTGTCTCGGCAAGGTCAGCAGCTGATTCGGCCTCTTTTAGTGTTTTGTTTAAATATGATTTTGCCAAGGTATGGCTGCATGTTACGTCCGAAATCAGCTGCTTTTCCCACTTCCATGGAATCAACGTCATTCCGTTCGCCATGTTTACAGATACTTATGTGAGGTTAACATCCAGTTTTCGAACAATTTTGGTTTTGGAATTATATAAATCCTCTTTGTATATAATTTTTATTTTATTGAGTGTTTATATAATTACCAGCCACTTTTTGAATGTTTGAAGTCATATAAGACACATATAATTTTGATAAATAATTGTAGCATTCTTGGCATACATTTTTTTAGAACAAATTTATATAATTGTTCGATTTAAACGGGAAAAAAGGAACCTATTTAAAAAAAAGAAAATAACCCTGTTTAAAAATGTACAAAAAAAAAATTTCATCAAGACCCTGGTCACTACGACCGATGCCGCATTAACTCTTTGAACAACGAAACTGATTTTTTGTGTAATAAAGTTAAGAGATAGATCACAAGAGATCTTTGATGAAATCTCGCGGATCAACCTCTTAGCTTCAGCACCCCAAGTCCCTAATGTTTTAATAGCGATTGGGATAAAAATAAAGCGATCTTCCAGCTCTTTATATTTCGAAAGTCTTCTTGTCTCGGCAAGGTCAGCAGCTGATTCAGCCTCTTTTGATGTTTTGTTTAAATATGATTTTGCCAAGGTATGGCAGCATGTAACGTCCCAAATCAGCTACTTTCCCCACTTCCATTAAATCAATGTCATTCCGTTCGCCATTTCTACAGATAATTATGTGAGGTTAACTTCCAGTTTTCGAACAATTTTGGTTTTGGAATAATATAAATCCTTTTTGAATATAATTTTTTCTTTTATTGAGTGTTTATATAATTACCAGCCACTTTTTGAATGTTTGAAGTCATATACGACACATATAATTTTGATTAATAATTGTAGCATTCTTGTCATACATTTTTTTAGAACAAATCAATATAAAAGTTCGATTTAAACGGGAAAAAAGGAACCTATTTAAAAACAAAAGAAAATAACCCTGTTTAAAGATTTAGAAATAAAAAATTTTATCAAGACCCTGGTCCCAATCACCGATGCCGCATTACCTCTTTGGACAACGAAACTAATTTTTTGTGTAATAAAGTTAAGAGATAGATCACAAGAGATCTTTGATGAAATCTCTCGGATCAACCTCTTAGCTTCAGCACCCCAAGTCCCTAATGTTTCAATAGCGATTGGGATAAAAATAAAGCGATCTTCCAGCTCTTTATATTTCGAATGTCTTCTTGTCTCGACAAGGTCAGCAGCTGATTCAGCCTCTTTTGATGTTTTGTTTAAATATGATTTTGCCAAGGTATGGCTGCATGTTACGTCCCAAATGAGCTGCTTTTCCCACTTCCATGAAATCAACGTCATTCCGTTCGCCATGTTTACCGATACTTATGTGAGGTTAACATCCAGTTTTCGAACAATTTTGGTTTTGGAATTATATAAATGCTCTTTGTATATAATTTTTTATTTTATTGAGTGTTTATATAATTACCAGCCACTTTTTGAATGTTTGAAGTCATATAGAACACATTTAGTATTGATTAATAATTGTAGCATTCTTGTGATACATTTTTTTTAGAACAAATCAATATAAAAGTTCGATTTAGATGGGAAAAAAGGAACCTATTTAAAAACAAAAGAAAATAACCCTGTTTAAAAATTTAGAAATAAATTTTTTTATCAAGACCCTGGTTTCAACGACCGATACCGCATTAACTCTTTGGACAACGAAACTAATTTTTTGTGTAATAAAGTTAAGAGATAGATCACAAGAGATCTTTGATGAAATCTCTCGGATCAACCTCTTAGCTTCAGCACCCCAAGTCCCTAATGTTTCAATAGCGATTGGGATAAAAATAAAGCGATCTTCCAGCTCTTTATATTTCGAATGTCTTCTTGTCTCGACAAGGTCAGCAGCTGATTCAGCCTCTTTTGATGTTTTGTTTAAATATGATTTTGCCAAGGTATGGCTGCATGTAACGTCCCAAATCAGCTACTTTCCCCACTTCCATGGAATCAACGTCATTCCGTTCGCCATTTCTACAGATACCTATGTGAGGTGAACTTCCAGTTTTCGAACAATTTTGGTTTTGGAATTATATAAATCCTCTTTGTATATAATTTTTTATTTTATTGAGTGTTTATATAATTACCAGCCACTTTTTGAATGTTTGAAGTCATATAAGATACATATAATTTTAATTATTAATTGTAGCATTCTTGTGATACATTTTTTTTAGAACAAATCAATATAAAAGTTCGTTTTAGATGGGAAAAAAGGAACCTATTTAAAAACAAAAGAAAATAACCCTGTTTAAAAATTTAGAAATAAATTTTTTTATCAAGACCCTGGTTCCAACGACCGATGCCGCATTAACTCTTTGGACAACGAAACTAATTTTTTGTGTAATAAAGTCAAGAGATCTTTGATGAAATCTCGCGGATCAACCTCTTAGAATGTTTTAATAGGGATTGGGATAAAAATAAAGCGATCTTCCAGCTCCTTATATTTCGAATGTCTTCTTGTCTCGGCAAGGTCAGCAGCTGATTCAGCCTCTTTCGATGTTTTGTTTAAATATGATTTTGCCAAGGTATGGCAGCATGTTACGTCCCAAATCAGCTACTTTCCCCAATTCCATGAAATCAATGACATTCCGTCCGCCATTTCTACAGATACCTATGTGAGGTGAACTTCCAGTTTTCGAACAATTTTGGTTTTGGAATTATATAAATCGTCTTTGTATATAATTTTTCATTTTATTGAGTGTTTATATAATTACCAGCCACTTTTTGAATGTTTGAAGTCATATAAGATACATATAATTTTGAATAATAATTGTAGCATTCTGGTCATAGATTTTTTTTAGAACAAATCAATATAAAAGTTCGATTTAAACGGGAAAAAAGGAACCTATTTAAAAACAAAAGAAAATAACCCTGTTTAAAAATTTAGAAACCAACCACCGATGCCACATTACCTCTTTGGACAGCCAAACTGATTTTTTTGTGTAATAAACTTAAGAGATCGATCACAAGCTCTTTATATTTCTCGGCAAGGTCAGCAGCTGATTCAGCCTCTTTTGACGTTTTGTTTAAATATGATTTTGCCAAGTTATGGCAGCATGTTTCGTCCCAAATCAGCTGCTTTCCCCAATTCCAGGAAATCAACGTCATTCCATCCGCTCTCTTACCATCATTTCTACAGATAACTAGGTTATAAAATTGCAGGGTGTTCTGCTGAAATTATTGCGCGTTTAGTTATATCATTGATTTGACTATGTCTGGAAGCACACCCTGGACATTTTGAACACATGAGCTAGTGTGCCATAAATGTCCGCTGTTTCGCCGCCAATGCAAGGATGCTCCACAGACATAAGAAACCAAGTTAAATTCCAACTGAAATACGAAAACTGGAGTTACCAAGTAGATTTCCTAATGAAGCTAACGGAAGGACGTTGAACCATGTATTTGATTCATGAGCTTGAAGAGCTAGAAGATGCGCTCTATCTTCATCCCTTTGACATTCATTTAAAATGTTTTGTTGTCGAACGTAAATTCTTGAGGGATACAATTTAAATTTGAAAGAGAAAGCCATTTTTAAAACAAAATTATCTGGCAAAATACTCTTCAGTAAGACGAATCATTTACAGAGCCCAAGAATGCAGAAATTGATAAAGTCTCTTTATCTCTTATTCCAAGGCCGCCCAATTTTACGTGAAACGAACTTTGAAGCCAGGAATTTAATTTGATTGGACAATTTGTGATTTCTTGGAGACGGGTTTGCAAAAGATGATCGTATTCTTTCCAATTTTCAGAATTTTTCCAACAAGGAACACATCGTAAAAGGTATGAAATTCAAGTAATAGAAAAAATGATTTTAGGAGAAAATAAGCAACATGTGAATTAAGTAATTTTATTTTATAGCGTATTTGGTTTAGAAATAGAATTTTGGCTTTAATTGCTAAGCCAATCTCATCATACGAAAAAACACATCTGAGCAGATTAAATAAGTTTCCAAATTTACTTCTAATAGAATAATTTGGGACCAAAGTATATCAAAACATAACAAAAAGCTTATATATAACACCATTGTAAAAAGTATTATTACATACGGCTCAGAAGTATGGCCAATCAAGGATAGAACAGAAAAAATGCTTTCCCCTACGGAGATGGACTATTGGAGAAGAGCAGCAGGGAAATCAAAAAGAGAAAGAATTACAAATCAAAGAATAAGAGAAATTATGAGTGGGTGAATGTACTTTAGTGGATGATATAAGAACAAAACAACTGGTGTGGTACGGACATGTACAAAGAATGAATGATGAAAGACTACCTAAACAAATACTACAATGGAAACCAACTGGCCGAAGAAAACGAGGACGGCCAAGGAGAAGCTGGAGGGAAGGCATAGACAGTGAAATAAGAATAAGAGGCCTAGATGATGAATTATGGGCAAACAGAAACGAGTGGAGATTGGGTATCGGAAGACGTAGAACGTTGTGAAACCGATAAATATATATATATATATATATATATATATATATATATATATATATATATATATATATATATATATATATATAAATCAACGTCATTCCATCCGCTCTCTTACCATCATTTCTACAGATAACTAGGTTATAAAATTGCAGGGTGTTCTGCTGAAATTATTGCGCGTTTAGTTATATCATTGATTTGACTATGTCTGGAAGCACACCCTGGACATTTTGAACACATGAGCTAGTGTGCCATAAATGTCCGCTGTTTCGCCGCCAATGCAAGGATGCTCCACAGACATAAGAAACCAAGTTAAATTCCATCTATATATATATATATATATATATATATATATAGACTTCTAATAGATTTGGGGAAATACAGTGAAAATCAGTAAATATTGATAAGGAATTCTTATATATTATATAAATTTTATGAGAGGCCAATATCCTTACTTGCAGAAATTAATTTTTAACGAAAAAGTTTCACGGGCAAGTCCTCAGTAGTAAAGGTAGCTAGGGGAGGCGTTTTGGCCTCTGAGGACTTGCCCGTGAAACTTTTTCGTTAAGAACTTCCTTCAAAGTAATTTTTAAAAATTTTCCAAGACTTTCTTAGGATCCCCTGTTAAGGTACCATCATCTAAGTACCATAAATTTAAATCTAAATTTTTTTAGGGAAGACACTATACTGTGAATTGCTAAACAAAATAATGGGGGACCCCCCCCCAAACCAAAGGGTCCCCTTGTTGGGCGCCTCGCCTAGAGTAAATATTGTCTTTATCGTACTAGAGAAAAATATTAGAGGGAAAAAGTTCGTCATTATAGCATTGAAAAATAAAATGGTAATATTCAGGGATATATTCCTGAGATTTTAATAAAACTGTGCTTCTACTGGCCATATTAATCAATCTTTAAAATTATTTTATCTAAAATATGAGGGAAGTCTAAAAGCCTCCTCAGTGTATGAGCTGCCGCGTCTGTACCACATTTAGTCCCAAATCTCAATTGAAGTAATCTAAACTTTTTCCTAATTTATCATAAATACGAGCGCAGATTATTTTGGCAGTTAGGCGACGCAGACATAGCCCAACTGCAATGCTACGTAACCCCCCGTTTTTCTTATTAAAGGTACATAGGTTAGCTCCATAAAAAACTCGAAGGATCTCTTCTGGAATCGGAATTAGAAAAAGGAGATTAATAAATAGCCGAAGTGCTAATAATAGATTTTTTAATGCCAAGTTTATATCCTACGAAATCTTTAAGGTGTCAGAGAATCAATACCACCGAAGGGACCAGGTCTAAATGAAAAACTTGCTGTTTTTACTTTTTCTTATGTTATGTTTAACGATTTTTCATCAAAAATATTATTATCAAAACTAGGAATTTTGTCAGTCTTCTGTCGGTGTCTTCTGGCTTGGGATGCTTCTCTATTAGTTTTTGTAAACAGTCATTTTCGGAGCAATTGTCTGATTTGAAGTCAAAATCCTAATTGAATGCTTGACATTGCCTTCGGAAATTTTTGACTGAATTTTCTTTGCCAAAAACTTTCACAAATTTTGTTTGTGTTAGTTTTCTTCATGTTTTTCTCGAGTATCTTGTATTGTTCCAAAAGGACGGAAGGAGATAAACGTCGGTTTTTAAGCCAACTAGAAAGGTTTAATTTAATGAGAAAAGTTAGCGATTTAATTTTGAACTTTCAGGTAATGCTAAAACGCAGTATGGAAAAATAACAAGTGAAATCCAAGAATAAGAATCACATTGTGATAAATGTGAACTAAGCTCTTCTGATATAGGAATCCGTGACCCTTTAGAAATGATTTTGATAATAGGTACAGAGGATTCTAAATTAGAACAATTGAAAAGGATGACGTCTTGTTGAGGTTTGTTGGAATTTGCTGACACGTGATCTTTTGAGTCAGTTAAAAATAAATTGAAAATATTAATTAGTGATTGAGATGTTTGTTTTTTGAAACATGAATTTCCAGTCCGTTTTTAATAAATTCGGGAAATTGGAAATACACTCCAAGTCTATTGACATTTTTGATACATTAATTTGTTAGTTGTTGTTTAATTCTTGTGTCTGTATGATAGTAGATTAAAAACTTAAATATTTGTTTAAAATACTTAAAGAAAGATGCCCCTGTTTACTAATATTGAGTTTGCAGACATGCATTTATTTATGGATTTTGCAATGAAAATGCAGCGGCTGCCATCAGGGAATACCGAAGGCGATATCCTGACTGACGACACTTAAATGTTCGTATAATTGTAAGCATCCATCGCCGTTTTCGTGAATTTGGTTTAAAACAAAACCGAACGGCCTGCAAGAAGAAGTAATCAAGAAAATGCCATCTTGAGAATGTTTGACAGTAATCCTCGAATGAGTTCTCGAGGGGCAGCATTACGTTTGGAAACATCAAAATCAACTGTGTTACGTGTACCTCATAAAGATCATAGCAAGCCATATCATCTCCAGTCTCTCCAGAATCTATATACTGGTGATGAAAAACGTCGCATGACTTTTTGTAACTGGCTACTACATTCGATTGAAGAAAATCCTGAATTTTTACAAAAAATTCTTTGGACAGATGATGTTAATATTTACACGAACAGGGATTTTTACCCACCATAATTATCATGTCTGGGCTCAAGAAAATCCAAGGGAAACCCGCGTAAGATCTTATCAGCAACGTAAATGTATGGCTGGGTCTTATAAATGGTTATGTTATTGGTCCATTCTTTTTGCCTCCACGGCTGAATGCAGAGCTTTTTCTAAACTTCTTGAACAATAACTTTTTCGATTTGTTCGACGAAATACCTATAGCTACAAGAATGAATAGCTGGTTCCAAATGGACGGGTTGCATGGATAAATGAAAATTATGCAGAGAGGTGGATAGGGCGGTTGAGACAAGTTGATCAGCTAGTAGAAGTAAGAGGCCCAGTGGCGTAGCCACCAAAATCACCAGATATTACGCCGTTAGACTTTTATGTGTGGGGATACCTAAAAAGTATGTAGCTAAAAGACTTCAAAAATATGGAAAAATAACAAGTGAAATCCAAGAATGAGAATCACATTGTGATAAATGTGAACTAAGCTCTTCTGATATAGGAATCCTTGACCCTTTAGAAATGATTTTGATAATAGGTACAGAGGATTCTAAATTAGAAAAATTGAAAAGGATGACGTCTTGTTGAGGTTTGTTGGAATTTGCTGACACGTGATCTTTTGAGTCAGTTAAAAATAAATTGAAAATATTAATTAGTGATTGAGAAGTTTGTTTTTTGAAACATGAATTTCCAGTCCGTTTTTAGACTTAACATTTTTAAATCAAGTAGAATAAATTCGGGAAATTGGAAATACACTCCAAGTCTATTGACATTTTTGATACATTAATTTGTTAGTTGTTGTTTAATTCTTGTGTCTGTATGATAGTAGATTAAAAACTTAAATATTTGTTTAAAATACTTAAAGAAAGACGCCCCTGTTTACTAATATTGAGTTTGCAAACATGCATTTATTTATGGATTTTGCAATGGAAATGCAGCGGCTGCCATCATGGAATACCGAAGGCGATATCCTGACCGACGACACTCAAATGTTCGTATGATTGTAAGCATCCATCGCCGTTTTCGTGAATTTGGTTTAAAACAAAACCGAAATCCAGAACGGCCTGCAACAAGAAATAATCAAGAAAATGCTATCTTGAGAATGTTTGACAGTAATCCTCGACTGAGTTCTCGAGGGGCAGCATTACGTTTGGAAACATCAAAATCAACTGTGTTACGTGTACCTCATAAAGATCATAGCAAGCCATATCATCTACAGTCTCTCCAGAATCTATATACTGGTGATGAAAACCGTCGCATGACTTTTTGTAACTGGCTACTACATTCAATTGAAGAAAATCCTAAGTTTTTACAAAAAATTCTTTGGACAGATGAAGCTAATATTTACACGAACAGGGATTTTTAACCACCATAATTATCATGTCTGGGCTCAAGAAAATCCAAGGGAAACCCGCGTAAGATCTTATCAGCATGAGTTTAGCGTAACTGTATGGCTGGGTCTTATAAATGGTTATGTTATTGGTCCATTCTTTTTGCCTCCACGGCTGAATGGCTTTTTCTAAACTTCTTGAACAATAACTTTTTCGATTTGTTCGACGAAATACCTATAGCGACAAGAATGACTAGCTGGTTCCAAATGGACGGGTTACGGCATGGATAAATGAAAACTATGCAGAGAGGTGGATAGGGCGGTTGAGACAAGTTGATCAGCTAGTAGTAGGAAGAGGCCCAGTGGCGTGGCCACCAAAATCACCAAATATTACGCCGTTAGACTTTTATGTGTGGGGATACCTAAAAAGTATGGTTTATGAAACGACAGTAGAAACAGGCGAAGAACAAAGAGAATGTGTTGAAGAGGCGTGCCGTCAGCGTAAGGAAAGTCGTTACCAAGTCTTAGCTTCAACTAATTATGTAGCTAAAAGACTTCAAAAATAAATTGAAGTCGGTGGATTTCATTTTGAAAACTTATTCTAGAAATAAATTTATCTATTTGTTACTTTTTAGCAGCAAAGTGGGTTTCGTGCAGGCAGATCTTTTAGTGATAATGTTTTTTGTCTTAAACAAGTAATTGAGAAAAGGAGCGCCAGAAATATAGAGACTCATGTTACCTTTGTGGACCTACAAAAAGCATATGATACCGTTCCAGTAGAAAAACTATGGACAGTGTTAGAGCAGTCAAAATCTAAAATTAAAATTGGAAATCGACTTTCAAAAGAATTCCTGGTAACAAAAGGCTTAAGACAGGGATGTTGTATCTCTCCAACTCTTTTTAAAATATATATCGCAGTAGCTCTAAAAAACTGGAAACGGAAAGTGCACGGCATGGGAATACAACTTAACGACCGATTTACCATATACACACTACAGTTTGCTGACGACCAAGTAATTGTAGCTAATGATAAAGAAGACATGGAGTATATGATGAGAAAGTTAATGGAAGAATACCAAAAGTGGGGATTAACAGTGAACGTGAACAAGACACAGTACTTGTATTAAAAACGAATCCAGTGAGTTAGAACTAGACAATGGACAAGTATGTATACTTGGGTGTCACATTTGATAAGACAGGAACAGACTGTAAAGAACTGGAAAAAATAATAGTAAAAGCAAAAAAGGTTATTGGATGTCTTAACAATATTTTATGGAGCAGAGAGATAAAAAAGAATGTAAAATTAAACATATATGAAATAATGGTGAAAAGCACGCTGTTGTATGGAATAAAGACTTGTCGCGTAACAGAAAAATACAAAACAAAAATGGAAAGTGTCGAAATGGATGCAATAAGAAGATCAATGAGAATATCTAGAACAGATCACATAAGAAATGAGATCATAAAAGAAAGAATGGGAATCGAAGGAAGCATAACGGATGATATCACTAAAAGACAACTGATATGGTACGGCCATGTACAACGGATAAACGACGAAAGATTACCAAAGCAGGTCCTAGAATGGCAACCAATAGGGCGCAGAAAAAGAGGGCGTCCTAAACTAGAATGGCAACAGTCAATCCAAAGATCAATGAGTCAAAAAAATCTGACAGAAGATGATTGTCAGGATCGAAGGAGGTGGAGAATAGGCGTCGGACAACGTAGAAAAACGTTATAAACCGACTAAATAATAAAAAATACTTTTTAGAAGTTTTTTGTTGCTAAATTAAAACAGAAATAAAAAAAAGACATTTATTTTTAAAACAGCGAGTGGCGCCAAAGATAGGGAGGGTAAAATGGGGTGCCTACCCCCAATATATGCGCCACTGGTCAGTTTCTTGAAATAAATTTAATGGCTACTTAGAAATTTACTACGTTAGTCTGAGTGCGATATTTAGTGGAAATCGATCTTGCTTATTTCATTTAGTAATGGCTTCATTTTTAACATGCTTATATCACTTTAAATTTATTTAAATATCTCAAAAACTAAGCCAAAAATCAAAATTTCGCAAAAGCACTTTTATTTGCTAAATTAAACAAGGAATCAACAAAAATAATTTTACTTTTATAACATTCAGTGGCGCCAAAGATTGGGAGGGTAAAATGAGGTGCCTACCGCCAATATCTACGCTACTGGAGAATTTTAGAAAACGAATACAATTGTTACTTAGAGATGTAGCATAATAGTTTGGTGCTGCAGCAATGCAAATATTTTTTCAAACTTGTCTTGTATTTGGTCTTGTAATCACAGTGGTTACATTTAAACCAATCTATTCCTCATGCCGTACCAAATGTATTTTTAAATCGGACTTGTTTTACTTTGTAGTCACGGTTACGCTTAAAGCAATCTATGACATCTGCTTCTTTGTGCCGCAACAAATGTCTTCTCAAGGTGAAATTCTGTAATGTTTTGTAATCACACTGGTTGCACTTGAACCAATCGATTGCATCTGTATCTTTGTGCTGCAGCAAATGCCTTTTCAAAGAGTACTTTCGTTTGGCTTTGTAATCGTACTGGTTGCATTTGAACCAATTTATTTAGTCCGCACTTTGGTGATGCACCAAATGCATTTTCAAACTGCACTTTTAATGGGTTTCAAAATCACAATGCTTGCATTTAAACCAATTTATTTCTTCCGCACTTTGCTGCTTTACGAAATGACTTTTCAAATTGAACTTGTAATTGGTTTTATAATCACAATGATTGCATCTAAACCAATTGTTCGCGTTTAAACGGGACTTGTATTTAGTCTTGTTGACATTTTGAATGTCTGAAAAACTTGGCGTATCGGATCTGAAAGTAATTAAAATAAAGATAGGGGTTAGCCAAATACGTTCTAACAGAAATACATGTTCAAAGAATCGAAAAGTGAAGCCCTCAGAGCTGGCTTTGAAAATTTAAATTCGCGGATCCGAATTTTTAAGTGCGCATGCGTGTGTTTTGTCATGTAGACACACAGCTGCTGTTGAGTGGAGGCCATCTTGAAATTTTGCTGTATTTTGTGTTTGTCGTGTAAAATAATGTTTTTTTCTGTGAAAAATGGGAAATATTTCACGTAAAATGTGCGGTTTGTGGAAAAATGTCCGGAAGAAGTAAGGGAGTGCCATTACATAGGTAACTACGTGTATTTTTCTTTATAATTTGTTAATAAAGTTCAGAGTGGTTTATAGATGCCATTAAACAGTCTTCATGATGTCCACAATAAATATCTTTAGAAAAACTACAAAATTAATCCACAATTTGATAAATTTTCACCCAATCAACTAGTTTTTAGAAAAAAATATTAGACATAATAAAGTGACGTAACGGAGTATGTTCCAAAATCACCAAACGCATGCGCAGTAACCGATATCCTGTCTAGCCGAAAAAGGAACATTAAGAATTAAATAGGGGTTCTGGCTTCAAGCTTCGCGTGTGAGAATGCATTTTTATGCTTTAACGTATTTGGGGTTAGCCTAGGAAAAAAGAGTGTTAGGAAAATTTATAAAATTATTTCCTATTACATGGTTGACAAGTGTAAAGGCATCTGATAAAAGTCAATAAAGGGAATACTTCACAGTACATCGGTCAATGTGGTAAGTAACAGGTAGAATTTTTGTAAATAGCTTTACTTTCCATAAAGTTCTTGAAAGTGATTCCTAACACAATGCGCGGACGCAGAAATCTTTCGAGCTTCGGCCTGACTAAATCATTTAGGCGATTTTGGGGTCAATGTTGCCATTTACTTTCAAACACTTTATTAAGCCACAGAAAAAGAAATAGCCAGTTACCTATTCTTTAACCTTACTTTTTTGCTCTCGTAATTTATTAGATGAAAAAGGTAATAAAGAATTAGTAACCGGCACATTTTTTTTCTGTGGCTTACAAAATGTGGCTGAAAGTCAATGGCAACATTGTACCCAAAATCGCATACTTAGGTTAGGAATCACTTTCAAGAATTCTCGGAAAGGAAAAATAAAGCTATGTGCGAAAATTCAGCATGTTACTTATCACTTTAACTAGAAGCTCCATCGAAAAAAAACTGCAACAGTTGTGGCTCAAGTACCAAAGCTAAAATAATTTGTGAAAAATGTAAACCTATAAAGGTGTAGTACGCATGAAAAACTTCAAAATAGTGGGCTAAGCAAATATGCCGTCAAGTTGAGGATTGTGAAAGTACCACTGTGTGATCAAAGCCGCGGTTGGCGGTAAGGTAGAAAAGGAGTGCAGGAAGTGGCTTCTACTGTAAAAGTTAAGTGTCAAGTTTTTATGAGCAATGTCGTTGAGAAAGACGGGTTTAAAGTTTTATAGTTTTTCATTCTCTTATAATTTTGAAATAAAAAGTAAAAAAAATAAAATCACATCATTTTTATTTCAAAAGTATAACACCGTTTTTCTTCAAACGTAAAATGTCTACATGCGGCTTTCTTCTTAGGTACGGCAGAATAGAAGTCATAAAAGATGTCTTTATTAACAAATATTTCGGCATTTAAAGCCTGGTCATAGTTATGTATCTTTTGAACTTGGAAATCCAGCAACTTCCTTCT
Source organism: Aspidapion aeneum (assembly GCA_963576565.1). Classification (NCBI taxonomy): domain Eukaryota; kingdom Metazoa; phylum Arthropoda; class Insecta; order Coleoptera; family Brentidae; genus Aspidapion; species Aspidapion aeneum. The sequence continues at coordinate 50,637,317 of OY755048.1, forward strand.
TAATTTTTCTTATTGATAATATTTATCCCCAACTTAAAACATAATAATACAATTGTTTAGTTATTATTTTACTTGCTTTTTGCAACTTAGTTCTTAATTTTTGGTAAACTTATCACGTCCTTGCAATGCAACTATAGGTAAATTTAGTGGGAATAAGGACACTGTTGTTCTGGTAAATATACGTTTTAATCCATCGGTAACGTTTCGACAATGGTTTTTGTCTTCATCAGACCTTCAGACTAGATCGTACATTGGAACAACAAAAAACAAGAATTCAAGCATATCAGGAAAACAAACGGCACAAAATTAAAAACGAAACCCAACATTGACCTGCTAATTATTTATATTTTCTTTTGTTTGAAAACAATTATTGATAATTACCCCTAACTTAAAACACTGTTCTCTTAATTTTCCTTCTATTTCAGCATGTAGTAACTAATAATCCTAACACCATACAAAAAAGCACATATTTAAAACAAAGCTAAGTTTCTATGAACCGATGCCATATAGTTAAGGAATATGAACGGGCCACCGCGTCATAAAATCCGGAGTTGGAGGGAAGTGGCAGTGGGGTCCAATATAAAAGTTAAGTGTGGAGTTTTTATGAGCAATAGAAGTCATAAAAGATGTATTTATCAACAAATATTTTAGCATCTAAAGCCTGACCATAGTTAAGGCAGTTCACCACCTAGTAACTATTCACTACACAAAATAAAAGCACATATTTAAACCAAAGTTAAACTATTAAATGACATTCTCTTCTCGTGGTTCCATCCGCTATCGCAGGTTGGACAACAATATGGCAATCTTAACCTTGTTCACAGCTGTTCTGAATAGTTGATTCGTTGTCATGTCAAACCAGTCTCGCAAATTCTTGAGCCAGGATGTTCTACTTCTGCCCTGACTTCTTTTCCCTTCTATCTTGCCTTGTCTTATGTTCTGTAGCAGTGTATATTTAGGCCCCCTCATAATGTGACCAAAATATTGTAGCTTTCTTTTTTTCAGTGTGTTTATAATTTCCTCATCTTTCTGTATTCTTTCTCGCAGATCGGTGTTAGTGACTTTGTCTGTCCAAGAAATTCTCAGCATTCGCCGATAACACCACCTTTCAAAAACTTAAAGCCTATCCATTTCGGCCTTCTTTAGAGTCCAGGCTTCCGATCCATAAAGTAGAGTGGAAAAAATGTAACACCTTAGCATTCTTATTTTAAGTTTTAAATGGATTTTTCTGTTGCATAGAAATTTTTTCATCTTTAGAAATGCTGCACGTCCAATTTCTATTCGTGCTTTAATTTCAACAGACTGATCCAGTGTTTCGGTCAGCCAACTTCCCAAATATTTATATTTCTTAACTCTTTGTATCGGAGTTCCGTCTATCTCCAGGTTTGCTTGTACATTTTCCCTTTTTGTTATTAACATGAATTTAGTCTTTTTGAGGTTCATTGTTAGACCATAGATACGGCATGCATCATTCAGTCTTTGCATCAGCGTTTTCAGGTCTTTAAGATTGGCTGCCTTAGCGATTGTGTCATCTGCAAAACGGAGATTGTTAATTACTTGTCCGTTTATGACTATTCCTTCTTCCCTGTTATCCAAAGCCTCGCGGAAAATTGCCTCGCTGTATACATTGAACAACAGTGGAGAGAGAACACACCCTTGTCGAACTCCACGTAGAATCTTAATTTCATCCGAGAGTTGGTCTTCCACTTGAACTTTTGCTGTTTGTCCCCAGTAAAGATTTGCTATGATCCTGATATCTCGGCTATCGATATCAATACCTTTGAGTATGTCAACAAGTTTCTGATGTTGAACCTCTTTGCGCCAACACATTCACGCTAAACAATGCTTCTCTAGTACCCATACCTCTTCTAAATCCTACCTGGTTGTGACTTATTTGAGAGTCCACTTTAGCAAATATTCTATTATAAATGACTCTTAAAAATACTTTGAGTGTATGACTCTTGAGGGCAATGGTTCTATGATCAGAACATTCTCTGGCATTCAGTTTTTTAGGCAGTGTGATGAACGTCGACATTAACCAATCCTTCGGTATTGTTCCAGTTGTATAAATAGCGTTAAATAGGTTGACAAGAATTTGCATGGTATCATCATCTACTAGTTTTAGAAGCTCGACTGGAAGTTCATCGTGACCGCTTGCTTTACCTTCCTTGGTCTGTTTGATTGCATGTTTAATTTCAAACAAGTTTCATGGCTAATCGGGCAAAAAGGAGTTTTTTGTTTCCCTTATATTTTTCCGTGGGGAGCTTCAAAGCTTAACCTCACGGGGGTCCAAGATCTAATGGACACCTAATAAGTGTTGACAGTTAACCGTTTCGTCCTTCTGGGATTCCTCAGAACACTGCTGGTCAAGTGACAAATCTTGCGAAGTTAATCAGACGGTTTTGTCTCTAATTAAATGTAATTAGTGAGCGAACTATAGCAAGAGGCGCCATCTACCGAGATACGAGAGAAACAAAAAACCAAAAGCAGAAACCAGATCCGGCCTGTATTTCCGGGCGGTGGTCATGAAAAAGTTCTTTTATATATTCTGACCATTAAGTTAGCTGTTGCCTAATATCTGAAATCAAAGTCCCGTCTTTATCTTTTATTAAAGAAGGCTGCTTTTGTTTCGCCAAATGACATAGCGATGCCGTATAGTTATGGATTATGAAATGGCCATCGCGTCATCACACCCGCAGTTGGCGGGAAGGGAGAAAAGGAGCAACCAAAGCAATTTACAGAATATACAGGGTGGCGCACCGAAGGCCGTTTTGAGTAGTTACAGTAAGTTTTTGAAAAAACCCTGTGACACGTGGATTTTCTTTGCAAGAAGGAAAGATTTTTGTGATCTAAGATATTTTTATCTATCAACCCCTGGCTGAGGTAGCTTTGATCCCTTGAATTTAGATGAGGAAAGTGTGCTAAGTGGTACCCTGTTCGAAAGATTTTTTAAATTCCTTTACCGGGTTTCAAAAATTCACCGATAAATTTTCAACATTAAAAAAAATTATTTATAGGTTTTCTTTGCTTCCCTGAACATATTGGGGAAAAGTCTTCGACTAAAAAATCTTGAAGATTTTTTTTATAAATACGAGTTGAATAATATTTAATAAACTGTGCTTTTTCGAACTTTATTGTCGATTTCTAGCTCATCCTGTAGTTTCAATGAGATAAAAATTTTGATTAGCCTCCCTTCGCAACATATCAAAATGATATTGAAAAATCGCCGGTACACTCGCCCCAGAAGAAAACTGCAGGTTTTTTTCGTCCAAATCTTATTTATACAACGACACTTACTCAGAAAGACTGTCCTTGATTATGAGCTCTTCCTGCTTGATCGCCTCCGGCTCAATGTATTCCGGTTCTGACTTTACGTTCGATGATGAAGGGCCAGGACAATGACTGTCAAGTATGCTGCAAAATATAGGTGTGATTAATTATGTTTCTATTGCCAAGATACCAGTCGCGCAGCCAACGATAAAGACCGGCCATGGCGCGTTATAAGCAAGTCGGCGGTCAAATGATCTTAGGAGTCTCAGAATTCTTATTGTATTGCTTAATATATTATATGTTTTTACACAATTTAAATAAATTAACAAAAAATTTGTGTTCTTTTATAGGCAAAAATTGAAAAAATATTTTGATGATATATGTGTTTATTATGGATAAAAGAACTGAATCTATAAAATAAAAAATTATACAAAATTTGCACTCTAATATCTTCAGGTACATATATTAGGTACATAATATCGTTAGTAACTTCAAATTTATAAGTCTTTTAAAATTGGACATAACAATAATTTTTTGAAAAATTACCCAGCACAAAGTTTAATATATATTTTATCTATGTGTAAGTTAACTACCAACTCATGTTCTTTTAAAAGCTATATCTTACTTTTTAAATATTGCACACTACCGGAGAGATTACTATCTGTTATATAAATAAGTATATATAAGCGATATTTTACAAATCACTTTTTTAATATTGCGAGGGTGCAGAAGACATTTTATCTTGGTTTTGTAAATTGAGATGTATGTACTGGATGACTGGATAAACAAAGATACAGCCAACATTAAAGTGTATCCACAATATCTTCGATTCTCAGGTGACCTTTTCAAGAGACCTAATTGTTCAATAAGAAATGACAATTGAACACATTTTTCACTCTCACTATCGAAAATGTCACTAAGGATGTCTATTACTTGATCAATCTTATCTTTTACCACTTCTTGTCCTCAATATTTGATAAAACTTTTGATTTCTTATGTTTCAAGAGTTTCTTGTATTGCAGTTTCCAGTTGTTGCCTCTCGACATCAGCTAATCGAACAGTAGATACAGGTTGTCTACTTAGGTATTCCGGAACATTTTCAACACTCTCCATTTACAATACACTTATCAAACCACATAACCTGCTCGTTAGGAAAATGTTTGATGCAAACTTGTGGACGTTTTAAGATACTTACATCATTAGGAATTTTTCGGTTTCAGTTTTATACCTAGTTGGACCGACAACCAACAACACTACACGTTCGCGGCATTGTTGTCTTTTTCGTGGGCTGCGTTATTTTAATAACATTGATAAAATTCACATAAAATTCATGCCCGAATTAAAAAAAAATCGACGTAAACAAACATACCAAAATTGAAAACACACATGTTTTATAATGACAGCTGGCCGGGAGGCGTTTTTTTGTCACGTGATATTTCCGCGCACGGGCCAGTCTTTCTCGTGGGCTGCGTACCGGTCGACACTCGTCCGTTACCAGACTACCTATTTGTCCATGGGTCAAGGCCTCTTTAGTCGCCTCTTACATTGGACATAACGGACCGAAATTGAGTAAAGTGGCGTAAAACAACAAAAGTTAGAAGGGGAACTTACATTAATATTTGTTCCTTGTAAATATTATATTAAAAATGTATTTTGGTGGAAACATAATTTCATGAATAATATAGAAATATTAAAGGGACCCATGGACTAAAGCTCTTAAACAATCAACAGAAAAAATATAAAAATAATAATTTTTAACCCGATAGGCACAATTGAATTAAGCATTTTGACTGGTTAATTGATGTCATCACGGTGAGAAAAAAACTATCCTGTTTAATTCGCGATTTTCTTTTGTTCATATTTTTAGGCTATTCTTGTGATCCGTGATCGATCTGTCAAGGAAGATTGTTTTTAGACCTGGCTGCACAAGTCGAACATCGGCGGCACCAATGCTTTACATCTTAAAAGTAATTGATCCAATAAAAAAAAATTCGGGGCTATTTTTCCATTAGTTAACACCCGTCCTTCCGCGTTGATTAGTTTTAGTTTTTCCTGATTTCTTCTTCAGTACTTTGACCCGCTAGATGGTAGGCGAGAACCCATTTGGGCACGACAATAGCGTTGAATATGCCCTGTACATCCGCATCTAAAACGTTGTGTATTTGGAGGGGATCGTCTGCTTTCTTTCAAAGAGGCAAACTTCTCTATCAGTGATTGAAACATTTGGTTTAGCGTCTTTGAGTTGACCTCGTGTTCATTACTCATTTCTTCTCGCTCCTGAAGTGAAACAGCTCTTACTTTTGGCCTTCACATATTCTTTGATGATTCTATTTCTAGGGCTCGAATCAGCACTTCACTGCTGTTATGAAAGCGTTCTCGACGAAGTAACTTTGCTAAGTCCGTATCACGTAAGCCGTTAATAAAACGATCTAGCGTCAAGAGATCTCTGTAATTTTCTGGCATGTCTGGGCAAGCCAAATATATTAGCCTTCTGATATATGATATTCACACTCTTGTAATGATTGTCCTTCTATTTGCTGACGAATATTTAATTCTGACCAATGTAAATTTCGCATATGTTCATCCATACCTTCTTTCTAATGCTGCCACTAAAGCATTGTAACTCTGTTTTTGTTCGGCTGGAATGGACCGTAAGAGTCCCAGAGCAGTTTCTCGTAGAGCTACTAGCAAAGATCTAGCTTTCTCGTCACCGTCCTAGTCATTTGCAGCAGCGGCAGCTTCAAACTGTTGTTTGTAATTGGACCAGGAAGACATACCATCAAAATTTGGAAGTATAATGTTTTGGTTGGAATTCACAACATATCCCTCAGCTTTTATTTTGTTGGGTTCTTTCTGAAGCTGTATAAGCTGTTTGGACACGTCCTGGAATTTTTCTTCCATTTCTTCCCTCACATTCTGTAGTTTGATCTTCACTTTTTCTTCTGCATTCGGCATTCTTTGAGTTGTCTGGTCTGTCTCATGTCGTTCTGGTTTTGTTCCATGGTCTGCTTTATGTCGTCCATGTTCTCTTTCATGTCGTTCTGGTTTTGTTCAATGGTCGTCTCATGTCGTTCTGGTTTTGAGCCGTTTGAGCTGATAGAGCCTGAATCATTTTAGTTACTTCTTCCATCTTTGCCGATCCTTGTCTAGTAAGCATCAACTTTCTGACAAATCTCTCGGTGTTTCAATATCTCTTCTGATTGTCAAAGAGAACCTAATGGAATGTAAAAGTCGCTTTTTAATTATCTCTTCTGGTTCTCGAATAGAGCGTCGTAGAATGTTATGGAATATTCTGGAAATTCTCTCTAATTATAAATTTTTGGGTTGTAAAATTAATGTAGAACACTATCGAACTTCTTCGAATATTCTGCCAAATTCCCTTACTGTTCTGTTCAATTGTCTTAGCCGGTGGTACTATGTAATGATAGTCTTTTCACTATTCAGTTTTTCTAATCTCACTTCTGACACCAATTGTTACGAGTTCACAACAACAAAGAATACGAGCAAATGTCAAAAACAATATGTCAATTTATCGTTATCTCTGACTAAATCCTTGTCGTGCGATGTCCGGCCTTATATAGGGTCTTTGAACATTCGCGAACTATCTATTCTTTTGTACGCTAACGCAACTAAAACCTAGACTAATAATACAACTATAAGAGAAGCCAACCTAATACTACACTAAACCTAAACAAAACAACTAAAATTTTTAACAGTATTCTAGCCTTGTCAGTAAAACCCTTGATCCTTAGCTCGCCACTTTTGCCCTACGCTCTTTTGACCTACGCCAGTTTAACCCAGCGTCAAAATAGTTATATTAATTAAAAACCCGGCGCCTCCACCATATGTGACGAGGGGGTTGTCGTGACTATTTGTGTACGTGTTGCGCACAAATAAAGAGGATCGTGAGATAGTTTAAGGGTTTATTTAATACTAGTACAAAGATACTTACACACTAATCACTACTGTCTGGCCCAGTTTTCTGATACAAATATTATTCACTTGTAGGTCGGGTTCAGCTCTCGATCAGAATCTATTTACCGTTTCTATACTTGACTATTAAGAACTTAGGTACTTAGCGTACTCACTGAACTGAAACCCGACTATCCGTTCTTGATTGGTTTTATAGAAGCATGTGATTACAAACGTGTTTCAATCTTAAACATAAATCGTTTGCACCACATACTTCCTAGGTTGACGTCCTAATACTTTTACATCAGGTCAACCAACCAAGTTCCGGATAGCAAACCCAAATTACATACATGACAATATGTATATATCAGACGTCCGATTAATACCCATTTAAAATAAAATAAATACGCCGCTGTCGTCCATAACATTAATTATAATTAAGAATGGTCGGTCCACACGCCTATAAGAAAACTGCAAATTTCTTTTGGTTAGCTTGCATATATTACCTAGATGAACTGTCCTTTAATATAAGGTCTTCCTGCTTGATCTCCTCCGTCTTTTGTTTAAATTCGGGTTCCGATTTCAGGCTGAATGAAGAGTCCGGATTATTACTGTCAAGTATGCTGCAAAATAAAACTTGGTTAAAAATTACAATCTTTCGACATGCCTAGGAGTTACCGTAGTGTCATTTTTATCTTCAGACACCATGAGGACTGATATGGATGAAATTAAGTAAAGTAGTGTAATATATTAAAGCTAAGAAAAGACGCATAATTTACATTAAAATTGGATCCCCGTGAATTTTAAAATAAAAATCAAGATTTAAAAATAGACCACAAAACAATAAACGATGTATAACTCAGTAGGGTTTAACTTACTCCTAACGCTCCAGACGTCATTTTTAATTGAGGTTTATCTGAATTTCTAAAAACCGGAACCCTTTAGGAAAATCTATTAATATAAAGCTATTATTGATACAATTTTCGTTCGTAGGAGTAATTTTTAAAAATTACCAAAAGCATCTTGCTATTATGTTTACCCTAAGTTTTATGTAACTCTCTGAAACATTATCTCCTTGGAAAAAATTTGTGGTATATTTTATTTTAAAGTAAAATTTTCTTTTCAACAATGTTCAATTCAGTTAGGTTTAAGTAACAGTCCAGTGGCATCTACAAATGTGATTTATTAATAGAAATCAAGAACCAAGTTGTATTAATTTTCTCAAAAACGAAGCTCTTTTAAAAAACTCCTTTACTTTTGCTTTATTGTAAATTATAAATAACAAACAAAATCTTATATATTTTTTTTTATTTTTAGACTAGATAATAAATATTTAAAAAAATAGCTTAAAAGAAAATATTGTAAGTTTATTATTGTCCCGTTTAATAAAAGAAACAGCATAAATAAATATATATTTTTTTAATCGTGAATATAAAATGATTTCCCCCTCCCATACAAAACAAAATACTTACCTAGACCTATTAATATATCCAAGTTCATCTTCCATTATCATTTTCTTGGAAGTGGTTTCAGCTGTCATCTCTACTTCTAATTTACTACAGCTTGTTCCAGCAAAATTATTTGCTGATAATTCTTTTTTTATCTTATCCATGTTTGAAAATGAATTTTCAGAGGCCAAACCACTCTATTTCTGTTAAAATGTCTTCAGTCGTGACAATCAGCGATTGAATATCTTTTTAAAATATTTCTGTCAAAGAGGATTGTGCCCTAGATTGATTTCCTGCGGGTATAGACTCGGCTTTTGGAGAATTTTTTTCTTAAACCCTACAAATACCAAAACTTTATAATGAGTCTTTTCTTCAGTTGTGCGGATAACATAAAAATTAAACCATAAAAAATAAAACAGAACACACACTCCACATCAACTACTTTGAACTCTAAACTGACATGAAAACGTTGTATGACAATGTAGTTCGGTAGCTAAGGTAACAAACCACACTTGACTCAAAAACGCGTCTATAATATGGTACTTTGCGTTTACAAAAGGGTGCTTCTTTGCGGTCACTTGTAGAAAACTATTTTAAAATTTTTCATTTTTTAAAAATATTTTTAAAAGTTTTATGTTTTTAAAAAAATATATACTTGAAAAACTAGTCCATTTTCTTACAGTGGAGCTTTGTAAAATTACAAAAAGAATATTTTTGAGAAAAATGTATACTCTATTAACACCCAAATAATTCAACTATTAATTAATACTTATTATTAAACGACTTGATTTAACTTCACACAGCCTGGCTGTCTGTCGGCTGTCTATCGAATTTTATTTTCAAAGGGTGTAAAGGGGATAAATTTAAAACTTTGGAACCAAAACAGATACGAACATGCGGTTTTCAGATTTATAATTACATGTGATGAAAAAAATCATCGCTGGGTAATACACACCTCATTCAGAACTTTGAAACCAATCTGATACAATTTAATGAAATACTCTGCCAATCTATGGGCACCTAAGCTCACACTAGGTACTATAATTATAGGGTACGTGTGAGTTAATATATAACTAAAAACTGAAATATATTTTATTGAACTCCAGACTCAATTACCTTTCGTTTGATACCACACAAGCCATGTTTTGACTTAAACTTTAATTTTTCAAATCTACCCCCACCTTTTTTTTAAACTAAAATGTATTTTGTTTAACTCCAGACTCAATTACCTTTCGTTTGATATCACACACGCCATATTTCCACATAAACACAAATTTTTTAAATTTACCCCCACCCTTTTTTTTTAAGTAAAATGTATTTTATTTAACTCCAGACGCAATTACCTTTCGTTTGATATGACACACGCCATATTTTTACATAAACTCTAATTTTTGATATATACCCCCACCCTTTTATTTGGCTTGTGTGTTCGGTGGATTTTGTTCATTTTTAAATGGGACCATCTCGACCCAAAACCCAGCGTAGGTACCAAATTTCATTAAAATCTGGCAAGCGGTTTTTGAGTTATGCGCGTTGGTCGTTACAGACAGACATACAGACAGACAGACAGACAGACAGACAGACGGCGCAACAAAAAAGTTTCAAAATCATCTGAAACGCAAAGATATATAAAAATTTTTGAAATCGGAGCAACTTTTTTTTTCTCGAAAAAATTAGGATCACTATAGCTCACACTACTATAGTGTAGTGTGAGCTAAAAAAAAGTAAGAAGTAATTTGGAAGATTTCTGTTTACTATAGTCTAGATTTAACAATAGCGTTAATCGCTCATTATATATTTTTAGGAATGGAGGGGCAACGTCGACCATGTCGGACGGACGATGAAGAAAACGGTGATATTTTAAAGTGTAAATATTGTTAAAAAAAACATTTTTAAAGCCATCGCGAAATATATTAATAGTGAATCACATCGTGTTCCTTCAAATCAAATCAAAATATGCTTTATTGTCAAAAAAGTAGAGGTTTACAGACAAAGCAAAAAATGGTCCTGAATTATAAAAACAAGATAAACACTTGCTTACAAATCTAAGTAGAGGTACGAAATAGTCATTTAAAATAGTGTAGCAGTCTATAAGTATTCGCGACATATTTTTTTAAATCTTTTTCCTTTGCAAATATGCTTTCTCTCCACCTATCAGTCTCTTTTACGTGCGACGTCCAATTTAGTTACATAAAAACCTAAGCTATTCTGGTGATGTCACTTACTGTTATCGAAATACAACGAAATTCTCTTGAGCATTAAATTAAAATATGTTAAATCATGTTAAAATATGTTAAAATATGTTAAAATATGTTAAAATATGTTAAAATATGTTAAAATATGTTAAAACGTCAAAATATGTTAAAATAAAATATGTTAAAGTTAGATATAAAATACAAGTAAAATAAAAAATTTTAAATGTTTAAATATATTTGTCAATTATCCTATAACTGGTCCTCAAAAAATTCATTAAGACTATAACATACCTTCTCCTATAGTAAATCTTTTATCTTAACCCTAAATATTTTTTCCGACTGAATGCTTTTGAGTCTATTTGGAAGCTTATTAAAAATTTTAACACCGCGGTAGATTATCGAGTTTTGGGTCAATTGAGACCTAGGAATAGGCAGTGGTATGCTGTTATATTCTTGACTTCTTGTTTGGTAGGTTTGTTCAAATGTGTGATTTTTAAATTTTTTCAGGCAAAAAAGAGTTAATATTTTTTCTCTCATAAACAAAGGCCTACAATGGTCTCTGATTTTTGCTCCGCAAATATATCTGATGCAACTTTTTTGAATTACAAACACAGATCTGGACAAATACTGACTGCAATTCCCCCAAAAGACTATTCCATCGCGTAAATAAGAATCAACGAGGGCGTAATAAGTTGTTTTGGCCATTTCACAACCAAGTTCGAAAAATGTTTGTCTTACGGCGTAACTACCTATCGATATTTTTTTATTAAGATAGGGAATATGTGAGGAGAATTTTAACCTATTGTCTATATACATTCCTAAAAATTTAGTGTTTTTCCTGAGTTATTCTTTGGTTGGAAACAGTTAGGTCATCAAAAGAAAATTTAAAACTGAGGACTTTTGTTTTATCTATATTATAAATTGGTCAAAAAAATTGTTTAAGTCACAAGCTTTTATAAAATGCACTAAAAATTAAAAAATAATTTTGTAACATTCTAATATTATCATAATGATAAAAGCGATGGCCGACTGATGGAAATTTTGACGATGTTAGCACGATAAGATATCCGTATCAATTGAATATCACTATTTGCCAGAATCAATCTAGCAGAAAAATGCAGAGGTACCAAACCCACCCAACCCGACCCAAGATACCCCAGCATTTCTTTGACATAGGTATGGCAATGGCATAGCATTGCGGCACATCAAACATATCTTTGATGACCTGCTATGTTGAATATTCTTTAAGTGTTTAGATCACAAATTTAGATTAACTTATGCTTTGATTTGCGGCCATCGCTTTTATTATTATGATAATATTAGAATGTTACAAAATTATTTTTTAATTTTTAGTGCATTTTATAAAAGCTTGTGACTTAAAAAAAATTTTTTACCAATTTATTTTCTACTTTTTAGTCTCAGCTATCTACTCTATTAAATGAAAATATTTGTTCAATAACAGAACAGAAGAGTTTATTCTAGATTATAATGAAATCGCTGATCGTGAGTTGTTTGGAAACTCATTTTTCTAATGGGGAAAAGAGAGGATGGGGGTAAAAGTAGAAATATCTTTTTTGTTTGGGCTGTATTGCCATCGGACCTTTATGCATATACCAAATTTTATAAAAGTCATTTGAAGTGAAGTGTGTCAAAAATGCATTTTTTATGGAAGGGGGTGGGGGGTAGGGTGGGAGGACAATTTTTCATTATTGTTGTATTGTCATCGGACCACTATATGTATACCAAATTTCATCCAAATCGGATAATGCGAAGTGTGTCAAAAACTCATTTTTCTATAGATGGGGGTGGGGGTAGGAGTGGGAGGATTTTTTTTTCAGTGTTGTATTGTCATCGGACCACTATATGTATACCAAATATCATCCAAATCGGAAAACGGGAAGTGTGTCAAAAACGCTTCACAAGATTTGATAGATTTGGTAGTTAGTTAAACAGAACATCTGAAGCTAAATAAAAGCTTGTAAAAATATTTTACAGTAAATAATTAATGTTTCCAATAATTTTTCACCAAAGGGCCATGGAATAAGTTTCCTTGTCTGTGATATCAAGCTTCACTGTCTCTGATATCACTAAAACCACAACTAAGCACCATGTGCAAGCCCTTAAAATTATTTTTAAAATGACAAAAGCACAGAAAAACATACTAAAAAAGTGATAAAACCATTTAAAACAAAAACAAGAAAAAAATAGGCACAATAAATCAAAAGAAAAATAAAAACTCAATTAAACGAATTAACAAAATATATAAAATAAAATAAAATAAATGTGAATGACTTAATTTATGCTCTCTTTTCGCTATCTGTGCAAAAAAAGATGTGCAGAATCTTGCGGGCCATTGTTTGTACAGGAGGGAATATTGACTGTGTCATGCCAGTTTATCTAAGAGTCCAAAAGTCTTATTTTTAAAAATTATCGCGTTTTGTTCATGAGAATAATAGTGGTTATAATCTATGACAAAATAACTTACCTTTGGCAGTACACAAATTTATGTTTACAAAAAATTCAGTGATTTATGAAAGCTTTCTGTTCCTACCTTTTAGTAGCTACAAGAACGGTTTACCAGACTACGATTCGCTTGTTTTCTCCTTTGGTTCAAAAAATATTGTAATAAAAAAATGCACAAAATATAAATATTTGGGAATCTATGTGGACAGTCATCTAAAATGGGATCACCACGTAGAATTTGTAACGAAAAAAATAAGGTCACTTCTTCCTCTTTTTCGATTTTATAATGACATCTTCTCTCACAAGCAATTAAAAATTCTTTATTATGCCCTAGCACAAACACATCTTACGTACGGATTAATTGCGTGGGGCGGGGTCTCAAAAACAAATCTAAAAAGTGTGGATGTTGTACAAAGATGGCTTCTTAAAATCATTTTTAAAAAAGACCATCTTTACCCCACAGAACCTTTATTTTCAGAAACATCAATTCCTGATATTTCAAACTATGGCACTTAGATTATATAAAAAGAAAACTATCCTCAAAAACATTAACCATCAATACAATACAAGACATAGACAAAATGCAGTATCAAAGCCACTTATGAAAAAAACTGTAGGACAAAGATGCTTCACTTATTTGAGTGTGAACGAGTTTCAGAAAATTTCTCACTTACTATACAATCACTGCAATGTTTTAAAAAACAAATAAAGATTTTTCTTTCTATCAGTGTTACAAAAACAGAAATCTATGAAATTCTCGACGAAAAAAATTAATATAATATACAAACTTAAAAACATATTTTACTGATAAGCATATAGCACTTTGTATCTTCACTTAAATATGTTTAAATTCGTGTATTAAATATAGGGATAATGTTTTTTTTTGCGGGAAAGAATGGTATTTTTTTTGTATTATTAGTCAAACCTTAATTACGTTTTAATATTCTTTTTTTCCTTAGTTAATTTTTTTTTCAGCTTAAGTTAGTAATTTAGTTTGTGCAATAATCTGCTTTGGTTAAAAAACTTACTTTATTTATATATTTTTTTTTAGTTGCTTCCAATTTTTTTTTATATGGATATGTATAGGACAATAAACTTAATTATACTAGTTAAGCTAATTTTACGACTAGGCCCATGCGCGAGACTTTTCTTTTGGGCCAAATTTGTATTCATTGGTTGATATCTAGTTTTGTAGAAAATCCCAATGTATTTATATTGCCAATAAATGCTATATAATAATAATAATAATAATAATAATAATAATAATAATAATAATAATAAAGATGTTTAATCATTTACGACATCAAATAAAATATTGTTACAGCTATAAGACATTTATGTGTCAAACAATATCTGATCGCCAAAGCATTTTATAATATTAAGGAGTTTTATGATTATGTGTCTTGTTTGTTAAATAATGTGTTATTAATTGACGAACTGACCTATATGTTTTGTTTATTGATTTTGTTGGTAGTTAATATTTTGTCATTTTTTGAATGGCAGTGGTCAATATAATTTTGAAAATAAAACTGTTGTCAATAAAACTCTAACTAAAAACCTGACTAAACCTAGACTACCGAACCCCAGACCACCAATTTCTTTTATAATGTTTTATATGTATGCATTTACTTATTTTAAATTTTTACCAAACTGACTAGGTACCTACTTTATTGTTTTGTTTCTTCTTTTTATTTGTTTTCTTAATTGACTGTATATGTTTGTTTTTTATTTAAATTTTAAATTCTGTATCACCTAATTTATAACTTCATTTTTTTAATTAATAGCTTTAACTGTGCTTTGTTTAAGAAAATTCCATTTTTCCAACAAAAAAAGGTTGCCATAAGCAGCAAAATTTTTCAACACAATCAAAATAACCAATATTGAGGGCACTAGAAGAAGTTAGAAAAAAATGCATCTAAAATGCAACAAAAAAACGTTTTTTAACAAATCAAATTGTCTATTCAAGAAATGCCTGGACAGAGTATACAGTGACTGCCCCGAGGGGGAATTCACTCTCGCAATACATGTACAAAATGTGGTTCGCATTATTTCTCATTACTTTTCATTATTTGGCATTACTTGTCATTACTTTTCATTACTTTTTATTATTTTTCATTACTTTTCATTACTTGGGATTACTTTTCATTACCTTTCACTACTTTTCATTACTTGGCATTAATATTCACTACTATGGCATTTTTATTCATTGATGTTCATTACTAATTATTGCCCTCACATTACTTTTCATTATTATGCAATTTAGGTTGAGAGGTTATGTTTTACTTTACAAATTGTTTTGTGTCAATTGTTGAGTGTATTTAATTAAAGATAAGTGAATTTTTATTAAACTTTATATTAATTATAACTAATAATAGGTAATAAAAATAAATTTATAATAGATTAATATTTTCGTAATATTTTTTAGCAAGGTATTATAAACAGGGACAGAATGACAGGTATCTCTAAAAGGCCTGTACTTACAAAATATTCCTGAGGTCTTAATAAGCCGTTTTTGACCACCCCTTTCCCCATCCTAACGCATTTTCAAGAAAAAACACTATAAACATTGCGAGCAAGTTGTCTGTGGGAGTTGGTTTACAGGAAAACCAAAATATACGTTTTAAAAAGAAGATAACCAACATCGAAAAAAGTGGACTAACCTTTTTTTGTAAATCGGGTTTTTAGGGTACCTCCTTTTTTTCAAAGTTGGGAATAACAAAAAGTTTTTTTAACAGGAATCATAGCAAAGTTGGTTTTATTAAGAAAACCGAAAACCAAATCGAAATCGGTTCCGTCGTTTCTGAGATATTAGCGTTTTAAGGTAAGATTTTGAAGAGCCATATCTTGAAAACTGATGGCAAAATTTCTTCAGATAGGGCCACGGAGTCGTAAGGGTCCTATCTCTATCAGAAAAAACCAAACCTGTGGTCTAAGATGTTACACAGTTTCCAAATAGGCGCGCAAACAACCCCTATGTTTTGCAAAAACCGTTTTTTTTTTCAATTTCAGTTTTTACGTTATATCGCGAAACGGAGGCGTCAAAATCCAAATTCGATAATAACCAAATTGATGAGGCTTACTAAGCTTAATTAAATTCAAAAGCAAAAATTTTAATCGGTTCAGTACTTTTCGCGTTAATGAGGAAGAACCATTAAAATTTGGCCAAAAGTGGTGCTACTTTGAAGGGTCATATGTTGCAAAGCTTTAGCTTAATTAAGAACAAACTGCAATACGCAGACGCGTTAATATAATACCTATCAACGTATGTCAATTTTTAGGGTCGCCAATAAATTGCATCGAAAAAATCGGCAAAAACCTACAACATGTCAAATTTACTGTTTTCACAAATACACAAATTTTCTATGTTGACTTGATTGGGTGCTTGAAATTCAATTTTAAGCAATTTTAAAAAAGCTTCCGTTTAAAAATCAAATCAATATCAAAAATTGTATATTAATATATTACACCAAACTTAGGATTAAAGTTTGTCAGAATAGTTGTGAAATACTCTGTAGATACATTTTCCTTATTACAACTTTGTGTATAAAAATGATTATTCATTACTTGGCATTATTTCTCATTACTTTTCACTTTATGGCATTACTTTTCATTACCTGTCATTACTATTCATTATTATTGATTGTTATTCATTACTCACATTATTTGACATTTTTCATAGTAATGGACAATACATGTACAGAAAATGGGTAGTGAATTCCCCCTCTGACTGCCCCTAGTATAAACGCATTTAAAAACTGAGTCAATAAGGAACTAAATACTCTGCCAATATATGGGCACCTAAGCTCACACTAGGTACTATAGTTATAGTGTACATGTGAGATAATATAACTAAAAACTGAAATATATTTTATTCAACTCCAGACTCAATTATCGTTTGATACCACACAAGCCATGTTTTGACTTAAACTCTAATTTTTTTAAACTACCCCCACCCTTAAAAAAAAAACTAAAATGTATTTTTTTTAACTCCATACTCAATTACCTTTCGTTTGATATCACACACGCCATATTTTCACTTAAACTCTGATTTTTGACATATACCCCCACCCTTACTCAATTACCTTTTGTTTGATATCACACATGTCATATTTTCACATAAATTCTAATTTTTGAAATCTATCCCCACCCTTTTATTTGGCTTGCGTTGGGTGGATTTTGTTAATTTTTAAATGGGAACATCTCAACTCAAGACCCAGCCTAGGTACCAAATTTTATTCATCAGGCAAGAGGTTTTTGAGTTATGCGCGTTGGTCGTTACAGACAGACAGACAGACATACAGACAGACAGCCAGACATACAGACAGACAGACAGATAAAAAAATTTGGAATCTGAGTAACTTTTTTGTTCTCAAAAAAATTAGGATCACCATAGCTCACACCACTATAGTATAGTAGTAGTGTGAGCTAAAAACAGTGCAGCCAGAATGATTCATTACAGTATAGGTTGTCCCAAATTCAATGTTTTTGGTGGGTTTCAGGTATTTCCCTGGGTATTTCTTTCTATAGCTTAAAGATGAAAACCACATCTTGACATAGCAAGCTGTTTTTAAGCTGCCTTTTGAAAAGCCTGTATTTTGGGAGGGGGTCTATAACTTTTTTATTTAAAAACTTTTGTTTTTATGTAAAGAGCTTTCTTATCTAGATCTTTTCGTGAAGAATTGACAGATTTCAATATGGTTTTTCTCTATTTCTTTTCTTATGGAATTCTTCTCATTTTATTTGATTTTTGAAATCAGCATAAAATTTCTTTTAAAATTATGAAATCACTCAATATTTTATTTGAAAAAATTTTTTATTGTTATTATTTTTGTTTTTTTAAATATTTTTTGGTTTTATTTTATAATTTAATTTGATGACCGGGTTGCAAATATTTTAAAATAATTAAATTAAAAAATAAATAAAAATAAAAAATACAAAAAGAACAAAAAATTTTACATAAATTTATTATTGAGTGTGACACAACATTCTAAAGGAAATTTTACCCTGAAATAAAAATTATAACTGTATGTAATATATTTAAAACTAAGAAAGATATATAGAAACTTCTTCCCTCTGACAATTCTCCAAGAAACAAATTATAATAAAGCTCTTTACATGAAAACAAAAATTTCGTAAATATAAAAGTTACAGAGCCCCTTCCAAAATGCAAACTTTTCAAAAACACCCCATAGCTTAAAAACATATTGCTATATCAAGATGTGGTTTTGACCTTTAAGCTTCTCCTAAAATTTGAGTATTGCAAAGGGGGTTCAGTTTTTTCCTATCTGCCCTGGAAATACCTGAAACCTCCCAAAAACATTGAATTTGGGACACCCTGTACATAAAAGTGAACAATATACACTCATAAATCAAAACAATTCAGCTTCATCAATTTACATTATTACACAAGGAACACAACAAAATAAAGTGACAAAGAGAAATCAGATGATATAATGATGATAAACCCCTAATTAACTAATTAGTGACTACACAGAAGGACTGCTGTGCCACCGAATGTAATGTTTAAAAAACTGTCCTGGAAGCACATGCATTTTAAAGGGAACACTTGTTTTAAATGCACCTACAACTCCATTAATGATGTATTCCATTGGGGAAATTAGTGCAGCACTATTGCACAAATGGCTCGGTGTTTGCATTCCATTGACATGCACTTTTTCAGTTTTCGTATTCTATTGAGGAACTTATGAATTCAGTTTTGCACTGAGTGCAGCTTTTTTGACACCGGCTTTGAGGGCTTGTGCCGCACTGAAAACTGTTTCCCGCCATTAATTTTTAACACTTATTATTGTCGTGGGACGTAAAAATGAGTGAAAATAAAGTTGTTAGCGATTTTTTATTATTTTCTTTGCTGCTAAGTAGTAGCAGCAGCGATGAAGATGAAGAAGAACAGTTCTGTGCAATAAAAACAATGAGAACGGAAACCCCAAAAACAAAAAACTTTATTGAAAATGTGGTTTACCAATTTAACATCAAACAGGTAAGTAGATTTGTATGGATTTGGTTGACTGGGGCCCTGGGGCTAATTTTCCGACAGTTGGGGTTTTCTGGCAGCTATGATTATAAGTAAAAATAAATGTATTTTTTAGTTCAAGAAATACTTTTGGCTCGAGATGAGCACTGCAGAATTTCTCATAAATAAATTCAAGTAGCCTCAATTTTGTCCAAAAAAAGAACAAGGGGGATGAAACCCCATTAGCGCTGAGGCACATGTCTTGCCATTTTTATGGTATGTTAAAACACCCTTACATTTAGCTGTTAGGTTAGGTTATGTTCTTGTTGAATGGAAATTTGTTCAAAAATATTTTCTTCAAAAATTTTTTTGATCGATTTTCCTTATGAAAAAAAATGACTTTCAAAGAAAATGTTTTTGAACAAAAAAAATTTAATAAAATGTTTTCAAACAATTTTTTGTTTGAAGGAAATGTTTTTAAATAATTTTCCTTTTCAAGAAAATGTTATTGAAGTATTAATATTACTTTCGAACAAATGGATTTTGAACAACATGTTTTTGACCAAATTCCGCAAGGCAGGAAAGTTAGGTTTAGTTGAAAGAAACTTGTGAAATATTATATATGTATACAAGGTGTTTCGAATACTTATGTTCAAATTTTGGGAGCATAAAGTACACTTCTGGTTAGGGTTTTTTGAAAAACAAGCGCGAAATATAGATAACTACTCTATCTGTTGGTATGCGAGCACAAGCCTGCATTCAACAAGGAGGTGGGCATTTTTAAAATATTCTTATTAACTTTTTTTAAATAAAATAATTATTTATTTATTTGACGAATTTTATTTATCTTAGGATAATATTTATCGGCGTGTAACTTTGAAACAAATAAAAATGGATATTGTCATTGGCCTGATAAAACTACAGGTTGTGTGACATTTTTTTCAAAAATGAGATTTTTGCATAATCAATTTGCCCTATTCATAATGGATATACTATAAAAAATTATTTGCAAGAAAATGTTATATTAACGTTGCTTAAAGCAAGAATAAAAAAGAAGTTCTACAGCTCATAATGGCATACCACACTAAGGTCACTATATCACGATGTTAGGAACTTCGTGATATAGTGACCTTATACCTTACGAGTGCAATTTTTCATTTTCCAGATGTTCGATTGAAACTGCACTCAGTGCAAATTTTTGACAGCACCATTTCAGTGTCAGTGCACCACCAGTGCTGCACTCATTTTCCCAATGGAATACGGCATACAAAAAAAGGCTGTGTCAAGCTAAATAAAATCGTTTAATAAAAAGGAGGTAAATACAAAATAACACTTAATTAGTGCTTAAAAAATGGGAATTAAACTCGACATTAAACAAATAGGAACTTACCATATCCGCCGTAATTTCATATAAATATTATACTGCTGATTCTGCCTTATCAACCACAAGCTCCAAAGTCAGAAAATATAAATAAAAATGGGAAAATCAAGTTAAAAAACGGAAAATAAACAAAAAATGACAGATGCAAGAAAACGTATTTGGTTGAAAGGCAAATTAGGCCTACCTATATTACGCACCAGAATTTTACTGACGAACGAATTCTATAGTTCTGTTTCATCAAACAGTTCAACGGTCATAGAACCGTCCAAAAAACCCCAATACGCGCGCAATGCAGTACGAGGAGTTCGAGGACTGTTTTAAAACGGTTTGGGTTAGATGGAACGACCAAATAACTGGCCAAAAACCGAATGCTGTTCGATTTACTTCAGGCACGTGATCATGTGCGAGAGAGCTAAATTCAAAATCACGTGACTAAAAGAAAGGGTAGGTTTGGCGTCTCGCTTAAAGATAAATCGAAGGCAACGTATGAATTCGAGAGCACGAAATTAAAGTTGCACACAGAAAGGACTACACAATTACATAGGATTATCATAATATATTTTTTTAGTTCTTTAAAATGCAGATAAAACAGGGTGTAACTAAATAAGTGTAAAACTAAATAAGTGTAAAACATTTAAGGGGATGATTCGTCATCGAAAAAAAGATAGGATCTTTCATATAAAGAAACTTTTTTGGAGCATCCCTTGTTAAGATACCGCCCCTTAAAGGGGGTACATAACATTTATGACGATGCATCTCTGTAGTTGTTCGTGAAATAATTTTTTGCTGCGAACTGGTTTATTTTGGGCAAAAAATCCAAGAGACATTTTTTATTTACAATGAAACAGGCTATCGGAAATACGTTTTTAAATGGAAAACAAATAATAAGACAAAAAAATACATTGGAAATAAATTTTAGGGGTTGCGTTTTCCACCCCGTACAACCATGGGGAAAACCAAATTCATTACCATCTAAGTATCTTTATGGTAGTAGAAAATTTTATGTACCCCCTTTAAGGGGCTGTATCTTAACAAGGGATGCTCCAATGAAGTTTCTTTATGTGAAAGATCCTATTTTTTTTTGATGCGGAATCACCCCCTTAAATGTTTTACACTTATTTAGTTATACCCTGTATTCACAAACTATAAACCACTACAGACTGCCTAATAAACTAAATATACCAAAAAATAAAACGAACTTGCATTAGCACATATTTTTGGGCGAAACTTGTGAAAATATATTTATTTTTTCTAATATCACAAGTTTTATGTGAAATTTATATATTTATTTATTTGAATTTTTTAATTTAATTTTTATAAAATAATTGTGAAATTACCTACATATTATAGAAAGGCTTAATATTCACAACGTTTTTGAGATTTTATTCATTTTTAGGAATAGAGATCGTGATACTTCTAGCTTGTACTTTAGTAATAACCTTAATGTCGATGCCTTAAAGCGAAGTTGTTTGTTCTTCCGCCAAATCTGGTGTAAAATTTTACTTCCGGTGTTATGCTTCTTCTTTTAACTTTTAGTTCACAGGTCACCGGGATTTGCTGCGATCAGGGTAAACAGTTATGTTTCTATTCCTATTTAATCACCTGCTAAACTAGTTTTTCTTTTTCTAAGCAAGCTACCCTATGGTCAGTATAGCTTTTTTTCATGTGGTATACCTACACGATCCGCAGTCCCGTAGTAATAAAAATTAAGAGGCTCTTGCTCTTGCAAAAAAATCAATGCTGCAGATGTTGAAAAATTTTTTTTTGGAAATTTAAAAAATATTTGTATATTTACGGGGCTTCCCCGGCATTTTTTCATGTGTTAAAATTTATTTTGACAAAAATTTTAATTTTTTGGGTTATTCACTGTTTTTTGAATTTTCTCAGACAAATGTAAGTTTAATGTAATTTTATGTTATAGTATTATCTCAGGTGATAACTAGAAATGTGTGTGTTTTACATACAATTTTTTCGCGCCTTCGAATGCGCCTGTCTTCAATTTTTGTCTTTCAGAGGAGTCCGAAACCAGTTTAGGTTGCTTGATGGAACGGACAACTGACTGTCCCATAACAGTTCAACGTCGACCTGGAACACAAACAGGATTTTTCGTACCGTTCTATAACCGTCCCACGCTTTGATGGAACGAAACTTATATTAAGGACGGTCGTTTATACAATCTGTTAAGCTCCATACCACAGAAGAGCCAGTAATACCCTGTTTCCACCATTGCATGCCCACCCCGATTCAAAAAACGCATCAGGTGACGCTGCATTTAAAACCGGTGCAAATCCATGGGCCATCACGTGATGCGTTTTTTGAATCAAGGTCAAGGTTCAAAATCATCGGAGGCGAATTTTCTTGCTTTATGTTTTGAAACAGTGGTTCAAAAAATACGTCATCAATTGATGACGTTTCATATCTATATTTTCGAATTTATGGGCATTATACGATGAAATACCGTTCACAGAGGTGTAAATTGTGAATATATTGTCAATATTTTAGTAAAAACTAAATAAAATTAGGAAACAATGTCTAAATTAAAAAAACAAAATTTTAACATTGAATTTTAATATTGATTTTTCAGGTAAACGTCAAAAAATGACATAAAATGTGTCTAGTTTCAAAACTAGCTTTTACCTCCGTTTCAAAACATGACATAGCCGACGCACGCGCGGTTGCTTACGTCAATTGGCTAACTTCAAGGCGTCCACAAACGCCTGTGCAATGCCTCCTAAAATTTTTGGAGGCCCTACAAATTGCGATGCTGACAAGCACCTGGGGGTCATTTCTTAAACGGTTAATTAACACGTTAAAGCCCATCACACACAAAAATGCATAAGCGCATAGCATGGCACATAGTGGTGCAAAGCCAATCAACGATCGAATAGCCGCGGCCATATTGAATTTGCGTAAGAAAAGTCCATAAGGTTGAACTTCTATGCGCCATGCTATGCGCTATGCATTTTTGTGTGTGATGGGCTTAAGGTTGAACTTCTATGAGCCATGCTATGCGCTATGCTATGCGCTGGCCTTCAAAATTGTTGGTACAAGTGATTTCACACTAAAAATAAAAGTAACACTTTTGAAAGTGCTACTTTCTTTTATGTTTGGTGCAAGTGGCTATTAATCTCTTAAACCCTGTTTCCACCAACGCATGCCCACCCCGATTCAAAAAACGCATCAAGTGACACTGCATTTAAAACCGGTGCAAATCCATGGGCTATCACGTGATGCGTTTTTTGAATCGGGGTGGGTATGCATTGGTGGAAACAGGGTATTAGCATATATAACTCCATTTGTGCGATGGTAAATTAAGATAGGAAATTAAAGGAGTAGAATTGTTTTTCCGAAAATATTTCTTTACTTCTTTTTTAGATTGAACTATATTTGTCAAATCTTTTATTACCCTAGGAAGTATTTGTTAAGTTTTCACTGCTCTATAATAGGGACCCCTTTCGAAAAAACTAGAGCTATGGGCAGGGATAGCAAGATCGCCTCTCCCACGCGTGGTCATGGCAGTTTCCATAGCGTTATCTCTTTATAGTAAAATAACTCTGGATTTTTTTTGACAAGAGATTTAAAATAGAGAGAAGGAGCAGTTAAGATTTTAAGATCCCTGAAATGAGATCTACATGATGCCCTTATGTGTAGTTTTAACATGCATCTAATCACTCTCTTTTGACCTTTAAAAACCTTCTCTGCATCTGAGCCTGCGCCCCAAAACATATGATATTACTAATTGAACGGAGGCATAATAAAAGTGTTTTATGCTATTGATAGTTAGATTTTGTCTAAGTCTGCGCATTGCATAACAGTGACTATTTATGTTTGCACATGTGGATTTTATTTGTTCATTCCAGTTTAAAGTTGAGTCCAGAATAACTCCCAGTTTTTCATTCTCCCTGCTGCAGCAGCACAGCTCGCCGACAGTGCCAATACCGATTGGTATATATACATTTTTCGCATCTTTATTTCTGAATGTTTGCATCAAACGCCAGTGATTGTGTAAATGGGTAAGAGGGAGTATTGGAATATTACGTATATCCCACGAACAAGGCGGCCTTGCACCGAAAAATACGAACATTTTTTGGTCAGTAAAATAGAAATTCTCATGTTCCACAACCAAATACTTTTCCTTGCATCTGTCATTGCTTGTTGTTTACTGGTTTTACGAGTCGTTAAATACCGAGATGAATTCCAAGACGTGCGCAAGCGTTGATCTGTCACTTCTGCCAACCAATCAACTGAGAGATATTTCAGTATGGTTTTATACAGCAACACTTTAATAATTCCCAGTTCTTTTTGATGAAAATTCGTCGTTTTTGTTCTGTGAAAATGCCGGTGACGTGCAAGTTGTGTGACAAATTATTTAGTGCCCAATTTAATTTGAATAAACACTGTCATCGGGGTTCTACTGTATGTCTATGCTACGATAAACATTTTTTTTTTAAGATTTAGCGCATTTAAATTTGTCAATACTCCCATGGCAAAACAAAATAAACGTGAAATGCATATAGAAGAAATACTGCATATACCTCAAAAAATATTAATCGCAGCACATAGATATTGTATATGTTTGAAATCAAAAAGAAAAGACGAATCTTAAAATGCAAAAATATACCGAACCGAACCGAACCGAACCTCCCAAAAATTGACTTTATTGTCACACCCTGTACAGGGTGTCCCAAATTCGTTGTTTTTTTGTGGTGTCGGGTATTTCTAGGGGAGAAAGAAAAAAACTGAGCCCCCTTTGCGACGCTAAAATTTTAAGAGAAGCCTAAAGGTGAAAACTACATTTAGATATAGCAAGCCGTTTTTAAGCTACGGAGTGTTTTTGTCTGCATTTTGCTTTTGTGTAAATAACTTTCTTATAGATCTTTTCTTGAAGAATTGACAGATGTCAACGGTTTTTATTTATCTCTTTTGGTTTTTAAAATATTGCATAAAGTTGTTATTTTTCTTACAGAATAACTCTAAAACTCTCTCTAAAATTTCCTTTAAAATGTATGTATCACACTCAATATTTTAATTTTTAATTTTTTTTATTGTTTTCTTTATTTTTATTTTTTAATCACCTCTTTATTATTTTTTAATATTAAGCAAACTAAAATATGTGGTAAAAATAAAAAAAAAACAAAAATATAAAGAAATCCCACTAATCCCATAAAGAAAAATTAATTTTATGTGATATCTCAAAAACTAAACGTGACAAATGAAATTTAATTTAACAGTTGAATTCCTCTTAAAAAAGCGTCTATTTCACAGAAATAAAAATATTAATAAATAAACAAGTTATAGACCCCTTCCCAAAATGCAGACTTTTTAAAAAGACCCCGTAGTTTAAAAACGGCTTGCTATATCAAAATGCGATTTTCACCTTTAAGGTTCTTTTGAAATTTGAGTGTCGCAAAGGTTGATGAGGTTTTTTTAGTTCCTCTAGAAATACCCGAAACTCCCCAAAAACATCGAATTTGGGACACCCTGTACATGGTGACGGATAGAAAAAAATTATGTTGGCTTTTAAAGTTCATCATCATCATAATTAACCAAAAAAAATCTATAATTTATTATAGCCCTTTATTTTCAATGATAAAGTTGCTGAGTGCTCCGGTTATAAAAAACCACCCGGTACCTACATAAAATCATACCTAAAAATTAGAATTGACCATTATTTTATACCTTGAATTTTTTATTACCAAGCCCTGATTATACGTTAAGCTTTTCGATCTCGCGCCAATCCCGGTATTCGCGCCAATAATTTAAATTAGACATTTTGACGTTCATTTTGGCGCATGCTCCTTTGATGGAATTCATCTCGGTATTTAACGACTCGTCTGGTTTTGGGTTAGTTTTTTTATACTTATTTACCTAATCTGTGGGTTAGTTGTTGGGTTTTTTTGTTTAGTTAGAGACAAAACAAAACATAATAATTATATTTTATAATCTTTGCAAAACATGTCGAAAGAAACAATAACCTCCTCAGAGGAATCCTTTTTTACAAAATTACTACTAGAAAAAGGTCTACTGCCTAACAATCTCAAAGACATTTGTAAAGAGCTAGATGACCAGCCTGCTGAACTTTTACTTTTAAGTTCACAGATTAAAAAAGAAACATCCCCAGATTATATTAATCAACCTGAATGCAGCAAGTCGGGAGAAAGAATCAGACATACATGTAGTTCAGACAAAGTGAAAGTTAAAGAAGAGTTGTCAGAATGTGGTGCTGAGAATCTGTAAGTAAAGACAAGGGAAAGAGTAGAATAGTTATTTAAACATGTTTAGAAAAAATTGGAGAGCTTGTTGACTGAGTCACAGGAGAGGTACACAAGTCTAGAGAGTTTATTTATGGGTCATGCCCTTTGAAAATTTTTTACAATAGAGCACTTAAGAAAAACAACAAGTTATTACATATATAAACTAAGCTAAATCAAAATAAATTAGATAAAGAGAAATCATAACAGAAACATTTCATGTAAAAAAAAGCCAAGTATGCGAAAATGGTATTCCATAAAAAGAATTGAGATAAAAGTAAAGCCAAGTTCTCCAATGTACATTTTAAAATGAAAGGTTTTTATTAGTTTAAAAAAGTTTTGTCTCAAGTTTTGTTAAACTTTGCATTACAGCCAAACTTCTTTATGTTCAATTGTGCACTGTCTCAAGGCAACTTGACATGGGGCAATAAAATCAGCAATGCATCGCAGCAATAGCTTGCAAGGTCAAAAGATTGCAAGCAATGAAACTTGCAGGTCCAAAAAAAAAAGGTCCATTGACATGGTGCAAGTCTATTTTAATTTCCCAATCACAGTTAAAATAGGAAAATTTCAGCTGGAAAATGTAAACAAACAGCATATTAGTTTGAGATAATCAGTGCACCATTCTGTCTGTCTGTACAAACTTCTTCAATGGAATATGCTTGAAGTTTCTAATCTCAAATATCTTGTTTTGGTTTTACAGTTTTCTTTTATCTGTTAAAAAGAGTGATCAGCACATCATCTAATATTAATTGCTATAGCTTGTTTGCTCTGGGATGATGGAAAAGAAAGAGTGCAAAGACAATGGTGGGTCAAATATGTAGGAAAACAAAAGTAACTAGATTTGTCACCAGAATTCCCTAGCATTGCAGGCCTTTCAGCAATAGAAATCGCCCCAGACCTATAAATGGGCTTTAGAGTCTATTTGCAGCCGTAATAGTAAAGTTTAAGAAAACTTTTCCAAACTAGTTAGAGCCTGTCAATTTGAAATTTGTATTGGAAAACTTGGCTTTACTTTTATCTCAATTCTTTTTATGGAATATCATTTTCACATACTTGGCTTTTTTTACATGAAATGTTTTTGTTAATATTTCACTCCTTTTTAAGTAGTAAAATAATATACGGAATATTGTTCAAAACTTTTGCAATGCCTTATTAAAAACTTTTTTTTACTAGCATTTTATGTTACTTTTTGGCACCCTGCTGAATCCTAATATCCCTGTTGCCAACTTGAAATATTGACAGGGGCTGAGATATTCAAGATGGCAGCCAAAATGGTGGCGGAATTTTAAATTGCCGAAAAATTAAGGTCGAAAGTACAAAAGGTCAAAAGTAGAAAAGGTCGAAAGTACAAAAGATAAAAAAACAAAAGGTCGAAAGTTCAAAAGGTCAAAAGTACAAAAGGTCGAAAGTACAAAGCATCGAAAGTACGGCCGCGGGTCCACATCGACTGGACAGGTCAATTCGACTTGATATGGTAAATTTGTATTTTTAATATTTTGTTTTGTCGATTTTTTTTCGACCTTTTGTACTTTCGACCTTTTATGGCTTCGGCGGCGGGCCCGATAATAAAATGTCCTTTTAAACAGTGTGTCCCAAAATGTGACCCATAGTATAGAAAACTCTCCAGGGGCGTCCGTAAATTGCAAAAATTACCTAAAAATATTTTTGTTATGGGTTTCATTCAATTTCCATCAAAATCTCAATTTCAAATAAAATATCAAACTCTTCCTAACAGGTTGACAGGTTGTTGATCCCAATAAGTACCTAATTATAATTATGCCCCCCCCCCTTAACTGTTGCATAAAATTCACCACTTTATTTTTAGTTCCATATGCTTCAAAAAATAGCCAAAAACACCTGTGTCAAAGTTACTACTGTTACTTTCTGCACAAAAATATTGCTTAGGGGGCCATGGCCCCTATGCCCCCTCCCCTTATAACCACCAGTGTTTTTTTGCTTTGAACTCATTTAGATAAATCAAAATATCTAATCTAATCAAAAAACAGTTTATTTTAATTTGGAAACATTTTATTTTAGTAGGTATAAATTACGAACCTTTTTGAAGTATTTATCATAACATTAACCTCACTTTGTAATATATCATTTAAAAAGAAATTGTCTTATCCTCAATAAAGAATAAAGGCACATTTTTTTCTGAAAATCTTAGAAAAGATATTTAAATATGCAAGAGAAACTGATTATTTCAGTTATTTTTGAAAATAAGTTTATATTAGTACGCCCCTGAAGCCTTAAATATGGCAACAACCCGACATTTTAATAAAGTTTTTAAAAGAAAATGTTATGTTTTACAATAAAGTATACTACATATTTTTTCCTAAAAAGTGTAGTTTTTGAGAAAATTTTGAAAAACCTATAATAAACATGTTTTTTCTAAATAATCCCAATTTACGTACGCCACTGAAGTGCTACTTGCTTTTCCTAACCTTATTGACCAATACATCGTTGGAAAGGGAATTTTATTCATCACAAAAAACTGTTCTTTGCAATTTTTTATAAAAAGGTTAGTTTTCGAGAAAATTGCATAAAACTGAAAAAAACAGGTTTTTGGGGGTTTTGGGGGGATTTTCTCCGTCCCTGTCGATTTTTCGAGTTGGCAACAGAGATATTCGCATTCAGCGGGTCAAATTAGGGGGAAATGGTCCATTGCCAAAAAGTAATATGATTCGCTTCTAGACCGAAAACGGAAAGCCTTTTAAAATAATAATGCTCTGTTCATTACAGAGCTTAAGGGTAAGAGGAATAAAAGAGTGAGATGCATAGTTGGTTCTGTGAAACTATTGATGGAAAGTTTGGGTTCTACAAGTGTTTCAGGATGGGACATGTAGAGCAATTTTTGAAGTTAAGTAGGGGCCGTCAATTGTAGAGTCCATGATTCTGTGGATCAGTTTAAGGTCTCTCTGTTTCCTTCTAGAGGAAAGGGTTGACAAATTGAGGGTCACACAAAGTTGTGTCTAATGGAATTCTTCATTGTTAAAAAATTTATAGTTAATATACCTGCACAATTTTCACTGAACATTATCAAAGTGATGGATATGACTGACATACTTTGGACTCCATGCTGATGCAGCATATTCGAGATGTCTGAGAACAAATGAGAAACACAGAGTTTTGATGGAGTTGATGTTCACAAATTTCAAGCATCCATAGTGCTTTGCTGATTATTGTGTGGCGTGAAATCAAGGTTTGCACTCATCAAAGCATGCAGGTCTCTGATTTGGTTCTGACAATCCAATGGATCACCCACACACACATTGATGTGATAAATGAAGTTGTTAAAGGCTCTATCTAATCTTTTGGAATTTCATTACTTTGCATTAAGATACATTGAGATCCATGTCATTAGTTTGACACCACTGGATCAGTCTGTCAAGGTCATCTTGCAGTGCACTCCTGATGACACTAGGATTTAAGAGGATGTAAAGATAGCTCTTCACCCAGCAAAGAAGAGAGCCTTAGATGCCAAATCTCTAGTTTTTTAACCATTCATTGACTCTGTCAAACGCCTTCGAGAAGTCGGTGTATATAGTTTTAAAAAAAAGGTTTTCAAATGAGCTTCTTAGGACTGATTCTTAGTTAACAAAAAAGTTTCACGGGCAAGTCCTCAGAGGTAAAGGTAGCTCGGGGACGCGTTTCGGCCTCATTAGGCTTCATTCAGCCCGAGCATAACCATAAAATGGAATGAATGAAGCCTAATGAGGCCGAAACGCGTCCCCGAGCTACCTTTACCTCTGAGGACTTGGGCGTGAAACTTTTTTGTTAAGACTTTTTACCTCGTGAACTTCCTTCAAATTTAAAAAAATCCAGGGCTCAGGTTGTTTTCTGGGAGCAGATTATATCTGACTCCGTCGCGACGTCAAAATTAGCCTCAAAACCGAGGCAACCCTGACCGAAGCTGCAAATTGACAGTTGGTCTCTCCTCAGTAAACACCATATTTCATATTTCTTTTTCAGATACCCACATCATCATTTCATCTCCTTCCATTTTATGGTTATGCTCGGGCTGAATGAAGCCTAATGAGGCCGAAACGCGTCCCCAAGCTACCTTTACCTCTGAGGACTTGCCCGTGAAACTTTTTTGTTAAGACTTTTTACGTCGTGAACTTCCTTCAAATTTAAAAAAATCCAGGGCTCAGGCTGTTTTCTGGGAGCAGATTATATCTGTCTCCGTCGCGACGTCAAAATTAGCCTCAAAACCGAGGTAACCCTGACCGAAGCTGCAAATTGACAGTTGGTCTCTCCTCAGTAAACACCGCATTTCATATTTCTTTTTCAGATACCCACATCATCATTTCATCTCCTTCCATTTTATGGTTATGCTCGGGCTGAATGAATCCTAATGACGCCGAATCGCGTCCCCCAGCTACCTTTACCTCTGAGGACTTGCCTGTGAAACTTTTTTGTTAAGACTTTTTACCTTGTGAACTTCCTTCAAATTTAAAAAAATCCAGGGCTCAGGCTGTTTTCTGGGAGCAGATTATATCTGTCTCCGTCGCGACGTCAAAATTAGCCTCAAAACCGAGGTAACCCTGACCGAAGCTGCAAATTGACAGTTGGTCTCTCCTCAGTAAACACCGCATTTCATATTTCTTTTTCAGATACCCACATCATCATTTCATCTCCTTCCATTTTATGGTTATGCTCGGGCTGAATGAATCCTAATGACGCCGAATCGCGTCCCCCAGCTACCTTTACCTCTGAGGACTTGCCTGTGAAACTTTTTTGTTAAGACTTTTTACCTTGTGAACTTCCTTCAAATTTAAAAAAAATCCAGGGCTCAGGATTTTTTCTGGGAGCAGATTATATCTGTCTCCGTCGCGACGTTAAAATTAGCCTCAAAACCGAGGTAACCCTGACCGAAGCTGCAAGTTGACAGTTGGTCTCTCAGTAAACACCATATTTCATATTTCTTTTTCAGATACCCACATCATCATTTTATCTCCTTCCATTTTATGGTTATGCTCGGGCTGAATGAAGCCTAATGAGGCCGAAACGCGTCCCCGAGCTACCTTTACCTCTGAGGACTTGCCTGTGAAACTTTTTTGTTAAGACTTTTTACCTTGTGAACTTCCTTCAAATTTAAAAAAAAATCCAGGGCTCAGGATTTTTTCTGGGAGCAGATTATATCTGTCTCCGTCGCGACGTCAAAATTAGCCTCAAAACCGAGGTAACCCTGACCGAAGCTGCAAGTTGACATCATCATTTCATCTCCTTCCATTTTATGGTTATGCTCGGGCTGAATGAAGCCTAATGAGGCCGAAACGCGTCCCCGAGCTACCTTTACCTCTGAGGACTTGCCTGTGAAACTTTTTTGTTAAGACTTTTTACCTTGTGAACTTCCTTCAAATTTAAAAAAAAATCCAGGGCTCAGGATTTTTTCTGGGAGCAGATTATATCTGTCTCCGTCGCGACGTCAAAATTAGCCTCAAAACCGAGGTAACCCTGACCGAAGCTGCAAATTGACAGTTGGTCTCTCCTCAGTAAACACCGCATTTCATATTTCTTTTTCAGATACCCACATCATCATTTCATCTCCTTCCATTTTATGGTTATGCTCGGGCTGAATGAATCCTAATGACGCCGAATCGCGTCCCCCAGCTACCTTTACCTCTGAGGACTTGCCTGTGAAACTTTTTTGTTAAGACTTTTTACCTTGTGAACTTCCTTCAAATTTAAAAAAAATCCAGGGCTCAGGA
This sequence comes from Aspidapion aeneum, assembly GCA_963576565.1. Lineage (NCBI taxonomy): Eukaryota > Metazoa > Arthropoda > Insecta > Coleoptera > Brentidae > Aspidapion > Aspidapion aeneum. Next base: position 50,669,925 of record OY755048.1, read on the forward strand.
TTTTTTCTGGGAGCAGATTATATCTGTCTCCGTCGCGACGTTAAAATTAGCCTCAAAACCGAGGTAACCCTGACCGAAGCTGCAAGTTGACAGTTGGTCTCTCAGTAAACACCATATTTCATATTTCTTTTTCAGATACCCACATCATCATTTTATCTCCTTCCATTTTATGGTTATGCTCGGGCTGAATGAAGCCTAATGAGGCCGAAACGCGTCCCCGAGCTACTTTTACCTCTGAGGACTTGCCTGTGAAACTTTTTTGTTAAGACTTTTTACCTTGTGAACTTCCTTCAAATTTAAAAAAAAATCCAGGGCTCAGGATTTTTTCTGGGAGCAGATTATATCTGTCTCCGTCGCGACGTCAAAATTAGCCTCAAAACCGAGGTAACCCTGACCGAAGCTGCAAGTTGACATCATCATTTCATCTCCTTCCATTTTATGGTTATGCTCGGGCTGAATGAAGCCTAATGAGGCCGAAACGCGTCCCCGAGCTACCTTTACCTCTGAGGACTTGCCTGTGAAACTTTTTTGTTAAGACTTTTTACCTTATGAACTTCCTTCAAATTTAAAAAAAAATCCAGGGCTCAGGATTTTTTCTGGGAGCAGATTATATCTGTCTCCGTCGCGACGTCAAAATTAGCCTCAAAACCGAGGTAACCCTGACCGAAGCTGCAAGTTGACATCATCATTTCATCTCCTTCCATTTTATGGTTATGCTCGGGCTGAATGAAGCCTAATGAGGCCGAAACGCGTCCCCGAGCTACCTTTACCTCTGAGGACTTGCCTGTGAAACTTTTTTGTTAAGACTTTTTACCTTGTGAACTTCCTTCAAATTAAAAAAAAAATCCAGGGCTCAGGATTTTTTCTGGGAGCAGATTATATCTGTCTCCGTCGCGACGTCAAAATTAGCCTCAAAACCGAGGCAACCCTGACCGAAGCTGCAAATTGACAGTTGGTCTCTCCTCAGTAAACATGTAAGAGGGTTTCGTCATCTAACGAATTTTCCCCTACTTTTGACGTCCCAGGGTTTCGGTCGATTCAATCCTGGGATTTCGAGGGATAGAATCGATCGAGATTTTGCCTCGGGCGCCACTCTAGGAAATAAGGGAGCCTAGAGTCTCCCTTGCCTCTCGGGTATGCTTTTAAACAGTGGAGAATAACCAGGTAAGTAAACTACAATTTCATTAAAAACTCAATTTCTATAAATACTAGTTTATGTGTTCCGCGCACTTGCCGCTTCTCGAGCGTGATAGGGATCTCCTTGCAAGTGCGCTTACCCGTAAAAAAAAAAAAATGTGTATTTTATATGCAACTTAATAAATAAAACAAAACTATAAATGCCTTATTTCTATCAAGTCAAATAAAAAAAACTCCAGTTTACTTTGTTTGCACTATTCTAGCACAGAGAGTTAGGTATTTAAAAAAAAAGTGAAAGTTATGAAAAAGGACTTAAAACTCAACGCCCTATCACCTCGGAACTCTAACAAAAGGATTTAACAAATCTGGTTAGGTCCGATTAGATCGGATGGACGTTAGTTAAATACTGATTTCTTTTTGCCCCAAAAAGACTTTTCCCAACATAAAAAAAAATTGGAGAAAGATTTCCTTAAACAGCTGGTAGTTAATTACATACTATAATTTTACAAATTTACGGCTATTTAACTGGAAGAAAACGAAACTTTACCAACTTTGAAGTTTCACAGGACTGGTCGGGTCATATATGTCTCGCGGTTCGGTTCGGTTCGGTTCATGTCGGTTATGTACAAAAGAAACGGAAAAAATTAAACAGAATATTTACAAATAGAAACGGAATGTGGTACCACTTAAACAGGTTTAATTTACGGTGAGAGCATATATGTCTTACGGTAACAGGTAACAGGTTATTTACAAAAGAAACGGATAAAAAAAATTTAACTATACCAACTTTTAAGTTTATAAGGTCGCGGTGGGACACGGGTCTAACGTGGCAATAACGAAGCAAAAATCGTTAATTATGAAAAATAAAAAGAGAATTAGGAAAAAATTAATAAATACCAGGTTTTATCTAAACGGGAGAGCTGGCTGCACAAAGCCGCGATGATTATGAGTCGGTGACGAAACATACGGCCCACGAAACATAATCTATAGCTTTGTTATCATTTTTGCTTTCTCGAAAGAGAACAAAAATAATAATAAAAAAACCGGAAACGGGAAACGAGAACGGGGGTTTAGCAAAGCGCTACAATTATGAGTCGGTGACGAAACATACGGCCCACGAAACATAATCTATAGCTTTGTTATCATTTTTGCTTCCTTGAAAGAGAACAAAAATAATAAAATAAAAAAAAACGGGAAACGAGGGCGGGGGTTTAGCAAAGCGCTACAATTATGAGTCGGTGACGAAACATACGGCCCACGAAACATAATCTATAGCATTGTTATCATTTTTGCTTCCTTGAAAGAGAACAAAAATAATTAAAAAAAAACGGGAAACGGGAAACGAGGACGGGGGGTTTAGCAAAGCGCTACAATTATAAGTCGGTGACGAAACATACAGCCCATGAAATATAATCTATAGCTTTGTTATCAGTTTTGCTTTCTTGAAAGAGAACAAAAATAATAAAAACCAGGAAAAGGGAAACTGATGTGTCAAATCCGGGATGATTATTACTTGGTGACGAACCTGCAGCCCACAAGTAATAAACCCGATTTGTTTCTTAATTTTCTTGCGAAAGAAAATTAATAAATACCAAAAAACATGTAAGATACTAACGGGAAAGCATGGAATCGGGAAAGGACAATCAAGTAATTTGCACGGTTCAAAATAAATTCAAATCAAATAGAATTATAAAAACTTTGACTAGGCAAAAATGAGGTTTCTTTTATAAATCCCATTCTTACCAGAAACCGGTCGACATCTACACACACCGCGTACCACCTATACATTGTGCTCGAACGAGAAACAAATCTCGATTCCCCGTATGGGCGAAGGCATTACTGTTTTATAGGCTAGAGCTCGGCTACAAATCGAGAACCAACGGAAATAACCGAATGAAACCCAACCACGTTTTTAAAAATGAACGTGGATTGACTTATTCGGAATATTATTTTATCTAGTCTTTTTGCAACAAACGTTTTGAAAGGCTTTAATGACATTCATATGTCAAAACGGCATTTTTCCTCGGAAAATATGAAACAAAATAAGCGAAAATTGAGTCAGGTTTCAGTAAAAATATTTTTTAACTGTCTGAGCTTAAATAGTCTAGAAAATTAATTAAAACAATAAAAAAAATAGTAACTTCGTTACATTCACCATATTTCATATTTCCATTTTATGGTTATGCTCGGGCTGAATAAAGCCTATTGAGGCCGAAACGCGTCCCCGACCTACCTTTACCTCTGAGGACTTGCCCGTGAAACGTTTTTGTTAAAAAATATATCGAAAAATCATTAGTATAATTTTGTGTGTAATGCAAGTCTAAATAGGGGGTTCATGAAATCAACCCCCTCCCCCTAAAGCATTACATAATTTAATAATGGTCCCTTCGAAAGGGTAGATAGATAGATTTATTTATTGGATACTTTATAAACACCACTATGTTAATTAAGTACATAGCCTACAGCCTACCTACACAAGAGACAAAGAAAAGAGATGAAATACTACAATTAATATGGAATTATTATTGCTAAATTACAGGTTCCAACTGTTTTCTTATTCTATTGAAAGGAAAAATACTGCTAGGATTTACACTAAACATTTTTCCATTCTTAAAAATTGGCGATAATTGCCCTTCCTTTAATGTATCAGGAAAGTGATTGAATTTTATGGGTAGATATGCTGTAATAGTGATGCAATATGTTCTGCTATGCCTTTGTATATTGATACCCTAATTCTGATACGTCGTAAACCAAATCAACAAAATTTTACAGGAATAACAAAAGTTACAAGCAAATTATATAGCATAAGCATTATGCGACTTGTTTTATAAATTTTTTTGGTTGCGAACACTTAGCAGCATATAGCTAAGCATAATTACAAGACGCTAGCCCTACCAAGTTCACTTTCAATCCCTGACTTTGCATGCGCAGATCAACCAATATTATTTACCTCATGTATTAGAATAAATGAACAGGGTAATTTTCACTTGAATGATTCTAACCACATGAACAAAGAAAGTTAGTTAAAACCTAATCAAATCTAACCCAACCGAAGCAAAGCAAACTAAACCAATAATTTTTTTCAAAAAAAGACTTTCCTGACTTCCTACCCGGGATCCTAGAGGATGTGAATCCGAACCGAACCTATCCATACCGAACTAAACCTAATTAGCAGTGTTGTAGTTTAGTTTGGTTAGGTTAGGTTTGGTTCAGTTTAGGTAGGTTCGGTTTGGTTCGGTTTGGTTGGGTTCGGATACACATCCTCTAGGATCCCGGGTAGGAAGTCAGGGAAGTTTTTTTTTTTTTTTAATTATTGGTTCAGTTTGCTTTGGTTCGGTTCAGTTAGATTTGATTAGGTTTCGTTAGGTTAGGTTTTTGAAACTTTCTATTTTCATGTGGTTAGAATCATTCAAGTGAAAATCACCCTGTATTCATCTATTCTAATACATGAGGTAAATAATGTTGGTAGATCTGCGCATGCGAAGTCAGGGATCGATAGTGGACTTGGTAGGGCTAGCGTCTTGTTGCATAATTACTAACCTTTGACGCAAAAATATAAATTTTCATTGTGGATAATATGCCGCTAATTAGTCGTTAATTAGTTGTGGAAAAATGAGTTTTGTCGCTTTTATTTTTGTGTAATTTTTTGGGCGCTTCGCAAATTCCATATTTTGTTGAAGATGCAATCGATGCACCCTAGTTACAAATCGACCGGATCTTGGTGAATAATTTGTCGTTAATTAGTTGTGGAAAAATTAATGTTGTCGCTTTTATTTTTGAGTGTTTTTTTGGGTGCTTCGGTAATTTCATATGAAGTTAGCGAAGCACTCTCATCAAAAATGGCTTTAGGCGTCACCTATGGAAAATTAAAAGCCCACGCATTTAAAACAAAGCTTAAAAACTTGGTAAATGTAATTTTCTTTTCGGTAAACGGGAGCACATAAAAAGCACTTAATTTTCGCACATAAATATTATACAAATATTTATTATTTCTGTATGGGCTTGCTAGCTTTATATAAAACTAGCACGCCAATCATTTTCTTAAATTTCCGTGGAAACCAAAGGAGCACAAAAATTTTAAAAATTCGACGAAATTAGCACATAAAGAGCACATAATTCTGGAAGGTATTTTATTTATTTTTATTGAACTCTTCCTGTTTTATGGACGTTCTTGGTGCAAATTTTCCCTTCGTTAATTAGTTGTGGAAAAATTTATTTTGTGGCTTTTATTTTTGTGTTTTTTTGGTGCTTTGCTAACTTCCAATGAAATCGAATGCGGTGGATAATTTACCGCTAATTAGTTGTGGAAAAATAAATTTTGTTGCTTTTGTTTTGTGTTTTGTTTATTGGGTGCTTTGCTAACTTTATATGAATTTAGCAAAGCACCTTTGTCAAAAATAGCTTTAGACACCGCCTATTGAAATCGAATACGGTGGATAATTTGCCGCTAACTAATCGTTAATTTGTGATTGATTTTGTTGCTTTTATTTTTGACTCTTTTTTGGGTGCTTTAAAAAAACACTCAGAAATAAAAGCGACAAAATTAATTTTTCCACAACAACTAATTAACGGTCGAGTTGTAACGAGGGGCATCTTCAACAAGATATGAAGTTAGCGAAGCACCTAAAACATGACACAAAAATAAAAGCGAGAAAATCAATTTGTCCACAACTAATTAGCGGCAAATTATCCACCGTGTTCGATTTCAATAGGTGATGTCTCAAGCCATTTTTGACGAGGGTGCTTCGCTAACTTGATATGAAGTTTATACCTAAAAAAAGACACAAAGAGAAAAGCGACATAATCAGTTTACCTACAACTGATTAACGCCTAATTAGATGCAAATTATACACCATATTAGATTTCGATAGGCTAGACACAGCCATTTTCACCACTTCATATGAAGTTAGCTAACCACCCAAAAAAACGTTCAAAAATAAAAGCGATAAAACTAATTTTTCCATAACTAAATAACGACTAATTAGGGGCATAACCGTAAAAAAATATAAATTATCCACCGTATTCGTTTGCAATAGGTTATCTCTAAATCCATGTTTGATAAAGGTGCTTCGCTTAATTCTTATAAAGTTAGCAAAGCACCCAAAAAACAACAAAAAAATAAAAGCAACAAAATTTATTTATTCACAGCTAATAAACGACCAAAAAGCGGCAAATTATCCACCGTATCCGATTTTAATAGGCGATGTCTAAAGCCATTTTTGACGAGGGTGCTTCGCTAACTTCATTGGAAGTTAGCAAAGCGCCCAAAAAACACACAAATAAAAGCTACAAAATAATTTTGTCCACAACTAATTAACGAAAGGGAAATTTTTCACCAAGAACCTTCATAAACCTAGCAAGCCCACCTCAATAAATATAAATAAACTCCAGAATTATGTGCTAATCTCGTCGACTTTTTAAAAAATTTTTGCTCCTATGGTTTTCACGGAATTTTAAGAAAATAATTGGCGCGCTAGCTTTATATAAAGCCAGCAAGCCCATACAGAAATAATAAATATTTTTATAATATTTATATGCGAAAATGAAGTGTTTTTTATGCGCTCCCGTTTGATGAAAAGAAAATTCCATTTTCCAAGTTAAAAAAAAAATGTGTGGGCTTACTAGATTTGGTTTCCACGGAAATTTAAGAAAATCATTGGTTTGCTAGCTTTATATAAAGCTAGCAAGCCCATACAGAAATCATAAATATTTTTATAAAATTTATATGCGAAAATTAAGTGCCTAAACCTAGCAACCCCAGATCAAAGTATAGCCAAGTTTTTCAATAAACATTTCAAAATGAAAGGTTCTCACCCATTTGGAAATATTTATTAAAACTTGGCTATTACGGCTGCATAATTGTTAACTCTTAGGCACAGTGTTTTCGTCAACCCCAGCAAGATGGAAATGGTTCTCTTTACAAAGAAGAAGCAGAAGATAGAAGGCTTCAAAGCACCGGAAATGTACGGACGACCACTTGTACTATCGCAAGAGGTTAAGTACTTGGGGATGGTGCGAGACAGTAAACTAAGCTTGAAACCACATATAGACCGACTAATAACAAAGATGACAAAGAGATTCTGGCAAGTAAGAAGAATGGTAGGAAGAAAGTGGGGACTCAACCCAAGGATCATGCACTGGATCTACATGGTCATCATAAGACCGAGGATCCAATACGGATACGTGGTCTGGTGGCCGGGGGCAATGAAAACCACTAACACCAAAAAGCTCGAAAGCATGCAGAGGCTGGCGACCTTGAGCATCACCGGAGCTTTAAGTCTACTCCTAACATAGCCCTGAATACGATCCTAGGTCACCCATCGCTTTCCACCTGGATGAAGAAGGAAGCGATGGCAGCATACCTTAGGACAAGGGACGCGGGCGTGTGGAGAAGGAGCGGTGGACAAAAAGGACATTCGGAGATCGCGACTGTGACGGACAAGGAGGTTCCTTTATCGACATACAGGCTAGCGATGCCAGAGAAGCGGTTAAGGGAGAAAAGAAAATTCCGTGTCACCATACCGCCAAGGGATGCATGGAAGTTGCACGGGGTTGAATTCCTTAGCGATGCCACGGTCTGCTATATAGACGGATCAAGGCTGACAGACCGGAATTCGACCGGTACAGGAGTGTACGTGCAAACGAAGGGTATTGGAAAAAACTACTCGCTGAGATTCAATGCAACAGTCTTCCAGGTGGAGGTTTACGCTATACTGGCGGTAACATGGGAGGAAGAAATTAGGAACGAAACAGGAAAACGCCTCTGCATCTGTTCAGACAGTCAAGAAGCACTGTGCAAGCCAACCATGTTCACGGGTTTGGTGCAGGAGTGTGCGGATGCACTTCAGGAGTTGGCCGACGTAAGAGAGGTGGAGCTCCTATGGAAAGCGGACGAACTCGCCAAAGGAGGATCCCGGCAGAAATGCGTCGGGCCAGAGCCTTTCGGGGGACTCACAAGAGGGCAAATGAAGTCGGCCCTAACAGAGTGGACCCAGAAAGAGATACAAAAGGAATGGACCAACACAGGAAACGCCAGACAGGTGAAGGAGTATATGGCAGGATACAGCAAGTCCCGTAGGGACTGCCTGCTCCGTAGAACACGAGGAGAGGTGGGAGCCATAGTGGGAGTCCCAACCGGACACTGCATCCTACAAGGACACTTGGCAAAGATGAGAGTGAAGGAGGACGCGACGTGCGAGCGATATTGGGCCGAGGACGAGACCTCGGCGCATTTCCTTCCTTCGGGGGTTGGCGAAAAGGGCGCTTTATGTGCCTAGTCGCCAGGCCCAGAGCCTACCCCACACTACTACTACTACTACTACTACTACTACTACTACTAGGCACAGTGTTGCAAGAATATAAACAAGTTTGACAGTAATAGCAAAGTTTAATTGAAAGAATCTTTCATTTTGAAATGTGTATTGAAAAACTTGTCTATACTTTACAATTTTACTTGGCCTTTTTTTACATGAAATATTTTTGTTATTAATAATTTTTTCTACAATATTTTATCTTATTTTTTCAGGGAGCCAGATGGCAATTTACTTGAGTCGTCATCAATCAGTGTAAAATCAGAAGTTAAGGGGTTTGAACTAAAGACTGAAGAAATCAAACAGGAAGAGCTCATGCTAGATGACAGCTCATCTGAGTAAGTACTGCAACCCTTAGAAGTAATTTACGAAAAGAAACTTACCCTTAGAAAACATTTTCACTCAGAAAAACACAAATTTTAAATTAATGATGCTTTTTTATCACCAATGGCTGCCGGAAAAAGAAAGATCGATATTCCAATGATCCTGTATCAAAAATTTGTGGGGGCACTAGCGCCTGCGCAGGTTGGATTCGCACCCATAGCAGCCGACAACGATCAAGCATTCTCAGGTCTTGCTAGAACTGGAAGACGAAAATAAATCAACCAAAATAATCGCCAAATCAGTTTGCTACCCTTAGAAACGAAAAGTGCATGTCTCGAAAGCATATATTCCAGTAAAAATATTTTTACCCTTAGAAAGGGATAATTCACAGCCTTACATCATTGTGCAAACTGCTTTTAATTCTGTGGTATACGTCACCCGCAGATAAATAATTCATTTAGACTCTGATGTTATAAAAATATTTATACGAGCTGGCATGGCCACCACCCGTCCGCGGCGTCCCCACAATCCAGAGGCCAAAGATCAAACCCCACACACATATATATTTTTTTTTCTTAGTTTTCTTACTATTATTATTTTTTAAATCGGGCTAAAAGAAAGGGAAGAGAAACTGGAGCGTATTTAAACTTATTTAATTATTTTTAAATTAGCGAAAATTAAAAACGCGACACACCACCCCACCTAGGAAAAATATTTTACCAAGTAAAATATTTAAAAAACACTTTTTCTTATTACTACCCACATCTACTCGACAAAGATTAATTCTACAATAAATCCTACAGTGATCTTTCTGGATTCTTGATATCTACGCGTATCACACGTCCAATGGGGTCAAAATCAGTACAACACAGTTTAAATTAGTTTATGGACATAGTAATGAAAAGACAAAAGCAGGAAGGTCTAATCAGGAAAACACGATAGGTAGATTTATAGAAAATTAAAATTAAACTGATTACTACTAAACTTTAAAACTAAATGTGATTAGGAATCAGCAGTGAGAATAAGATTAACGAATTTATACACCTACCATCTAGTCCTCTTATATCATAGAAATATTTTTAATATATTTAAGTCTAAGAATATGCGCATGCGCATGAAATTTATATACAAGTGGCCACTAAAATTAAATACTTTCTTCGGAAGAACTCGAAGAATCAACTAAAATGACTATCGCCATATTCAAAAAATGGTTTAAGGTATTTGATGTGCCAAGCACCTGCCTTCTTACCATCCTCATTACTCAAATCGTAAACCAAAGGAGATCTTTTTTTCTTTATAACTGAGAAAATATATTTGGGAGCAAGTTTAGCACAAAATTTATTCACAGCATTGGACAGTACTTTATTACGTCTCCAAACCTTGTCACCTACTTTAAATGATACATCCCTCTTACGAAGATTATATGCCTTAGAATTTTGCTCATAAGCAAGGTGAATCTTTTTACGAACTTCAGTAAATACCTCCTTTAAGCCTTTCAAGTTCTCAGCATACGAATCTCGATCTCCTGGGTGGATTTCTATATCTTCTTCCTGAATTCTCCCCGCATCGAGAATTTTCCTGACAAAACAAGAAAAGATGGCGAATAGCCGGTCACTTGGTGTCTTGAAGTGTTGGCTTGACGAATCTTGGCAGCAACGCTTTGATTATTACGCTCCACAAAATTACACTGAGGAGAGTAAAGGGCGGTAAACCAAACCTTATTTACCTCATACTTCTTACAAATATCCTTCACTATTTTTGAGGCAAATTGAACTCCATTATCCAATATGACTGTATCGGGGACTCCGACTTCCAAGGCTCGTCGAACCAGAGGGGCTGTAGCATTTCTTAAAGGAAAAATGAGCGTGTACTTTGAAAACCAATCTGCTACTACTAACAACCACTTATTCTGCTTTTTGAACCTAACTAAAGGACCTATCAGATCAATAGCAAGAATTTCAAATGGCCTTGTAGCTTTCTTTTCCTTGCCCATAAGACCCATCTGCGCTCCACAAACTCTACACGATTTACAATATCTAAGAACGTCTCTCTTCATCTTAGGCCACTAGAAAAATTCTTGCGCCCTTGCCAATGTTTTAAAACAGCCAAAATGACCTGAAGTAGGTGGATCATGACAAGATCGGATCACATTTACTTGCTGAGGTCTCGGAACTAAATATTTCCATTCTGGCAATCCAATGTACATAGGTAGTCGTGTAGGGATAAATTTAAATACAAAATCATTGTCCACTTTCCATTGTGCGTATTGAGAGGGCTCTGACAAAATTTTCTGACGCAGGTATACATTGAAATTTGACTGATTACGTTACATTCTTGAGTGTTTTCTTCGTTATAAGGAATACGTGACAGTGCGTCTGGGACCAAATTTGCACTACCTTTTCGATGAACAATGTCAAAATTATGCTCACGTAATTTCACGGCCCATCTTTGGAGTTTCCCACTGGCATTTTTCATTTAGTTTAACCATAATAGAGACCAATGGTCAGTTACTACAGTAAATTTTTCAGCCCCCTCTATGTAACATCTGAATTTTGAGATACTAAACAGTACAGCTAAGCATAACCCTCTCTTCACCGTCAACATTCTGCAAAAGCACCCCTCCAAGTTCACGTGTACTAGCCTCACACTCGATAATAAATTTCTTAGAAAAATCTGGCTGACTTAAAATAAGTGCTGAAACCAACATTTCTTTTATCTTTACAAATGAGTCTTCCGCGCTCTTAGACCAGGACACTAAATGCCCCTTTTTCGGACCTTTAAGCAAATCATTTTGGAAAGCGTTGGAAAAGACAAACATAAGCGTACAACTAATTAAGGCCATCAAAGAGTTATACCGCAATAGTAAGGCAAAAGTTAAAATAAAAGCAAAACTAACCAAAGGCTTTCAAGTAAATAAAGGTCTTAAACAAGGTTGCTGTATCTCGCCTACGCTCTTCAAGATATATTTGGAACAGGTCCTTAAAGTCTGGAAGAGAAAATGCCAAAACATGGGAATTCCGTTGGATGAAACCACCTTGTATACTTTATGTTTCGCCGATGATGGTGGCTCAGGATTATGACGACCTCGAATATATGACACGAAAACTAATAGAAGAGTACAATAAGTGGGGACTAGAGGTTAATATCAATAAGACAGAGTATATGTGTATTGGTGGAACGAAACAGGATCTAATCTTAAATACTGGGCAGCGAATTCAGTTCTGTGATGAGTATAAATACTTGGGTCTAAAAATTACAGCTGACGGAACACTAGACAAAGCTATAAAAGATAGAAACGTACAAGGAAGAAAAGCAATAACTTTATTAAATGGAATAATTTGGGACCAGAGTATATCAAAACATAACAAAAAGCTTATATATAACACCATTGTTAAAAGTATTATTACATACGACTCAGAAGTATGGCCAATCAAAGATAGAACAGAAAAAATGCTTTCCGCTACGGAGATGGACTATTGGAGAAGAGCAGCAGGGAAATCAAAAAGAGAAAGAGTTACCAATCAAAGAATAAGAGAAATTATGACAGTGGGTGAACGTACTCTAGTGGATGATATAAGAACAAAACAACTGGTGTGGTACGGACATGTACAAAGAATGGATGATGGAAGACTACCTAAACAAATATTACAATGGAAACCAACTGGCCGAAGAAAACGAGGAAGGCCGAGGAGAAGCTGGAGAGAAGGAATAGATAGTGAAATAAGAATAAGAGGCCTAGATGATGAATTATGGGCAAACAGAAACGAGTGGAGATTGGGAATCGGAAGACGTAGAACGTTGTGAAACCGATAAATATATATATATATATATATATATATATATATATATATATATATATATATATATATATATATATATATTTTTTTTTTTTTTTTAATTAATTGTTAAGTTTGCCTCTTGCAACTTCTTTTTTACAACAGATAATAACTTCACATGGTGCTCAAAATCAGGTGAAACGATCAAAAAATCATCCAAATATGAAAATACATGTGGCTCAAACTCCGGACCAAAGATACTATCAACAAGACGCTGTTGCGTCTACGCAGAGTTGCACAAACCAAATGGAACCGATCGAAACTGGAATAAACCTTTACCAATTACACTAAAAGCTGTTTTAGGACGTGATTCTTTAGCTAATGGGATTTTCCAAAACGCTTTTCTTAAATCAATAGAAGATATGAACTTAGCTCCTCTTAGCATACTTAAAATTCGGTCTATATTCGGTAACAGATAACTATCATGGCGAGTAACTTCGTTCAGAGCCCTACCGTCGAAACAAAAACGATATTCTCCACTTGATTTCTTTACTAAAAGCACCGGAGAACACCAAGGACTATCAGAAGGCTCAATTACATTTAATTTTAGCATCTCGTCTACTTCCCCATTAAGAATGTTGGATAAATAAGGTGATAAACGATACGTTCTCTTTTTAAATGGCTTAGCATCACCAGTATCAATAGTCATTTCCATCTTATGAGTACGACCTTTCGATTCAATAACCTGTTTGGCTCTAGCTCTTTGTTTAGAATCTAGATCATCCAGGGAAAATAAAGAACTTTTATATAAATTAAATGATGGTTTCTCTAGGACAACTAACTCAGAATTCGAAAAATCACTATGAACACTCCAAGAGTCATTACGAAAATCGACTACTATTTTAAACTGTCTGGCGAAATCTGAACTAAAAATAAATGCTTGAGGTAAAGAAGGGACAACTAATGCTTTTATAATGTGGCAACAATTGCTTACATAGATAGGAAGATCAACGAAAATTTTAGACCTCTCTTTGAGTGCCATCGGCAATACTTATAACTTTATGTTCGGAATAGGAGGTTTTAATTTGCAAAATTTTAAAATATCAATACCTTGGGAACCAACAACTGAAGAGGTAGCCCCAGAATCTAAAAGAGCAACTATAGTTTGGACGAATAACTTTACTGATATATAAGGTCGATTATCAAAGTCTTTTCTAACAAACAAAGGTGAAACCTGATTAAGGTCTGAACTTTTAATTGAATTTTTATAGAATGAAGCAACAAATTTTTTCCACAATTCCCATTCCTTATCTGAAAAATAATTTTTAGGGGGTGATCTTCGCCTTTGGTAGAGGGTCTCGACCACCTAAAGATACCTTACCTGTTAGTTTTTTGAACACTTGGGGCACTCACCCAGTTTCTTACCTTTAAATCCACACCGATAGCAAAACACGTTCTTTTTAGCCAGACAACTTTGAAAAGAATGATTTTTCTCACCACAATTCCAGCAAACTATAGGTTTAGTTACACGTAAATTTAGTGGGAATAAGGACACTGTTGTTCTGGTAAATATACGTTTTAATTTTTTTTTTACTGGTATGCGCACTCGCAAGGAGATCCCTATCACGCTCGAGAAGCGGCAAGTGCCCGGAAATGTTGGTGTGTGTTGGTTTTGAAACGGTTCAGGTTGTAACCTGTAGGGAAAACTGCCGCAGGGAGTTTATTCCACAGCGATGCTGTTCTCCAGAGATATGAATTCTGATATAATGAGGTTCTTGGTGCCTCTATTTTGACAATAAATTGATGGTTACCGTCTGTTTGACGTGTTCGCCTAGTAGGTGCTACTCCCGGGGAGATCATACGTGCCAACTCTTCAGAGCATTTTCCGCGATAATACCTGTAGAAGAGAGATAGTTCGCCCACAGTTCTTCGATGTTCGAGACTATCCAAGCTACGGGTAAGTGCGGGGTCATTGATCAGCTTGATAGCTCGTTTTTGCACGGTGTTCAAAAGCATTAAGGTATGTTTGGGTGCCGCACTCCATATATGTGAGCAGTACTCCATAGTTGGTCGAATCTGGGCTTTGTAGAGTGTCAGCAGTTGGCTTGGTGTATACAAATGTCTTGTACGAAATAGCACCCCAAGCTTTTGGGACGCTGTTTTAGCTATATCTGCCACGTGACTGTGCCAAGACATGTTGGTCTCTGCAGTGACTCCTAAGATGTTCAACTGGCTCTGCAATGCGACAGCACTTCCAGATAGCATGATGTTCGGCTCACCGGTGCTGGTCTTTTTTGAAAACAGGGCTGCTTGGGTTTTCTGCGCGTTGAACTGTACAAGGTTTTCGTTGCCCCAGTCCTCTATTATCTCCAAGTCGTTATTTATCTGTGATATTTCAGTTAGTCTATGGTAATGGAATTCACGTGCGGAGAGACATGTGGGTGGTATGACTGAGGAGACTACATTGCCATCATCTGCAAAGCAATAAAGTGGATTTACTGTTTTATCTATGAGGTCATTTATGTAAATCAGAAAAAGTGTTGGCGAAAGGATTGCTCCCTGTGGCACACCAGCATTTATTTGGTAAGAGTTGGAGTTCCGGCCATCCAGTGCAACATAAATGGATCTATCCTTAAGGTAACTTTCAAACCAAGTGCAAAGTCTCGGCGACAATCCCGTTGCTTTGAGCTTGTTGAGCAGATTTTCATGCCAGACTTTATCTAATGCTTTAGATATATCTAAGGCAATTGTTCTTGTTTCACCTCGCAACTGAATCGCTTTTTGCCATAAGTGAGTGACGTATGTAAGTAAATCGCCAGTTGACCTATATTTTCGAAATCCGTATTGCTTGTCGTTAATAATTTTGTACTTTTCCAAGTACTTGGTTAGGTGATTGTTCACAACTCTTTCCATTACTTTTGATATCACCGGAAGTAAAGCAATTGGTCTATAGTTTAACGGATCTGTCTTTTTTCCTTTCTTTGGAATGGGTTGTACTGCGGCAGACTTCCATGATGATGGATATACTCCTTGCCTATAAGATAAATTGAATAATTTTGCGAAAGTTGGGGTGAGTTCGCTAGCACAATTTTTGAGTACTATCGCGGGAATGCCATCTGGACCCATTGCTTTGTTTGTATCCAACTTTTTAAGGGATTTCCGTATTTCTCTGTGACAAAAGGGTAACGGTAACGTTTCGACAATGGTTTTTGTCTTCATCAGACCTTCAGACTAGATCGTACATTGGAACAACAAAAAACAAGAATTCAAGCACATCACATTTTGAAAATGCACTCCATAAGTCTACACCAAGATAAAAAAAAATTTGAGGAATAAAAATTTTTAATTTGAGGATTTCAAAAAAAAATTTAAAGTTCCTTCAGGTCATATTTTAAATATGCACTCCAAAGCCTAAAGCCAACCTCAAGTTAAAAGAAAAATATAGGAAAATATTTTAAAAATTGATAAAGGAATTGAAATCATGAATCGCAAAAAGTTTTTAAATCGCTCGACGATCCTCGTAACGCATCAAAAATCTTTAAGTGAATTTAGGAACTAAATAACTAACCAAAGATTAAGAATAAACATTTTCATTGGCTCACCTAAAAAATGTTTTGATCTCTATATAGGAGCAATCCCAAGTAACATTTCTTTATTTACAGCAGAAGCTAAAAGGTTGCCAGCGCCTTTCCTTAAAACCATTAGTTTCAATGTTTGGTCGCTAGCACGTTCCCATTACCCTTATATACCCCTTAGACCTCCTAAATGGGACTCCCCAATTGGTGGTGGCAACCTATGTATTATTAAACTCACTATAAAACCATAAGAAATAAACTCCAGCTTCGCCCTCTAGCGGTTTCACTAGTATAGAACCTTTTAGAGCCTAAAGCTATTATGCCAGGTTCTAAAAGCAACTCAGAAACGTCCTCTATCCTATTATAAAACTAGATTTTGTAATTTGGTATCCTTGCGATTCTGTTGAATACCATAATACCTTTAGAGTAAAGAAGTTTTCCTATAAAAGCTATGGCGATATTTTAGATTCACAATGGCTATATAAAATAATTTAGGTCACAAAATTGCAAAAAATGTCCCAAAATTATTTTATCACATAAAAATATACCGAGTTTGTCGTTTTGTTGATGATCAAATTGCCTGCCAGATTTATTTTTCTGATAAAATCGTATCTGAAAAGCTCTCAAAACAAGCGCGCCAGCTCAAGAATGCTTTTTAATAGTTTTTTGCGAGGTTTTTTGAAAACAAAATAACAAATATTTAAAATAAAAAAAAATCATTTACACTATTCACCATTAAAAAAATCTGTCTGTTTGGTTTACATAAATCAAAATTAAAGTAAAATTGTTGTTAAAAAACACTGCTAAAACGACTAGATAAATATTTTCTCTTTACAATATTTTTAAAAAAAAATTATATACGCCATTATGGTTTTATAGTGGTCACTTGGTTTTATTTGTTACTGGATCGCAACAAGGATTTTTGAGAGCCCTTATGAAACCAACAAAAAAAAAACATAGTCAACATAACCTCACTTAAATTTTTTGTATTTGCTTATAAAGTGATTAAAAGCGTATAATTCAACCAAAGAAATTCAATGTTTTTGAATTCAACACTTTTAAATATTTTTTATCGTGCAATTTCGACACAATGGAGACGGCCAGTGCAATGATATTCGTTGTACCTGCAGATTGGAGGGCAACCTCTTATAATGGCCTTATCTAGGCCTGGGTGTCCTACCCAGGAGGACCGAAACTCAACAATTATTAATTATTGGGCTTTAAATAATCAATCTTGCAATAGGTAGGTACCAATCTGTACCTAGGTATATCTATTATTTTTACAATAAATACCTAAAAAAATAAAACACGAAAGTATTTAATTACTTCTGTTAAAAGGAAACAAGATTTTATATGGCCGCCTATTTAAATAATATTTAATATATAGCTATGGGTAACTATATAAATACAAAAGAATTAAGTTTACCTTTAAGCCTTCCTATAAAACCTTTTTAAAATGCCTAAAAGTAATGGCAAAAACCAAAGTCTAAAGTTTATATTTACCACTCTTAAAAACCAAAAACCTTAAGGAAACTAGGTTCGATATGGCCGCCTATCTAATCATATTTACTTTTAAACTACTGGTAACTATAAAAACAAAAGGATGTAAGATAACCTTTTAGCTCTATTATAAAACACTTTTGTGATGACCTAAAGTAATGAAAAAAACTAAATGACCAAAGTTTATATTTATTTATTTTTAAAAACTTTAGGTAAAATGGTTTTATAAGACCATCTTTATAAATCAGAAATCATTAAAACCAAAAGTATCGAAAAGGAACAGAAGGAATATCAGTTTTATTATACTCCCTTTATAAATCACTTTTTGGTTGTATAACACCCCTTTAGGGAATTGGCAATATAAATTACCTTTATGTAGCTAAATTGATCCTAAAACCCATAACAGCACCCTCTAAATAACCTAGGAACCAAATTGATAAAACCTTGAGTGGTAAAATGTTACTTGGGATAGTAATAACTTGATCTAGTACCTATAAAAAATTAAAATTTGTCACCAGGGGTAGCAGGGAAGTTACTCCTACGCCCGACCATCTTAAGAGTGGCCATCTAGCGACTCCAATGACAAGTTTCTCACCGAAACCTGTCACTAGTCCACACATCGCCAGCCCAATCCGGCCCAACTGTGACAACACACAATACTCATGACATCAACTGAAGGTTATGACATCACGAGGGTCAATTAGGGAGACTTTTACCCCATCTAGAGATCTGAGCCCTGAAGGGGAGAAAAACTAGAGATATCCCAAAAAAAATAACCCCAAAATTAAATTCGCCCCGCCTGGAAAAACAGAGTCTATTAAACTAAAAAACAAAGGAAAAAATCGGCAACACGCTAGAAGCTTACCTTCTGTAATTCTGCAGCAGTCCCAAAATTTCACTGGCCCGCCCCTCCTTGCGACTGGAATTTCGGTCTTCAACCCGAAAACACGTGTGACTTCTTTTAGTTTTTTGGCGGAAGTGATTTCTTCATTCCCCTGTCACACACAGGGTGGCGCTTCAAACTCCCAGCGTGAGCAAAAAACGCGCATGATTTTAACAAAATGATCAGGTGATCAAAAAGAAAATAACTTTCAACAAAGAGAGAAATTATCACCTGATCGGAATTTTTCCCAAACAGGACTTTCTTTTTTTGAAGGTTTTTTGCAGAAAGCCCAAAAATATCAAAACAAACTTTAAGGTTAGGTTTTCCAAAAAATTCAAAATAAAACAATAAAGAAAAAATAACTGGCACCATTAAACACCATCCATGAAACCACGGAGCAGCGGTATTCTTTTATCTACCAGCCTTAGTAGAAGCCCCCTACTGCAGAACCATTAATAAAAAATTTAACAAATAAATTCGTTACCGTAATTTTCCTCGAAGAACAAAAATCGGTTGTGCTATAATATTGCACATACTCAATAAAATATTAAAAGCAAAAAAATTTAAAAAATTTTTGGTGCACCAATGATACCCGCGAAAAATATTGAATTAGTCAAAACAAGGAAAACCATGCCTCAAAATCGTTGCCATAGTATTACACAAATGTACTTTAAACTTCAAGAGCGCCCTGTAAATACTCTGCCAATCTATGGGCACCTAAGCTCACACTAGGTACTATAGTTATAGTGTACGTGTGAGCTAATATAACTAAAAACTAAAATATATTTTATTCAACTCCAGACCGTTTGATACCACACAAGCCATGTTTTGACTTAAACTCTAATTTTTAAAATCTACCCGCGCCCTTCTTTTAGAAACTAAAATGTATTTTGTTTAACTCCAGACTTATTTACCTTTCGTTTGATATCACACATGCCATATTTTTACTTAAACTCTAATTTTTGACATCTACCCCCACCCTTTTTTTTAAATACCTTAAAATTCATTTTGTTTAACTCCAGAGTTAATTACCTTTCTTTTGATATCACACACGCCATATTTTCACATAAACTCTCATTTTTGAAATTTACCCCCACCCTTTTATGTGGCTTGCGTTCGGTGGATTTCGTTCATTTTTAAATGGGACCATCACGGCCCAAGACCCAGCCTAGGTACCAAAATTTTTGAAATCGGAGCAACTTTTTTTTTCTCGAAAAAATTAGGATCACCATAGCTCACACTACTATAGTATAGTAGTAGTGTGAGCTAAAAATTCATGATCAGGATAAAATTAAATGTAAGTATACCTATTTTCCATAAAATACAGTCGAACCTCTATAACTCGAACCTGAAGGGACAACCAAAACAGTTCGAGTTATGGAGAGTTCGAGTTATAGAAACTCGAGTTAAAGAGGTTAAAATACGTGTAAAAAGTGCAGGGGCCACTTAAAAGGTTCGAGTTATAGAGAGGTTCGAGTTATAGAGGTTCGAGTTAGAGAGGTTCGACTGTACAATCAAAAAATTAATAATACGAAAAATATTTTGCAATGTAAATAACAAGTAGGTATTGGTAAAATAAGAAACAGATTACGGCGCTCTAAAAAAAATGTCGAAACATATTTATCAATCTTCTTCTTAAATGTAAGTTATCTGTCAATAAAACGCACAAAAAATTAGGAAGGTTGTTTGCAAAACAAAAATTATTTTAACTAAGGAGGGAAGTATGGTACGGCTTAAGGAATATCTGCATATTCTGTGTTTTTCATCTGCATATCTTTTTTGAAATTTTTATTTCACAGTTAGCCGTGCAAAGTTGTGACATTCATTCGATTTCCTCACTTTCATCACAGCAACCATTACTTAAGGGCGTCAAATTCAAGTTGCTATACCCTGTGGCAAATAGACAAAAACACGTTACGATGTTTCCAATAAACGCCAGATGAGCCTTGAACTGCCATTTTGGTTTTTTACATTTCAGAACTGAACAAACTCCACATTAATTCAAGTTGGGAGCAAAAAAATATAATTTTTTGGTCCACAAAAGTAAGATCAATTGCTTCAAATGCGACTACTGCAATTACCAAACCAAACGCACAAGTGACTTGATCCGGCATTCGTTGCGTCATAGAAGTCCAAATCAAATTAATTGGTTTGGATGCAACCTATGTGAGTACAAGGCGAAGCAGAAGTCCAGTTTAAAATCACATCATTTACAACATCAAAGTGCTAGCGAAACCAATTGGTTTAGATGAAACCAATATGACTACAAGGCCACGCGGAAGTCCAGTTTAAAATCACATCATTTACAACATCAAAGTGCTAGCGAAACCAATTGGTTTAGATGCAACCAATGTGACTACAAGACTAATAGGAAGAGCAATTTGACAAAACATCAGTTACAACATAAAAGTTTAAGCGAAATCAATTGGTTTAGATGTAACCATTGTGACTACAAGGCCAAGCAGAAGTCTCATTTAAAATCACATTTGCTGCTGCATACAAGTGCAGATCAAATCAATTGGTTTATATGCAATCAGTGTGATTACAAGGCCAAGATAAGGTCCACTTTGAAAAGACATTACTTACGGAAACATAAAAGTGCGAACGAAATTGAATAGTTTAGATGCCGCCAGTGTGACTATAAGACCAAGTGGAAGTCCAATTTTAATTTAATACCTGGATGAATAAAAACATATGAAAAAAAGACAAAAAAGGCATTGGCGTATCATCAGTCATTCGTCCACTACTGGTTAATTTTTTTTTTAATTCAAAATTATCTTTATTATTCAGTGTACCAAAGTAGACATTGACAAAAGCCTTACTTATCTAATTACAGTCTATTGAACAATGATGAATTATATATACTTGCATATTTAAATGTAATTTTTAATTCTGATCAACTTTTTTTAGTAACATTTTTCGATAATGTCAAATTTAAAGGTACTTTACTCTTGAGCAAAACTCTTAATAACTTTTTTTCCTAAAATTAATAATAAAAAAGTTTTCCATATGATTCCAACTTAGGGGCATGTATAAAAATCGGCGAAAACAATAAAAAGCTAAAATTAAAATAAAACAAACGACGTCAAAATTTCCAGGACAAATTAGTGTACGTGACAAATTTTAAAATTTAAATTCAATAAAATCAAAACCCTACGATTTGTTTTGTCAGATAAACTTAACTATGAAAATAAATAGTTTTAGTCAGCAAAGTATTCTTCCAAAGTATAGTAAGCTTTGCTTGCTAAAAAATCTTTTGTTTTACTTCGCAAAGTTTTTTATTTCTCGAAACTTAACTGGCAAATGATTAAAAACCTTTTTTCCATTTTAAATAAAGGAGTTTTTGACCAAAATTGAGCGAGGTATGGAAAGATTAAGATAAAAAGTTTTATACTGCCTAGGTAAAGATAACTGAGAACTCCGAAATATTAAACATGCCGTTTCAAATTCCCTGTTGCCCTTTTTTGGAGGATAAAAACTGAATTTAATAAAAACTGCGAACCAAAAGCAAATGCAATATCGAAGATGAGAGTCCACTAAAGAGTGGTAAACATTTTTGGAAACATCTAAACCAAGATTACCACCAATCACTTTTACAGCATAACAGTTTGAGGCAATTTTACTTTTAAGTAATGCTTATCGAACTTTAAACATTGACCGATTGTGGGACCTAAAAATCTGTTTTTTTCGGGGTTTATTAAACATTTAAAATGTGTGTTTTTGATATATCAAAGGACGGAAAGTTTCACACCATTGTTTTATTTTACAAATATCAATATTCAGTCAATCTATATCAGTATCACATCACAAAAAGCTGTTATTTTGCCTTTAATGTCAATGTTAAGATCATGACTATATGTTTTTCATTGGCCCTCTTCTCAGTATCGCCAAATTGCTTATCGCCGATTCGCCAGTGTTCCATTTTTTCATTTGTTTGTCGCCAGTCCTGGATGAAACTTGTTTTTATTGGTTTTTTTTTTTGTCAAACACACTGTGTTTTTTTTTTTATTACAATCTAGTCAGTAAGACTAATTAGCAATTTTGTTTTAACTTAATTTAATAGAAAAGTCAGATTTAAACTTAGGGTTCACTCAACAGTTCTCCCCGCTTTGTTTAGTCTGTAACTCACAATTGTGTTGTGTTTATAGCATTATTTTGTTTTATTTGTAATTCACTTAGTTTACTAGCTCAAACGGCTTCACTCTTTTTAGTCTTCGAACTAGCATAGTATTGTCTAGAAGCTGAATTGCTTCCACATTCACATGCCGATGGAGTCTATCTTCATGGCTTTTTGCGTACTTTTTTATAGTCTCTGCTACAGTTTCGATTTTTAGATCTCGATGAAGGTCACTATTTCGAACGTACCAAGGTGCATTCACAATGTTTCTTAATACTTTATTTTGAAATCTCTGTACAACTAGAATGTTACTCTCTTTAGCACAACCCCATAGTTGAATACCATATGTCCATACTGGTTTCAGTATTTGTCTATAAAGCAGTAAATTGTTAAATTGGACTTCCTTCCAATTAGCCAGTTCATTTTTCTATACCTTATCTCAAGTTCTTCTTTTTTTTTCTTAACATGTGCTTTCCAGCGCAATTTGGCATCAAGTGTCATACCTAGATATTTTGCCTGATTCGAATATGGTACTGGAATGTTGTTAATTGTTATTTGTATGTGATTTATATTTTTGTTTGTAAAATCAACATGAATTGATTTGGTTTCATCTAATTTTATTCGCCACTTTGTGGTCCAACTGTGAACTTGGGTGACTGCATCCTGAAGTTTTTCTATGCATTTTTCAATAGATTTTTCTACCGTCAATAAACCAGTATCATCGGCAAATGTTGCTAAGTGACAATTTTCTGGCTTTGGGATATCACAAGTGAATAATAAGTATAGATAAGGGCCTAGTACGCTACCCTGGGGCACGCCTGCTTTTTATTGGTGAAAGTTTTTTTTTTAAATCATTTAATATGAATAAATTATCTATTGGTAAGTACTTTTGAAATATAATATTAATAATAGTATTATAGATATTTAATAGTATAAGGGTTTTTTTTTAAATAAGTGATAATTTAAATTGAATTTGAGATTCAAGTTAATATATCTGTAGAGCTTCACCTAGCTCACCTTTAAAATCAATCACCTTAAAACCCTATATATCACTGCTTTTATTGCTTATAATATCTCACACGTCCTCAGGTTTCAGGTGTCCCAATTTTAATATGAACAATTTTATATTAAACCGTTTGTTATACAAAGTTAATCATATTTTGGTTGCCTGTTTTGAAAAGAAACGTCTCGATAAAAAAGTGCACTTTTATACCTTATTTATAAATAAATATAATAAACCTCGTGATAAAAATTTTTATCCCCCAAAGAATGGTATTCCTGGCTACGCTTGTGCTACAAACTTTTTGCCTCGGGGGAAGTCTGGCCGGAAAAATGTATCCTTACTAATTTAAACGGAATTAGATATGAATTTTAAGTAAAAAGCATGTTTAATGGTAACACTTTTACTGCTTTTTATGGTAATTCTCAAAATCTTTATGTGGGCGATAAGGTCACTGACACCTTTAATTTCCTTAATAAGGAGGGGGGTGGATTAATATTGTATTTAAACGTTATTCTAATTCTCTAATTAAAATTTAGGCTTCACTCGACAAAATTTTTAGTGACCTTATGTCAAAAAGTACAATCTATGTTATCAATCAACATAGTTTTTACTTTAACTCAATTTCTTAAACTATTGAAAAGTAAAAGGAGTTGCGCGGACTATAAGTTAAAATAATTAAAATACCTTTCAAACAAGATCACTCGACCCCCCTAATTTAAAAATTTAAAGTTGTTAGTGACGTAATGGACCCACATAACGGTTTTGAGCTATACCTTAAAAAGTAGTAAAAGTGCTAACATCTTTTTTATTTGAACTTAATCTAATTTTGTTAAAAAGTTCATATTAGGGAGTGATTTTTACATCCGCACTTTACAAAAAAGAAATAGACCTCAATGATTATTATTATAAATATTATTTTAATTTTATCGACTTTTATATTTGGTGCTATTTTACACCTGAACATTTTGAGGAATATTGACCTGCGCACCGAGCATAATTGTGAACAAAACTTTATTTTATAATTTAATTTAAATCCTTTTTTATAACGGTAAATTTAAAATAGATTCGATGGTCAATATATTCCACCTTGATAAAAGTTATTTGAAAAAAATCTGTCCAGGAGGACTAAGTAAAAATTAGTTCGAATCCGTGTACAATAAATTCTACCTCTGTATTCATATTCGTATAAATGTTATGTCACAAGAGGTAGAATTTAATCCGTATCCTTATCTCGGTTCCGAATCATTTTATACTCGGATGCATCCGCATCAGCGTAAAGAGTTATAGGCATAAGACCGAAAAAAGATAATTTTCGCTCTCCTCTGCCACAGAAGCAGAAGGGGTCCAGGGGCGGGGCAGACCGGCATGCCCCCCCTCCCCTTCAAGACATAAAATTTATTTTTTAGTTCCGCAGCATTACTTATTTAATTTTTTTAACAAAACCTACTTAACTTTTTAAAAAATTTCGCTTGTATCGCAATTAAACGGCCTTTTGGTGCTCAATTTCACAGCTCAGACCTGCAAAAATAAATATCCTGGATCTGCCACTGGGCAGGTATTCATATTCGTATAAATGTTATCCCATGTCACAAGAGGTAGAATTTAATCCGTATCCTTATCTCGGTTCCGAATCATTTTATACTCGGATGCATCCACATCAGCGCAAAGAGTTATAGGCATAAGACCGAAAAAAGATAATTTTCGCTCTCCTCTGCCACAGAAGCAGAGGGGGTCCAGGGGCGGGGCAGACCGGCATGCCCCCTCCCCTTCAAGACATAAAATTTATTTTTTAGTTCCGCAGCATTACTTATTTAATTTTTTTAACAAAACCTACTTAACTTTTTAAAAAATTTCGCTTGTATCGCAATTAAACGGCCTTTTGGTGCTCAATTTCACAGCTCAGACCTGCAAAAATAAATATCCTGGATCTGCCACTGGGCAGGTATTCATATTCGTATAAATGTTATCCCATGTCACAAGAGGTAGAATTTAATCCGTATCCTTATCTCGGTTCCGAATCATTTTATACTCGGATGCATCCACTTCAGCGTAAAGAGTTATAGGCATAAGACCGAAAAAAGATAATTTTCGCTCTCCTCTGCCACAGAAGCAGAGGGGGTCCAGGGGCGGGGCAGACCGGCATGCCCCCTCCCCTTCAAGACATAATAAAACTTATTTTTTAGTTCCGCAGCATAACTGATTTAATTTTTTTACAAAACCTACTTAACTTTTTAAAAAATTTCGCTTGTATCGAAATTAAACGGCCTTTTGGTGCTCAATTTCACAGCTCAGACCTGCAAAAATAAATATCCTGGATCTGCTACTGGGCAGGAGTGAGGAATTTTAGTTGGTGAAATAAAAGCTATTTTTTTAAATAACAAATTTCCAAATTAAAAATAGAAGAGAAACATAGTGATTTTTATCCGATAGCCACGAAAATTTTCGGGAACCATTAAAATTTACGTGTGGTATACAACCCCCTATCATTATTTTTATTACTTTCAGATCTGAAGCGCCAAATATTTCACACAATCAAAATGAAGATGTAGAAGAAATGAACTGGTTTAAATGTCACCACTGTACTTACAAGACCAGGCTTAAAGCAAGTTTAAATAGACATATGCTGCAGCACCAAAGTGCAGATGAAATCAGTTGGCTTAAATGCAACGAGTGTAATTATAAAGCTTTGCGGAAATGCAATTTAAAAAGACATTTGCTGCAGCATCAAAGTGCAGATAAAATCAATTGGTTTAAATGCTATCAATGTGATTTTAAGACAAAATGGAGGTCTGTTATAAAAAAACATTTACTCCAACACAAAGGAGCAGATGAAATCAATTGGTTTAAATGCAACCAGTGTGATTATAAAAGTACACAGAAACCCAATTTGAAAAGTCATTTGCTGCAGCATCAAAGTGCGGATAAAATGGATTGGTTTAAATGCAATCAATGTGATTTTAAGACAAAATGGAGGTCTGTTATAAAAACGCATTTACTCCAACACAAAGGAGCAGATGAAATCAATTGGTTTAAATGCAACCAATGTGATTATAAAGGTTCACAGAAAAGCTATTTGAAAAGTCATTTGCTGCGGCATCAAAGTGCAGATAAAATCGATTGGTATAAATGCAATCAATGTGATTTTAAGGCAAAATGGAGGTCTGTTATAAAAAAGCATTTATTCCAACACAAAGGAGCAGATGAAATCAATTTGTTTAAATGTAATGAGTGTGCTTATAAGGGCAACTGCAGCTCCAGTTTAAAGTCGCATTTGCTGGTGCATAAAGCTGAAGATGAAATCAGTTGGTTTAAATGCAACGAGTGTAATTTTAAAGCTGTACGGGAATGCAATTTAAAAAGGCATATGCTACAGCATCAAAGTGCAGATAAAATCGATTGGTTTAAATGCAATCAGTGTGATTTTAAGACAAAATGGAGGTCTGGTTTAAAAAACCATTTACTCCAACACAAAGGAGCAGATGAAATCAATTTTTTCAAATGCAATCAGTGTGATTACAAAGGCAAATGCAGGTCCAGTTTAAAATCGCATTTGCTGGTGCATAAAAGGGAAGATGAAATCGATTGGTTTAAATGCAATCAGTGTGATTTTAAAACAAAATGGAGGTCTACTATAAAAAAGCATTTACTCCAACACAAAGGAGCAGATAAAATCAATTTTTTTAAATGCAATCAGTGTGATTACAAGGGCAAATGCAGCTCCAGTTTAAAATCGCATTTGCTGGTGCATAAAAGGGAAGATGAAATCGATTGGTTTAAATGCAATCAGTGTGATTTTAAAGCAAAACGGAGGTCTACTATAAAAACGCATTTGCTTCGACATACAGGGGCAGATGAAATCAGTTGGTTTAAATGCAACCAGTGTGATTATAAAGGTATACACGAACGCAATTTGGAAACACATTTGCTGCAGCACCAAAGTGCAGATAAAATCAGTTGGTTTAAATGCAACGAGTGTAATTATAAAGCTATACTAAAATGCAATTTAAAAAGGCATTTGCTGGTCCATAAAAGGGAAGATGAAATCGATTGGTTTAAATGCAATCAGTGTGTTTTTCAGACAAAATGGAAGCATATTTTGAAAAAGCATTTGCTCCGACACGAAGGAATAGATAAAATTAATTGGTTTAAATGCAACCAGTGTGATTATAAAGGTATACAGAAATGCTATTTGAAAAGACATTTGCTGCAGCACCAAAGTGCAGATAAAATTAGTTGGTTTAAATGCAATCAGTGTGATTACAAAGCCAAAAACAACTCCAGTTTAAAATTGCATTTGCTGGTGCATAATAGGGAAGAAAAATCGATTGGTTTAAATGAAGAAGCGCAATTTGAAAAGACATTTGCTGCAGCACCAAAGTACAAATAAAATCGGTTGGTTTAAGTGAAATCAGTGTGGTTACAAGGGCAAAGACAGCTCCAATTTAAAACCGCATTTACTGGTGTATACTAGGGAAGATGAAATCGATTGGTTTATTAAATCTGCACCGTTGCTTGCTTATGATTTAAGTAAAGAAAACATATTATTAAAAAAATAAACTTTGTTACCTAAACCTATTGCTTTTTCTTATTAAGTAAAAATAAATATTATTCCTTTATACAGGGTGTTTTATTAAGTCTGCACCATTGCCAACTTTTTTGTGATTGGATTTACTAGATTGGTTAAATTAGCAAACTAGTAGTATTCTCCTCGCTGATTAAGGCGATTAAAATAGAAATACTCTGCCAATATATGGGCCCCTAAGCTCACACTAGGTACTATAGTTTTAGTGTACGTGCGAGCAACTAAAACCTGAAATATATCTTATTCAACTCCAGACTAATTTACCTTTTGTTTGATACCACACAAGCCATGTTTTGACTTAAACTCACATTTTTGAAATCTACCCCCACCCTTAAAAAAACAAAAACTAAAATGTATTTTGTTTAACTCCGGACTCAATTACCTTTCGTTTGATATCACACACGCCATATTTTCACGTAAACTCTAATTTTTGAAATCTACCCCCACCCTTTTTGAAGAAAAAAAAACTAAAATGTATTTTGTTTAACTCCATACTCAATTACCTTTCGTTTGATATCACACACGCCATATATTCACAAACTCTAATTTTTGAAATCTTCCCCCACCCTTTTATTTGGCTTGTGTTGGGTGGATTTTGTTCATTTTTAAATGGGACCATCTCGACCCAAGACCCAGCCTAGGTACCAAATTTCATTAAAATCGGCCAAGCGGTTTTTGAGTTATGCGCGTTGGTCGTTACAGACAGACAGACGGCGCGACAAAAAAGTTTCAAAATCATCTGAAACGCAAAGATATATAAAAAATTTTGAAAACGGAGCAACTTTTTTTTTCTCGAAAAAATTAGGATCACCATAGCTCACACTACTATAGTATAGTATATGTGTGAACTAAAACAAACAAAAATGTATCATTTATTTATTTCTTGACCTAAAGCAACGATCTCGTAGAGTTTGTTTTTGTATTTGTTTGTCTGTCTGTAATGAAATTAGGGTAAGGGGGGAAGTAACTCTGATCGAGTGTCTCCCAACCTATTTTTATGGACAAGCATAGTGCAAAATTTCTTGGTAACCTGAAGTAAAATATTTGTAACTAAGTGCACGGACCAATAAGGAAAAAAAGGCAAAAGTTTTTTTAAGTGCCCTTCAGTAGAAACCATGGTCATTATTTTTATAATTATTCGACAACCATATACAACCATAAAAAACATCTCAACTTGATTTTTTTTATTTTTAATTTTTCTTCTTAAATTGCGCTATATAAAACAGAAAGACGTACTACATAAAAAAATTACTATGCATACATTACCTTAGTTATTAGACTTAACCACTGCACCACAAACTGTTTAAAAAATTTATTAATGTGAAATGGCAAAACAGTACATGTACGTCTGTTCAAAAACAAAAAATACTATAAATAGTTTTATTGGTGTTATGGTAAGGGGTGTAATATAAAAATTCTTTGATATAAGTGAAAAATAATAATCCCATAGTGGGGTTTTATAAGTAAGTATAAGAGATTAATTATACGAAAAAAACGTGGACCTCCCTCACCTGTGCCATTCCACCATCGACATGTGTACTCGTCAATGGTTTTTCAGAGAATAGGCCGCTCGTTTAGGGAATCTACTGCAATTCAATTCCCAACGGCGGCGGTTGGTAAACCGGCGAATTTGTGTGCGCGATTTAAACACTACCGCGCACTACTAATAAGAGCTTGGTCCAAGCTATAAACGCGATATTTTAAGGAAAAAGTTATAAAACTGAATAAAACTCAAAGAATTCTTATTTTTCCCCAAATAATCGTTAAAACTATTCATAAAGTGAAAGCTAAATTTATACCCCATAAGAAAAAAGCTTTTCAAACTAAACAATTGGACTTGGCTTATTTTTTCTTGGATTCGAATTTTTTTCTAAAGTTTTTTATGACAAATTAGTATTTTTCAGGTATTCGCCATTAAGGCGCAGTATTATTTTTTGAATTTCTTTAAAAAAAAATTAATTTAATCCTACTAGATTAACACATGGCATCAATGTATTTACAACTTGACGCCCGGTAGACGCCTACACTTTCCCCTAGCAAGTTCAAAACAAGAAACTGCAACGCGAGTGCTGCTCGTGTCCAACGAAATATTTGGCCTTACAAAAAATAACATCTAAAAAGTGATCTAATCTACACTAGAACTATATTTTTATGTGCCTCAAATCCTAATCTAACTAATTCGAAGTACATAAGATAAGATGTTTATAACCCCGCAAAAATAGAACGAAAATTGGCCAATAGGTATTACCTGGTTCCAATTCCCCAGTCGGTCTCTAAGGGGCCCCTCTTCGTTCCATTAACTAACAAAGGGTCTTTCTGAAAGCTAACACCACTAATAAGCGGAAACTTGAACACCCGATAAAACTTTTAATAACGTGCTTTAAAGACAAATCAATATCGAATGTTGCCATGCGTTATAAGTCTTTTTCCCATATCGGCTCGTCGCACAGGCCAAATTTTTAAAATACCCAAAAATGTTACAAAATGTTTTAATCACAAAATGTCAACTTGCAAAATGTCGAAAGCTCAAATTGAAAGAATATCAAAATGCATAATATCGAAAATACATATACATATATATAAAATGTCGCAAAAAGAAAATTAAAAATAACAAGAAATTAAAACCTGGTTAGATTGCTATACGAAATAAAAAACAACCCAATCTGTTCCAGTTGGGTTATTTTGTATTATTAAAAAAAACTTAGCTGACCAGATCAGGTTAGCTTTTTTTGAATAATAATCTGTTCTGGTTTGGTTATAAGACTAAATCTAACCTTACTAGATCGTTTTAGCTTAGGTTTTATTTTGTTTATTCCGCATTTCGATATTTTGTTTTTGGACATTTCGCAATTTCGACATTTTGTTATTTCGACATTTTGTAACTTCGACATTTCGTCTTTGAGATAGTTTGTAATTTCAACATTTTGTTATTTCGACATTTTATACTTTCGATATTTTGTAATTTCGACATTTTGCATTTAGACATTTTGTAATTTCGACATTTTGTGGTTTGACATTTTATATTTCGATATTTTGTTTTCAACTTTTTGTGTTTCGATGATTCGTCCGTCGCCCAAAAATAAGACAAAAAAAAAGTTTTTTAAGAAACTGTTAAAACGCTAGAAGCTCCCTATACAGACGAAGTTCTTGTAAAATTAAGAACTAAAGTGTTAGATGAGCAAGTTTGATAAAAATAATGGGCCAAAAATGTGTTTTAAAAAAAATTCTTGGTGACCACAATCTCAAAAACATTATTAGCTTAAGCTAGTATTATCATTTTATAAGAAATTTATTTCTTTTTGATTTTTTAGTATTTTTTTATACAACGCAATATGCATAAATAAATGGATTCATGAAGGATTTATCCCTTCCTAGTCCATTAGCACACTCCAAGTTAACTTTATTAACCAAGTTTTTTTTGTAAATATCTCAGGCTCCTACTAAGCTTCTAGTAATAACATAAATCATAACAAAATCATTTCATGTAAAAAAAGGCCAAGTACGCGAAAATGGCATTCCGTAAAAAGAATTGAGATAAAAGTAAAGCCAAGTTCTCCAATACAAATTTCAAAATAAAAGGTTCTTACTAGTTTGGAAATATTTTTCTAAACTTTGCTATTACAGCCAAACTTCTTTATGTGTTTTTAAATTTTTTTATATAGTTTTATCATATTGTCTTTCAGTCTTAAAAAGTTCAGCTCTCTAGCGTTTCTGGAAGTGGGCAGTGTTACTTTTACATAACTTTACATTTATAGGGGAAGGAAGTAAATTAGAATTTTGAGGTGTTTTAATTTTTTTCTATAACTTTATCATAGTTACCATCGGTCTTCCAAAGCTCAGCTCTCTAGCATGTCTGGAAGTAGGCAATAATACTTTTACTTAACTTTACATTTATAGGGGAGGGAAGTAAATTAGAATTTTGGGGTGTTTTAATTTTTTCCTATAGTTTTATCATAGTTCCTATCAGTCTACCAAAGCTCAACTCTCTAGCATTTCTGGAAGTGGGCAATGTTACTTTAACATAACTTTAAATGTATAGGGGAGGGGATTAAATTAAAATTTTGGGGTTTTTTGATTTTTTCCTATAGTTTTATCATAGTTCCTATCAGTCTGCCAAAGCTCAATTCTCTAGCATTTCTGGAAGTGGGCGATGTTACTTTTATATAACTTTAAATGTATAGGGGAGGGGAGTAAATTAAAATTTTGGGGTTTTTTGATTTTTCCCAGGGGTTTGGTCATAATTTCTATCAGTCTGCCAAATTTCAGCTTTGTAGCATGTCTGGAAGTACAGTAGAATATTGATGATCTATACATGAGTGAGTCAGTGAGTGAGTGGCAATTTCGACGTTTTTTGAAATTTCGTAACTACTTTACTACTTTATGGAATTCCATGAAACTTGGAGGGGTTGTTAACTCCATGGAGATCTACGACTGTGCAAAGTTTGAGATTCGTAGCTCATTCCGAAGTAGAGTTTTAGGTAGGTCAAATATCGGCTGAAATGTTTCCAGAAAAGATGGTTACGGCGCGCGAACTTGGCGAGACACTGCCGTGCTCTCAGATTATTGAGAAACGCGTGTTCTACTATATTCCGAAAACCGCATATTGATGCGATGCTCCGTTAAAAAGTTTAGGACTGCCGGACACACGGTCCGACGTCACGCGGACATTGCTATAATAACACATTTTCTGCGTTATGTCAAAAAAAAATGTTTTTCGTCGAAAACAATTTCTATCTATCTAAAGTTAAAAGAGTTATAGGCATAAAACCGAAAAAACGCACTTTTCGCTCTCCTCTGCCACTGAAGCAGAAGCGGTAGAAGTAGTGGTGGATCCAGGGGGGCCAGGGCAGAGCGGCATGTCCCTTCAAGACATTTTAAAACTTATTTTTTAGTTCCGCAGCATTACTTATTTAATTTTTTTTTAAATTTCGCTTGCAGCGCAATTAAACGGGTTTTTGGTGCTAAATTTTACAGCTCAAACCTGCAAAAATAAATATCTTGGATCTGCCACTGAGCAGGAGTGAGGAATTTTAGTATGTGAAATAAAAGCATTTTTTAAATAGCAAATTTTTGCAAAAAGAGAAACATAGTGATTTTCACCCGATAGCCACGAAAACTTTCGGGAACCACTAAAATTTCATGTGGTATACAACCTCCTATCATTATTTTTATTACTTTCAGATCTGTAGCGCCAAATGTTTCACACAATCAAAATGAAGACGTAGAAGAAATTAAAATCGATTGGTTTAAATGCAATCAGTGTGATTTTAAGACAAAATGGAAGGGCGCTATGAAAACGCATTTGCTTCGACATAAAGGAGCAGATGAAATCAATTTTTTTAAATGCAATCAGTGTGATTACAAGGGCAAACAAAGCTCCAGTTTAAAATCGCATTTGCTGGTGCATAAAAGGGAAGATGAAATCGATTGGTTTAAATGCAATCAGTGTGATTTTAAAACAAAATGGAGGTTTTATATGAAAAAGCATTCGCTGCGACATAAAGGAGCAGATGAAGTCAATTGGTTTAAATGCAACCAGTGTGATTATAAAGGTATACAGGAGCCAAATTTGAAAAGACATTTGCTGCGGCACCAAAGTGCAGATAAAATCAGTTGGTTTAAATGCAATCAGTATGATTACAAGGGCAATCAGTGTGTTTTTCAAACAAAACGGAGGAAAAGTTTGAAAGGGCATATTTTGAAAAGGCATTTGCTCCGACCCGAAGGAACAAATGAAATTAATCGGCTTAAATGCAACCAGTGTGATTACAAAGCCAAACGCAACTCCACTTTAAAATTGCATTTGCTGGTGCATAAAGGGGAAGATGAAATCGATTGGTTTAAATGCAATCAGTGTGAGTTTAAGACAAAATGGAAGGGTGTTTTGAGTAGGCATTTGCTCCAACACAAAGGAGCAGATGAAATCAATTGGTTTAAATGCAACCAATGTGATTATAAAGGTACACAGAAACGCAATTTGAAAAGTCATTTGCTGCAGCATCAAAGTGCAGATAAAATCAGTTGGTTTAAATGCAATCAGTGTGAATACAAAAGCAAAAACAGCTCCAATTTGAAATGGCATTTACGGGTGCGCCATATGGAAGATAAAATCGAGTGATTCATATGCAACCAGTGTTATAATCCGTTGAAAATTACACATCTGTTACTTTATTTAAAAAATCTCTAAAATGTTACCTTTAAAAAAAAAGTGATTAATTTAGTTCAATTATAAATATTTTGTACATAGTAGTAAAATGCTAAATAAAATATATTACAAACAAACGAAGTTTATTTTGCAGGGGCATCCAAGAACTAACAAAGAACAATTTGAAAATGCATTTAATGTGACATAAAAGATCGGACTAAAACAAAGGATAAATTAACTAAGTCAAAAAAACGATAAGAACAAAATCACACCCGCTACGCATATTGTTTTCTATATTTGAATTTTTTGGCATTCTCTCCTCATTTTTGCATAATATTTTTAATCGTCTATATTCAAATTCCTTGTCTTTCATTAGGTTTTTACATTAAGCACTTTCTATCAGTCCTTCTATTAATTATTCGTAAAAAGCTAAAAAATCAAAATTATCAGATCGCATCCAAATCTGAATCGAATCGTATTAAAACGTAAAACTGAATTTATTGAACAAATTTGAAAATCCAAAAAAAAAGAAGCCCTCAACCAATGGATCAAAATGTCAGATCTCCAGTGTATTCCCGATGTTCTTCCAATCCCTCAAAGAGACTTTGATAAGGTGGCATCCCGGGCATTGACTCGTGGTGCCCTTTTGAATTGCCAAGATTTATGAACAAAGGCCAGACTACTTGCATTGCAAGAACCAGAAAGTCACGCTTGGCTCCACGCTCTGCCTTCTTCTTCTTTGGGTACTCTCTTGGACGATCAGACTTTCCGCGTTTCCGTCGCTTTGAGATTGGGTGTTCCTGTGTACGGTCCTCATGATTGCGCTTCTTGTGGCCAAAACGTAGATATGTATGGCTACCATGGCCTGAGTTGCCACAAGAGAGCAGGAAGGATGGCTCGTCACAGTGAGCTGAACAACATCCTTCAACGGGTTTTGACTTCTGCAGGATTCCCTTCAGTCCTTGAACCCGTTGGAGTGTGTCGAAGTGATGGAAAACGCGGATCCTCCCGCCCCCGCTCGAGAACATCCACCCATACACCTCTGAAAAACGGGTAAAATTGAAACTTAGACCCGCGCGGCGCTGCCGGCTTGTAATTATTTACGGTAAAAAAGTAAAAAGTTCACCCAATTACTCGCTTGTTGTGGACCATAGATAATAAAAAGAACTAGACATTCATGTCGTAAGGGAAGATTTAACTTTTCTTAAATAAATCAATTAAAACTACTGTTTGTTGTCTAGTTTTGGGAGGGCACGGCCCTGTTGCCCTCCCTGTAGCAGCCGCCACTGCGCTAGACTACTAAGACTCAAAATCAAAATAATGCGTCCCAATAATCGATTACTGGGAAAAAAAGGGTTACAACTCAAAAATATATATTTTTTAGTTCTTCTCTATTATCTATATTTAGGCATTTTTAAAACTTAAATATACCTATATCCAGACTATTTATCGATTATTAATCAAAAAACAAAAATATGTTATGAACATCTGTAACTAAGTATTAAGTAATATTTAGTTTAAAAAACTTTAAATTCCTTCTCCTCTAAAATATAATTTTTTGATTACAAAAGAAAAAAAGGTTCGTCTTCTCCACTAGTTCTCCACCCTCTCTTCATGCATCGAATGGCATCTGTGGCTAGTCAGTTTTTAGCTCCTTGTCGCACATGCATGCGAGCCCCCCCCTGCTGATGAAACCTTTTAGGTTCGATGCATGAAGAGAGGGTGGAGCACTAGTGGAGAAGCCGACCCTTTTTATTCTTTTGTAATTTACAATACTCCACTTCGAGAAATGGATTTGTTTTCAATAATTTTTTGAGTTGAAAAGCTTTTCTTCCCAGTGATCGATATGTCGCGAATATAGATTCGCATATTAAAGGACAGGAAATGCCTCTGATTCATTACTAGAAGAATCCATATAACGAAGGTTGAATAATAACTATTTATTTGACTATTCGTGGGTTAGAAGACAGGACCAAAAAATAAACTAATAAGTTTTTGGCATCGTTTCGGAACATATTTTTTTGTTGTTCAAAAATAAACAACAAAAAATTCTATAAAAATTGGAAAAAAATCTTCAAATTATCCCTATTTATGAATAGACGTGCCTTAATCCATTTCGAACGGACTCTGGAGACAATAGTTTGAGGCTTGAAAAAAGAAAAGTATATTCCGAAACGTTGTCAAAAACTTGATAGTTTTTGTTTTGGTCCTGTTCTCTAACCCACGAACAATAACTATTTACCGCACAAGTACGGAACGCGATGCTTCACTGCATGTCATGGCAGTAGACCGAACACTCGGAGAAAAGTTCGGTGAAGTTATCAATGAGGCGAAAGACACTTTCCACTTGTTTCTTTCAGAACTGCAGTAGTGTAGGCGCTAGCTCTTGTCACGTATGCTCTAATATGTGCGCTCAGTTTTGTTACGTAGCTTTGCAGTCCAAATTATGGTCGTTTGGCCGCCATCTTTAAAAATTGCCACCAACTCGTCAGGTTTTTGGTTTCAGCTTATCTCTGTAGTTAGTGATCCGATTTCTGATCTCATTTTATTAATTTTTTAAAGGCAAGCAAATTTTGTATTTATACCTTGTCAAATCAAGTAGTTTTTGAGATACACCAAGATCATGAATATTTCCGCTCGCATAACGATTAAAATAATACACATGCTCATTTTATGGTAGTTACAATGTTATTCAAATTTGGTTTCTTTTTTGATATAAAAAAATACTAGACCCTTCATAGAAGAAGATGTCGAGGCTATCTTAAATGGGGTGGTTCCTAAAAATGTTCGGGAAAATAAAAAAGTGATTTTACCGCGAAACGGGGCATCCTAGCAAAAATCTTCAAAAATTATTTTTTATAGTACTTTTCAGTCCGTTTTTTTGATATATCGCTTAGCTTCCTACCTTTAATAGATAGCTGTCGAAGCCAGCCATAATATTCAATTTTGCAAAAATTCGATGTTTTATTGTAATAAATTATTTTTTCTTATAAATTGTAAAAGATACGGCAATACTTATAATAATGTTCTTTATAGGCAATAAAATTTTTAGGCAAAAATTGTTAAAAGTAGCTACACAGCTATAGTGCTATGGCTCTGAGCAATGACTTAATGTAAAACAACTTTTTAAATTATGTTACAAATTTATTTTATTGGTGTTCCCTGCATAAAAGAAAAACATTGAAGGAAACAACTCGACGCGTTGCGTGGCACAGGAAATCTACTTTTGAACAGTGTACTTTGTAGCTACCCAGCTACTACAGTAAAGGAGCTAAGAAGTTTATTATGAAGCCTGTTATCGATTAATTCATGCATTGCGCTATTCTGCTCATGCATATATCCCGATATGTAGCTGTATTCTATGTCGGCTGTTATTGATAATTGGCCCATTTCACCTGTTGCACTCCGATGACTTAGATTAGGTTGGGGGAAGAAGCAGTGGACTATTATAAACATTGGCGAAAAAATTCATTTAACTAAAGCAAGTAATAAATTTTAAAAATGCTTCCGAAAATTGAAAAAGAAAGAAAATGGGTGATATAGCCTCATGGAGAGGGACTTACCGCTGTGCTCTTCCATCAGAGCTATGTGGCTTGAAGTTCCAACACGATGTTGACATGATAATTTTTGCTATTTGCGGAATTTTGAAGTGAATTTTCACAATTTTTTTTTATTACAAGCTTTTATTTAACTTCACCTGTATGTATGTATGTATGTATGTAATCAAATCTTGCAACTCATTTTTGAAGAACTTCCAAACATCCGATTGACTTCAAATTTCGCATAGCGTCTTAGTGCCGATGACAATACAATAATGTGGTTTCATCGGGTACCTACCTCCCCCCTAACGTGGGGGTGGGAAGGGGGTAAAACTTTAGTTTGTCCTATTTCAACTAAAATTGATAACTGGGGGTTTTTGAAAATGAGAATTACGAATTTTTAATCAGATTACAAAAATTCAATATGGCGGATTCAAAATGGACGATTTAATATCAAGTTTTTCTGATTACATTCAACTGAGTTCCACGTATCCGATTAACTTCAAATTTCGCATACCGTTATAGTTCCGCTGACAATCCAATAATGTGGTATGCTGATTGCCTACCTCCCCCCCCCCCAACGTGGAAGGCGGAGAGGGGGTAAAATTTTAGTTTGTCGGATTTCCACCAAAATTGGTATCTGGGGGTCTTTGAGGATGAGGATTACGAATTTTTGATCAGATTACAAAAATTAAATATGGCGGATGCAAAATTGAAGATTTAATGACGAGTTTTTCTGATTACTTTCAACTGACTACTACATAGGTATCTGATTGATTTTAAAATGCACATGCTCTCCCACTAAAAGGGGGGGGGGGCGTAGAAGAGGTAAGGCTTTAGTTTGTTCGATCTCGACCAAAATTAATTAATCCTTGCGTATAATGATAATAATAATAAAGAACCCTCCAATATCGATGCGCTAGCTGAAATGCATAGACAAATCTAAAAATTAAAAAATAAATTTAGAAAAAAATTTTTTTTGAAAACAAGCTTTTATAAAATGAACTAAAAAGCATAAAATAATTTTTTAAGTGTTCTGATATCATAATAATAAAAGCGATGGGAGTATTTAATATTAGGTAAATGCCCGAATGAACCGAACCGAACCATATTTGGTGGATCGTCCACAACCGATGATGGGCCGACTCTTCTTACTCTACGGTCGCGAATGATCTGCCTAATATGAGGCAGGCGTAATATTTTCCATCCATATCAGAAAAATGTAAGGGTAGCTTGAGTAAGGTTGGGTTGGGTTGGGTTAAATTGTCTACCCTTACATTTCTCTGCTATAATATAATGAATTTGGATTTTCACTAAACTTCGAGCTAACAAGGCTTAAACAAAAACGGGTACATTTCCTTTAATACGCCCATCGCGTTTATTATTATGATATCAGAACATTCAAAAAATTATTTTATGCTTTTTAGTCCATTTTATAAAAGCTTGTTTTCAAATTTTTTTTTTAGAAATTTTTATATTTTAAATTTAAAGTTTAAGAGTTGTCGTTGTTAAACATGGCGACGTGCAGAGCAGCTTGTCTTTCACGAATCCTGCGATCTCAGTTTATCATACATGCGCACAGCACTTCACTCTCTATAGGAAAACTATATCCCTGTTATTAAATTATGTTAGTAATATGTGAAAAATACTACTGAAGAAGATTTTATATGACAAGTTACATTGTTGCTTTTAGTTCTAACAGTTTAATTCGACTTTGTTTTAGATAAATTTTATAATAGCTAATAATTTACCTATTGTGTTAGACTAAATATAAAATTAAAACTAACAATGTTATATTTAAGTTTTAGTCCATGAATAATTGGAAACAATAAAATTGAAAAAGTAAAAGAAAATTTTAAGAGGTTTTTTATGGAACCCTTACATCACGTGTGTACTAATATGTGCTCTCAGTTTTGTTGCGAGGCTTCGTTAAACGCTCAAAGTAGTATAAAATAATTGCTCACGTGGTCCAAATCATGGTCGTTTGGCCGCCATATTTAAAATTAATCGAGAAATTGCTAGATTTTGTGTTTAAGTATATCTCTGTTCCACAGGCATTTTTAAATGTGGCGGCCAAACGACCATGACTTGCAACAAAACTGATAGCACGTGTTACTTATTTGAACGCTTTGCCATTTTTCATCAGAATATTATCACAAACCAACTAATTAAAAAGTAGCTTTATAACCACATACGCCACCCACACACCTGCCTGATCGCACCTCTGTCCTGCTTAGCAAAACCCCTTTATTTAAAAAGAAATAATTTGATAATAATGTAAAAAATCTACTAAAAATATTTAAAAAGTTATTTACAAATTTCTTTTTGCCGTAAGGCACTATGTATTTACGAATTTTGAAAACCTTAATCGCGGTTTTTTAGTTTCAGAAAAAAATAAAAAACGGTGGTTTACCTAGGCAAAGCTGACCTGTTGACCCTTGCCGGCAGCTGTTGAGATCTCCAAAGTCCAAAATTTGATAATAACCGAGATACATGGTTTTAAAATATTTTTTTTGCTTTCGATTTTCTTAATTAACTTTTGCAAACCAATATTTTTTAATACAATTTTTGGGATTGCGGGCTGTTCGAGACGAGAAATTTGATTTTAATTTTGATATAAATTGTACACCGTCACTACTAGTATTCTAAAACAATTGTTATATTTTTGTTTTATCTTCGTTTTCTTATATTTTGATGTCAAAAAAATAGCTTTACTTAACATTTTTATCTGAAAGCAGGTTTTAGAAATTTCCGCATTTAAAGAACCCATGTCACTTGTAAACTCAGATTACAACAGTAAATTTAAATTATATAATTTAACTATATTTTCTAAAGTTTATTGATTTATTTTTTTGAAATAAGGAAAAATATAGACAACTGCATTTTTTGCAATTCAAAACGAATGCAATAAACATTGTGAATATAAAAATCCTAAAACCTATTTGTCAAAGCTTTATTTAAACAGTCCCTTTACCTAAAATAATGTAAAAATAATTGTTTTCTAAAAGACCTTAACCATATTAAGATTATCGAAAACTCAAATTTCTTGCCACAAAAAAGGACCACTCCCAAAGTGCTAAAATTTTGATTCGTAAAAAATAATTAAGAAAATCGAAAGCAAAAAAAGAACTCCACCAATTTTGCAAATAGAAACCACTTTTCTGGTTATTTATTGTATTTTTGTCTTAATATATTTGGTGATTTTCAAAGGTATTTTTTGACTAAATAAATGCAATCCTATATGTTATTGAACAATCAAATTATAATTGTTTAAAGCTAGTTCTTTTCCGTTATGAAAAAAATGTTGGTTAAATAAAAATAGATCTTAAGTAAGTATAAAAAAATCGCGATTTCATGCCGGGCATGCGAAGTACGTTTTGCTAAGTTAATTTGACATTTTTAATAGCTTGGTTTCTTCCATTATTATATATTTTGTATGTTTAATATTAAAGTTTTAACTGACTTGCTTTAGATCTGACAAATTTGTATCTTTTTTTTTTTATTTCAGTACCTAATTATTATAAATGATACATTTCCTGCCGACCTCCGTTTCAAAGTTTGACATGGCTCTCGAACCTCTTACGAAATTAGCTTAAGATTTAAAAAATTAAATTAAAAGAGTTCAAAGAAAATAAAAATAGTTAAAAATTATTTAAATAAATAATAAATAATATCTCACAGTTTTACCCTCGTTCTGGGAAATGCCTCCGATTCGTTTTCATCAAAGTTTTATTATTCTGTAATTACCTATATAATACAAATTTGCCATATTCCAAAATTCCAATAACCCGCTGTCAATTAACCCGCTATCAGTTAGGTAATGTAGATGATACAAAAGAACCCTTTATATTTTTTGCCAAGGGTGTCCCGAAATAACTATATAAGGTTTTATGCATTTAATTAAGATAGGTAACTGGTCGGGTGATTGGATAAAAGCACACAGGAAATATCCGTACAGAAAAAAAAAACAGTTTGGAATAATAGAGCGCGACCAACTCGGCGTGAAAATATTTTTTTCTAAAAGCGTGTGGAAAATGTGATTTTCCACACTATTTTTAGTGTAAAAAATTCTACTTTGCTACACTAGTGTGGAAAAAAAATTCGCACAGAAATGTCAAATTTAAAAAAACCGGTATAGATTTCAAGTTTCTGTTCATAATACTTCCTATGAAATGCCTTGGTTGCTATGGTGTAAAGGTAAGATGTTGTATTTTGTTAAGACACTAGGTATTTTTTTGTTGCATGATGTAGTGTGGATATGTTTAGTTTTTTTTCTTATAATTTAATTTTTTTATGTTTTCCTGACGCTTGTACAATAACAATATTTTTGCGCACTTAAATGCTTGCAGAACTCGCTACGCATCGTTCTGGCATCGGCATTTGCGTGCGGAATAACGATTTTCTGCACTTGTTAGGAAAATAGCTATTTTCTATAAGACTGTTGAAAATGTGATTTTCCACAATATTTTTAGTGGAGAAAATTATTTGCTACGCATCGTTCTGTCAACGGCATTTGCGTGGTAAAATACCGATTTAGCTATTTTTATTAAAATATTCAGGTGAAAAATATAGAATATACAGAAATATTTTTAGAGGCGAATATTTATAGATTTGGTTAGGTAAGTTGGTCTCCTCAACTTTGCCTTCATAAAAAAGAGGTCATACTAATAGGTCAATTTAGGCATACACTTGCCAATTAGGTTAAGTTAGTCGGTCAGCCCAACTTTGCCAACAAAAAGAGTAAAGTAAATTTTTAAAATATTCAAAATACAATATTCAAATTTCTAAAAAACTTCTTATCTAATAAATTTAAAATAATTTTTATAACATTTTTAAGAATTTAAAAAAAAATATATTTTTTGAAATTTTACTAATAAAAATCGTTAACAAAGCGCAATTTCAAAAAACTTACTTTATTAGGATTTATTAAAAAGATTTTTGTATTTTCTTTGTTTGTTATCTGCATATTTT
The DNA here is from genome assembly GCA_963576565.1 of Aspidapion aeneum. Taxonomy (NCBI): domain Eukaryota; kingdom Metazoa; phylum Arthropoda; class Insecta; order Coleoptera; family Brentidae; genus Aspidapion; species Aspidapion aeneum. Next base: position 50,712,787 of record OY755048.1, read on the forward strand.
GTATAATATTTTTGCGTCGAGTTGTCCTTGCACCCAGTTAGCCGCGTCAACAAATATTTCTCCTGATTTTTTTTTAAATTGATCTAGAAGTTTCAAAGTTTTCGCATCAGAGATAGACATAATGACAATATTGTGTTAAAACGCCTACACCTTTAAAAAATAATTTTTTCTCAATTTGATAATCTTTCCTTTGCTTTACGGTCTTTATAAAGCCTAAACAAACTTGGGCCACCCTGTAGGTATATGCTTTATAGCGTAATTATTACTTATTTTAGGATTTTCCAGCCTCTGAATCAGAGATGCCTCCCAAGGGATTAGTTTTATTTTATTTCTTTAAGGTGCTTGTTCTAAATCCTGTGTGATATAAGGTGTGGTCATTTGAATAAGGTATGCGAGAGAGATTCTGCTGTGGTGTAGTTATTCTTCATACTATAATGTAAAAATAAATTATAGGTAAGAGGAATTATAACAATTTTGTGCCTTATGAATTCGCCGTTTTGTTTTTTTTTTTAGATTTAATTCAAAAATCTATTTTTTTTAAATTTTTTGCTTCTAGGAAAAAGATAATCACAGCTTAAAACTATTTGAAAATAAAGAAAATAAACTGCAGCCATCAGCAAAAATAAATTAGACTAGGTCCTAGTAATTCGGGTAAAATGGCTTGAACTTTTATTCTAATTATTTATTATCAGCAAAACTAGACCTTCTGTCGAATAAAGTTAAATAGAAAGGTTATAGCGTTAATCAAACAATGGTTATAGGTAAGTTTTTCTGACCTTTAACTAAAAAAAAAAATTACATGTTCCACGCTCTTTTTTGTTTCTCACGAAATTTGGTGGAAACACCCTTTTATTTCCTTTGTAATAAAATTTAAATTAAAATATTTATTTTAAACCTAAAAAGAAGCCCCATTTTGATTGAAAAATAGACGTTTTAAGAAAAAAATTGTTTTTTTCTTAAAACGTCTATTTTTTGACGGTCAAAAAAATTAATATAACCATGGAAAAAATAACTAGGAAAATGAATTTGGAGCGGTATGAAAAATAGAAAAATAAAATTACTGCAATATAATTCCATCTCGTCTGTGTTATTTAAAATTATTCCATAGTGATTTTTATTTTTCTACACCTGTTAAATACTCTGCCAATATATGGGCAAGCTTACACTAGGTACTATAGTTATAGTGTACGTGTGAACTAACATAACTTAAATAGATTTTATTTATTTATTTATTTATTATAATCTTGTGATATATACATTTATGTTTAAACTAATATATCAGGGACATACAAATGAACCCATTAGGTTTGTGTGTGTATGTCCCTAACTTATGCCACAAAGCAACTGTAAATCTTATTCTACACTCTTATGTTAGCTCCCGCTAAATTTCGCGGTTGTTTATATATATTTTTAAAAACACACAACTGTATGAAGGACAAAGCGCATTCCGCGTATTTGGACATGCGCACCAACAACCAGTGAGATCCTTGTCAATCGCCTAGAGAAAAAGGCGTGTTAATTTCGTTCTCCAACAATATCAAATTTCTACACCTGAAAGTGCTCGATTTTTGTGTACTGAAGAATAGAACTAGAAACTTCAACCCTTCAGCTACGTGGTGACATCATTAGATCCATTCGGGGGCCCCTTGGAACGAGGAGAATTTGGCTGCAAAGGAGGTGAGTGCACTTATCTGATTACCGTTGTGTGGTTCCAACAATTTTACCTATGGACGTCTGATTATTTCGTAATTTCATATCAATACATTTATGTTTGCTCGCGATATCATTAATTAATTTATACAGTTCATTGCATTTAGCGTTTTCTATCCGCGGGCTAACATAAAGTGTTCCTTCGACCGAATTATTTTAAATAATAAATCCATACGACGGTATTAATAATTATTTGCAGCCAAATAAGGCGACCTTGAATCGCAGCGTATTTGCAACCAGAGAAAGTCGTCTGCACCGACGACTGCACGTCTCTTTCGCATGCTCAGTGCATGATTCAGTAAACAAAGCGAAGGGATCAAAACAAAACAAAACAAACAAAACAAAAGTTCAGTGGTGTATCATATCATTTCGATATTTAAAACAATTTTCATCAATTGCGATAAATTAGTGCATATTTTCGACAATTCGTCATGTTTCTATTTCAGAAGCATTAATTTAGCGTTAATTGTATATTTACCGACAATTTCGTCATTTCAAAGGTAAAATCATGTCTGTCAAAAAAGCCGTACAAAAACGCAAGGGTTTTTTATCTGCGATCACCGAGTGTTATGTGTTGTCGCAGACTGCGGAAAAAGATGAAAGAGCGAGAAACGAGTTTCAAGTGAGGTATGCCGATTTGGATGAAACCTTCGATAAATGCATGCTGGCGCATAATGACGTCATTATGTTGCTAGACGACTCGGACGATGAGGAATTTAAAACGCAGGATGCGATCCTTTCAGAAGCTCGTAAATATTTTTATGCGTGTAAGGGGGTTTACTCTAAAATATTTCCGGTTGAGGCCCCATCTTTTTCGGGATCATATGTTCGACAAAACGAATCTGAAACTCCAAAACTCAAAGAGTTAGATATTCCCATATTTCGAGGTGATAAAAAATTATGGCCAAGCTTTTTCGATCTTTTTAATAACATTATAGATCAAAATCAAAGTCTAAGTAACGTTCGAAAACTTCAATATTTATTTTCATATCTCGAGGATGAGCCTTTAAAATTGATATCAGGGATTAGCTTATCTGATCAAAATTATAAAATTGCTTATGACAAATTAGTCAATAGATATCAAAACAAGCGAGACCTCGCAAATGATGCTTTAAGCTCAATTATGAACTCCACCTTAAAAAACGAGTCAGCTAAAGAATTGCGTAATTTAATTGACACCTTTTCTGAATCCCTAGAAATTTTAAAATCACTTAGCTTTGACGTTGACAGTTGGGACTTTATTATTTTTTTCATTTTATTAGAAAAATTGGATATTCCAACGCGTTCAAATTTCGAAATGAGTCACGCCAATACTAATAACGAAATTCCCACTTTTCAGTCACTTTTTCAATTTCTAGAAAAAAGATGTAAAGTTTTGGAATCACTTCCTCAATCAACAGCACCCAAAAAGGTGCCTATATATCAAAAATCAAATTCTATGCAAAGTCAGTCTGGGCAAAAGCCTACCTATCAAAATTCAAATTCTATGCGAAATCAGTTTGGGCAAAAGCCTACCTATAAATCATCCAATTCGCCTTTTATAGGACTGGCTGGCACCTCAGCTAATTCAAGTACGGGAATAAAATGTTTCCGGTGTAATCAAGGTCACGTGCTTTCGAAATGTCAAACATTTCTTGATCTCTCACCTATCGATCGCCTATCTTTCGTAAAACAGAAAAAATTATGTCTAGCGTGTTTTCATCCCTTGCATAATGTAGATACGTGCAAATCAAAATATTCATGCAGGACTTGCAATAGTAAAAGGCACCACACTTTAACTCATATCTTAGAAACTAATCAAGAGTCTGGAAGCCAAGATACTAGTCCTGTCATTCACACACCACCTGTCAATAATCTTCATGTGTCATTAAATGCCTCAGGACCTTCAGGTACCTTTCTTTTATGCACCGCCATAATAGATGTTATGGACGGTTGCGGAAATTTTCAACCTGTAAGGGCACTGCTTGATTCTGGATCACAGACAGGATTCATCAGTGAAAAGTGTATTCAGCGTCTTAATCTTCCTAGGCGAAGTTACACCACTGAAATATTCGGATTAAATCAGATGTCTTCTTTTACTTCCAAAGGGCTCGTTCAATGTCACATTAAGCCACAAGGACAAGTCACTCCTTTACTTAATTTCGAAGCAATTGTTGTTCCACAACTATGTTCCAATATGCCTACATTCTCTTTGAACGATAATCAGTGGAAACACTTGCAAAACCTTAAACTTGCCGACCCATCTTATTTCAAATCTAGACCTGTGGACCTGGTTATTGGTTGCGAGCTATTCGCACAGATATTCAAGGAAGGCAGGGTTCTTGGACAGGTACGGCAGCCTTCAGCCCTTGAAACTATCTTTGGCTGGGTCGTCATGGGAAAGGTTGACGAAGTAGGTAGTCTTACGGAACGAACCAGTTGTTTTTTAACGAGTCATTCACCTCCTTTAGAGGTCATTCTCCCTAGGTTTTGGGAAATCGAACATTTGCCTAAAAAACAAATCTTATCAAAGGAAGAAAAACAGGCAGAATCAATTTTTACTGCTAGTGTAGTACGGCAACCGAGCGGTAGATTCATGGTAGATCTTCCGTTTAAAGATAAAATAAACCCTGACCTAGGAAATACTTATCCGCAAGCTTATCGTAGATTTTTACTTCTAGAAAATAGATTAATCAAAAATCCTGATCTGTACACTGCCTATTCAAGTTTCATGCAAGACTATATCGATTCTAATCATATGAGTTTAGTTTTATCTAGTCAACCAAAGGTCGACGTATCGTGTTTTTTAGCACACCATTGCGTATTAAAGCCGGAAAGCTTGAGTACAAAATTAAGGGTAGTCTGGGATTGTTCAGCAGTCACCCCAAAAAATATTAGTCTCAATGACACATTGTTATCTGGACCGAAACTTCAAAAAGATATTGCTTCTTTACTCCTTACGTTTCGTCTTAATCCTATTGCCTACATTGCTGACATCAAACAGATGTTCCGTCAAGTCCTTATCAATCCTTATCACCGTCCTTATCAAAGGATATTGTGGAGGTTTTCTCCACAGGACCCACTTTCAGTGTGGGAACATTCTACTGTCACTTTTGGCATGACATGCTCACCTTTTCTAGCCATGCGTACCTTAAATGAGCTGGCAGAGAGAGAAAAGGAACGTTTTCCTATGGCTAGTACTGTTCTAAAAACGTCAATCTATATCGACGATATCTTGGGAACTAGCCCTTCGCTTTCTGAAGCTCTCTCCCTTCAAACAGAACTCAATGATTTGTTGAAGTCGGGAGGATTTGAACTTAAAAAATGGGCAAGCAATTGTCCTGAGTTATTGGCAACATTGCCAGAGTCCGATCGTCAAATGTCTCTCTCTTTCGACAAGGAGGAACCCCACTTTATCAAAGTTTTAGGACTTCAATGGCATCCAAAAAACGACATTTTTTCTTATCAATGCCGAATGAAGGACAAACCCCCAACCAAACGTTCTATTTTATCTATCATAGGAACAATCTTCGATCCCTTAGGTTTTCTTTGTCCCTTGTTGCTACAAGCAAAATTTATTTTGCAACAGTTGTGGATATCGAAAATAGGCTGGGACGAAGAACCAGATTCTTCTATCATCGACTCTTGGAACAAACTTCGTTCTGAATTCCCGCTTCTTTCCAATTTTCAATTACCCCGACAAATCAAACTGTCAAAAACCAATACCTGTCAAATCATCGGCTTCTGTGACGCTTCAATTCGAGGCTACGCAGGCGTCGTATATTTTCGTGTAGAAGAGGAAAACAATATATCTGTTTCTCTCATATCTGCAAAATCTAGGGTCGCGCCTATAAAGTCACAAACTTTGGCTAGGCTAGAACTCCTAGGCGCATTTCTTTTAAGCGAATTAATTGACTTCGTTTTATCTAGCTATGAAGGAAAAATAACTTTTACAAATATCGTTACTTTCTGCGATTCGCAAGTCGTATTGCACTGGCTTTCATCCCCTCCTAATCGCTGGCAAACCTTTGTTGGAAATCGAGTCAGTAGAATCCAAGAAATCATTCCCTCAAACTCGTGGCGCTACATTCCTTCTGCTTTGAATGCAGCCGATATTGCGTCACGAGGGGCCACCCCTTCACAGCTCATGTCACATGACATGTGGTGGAACGCACCGTCGTTTTTGTGGTCTCCCGAAAACGAATGGCCCGATTTTCATAAACCAAAAATGCCGATTGATTTCGGAGATATTAATCTGGAGGAAAAGCCAAAAGTCTGTTGCAATGCGATAATTGATGTCAACTTCTTAGATCAGCTTCTTATCAAATATTCCTCTATATCAAAAATTCAACGTATCATTTGTTATGTCCTTCGAATAGTTAATCTTTTTCAAAAGCATTCCTATCAAAAACCCACTAAGCCGCCGGACCAAAAAGTTATTTTTGAGAATATTGTTTTTCCTACCACCGGTGAGATGCAAAGTGCGTTACACCTTCTTATCAAACGCGTGCAAGGTTCTTGTTTTTCTGAGCTTTTTGCCGCGTTATCTAAGGATAAACCAATACCGAAACCTTTGCGAAAACTTTCACCTTTTCTTGATGAGAATAATATCATTAGAGTCGGTGGCAGATTACAAAAATCTGACCTTTTGTCTTATTCTGCAAAACACCCCGTCTTACTTTCGAGTGACCATCGTTTAACTACTCTTCTTATCGAGTCCGCTCATCGACAATATCTTCATCCTGGGTTTAAAACATTACATAATCTGCTTTTACAGCAATTTTGGATATTATCTGCCAGACGGGCAATTCAAAGAACCATATCCAAGTGCTTGCAATGTTTTAGAATCAACCCTAAACCCTATAGACCGCCCATAATGAGTTCACTTCCCGCTCATCGAATCAATCAACTAAAACCTTTTTCGAGTGTAGCTATCGACTTTTGTGGACCTTTCTTTGTGATTCCTCATCGTTACCGTGGTTGTAAAGCTTTCAAATCGTATGTCTGTGTGTTTGTCTGTACGGCCACACATTGCGTGCATTTGGAATTAACCATGGAACTGTCCACCGAAGGGTTCGTAGGTGCATTCCATCGATTCATTTCCAGACGCGGAAGCGTGACGCAATGCTGGTCAGATCAAGGCAGTAATTTTATAGGGTTTCGTAACCAATTACTGGATTACGCAAGAAGTGCTGCCACCAGACTTTCTATTCGTTGGCATCTGGGACCTCCTCTCAGTCCACATTTCAATGGCCTGGCAGAAGCTGGCGTCAAAAGTTTTAAAACTCACTTTGTACGAGTCGTCGGCGACCAGAAGTTGTCTATCATGGAGATGTCCACCCTTACCTGTCGCATAGAAGCCGTACTGAATAGTCGCCCTTTATCTCCTGCCTCTTCAGACCCACACGATCTTCAACCTCTTACCCCTGGGCATTTTTTGACACTTGAACCCCTTAATTCAGAAATTCCGGAGTCAGATTTGTCCGAGGTTCCCCTAAATCGGCTCTCGAGATGGCAACTAATCCAAAAACTACATAATGATTTTTGGAAACGGTATTCTATAGAGTATTTGCATACGCTACAACAGCGACACAAGTGGACTGATTTGTCCCCAAATATCAAATTAAATGATTTGGTTATCATAACAAGTGATCACATTCAATCGCCTTTGAAATGGCCGGTCGGTCGGGTCATCGAACTGCATCCCGGCGGGGACGGTCAGGTGCGTGTTGCGACGGTAAAAACGGTTACCGGTGTTTATAAGCGGCCAGTTGTAAAACTGTGCCTCTTGCCAAATTAAAAGTAATTTTAATTTTCTACCTTTTACCGGGTATTACAATAGGTTTTTTTATTTTTAATTTTTTTTTGAATTTTTGTTTGTTTGTTTTGCCTTTTTTCGGGATTTCGTTATATCTAAATAAACTTACGATACTTATCTGTTTTCATTCATTTATATTTATCGGTCGATTCTTTTTCTTATATCTATATCTGTCCGGTTGAGATTCTAAATTTGTGTGTTTTGGAGGGCAGTTATGTTAGCTCCCGCTAAATTTCGCGGTTGTTTATATATATTTTTAAAAACACACAACTGTATGAAGGACAAAGCGCATTCCGCGTATTTGGACATGCGCACCAACAACCAGTGAGATCCTTGTCAATCGCCTAGAGAAAAAGGCGTGTTAATTTCGTTCTCCAACAATATCAAATTTCTACACCTGAAAGTGCTCGATTTTTGTGTACTGAAGAATAGAACTAGAAACTTCAACCCTTCAGCTACGTGGTGACATCATTAGATCCATTCGGGGGCCCCTTGGAACGAGGAGAATTTGGCTGCAAAGGAGGTGAGTGCACTTATCTGATTACCGTTGTGTGGTTCCAACAATTTTACCTATGGACGTCTGATTATTTCGTAATTTCATATCAATACATTTATGTTTGCTGGCGATATCATTAATTAATTTATACAGTTCATTGCATTTAGCGTTTTCTATCCGCGGGCTAACACTCTTACTCATTTAATATATTTGGGCTACACTAAAAGAGAATAAATAATGTCAATGCAATTTTTGAATACAAATGAACTATTATCTATTTATATAAATACATAACTATTATGTGATTAGCTCACTTATGATAAAAAGGCTATTGGTAAAAATCCACGTTTTAATTTTTTTCTTTTTAGATTTATAATTGGTTCTTAATTCAATGGGAAGCGCATTGAATATTTTGGGACCTACGTACAATACATGTTTTTGGGTTTTTGTGTAATGCATTCTGGGTTCAGCCAATCTATTTAAATTTCTTGTAACATGGACAGAATTACTTTTATTTTTGTAAATGTCATACTTGACCATAAATCTAATTACAGTCTTTGCTGTCAGTAATGATATGGAAAACAATTCAGTTTCATCAAAAAGAATTCTTGATGGAAACCGCTTAGGTTTAAAAAATATTATTTTAATAAAAGTTTTTTGAATAACGTTTAGAGGACTTAACGCCTTTTTTGTTGCAAGACCCCATACCACCAACCCATAACAAATGATCGATTCAATGAGTGAAAAATAAACCATTTTTAATGTTTTCCGATTTAGGACCTGTCTTAATTGTAAAAATTTATAAAGAAGTTTCCTTAGTTTTTCAGATACATACTCAATGTGTTTTTTATACGTAAGATGTTGGTCAAGGTAAACTCCTAAGTATTTTACTGAATTTTTTCTATAAATTTTGATGTTGCAACAACATTCTCCCATCATGCCACATTCGGCGTCATGGATTGTTAAGTCTTCCTGTTGCGGTTGTGTTGTTGCTGTTTTGCTAAATGTAATAAAATTTGTTTTTTGTGAATTAAGGGTCAATAAACTTTGATCCAGCCATTGCTTTATTTCACTTATTGCTTTTTCAGCATTCTTATAGGTAATATTCCAGCTTTCAGATCCTATCAGTAGCACAGTGTCGTCAGCGAAACAGATAATTTTGGCAAATTTTGCTACTTGTGTAATCTGGTTAATATATATGGTAAATAAAACCGGACCAAGGACAGTGCCCTGTGGCACACCAAACTCTGCTACAAGAGGGTCACTAAAGTTGTTTTCTATTTTAACTCTCTGTGGTCTTTCCCTAAGAAAAGAACTAAATAATTGTAGCTGTCTGCCTCTTATTCCAATGTCATCCAAACGTTCTAGCATTATCCGGTGTGACACAGTGTCAAATGCCTTGGTCAAGTCTAAAAATATGCCAATCGTTTTACTATTTGTATCAAAATTTTTAACTATGTACTCGGTCACCTGACACAGTGCATTTTCGGTTCCTACTTTTTCTTGGAATCCATATTGCTCAGTGGAAATAATTTTGTATTTATGCAAAAATGACATTAATCTTAGCTTAATGCACTTTTCCACCAATTTAGCGATGGTGCTTGTTAATGCTATGGGTCTATAGTTTGTCATTTCGTCAGTACTACCTGCTTTATAGATTGGTATTATTACAGTTTTTTTAAGAACTTTCGGAAAAATGCACTTTTCAAGAATTAAATTTACTAGGTGGAGCAATGGGGGGATAAACAGTTGGTGATACATTTTTATAATTTTAGAGGTTATATCATCACTACTAGAAGCGCTGGATTTAAGTGAATTTATAAGCGAGATAAGCTCATTTCTAGTGACGGGGTGAAATTCACACATATAGGGATTTCGCCAGGCTTTGCCTTGTTTATTAATGGGTTGAACACGACTTGCTAAATTTTTTCCAATGGTACTAAAAAACTTGTTAAATTCATAAGCTATTTCTTCAGAACTTGATTTTAAAAGGCCAGTGTTACGTTTTTAATTTTTTGTTTGTGATTTGATTGATTTGTTATATCTTTAATAACATTCCATGTTTTTTGCGAATCGCCCTGGCATCCATCAATACGCCGTCTGTAGTACTCAATTTTAGATGTTTTTATTAGTTTTGAGAGTTTATCCCTGTGCGTGATATAGTTACTACGAAGAATGACATTTTCTGGGTCCCGAGCTAAGCGCTTTCGTAATTTATCCCTTTGCCTTATTGATATCAGCAGGCCGGCAGTTATCCAAGGTTTAAGCCGGAAGCTTTTATTGGGAATAATATAAGTTTCTGTTGATAAGTTAATTTTTTTTCTAGATTTTCTATAAGTGTTTCAGCACACTGATCAGTATCCAACTTATTTAAGATGTCAATCCAATCCTCTTGCTCAAGCATAATTTTTAAGTTTAAATAGTTAAGTTTTTGTTTTACTTTATTTAGCGTTTGAGTGTTGGATTCTCCTGTTTTTGACGTATTTATTTGAATAACAGTTGGATAATGATCATGAATATCTGTGACCTTTGACTTAATTATAGCTGTTTTGATTTCGCGGACATTATCAGAGCTTTTAACAAAACAATGATCTAGACAGCTTTTTTGATTACCTCTCTCTCTAGTTATTCCCCTTACTTTACACAAAAACCCATGTTCTGCCAAACAATCTAGATAGTTATTTAATATTCTGCTTGGTTTACCCAAAAGATTTATATTTATATCCCCTATGAAGATGCTAGCATCAGTATTTTCACTTAGATGCCTATCCAAGAATTCTTCCAGGCTGTTAATAAAATAATTTATATCAGTTGCTGGCGATCTGTAGGTCCCAAAAATTTCAAAGTTGCTATTGTTTTTACTACAATTACTTTTACGAAATGGTGGCCGTTTATCTCAACTAAGCACTGATGCAAAAGAATGCTGGTTTTTACATAAAATACATAGCCATCACATTTATTTTTATTGCTCTTATTATATATAATTTCATATCCCGGTATTCTAAAGTCATCCACACAATAGATTTGATGTGTTTCTGACAAGACTATTAGGTCAAAATCTTTACTATATGACTCCAGATAAACTAAAAAGTTATCTAGGTTTTTATATATGCTAGTTATATTTACATGAATTACTCTTAAACCTATACCTTGACTGTTCAAAAAATGTGCATCGTCCAAAGAATTACATAGTTGAGTGTCACATGTCTCATAATTATCTAGAAGATTATTAAGATCCATTGTGATTTAGATTAACTTATGTTCGATTATTGGATCTTTTTGTTATTAGTGTCTTTTTAGCTGTTCAATCTGTTCTCGATTTTTGATTCTTATTGCTTCAGAGTTTACTGATTTTCTTACGTAGATAGAACCATTTTCACCCAGACGTAGCTATATGAGTGTTCCGTTTTAAGCTTTTTTGTTTCCATTAACAGCTCGCGGACTTTTTTTTCCAAGTCCTCAGCTATATATATTTTTTGAGCTTTCTTTTCTCTTTTTCTCTCTTTTTCAACTCCAGGCTCAATTACCTTTCGTTTGATACCACACAAGGCATGTCTTGACTTTAACTCTTTTATCCCCACCCTTTTTTTTACACTAAAATGTATTTTGTTTAACTTCGGACCTAATTACATTTCGATTGTGATATCAATCACACATCAACACGCCATAATATTTACACATAAACTCTAATTTTTGAAATCTACCCCCACCATTTTATTTGGCTTGTGTTCGGTGGATTTTGTTTATTTTTAAATGGGACCATCTCGACCCAAGACCCAGCCTAGATACCAAATTTCATTAAAATCCGGCAAGCGGTTTTTGAGTTATGCGGGTTGGTCGTTTTAGACAGACAGACAGACGGCGCGACAAAAAAGTTTGAAAATCATCTGAAACGCAAAGATATATAAAAATTTTTGAAATTGGAGCAACTTTTTTTTCTTGAAAAAATTAGCATTACCATAGCTCACACTACTATAGTATAGTAGTAGTGTGAGCTAATAGGCTTCTAATCGTAAAACAAACTGCTTTCAGAATTGGTGAAAATGAGGCTTTTTTTTAATTTACAACGTGTTTAGGACATATAAAGTTTTAATCGAATTTCTTCAAAACCAAAAAAATTGTGCAAGAAAAAAAATTGTTTTTTTGCAATTTTTCTGGGAAAATTTTTAGTTTAAAACAAAAATGGTTGTAGAACTTTTTAGTATTTATAATTTTTGTATTTAAGATTTTTGACACGGTGTCTAGTTTCGCTGAAAACCGTAAAAAACTATTATCAACCTTTAAAAGTTTACCCCATTTCACTCTAGTAACTCGGATCGAGTCTAATTTAGTTTGCGATATATTTTATTTTGTTTCCAATAGTTTTCATCTTGTTTAATTTTTTTTTTCACTTGATACATTGTCTATAAACTCTATAAAATTTAATACATATCGGTTCATAAATGGGAAAGTTTAAAATATGTATTATGTAGCCTTAAACACCGTTCAATACCAGTTACAACGACGTACTTTTTTCAAAAATTGGAATATTCTTCAAAATTCAAAAATCAGGTTTTTTTTTAAATCGGACCGTGGGAACTTTGAAAGTAACCATCTCGATCTATAAAAAAATACGTCGAGAGTAAAATATGTCCCCTCATAGGGGATGGACCAAAGCGAGATACAGTAATATGGTAGGAGTCACTCTGTATAAATAAAATTTTAGTTCAATATGTATGAAAAATATTGTTGAGGTGCATAATTGATTTTAAAAATAAAACAATTTTGTCGTTCTACTTTTGAATTAATTATAACCCAGCCATGTATACGTAAAGATTAAAACTAAAGAAGTATTGTATCCAAAACTTGCAAATTTTTTTGTGCAGTCTGTTTGAGTTGGCCTTAGCTATTATGCTCAATAGGCCATCTAAGAAAACATCCTGTTTTCACCATTAAAAACTTATTTTTCATAACAATATTTTTAAATGTTAATCAAATTTAGCCTAAAATCAGCGTCAACTACAACTTGCCTTGATAAAGTATTTAAAAAAATGTGTGTGCTTACGCAGTTAGATCATATATATATAGGTTTCCCATGACCAATAAAAAAAGTATCTCTGTTCTATCCTATTGTTTTGTAGTTATATTTTTATAAAAATTAATTATAAAATATTTCATATTTTTGAAAAAATTTACTAGCCCCATAGGTACGTAGCAAAATGAACCCACCGCTAAGATATTTTAATAAATATTTCTTATTCATTCAAATTTGTTATACATACATACAGTGGTCGTCTAAAATATATACGACTATATTTTATTTTCGAACTAAATTTCTAAAAATAATCCAATAGATGTACTTAAGTGGTGCGTTAGTTTTGCTCATAAGTGTAAACAATGCGGTATGAGGTACTGCGAACATTTGGACGAAGTTACGTCTGTTCGTAGTAACTCGGAAAGTATGGTATATGCAGACCGTAATTTCTTTTAAATATTAAAAGGAACATACCCTGAGTAATTTACAAGTGAATGTTTAAATTATCAGCTTAACCGGATTTAGCAGGTGTGAAAAATATATTACACCAAGTTTTTTTCTATGTAGGCATGTATGGCTGAAGACATTTTGACAGAAATAGATGACTTCCCTTCTAAACCTTTATTTTCAATCACAGATATTAGGTCGGAAGAAGTAATGCCAGCTGAAACCAGTTCTATGAAAATTAAAATTGAAGATGAGTTGTTTGAGTATAGTAAAAGGTAAGTTAAGCATTTTGTTTTAATTTTCCGTAGTAAAATTAACAGTGTAAATTGTTTTTTGTTTACTACTAATGAGTCGAATTAACTGCTGAAATTTTTTTTTGTTTGAAACTCGTAGTGAATGATTGAGTGGAAATAAAATTTCGGACTTCCATTGTCTTTATTTATTTTAAACACGACGTTTCGGTTGGTAAGTATCCCTAACCGTTTTCAAGTGTAAGCTATACAATCCAGTCTAAAGGCTACTACTTTTACTACTTGGTGTGCAGTCAGGTGTGACGGGCCACCCTCTTTTTTAATCCTAGGACGCTTGTTTTCCTTAAGGAGTGGTCTCCATTTGTTTGGTATGTCCGTGCTTGGTTGACTGAAAACTTCTTTATTTTGCATTATGAACGCAGCTTCAATAAACTTTCGTTTTCGCCAATGTGACTCCTTATGCCAAACTTTAGCTTTAGACCATTGAATCCTGTGATCATTTGCCCAGACATGATCCGCTAAACCGGATTTTTCAATATCCCCTAATTGGGTACTTTTTAGATGTTCATTTACTCTTACCTGAAGAGGACGTTTCGTTTTACCTACATATGATTTACCACACTCACACGAGATTTGGTAAATACATTCCTTATTATTTGAGGGACTTTCTGGTTTTGTGTTAGTTACAAAGTTCCTTATCGTGTTTCCCGATAAAAATACTGTTTTTATATTATAGTGTTTGGCTGTTCGTCTAATATTTTCTAAAATCTCTTGAACATATGGAATGTTAATAACACCCAACGGATTATTATTATTTTGAAAATTTGCTACATTTGGTTTGTTTTTAATTTTAGAGATCGTTGAGTTTCTCGGAATAACCATTCTGTTGTAAGTCTTTTTTAATGTTGTAGATTTCGGTGGTTAATTCTTCATTATTACTACAAATATTTACGCCTCTTGAATATAAACTTCTTATAACTCCTTGTTTTGTAGCAACAGAATGATTAGACTTAAAATTTAGGTATTGCATCATCGGGATCTAATTTGGTCCTTTTTAAAGCTTCGACAAAATGTTCCGAGTTTTTGATAAAAGAATCAGAATTACCCTGAAATGTCCAGTAAAATCCTCGACAGAGTGCTGGTCGGCGAGTCCCTGGAGCTGGTAACTGGTCGCAATGGTATATCTTTCTTATGGATCTTTGGCAGTCCATAAAAATGTGGTGCCTTACTGTGGTGTGGAGTCAGGCGGGATCTAACGGCGTCCGGGATATTTTCAGCATACTTCTTCAAAGTCCTGTAGATGCGTCCTTCTACGGTTGTGGTTGGATCTTTTCCTAGTTGTTTGTAGTCTCCTTTCTCCAGAACTTCTTCAATCTTTTTGTCGCATGTCTCGACATCCACGATCACCGTCGCGTTTCTTTTGTCGACATGTAAAATCTTGATTGATTTATCAGTCTGCAGATTATTGACTGCCCGTTGTTCTTCGCTGGTGATGTTTGCCTTTTGTTGCTTCTTTCTGTTCAAGGTTGTTCTTACTTTATGGCGAAACTCATCAGCTTCGGGTCTAATTTTTAATATATAAAACAAGTTAAATGGGTGAAAAGAAGTTTTTGTGTCTCTCATATTTTTCCGTGGGTAGCTTGAAAACTTAACCTCACGGGGGTCCAAGATCTAATGGACGTGAGGTTAAGCTACCCACGGAAAAATATGAGAGGAACAAAATCTTTTTTTTACCCGATTAGCCTCAAAATCTTGTTTGATTTTTAAATTCACGGGTACTAGAATTCACGTTTGTTAATTTTTAATATTTTAACGTATCTACAGTGTGTCCCCGGATGGAGTTGACAAGAGGAAAAAATCCTTTATTTTTGGTTTATAAAAACTTCTGCTTGTTGAAAAATTAAGATTAACATAATAAAATCTTTGATTAGATGTACAGGGTGTTATCAAATTAAGAAACATGTAATTAATAAGACAAAAATCTTTATTTTTAATTTTACGAAAAACATCACTCTTTATAATGTGACATTGATAGATTTATTTTGTTGATTGTCATATTGATTTTCAAGTAATAGGTTTTACATTTTATTTCATATTATTTTATCTTGTTTTTTCATTAAATCGTACTTTCATTTTATGTTGTGATAAATATCTACGGTCCTCTTTCTTTTGAATTATTTTATGTTACTTAATTCGATAACACCGTGTACTTCTAATCATAGGTATTAATCTCAATTTTTTGACAAACAGAATTTTTTATAAAGAGTGATGTTTTACGTGAAATTAAAAATAACGATTTTTCTCTCTTAGTGATAACATTTTTCTTAATTTCATAACACCCTGCACATTTAATTAAAAATTTTATTATGGTAATCTTAATTTTTCAGCAAGCAGAATTTTTTATAAAGAGGGAGTTTTTTTTGTAAAATCAGGGGACACACTGTTATATTTTAGATTATTTTAATAGAAATGCCAAACCAAAAGCACATATAGGGGGGGTTAGGGTCTCCAGCCCCACCAGAGCCACAATAGTAACCTCTAAATAATGGATTTTGCCCAAAAATCATGATTAAAATGTATGAACTCGTGCTTAAGCCCCCTCAGGATCAATTTCTACATACATCCCTCTCAAACCTATAGAAATAAACACAATTTAAAACTGTCAACAGAACTCACAGATAGAAATAAGTTTTACCGGTCTCTTAGTTCTTTTTAGATCCCTATTGGAGACCAGAAAGTTTTCTGAAAGGACCTGCCTGTGGTAGGACGTACCTGTAAAGTGACACACACTCCGTATACAAAATTGTACGGAATGTGCCAACTTCCGGTGATACGGGCACAAGAGCATCAATAAAAATGCCTGGTTTAAGCGCTACATATCTTTGAGCGATAAAAATTGAACCCTTTTTTAGGTCAATACATTCAATTTCAGTTGGAATTTTCTTGGCGCTGAATAGTCCTGACGCCAAATTATCCTAGACCCCTGAATATCAATTTTTAACAAAGTTTTTTTTGCAGCATAGTTAACAGTCAGTTTCTTAACTGTTCATCATCCGACGTAAAATCGGATTACGAATACTTTGAGCTGAAGACTGAGGAGATCAAGCAAGAGGAACTAATATTAAGCGACAGTTCATCTGAGTAAGTGTCATTGTATTTATACAAGTTGAACAAAATTTTAACTAAAATCTTTTAGGAACTTGGTTAGGTTTACAAATTATGAAAGTTTGTGAAAAATAATTTTTTGTTGAAGCGCACAACATCCGGTATCAGTGGTGCACCCAGGAATATATCTTGGGGGGATTCGAGAACCCATGATGCCGTATTTTATGTTATTTTATTTTTTATTTATGAAATTTGTGGAAAATATCTAAAAATTACTTAGGCTTAGGGGGCCCCTCTGGGTGCGCCCATGCCGGTATTATTTATTTATTTATTTGTCTGTAGAATGACATGTGTTTACATTTTTTAGCATTAAGACGAAGGTGGTTAAGTTTACACCATTCAACAAGCTGATCAAGTTCACTTTGAAGTATCTGGTTTGTTTTATCGACAGTGCAGAAGATTTTTAATTCGTCGGCATAAAGTAAACATTGAGCATGTCTGAAACATCTATTTATTTAAGCACACAGTTTAATAGACTGAGATCCTGTCCGTAAAGACTCCAGTTTCAAAAAACAGATATTACGTGAATATGATGCAAGTATTTTGCATATAAAACATAACTGCACATATTTCACGTACTTTAAAAAGATCTCATTGAAATTACCGGCTAGGATCTAACCCTCAAAATACCTCATTCAATCTAAACTATAACAACACACTTCTTTAGCTTTCCCACAATCTGAACGTAACCAAAAAAATGTATGTAGTCCAAACGTGACTTGGATTTCAAAAAAAAATCTTTCGTCGAAAACAACATCATCTTTAGCTATTGGTGTTCGGACTAGGATGGTAAAAAACTTCGCTCTCCTCTGGCAATGAGGGGGCATTTCAACGACCTTTTGGTGCTAAATTTCACAGCTCAGACCTAAAAAGTAAATATCCGGGATCTGCGACTGGGTAGGAGTGAGGAATTTTAGTATGCGACATAAAAGCATTTTTTTTTAAATAGCAAATATTTGCAAATTAAAAATATTAAAAAGAACATAGTGATTTTTACCCAACAGCCGCGAAAACTTTCGGGAACCACTAAAATTAACGTGTGGTATATATATATATATATCATTATTTTTATTACTTTTAGATCTGAAGCGCCAAATGTTTCACACAATCAAAATGAAGATGTAGAAGAAATGTGCTGGTTTAAATGTCACCACTGTCATTACAAGACCAAGTTCAAAGCCAGTTTAAAAAAGCATGTGCTGCAGCAACAAAGTGCAGATAAAATCAATTGGTTTAAATGCAATCAGTGTGATTTCAAAGCTAAGCACAGCTCCAGTTTAAAATTGCATTTGCTGGTGCATAAAGGGGAAGATAAAATCGATTGGTTTAAATGCAGTCAGTGCGAGTTTAAGACAAAATGGAAGTCTGCTCTGAAAAGACATTTGCTTCAACACAAAGTAGCAGATAAAATTATTTGGTTTAAATGCAACCAGTGTGATTACAAAGTTACACAGAAACACAATTTGAAAAGACATTCGCTGCATCATCAAACTGCAGTCTTCGAGAAGCCGACAAACAGTCAACATCTCCTGAAGATGCCATCCACTCGAGATGGCGAAACGTCGAGAACGAATTTCCAACGACGACGGCCGAACAGCCCGAAAGCACACCCACCATCAAAATGGAGGTCTACTATAAAAACGCATTTGCTTCGACATACAGGAGCAGTGTGATTTTAAGACAAAATGGAGGTCTGCTTTGAAAAATCATTTCACATCAATCACACAAAGGAACAGATGGAATCAATTGGTTTAAATGTAATCAGTGTGATTTTAACACAAAATGGAAGTTTTCTTTGAAAAAGCATTTGCTCCAACACAAAGGAACAGATGAAAACAGTTGGTTTAAATGCCACCAGTGTGATTATATAGGTATACATAAAAGCAATTTGAAAAGGCATTTGCTGCAGCATAAAGGTGTAGATGAAATCAATTGGTTTAAATGCAACCACTGTGATTTTAACGCTATAAAGAAGGCCAGTTTAAAAAGGCAATTGCTGCGGCATAAAGTGGCAGATAAAATCGATTGATTTGCTGCGGCACCAAAGTGCAGATAAAATCAGTTGGTTTAAATGCAATCAGTGTGAATACAAGAGCACACATTGCTAGTGCATAATAGGAAAGATAAAATCGATTGATTCATATGCAACCAGTGTGTTTTTAGGACCCTAAGAAGTTAAATTTGCAGGGGCATTTGCTGCGGCATCCAAGGACTAACGAAGGACAATTTGAAAGTGCGTTTAATATGACACCAAAGATCGGACTAAAACAAAGGATAAGTTAACTAAGTCAAAACAATTATCAGAACATAATCACACCCGTTGCGCATATTGTTTTCTATATTTCATTATTTCCTCATTTTTGCATATTTTTAATCGTCCAAATTCAAATTGCTTGTGTTACATTAGGTTTTGTTATATTAAGCACTTTCTTATTAATAAATAGTTTTTATTTTATAATTTTTTTTTATATTGTCACTTTCCATCCATAACTAGGATCAATCGCCCAGTCTTTTTAGCCCAATTTTTGCCGAGATATGCTTTGTTGGGACGTTACAGAAACAACCATGTGCCGAGGTGGGACTCGAACCCACAAGATATGCAGCACGCCCAGCCTACGCGCGGTCGGTCCAGTTATATAGCAAGCCTGCAGCCATATGCACGAACCAACGCGCTAAGTCAGTCGGCCACGGTTCCCATATAGTTTTTGTTTAAAAACGTAATAGCCTATTCAAATAAACCTTTTGAATAATTATTTACAGTTTTCTCAAAATTATCAGACAGCATCTACATCTGAGTTGAATTGTAAAAAACCAAAGAAAAAATTAAATTATTTTTTATATTGGTACTTTTATCCTATTGGGTGCCTAGTGTTTCTTAAAGAATTAGTTCAAATCTGATAATAATAAAGTAAATTAACTAAACACCATATAGAACACCTAGTGGCAAGCGGCGTTGTTAGCCGCTAGACCAGTGGCGGCTGGTGATGTTATAAATTGGGGGGGGGGGGCAGAAATTTAAATTACATGAAAAATGAGATAAAAAAACTTACCAAAACCATTTTATTTTAGTATATTCCAAACAAGCAGCTACTTGGTGTAGTTTTTAGTTTATTTGTTTATAGATAAAGTCCATTTCGCGCACTTGCCGCTTCTCGAGCGTAATAGGGATCTCCTTGCAAGTGCGCATAACCGAAAAAAAAAATCGCTTTTTTTATGGCCCCGTAGAGCAACCTCAAAAATCCCACAGAAATTTAAACAGTCTATTAACCCACTAAGTATATGTCTAATTTTTGTCACATTATCATTATTTTTCGACTTTGCCTATAGGCACTATTCAATTGGCACCTAATATCAGTCTTGCCTAGCATAGAAAATTCTATGTGGGTATTTAAATGAATACCACTTACTTTGTGTCTTTTTAACTTTTCACTAAAGTGCTTGATATTACACATTCCCTTTGCACGCAGGATCACTTCGTGGATTGTTCATAACAAGACAAATAAAGCAAAAAAAGCATTTCTTTTTGACAACCGCGCAACCAGTTTTCAGCATCGTAAATTTTTTTATTGAATTTTCGGCATTACTTACACTAAAATTTTGGTTAATTTTTAGGTCCGGTCTATGTGGCCTTAAATATTTTATTTGTAATTTGGTTTAAATGTATTTAAACTTGCACAGTTAATTATTTAATCGACGGTATTTATTTCTATTTTATAAACAAACGATTACAAAAAACAATACTGACTTAGCCCAAATGAAAACAAACTACACGTCTTCGCTAAGGATAGAACCGGCATCGTGTAGAAGGGCAACGGACGTTTACGCACGATGCTAATGGCCGACTTCAACTAAAACAGACATTCCTCTCGCCCCCGCTCGATATCGTCCACCCATGCTTCTCTGAAAAACGGGTAAAATTGAAACTTTGCCCCGCGCGGCGTTGCCGGCTTATAATTATTTACGCTAAAAAAATAAAAAGCTCACCCAATTAATCACTTGTTGTTAACCATAGATAATAAAAAGAACTAGACAATCATGTCGTAAGTGAGGATTTAACTTTTTTTAAATCAATCAATTAAAAATACTGTTTGTTGTCTAGTTTTGGGCAGCCGCCACACAGAGGTCATGTATGGCAAATTAGGCGGTAATAAATACGAATTTGAAATTATTGGGTTTCAACCGTTCTAAAATTATGTAGTAGCCTTAAAGATACTTGCTAATACTTTTTTGCTCAATTTTTTGTGTTTTTATTATACAGGGTGTTAAAAAAAAGCAATTAGTATGTAGTAAATAGCCTATATTTTTTTTAGCATTAAACTCTAATAACAAAAATTATTCGATTTTAAAGCAAATAATATTTTCTAAGTATGACTTTATACATTTTATATACAGGGTGGTTTAACTGTAACTAAAAACTTATTTTTAAACCACTACTCATCAAAATCGCTACTGTTTTCTTTCTCAGAAATATTATTTGGCAATTGGGGCTCTTGGAGCAGCTCTAAAACCTCTTTTAAAAAGGGTTTCTTATTTGAGCGAGTACCAACACATTTAGATAAAGATGATATCAGTGGATCAGACGAAAGCAGTAACCTAGAAAATATGTCATTCATTGTCTCCTCCCTTGAAAATTTCCTGGAGTAATAATCCCGATATTTTCTGAAGTTGTTGCGAGACTTCAGCGCTTCTTCCGAAAATATGCCTACAGGAAGTGGTGGATATTGCTTTTATAATTTCTGGCACATAAATGAGTATTCGGTGCAAACTACCATGAGTATAGCTGAATGTCGAGTGTTGCAGTTTTTTTGCAGTACTCTGCAATTGCTTCTGTATTAATTTCATAGCCGGATGACATGGTACTTAAAATTATAAAAAGACGTTTTATAAAATCTTCATCGAGTCCTAAAATAAATGTAGTGTGTATAAACTGCCAGATAAAAATATATATACCTGTAGTTGAAGCAGCCTTCTCATAGTTTTGAAAAAACCTACGAGCGGTATTTCCGTCGTTTGTTGTTCCATATCCCTGTTTAGGGATGTCAACTAATAAACTTAGGTCTTGCTTTAACAATTTCACACTAGACTTTTTAGAGCAGCAAATGCAATTTCTGCCCTAGAATAATTTTCTAAGAGCGGTAATAATTTTTCTTTGTTCGCCAAATTCTTCAAAAGGCTTTTCTGATCTGTCCCTACTAAATTCAGAGACATTTTGTGGTTCAATAAAATTTATAGACTCATTAAGCCACGGCCTATGCCTCGCTTCAAAAATTTTTCTGGAACGATTGCAATTTTTCCACAATGTGGTAATACTATTAAAATTATGAATTTTTTATACTACCATATCATATTGTTCATGTCGATCTTCATCTAAATCGAGTTCATTTGTTACAAATTGAAAAACCGCCGAATTTTTGTCGGTAAGTGAGATTTGCCCACACCAGACGTCAAATAAGTTGTTTCTAAGTAATGACATTATGCATAAAAAAAATGTTTTTTTAAGTGCTTGGCACTTCTTGGCACCCAAAAGTGTAAATTACAAAAAAGTAACAAAGCAGTTGAACTTTTAAGACTATTTGTGTGGCGAATATCTATGAATATTGGCATTGGCAGCCTTTGAAAAATGGTATATTTAAAAAAAACTGTTAAAAATAAATGAGCTAACATATATCTATTTTTTATAGCTACCCAATTCTATAAAATGTTTTTTTATTAAAATATTAAAACTCTTACCTGACTCCCCAATCAAACAATATAAAAATTTAAAAAACTTTAATCAGAAAACAACAATACACAATGCAAACAACTCAAGATCTTGTAACGAAAACAAAGGCGATATTTTCATCATAAATGTCTTCCACGGTTTTTTGTTTTTCCATGGGTAACTCGAATCTGAAAAATACTACGTTTGATAATATTGTACTGGGGTGTTTTATTAAAAATTAAGGCGTATTATAAATTATTTGAGAACATTGATATTTTTATTTCTTAATTCCTAAAAAAATTAAAATGACCTCTGTGCGCCACTGCGCTAGACTACTAAGACCCAAAATCAAAACAAGGCGTCCCAACATATGTCGCGAATATAGATTCGCATATTGAAGGACAGAAAATGCCTCTGATTCATTACTAGAAGAATCCATAAAACGAAGGTTGAATAATACTATTTATTTGACTATTCGTGGGACAGGACCAAAAAAGAAACTAATAAGTTTTTGGCAACGTTTCGGAATATATTTTTTTGTTGTTCAAAAATAAACAACGAAATATTCTACAAAAATTGAAAAAAATCTTCAAATTATCTCTATTTATGAATAGACGTGCCTTAATCCAATTCGAACGGACTCTGAAGACAATAGTTTGAGGCTTGAAAAAGGAAAAGTATATTCCGAAACGTTGTCAAAAACTTGATAGTTTCTGTTTTGATCCTGTTCTCTAACCCACGAATAGTCAAACAATTATTTACAAGAACACACAAGTACGCAACGCGATGCTTCACTGCATGTCATGGCAGTTGACCGAACACTCGGAGAAAAGTTTGGTGAAGTGATCAATGAGGCGAAAGACACTTTCCACTTGTTTCTTTCAGAACTATAGTAGTGTAGGCGCTAGCTCTTGTCACGTATGCTCTAATATTTGCGCTCAGTTTTGTTACGTAGTTTTGTTAAGCACCCATGGCAGTAGAAAAAAAGTTTGGTCACCTGGTCCAAATCATGATCGTTTGGCCATTTAAGCTTATCTCTGTAGTTCCGATTCCCGATCTCATTTTATATATTTTTTAAAGGCAAGCAAATTTTGTATTTATACATTTCTTGTCAAATCAAGTAGTTTTTGAGATACACCAAGATCATGAATATTTCCACTCGCATAACGATTAAAATAATACACATGCTCATTTTATGGTAGTTACAATGTTATTCAAATTTGGTTTTAGCTCACACATATACTATACTATAGTAATGTGAGCTATGGTGATCCTAATTTTTTCGAGGAAAAAAAAGTTGCTCCGATTTCAAAAATTTTTATATATCTTTGCGTTTCAGATTATTTTGAAACTTTTTTGTTGCGCCGTCTGTCTGTCTGTATGTATGTCTGTCTGTCTGTAACGACCAACGCGCATAACTCAAAAACCGCTTGGCCGATTTTAATGAAATTTGGTACCTAGGATGGGCCTCGGGCCCAGATGGTCCCGTTGAAAAATGAATTCAATCAGGCAAGCGGTTTTTGAGTTATGCGCGTTGGTCGTTACAGACAGACATACAGAGAGCAGACATACAGACAAAGATATATGAACATTTTTGAAATCGGAGCAACTTTTTTTTTCTCGAAAAAATTAGGATCACCATAGCTCACACTACTATAGTATAGCAGTAATGTGAGCTAAAAATGCAAAAAATAATAAGATAAAAATAGATTTGGTAAAAACAAATACCTACATATGGATATGGCGATAAGTATATAATATTCTATATTACTGTATTAAGCGTGTGAGACCTCTATTAAGTATATACCCAATAAATATCAACTAATAATACGTATTGCAAAATAATTTATTATGATCTATTAAAAAAATATATTAAAATACCACTTATATTACTTTAACCATCATCATCATACGTCCTGTAAAATCAGAAAACTTTGGCAATGCCAATCCTACTAGGGCAGCATGAGTGTGGCTCGACTTGTTCGACGGAGCCGTCGCGTCAAGCCATCGATATGATTAAGTAGATAAGTTAAATTAAATCATCTTCCGACTGAATTTTGTACCTTTTCCCGTCCTTAAGTACATGGACTATGCCAGATGTTGTCCATGCTGACTTTTCGCCATACTTTTCCTTTGCTCTTAGCAATAGCTCAAAGTGATCAATTTTGTTCGCACTTTTATGTGGTCGTAACTGATGCTGTAACTGATGTGTTTTTAAATTGGACTCCTTATTAGCCTTGTAGTCACACTGATTGCATTTAAACCATTTGATTTTATCTGCACTTGTATGCAGCAACAAATGTGATTTTAGTGGAGACTTCCGCTTGGCCTTATAGTCACACTGGTTACATCTAAACCAATTGATTTCACTTGTACTTTTATGTTGTAACTGATGTGTTTTTAAATTGTGCTTCAGCTTCGCCTTGTAGTCACACTGGTTGCATTTAAACCAATTGATTTTATCTGCACTTGTATGCAGCAGCAAATGTAATTTTAGTTGAGACTTTCGCTTGGCCCTGTAGTCACACTGGTTACATCTAAACCAATTGATTTCACTTGTACTTTTATGTTGTAGCTGATGTATTTTTAAATTGGACTTCAGCTTCGCCTTGTAGTCACACTGATTGCATCTAAACCAATTGATTTCGCTTAAACTTTTATGTTGTAACTGATGTCTTATCAAATCGGCCTTCCTAATAGCCGTGTAGTCACAATGGTTGCATTCAAAACAATTAATTTTATCTGCACTTGTATGCAGCAGCAAATGTAATTTTAGTTGAGACTTCAGCTTGGCCTTGTAGTCACACTGGTTACATCTAAACCAATTGATTTCACTTGTACTTTTGTGTTGGAGCTGATGTATTTTTAAATAGGCCTTCAGCTTCGCCTTGTAGTCACACTGATCGCATATAAACCAGTTGATTTTATCTGCACTTGTATGTAGTAGCAAATGTGATTTTAGTTGAGACTTCTGCTTGGCCTTGTAGTCACACTGATCGCATATAAACCAGTTGATTTTATCTGCACTTGTATGTAGTAGCAAATGTGATTTTAGTTGAGACTTCTGCTTGGCCTTGTAGTCACACTGATCGCATATAAACCAGTTGATTTTATCTGCACTTGTATGTAGTAGCAAATGTGATTTTAGTTGAGACTTCTGCTTGGCCTTGTAGTCACATTGATTGCATATAAACCAATTGATTTTATCTGCACTTTTATGCAGCAGCAAATGTGATTTTAGTTGAGACTTCTGCTTGGCTTTGTAGTCACAGTGGTTACATCTAAACCAATTGATTTCACTTGTACTTTTATGTTGTAACTGATGTCTTTTTAAATTGGACTTCTTATTGGCCTTGTACTCACATTGGTTGCATCCCAACCCATTAATTTCATTTGGACTTCTATGACACAACGAATGCCGGATCAATTCATTCTTACGTTTGGTTTGGTGGCCCAAAAAATTTTCTGTTTTTGCTCTTATCTTGGTTTGATGTGGAATTTGTCCAGTTCTGAAATGTAAAAAACAAAAATGGCAGTTCAAGGCAAATCTAGCGTTTGTTTTAAGTTTGCATGATACAAAATGATGGTCCGAGATATCATCCATTTCAAGAACCTCTAGGTCCCTACACAAACTAGAATCAGACACAACCAATATAACAATTAGGGAGAGTTTTCAGTAACCCTGGCAGGCTCAGTGACCAGTTGCTCAAGCCCAAAATGATCCATGCAACTGATAAGTTGAAATGCGGTGTTTTGATTAGCTAAAAGATCGACATTACAGTCTCCTCAAAACACCAAAAAATCAAATTGCATTATTTGAAAGCTAAAAACATTTTCCAACGTATTAAGAAAAATGAAAAAGTTTACACTAGGGGCCCGGTAGACACTACCCAAACATACCTTTATTCAATTTAACTTAGTTCTGAACCATAGTTGTTTAAGAGCCGCATTATTTTTACAATTGTGGACATCTATTTTTTTTAACTTTGTAATAGAAAGCAACCCCTCTACCCCAAATTAACCTATCTAAGCGCATAATTTTAAATTCATTAATATTAACGGCAAAATCGGAGATATCGTAAGACAGGTTTCGGATAGACCCACGATGTCATAATTAATTTGAGTTAAAAATTCTGAAAATAAAACAAAATTATATGACAGAGACCTAGTATTAAGTAAGTAAGATAGATACAGATTAAAAAAGTCTATCGACTAAATAGTCTAAACAGATACATATAAAAGCGCACACACCTGCTGCTGATATTTTAATAGAAAGATAAATAAAATTAAATAAATAACAATAAATACAAAAATTTTCAGCGAATATATGAGCCCCTAAGCTCACACTAGGTACTATAGTTATAGTATATGTACGTGTGAGCTAATATAACTAAAAACTGAAATATATTTTATTCAACTCCAGACTCAATTATCTTTCGTTTCATACCACACAAGCCATGTTTTGACTTAAACTCTAATTTTTGAAATCTATCCCCACCCTTTTTTTTAACTAAAATGTATTTTGTTTAACTCCAGACTCAATTACCTTTCGTTTGATATCACACACGCCATATTTTCACTTAAGTTCTAATTTTTGAAATCTACCCCCACCCTTTTATTTGCCTTGTGTTAGGTGGATTTTATTCATTTTTCAACGGGACCATCTGGACCCGAGGCCCATTCTAGGTACCAAATTACATTTCAATCGGGCAAGCGGTTTTTGAGTTATGCGCGTTGGTCGTTACAGACAGACATACAGAGAGCAGACATACAGACAAAGATATATGAAAATTTTTGAAATCGGAGCAACTTTTTTTTTCTCGGAAAAATTAGGATCACCATAGGTCACACTACTATAGTATAGCAGTAATGTGAGCTAAAAATGCAAAAAATAATAAGATAAAAATAGATTTAGTAAAAATAAATACCTACATATGGATATGGCGATAAGTATATAATATTCTATATTACTGTATTAAGCGTGTGAGACCTCTATTAAGTATATACCCAATAAATATCAACTAATAATACGTATTGCAAAATAATTTATTATGATCTATTAAAAAAATATATTAAAATACCACTTATATTACTTTAACCATCATCATCATCATACGTCCCGTAAAATCAGAAAACTTTGGCAACACCAATCCTACTAGGGCAGCATGAGTGTGGCTCGACCTGTTCGACAGAGCCGTCGCGTCAAGCCATTGATATGATTAAGTAGATAAGTTAAATTAAATCATCTTCCGACTGAATTTTGTACCTTTTCCCGTCCTTAAGTACATGGACTATGCCAGATGTTGTCCATGCTGACTTTTCGCCATACTTTTCCTTTGCTCTTAGCAATAGCTCAAAGTGATCAATTTTGTTCGCACTTTTATGTGGTCGTAACTGATGCTGTAACTGATGTGTTTTTAAATTGGACTTCTTATTAGCTCTGTACTCACACTGATTGCATATAAACCAATTGATTTTATCTGCACTTGTATGCAGCATCAAATGTGATTTTAGTCGAGACTTCTGCTTGGCCTTGTAGTCACACTGCTTACATCTAAACCAATTGATTTCACTTGTACTTTTATGTTGTAGCTGATGTGATTTTAAACTGGACTTCAGCTTCGCCTTGTAGTCACACTGATTGCATCTAAACCAATTGATTTCGCTTAAACTTTTATGTTGTAACTGATGTCTTTTCAAATCGGCCTTCCTAATAGCCTTGTAGTCACAATGGTTGCATTCAAAACAATTAATTTTATCTGCATTTGTATGCAGCAGCAAATGTGATTTTAGTTGAGACTTCTGCTTGGCCTTGTAGTCACATTGAGTGCATATAAACCAATTGACTTTATCTGCACTTGTATGCAGTAGCAAATGTGATTTTAGTTGAATGTTCTGCTTGGCTTTGTAGTCACACTGGTCACATCTAAACCAATTGATTTCACTTGTACTTTTATGTTGTAACTGATGTCTTTTTAAATTGTACTTCTTATTGGCCTTGTACTCACATTGGTTGCATCCCAACCAATTAACTTCATTTTGGCTTTTATGACGCAACGAATGCCGGATCAAGTCATTCTTACGATTGATTTGGTGATGCAAAAAATTTTCATTTTTTGCTCTTAACTTGGTTTGGTGTGGATTTTGTTCAGTTCTGAAATGTAAAAAATCAAAATGGCAGTTCAAGGCAAATCTAGCGTTTGTTGGAAACATCGTAACGTGTTTTTTGTCTATTTGCCACAGGGTTTATACAGGGTGCCCATAGCATTTAATTTGACGCCCTTAAGCAATGCACAGTAGTTTCCCGTAGAACATTTTTGGCCAAAAAGGGTTATATTACAACTACCTTTAATCTAAGTAAATTTAATATACAAACGTAGTAGTAGTAGGCCTAGAAAATAAAAAACACTTAAACAAAAACATTCCTACAGTTGTCAAAACGAACCGTTTTCTCGATGTTCTACAATCACGCTGATAAAACTCTTTTGTTTTTCGAAAAAAATTGTTTGAGTTTGTTTATATTATTATTATTATTTATATAAATTTATTTAGAAAGATATCGTAAAAAATTGATACAGAGGCTGCAGAACGACGTAAGCAAATACTAAATCATTTATTTAAAGTTTGATTTTTTGTACAGAGCAGTTGTTTTGTAGGGTTGTTTTATTGGTGATTAAAAATTACCGAAATTTTTTAAAATTTTTCTTTTAATAGAAAAAATTTATGTTTCCGTGTTCAACCGTTTTTACAATTCATGGTGTTTTTATTACAATATTATCTTAAAATAATTCTAAGAGTTAAAAGTGCGCCCGCCTTGTCCCGCTTAAAAATATATTAACACTTGTATATTGCTATTCATCAATGCTAATTTTTACAATGGAATACATTTTAAAAAAAATTAACACTGAGTAATTTTTTTTGCCTAAGGTACTAAGAAAAACCCACAGTTTGGCATACTAAAAATAGTCGTTACTGATTCATCGATATCTGTAATTTCTAACCTCGCTGGTAAGTATGAATCCAGTCGATTATTTCTTAAAATAATTTTACAAAATATTGAAAAAAGTTTAAAAGAAAAATTGTGGGGATTTCAAATGTCTACTTCAGCAGCAATCAATTATACAAAGTCGGGCAATTAGTGGCACAATAAAAAAAATTTAAGGCAACATCAGTTGTTTAAAATTTTAATTTCTCCTTCAGTTTTAAGCAAATTCAAAAAAAATACATGATGTTGCCAATACTCTATGCCCAACCTTGTATACCCAATATAAATAATTACTGATTAGTACAAATTTTAAAACTCTAGGTACAATTTTTTAATAAACTTTTTTCGACAGATTATATAGTTCATACTTACAAGCGACCCTGTATATATACTTAGCCGTAAAAGATAAAGACCCTGTAAGTATTTCATACATACAGGGTCTCTAGTAAGAGACCGCTCAACTGACAGAGTTACAAAATATTGCGAATTTTATATTTTATTTTTAAATATAATAATAACTTGTTTAAAGTTTCGTGGCTAATCGGGCAAAAAGGAGTTTTTGTTTCCCTCATATTTTTCCGTGGGTAGCCTGAAAGCTTAACCTCA
The DNA here is from genome assembly GCA_963576565.1 of Aspidapion aeneum. Lineage (NCBI taxonomy): Eukaryota > Metazoa > Arthropoda > Insecta > Coleoptera > Brentidae > Aspidapion > Aspidapion aeneum. Next base: position 50,742,959 of record OY755048.1, read on the forward strand.
CGGGGGTCCAAGATCTAATGGACACCTAATAAGTGTTGACAGTTAACTGTTTCGTCCTTATGGGACTCCTCAGAACACTGCTGGTCAATGTGACAAATCTTGCGAAGTTATTAGACGGTTTTGTCTCTAATCAAATGTAAATAGTGAGAAAACTATCGCAAGAAGCGCCATCTACCGAGATACGAGAGAAACAAAACACAAAAGCAGACGAAACACTGCTATACAATATCGATCAATGAAAAGATCGAATGCAAATAAAAGAAAACAACTATAGTCCGTGACCTACGACAGCTCTTTGTATTTCAGGCCGGAACAACGCATATTGCATTTTTACCCGTCATCAAGACAGTGAGCGTCAATCAACGGAATTTTTAAGCCAAATAATACTAACAAACGTGGAATTTCGTAACCGTGAATTTAAAAATTAAACAAGTTTCGTGGCTAATCGGGCAAAAAAGAGTTTTTGTTTCCCTCATATTTTTCCGTGGGTAGCCTGAAAGCTTAACCTCACGGGGGTCCAAGATCTAATGGACACCTAATAAATGTTGACAGTTAACTGTTTCGTCCTTATGGGACTCCTCAGAACACTGCTGGTCAATGTGACAAATCTTGCGAAGTTAATTAGACGGTTTTGTCTCTAATCAAATGTAAATAGTAAGAAAGCTATCGCAAGAAGCGCCATCTACCGAGATACGAGAGAAACAAAAAACAAAAGCAGGCGAAACACTGCTATACAATATCGATCAATGAAAAGATCAAATGCAAATAAAAGAAAACAACTATAGTCCGTGACCTACGACAGCTCTTTGTCTTTCAGGCCGGATAAACGCATATTGCATTTTTACTCGTCATCAAGACAGTGAGCGTCAATCAACGGAATTTTTAAGCCAAATAATACTAAAAAACGTGGAATTTCGTACCCGTGAATTTAAAAATTAAACAAGTTTCGTGGCTAATCGGGCAAAAAAGAGTTTTTGTTTCCCTCATATTTTTCCGTGGGTCATAGGAAATTTTACACAGAATTAAAAAATCTAATAAAAAAATTCCATTCCATAAAAATAATAACTATATAATATATCTCAAAAACTAACGGTGACAGATTAAATTTAATTTAAGAAATGAATTCTAGGTAAAAAGAAATAAAAAAAGTATTTAACGGCAAAAATTAATAACAAAAATTAAAACAGTTATGTGCAGTCTTTTGAAAATGCAAACTTTTCAGAAAGCCCCCGTAGCTCAAAAACTGTGTGGTGTATCAAAATATGGTTTTCATATTCAAACTCGTCTCGAAATTTGAGCCAGAACATCTCTAACCATTTATTGATATCTATGCTAGAAATACTACCCTCAAATTTCGACAAAATTGGACCACCCTGTACAATCTATTTTGAGAAACCAAACTCCAGATGTATAAGAAATTATAATGTGCCTAATACCCCATGCTAAAATTATACTTTTAAGCGTAATTTGCTTGATTCAAGCAGAAAATATTAATAATAACTCATATAACCTACTTATAGCCAAAAAAGTTGTCTGAGAAACTACTGTGGAATGGTGGCTCTGATAAAAGTGAGGGTATCGAAGGAATGTGACAACTTGCAAAGTGTCGAAAAAGTCCTTCTTGCAAACGCCACATCATCTTATCTTAAAAATTATCTTAAAATAAAAATTTTTGTCTGTTTTTCACTGAGTGAATCTCTGAGTGTTCGTTTTATTAAATTGGACGTAATTTAAGATGATGTGGCGTTTCTTCGACAGTTTGTTTAAGCCCTTATGATTATGATCGCTAAGACCGAAACGCGTCAAGGGTAAGAAATACAGACGGCATTTTTGCTAAAAACGTAGTTTTATTTCGCCGCTAAGAATTTAGTGTGGAGCAAAGGACCCCAACTCACTATACATCTAGTTAAAAATGCTCCATCTAGGAGAGTACCAGAATGCAATTATATATTATATATATTTATTACGAAAAAGTGATTACATGAAAATATCCTGCCTACACTTAGAAGAATCAAGAACCCATTCTGTTGACTTGTATTTCCCGTGAAATAAACAACACGTGCATTCATGTCGAATCAGCACCTTATTTCTAAGAACCTTCCAAGATAAGAAGCCCATTCTGCTGACTTGCGTCTACCATGGAATAAATAACAAGTGCATTCCTGCCAAATCAGCACTTTAGTTCTAACCCCAACTTTCGCTAAATTATTCAATTTATCTTACAGGCAAGGAGTATATCCATCATCATGGAAGTCTGCCGCAGTACAACCTATTCCAAAGAAAGGAAAAAAGACAGATCCGTTAAACTATAGACCAATTGCTCTACTTCCGGTGATATCAAAAGTAATGGAAAGAGTTGTGAACAATCACCTAACCAAGTACTTGGAAAAGTACAAAATTATCAACGACAAGCAATACGGATTTCGAAAATATAGGTCAACTGGCGATTTACTTACATCCGTCACTCACTTATGGCAAAAAGCGATTGAGTTACGGGGCGAAACAAGAACAATTGCCTTAGATATATCAAAAGCATTCGATAAAGTCTGGCATGAAAATCTGCTCAACAAGCTCAAAGCAATGGGATTGTCGCCGAAACTTTGCACTTGGTTTGAAAGTTACCTTAAGGATAGATCCATTTATGCTGCACTGGATGGCCGGAACTCCAACTCTTACCAAATAAATGCTGGTGTGCCACAGGGAGCAATCCTTTCGCCAACACTTTTTCTGATTTACATAAATGACCTCATAAATAAAACAGTAAATCCACTTTATTGCTTTGCAGTCATACCACCCACTCAGTGTCTATCCGCACGTGAATTCCACCATCTTAGACTAACTCAAATATCGCAGATAAATAACGACCTGGAGATAATAGAGGACTGGGGCAACAAAAACCTTGTACAGTTTAACGCGCAGAAAACCCAAGCAGCCCTGTTTTCAAAAAAGACCAGCAGTTATCTGGAAGTGCTGTCACATTGCAGAGCCAGTTGAACATCTTAGGAGTCACTGCAGAGACCAACATGTCTTGGCACAGTCACGTGGCAGATATAGCTAAAAGGGCGTCCCAAAAGCTTGGGGTGCTGTTTCGTACAAGACATCTGTATACACCAAGCCAACTGCTGACACTCTACAAAGCCCAGATTCGACCAACTATGGAGTACTGCTCACATATATGGAGTGCGGCACCCAAACATACCTTAATGCTTTTGAACACCGTGCAAAAACGAGCTATCAAGCTGATCAATGACCCCGCACTTACCCGTAGCTTGGATAGTCTCGAACATCGAAGAACTGTGGGCGATCTATCTCTCTTCTACAGGTATTATCACGGAAAATGCTCTGAAGAGTTGGCACGTATGATCCCCTCGGGAGTAGCACCTACTAGGCGAACACGTCAAACAGACGGTAACCATCAATTTACTGTCAAAATAGAGGCACCAAGAACCTCGTTATATCAGAATTCATATCTCTGGAGAACAGCATCGCTGTGGAATAAACTCCCTGCGACAGTTTTCCCTGCAGGTTACAACCTGAACCGTTTCAAAACCAACACACACCAACATTTCCGCGCACTGGCTGCTTCTCGAGCGTGATAAGGATCCCCTTGCGAGTGCGCTTAACCGTAAAAAAAAAAAAAAAAGAAGTTTAAATCTAGATTGTCAAGGAATCATTCCATTGCTTAACCAGCACTTTTTCTTTATATAAGCTAAAACCATTGTATTGTTGTCGTTCTCTTTAGAATCGTTCTTAAGTACACGTTCAACTATAACGTTTAAGTCCTATATTGTATTTAATTAAAATAAAGTTTTTTTTTTTAAAGTTAAAAGTAAACTTTAAAGTATAACATATATCTCTTCAAATTTTCATTAAAAACTATCTTATTTAAAAAAAAGTTAAAAATATGGAATATTTTCACATATAATGTTATGTATTATGTACATATGTATTATGTACATATGTATTATGTACATATGTATTATGTACATATGTATTATGCATGTATGTAGGTACATACCTAATTTAGATTTGTACATAAAATTATGAGCTTTCTCCTCAACTGTAAAAGCGTTTCGTTTAGACATCGCGTTTAATGTATACTATTCTTAAATTCAGCAGCTTAGATTATGTAAACACAACAAACAAAATAAAGACAATGCAAATCCGATACACTATTTCTTTGACTTTTTTATACAGAACCGGCCAAAAATGTCACAGCAAAAACACAATTTTACCTGACAAACGCAAAACACCGCAAAATGTAAATAAACAACAAATATGGCGTCCACCCACACAGCAGAAGTGTGCCTACATGTCTACGTGTCTTCGAATTTAACACTTTTCGACTTTTTGAACCAGAAGTAGTTAATAACACTGTTCTACACGATATTTTTTCTGGGGTACTAATGTTTGATCCTAAATGGCATTTTCGTTCTAAAACAGAATCTGTAATTTAAATTGCTCAATCAGGCACAGATTTTGAAATATTCAGTATTTTATGGTAAAATTCAGGTAAAAATGACCCTTATTAAAATGCAATTATGTAGTTGATATACCTGGTGATTTCCACCAAAGTATTAACGGAGAGCAAATATATACCTAAAACTATATAGTTTTAGGGAATATTATTATAATCCTCAAAACACATTAGAAGATACAAAGAGGAGGAATTTACCAATAATAGCACGACTTTTGACAAGGAGGAGGCGGTACTTCTAACCAGTGCGGCATGGCAGTTTATAAAACTTAATAGATAGTTTAAGTTGTGCTACGTATTTCTACGTAAAACTGCACGTTAAGCGCTCTACGTTTTGTTCCAAATGTGAGTTTAAGTTGAATGTTTTTACGTTACCATAACAAGTCTACTAACAGCAGAGAATATGGAATTCGGCACTGTGTTTTTTTGATGTTACAATTTTGTTTTTCTCTTTTCAACTACAGTAGGAATATATTTGCAAAGAATCATTTGTACTGGAAGCGGAAATTATCGTCTAGGCCTCATTTTTCGATCGGTTAATCAACCAATTCTATTCTTTGGTAACGTTAAGGTGCCCGCAGACTGCCGTAAGCTAACGTAAATACGTAAGCTCCTAACGTGACCTTGACGACGGTGTGACGAAGTGCGCTTGCGTAACTGTCAAATCTCATGCTTACGTAAAAATACATAGCACAACTTAAACTATCTAATATAAAAATATCGATGTGGTTAATTTCATCTAATTCGTTCTTACAGAAAGTTGTGAAGTGTGGTAAGTGTCCGAGAAATTGTCGTGACGTTATAAGTGCTGTTAACTCAAAAAGTTACTACTATATTTGTGGTGAATATACCTTTGAAAGACACAGAAAACAAATGTCTCCAGTTGTACATAAAGCCTACGGAAGGGCGAAAAAATATCGAAACACAAAATATCGAAAAACAAAATATCGAATTAAAATATCGAAAGTACATAATATCGAATAACAAAATATCGAAACCACAAAATATCGAAAATACAAAATAATTCGATAAAATGTAGTTTCGATATTTTGTGGTTTCGATATTTTGTAGTTTCGATATTTTGTATATTTTCGATATTTTGTATTTTCGATATTTTGTGTTTTGATATTTTTTCGCCCTTCCAAAGCCTACAAACTGTATTTTGGTTGTCCGATTGGTGATCAAGATAAAAAAATGGGCGCCACATTTTTGTTGTGCGAACTGTTATGTGAAGTCGATACAGTGGTGGAATGAAAAACCTTTTTCAATAGTCTTTGGTGTTCCAATGGTATGGCGCGAGCCCAAGAATCATGTTAGAGATTGCTACTTTTGTCTAACGAATGTACGTGGCTTTACTAGCAGGAAGTCTAACTGTATAAATGTATATTTTGCTATACGACCAGTACCTCATAGCGCAGAAATTCCTGTACCACCAGTGCTGTAATTGAGAAAATGCCAGAAACAGAAGCAGAAACATCTGGGGCGGAAAATCACTCAACTGATGAAGAGTCCTTGTCTCCTCACGTAGTACCGCATCTCTTGTCTTAGGGTGAAGTGAATGACTTATATAGTCAGAGTTTTAGGTCTAAGTAAGAGTAAGGCAGAGCTTCTGGGTTCAGGTTTGCAAGAATGGAATCTTTTACAGCCAAGCACACATGTAACAGTTTATAGAGACAGAGACTGCTTTCCAGATGATTGCAGCGAAGTATCAGATGAGCATGGAGAGCGCTTGCATCAAGAGATAGCAGCAATGTAAAAGAAGTATGAGGGAAAATGGCAACCGTCAATGCTTGCAGACTACTGCTGGAGTCTTAAAAAAGATTGGGAGAATAAATACAAAAGAAATACTCTGCCAATATATGGGTACCTAAGCTCACACTAGGTACTATAGTGTACCGAACCGAACTCGAGACTCAATTACCTTTCGTTTGATACCACACGTGCCATGTTTTGACTTAAACTGATTTTTAAAATCTACCCCTACCCTTTTTTTTTAGACTAAAATGTATTTTATTGAACTCTGGACTCAACCGAACCGAACCTTTCGTTTGATATCACACACGACATATTTTCACTTAAACTCTAATTTTTAAAATCTACCCCCACCCTTTAAAAAAAAAAGCTAAAATTATTTTATTTAACTCCAGACTCAATTACCTTTCGTTTGATATCACACACGCCATATTTTCACATAAACTCTAATTTTTGAAACCTACCCCCACCCTTTTATTTGGCCTGTGATCGGTGGATTTTGTTCATTTTTTAATGGGACCATCCCGACCCAAGATCCAGCCTAGGTGCCAAATTTCATTATAATCGGGTAAGCGGTTTTTGAATTATGCGCGTTGGTCGTTACAGATAGACAGACAGACAGACGGCGGGACAAAAAAGTTTCAAAATCATCTTGAAAGATATATAAACATTTTTGAAATCAGAGCAACTTTTTTTTTCTCGAAAAAATTAGGATCACCATAGCTCACACTACTATAGTATAGTATAGTATGTGAGCTAAAAAATAAATTTTTGTGAAATTATGTTTTTCGATATTTGTATACAGGGTATATGAAATTTTTTAATAAAAATATGAAAAACATGAAATTAAGAAAAAAAAATATGAAGGAAATATGAATAAGAATTAGGTGTTTTTTTTGGTCCTCTACCAAATGGCCGGTTAAGCCAAACCCAAATTTTTTTTAGGAAAATACATTTACTAAGCAAAACTATATATATTTTTTATTTTATTAATAAAGAAGTTGAATTAGGCGTATGGCCAAACAAAAACAAGGCGCATTTTTTCCATCATGAAAAAATAATAACCTTATTTAAAAAAATACAACTTTTTTCCTAAATTTATTTATATATTAACAAGACGAAGAGGTAATTTTACATTTGTGTTTGCATTAACAACATTAGAGAGCTATTGGAAAAAGGAACGAATAAGACCAGGCCCCAATAAGGCCAGGTCTAATTTAGACAGATTTACATTGTAAGATGTTTCAATTATGACTTACCAGCTGTTTTAAGGCTCGAACTAAATACGGCCCGATTTAATTATCCTTAATTAGACCAGAACCTATTTATTTTGGGCTTTAAAACAGCTGATGTTATAATTAAAGCATCTTACAATGCAAAACTAAATAAGGCCTGGCCTTATTGCTGCCTGGTCTTATCCATGCCTTATTCCAATAACTCTCTTTTAGCCTCTCAGTTCATCTTCACTGGGGAAAATATAAAAAATATGAAGGTTTTTTAAAAAATATGAAGTTTTATGAAGTCTGAAAAAAAATATGAACATTTTCATAAAATATGATGGTGCTGAGAGCCCTGCCTGCAATATCGTTGCCTTCACATAAGTGGCGACATCTCCAAATACAAAAGAAACTACCAGAGTAAAAATAAAAGCAGGCAGATGAAACGAAAAACAGTACTCATGACCGTGACATAATTTGTCCCTCAGGTCGGGTCAATGCATATTGCATTTTTTCCGCCTTCGTAACGTTTTATGTCGAGTCAGCGGAGCGTGAGTCAAAAATACTACAAAAGTGAAGTTTAGTACCCGTGAATAAAAAGACAAAATTTTTTTCGTGGCTAAGCGGGCATAGAAATATTTTGTTACTCTTGTATTTTTCCGTGGGCAGCTCGCAAGCTGTACACTCACGGGGGTCCAAGATCTAATGGACACCTATCAAGTGTTGACAGTTAACTGTTTCGTCCTTAAGGGACTCTTCAGAACACTGCATTGTCAATGTAACACTTTTGTAAATCTACAAAGACGGTATATAAATCTCATCTCACGATGTTAGTAAGAGAAATAAAGCCTGCAATACCGTTGCTTTCACATAAGTGGCGACATCTCCAAATACAAAAGAAACTACCAGAGTAAAAATAAAAGCAGACAGATGAAACGAAAAACAGTGCTCATGACCGTGACATAATTTGTCCCTCAGGTCGGGTCAATGCATATTGCATTTTTTCCGCCTTCGTAACGTTTTATGTCGAGTCAGCGGAGCGTGAGTCAAAAATACTACAAACGTGAAGTTTAGTACTCGTGAATAAAAAGACAAAAAATTTTTCGTGGTTAAGCGAGCATAGAAATATTTTGTTTCTCTTGTATTTTTCCGTGGGCAGATCGAAAGCTGTACACCCACGGGGGTCCAAGATCTAATGGACACCTATCAAGTGTTTACAGTTAACTGTTTCGTCCTTAAGGGACTCTTCAGAACACTCCATGGTCAATGTGACACTTTTGTAAAGCTCTAGAGACGGTATATGAATCTCATCTTACGATGTTGGTAAGAGAAATAAAGCCTACAACACCGTTTTTCACATAAGGGGCGACATCTACAAATACAAAAGAAACTACCAGAGTAAAAATAAAAGCAGGCAGATGAAACGAAAAACAGTACTCATGACTGTGACATAATTTGTCCTTCAGGTCGGGTCAATGCATATTGCATTTTTTTTCCGCCTTCACAACGTTTTATGTCGAGTCAGCGGAGCGTCAGCCAAAAATACTACAAACGTGAAGTTTAGTAACAGTAAATAAAAAGACAAAAATTTTTTCGTGACTAAGCGGGCATAGAAATATTTTGTGTCTCTTGTATTTTTCCGTGGGCAGATTGAAAGCTGTACACCCACGGGGGTCCAAGATCTAATGGACACCTATCAAGTGTTGACAGTTAACAGTTTCGTCTTTAAGGGACTCTTCAGAACACTCCATGGTCAATGTGACACTTTTGTAAAGCTACAGAGACGGTATATGAATCTCATCTTACGATGTTGGTAAGAGAAATAAAGCATGCAATACCGTTGCCTTCACATAAGTGGCGACATCTCCAAATACAAAAGAAACTACCAGAGTAAAAATAAAAGCAGGTAGATGAAACGCAAAACAGTACTCATGACTATGACATAATTTGTCCTTCAGGTCGGGTCAATAAATATTGCTTTTTTTTTCCGCCTTCGCAACGTTTTATGTCGAGTCAGCGGAGCGTCAGCCAAAAATACTACAAACGTGAAGTTTAGTACCAGTAAATAAAAAGACAACAATTTTTTCGTGGCTAAGCGAGCATAGAAATATTTTGTTTCTCTTGTATTTTTCCGTGGGCAGATCGAAAGCTGTACACCCACGGGGGTCCAAGATCTAATGGACACCTATCAAGTGTTGACAGTTAACTGTTTCGTCTTTAAGGGACTCTTCAGAACACTGCATGGTCAATGTGACACTTTTGTATAGCTACAGAGACGGTATATAAATCTCATCTTACGATGTTGATAAGAGAAATAAAGCCTGCAATACCGTTGCTTTCACATAAGTGGCGACATCTCCAAATACAAAAGAAACTACCAGAGTAAAAATAAAAGCAGGCAGATGAAACGAAAAACAGTACTCATGACTATGACATAATTTGTCCTTCAGGTCGGGTCAATGAATATTGCATTTTTTTTCCGCCTTCGCAACGTTTTATGTCGAGTCATCGGAGCGTCAGCCAAAAATACTACAAACGTGAAGTTTAGTACCCGTGAATAAAAAGACAAAAATTTTTTCGTGGCTAAGCGGGCATAGAAATATTTTGTTTCTCTTGTATTTTTCCGTGGGCAGCTCGAAAGCTCTACACCCACGGGGGTCCAAGATCTAATGGACACCTATCAAGTGTTGACAGTTAACAGTTTCGTCTTTAAGGGACTCTTCAGAACACTGCATGGTCAATGTGACACTTTTGTAAAGCTACAGAGACGGTATATAAATCTCATCTTACGATGTTGGTAAGAGAAATAAAGCCTGCAACACCGTTGCTTTAACATAAGGGGCGACATCTACAAATACAAAAGAAACTACTAGAGTAAAAATAAAAGCAGGTAGATGAAACGAAAAACAGTACTCATGACTATGACATAATTTGTCCTTCAGGTCGGGTCAATGAATATTGCATTTTTTTTCCGCCTTCGCAACGTTTTATGTCGAGTCATCGGAGCGTCAGCCAAAAATACTACAAACGTGAAGTTTAGTACCCATGAATAAAAAGACAAAAATTTTTTCGTGGCTAAGCGGGCATAGAAATATTTTGTTTCTCTTGTATTTTTCCGTGGGCAGATCGAAAGCTGTACACCCACGGGGGTCCAAGATCTAATGGACACCTATCAAGTGTTGACAGTTAACAGTTTCGTCTTTAAGGGACTCTTCAGAACACTGCATGGTCAATGTGACACTTTTGTAAAGCTACAGAGACGGTATATAAATCTTATCTTACGATGTTGGTAAGAGAAATAAAGCCTGCAATACCGTTGCCTTCACATAAGTGGCGACATCTCCAAATACAAAAGAAACTACAAGAGTAAAAATAAAAGCAGACAGATGAAACGAAAAACAGTGCTCATGACCGTGACATAATTTGTCCCTCAGGTCGGGTCAATGCATATTGCATTTTTTCGGCTTTCGTAACGTTTTATGTCGAGTCAGCGGAGCGTGAGTCAAAAATACTACAAACGTGAAGTTTAGTACCCGTGAATAAAAAGACAAAATTTTTTTCGTGGCTAAGCGGGCATATAAATATTTTGTTTCCCTTGTATTTTTCCGTGGGCAGCTCGAAAGCTGTTGCCACTTATGTGAAAGCAACGATATTGCAGGCTTTACTTCTCTTACCAACATTGTAAGATGAGATTCATATACCGTCTCTGTAGCTTTACAAAAGTGTCACATTGACCATGCAGTGTTCTGAAGAGTCCCTTGAGGACGAAACAGTTAACTGTCAACACTTGATAGGTGTCTATTAGATCTTGGACCCCCATGGGTGTACAGCTTTCGAGCTGCCCACGGAAAAATACAAGAGAAACAAAATCTTTCTATGTCCGCTTAGCCACGAAAAAATTTTTGTCTTCCTAAATTTACTTACTCAGATGAGCTGTCATCTAGCATGAGCTCTTCCTGTTTGATTTCTTCAGTCTTCAATTCAAACTCCTCAACTTCTGATTTTACACTGATTATTGACGAGTCAAGTAGATTACCATCTGGCTGCCTGAAACAAATAATATTTAAAAAACGTTAATAAGGGATTGCACAGGGTGTTTCGGCACATTTTAACTAAGGACTACGCCTATAATAAAATATCGAAAAAAGTGTAAATGCAAAAATTGTGGGAACCGCCAGAAAATGTCGCAAAGTTACAAAACAAAAAACTTGATAAATCTGTAATAGAACACCCTACATATAATAACTCAAAATGAATATAGTTAAGGCAAGATTTCGGAAAGTCCACTTTTTAGAAGCATTTTATATTACTTTTTGGCAAGTGGGACTATTTTGACCCGGCTGAATCCAAACATCCCGATTGCCACCTTTAAATGTTGACAGGGGTTATATTCAAGATGGCGGCCAACATACTGAAAATACTCTGCTCACAGTTTACTACGCAAATTTGGTGGTGAGAGTTTTACTCTGTATGAGGGCACGAGATTTCCTTAATGAGGTTAATCGAAAACTTATTTATAATGCATATATCGTTAGTAATTTTACTTATTTGATTAACATCTGGGGAACATGTGGAAGCATACAGTTTAAAAAACTACAAAGATTACAAAATAAAAGCCTAAAAATCCTTTATCGGAAAGATTATCGAACCTCAACTGAAACTCTTTACATTGAAACCCAAGCTAAACCATGAAAATATCTACTAGAATTATCCCAATGTAAACAGATTTACAAAATTTTAAATAGCACCCTTAAATGCAATACAGATTTTACCCAAAATTTCGAACACTACAATTACAATACAAGAGCCAGAAATAATATACACATGACTTCACTACGCACTAACAAAGCATTAAACAATCCTTTAACTCAAGCAATTAAAATTTACAATGCCATACCTGAACATATTAAAAACCAAAATTTCTCTAAATTTGTAAAGGAATTAAAACAATACTTAGAATCTAAATTTAACTCCTAGTAATTCATATATTAAACATTAAACCTCAACAGATAGATACTTGATAAAAATACATTCTAAATTACGTAAGTATTTAAAAAAAAAACTTGTGCTATCCTAAATGGCTAGTCCCAAAACCAGCAACCCTGCTGATCCGGGGCATAACTACAGTTATTAAATATATAAAAGTATTTTCGTATTTTCATGTTAAGTAGATACCACTGTAATTTGTTTTTGTAAGTAAGTGAAATTATATTTTTGTAAGTTTCTACTTTTTATGTCTTAAATGTACCATTTTAGAATAAGTAAGACTATGTAACTGATAGTTATATTTTAATAAAAAAAAAAAAAAAAAAAAAAAAAAAAAAAAAAAGATTCTTGTCGTGGCAAGTTTAGATCTTTGAACATCCTTACTTTTTTTGGTGTTTACATATTTGAGTGCATTATGTTTTTATTCAAAAACTTCTCACAATTCTGTCATCTTTTGCCATTCCATGACTACAATACGAAAACATAGATTGTCCTTGACTGGAAAGAGCCCACTCTGTGCGTGTGTAAAATTTTTCGATAAACTGCCACCATCAATTCAACAAGAAAAAAATCCAAAAATTTTTAAAAGCAAACTGTTTGCTCAAATAATTGCATTAGAACCCTACACCATTGCAGATTTCATGGCTCATTCATTTCCTCAACTGTAAAACTGTACCCTGTCTTTTTTTTGTATAGGTATATTTTTGTTTTACAATCAATTTTAAAGTTTTATGATCAATTTTAAATTATTGTTTTTTTAAACTGTATTATTCTGTCCAAATTTTAACTTGTATTCTATTTTTGTTGTTTTTTAGTCCCAAAAGATTGATTTTTTAAACTTTTTAAACATTTTAAATATATCTGTTTAAAGTTTTGTCGCCAAATATTTCAAATTTGTTATGTTTTTTAATCTCAAAAAATTGATTTTTTTAAAACTTTTTAAATATATCTGTTTTAAATTTTGTTGCCAAATATTTTAAATTACACAGAAGTCATAGGTATTTATTTTTTCAATCTAATTTCTTGCTTTTATATATAAGTTTGATGTGTAATTTAATTAAGTATCTTACATAATCTAGATTTAGAAAAAAACTGTAAACCTGACGCTATTTGCTCAATTATGCTAAAAGTTTATGCAAATAAAGCTTTACTCTACTCTACTCTACAACATTGCCGCTGTAAAGCCCCAATTGACACCGGTGTAATTCAACATATACCTATATTTATATAACCAAAAAATAATAATAATATAATATATTAGTTTTTTTAAATGGCTGCAAAAATTTCCTTTAGTTGTAAAAAAATTAATTTAATCGCTTCTACTTTTGAGTATTTTTTTCGGTGCTTTGCTAATTTCATATAAAGTTAGTAAAGCACCCAAAAAAAAACTTTAAAATAAAAACTACAAAATTATTTTTTCCACAACTAAATAACAACTAATTCATCTTCAACAAAATATGAAGTTAGTGAAGCACTCAAAAAAAGACAAAAAAAATTGTGTGTGCTTAAGACCACAAGGCAAAATTAATAATACTGGCCTTCATCTGCATCATCATATCGCTCGCTTCATTAGGTGATACCTCAAGCCATTTTTGACGAGGGTGTTTCGCTAACTTCATGTGAAGTTAGTGAAGCACCAAAAAAAAAGACAAAAAGATAAAAGCGACAAAATTAATTTACTTACAACTAATTAACCCCTAATTAGAGGCAAATTAAACACCAAATTAGATTTCGATGGTCGATGTCTAAAGCTATTTTCACCACTTCATATGAAGTTAGAGAAGCACCCAAAAAACACTCAAATATAAAAGCGACAAAATTAATTTTTCTTAACGACTAATTAGCGGCATTTTATCCACGGTATCCGATTTCAATAGGCGATTTCTAAAGCCAATTTTGACGAGGGTGCTTCGCTAACTTCATATGAAGTAAGCAAAGGATACAAAAATAAAAGCTACAAAATAAATTTTTCCACAACTGATTCACGACTAATTAGCGGCAAATTACTCACTATATTCGATTTCGATAAGTCATGTCTAAAGCTCTTTTCGACGAGGGTGCTTAGCTAACTTCATATAAAGTTAGTAAAGCACCCAAAAAACACACAAAAATAAAAGCTACAAAATTAATTTTTCCACATCTAATTAGCAGCAAATTCTCCACCATATTCAATTTCGATAGGTCAAAAGAATGACTAAAAATAAGAGAGATAAAATTAATTTTTTCACAACTAATTAATGGCAAATTATCCACCTAGTCGCGATCCGATTTGTGATGGGTGCTTTGCAAACTTCATGGTCATTCATCATACAATGTGATGATGGGAACAGTGTCACAGTATAAAGGCATAGTGTTATAAATTAAAAAGTTCCTTTTTATATATACATATTTAGTTAAAGAATAACATAATAAAAAATAGCAAAATAAAGAAAAATGTTTTTTTGTTAGGTATATTCCCAAACAGTTTTTGAGCTTAATATTTTTGCATCATTTTAGGCCAAATAATTTTTTTTTAGGTGTAAAATTGTTTGTTTTTCATTGTCAAATGGATGAAGAGATTTTTTAAAACAACTACAAACATTTCAAATATAATTTTATAAGTTTATTTTGTTTAGGTCTTTTAAATTCTAATTGTTTTTGTGATATGTTGGAAGTGAAGTAGGTACTGCTTACTACCTTACCAGTAAATAATAGGTACTTAATTGCGATGGATGTAATAAGTGCTTTTAATAAATATAAGTTCAATACTTGGTTGCTTCATTTGAAAGATGTCAAAAATAATTGTAAGAAAATCCTTTTTTCAATACTATGGCTTAGTCAAACAACTATCTCCCCTTTTGTGAAACCAACAGAAACAACTACTCCGAGGGAAAATACCCCTACCGTCATTGAATTATACTGCTGGCTTGATGCCTTCGTTGGGAACTTGTTAAAACTGTTTGGTTTTCACTATCTCCAACATCAATCAAAGGGATACGAGTGATCCCCGTCTGGAACATGTCCTGACAATCAGGAACAAGTGATCCATGCCAATCCACGACCGGACCGGTTTCGACCTTTTGGGCCATCCTCAGGTGAATGTAGGAGATAGCTCTGTGTAGAGCATAAGTTTTGTGAAACCAACAGAAACAACTACTCTGAGGGAAAATACCCCTACCGGCATTGAATTATACTGCTGGCTTGATGCTTTCGTTGGGAACTTGTTAAAACTGTTTGGTTTTCACTATCTCCAACGTCGATCAAAGGGATACGACGGGGATCACTCATATCAGTCAAAGTGACCACTGACACATATACTAAAAACACAAATATCTAAACACAATCTAAAAAATAGGAAAATGTTAGGATTCCTTGACAAATGAAAAGAACTCATTTTGAGAGTAAGTCTCTATTTTAACTAATAATTGAAAAATAGCTTTTTTAAAGATGTTCAAGTTTGTTTCTATCTTTATCTCATTTGGTAGAGCATTGAAAAATTTTATTACCAGATAGTTTGGCCCCTTTTCTATACTGGTCAGTCTGTGTGTGGGCAAGTTATATCCATGTGATCTGGTGTCAAAGCAGTGTTTTATCTCATACATTTCAAACTTCTCCTGGTTGTTAAACAAGAATAATAAACACTCATAGACAAACAGTCCTGGTAGAGTGAGAATATTCAAGCTTTTGAACTTACCCCGGCAGGAGTACCTAACGCCCATACCACAGAGAATTTGCACAGCTCTCTTCTGACCTTTAAAAACCATCTCGGCATCACTTCTCCCCCTCCAAAAGATCAGACCATAACGAAAAGCAGAAGATATGTTTGCAAAATATACAGTCTTAAGATGTTCCTTTGATAGATATTTGGACATTATCCTTAAGCTGTATGTAGCACTATTGACTTTTTTGCAAACTTCTGATATTTGTTTTGACCAGTCTAAGTTTTGATCAATAAAGACACCAAGAAATTTTGTGTCTTTTTCAAGAGTTATGCTCTCTTCGTTAAGCTGAACCGATTCAGGATGAGAGTGGTTATTTTGTTTTGTTGTAAAACAAATGTGATGGGTTTTGTCCCTGTTTAGTACCAATTTGTTTTTTATAAACCATGATTGAGCTCTGGCTATATGCTCGTCTGTAACCTGTATTAAATCTGCAAGTGAGATTCCCAAAGAAAAGATGTTGGTGTCATCAGCAAAATTAATTTGATAACATCTCCCCTGTTTACAAAATTTGTTGTTTAAATAACTACTTTAAGGTTGGTTCAGCCTCATATATCAAATTAAATGAACTTACATTAACTTACCCTAGCCAAATTAGTTCAGTTCAATTTCAGTTCAAACATGCTTTATTGTTCAAGAATATAAACTCTTATTAACAAAGCTTAAATACCTATATAGAAAAGAAAAAAAACTTAAAAAAATAAAAATAAAAAAAAAATAAAAATAATAAAATAATTAAACTAACTTAAGAGAACATTTTGTCAAACTTTACAGTTTTTCTGAAATTTTTTACTTGTATTTTTTGTAAACATCTTATTTTATTCCTTTAGGAACCTTCCTAAGTAAAAAAACAACACTTTTTTGACAAAAAAGTTAGTCTAATTTGGCTAATGTAAGTTAATCTCCAAAAATATTCAATTCAGTTCCAAAAGATATCTCGTTCAAATGTTACCAATTCACAAATTTAAAATAAAAATCAAAGAATTATTTTTTCCAAATCCTCTGGAGGAACAGATTTTAAGTAGACAATGAATATTTAACTAACTAATAATAATTTAAGATTGGATTTAATATTATTATTATTTATTTTTTTTAAATTATTTTTACTAAAATTGTATTTAACTATGTTAAAATCGAGGGGTGAACAGCTAACCCAAAATGTGTACACCGATTGTGAAAATCCACAATCTTTTGCTAAGAGGGATTGTGGTAAGATTGTGAGGGATTGTGGAGGACTGTGCAGCGGCGGTGGTGTAGGGTGCCTGACAGGGCGGGGGGACCACAGCCCATCAAAAAATTCTTGTGACCAAAAAAAAAAAAGGAAAAGGTCATCATGTCTCTAGGTTCCTTCCGAGGGATTGTGAAGGATTGTGAAAGATTGTGAATTGTGGGATGAAGGATTGTGAAAGATTGGGATGGATGGTGTAAAGATTGTGAGGGCTTGTGAGGGATTGTGAAGGATTGTGGTAAGATTGTGAGGGATTGTAAAGGATTGTGGTAAGATTGTGAGTGATTGTAAAGGATTGTGGTAAGATTGTGAATGATTGTGAAAGGTTGTGAAAGCTGTTCACCCCTCAGTTAAAATGATCTCTATATTTTCTTTTTCTTTTTTTGTTAAAAGTGTACTTAATAAATAAAACGCACACAGGATTAATTTCCTTGGCTTTTAAATTTAAAGAAAACCAAAAAAGAGATATATTAATAATTAAAGTATTGTAATAGTTTATTGGTAAATAAATAAATAAATAAAAATAAATTTAATCTAAGGACTGTCCTTAAATTATGTAACACTCTAGGGGGACAGGGGGTTTGGCCTTGCACTGCACTCAATGATTTTTTAATGTGTTTTTTTGAATTTTGTGTAATTTAAGAATGTTCCCTAATGTAATTTATGAAACTGAACTGACCTTTACTCTTTCTATCCTCTCTACTTACAGATTATCAGCACCAAATTCTGAAAACTCTTCTTTGACTTTTATTTTGTCTGAACTATCACTTTATACCTAAATAAGACCAAGAAGGACTTACAGGACCAACAAAAATATGGATTATGTAAAGAACTGTACACAATTTTTGCTATTGATCAGCCTTTCTCCCTGCAATGAATTGCAAGACAAGCAGTGATAGAACCACCATACAGCAAGACCTTCTGCAGGGCAGAGATGCTCCCACCAACTAAACCTTTTTAATTTCGCTGAAATCATTTTTTACTTATCACTGTGTGTGTGTGATCACTCCAGCCCTTCGGGCTCTCTATGGAGCATACGCCTCTCAGCAACCCTGTGCCTTGCTGCATTGTAGTTCTGCCACTGTTTATTTACATATTGAAATAAGTTTTTATAAAATACACATTATGGTTCGTCCCGCCTTCCTTTTTGTAAATATGTTCTTTTTACTATAATTTACCAAATTGGTTCGAATTAGGCTATTTGGTGATTCACTAGAGCATTTTCTATTTTTTGTTTATTTAGTATTAATTAACTAATTAAGTACTTAAAATTACTGGGTTATTTGCATTTGAAACTCCCGCGGTTTTAAAGGCAAATATTACAATTTGCTATAATTAATTTACTTTACATAAAATGCATTTTGAATTACTAAGGTTCCTAGTTCCTTTAATATGGACCTTCGTAATCTCATTCCCTCCTACTTATCCCTTTTCTCCTACGCCTATGGATTAACGACGCCACTGGGCGACATGTGGGAGAACGAACGCAGTAGCGATACCTGCTGCAGCACGAAAGAACCGTTTCGTCTTCGAACCAGAATACACGCGTGTTAGCGACTCTCCTACCACATGAATGTGGGGTGCAAAAAATACGTTTTAACAGCGCGTCCTCCCATGAGTTCCACTTCCTGTATAAAAATGGTAAGTGAAAATGCATTATTTTTACCTTACATACATTTGTTTATTGCTACACTAACCTAGAAGGTAAACTAGACCATTTCAGAATCCCTTGTACCAGCTTAGCCTATGACCTTATTCCCAAAACTTTACAGTCCACACCTAACACCGTTAAATTCCAGACAACTCTCCTTTCTGGACCACCAGGGAGCCCCATTTTTGATCCTTAGCGACCCGGATTTCTGGAATCGTTTTTTTGCCTTTTTAGGTTAGTTTTTTTTACTGGTTTCAAATGCAAGAAAAACCCTTGTTTTTCCTAAATGCCTTTTTTACTGGTTTCAAATGCAAGAAAAACCCTTGTTTTTCTTACATGCCTACTTTAGAAAACCCCTAGGTTTCTAAAATACATTTTGCGATTTTTTTTTGTGTAAAAACAAATGCAAGAAAAACCCTTGTTTTTCTTACATGCCTACTTTAGAAAACCCCTAGGTTTCTAAAATACATTTTGCGATTTTTTTTTGTGTAAAACCAAATGCAAGAAAAACCCTTGTTTTTCTTACATGCCTACTTTAGAAAACCCCTAGGTTTCTAAAATACATTTTGCGATTTTTTTTTTGTGTAAAAATTAAATATTTTTAACAATAAATTTAGCCTTTTCATGCGAAAAACCAAACACAGATAAAATCTGTAAACTACTATGCTTTTTTTTTGTTTCGAATAAATCAAGTTTTTTCGTTTCTTTTTTGTAAAAAAAAAAAAAAAAAAAAAAAAAAAAAAAAAAAAAAAAAACCGTATAGAATTTGGGTGTTTTTTTTGTTTGTCACTGGAAATAGTTTAAAATAGTGTCTGCAAGGTGCTATTATTTTAGCCGTTGTGCCTTCACATTTGTGGATTGCTATAATTATATCCAATTTGCTCGAAAAAAATCTCCAAATTGCCATATTCATTTTTGCTTATTGCAAATTGCTATGACTATATCCGATTGCGGATGCTTTACTATATTCGTTTTTGCGTAAAAATTGCTATGAATATATCTATTTCTAATTTACTATTATAATATCTGTCTGCAAATGGCTATGATTGTATCCATTTTTTGCGTGCATAATAAATTTTGAAGGAAATTTAATTCTAACTTGAGAATTTGTTTTCGTGTAAAGGCAGATAAATAGTTTTACCAAATTAAATGCTTTTGATTTGTAGGTATTTATTTTTAAATTTAATACATAGTAGGTACCTACTTATTTGAATTCGCGAGGCGAAGATAAAAAAACTTATACACAAGTTTTTTTGTTATCATTAGTTTGCATCGGGTATTTTCTTTACTTTTGTGCGCTTATAGTTTGATTATTGTAATTAAACGTAGGACATTAATATTTATACAGGGTGTCCAAATTTTGATTTTTTTTCAGTTTACCTAATTTTTGTCAATTATTTTTTGGATTTTTTTTTAAATCATGTCTAGTTCGGATAAAATTTTAAAGGCTAAAGCCTTGCGCTATAGTGCGATTTCACAGCTAAATTTGATCATTGAATCCGCGACCCTCGCAAAAAATGACCCTGCCTATCACAGCGGCTTTAAAGTCAAATTTCGGACATTGTCAAAAATCAAAAAAGATTTTGAAAAGCACCATAATACTTTGTTGACGTTGGTAGCCTCTGATGAGGATCGCTTAGTAGTAGAAACCAAAGTGTCTATGGACTTTTGCAAACGCTGTGAGGAGATTTCCACTATATTTTACGAACTTTTCGAACTACCCTTTGAAGATGGAGGGCTTTTGAGCAGTACGATAAATCCCATGGGCAGTCCCTGTGCCTCCACAGACCAGCATGGTTTACTGCCTAGGATAAAAATACCTCTTTTTCAAGGGGAATTTAAGGAGTTTCCAACCTTTTTGCAAGCCTTTAATGCTACCGTGCACAATAATAGGTCGCTGGGAAACTTTGAAAAATTCAATTTGCTTTTTTCTAATTTAAAGGGCCCTGCCCTGGATGTCATTTCTGACATTCCTATCCTTGCTGAAAATTATTTAAATGCCTACCACACCTTGGTGGATAGGTATACAAATAAACGATTACAAGCTTACCTTCACTGGAAGGCAATTGAAGGCTTCTCTCCTCTTACTAAAGAGAATGCTACGAATTTGAGGAATTTGCTTGATTGTTTTTCGAAAAACTTAAGTGCTTTAAAAGTCATGGGTTTTAAAACGGAGTTTTGGGATTATATTATGGCACAAATGCTCTTGGATAGGTTGGACCCAACCACGCGCAAGGCATTTGAGCAAAATTATTGCTCCAATGAGATCCCCTCTTATGATAAAATTCGTGCTTTTGTTTCTAGCCATTGCATTGCGTTGGAACAAATACAACAAACTCAAGATTACTTAAAAAATAAAGATTTGTCAATTTCAAGTCAGAAAAATCAAGCAAAGTTTCAAAATCGATCTGCTTTGTTTGCTAATACTCAGAGAGCCTCCAAAAATGCCTCCCAGTCTCCAAATGGCCAAAGTGGCTTAAATAATACTCCAAACCCTCAAAATTTTTGTTTTCTCTGTAAAAGTGGCGATCATATAATATACAGATGTCCTAATTTTTTGGCGAAAACTCCCCAGCAACGTTTTGAGATTGTTAAACAACATAAAGCGTGTGTCAACTGTTTGGCCTCAAAGCATAATTTACCCCAGCAATGCAAATCAGAAAAAAGATGTTTACATTGTGGCCAATTTCATCACAGTCTCTTACATTTTTTTCCTATTAATTCTACACCTATTTCTGCGAGTAGCCCCTCTACTTCTGCAGTGCAACCCCCGAGGAGCCCCGTGGCTACCGAATTTAATAGAACCACTAACACCATTGTTACTGGTATGTCTTTAAATGATCGCGAAGTACTTCTCTGTACCGCTTTAATACAAATACAGGATGTTTTTCAAAATTGGCACACAGTGCGCGCCATCTGTGACTCTGGTGCTCAATCTTCATTTATATCTAAGTCATGTGCTGATAGTTTGGGCCTTCCTAAATTTAATATCGCCATGACTCTACAAAGCTTAGATCGAATGACAACTTCGGCAAAATCTGGAATTAATTGCAATATATCCTCTTTGCGTGATAATAATTTTGTTTTTAATTTTGATGCGATAATACTCGATAAAATTTGTAGTGATTTACCTCATTCCTCATTTTCGATTAAAAGTTTTCCTTTTCTCGCCAACTTAGAACTAGCTGACCCAGGCTTTAATAAAAGCGATAAAATTGATTTATTGTTGGGCGGCGATGTGTACCCTTACATTTTGCTAGATGGTCGTTTGTCTACGGGACCCAACAACCCCGTCTGCATTAATACTATTTTTGGTTGGGGAATAATGGGCAATCTTTCACTTTCACCTTCAACTACAAATCAAATTAAAACATTTTTTACTACGTCAATGAACGATTCTTTTGTCAATTTAGATAAAAATCTACAACGATTTTGGCAAATAGATGACATACCTAATGTCAAGGCCATTGACCCCGAAGATGAGTTTTGCGAAAATTATTTTTTGAAAACTACCTCAAAAAATGAGGAGGGGAGATATATTGTATCTTTACCATTTAAAGTTACTGCTCCAGATTTTGGCGACACTCGATCCATTGCCGTACGTCGTTTTTTCTCCCTTGAGAAGAAATTGCTACAAAACCCTGATTTTTATGCTGCCTACAGCTCTGTTTTACAAGATTATCTAGATAATAATCATATGCAACCGGTTTCTGCACCTTTGCCGACCGAAATTTCAAATCATTTTTATATTGCACACCATGCGGTGTTTAAAAAAGATTCTACTAGCACCCCCCTGAGGGTGGTTTTTGATGCGAGCATGCACGCCCCTGGCAAAATCTCGCTCAACAACGCTGTTTATACTGGGCCCCCTTTACAAAGGGACTTACAAAAAATTTTATTACTTTATCGTTTGCATAAATTTTGCTTTTGTTGCGACATCCGTCAAATGTACAGGATGATTTTAGTTGACCCTAGTCAAACTAATTTTCAAAGAATAGTTTGGAGGTTTGATCCTAACCAGCCTATTCAAGACTTCGAAATAAATAGAGTTTTATTCGGGGTCTCTTGTAGCCCCTTTTTGGCTATCAGAACTTTGCTGCAACTTGCTAGAGAGCATGAGGACCTTCCTCTTGCCTCAAAAATCATTGAGGAGGCAGTTTTTGTCGATGATGTGATTTCGGGAAGTGATGACTTTTTTAAGGCCACTGAGATGAAAAATCAATTAATCGAGCTACTTAGCCGAGGTGGATTCGAATTGCGTAAATGGGCGAGCAATTGTCCCGAGTTACTATCCGATCTTCCTGAGTCACACATTTCGATGAAGGCTCTTTCTCTCGATTTAGATGCTGAAAATTCAACTTTGAAAATTCTCGGTTTAAATTGGAACCCTCATACTGATGAATTTTTTTATACTTTCGACTGTTCTCTCCAAACATGCACTAAAAGAACAATTTTAAGTAATTTGGCCCGCATTTACGACCCTCTGTCTTTTTTGGCGCCAATAGTTTTAATTTTAAAATTAATTGTTCAATACTGCTGGGCAGAAGACTTAAACTGGGACGACCCTGTCAGTCCGGAAATTGTTTTTAAATGGGAAAAATTTAAAAATGAATTAAAGTTTTTGCATTCTGTTAAAATTCCTCGTCAAATAATTTTGCCTAATGCTAGTCAAATCCAGCTAGTAGGATTTTGCGATAGTTCAGAACGGGCCTATTGTGCTGTTGCTTATATTCGAATTTTTTATTCTGATGGAAACATTAAAGTTTTTTTTGTTTGTAGTAAATCTAGAGTCGCACCGTTGCGTCGTAAACTAACTTTACCAAGACTAGAGCTTTTAGGAGCTGTTTTGTTGGCTAAATTAATGGATTTTTTACTAGAAACGTTCTCGGAAAAAATTAAATTTGATAAAATTCTTGCTTTTACTGATAGCACAGTGACCTTATCTTGGATTCAGGGATCTCCTCACAAATTTAAAACATTTGTTTCGAATAGAACTGCCTATATACAAGGAAGAATTAGCCCTGAGTTTTGGCATTATGTTCCTACTGAACAAAATCCTGCTGACTGCGGTACTAGGGAAATGTATCCCTCTGATTTACAAAGATTTTATTTTTGGTTAGAAGGGCCTTCTTTTCTAAACCAACCTACAAATACTTGGGATTTTATGACAGTTACTTACGATGGGAATGCAGTTTTGGAAGAACAGCGAAAAAATATTTTTAACGTTTTTACTTGCGAACAAACAGTTGAATATTATGTAAACAACTTGTTTGAAAAATACAGTTCTCTTTTTAAAATTAAGAGAATAGTTGCTTACTTTTTGCGAGGGTTACAAAAGTTTAAAAATCCCTCATACAATTTTGCTACTGATTACCTTACAAATCAGGATTACTACAAAAGCTTACTTTTTATTTCGAAATGCGTACAATCTTTTTCTTTCCAAAAAGAAATTGAATTACTAAAAGATAAGAAACAGCTTCCAAAAGCTTTTCAAAAATTATGTCCATTTTTGCATAATGAAAGCTACGATTTGCTTCGTGTTGGAGGCCGTTTATGCCATTCAAATTTATCATACGATAAAAAATTTCCAATTCTTTTGCCTTCTAGTGCAAAATTCACTGAATTACTGATTTTAGATTTGCATCGCAGCAATCTTCATTGTGGTATACAGACCACAACTTTTTTACTAATGCAAAACTTCTGGGTATTGTCTGCTAAAAAGGTAGTGAGAAAAGTTTTAAGTTCTTGCCATACTTGCTGGAAAACTAAACCTAACTCCCTTCAACCCCCTATGGGTAACCTACCGAAATTTAGAGTTTCCGAAGCAAAGGTGTTCGAAAATGTAGGTATAGATTTTTGTGGTCCGTTCACGATTACTCTTGGTCGGACCAGAGGTGCAAAAACCATGAAAGCATATGTCTGTTTATTTATCTGTTGCGCTGTTAAAGCCGTGCATTTAGAGTTAGTCTCTGATATGACATCAGAAGCCTTTCTGGCTGCTCTGCGCCGCTTCATAGCTAGAAGAGGACTATGCTCAAAGATCTCTTCAGACTGCGGGACCAACTTCGTGGCCTCTGAAAAATACTTGCGACAAATTTTTTCTGATTGCGTGAAGGGGGAAGGTATAGTTTGGTCTTTTAACCCACCTGCTGCTCCCCACATGGGAGGCATTTGGGAATCAAACATTAAATCTTTAAAGACTCATCTTCACAGGGTAGTTGGAAATCAAATACTCACCTATGAGGAATTAAATACGGTTTTAACCCAAGTTGAAGCCATAATGAACTCACGTCCTTTATGTGCCTTAAGCACCGATCCTACTGATCTGGCGGTCTTGACTCCTAATAATTTTTTAAATTTGAGGCCTCCAGGTACAATACCCGATCCAAACTACTGCGATATTGCGTTAAACAGGCTGTCCAGGTGGCAACTGTTGCAAAGAATGCACCGCGATTTTTGGATTCGCTGGCATCGCGAATATTTGCACACTTTGCAACAGCGAGCCAAATGGCACCAACCTCTTGCTTCCATTGATATTGGTACTATGGTACTGATCAAAGATGAAAATTCCACTCCATTGGATTGGCCCCTAGGCCGCATTGAAGACCTTATTAAAGGTTCTGATAATGTTCCACGGGTTGCTATTGTAAAGACTACTAAAGGTACCTACAAACGGCCTTTGGTAAAACTATGCGCCCTGCCTACAAATTAAACTCTCTGAAATGCCCCTGGGCATTCTCAGGGGGGTGGGAAATGGTTCGTCCCGCCTTCCTTTTTGTAAATATGTTCTTTTTACTATAATTTACCAAATTGGTTCGAATTAGGCTATTTGGTGATTCACTAGAGCATTTTCTATTTTTTGTTTATTTAGTATTAATTAACTAATTAAGTACTTAAAATTACTGGGTTATTTGCATTTGAAACTCCCGCGGTTTTAAAGGCAAATATTACAATTTGCTATAATTAATTTACTTTACATAAAATGCATTTTGAATTACTAAGGTTCCTAGTTCCTTTAATATGGACCTTCGTAATCTCATTCCCTCCTACTTATCCCTTTTCTCCTACGCCTATGGATTAACGACGTCACTGGGCGACATGTGGGAGAACGAACGCAGTAGCGATACCTGCTGCAGCACGAAAGAACCGTTTCGTCTTCGAACCAGAATACACGCGTGTTAGCGACTCTCCTACCACATGAATGTGGGGTGCAAAAAATACGTTTTAACAGCGCGTCCTCCCATGAGTTCCACTTCCTGTATAAAAATGGTAAGTGAAAATGCATTATTTTTACCTTACATACATTTGTTTATTGCTACACTAACCTAGAAGGTAAACTAGACCATTTCAGAATCCCTTGTACCAGCTTAGCCTATGACCTTATTCCCAAAACTTTACAGTCCACACCTAACACCGTTAAATTCCAGACAACTCTCCTTTCTGGACCACCAGGGAGCCCCACATTATACAGGGTGTTTCATAATTCAATAACATAATTTTAGTGTTGAATTCCTTAAGTGGTTTCAAGGCAAAATTTTTATATAACCTTAAACGCCTTGTTTTAAAGTTTCTTTTATTTAGTTTTTTATAGCTCTTGTACTTTTCGAGATATTTAGTTCAAATTTGGCATATTAAGCAATAGGCACTACACTTTTAGACATGCCAAATAATAGTAAACATGTACAGAGTGACCCTTTTTCAGGGGTCATGTCGCCTTATCCCCCAGAATTTTTTTGTTTTAAGCCACTGGTAGGGAGAAGTAGGGATTTTAAAACAAGAAATAAAATCTTTGTTTCATTTGCAAACTTTTTTGTTTTTCTGAAATTTTTTTGCATCTTTAACCATTTTAGAGCAAATCGCTGTTGCACCAAAGGCTGCTATCATAAAATAAAAAATGCCCCAGTATGGTATGGCGAGTATATCAAAATAAACAAATTAATTAAAACCTATTTGACATGCCTTAACTTGTAGTGCCTATAAGTAAATATACGAGCCAAATTTGAGCTAAATATCACAAAAACTGTAAAAGCTATATAAAAAAAGTAAATTTAAACACCCTGTATCTCTACTACTAAGTGTTTGTAGACCTTTGTTTATATAAACTTTTTGTCTTGAAATCATGGGACATTGTATATACAGTTTGAGTGTACACTTGTATATACAGTTTGACTTATGGGACACTTGTATATACAGTTTCACTTATTGTAACTGATCCTCAGCACAGAAATCAAAGAATATGTTTTTACACAATACACAAGTCAAATTTTATGAATTTATATGATTTTGTGGATGTCCTGATATTGTATAGTTTAGAATTTTACACAATTGGGCTTTATGTTTTGTGTAAAAATATATTTTTTGATTTCGGTTCCGAGGGTCGGATACCATTAGTCAAACTGTAGATAAGATTACTTAACAAAGTAATGTGAACTTTCTATTTTATGCCTAATTTACCCATAACATAATGCACAATGGAAAGATTTAGTGTTTATACTTTATGTCTACAATACTAAGGAGATGGAAACAGAGATATTAAAATTAAGCAATGAGTTTGTTCATTATGCATTAAGTTTTTGGGTAAACCAGGCCTTACTTAGAAAAATGCCATGATAATATAAGTTATGTGAATAATGACCTGTTCTAGTTTAAAGATTTCTGAAGTTTTGACATGTAATAGAATTTGCAGACAAAATAACAACTACCTTTTTCAAATAGAACAGTCACACCCCCCACCATATTCAAAAGTTTAAAAAATATATATTTTTTGTGTCAACAAGTGAAAAAAAAACATTTTTTGACATTACAATTGACATGTAAAAAAAATTATTTAGTTGTTTTCTTTTTTCACAAGCTATAAAATATTGTTTGTGAGCAGAATCCTCTTTTGGGGGACCAACAAAAATTTTTATGTTAGAAAGAAAACCTGTCTAAAATAATTAAATAAAAATAAATAAAACAAAAAAAAACTTTGTAAAATTTTTATTTTAAAAGATTTTACAGTGAAAATTGCGAAAAATAAATAATTACTACTATCACTACCATAAGAAATTATTATTATTTTTTGACTTCACCAAACCAAACTTTCCACTAAAATTGTTAAAAAATTTAGATTTATTAAAATAAAACTAAGTGAAACTTTATAAACCACCTTAAAAAACATGACTGCTGAAGCTCCAATTGACACCTGTTCAAAAAACATAGCATTACTACCCTGAATACAAATTTAGCTTTGAGATTACATTGTCCGGTAATTATGCAGAATAAAATATTATTTTACAGCTTATGCAGTGGCGCACCCAGGAATATGTCTTGGGGGGGGGGGCGAGGCTTCATGATGTCGTATTTCATGCTATTTTTTGTGTTTATTCATGAAATATGTGGAAAATATATAAAAAAAATCTTAGGTTTGGGCCCCCCCCCCTGGCTGCGCCCATGGCTTATTGCATTACAGATTTCTTGACATTAGCCCAAGATTTACATGGCATTATTGGCAAAACAGTACAAATTACAGGTTAGCTGTTATCACTTGGTTAGTACTATCTGAGGGGAACACAAAGCTGCCTTGGCAAAATTAAAAAACAGTGTTTGTTTTACTTAAAAATAAAACAAATTTTCATTCATTTCCAAACAAAGCATGCAACTTGTTTGTTCTGTCTCTCTTTAAGTAACATCATCTGAGTGAGAGAGAGGACACAAAAGTTGCATGCATGGAAAAGTTGCACAGTCCGAACAGGGTATTAGGCAATAAAAAATGCTGTTTATAAAACTCAAGGATACTGTTTCAGTTCCATATTGACACATCTCTTTCTCCCCAGAAAAAAACAGGTATGTGCCATGATCAAATTGATACAGTAAAGTTGAGTTTATAGTTGGGGCTGTAAAGCTGGTTTGTCACTATGAAAGTTTCTCTAAAATGCATGCAGCCATCTCATTCCAAGTGCCATCATCGGATATAGTGACATGGGTTTGATGCAGTCAGAACAGGGCTTAAGTCAAACTTATTAAGCAGGGAGGCAGGAATTTTAAAGCTATATAGCAATAACAATAACAAACAAAGCCATATTGCCATAAAGTAAGCAGTAAGATGCAACAAAAAATGTATTATCCTACAAACATGGGTCTACACAGTGGCATATATGTCAGAGGCAGCCCCCCCAAAAGCTAAGTTTTTTCTAATATTTTCCACATATTTCATGATTACAAACATAAAATATGGCTTCATGGGGTACCACCCCCCCCCTACCTATATTTTACAGATCAAAATTTTAATAACCTTTTTATACTTTTTGATATTGGAGTGTATTGTTTGAGGTTAAAACAACCCTAACTAATAAATTACAGCTGCTACCACTCCCAAACAGTTACCTATCTAGCTATCACTTAGGTACAGATCAGGTTTACACTAAAAACCAACTACTATCCCCTTGGATTACCCTCTACCACCAAAAAACAAACTACTACCAACTTTTGCTACCTTCTACCAGCAATAAAGTAACTACTTCCACCTTCCCCTAGCTTCTACCAGCAAAAAACCAACTACTACCAAGTTCCCCTAGCTTCTACCACCAAAAAACCAAATACTACAATCATAATCAAAGGAGGTAGTAGTTGGTTTTTTAGTGGTAGAAGATAAGCATTGGTAGAAGTTGGTTTTTTGGTGGCAGAGACTAGGAGAAGATGGCAGTAGTTGGTTTTTTAGGGGTAGAAGCTCAGCGAAGGTAGTAGTAGTTTGTTTTTTGGGGTTAGAAGTAGGGGAAGGTGGTAGTAGTTGGTTTTTTGGTGGTAGAAACTAAGCGAAGGGGGTTTTTGGCATAAAACTGTGTCGTAGCTGAGTGATAGATTATTGTAACTCTTCAGAAGTAGTAACAGCTTAGACTTATAAGTTAGAACCTATTTGGTTTTATCATAAACAAGGCTGCCTTACTTAAAATAGAAATTTCCATTGTTCATAGTGGAAAGTATGAAGTAAGCCTAAATAAATGAACTTACCCCTTACTTTAACGAACAATAAATCCACCTTAAAACTCACTGGTATGGGGTCGTTGAATGGACTGCTTTTTATATGCTGCTCCTTGTTTTTTATACTGCTGCTGCTTCTTTTTTACACTGCTACTGCTTGTTAGACTCACAAAATATGCGGATCTAGTACACAATGATTTGATTTTAGTTTTTTATCAAAAATCAGATTGAGGGGAACACCCGACAAAAATGACATTCACCACAAAATAAATTCAGGTGTGTCGCGTGTCTCTCTTTCTGTCTGTTCTGGTGGGCTCTCTCTCTTTCCCACAACAGCAGTCAAACCACAGAACAGGATGACACTGTCAAACGTCATTATGTTTAGTTCCAATTTAGTCCCTTGTCCAGATCGCAGGCGCTGTTCACGCTGTTATATTCCGTATGACATTTTCACGGGGGTGGATGCAAGCAAACGTATTTGGTTGTGACCATGTCGTCAGCAAAGTGTAAGTCAGGTGACCAAGTTGAATAAGAGACGAACCATAGAAAAAGATCAATTTCTTGTATGTGACACTGCCGTTGTGCTTGCGTGCGAAATTGTTCAATCATAGCCAAGTTTAGAAAAATATTTCCAAACCAGTAAGAACCTTTCATTTTGAAATTTGTATTGGAGAACTTGGCTTTACTTTTATCCAGCGGCGTAGCGTGCCCGAAAGGGCGGGGGGGGGGGGGGCGACAGCTACAAAGGGCGCCTCTGAAAACTGATGAAAAATCTTGCGACCAAAAAAAAAAAAAGGTCATCATGTGTGAGGGGGCGGCCGAGAGGTCACAAATCTTGCGACCAAAAAAAAAAAAAAAAGGTCTTCATGTCGTTAGTTTCCTTTGGCGCCCACTCAATTGGCCGTTGCCGGTCCGACTTAATAAAGCTGAGGGCGCTTCGGCCACCAATGGGGCGCCACTACCCTCGGGGCGGGGGGGGGGGGGGGCGACGAACCCCCCGCGCCCCCCACGCTACGCCGCTGCTTTTATCTCAATTCTTTTTACGGAATGCCATTTTCGCGTACTTGGCTTTTTTTACATAAAATGTTTTCGTTATGATTTCACTTCTTTTTTAAAGGAATTGGATAATACGTAATTTTTAAAGTAGTAAAATATGCGGAATATTGTTAAAAACTTTTGCAATGCCTTATTTAAATTTTTGAGGTTTTTTAATTTTTTTCCATGGTTTTATCGTAGTTCCTATCAGCCTTCCAAAGCTCAGCTCTCTAGCGTTTCTGAAAGTGCACAATGTAACTTTTACATAACTTTACATGTATAGGGGAGGGAAATAAATTAAAATTGTCGTGTTTTTAAATTTTGTCCCATAGTTTTATCATAGTGAACGCTAGAGAGATGAGCATTGGAAGACTGATAGGAAGTCTTCCAATGCTCAGCTCTCTAGCGTTTCTGAAAGTGGGTAATGTTACTTTTACATAACTTTACATTTATAGGGGAGGAGAGTAAATGAAAATATTGGACTTTTTAAATTTTTTCCCATGGTTTTATCATAATTTCTATCAGCATTCCAATGCTCAGCTCTCCAGCGTTTCTGGAAGTGGGCAATGTTAGTTTTATATAAATTTACATTTATAGGAGAGGGAAGTAAATTAAAATGTTGGTGTTTTTAAATTTTTTCATATAGTTTTATCATATTGTCTTTCAGTCTTAAAAAGTTCAGCTCTCTAGCGTTTCTGGAAGTGGGCAATGTTACTTTTACTTAACTTTACATTTATAGGGGAAGTAAATTAGAATTTTGGGGTGTTTTAATTTTTTTCTATAACTTTATCATAGTTACCATCGGTCTTCCAAAGTTCAGCTCTCTAGCATGTCTGGAAGTAAGCAATGTTACTTTTACTTAACTTTACATTTATAGGGGAGGGAAGTAAATTAGAATTTTGGGGTGTTTTAATTTTTTCCTATAGTTTTATCATAGTTCCTGTCAGTCTGCCAAAGCTCAACTCTCTAGCATTTCTGGAAGTGGGCGATGCTACTTTTACATAACTTTAAATGTATAGGGGAGGGGAGTAAATTAAAATTTTGGAGTTTTTTTATTTTTTTCCAGGGGTTTGGTCATAATTTCTTTCAGTCTGCCAAATTTCAGCTTTGTAGCATGTCTGGAAGTACAGTAGAATATTGATGATCTCTACATGAGTGAGTGAGTGGCAATTTCGACGTTTTTTGTAATTTCGTAACTACTTTACTACTTTATGGAATTCCATGAAACTTGGAGGGGTTGTTAACTCCATGGAGATCTACGACTGTGCAAAGTTTGAGATTCGTAGCTCATTCCGAAGTTTAGTTTTAGGTAGGTTTTAGGTAGGTCAAATATCGGCTGAAATGTTTCAAGAAAAGATGGTTACGGCGCGCGAACTTGGCGAGGCACTGCCGTGCCCTCAGATATGATACCGTTCCAGTAAAACATTATGGACAGTGTTAGAACAAACTAATATAGGCCAGTCATTCTAGCAAAAAAAGACCCCCAGCTTGCAAAAGGTGGTGTAGACGCGATTTTGACAAAAAATTGCCCTCCGTCTTGGATTTAGTGTGCAATAACAACAAAATAAACAATAACAATAAAAACAATAAAATTATCTACAAAAACGCTATTATACGACGAATACTAACTTCACGAACTAGTGTGCCAAATTTATTTACAACCCCATTATTAGAATTGCCTGGTCCTTCAGAAAAACTATGGTCAGTGCGATTTTTTTGATCTAGCTCCCTTATGGAGGGCCGTGGAGGCTAAAATTTTCACCGAATGGTCGCACTAACTTCACAAACTTGTATGCCAAATTTCATTACAACTCCATAATTAGAAGTGCCTGGTCCTTCAGAAAAACTATGATTAATGCGATTTTTTTGCCCTAGCTCCCTTATGGGTGGCTAAAATTTTTACCAAATGGTCGCACTAACTTCACGAACTTGAATGCCAAATTTCATTACAATCACATTAGAAGTACGTGGTCCTTAATTAAGTGCTTAATGCTCATAAAGTAAATTTCTTGAGATTTGGCTTTGTTAATTATTCTTGTTAGTAAATGTTGGTGCAAGCAGTGAATTCCCTATTTCTTTTTCCTTTCTTTTTTTCTGCGCCATTAATTAATTTAAATTTTCGCGCTATAAAATATGCATATCGTTTTCCCGGCACAGGACACGTGGGGGGACAAGCGGCACCGAGAGAGTGCGTATAAAACTACCGGCATAACAAGAACACTACGTTAAACACGTTTCCAGTGTTGCCAACCCTATGGATTTATCTGTAGATCTACGGATTTTGGATTTCGATATCGGATCCAAAGCTACAGATTTTTATATAAACATCGAAACACAACGGCGGCCGCGCCTCTTTCCTCCTTATCAGTCCTTATATCTTTACTTTTTAACTTTTTACTTTAAGGTTTTGCTTGGATCAGTGACCTTATTTTTCTAGACATCTAGCGGACGGTCGTTGCAACATTATTTAGAACGAATCGTAAAGAACGCCGCGTTTCTAATTTGTTGAGTACGAGGAGCACAGAGGAAATTATTTTTGCCGCAAAACAAACAGGCAGATTGAATCATCCAGATTCAAATATGCCGTATTGCCCGAAGAAGAGGCTTTAAGTTTATTTTACGATTTGCATCTTACCAAGGATCAATACAATATATTGAGAACAGTTACAAATAAATATCATTAAGATTTTATCGAACCTGAAACAATATCTGAATCTAGAATTGAATTAAATTTACAAAATTTACTCAACAAAACTGTTAATAGTATTCTTAAAACGGCTCAGGATTAAGATTATATTATTAGTATTACATTCCAAGCAGTGTACACAAATTGCTTGTCCATGGGTCTGAGATTGTTTCTTCATTTCATTTACCGATAGGTGAATTGTCTGAAGAAGCACTTGAAGCCAGACATAGAAAAATAAGATATAACCGATTACACCATTGTAGAAAAGTTCACGGATCAACACAAACCAGGATCTAATGGATGCAATGGTTATTACTTCGGATCCTTTTTAGCTACGTTACGAAAAACTTCTTCTAGAAACCATGTTCCAGTATATCAAGAAATGCTATTATCTTGAAATTGAAGATAGAGTCGACTCACATGTGTCTGACATATTGCCTGACTTATCTGCAGAATCCGATTCAGTAGAGGAAATTGAAGAAATAATCTCGAAAATTCTATGGAACTAAAACCAATAATCATATAATTTTGTTTGCTTTTTATATTTTATAAATGTACAAAATTTGTGCAACTTGTTTTTTAGCGTACCATATACTATTTGGTGATTCCTTTCATGATTATTAGTACACATTAAGTTGTTTTCTTAGTTTTAGTTATGTTAAAGTTTAAGATACATCTTAGTTGAACTAATATCAAGCCAAATTAAAATTAAAATAAATTATATTTTTTTACTATAATCGGTGGTATTCTTCAAGCTATTTATAACAAAAATATTTTTTAAGGCAATAAGCTAATATTTATTATAAAAATGGGGAAGATATGATTTTTGACCCTTTGGACATATACCTCGTCCTACTGTGCGTCGCCTTGTTTGAAACCACAACTCTTTAAATTTAAAATACAAAAAATGGTGAAAATTCACTTTAAAATTCCGCATATAGCTCCGATGGACGAGTGTACACCTTGAGCCCTAGAACTTCAAAACGGCGGTTCGTCCCTCTCCATGAGGCTATATCATACATTTTATTTCTCTTTCAATTTTCGGAAGCATTTTTAAAATTTATTTCTTTCTCTAGTTAAATCTTTTTGCAAAATTGTACATTATGGCTGGTTTGGACAAAAAAACGGACTGAAAAGTACTATAAAAAATAATTTTTGATGATTTTTGCTACAATGCACCGTTTCGCGGGAAAATCACTTTTTTTATTTGCGCGAACATTTTTAGGAACCACCCCTTTTAAGATAGCCTCGACATCTTTTTCTATGAAGGGTCTAAAGTCTTTTTTATATCGAATAAATTATCAAAAAAATTTTTTTAAGTCACAAGCTTTTATAAAATGCACTAAAAATTAAAAAATAATTTTCTAACATTCTAATATTATCATAATAATAAATGCGATGGGCGACTGAAGGAAATCTTGACGATATTAGCACGATAAGATATCCGTATCAATTAAATATCACTATTTGCAAGAATCAATCTAGCAGAAAAATGCAGAGGTACCCAACCCACCCAACCCGACCTAAGATACCCCAGCATTCCTCTGAGATAGGTATGGCAATGGCATAACATTGCGGCACATCAAACATATCTTTAATGACTTAGATCACAACTTTAGATTAACTTATGCTTTGATTTGCGGCCATCGCTTTTATTATTATGATAATATTAGAATGTTAGAAAATTATTTTTTAATTTTTAGTGCATTTGATAAAAGCTTGTGGCTTAAAATTTTTTTTTTACAAATTTATTTTCTACTTTTTAGTCTCAGCTATCTACTCTATTAAATGAAAATATTTGTTCAATAACAGAACAGAAGAGTTTATCCTACATTATAATGAAATCGCTGATCGTGAGTTGTTTGGAAACTCATTTTTCTATTGGGGGAAGGAGAGGGTGGGGGTAGAGGTAGAAATATATTTTTTGTTTGGGCTGTATTCCCATCGGACCTTTATGCATATACCAAATTTTATAAAAGTCATTTGAAGTGAAGTGTGTCAAAAACGCATTTTTTATGGAAGGGGGTAGGGGGTAGGGGTGGGAGGACATTTTTTGATCATTGTTGTATTGTCATCGGACCACTATATCTATACCAAATTTCATCCAAATCGGATAATGGGAAGTGTGTCAAAAACGCATTTTTCTATAGATGGGGTGGGGGTAGGAGTGGTAGGATTTTTTTTTCAATGTTGTATTGTCATCGGACCACTATATGTATACCAAATTTCATCCAAATCGGATAATGGGAAGGGTGTCAAAAACGCATTTTCTATGGAAGGGGGTGGGGGTAGGGGTGGCAGGATATTTTTTTTTAATGTTCTATTGCCATCGGACCACTATGTGAATACCAAATTTCATCCAAATGGGAAGTGTGTCAAAAATTCATTTTTCTATGAAAGGGGGTGGGGGTAGGGGTGGGAGGATATTTTTTTCTTAATATTGTATTGTCATCGGATCACTATATATATACCAAATTTCATCCAAATCGGATAACGGGAAGTGTGTCAAAAACATATTTTTCTATAGAAGGGGTGGGGGTAGGGGTGAGAGGAAATTTTTTTCTTAGTGTTGTATTGTCATGGGACCACTATGTGTGTACCAAATTTCATCCAAATCGGATAATGGGAAGTGTGTCAAAAACGCTTCACAAGATTTGATAGATAGTTAGTTAGACAGAACATCTGAAGCTAAATAAAAGCTTGTAAAAAGAAACTATCAAGTTTTTGGCAACGTTTCGAAATATATTTTTCCTTTTTCAAGCCTCAAACTATTGTATACATAGTCTGTTCGAAATGAATTAAGGCACGTCTCTTCATAACAAGGGATAATTTGAAGATTTTTTCCCAATTTTTATAGAATTTTTCGTTATTTATTTTTGAACAACAAAAAAAATATATTCCGAAACGTCGCCAAAAACTTATTAGTTTCTATTTTGGTCCTCTCCTTTAACCCACGAACAGTCAAATAAATAGTTATTAGGCAACCTTCGTTTTTTGGATACTTCTAGTTGTTAGCTCCCGCTACATTTCGCGGTTGTTTTTAAATTTTGAAACCACACAATTGGATGAAGGACAGAGTACATTTTTCGCGCATTTTGACATGCGCACCAAGAATCGGAGAGATCCTTTTCTACCGCCTCGAGAAAATGGCGTGTTAATTTACTTTCTCCAACTATTACAAATTTCTACACTTAAAAGTGCTCGATTTTGGTGTACTGAAGCATAGAACTAGAAATTTCAGCCCTTCAGCTACGTGGTGCCATCATTAGATCAAGACAGGGGCCCCTGGAACGTGGAGAAATTGGCTGCAAACTGGTGAGTGCTTTGTTTCTGATTTCCGTTGTGTGGTAACAGCAATTAACCTATGGACCTTTGATTATTTCGTGATTTCATATCGATATATTTATGTTTGTTCGCGCTTTCATTAATAAAATATATACAGTTATCATTTTTCTTACTGCGGGCGAACACTAGTAATGAATCAGAGGCATTTCCTGTCCTCGAATCTACATATATTCGCGATTGTTTTGATTTTGGGTCTTAATGGTCTAGCCGCTAACAACGCCGCTTGCAACTAGGTGTTCTATACGGTGTTTAGTTAATTTACTTTGTAATCATCAGATTTGAACTAAGTTGTAGAAACACTAGGCACCCAATAGGATAAAAGTATATAAAAACAATTTTTCCTTTGGTTTTTTTTTTGCATTTTCAAATTTCTTCAATGAATTCAGTTTTACGTTGTAATACGATTCGATTCAGATTTGGATGCGTTCTGATAATTTTGTTTTTTCAACTGTTTACGAATAATTAATAAAAGGGCTTATGTAAACAGGCTAATATGTTTTTAAATAAAAACTATTTATTAATAAGAAAGTGCTTAATATAACAAATCTAATGTAACACAAGCAATTTAAATCTGGACGATTAAAAATATTATGCAAAAATGCCAGAAAACTAAAATATAAAAAACAATATGCGTAACGGGTGTGATTTTCTTCTTATCGTTTTTTTCTACTTAGTTAATGTATCTTTTGTCTTAGTGCGATCTATTAAACGCATTTTCAAATTGTCCTTCGTTTAAACCAATTGTGTACGCTAGCCTGCCGCAGCAAATGCCCCTGCAAAATTAACTTCTTGAGGTCTTGAAATCACACTGGTTGTATATGAATCAATCGATTTTATCTTTCGTATTATGCACACGTAAATGCCATTTCAAATTGGAGCTGTGTTTGCTTTTGTATTCACACTGATTGCATTTAAACCAACTGATTTTATCTGCACTTCGGTGCCACAGCAATTCAATCGATTTTATCTGTCACTTTATGCTGCAGCAAATGCCTTTTCAAATTGGCCTTCTGTATGGCCTTGAAATCACAGTGGTTGCATTTAAACCAAATCATTTTATCTGCTCTGTTGTGTTGAAGCAAATGTCTTTTTATAGCATTTTTCCGTTTTGTCTTAAACTCACAGTGATTGCATTTAAACCAATCGATTTCATCTTCCCTAGTATGCACCAGCAAATGTAATTTCAAATTGGAGCTGTCTTTGCCCTTGTAATCACATTGATTACATTTAAACCAATTGACTTTATCTGTTCCTTCGTGTCGGCGCAAATGCATTTTCAAAATATGCCTCCGTTTTGTCTGAAAAACACACTGATTGCATCTAAACCAATCGATTTCATCTTCCCTAGTATGCACCAGCAAATGCGATTTCAAATTGGAGCTCTGTTTGGCTTTATAATCACACTGATTGCATTTAAACCAACTGATTTTATCTGCACTTTGGTGCTGCAGCAAATGGCTTTTCAAATTGCGCTTCTGTATACCTTTATAATCACACTGGTTGCATTTAAACCAACTGATTTTATCTGCTCCTTTGTGTTGGATCAAATGCCTTTTCAACTCAGACTTCCATTTTGTCTTAAACTCGCACTGATTACATTTAAACCAATCGATTTTATCTTCCTTAGTATGCACCAGCAAATGCGATTTCAAACTGGAGCTCTGCTTAGCTTTGTAATCACACTGATTGCATCTAAACCAATCGATTTCATCTTCCCTAGTATGATGCACCAGCAAATGCGATTTCAAATTGGAGCTCTGTTTGGCTTTATAATCACACTGATTGCATTTAAACCAACTGATTTTATCTGCACTTTGGTGCTGCAGCAAATGGCTTTTCAAATTGTACTTCTGTGTACCTTTATAATCACACTGGTTGCATTTAAACCAACTGATTTTATCTGCTCCTTTGTGTTGGATCAAATGCCTTTTCAACTTAGACTTCCATTCTGTCTTAAACTTGCAGTGATTGCATTTAAACCAATCGATTTCATCTTCCTTAGTATGCACCAGCAAATGCGATTTCAAATTGGAGCTGTGCTTAGCTTTGTAATCACACTGATTGCATTTAAACCAACTGATTTTATCTGCACTTTGGTGCTGCAGCAAATGGCTTTTCAAATTGCACTTCTGTATACCTTTATAATCACACTGGTTGCATTTAAACCAACTGATTTTATCTGCTCCTTTGTGTTGGATCAAATGCCTTTTCAACTTAGACTTCCATTCTGTCTTAAACTTGCAGTGATTGCATTTAAACCAATCGATTTCATCTTCCTTAGTATGCACCAGCAAATGCGATTTCAAATTGGAGCTGTGCTTAGCTTTGTAATCACACTGATTGCATTTAAACCAACTGATTTTATCTGCACTTTGGTGCTGCAGCAAATGGCTTTTCAAATTGTACTTACGTGTACCTTTATAATCACACTGGTTGCATTTAAACCAACTGATTTTATCTGCTCCTTTGTGTTGGATCAAATGCCTTTTCAACTTAGACTTCCATTCTGTCTTAAACTCGCAGTGATTGCATTTAAACCAATCGATTTCATCTTTCTTTTTATGCACCAGCAAATGCAATTTTAAACTGGAGCTGTGCTTAGCTTTGAAATCACACTGATTGCATTTAAACCAACTGATTTTATCTGCACCTTGGTGCTGCAGCACATGTTTTTTTAAACTTGCTTTGAACTTGGTCTTGTAATGACAGTGGTGACATTTAAACCAGCACATTTCTTCTACATCTTCATTTTGATTGTGTGAAACATTTAGCGCTTCAGATCTAAAAGTAATAAAAATAATGATAGGAGGTTATATACCACACGTTAATTTTAGTGCTTTTCGAAAATTTTCGTGGCTATCGGGTAGAAATCACTGTGTTTTTTCTATTTTTAATTTGCAAATATTTGCTATTTAAAAAAATGCTTTTATTTCCCATACTAAAATTTCTCACAGGCAGATCCAGGATATTTATTTTGTAGGTCTGTGCTGTGAAATTTAGCACCAAAATTGCGCCTGCAAGCGAAATTTTTAAAAAAAATTAAGGTTTTGTCAAAAAAATTAAATAAGTAATGCTGCGAAACTAAAAAATAGGTTTTATGTCTGAAAGGAGGAGAATGCCGCTATGCCCCCCCCCACCCTACATCGGCCACTACTTCTACCGCTTCTGTGGCAGAGGAGAGCGACATTTTTTACCATCCTAGCCCGAACAGCAATAGCGAAAGATTTATTTTTGACATGACGCGGAAATGTTCATTAAAGCAAAAATTAAATCCAAGTCACGTTTGGACTACATACATTTTTTTGGTTACGTTCAGATTGTGAGAAAGCTAAAGAACTGTGTTGTTATAGTTTAGATTGAATGAGGTATTTTAAGGGTTAGATCCTAGCCGGTAATTTCAATGAGATCTTTTTAGAGTACGTGAAATATGTGCAGTTATGTTTTATATGCAAAATACTTGCATCATATTCACGTAATATCTGTATTTTGAAACTGGAGCCTTTATGGACAGGATCTCAGTCTATTAAACTGTGTGCTTAAATAAATAGATGTTTCAGACATGCTCAATGTTTACTCTATGCCGACGACTTAAAAATCTTCTGCACTGTCGATAAAAGAAACCAGATACTTCAAAGTGAACTTGATCAGCTTGTTGAATGGTGTAAACTTAACCACTTCGTCTTACTGCTGAGAAATGTAAGCATATGTCATTCGACAGACTTCAAAATCCGGTTAGCATTGTCTACAAAATAAACAGCACTGAACTAGAAAAGGTCAGCACCATAAAAGACCTTGGCGTAATATTTGGCAAGTCATTAACTTTTAATAAGCACATCGACAATACTATTAACAAAGCATTCCGATTACTGGGCTTTATAAAACGAAATACCAAAGATATAAGTGATATAAAAGCAATAAAATGCCTGTAAAATTGCTTGATTAGATCCTTACTAGAATACTGTAGTATCATTTGGAATCCAAGTTACAATATTTATATTAAACGAATTGAAAGGGTACAGAGTCAGTTTTCCAAATACCTACTCTTTAAACTAAACTTTCCCTACGAAGGATTAAGCTACAACACAAGATTTGCTTTATGTGGTATTCAAAGCTTGGAACAAATGGGATTTCTGGCCACTCCCCTAAGAACTAGACAGCAGCTTCTCCTTTACCAGCCTAGGCATAGAACCAACTATAGACAGAATGCAATAGTTGCCAGACTTGTAAGAAACTATAATACTTATTTTAGTGAATAGACATTTTTGGAATAACCGTTTCACAACTAAAAAACCAAATTTCGTAATTGTCCCTTTGTGATTATTTTATTTTATTATATATATTTCTATTTATTTAAAGTTTTTTTAAATATTATATTATTGTCAAACCCTTAGAGTAAACTTTCAGTGTACCATTTAGCATAGAGCTGTAGTGTGCACTTTAAACCAATAAATAATAGTATAGTAAATTTGTAAAATAACGTTGCAAAAAGGGTATATTTTTATTATATTTGGCATAGTAGTACCTAATACCAAAAGCTAAATTTTCATTCGAGGATCCCCAATTTTTCGGCCTCAGAATCCAAGATGGCGGTTGCCAAAGTTAAGAAAAAAAAATGAATTCCTTGTTTTAAGAAAAATTAAACTAATTTTGATAAATTTACATTAACTGGGACCTACTCAATTTAAGAATGTAAAAAAAATTACACCTGTCACCTTTAAAGCAAAATGGCGGCTTTATTTTAAAAAAATGGTTTTTCTTCGATATTTTCTTTATTTTTTGTGCGATATTTATTTTTATTAACTCATATTAACGCTACTGACCACCTCTTTAAATCTACTAAAAAAAGTAATAAGTTTCTCAGCTGACACAAAGATGGCGCTTAACTTGTCAAAAATAAAAGAGAGCTTTATAACCTGTGGACCAAATTGAATTTTCACAAAACAAATTTTTGGATTTTATCAATAGTAAGCCAAATCTTGTAAAAACTCATAAAAAGTTACCATTTGACATTTAACATTTTAAAATGGCGGCCGAAGTTCAAATGAAAAAGTTAGTTTTTTGTTCTTGTTTGACATAACCAGTATTGTCGTGTAATATATCGATTTATACTAAATAGGGGTCGCCGATTTCAAATATTTCATAACAAATGACTTATGTTTATTATTATCCAAGATGGCGGCGTTCAAAATATAAAAACAACAGTATCTTTTTGGTTTGGTAAATTTTTTTACCAAGATTTGTAGTTTTATATTACGCTTAATTAGGTTTTATTTGTAATGTACAAAAAAATATAATTTATTTATTTTTTAAAAATGGCGGCCGGAAAAGTTTTAAAAAAAGCATTTTTGTCTTTTTTTTCTAATTTAACAAAAAAAAACTAGAAAAAACAAGACGCCTCGTTAAACTACACACATATATTTTTAAAAAGTCAAAAAAGTTGACATAAGTCACGTACCGCGTGATTTGATTGAATTGAATATATTTTATTTTATAGCTATCTCCGTTAATATTGATCTAACAGTAACGTTTAAATAAGCAAAGTTAAATAATTTTTCCTAAGTCATCAGAATCTGATGTCAGAAATGACATATGTCGTACACTTGTGTTGTCCACAAATTTTTTAAAACATTTTTAAATTAAGTAGGTCCCACTTAAGGTAAATTTATCAAAATTTATTTAATTTCTCTTAAAACAAGGAATTCATTTATTTTTCTTAACTTTGGCAGCCGCCATCTTGGATTCTGAGGCCGGAAAATCGGGGATCCTCAAATGAAAATTTAGCTTTTTTCAGCTTTTCCTTGAAATACCCTACACATTTACTCTACTATAAATACATAAATAAATAATACCGGAATGGGCGCACCCGGAGGGGCGTCAGGGCCCCCTATGCCTAAGGAATTTTTAGATATTTTCCACATATTTCATAAACACAAAATAAACTAGCAAAAAATACGGCATCATGGGTTCTCCAATCCCCCCAAGACATATTCCTGGGTGCACCACTAATACCGAATGTTGTGCGCTTCAACAAAAAATTTGATTTGTAAACGTAACCTAAGTTCCTAAAAGATTTTAGTTAAAATATCGTTCAACTTGTATAAATACAATGCCACTTACTCAGATGAACTGTCGCTTAATATTAGTTCCTCTTGCTTGATCTCCTCAGTCTTCAGCTCAAAGTATTCGTGATCCGATTTTACGTCGGATGATAAACAGTTAAGAAGCTGACTGTCAAGTATGCTGCAAAAAAAAACTTTGTTAAAAATTGATAATCAGGGGTCTAGGATAATTTGGCGTCAGCACTATTCAGCGCCAAGAAAATTCCAACTTAAATTGAATGTATTGACCTAAAAAAGGATTCAATTTTTATGGCTCAAAGATATGTAGCGCTTAACATTTGCCGCGCAAAAACCAGGCATTTTTATTGATGCTCTTGTGCCCGTATCGCCGGAAGTTGACACATTCCGTACAATTTTGTATACGGAGTGTGTGTCACTTTACAGGTACGTCCTACCACAGGCAGGTCCTTTCGGATAACTTTCTAGTCTCCAATACGGATCTAAAAAGATCTAAGAGACCGGTGAGACTTATTTCAACTGTGACTTCTGTTAACAGTTTTAATTTGTGTTTATAGGTTTGACGTATGTAGAAATTGACCCTGAGGGGGCTTAAGCACGAGTTCATACATTTTAATCCTGATTTTTGGGCAAAATCCATTATTTAGAGCTTACTATTGTGGCTCTGGTGGGGCTGGAGACCCAAACCCCTCTATATATGCATTTGGTTTGGCATTTCTATTAAAATAATCTAAAATATAACAGTGATAGAGTTGACAAGAGGAAAAAATCCTTTATTTTTGATTTTACGAAAAATAACTCCCTCTTTATAAAAAATTCTGCTTGTTGAAAAATTAATATTAACATAATAAAATGTTTAATTAGATGTACAGGGTGTTATCAAATTAAGAAACATGTAATTAATAAGAGAGAAAAATTGTTATTTTTAATTTCACGTCATTATAAAAAATTCTGTTTGTCAAAAAACTGAGATAACGATATTAATATCTTTGATAAGAAGTATAGGGTCTTATCAAATTAAGTAACATAAAATAATCCAAGAGAAAAAGGACCGTATTTATTCAGTAAAGCAAAATGTTATTTAAACAAAATTGTTTGTATCACAACATAAAATGAAAGTAGGAAATCTAGGAAAAGAAAATCTATCCAGGTTTTAATTTTTAAGAGTTAAGCATTTAATGAAAAAACAAGATAAAATAATATGGAACAAAATCTAAAACCTATTACTTGAAAATCAATATGACAATCAACAAAATAAATCAATCAATGTCACATTATAAAAAGTGATGTTTTTCGTAAAATTAAAAATAAAGGTTTTTGTCTAATTAATTACATGTTTCTTAATTTGATAACATCCTGTACATCTAATCAAAGATTTTATTATGTTGATCTTAATTTTTCGACAAGCAGAAGTTTTTATAAACCAAAAATAAAGGATTTTTTCCTCTTG
Organism: Aspidapion aeneum; assembly: GCA_963576565.1. Lineage (NCBI taxonomy): Eukaryota > Metazoa > Arthropoda > Insecta > Coleoptera > Brentidae > Aspidapion > Aspidapion aeneum. The sequence continues at coordinate 50,787,520 of OY755048.1, forward strand.
TCAACTCCATCCGGGGACACACGGTATATAAGTGAAAATATTAAAAATTAACAAACGTGAATTCTAGTACCCGTGAACTTAAAAATCAAACAAGTTTTCGTGGCTAATCGGGTAAAAAGAAGATTTTGTTTCTCTCATATTTTTCCGTGGGTAGCTTAACCTCACGTCCATTAGATCTTGGACCCCCGTGAGGTTAAGCTTTCAACCTACCCACGGAAAAATATGAGACACAAAAACTTCTTTTCACTCATTTAACTTGTTTTATATATTAAAAATTAGACCCGAAGCTGATGAGTTTCGCCATAAACTAAGAACAACCTTGAACAGAAAGAAGCAACAAAAGGCAAACATCACCAGTGAAGAACAACGGGCAGTCAATAACCTGCAGACTGATAAATCAATCCAGATTCTACCTGTCGACAAATGAAACGCGACGGTGATCGTGGATGTCGAGACATACGACAAAAAGATTGAAGAAGTTCTGGAGAAAGGAGACTACAAGCAACTAGGAAAAGATCCAACCACGACCGTAGAAGGACGCATCTATAGGACTTTGCTGCTGCTGAATCCCGGACGCCGTTAGATCCCGCCTGACTCCACACCACAGTAAGGCACCACATTTTTATGGACTGCCAAAGATCCATAAGAAGGATATACGACTGTGACCAATTACCAGCTCCAGGGACTCGCCGACGAGAACTCTGTCGAGGTTTTTACAGGACATAATTCAACCATTTCAGGGTAATCCTGACTCCTTTGTCAAAAACTCGGAACATTTTGTCGAGGTTTTAAAAAGGATCAAATTAGATCCCGACGATGCAATACCTAAATTTTAAGACCGCATGTCGAAGGTGAAAAAATCCCCATTTCTAATATAAAAGCTACCAACTGGCAACATTTTTGGCCCAATCTTTTCCCCTAATAAACAAGAAAACGGGACTATGACCATCGTTGAAATTTTGCACGATTGTTTTTCAAAAGGTTTTTAACAATCGTATCGAGACAGTTTTTTGATAGTTACTCTTATTCTAAAAAAAAACCAAAAAAATACGACCAAAAAAAGAGGTGGAAACTGCAATAATTTTTTTTAATTTTTTTATTATATACAAAATATTTTAAAAAATCCATTAGATACGGTTGACAATGTTGATAAATCCTTTCATATAATAAAAAAACATGTTTTGTTTTCTTATAAAAGAGTTCATTCGGGTATTGTAAATAGAGTTCCAAAATCGTTATAACCATTGAAGGTGTAGTTCAATTGGTTATTACTAGAGGCGCTGCGTGTGCCTTAGAATGGATGTCACGTGATTTGTGATCCATTCAATCTCGGTCCGGTCTACCAGTTCACTGACCAGAATTTTAATGACCAACGATTTTGTTATACTTTTCGATGTCAGAGCTAATTGTTTGAGATCGAAACAAATCCTAACTAATAAATCAAAGCTACCACCGCCTTCCCCTAGCCGCTACCACAAAAAAATCAACTAGTACCACCTCCCCCTAGATCCTACCATCAAACAAACAACTACCACCTTCTACTTGCTTCTGTCACCAAAAAACCAACCTTCCCCTAGCCTCCCTCTACCACTAAAACTCAACTACTACCACCTCCCCCTAGATTCTACCACCAAAATATCAGCTACTACCACATTCCCCTAGCTTCTACCAGCAAAAACCAACTATTACCACCTTCCCCTAGCCTCCCTCTACCACTAAAAAATCAACTACTACCACCTCCCCCTAGATTCTACTACCAGAAAATCAACTACTACCACTTCCCCCTAGATTCTACCATCAGAAAATCAACTACTACCACATTCCCCTAGCTTCTACCAGCAAAAAACCAACTACTACCACCTTTCCATAGCTTCTGCCACCAAAAAACCAACTACTACCACCTTCCCCTAGCCTCTACCACTAAGAAATCAACTACTACCATCTCCCCCTAGATTCTACCACAAAGAACCAATTACTATTACCTTCCTCGAGCTTCTACCACCAAAAATCCAACTACCACCATCTGCCCCTAGCCTCTACTACTAAAAAATCGATTACCACCACCTCACCCTAGATTCTACCACATTCCCCTAGTTAGTGGTAGGTTTTTTGGTGACAGGAGCTAGGGTAAGGTGGTAGTAGTTGTTTCTTTGCTAGTAGAAGCTAAGTAGAGGTGGTAGTAGTTGGTTTTTTGCTAGTGTAAGCTAATGAGAGGTGATAGTAGTTGGTTTTTTGTTGGTAGGAGCTAGGAAATTCTGGTAGTAGTTGATTTTTTGGTGATAGAATCTAGGGAAAGGTTTTTTAGTGGTAGAACCTAGGGGAATGTGGTAGTAGTTGATGTTGATGTCTGTCTGTAACGACCAACGCGCATAACTCAAAAACCGCTTGGCCGATTTTAATGAAATTTGGTACCTGGGCTGGGTCTTGGGTCGAGATGGTCCCATTTAAAAATGAACAAAATCCACCGAACACAAACCAAATAAAAGGGTGGGGATAGATTTCAAAAATTAGAGTTTATGTGAAAATATGGCGTGTGTGATATCAAACGAAAGGTAATTGAGTCTGGAGATAAACAAAATACATTTTAATTTATTTAAAAAAAAAGGGTGGGGGTATATTTCAAAAATTAGAGTTTAAGTGAAAATATGGCGTGTGTGATATCAAACGAAAGGTAATTAGGTCCGGAATTCAACAAAATACATTTTAGTTTTTGTTTTTTTTTAAGGGTGGGGGTGGATTTAAAAAATTTGTTAGTTTAAGTCAAAACATGGCTTGTGTGGTATCAAACAAAAGGTAATTTAGCGTGGAGTTGAATAAAATATATTTCAGTTTTTAGTTATATTAGCTCACATAACTATAGTACCTAGTGTGAGCTTAGGGGCCCATATATTGGCAGAGTATTTTAATCGGCGTGGGCATGCATTGGTGGAAACACGGTATAAGGCGATCATTATAAGCGGCATTTATTGGTAAAAATCGCAAATAATTTGATATTTCCTAGATTCAATCTCTGCCCTTAAGTCTAATCATTCTGTTGCTACAAAACAAGGAGTTATAAGAAGTTTATATTTAAGAGGCGTAAATATTAGTAGTAATATGAAGAATTAACCACCGAAATCTACAAAATAAAAAAAGACTTATAAAAAAACTAATAAACTCAACGATCGCTAAAATTAAAAACAAACCAAATGTAGCAAATTTTCAAAATAATAATGATCCGTTGCGTGTTATTAACATTCATTCAACGTAATAATTTTTAGCTTTCATCAAAGATGGCTACAAGGCCCTGCCTGCTGTTTTTGATTTTACAGAAATCTGCCTTCGAATCCACCAAGATGAAAGCTATTACAATAATGGTCATGTGACTATTTTGGATTTGGCGTCAAGCACTGATTATCATATGTTCAACAGATTTTAGAAAATATTAGACGAACAGCCAAACACTATAATATAAAAACAGTATTTTCATCGGGAAACATGATAAGGAACTTTGTAACTAAAATAAAACCCGAAAATCCCTCAAATAATAAGGAATGTATTTACCAAATCCCGTGTGAGTGTGGCAAAATCATATGTAGGTAAAACGAAACGCCCTCTTCAGGTAAAAGTAAATAAACATCTAAAAAGTACCCAATTAGGGGATATTGAAAAATCCGGTTTGGCGGATCATGTCTGGGCAAATGATCATAGCATTCAATGGTCTAAAGCTAAAGTTCGGCGAAAACGAATGTTTATTGAAGCTGCGTTCATAATGCAGAATAAAGAAGTTCTCAGTCAACCAAGCACGGACATACCAAACAAATGAAGACCACTCCTTAAGGAAAACAAGCGTCCTAGGATTAAAAAAGAGGGTGGCCCTTCGCACCTGACTGCACACCAAGTAGTAAAAGTAGTAGCCTTTAGACTGGATTGTATAGCTTACACTTGAAAACGGTTAGAGATACTTACTAACCGAAGCGTCGTGTTTAAAATAAATAAAGACAATGGAAGTCCGAAATTTTATTTCCACTCAATCATTCACTAGAAGTTTCAAACAAAAAAAAACTTTCAGCAGTTAATTCGACCCTATTTAATTTTACTGTTAATTTTACTACGGAAAATTAAAACAAAATGCTTAACTTACCTTTTACTATACTCAAACAACTCATCTTCAATTTTAATTTTCATAGAACTGGTTTCAGCTGGCATTACTTCTTCCGACCTAATATCTGTGATTGAAAATAAAGGTTTAGAAGTGAAATCATCTATTTCTGTCAAAATGTCTTCAGCCATGACAATCAGCGATTGAATATCTTTTTCAAATAATTAGACAATGACATCTTAAACGCTTCTGGAAGTTCCTTTCTTCTTACTTTTAGATCCTACATAGAAAAAAACTTGGTGTAATATATTTTTCACACCTGCTAAATCCGGTTAAGCTGATAATTTAAACATTCACTTGTAAATTACTCAGGTTATGTTCCTTTTAATATTTAAAAGAAATTACGGTCTGCATATACCATGCCTTCCGAGTTACTACGAACAGACGTAACTTCGTCCAAATGTTCGCAGTACCTCATACCGCATTGTTTACACTTATGAGCAAAACTAACGCACCACTTAAGTACATCTATTGGATTATTTTTAGAAATTTAGTTCGAAAATAAAATATAGTCGTATATATTTTAGACGACCACTGTATGTAACAAATTTGAATGAATAAGAAATATTTATTAAAATATCTTAGCGGTGGGTTCATTTTGCTACGTGGTGCGTACCTATGGGGCTAGCAAATTTTTTCAAAAATATAAAATATTTTATAATTAATTTTTATAAAAATATAACTACAAAACAATAGGATAGGACAGAGATACTTTTTTTATTGGTCATGGGAAACCTATATATATGATCTAACTGCGTAAGCACACACATTTTTTTAAATACTTTATCAAGGCAAGTTGTAGTTGACGCTGATTTTAGGCTAAAGTTGGCTAAAATATTGTTATGAAAAATAAGTTTTTAATGGTAAATTTCTATTTTTGACCGTCAAAAAATAGACGTTTTAAGAAAAAAACAATTTTTTCCCAAAAAAACTGTTTTTGGAACTTGGGCATTTTTGGATCAAAATGGGGCTTCTTTTTAGGTTAAAAATAAATATTTTAATTTAAATTTTATTACATAGGAAATAAAAGGGCGTTTCCACCAAATTTCGTGAGAAACAAAAAAGAACGTGGAAAATGTATTTTTTTTTTAGTTAAAGGTAAGAAAAACTTACCTATAACCGTTGTTTGAATAACGCTATAACCTTTGTATTTAACTTTATTCGACAGAAGGTCTAGTTTTGCTGATAATAAATAATTAGAATAAAAGTTACCCATTTTACCCGAATTACTAGGGCCTAGTCTAATTTATTTTTGCTGATGGCTGCAATTTATTTTCTTTATTTTCAAATAGTTTTAAGCTGTGATTATCTTTTTCCTAAAAGCAAAAAATTTAAAAATAAATAGATTTTTAAATTAAATAAAAAAAAACAAAACAGCGAATTCATTAGGCACAAAATTGTTATAATTCCTCTTACCTATAATTTATTTCTACATTATAGCACGAAGAATAACTACACCACAGCAGAACCTCTCTAGCATACCTTATTCAAATGACCACACACCTTATATCACACAGGATTTAGAACAAGCACCTTAAAGAAATAGAATGAAACTAATCCCTTGGGAGGCATCTCTGATTCAGAGGCTGGAAAATCCTAAAATAAGTAATAATTACCCTATAAAGCATATACCTACAGGGTGGCCCAAGTTTGTTTAGGCTTTATAAAGACCGCAAAGCAAAGGAAAGATTATCAAATCGAGAAAAAATTATTTTTTAAAGGTGTAGGCGTTTTGACACAATATTGTCATTGTGTTTATCTCTAATGCGAAAACTTTGAAACTTCTGGATCAATTAAAAAAAAACAGGAGAAATATTTGTTGACGCGGCTAACTGGGTGCAAGGCCAACTCGACGCAAAAATATTACACAAAATATGCAGATAACAAACAAAGAAAATACAAAAATCTTTTTAATAAATCCTAATAAAGTAAATTTTTTGAAATTGCGCTTTGTTTACGATTTTTATTAGTAAAATTGTATTTCAAAAAATCACTTTTTTTTAAACTCTTAAAAATATAAAAAAAAATATTTTAAATTTATTAGATAAGAAGTTTTTTAGAAATTTGAACATTTTTCACAATATTTTGGATATTCGAAAAATTTACTTTACTCTTTTTGTTGGCAAAGTTGGGCTGACCGACTAACTTAACCTAATTGGCAAGTGTATGCCTAAATTGACCTATTAGTATGACCTCTTCTTTATGAAGGCAAAGTTTAGGAGACCAACTAACCTAATCTATAAATATACGCCTCTAAAAATATTTCTGTATATTCTATATTTTTCACCTGAATATTTTAATAAAAATAGCTAAATCGGTATTTTACCACGCAAATGCCGTTGAAAGAACGATGCGTAGCAAAAAAATTTCCACACTAGTGTAGTATAATTTTCTCCACTAAAAATATTGTGGAAAATCACATTTTCAACAGTCTTATAGAAAATAGCTATTTTCCTAACAAGTGCAGAAAATCGTTATTCCGCACGCAAATGCCGTTGCCAGAACGATGCGTAGCGCGTTCTGCAAGCATTTAAGTGCGCAAAAATATTGTTATTGTACAAGCGTCAGGAAAACATAAAAAAATTAAATTATAAGAAAAAAAACTAAACATATCCACACTACATCATGCAACAAAAAAATACCTAGTGTCTTAACAAAATACAACATCTTACCTTTACACCATAGCAACCAAGGCATTTCATAGGAAGTATTATGAACAGAAACTTGAAATCTATACCGGTTTTTTAAAATTTGACATTTCTGTGCGAAATTTTTTCCACACTAGTGTAGCAAAGTAGAATTTTCTACCCTAAAAATAGTGTGGAAAATCACATTTTCCACACGCTTTTAGAAAAAAATATTTTCACGCCGAGTTGGTCGCGCTCTATTATTCCAAACTGTTTTTTTTTCTGTACGGATATTTCCTGTGTGCTTTTATCCAATCACCTATTATAAATAAATCCATAAAACCTTATATAGTTATTTTGGGACACCCTTCGCAAAAAATATAAAGGGTTCTTTTGTATAATCTACATTACCTAATTGACAGCGGGTTATTGGAATTTTGGAATATGGCAAATTTGTATTATATAGGTAATTCCAGAATAATAAAACTTTGATGAAAACGAATCGGAGGCATTTCCCAGAACGAGGGTAAAACTGTGAGATATTATTTATTTAAATAATTTTTAACTATTTTTATTTTCTTTTAACCCTTTTAATTTAATTTTTTAAATCTTAAGCTAATTTCGTAAGGGGTTCGAGAGCTATGTCAAACTTTGAAACGGAGGTCGGCAGGAAATGTATCATTTATAATAATTAGGTACTGAAATAATAAAAAAAAGATACAAATTTGTCAGATCTAAAGCAAGTCAGTTAAAACTTTATTATTAAACATACAAAATATATAATAATGGAAGAAACCAAGCTATTAAAAATGTCAAATTAACTTAGCAGAACGTACTTCGCATGCCCGGCATGAAATCGCGATTTTTTTATACTTACTTAAAATCTATTTTTATTTAACCAACGTTTTTTTCATAACGAAAAAGAACTAGCTTTAAACAATTATAATTTGATTGTTCAATAACATATAGGATTGCATTTATTTAGTCAAAAAAATACCTTTGAAAATCACCAAATATATTAAGACAAAAATACAATAAATAACCAGAAAAGTGGTTTCTATTTGCAAAATTAGTGGAGTTCTTTTTTTGCTTTCGATTTTCTTAATTATTTTTTACGAATCAAAATTGTAGCACTCAATTTTGGGAGTGGCCTTTTTTTTGTGGCAAGAAATTTGAGTTTTCGATAATCTTAATATGGTTAAGGTCTTTTAGAAAACAATTATTTTTACATTATTTTAGGTAAAGGGACTGTATATTGTTTAAATAAAGCTTTGAACAATAGGTTTTAGGATTTTTACATTCACAATGTTTATTGCATTCGTTTTGAATTGCAAAAATCAATTCACAATATTTTTTTATTTTACAGTTGTCTATATTTTTCCTTATTTTAAAAAAATAAATCAATAAACTTTAGAAAATATAGTTAAATTATATAATTTAAATTTACTGTTGTAATCTGAGTTTATAAGTGACATGGGTTCTTTAAATGCGGAAATTTCTAAAACCTGCTTTCAGATAAAAATTAACAGTAAAGCTATTTTTTTGACATCAAAATATAAGAAAACCAAGATAAAACAAAAATATTACAATTGTTTTAGCATACTAGTAGTGACAGTGTACAATTTATATCAAAATTAAAATCAAATTTCTTGTCTCGAACAGCCCGTAATCCCAAAAATTGTATTAAAAAATATTGGTTTGCAAAAGTTAATTAAGAAAATCGAAAGCAAAACAAACTAAAATTTTACCCCCTCTCCGCCCTCCAGGTTAGGGGTGAGGTAGGCAGTCAGTGATACCACATTATTGGATTGTCAGAGGAACTATAATGGTATGCGAAATTTGAAGTTAATCGGATACGTGGAACTCAGTTGAATGTAATCAGAAAAACTTGACATTAAATCGTCCATTTTGAATCCGCCATATTGAATTTTTGTAATCTGATCAAAAATTCGTAATTCTCATTCTCAAAAACCCCCAGATATCAATTTTAGTTGAAATAGGACAAACTAAAGTTTTACCCCCTTCCCACCCCCCCACGTTAGGGGGGAGGTAGGTACCCGATGAAACCACATTATTGTATTGTCATCGGCACTAAGACGCTATGCGAAATTTGAAGTCAATCGGATGTTTGGAAGTTCTTCAAAAATGAGTTGCAAGATTTGATTACATACATACATACATACAGGTGAAGTTAAATAAAAGCTTGTAATAATAAAAAAAAATGGTGAAAATTCACTTCAAAATTCCGCATATAGCAAAAATTATCGTGGCAACATCGTGTTGGAACTTCAAGCCACATAGCTCTTATAGAAGAGCACAGCGGTAAGTCCCTCTCCATGAGGGTATATCATCCATTTTCTTTCTTTTTCAATTTTCGAAGGCATTTTTAAAATTTATTACTTCCTTTAGTTAAATGAATTTTTTCGCCAATGTTTATAATAGTCCACTGCTTCTTCCCCCAACCTAATCTAAGTCATCGGAGTGCAACAGGTGAAATGGGCCAATTATCAATAACAGCCGACACTTAGACTACAGCTACATATCGGGATATATGCATGAGCAGAATAGCGCAATGCATGAATTAATCGATAACAGGCTTCATAATAAACTTCTTAGCTCCTTTACTGTAGTAGCTGGGTAGCTACAAAGTACACTGTTTAAAAGTAGATTTCCTGTGCCAGCCAACGCGTCGAGTTGTTTCCTTCAATGTTTTTCTTTTATGCAGGGAACACCGATAAAATAAATTTGTAACATAATTTAAAAAGTTGTTTTACATTAAGTCATTGCTCAGAGCCATAGTACTATAGCTGTGTAGCTATTTTTAACAATTTTTGACTAAACATTTTATTGCCTATAAAGAACATTATTATAAGTATTGGTTCGGCTCGGAAAAAAATAATTTATTATAATAAAACATCGAATTTTTGCAAAATTGAATATTATGGCTGGTTTCGACAGCTACCTATTAAAGGTAGGAAGCTAAGCGATATATCAAAAAAACAGACTGAAAAGTACTATATAAAATAATTTTTGATGATTTTTGCTAGGATGCACCGTTTCGCGGTAAAATCACTTTTTTTATTTTCGAGAACATTTTTAGGAACCACCCCTTTTAAGATAGCCTCGACATCTTCTTCTATGAAGGATCTAAAGTTTTTTTTTATATCAAAAAAGAAACTAAATTTGAATAACATTATAACTACCATAAAATGAGCATGTGTATTATGTATTTCATGATCTTGGTGTATCTCAAAAATTACTTGATTTGAGAAGGTATAAATACAAAATTTGTTTGCCTTTAAAAAATTAATAAAATGAGATCAGAAATCGGATCACTAACTACAGAGATAAGCTTAAACCAAAAACCTGACGATTTGGTGGCAAATTTTTAAAGATGGCGGCCAAACGACCATAATTTGGACTGCGCAACCAAACTTTTTTTCTACTGCCATGGGTGCTTAACAATGCTACGTAACAAAACTGAGCGCACATATTAGAGCATACGTGACAAGAGCTAGCGCCTACACTACTGTAGTTCTGGAAGAAACAAGTCGAAAGTGTCTTTCGCCTCATTGATAACTTCACCGAACTTTTCTCCGAGTGTTCGGTCAACTGCCATGACATGCAGTGAAGCATCGCGTTCCGTACTTGTGCGGTAAATAGTTATTGTAAACATTTCCTGTCCTTGTAAATAATTATTTGACTATTCGTGGGTCAGAGAACAGGACCAAAAACGTATTAGTTTATTTTTTGGTCCTGTCTTCTAACCCACGAATAGTCAAATAAATAGTCATTATTCAACCTTCGTTATATGGATTCTTCTTGTAATGAATCAAAGGCATTTCCTGTCCTATAATATGCGAATTTATATTCGCGACATATCGTAGTCTAGCGCAATGGCGGCTGTTCAAAATTAGACAACAAACAGTATTTTTAATTGATTGATTTAAAAAAGTTAAATCTTTCCTTATGACATGATTGTCTAGTTCTTCTTATTATCTATGGTTAACAACAAGTGATTAATTGGGTGACCTTTTTACTTTTTTAGCGTAAATAATTACAAGCCGGCAGCGCAATTTCACCCGTTTTTCAGAGGGGTATGGGTAGATGTTCTCGAGCGGGGGCGGGAGGAATGTGTGTTTTAGTTGAAGTCGGCCATTAGCCTCGTGCGTAAACGTCCCTTGCCCTTCTACACGATGCCGGTTCTATCCTTAGCGAAACGTAGAGTTTGTTTTGATTTGGGCTACGTTAGTAGTAAAAAGCATTGCTGGTCGCATGTCATTGTTTTGTTATCGTTCGTTTATAAAATGGAAATAAATAACGTCGACTACATAATTAACTGTGCAAATTTAAATTCATTGACATATGAACTTCGATTTCAAATAAAATATTTGAGCCACGTAGACCGGACATAAAAATTAACCAACATTTTAGTGTAAGTAATGCCGAGGGGTGTTCCATAAAGACTTATAATAGAAAATTTAATAAAAAATTATACGGTTATAGAAAAAGAAATGCTTTTTTTTTTGCTTTATTTGTCTTGATATGAACAATCCACGAAGTGATCCTGCGTGCAAAGGGAATGTGTGATATCAAGCACTTTAGTGAAAAGTTAAAAAGACACAAAGTAAGTGTTATTCATTTAAATAAACACAGAATTTTCTATGCTAGGCAAGACTGATATTAGGTGCCAATTGAATAGTGTCTATTGGCAAAACATTACCGAAAATAATGAAAATGTGACAAAAATTACACACATACTTAGTGGGTTAAGAGACTGTTTAAAATTCTGTGGGATTTTTGAGGTTGCTCTACGAGGCCATAAAAAAGAAAGGCGAATGGACTTTATCTATAAACAAATAAACTAAAAACTACACCAAGTAACTGCTTGTTTGGAAAATACTAAAATAAAATTGTTTCGGTAAGTTTTTTTATCTAATTTTTCATGCATTTCTGCCCCCCCCAATTTAGAACGTCACCAGCCGCTTGCCACTAGGTGTTCTATATGGTATTTAGTTAATTTACTTTATCATTATCAGATTTGAACTAAGTTCAAGAAACACTAGGATAAAAGTACCAATATAGAAAATAACTTTTTAATTTTTTCTTTGGATTTTCAAATTTGTTCAATGAATTCAGTTTTACGTTTTAATACGATTCAAATTTGTATGCTGTCTGATAATTTTGAGCAAATTTTAAATAATTAATAAAAAGGCTTATTTGAATAGGCTATTACGTTTTTAAACATAAACTATATGGGAATCGTGGCTGACTCGCTTAGCGCGTCGGTTCGTGCATATGGCTGCAGTGCTTGCTATATAACTAGACCGACCGCGCGTAGGCTGGGCGCGCTGCGTATCTTGTGGGTTCGAGTCCCACCTCGGCATATGGTTATTTAGCTAAAAAGGCTGGGCGATTGATCCTAGCTATGGATGGAAAGTTCCAGTATAAAAAAAAATAAAAATAAAATAAAAACTATTTATTAATAAGAAAGTGCTTAATATAACAAAACCTAATGTAACACAAGCAATTTTTTTTTTGACGATTAAAAATATTATGTAAAAATGCGGAGAGAATGCCAAAAAAATTAAAATATACAAAACAATGCGTAACGGGTGTGATTTTGTTCTGATCATTTTAGTTAACTTATCCTTTGTTTTAGTCCGTGTCTTTCGTATCATATTAAACGCATTTTCAAATTGTCCTTCGTTGGGCCTTGGATGCCGCAGCAAATGCCCCTGCAAATTTAACTTCTTGAGATCTTAAAATCACACTGGTTGCATATGAATCAATCGATTTTATCTATCCTATTATGCACCAGCAATGTGTTTGCTCTTGTATTCACACTGATTGCATTTAAACCAACTGATTTTATCTGCACTTTGGTGCCGCAGCAAATCAATCGATTTTATCTGCCACTTTATGCCGCAGCAAATGCCTTTTCAAACTGTCCTTCCATATAGCCTTGAAATCACAGTGGTTGCATTTAAACCAATTGACTTCATCTACACCTTTATGCTGCAGCAAATGCTTTTTCAATTTGCTTTTATTTATACCTATATAATCACACTGGTTGCATTTAAGCAAACTGTTTTCATCTGTTCCTTTGTGTTGGAGCAAATGCATTTTCAAAGAAAACTTCCATTTTGTGTTAAAATCACACTGATTACATTTAAACCAATCGATTTCATCTGCTCCTTTGTGTCGAAGCAAATGCTTTTTCAAATCAGCCTTCCATTTTGTTTTAAAATCACACTGATTGCATTTAAACCAATCGATTTCATCGTCCCTAGTATGCACCAGCGAATGCGTTTTCAATTTGGATCTGTATTTGCCCTTGTAATCACACTGATTGCATTTAAACCAACTGATTTTATCTGCACTTTGGTGCCGCCGCAAATGACATTTCAATTTGGATCTGAATTTGCCCTTAAAATCACACTGATTGCATTTAAACCAACTATTTTCATCTGTTCCTTTGTGTCGGACCAAATGCTTTTTCAAACCAGATTTCCATTTTGTCTTAAACTCACAGTGATTGCATTTAAACCAATCGATTTCATCTGTTCCTTTGTGTCGAAGCAAATGCTCTTTCATATAAAACCTTAATCTTGTGCTAAAATCACACTGATTGCATTTAAACCAACTGATTTCATCTCCTCCTTTGTGTTGGAGCAAATGCTTTGTTAAGTGAGACTTCCATTTTGTCTTAAACTCACATTGATTGCATTTAAACCAATCGATTTCATCTTCCCTAGTATGCACCAGCAAATGCGATTTCAAGTTGCATCTGAATTTGCCCTTGTAATCACATTGATTGCATTTAAACCAACTGATTTTCTCTGCACTTTGGTGCCGCAGCAAATGCCATTTCAATTTGGATCTGAATTTGCCCTTAAAATCACACTGATTGCATTTAAACCAACTATTTTCATCTGTTCCTTTGTGTAGGAGCAAATGCTTTCTCAAAGCATCCTTCCATTTTGTCTTAAAATCACACTGATTACATTTAAACCAATCCATTTCATCTGTTCCTTTGTGTCGGACCAAATGCTTTTTCAAACCAGTCTTCCATTTTGACTTAAAATTACACTGATTGCATTTAAACCAATCGATTTCATCTTCCCCTTTATGCACCAGCAAATGCGATTTCAATTTGGATCTGAATTTGCCCTTGTAATCACAATGATTGCATTTAAACCAATCGATTCCATCTTCCTTTTTATGCACCAGCAAATGCAATTTTAAATTGCAGCTGTGCTTAGCTTTGTAATCACACTGATTGCATTTAAACCAACTGATTTTATCTGCACTTTGGTGCTGCAGCACATGTTTTTTTAAATTGGCTTTGAACTTGGTCTTGTAATGACAGTGGTGACATTTAAACCAGCACATTTCTTCTACATCTTTATTTTGATTGTGTGAAACATTTTGCGCTTCAGATCTAAAAGTAATAAAAATAATGATAGGAGGTTATATACCACATGTCAATTTTAGTGGTTCCCGAAAGTTTTCGTAGCTGTCGGGTAAAAATCACTATGTTTTTTTTTAAATATTTTTAGTTTGCAAATATTTGTTATTTAAAAAAAATGCTTTGATTTCATAGACTAAAATTCCTCACTCCTACCCAGTCGCAGATCCGGATATGTAGTTTTTAGGTCTGAGCTGTGAAATTTAGCACCAAAAGACCGTTTAAATGCCCTGCAAGCGAAATTTTTTAAAAATGCAGCGAAACTAAAAAATAATTTTTATGTCTGAAAGAAGGGGCGTGCCGCTCTACCCCCCCCCCTTTCATTGCCGGAGGACAGCGAAATTTTTGACCATCCTAGCCCGAACAGCAATAGCTAAAGATGATGTTGTTTTCGACGAAAGATTTTTTTTGACATTACGCGGAAATGTTCATAAAGCGAAAAATAAATCCAAGTCACGTTTGGACTACATACATTTTTTCGGTTACGTTCAGATTGTGAGAAAGCTAAAGAACTGTGTTGTTATAGTTTAGATTGAATGAGGTATTTTGAGGGATAGATAGATAGATCCTAGCCGGTAATTTCAATAAGATCTTTTTAGAGTACGTGAAATATGTGCAGTTATGTTTTATATGCAAAATACTTGCATCATATTCACATAATATCTGTATTTTGAAACTGGAGTCTTTATGGACAGGATCTCAGTCTATTAAACTGTGTGCTTAAATAAATAGATGTTTCAGACATGCTCAATGTTTACTGTATGCCGACGACTTAAAAATCTTCTGCACTGTCTATAAAACAAACCAGATACTTCAAAGTGAACTTGATCAGCTTGTGTGATGGTGTAAACTTAACCACCTTCATCTTAATGCTGAGAAATGTAAACACATGTCATTCTACAGACTTCAAAATCCGGTTAATATTGTCTACAAAATAAACAGCATGGAACTAGAAAAGGTCAACACCATAAAAGACCTTGGCGTAATATTTGACAAGTCATTAACTTTTAATAAGCACATCGACAATACTATTAACAAAGCATTCCTATTACTAGGCTTTATAAAACGAAATACCAAAGATATAAGTGATATAAAAGCTATAAAATGCCTGTCAAATTGCTTGATTAGATCCTTACTAGAACACTGTAGTATCATTTGAAATCCAAGTTACCATATTTATATTAAACGAATTGAAAGGGTACGGAGTAAGTTTTCCAAATACCTACTCTTTAAACTAAACTTTCCCTACGAAGGATTGAGCTACAACACAAGATTTGCTTTATGTGGTATTCAAAGCTTGGAAACTCGTCGAAAAAACGCTCAGAAAGTATCCCTATACAAGCTACTCCATAATATGATAGACTGCTCAGCAATATTACAACAAATGGGATATCTTGCCATTCCCCTAAGAACTAGACAGCAGCTTCTCTTTTACCAGCCTCGGCATAGGACCAACTATGGACAGAATGCAATCGTTACCAGACTTGTGAGAAACTATAATACTTATTTTAGTGATATAGACATTTTTGGAATAACCCTTTCACAACTAAAAAATCAAATTTCGTAATTGTCCCTCTGTGATTTGTTATGATATAAATTTCTATTTTTAAGTTTCTTTAAATATTATATTATTGTCAAAAGTAAACTTTCAGTCTACCATTTAGCATGGAGATGTAGTGTGCACTTTAAATAAATAAATAAATAAATAATATCGGCAAGCCTAAGTAATTTTAAGATATTTTCCACAAATTTCATAAATAAAATAGCATAAAATACGGCATCATAGGTTCTCGAATCCCCCCAAGATATATTCCTGAGTGCACCACTGATACCGGATGTTGTGCGCTTCAACAAAAAATTATTTTTCCCAAACTTTCATAATTTGTAAACCTAACCAAGTTCCTAAAAGATTTTAGTTAAAATTTTCTTCAACTTGTATAAATACAATGACACTTACTCAGATGAACTGTCACTTAATATTAGTTCCTCTTGCTTGATCTCCTCAGTCTTCAGCTCAAAGTATTCGTAATCCGATTTTAGGTCGGATGATGAACAGTTAGGAAACTGACTGTCAAGTATGCTGCAAAAAAAAACTTTGTTAAAAATTGAAATTCAGGGGTCTAGGATAATTTGGCGTCAGGACTATTCAGCGCCAAGAAAATTCCAACTGAAATTGAATGTCTTGACCCAAAAAAGAGTTAGCGCTTAACATTTGCCGCGCAAAAACCAGGCATTTTTATTGATGCTCTTGTGCCCGTATCGCCGGAAGTTGGCACATTCCGTACAATTTTGTATACGGAGTGTGTCACTTTACAGGTACGTCCTACCACAGGCAGGTCCTTTCGGATAACTTTCTGGTCTCCAATAGGGATCTAAAAAGATCTAAGAGACCGGTAAAACTTATTTCAACTGTGACTTCTGTTAACAGTTTTAATTTGTGTTTATAGGTTTGAGAGTGACGTATGTAGAAATTGATCCTGAGGGGGCTTAAGCACGAGATCATACATTTTAATCCTGATTTTTGGGCAAAATCCATTATTTAGAGCTCACTATTGTGGCTCTGGTGGGGCTGGAGACCCAAACCCCCCTATATATGCTTTTGGTTTGGCATTTCTATTAAAATAATCTAAAATATAACAGTGATATAGTTGACAAGAGGAAAAAATCCTTTATTTTTGATTTTACGAAAAAAACTACCTCTTTATAAAAAATTCTGCTTGTTGAAAAATTAATATTAACATAATAAAATGTTTGATTAGATGTACAGGGTGTTATCAAATTAAGAAACATGTAATTAATAAGAGAGAAAAATCGTTATTTTTAATTTCACGTAAAACATCACTCTTTATAAAAAATTCTGTTTGTCAAAAAACTGAGATAACGATATTAATATCTTTGATTAGAAGTACAAGGTCTTATCAAATTAAGTAACATAAAATAATTCAAGAGAAAAAGGACCGTATTTATTCAGTAAAGCAAAATGTTATTTAAACAAAATTGTTTGTATCACAACATAAAATGAAAGTAGGAAATCTAGGAAAAGAAAATCTATCCAGGTTTTAATTTTTAAGAGTTAAGCATTTAATGAAAAAACAAAATAAAATAATATGGAACAAAATCTAAAACCTATTACTTGAAAATCAATATGACAATCAACAAAATAAATCTATCAATGTCACATTATAAAAAGTGATGTTTTTCGTAAAATTAAAAATAAAGATATTTGTCTAATTAATTACATGTTTCTGAATTTGATAACACCCTGTATATCTAATCAAAGATTTTATTATGTTAATCTTAATTTTTCAACAAGCAGAAGTTTTTATAAATGAAAAATAAAGGATTTTTTCCTCTTGTCAACTCCATCCGGGGACACACGGTATATAAGTGAAAATATTAAAAATTATCAAACGTGAATTCTAATACCCGTGAACTTAAAAATCAAACAAGTTTTCGTGGCTAATCGGGTAAAAAGAAGATTTTGTTTCTCTCATATTTTTCCGTGGGTAGCTTAACCTCACGTCCAATCTTGGACCCCCGTGAGGTTAAGCTTTCAACTTACCCACGGAAAAATATGAGACACAAAAACTTCTTTTCACTCATTTAACTTGTTTTATATATTAAAAATTAGACCCGAAGCTGATGAGTTTCGCCATAAAGTAAGAACAACCTTGAACAGAAAGAAGCAACAAAAGGCAAACATCACCAGTGAAGAACAACGGGCAGTCAATAACCAGCAGACTGATAAATCAATCCAGATTCTACCTGTCGACAAAAGAAACGCGACGGTGATCGTGGATGTCGAGACATACGACAAAAAGATTGAAGAAGTTCTGGAGAAAGGAGACTACAAGCAACTAGGAAAAGATCCAACCACGACCGTAGAAGGACGCATCTATAGGACTTTGATGCTGCTGAATCCCTGACGCCGTTAGATCCCGCCTGACTCCACACCACAGTAAGGCACCACATTTTTATGGACTGCCAAAGATCCATAAGAAGGATATACCATTGCGACCAATTACCAGCTCCAGGGACTCGCCGACCAGAACTCTGTCGAGGTTTTTACAGGACATAATTCAACCATTTCAGGGTAATTCTGACTCTTTTGTCAAAAACTCGGAACATTTTGTCGAGGTTTTAAAAAGGATCAAATTAGATCCCGACGATGCAATACCTAAATTTTAAGACCGCATGTCGAAGGTGAAAAAATCCCCATTTCTAATATAAAAGCTACCAACTAGCAACATTTTTGGCCCAATCTTTTCTCCGAATAAACAAGAAAACGGGACTACGACCATCGTTGAAATTTTGCACGATTGTTTTTCAAAAGGTTTTTAACAACCGTATCGAGACAGTTTTTTGATAGTTACTCTTATTCTAAAAAAAAAACCAAAAAAATACGACCAAAAAAAGAGGAGGAAACTGCAATAATTTTTTTTAGTTTTTTTAATTTTTTTATTATATACAAAATATTTTTAAAAATCCATTGGATACGGTTGACAATGTTGATAAATCCTTTCATATAATAAAAAAACATGTTTTGTTTTCTTATAAAAGAGTTCATTCGGGTATTGTAAATAGACTTCCAAAATCGTTATAACCATTGAAGGTGTAGTTCAATTGGTTATTACTAGAGGCGCTACGTGTGCCTTAGAATGGATGTCACGTGATTTGTGATCCATTCAATCTCGGTCCGGTCTACCAGTTCACTGACCAGAATTTTAATGACCAACGATTTTGTTATACTTTTCGATGTCTGAGCTAATTGTTTGAGATCGAAACAAATCCTAACTAATAAATCAAAGCTACCACCGCCTTCCCCTAGCCGCTACCACAAAAAAATCAAGTAGTACCACCTCCCCCTAGATCCTACCATCAAACAAACAACTATTACCACCTTCTCCTTGCTTCTGTCACCAAAAAACCAACCTTCCCCTAGCCTCCCTCTACCACTAAAAATCAACTACTACCACCTCCCCCTAGATTCTACCACCAGAATATCAACTACTACCACATTCCCCTAGCTTCTACCAGCAAAAACCAACTACTACCACCTTCCCCTAGCCTCCCTCTACTACTAAAAAATCAACTACTACCACCTCCCCCTAGATTCTACCACCAGAAAATCAACTACTACCACTTCCCCCTAGATTCTACCATCAGAAGATCAACTACTACCACATTCCCCTAGCTTCTACCAGCAAAAAACCAACTATTACCACCTTTCCATAGCTTCTGCCACCAAAAAACCAACTACTACCACCTTCCCCTAGCCTCTACCACTAAGAAATCAACTACTACCATCTCCCCCTAGATTCTACCACAAAAAACCAATTACTATTACCTTCCTCGAGCTTCTACCACCAAAAAACCAACTACCACCATCTGCCCCTAGCCTCTACTACTAAAAAATCAACTACCACCACCTCACCCTAGATTTTACCACATTCCCCTAGTTAGGGGTAGGTTTTTTGGTGACAGGAGCTAGGGGAAGGTGGTAGTAGTTGTTTCTTTGCTAGTAGAAGCTAAGTAGAGGTGGTAGTAGTTGGTTTTTTGCTAGTGTAAGCTAATGAGAGATGATAGTAGTTGGTTTTTTGTTGGTAGGAGCTAGGAAATTCTGGTGGTAGTTGATCTAGGGAAAGGTTTTTTAGTGGTAGAACCTAGGGGAATGTGGTAGTAGTTGATTTTTTAGTGGCAGAATCTAAGGGGAGGTGGTAGTAGTTGATTTTTGAGTGGTAGAAGCTAGGGGAAGGTAGTAGTAGTTGGTTTTTTGTTGGTAGAAGCTAGGGCAACGCGGTAGTAGTTGCTTTTTTGGCAACAGAAGCTAGGCGTAGGTGGTAGTAGTTGGTTTTTTGGTGGTAGATGTTGGTGGAAGGTGGTTTCTGGGATAAAACTAAGTTTTAGCTAACTAATAGGTCACTGTTGCTGTTTAGAAGTGGTAAAAGCTTAGATTGGTAAGTTAGTATTTGTTTTTTCTATAAACAAGGCGGCCTTACGCCAAAAAATAGAAAAATTCGTTGGTCATTAAATTTTTGGTCAGTTAAATAGAAAGTTCCGTTCCGCCAGTGTGTTAAACGGCCGGCACTGTTCGAAAAGTAGAGTCACTGCAACACGTTTATAGTAGGGTCACCTAATACCCTGTTTCCACCAATGCATGCCCACCCCGATTCAAAAAACGCATCAGGTGACGCTGCATTTAAAACCGGTGCAAATGCATGGCCCATCACCTGATGCGTTTTTTTAATCGGGGTGGGCATGCATTGGTGGAAACACGGTATAAGGCGATCATTACAAGCGACATCTATTGGTAAAAATCGCAAATAATTTGATATTTCCTAGATTCAATCTCTGCCCTTAAGTCTAATCATTCTGTTGCTACAAAACAAGGAGTTATAAGAAGTTTATATTTAAGAGGCGTAAATATTTGTAGTAATAATGAAGAATTAACCACCGAAATCTACAAAATAAAAAAAGACTTACAACAGAATGGTTATTCCGAGAAACTAATAAACTCAAGGATCGCTAAAATTAAAAACAAACCAAATGTAACAAATTTTCAAAATAATAATGATCCGTTGCGTGTTATTAACATTCCATATTGATGGTAATATTTTTGCAATTAAACGGCCATTTGCGGTAAAATGTTTTATTGTATTATTTTCTGACTTACATGATTTAATTTATAACTGTGCTTTCAGCGGTGGCTTGATGTAGAAAAGGGCAATATTTTTGGTTTAATTTTGCAAGTAAACGATTTAAAAAAGTAGGGGAAATTAGAGGGGGTAATAATTTTTAGCTTTCATCAAAGATGGCTACAAGGCCCTGCCTGCTGTTTTTGATTTTACAGAAATCTGCCTTCGAATCCACCAAGATGAAAGCTATTACAATAATGGTCATGTGACTATTTTGGATTTGGCGTCAACCACTGATTATCATATGTAGAACAGATTTTGGAAAATATTAGACGAACAGCCAAACACTATAATATAAAAACAGTATTTTCATCGGGAAACACGATAAGGAACTTTGTAACTAAAATAAAACCAGAAAATCCCTCAAATAATAAGGAATGTATTTACCAAATCCCGTGTGAGTGTGGCAAAATCATATGTAGGTAAATCGAAACGTCCTCTTCAGGTAAGAGTAAATAAACATCTAAAAAGTACCCAATTAGGGGATATTGAAAAATCCGTTTGGCGGATCATGTCTGGGCAAATGATCATAGGATTCAATGGTCTAAAGCTAAAGTTCGGCGAAAACGAATGTTTATTGAAGCTGCGTTCATAATGCAGAATAAAGAAGTTCTCAGTCAACCAAGCACGGACCTACCAAACAAATGAAGACCACTCCTTAAGGAAAACAAGCGTCCTAGGATTAAAAAAGAGGGTGGCCCTTCACACCTGACTGCACACCAAGTAGTAAAAGTAGTAGCCTTTAGACTGGATTGTATAGCTTACACTTGAAAACGGTTAGAGATACTTACTAACCGAAACGTCGTGTTTAAAATACATAAAGACAATGGAAGTCCGAAATTTTATTTTCACTCAATCATTCACTACGAGTTTCAAACAAAAAAAACTTTCAGCAGTTAATTCGACACATTAGTAGTAAACAAAAACAATTTACACTGTTAATTTTACTACGGAAAATTAAAACAAAATGCTTAACTTACCTTTTACTATACTCAAACAACTCATCTTCAATTTTAATTTTCAAAGAACTGGTTTCAGCTGGCATTACTTCTTCCGACCTAATATCTGTGATTGAAAATAAAGGTTTAGAAGTGAAATCATCTATTTCTGTCAAAATGTCTTCAGCCATGACAATCAGCGATTGAATATCTTTTTCAAATAATTAGACAATGACATCTTAAACGCTTCTGGAAGTTCCTTTCTTCTTACTTTTAGATCCTACATAGGAAAAAACTTGGTGTAATATATTTTTCACACCTGCTAAATCCGGTTAAGCTGATAATTTAAACATTCACTTGTAAATTACTCAGGGTATGTTCCTTTTAATATTTAAAAAAAATTACGGTCTGCATATACCATGCCTTCCGAGTTACTACGAACAGACGTAACTTCGTCCAAATGTTCGCAGTACCTCATACCGCATTGTTTACACTTATGAGCAAAACTAACGCACCACTTAAGTACATCTATTGGATTATTTTTAGAAATTTAGTTCGAAAATAAAATATAGTCGTATATATTTTAGACGACCACTGTATGTAACAAATTTGAATGAATAAGAAATATTTATTAAAATATCTTAGCGGTGGGTTCGTTTTGCTACGTGGTGCGTACCTATGGGGCTAGCAAATTTTTTCAAAAATATAAAATATTTTATAATTAATTTTTATAAAAATATAACTACAAAACAATAGGATAGGACAGAGATACTTTTTTTATTGGTCATGGGAAACCTATATATATGATCTAACTGCGTAAGCACACACATTTTTTAAAATACTTTATCAAGGCAAGTTGTAGTTGACGCTGATTTTAGGCTAAAGTTGGCTAAAATATTGTTATAAAAAATAAGTTTTTAATGGTAAATTTCTATTTTTGACTGTCAAAAAATAGACGTTTTAAGAAAAAAATAATTTTTTCCCAAAAAAACTGCTTTCGGAACTTGGGCATTTTTGGATCAAAATGGGGCTTCTTTTTAGGTTAAAAATAAATATTTTAATTTAAATTTTATTACATAGGAAATAAAAGGGTGTTTCCACCAAATTTCGTGAGAAACAAAAAAGAACGTGGAAAATGTATTTTTTTTTTAGTTAAAGGTAAGAAAAACTTACCTATAACCGTTGTTTGAATAACGCTATAACCTTTGTATTTAACTTTATTCGACAGAAGGTCCAGTTTTGCTGATAATAAATAATTAGAATAAAAGTTCAACCCATTTTACCCGAATTACTAGGACCTAGTCTAATTTATTTTTGCTGATGGCTGCAATTTATTTTCAAATAGTTTTAAGCTGTAATTATCTTTTTCCTAGAAGCAAAAAATTTAAAAATAAATAGATTTTTGAATTAAATTAAAAAAAAAACAAAACAGCGAATTCATAAGGCACAAAATTGTTATAATTCCTCTTACCTATAATTTATTTTTACATTCTAGCACGAAGAATAACTACACCACAGCAGAATCTCTCTAGCATACCTTCTTCAAATGACCACACCTTATATCACACAGGATTTAGAACATGCACCTTAAAGAAATAGAATGAAACTAATCCCTTGGGAGGCATCTCTGATTCAGAGGCTGGAAAATCCTAAAATAAGTAATAATTAGGCTATAAAGCATATACCTACAGGGTGGCCCAAGTTTGTTTAGGCTTTATAAAGACCGTAAAGCAAAGGAAAGATGATCAAATCGAGAAAAAAATATTTATTAAAGGTGTAGGCGTTTTGACACAATATTGTCATTGTGTTTATCTCTAATGCGAAAACTTTGAAACTTCTGGATCAATTTAAAAAAAAACCAACTCGACGCAAAAATATTATACAAAATATGCAGATAACAAACAAAGAAAATACAAAAATCTTTTTAATAAATCCTAATAAAGTAAATTTTTTGAAATTGCGCTTTCCTAAAGATTTTTATTAGTAAAATTGTATTTCAAAATATAACTTTTTTTTAAACTCTTAAAAATATAATAAAAAATATTTTAAATTTAGTAGATAAGAAGTTTTTTAGAAATTTAAACATTTTTCACAATATTTTGGAGAATCGAAAATTTTACTTTACTCTTTTTGTTGGCAAAGTTGGGCTGACCGACTAACTTAACCTAATTGGCAAGTGTATGCCTAAATTGACCTATTAGTATGACCTCTTCTTTATGAATGCAAAGTTGAGGAGACCAACTAACCTAACCTAATCTATAAATATACGCCTCTAAAAATATTTCTGTATATTCTATATTTTTCACCTGAATATTTTAATAAAAATAGCTAAATGGGTATTTTACCACGCAAATGCCGTTGAAAGAACGATGCGTACCAAAAAAATTTCCACACTAGTGTAGTATAATTTTCTCCACTAAAAATAGTGTGGAATATCACATTTTCCACAGTCTTATAGAAAATAGCTATTTTCCTAACAAGTGCAGAAAATCGTTATTCCGCACGCAAATGCCGTTGCCAGAACGATGCGTGCGCAAAAATAGGTTTTTGCATGTGTAAGGAATTCTTGTTATTGTACAAGCGTCAGGAAAACATAAAAAAATTAAATTATAAGAAAAAAAACCTAAACATATCCACACTACATCATGCAACAAAAAAATACCTAGTGTCTTAACAAAATACAACATCTTACCTTTACACCATAGCAACCAAGGCATTTCATAGGAAGTATTGTGAACAGAAACTTGAAATCTATACCGGTTTTTTAAAATTTGACATTTCTGTGCGAAATTTTTTCCACACTATTGTAGCAAAGTAGAATTTTCTACACTAAAAATAGTGTGGAAAATCACATTTTCCACACGCTTTTAGAAAAAAATATTTTCACGCCGAGTTGGTCGCGCTCTATTATTCCAAACTGTTTTTTTTTTCTGTACGGATATTTCCTGTGTGCTTTTATCCAATCACCCGACCAGTTACCTATCATAAATAAATGCATAAAACCTTATATAGTTATTTTGGGACACCCTTGGCAAAAAATATAAAGGGTTCTTTTGTATAATCTACATTACCTAATTGACAGCGGGTTAATTGACAGCGGGTTATTGGAATTTTGGAATATGGCAAATTTGTATTATATAGGTAATTACAGAATAATAAAACTTTGATGAAAACGAATCGGAGGCATTTCCCAGAACGAAGGTAAAACTGTGAGATATTATTTGTTATTTATTTAAATAATTTTTAACTATTTTTATTTTTTTTAACTCTTTTAATTTAATTTTTTAAATCTTAAGCTAATTTCGTAAGGGGTTCGAGAGCCATGTCAAACTTTGAAACGGAGGTCGGCAGGAAATGTATCATTTATAATAATTAGGTACTGAAATAATAAAAAAAAGATACAAATTTGTCAGATCTAAAGCAAGTCAGTTAAAACTTTAATATTAAACATACAAAATATATAATAATGGAAGAAACCAAGCTATTAAAAATGTCAAATTAACTTAGCAAAACGTACAGGGTGTCCCAAATTGGGCACTTTTGGGGGGTTTAAGGTACTTCTAGGGAAGACAGAGAAAAACTGACCACGCATTGCGAGGCT
Organism: Aspidapion aeneum; assembly: GCA_963576565.1. NCBI lineage: Eukaryota > Metazoa > Arthropoda > Insecta > Coleoptera > Brentidae > Aspidapion > Aspidapion aeneum. The sequence continues at coordinate 50,812,993 of OY755048.1, forward strand.
CAAATTTCAAGAGAAGACATATAGTGAAAACCGCATTTTGAAATATCGTCTCGTCTTTGAGCTACGGGGGCTTTTTGAAAAGTCTGCATTTTGGAGGGGGGTCTATAACTTCGTTATTATTGGAAATATTGATTTAGAGTAAATTGCAATTTCATAGACTTTGTCACGAGGAATTCAACCGCTAAATTAAATTTTAACTGTCTCTTTTAGTTTTTGAGATATGACATAAAGTTGCATTTTTTCTTATGGAATGGCCTATATTTTAATTAATTTTCGAATTCGTGACCCCCTTCAAAAATGCACACTTTTTAAAAAGCCCCGTAGCTCAAAGACGAGACCATATTTCAAAATGCGGTTTTTACTATAAGTCTTCTCTTGAAATTTGAGCCTCGCAATGCGTGGTCAGTTTTTCTCTGTCTCCCCTAGAAGTACCTTAAACCCCCTAAAAGTGCCCAATTTGGGACACCCTGTACTTCGCATGCCCGGCATGAAATCGCGATTTTTTTATACTTACTTAAAATCTATTTTTATTTAACCAACGTTTTTTTTCATAACGGAAAAGAACTAGCTTTAAACAATTATAATTTGATTGTTCAATAACATATAGGATTGCATTTATTTAGTCAAAAAATACCTTTGAAAATCACGAAATATATTCAGACAAAAATACAATAAATAACCAGAAAAGTGGTTTCTATTTGCAAAATTGGTGGAGTTCTTTTTTTGCTTTCGATTTTCTTAATTATTTTTTACGAATCAAAATTGTAGCACTCAATTTTGGGAGTGGTCTTTTTTTGTGGCAAGAAATTTGAGTTTTCGATAATCTTAATATGGTTAAGGTCTTTTAGAAAACAATTATTTTTACATTATTTTAGGTAAAGGGACTGTATACTGTTTAAATAAAGCTTTGAACAATAGGTTTTAGGATTTTTACATTCACAATGTTTATTGCATTCGTTTTGAATTGCAAAAATCACATTATTTTTTTATTTTACAGTTGTCTATATTTTTCCTTATTTCAAAAAAATAAATGAATAAACTTTAGCAAATATAGTTAAATTATATAATTTAAATTTACTGTTGTAATCTGAGTTTATAAGTGACATGGGTTCTTTAAATGCGGAAATTTCTAAAACCTGCTTTCAGATAAAAATGTTAAGTAAAAATGAACAGTAAAGCTATTTTTTTGATATCAAATATAGATATAGAAAACCAAGATAAAACAAAAATGTTACAATTGTTTTAGCATACTAGTAGTGACGGTGTACAATTTATATAAAAATTAAAATCAAGTTTCTCGTCTCGAACAGCCCGTAATCCCAAAAATTGTATTAAAAATATTGGTTTGCAAAAGTTAATTAAGAAAATCGAAAGCAAAAAAAAATATTTTTAAAACCATGTATCTCGGTTATTATCAACTTTTGGACTTTGGAGATAAGTGAATTTAAATCTTAACAGCTGCCGGCAAGGGTCAACAGGTCAGCTCTGCCTAGGTAAACCACCGTTTTTGATTTTTTTTTTAAACTAAAAAACCGCGATTAAGGTTTTCAAAATTCGTAAATACATAGTGCCTTACGGCAAAAAGAAATTTGTAAATAACTTTTTAAATATTTTTAGTAGATTTTTTACATTATTATAAAATTATTTCTTTTTAAATAAGGGGGTTTTGCGAAGCAGGGCAGAGGTGCGATCAGGCAGGTGTGTGGGTGGCGTATGTGGTTATAAAGCTACTTTTTAATTAGTTGGTTTGTAATAATATTCTGATGAAAAATGGCAAAGCGTTCAAATAAGTAACAAGTGCTATCAGTTTTGTTGCAAGTCATGGTCGTTTGGCCGCCATTTAAAAATGCCTGTGGAACAGAGATATACTTAAACACAAAATCTAGCAATTTCTCGGTTAATTTTAAATATGGCGGCCAAACGACCATGATTGGGACCACGTGAGCAATTATTTTTTATACTACTTTGAGCGTTTAACGAAGCCTCGCAACAAAACTGAGAGCACATATTAGTGCACACGTAATGTGAGGGTTCCATAAAAATCCTCTTAAAATTTTCTTTTACTTTTTCAATTTTATTGGTTCCAATTATTCATTGACTAAAACTTAAATATAACATTGTTAGTTTTAATTTTATATTTAGTCTAAGACAATAGGTAAATTATTAGCTATTATAAAATTTATCTAAAACAAAGTCGAATTAAACTGTTAGAATTAAAAGCAACAATGTAACTTGTCATATAAAATCTTCTTCAGTAGTATTTTTCACATATTAATAACATAATTTATTAACAGGGATATAGTTTTCCTATAGAGAGTGAAGTGCTGTGCGCATGTATGATAAACTGGGATCGCCGGATTTGTGAAAGACAAGCTGCTCTGCACGTCGCCATGTTTAACAACAACAACTCTTAAACTTTAAATTTAAAATATAAAAATTTCAAAAAAAAAAATTTGAAAACAAGCTTTTATAAAATGGACTAAAAAGCATAAAATAATTTTTTGAGTGTTCTGATATCATAATAATAAACGCGATGGGCGTATTAAAGGAAATGTACCCGTTTTTGTTTTAGCCTTGTTAGCTCGAAGTTTAGTGAAAATCCAAATTCATTATATTATAGCAGAGAAATGTAAGGGTAGACAATTTAACCCAACCCAACCCAACCTTACTCAAGCTACCCTTACATTTTTCTGATATGGATGGAAAATATTACGCCTGCTTCATATTAGGCAGATCATTCGCGACCGGCAGTGTGCCGATTTATTTTGTCACATTCAAAAAGAAGAATCGGCCCATCATCGGTTGTGGACGATCCACCAAATGCGCATGGTTCGGTTCGGTTCATTCGGGCATTTACCTAATATTAAATACTCCCATCGCTTTTATTAATATGATATCAGAACACTTAAAAAATTATTTTATGCTTTTTAGTTCATTTTATAAAAGCTTGTTTTCAAAAAAAAAATTCTAAATTTATTTTTTTAATTTTTAGATTTGTCTAAGTCTATGCATTTCAGCTAGCGCATCGATATTGGAGGGTTCCTTATTATTATTATCATTATACGCAAGGATTAATTAATTTTGGTCGAGATCGAACAAACTAAAGCCTTACCTCTTCTACGCCCCCCCCCCCCTTTTAGTGGGAGAGCATGTGCATTTTAAAATCAATCAGATACCTATGTGGTAGTCAGTTGAAAGTAATCAGAAAAACTCGTCATTAAATCATCCATTTTGCATCCGCCATATTTAATTTTTGTAATCTGATCAAAAATTCGTAATCCTCATCCTCAAAGACCCCCAGATACCAATTTTGGTGGAAATCCGACAAACTAAAATTTTACCCCCTCTCCGCCTTCCACGTTTGGGGGAGAGGTAGGCAGTCAGTGATACCACATTATTGGATTGTCATCGGAACTATAACGGTACGCGAAACTTGAAGTCAGTTGAATGTAATCAGAAAAACTTGACATTAAATCATCGATTTTGAATCCGCCATGTTGAATTTTTGTAATCTGATCAAAAATTCGTAATTCTCATTCTCAAAAACCCCCAGATATCAATTTTAGTTGAAATCGGACAAACTCAAGTTTTACCCCCTTCCCACCCCCCACGTTAGGGGGGAGGTAGGTACCCGATGAAACCATATTATTGTTTTGTCATCGGCACTAAGACGCTATGCGAAATTTGAAGTCAATCGGATGTTTGGAAGTTCTTCAAAAATGAGTTGCAAGATTTGATTACATACATACATACCCACAAATACAGGTGAAGTTAAATAAAAGCTTGTAATAATAAAAAAAAATGGTGAAAATTCACTTCAAAATTCCGCATATAGCAAAAATTATCATGGCAACATCGTGTTGGAACTACAAGCCACATAGCTCTTATGGAAGAGCACAGCGGTAAGTTCCTCTCCATGAGGCTATATCACCCATTCTCTTTCTTTTTCAATTTTCGGAAGCATTTTTAAAATTTATTACTTCCTTTAGTTAAATGAATTTTTTCGCCAATGTTTATAATAGTCCACTGCTTCTTTCCCCAACCTAATCTAAGTCATCGGAGTGCAACAGGTGAAATGGGCCAATTATCAATAACAGCCGACACTTAGAATACAGTTACATATCGGGATATATGCATGAGCAGAATAGCGCAATGCATGAATTAATCGATAACAGGCTTCATAATTAGCTACAAAGTACACTGTTTAAAAGTAGATTTCCTGTGCCAGGCAACGCGTCGAGTTGTTTCCTTCAATGTTTTTCTTTTATGCAGGGAACACCGATAAAATAAATTTGTAACATAATTTAAAAAGTTGTTTTACATTAAGTCATTGCTCTGAGCCATAGCACTATAGCTGTGTAGCTACTTTTAACAATTTTTGACTAAACATTTTATTGCCTATAAAGAACATTATTATAAGTATTGCCGTATCTTTTACAATTTATAAGAAAAAAATAATTTATTATAATAAAACATCGAATTTTTGCAAAATTGAATATTATGGCTGGTTTCGACAGCTACCTATTAAAGGTAGGAAGCTAAGCGATATATCAAAAAAACGGACTGAAAAGTACTATAAAAAATAATTTTTGATGATTTTTGCTAGGATGCACCGTTTCGCGGTAAAATCACTTTTTTTATTTCCGAGAACATTTTTAGGAACCACCCCTTTTAAGATAGCCTCGACATCTTCTTCTATGAAGGGTCTAAAGTTTTTTTTATATCAAAAAAGAAACTAAATTTGAATAACAATATAACTACTATAAAATGAGCATGTGTATTATTTTAATCGTTATGCGAGCTTAAATATTCATGGTCTTGGTGTATCTCAAAAACTACTTGATTTGACAAGGTATAAATACAAAATTTGATTGCCTTTAAAAAATTAATAAAATGAGATCAGAAATCGGATCACTAACTACAGAGATAAGCTTAAACCAAAAATCTGACGATTTGGTGGCAATGTTTAAAGATGGCGGCCAAACGACTATAATTTGGACTGCGAAACCAAACTTTTTTTCTACTGCCATGGGTGCTTAACAAAGCTACGCAACAAAACTGAGCGCACATATTAGAGCATACGTGACAAGAGCTAGCGCCTACGCTACTGTAGTTCTGGAAGTAACAAGTCGAAAGTGTCTTTCGCCTCATTGATAACTTCACCGAACTTTTCTCCGAGTGTCCGGTCAACTGCCATGACATGTAGTGAAGCATCGCGTTCCGAACTTGTGGGGTAAATAGTTATTGTAAACATTTCCAAAACAGAAACTATCAAGTTTTTGACAACGTTTCGGAATATACTTTTCCCTTTTCAAGCCTCAAACTATTGTCTCCAGAGCCCGTTCGAAATGGATTAAGGCACGTCTATTCATAAATAGGGATAATTTGAAGATTTTTTTCCAATTTTTTGTTGTTTATTTTTGAACAACAAAAAAATATATTCCGAAACGTTGCCAAAACTTATTAGTTTCTTTTTTGGTCCTGTCTTCTAACCCACGAATAGTCAAATAAATAGTCATTATTCAACCTTCGTTATATGGATTCTTCTTGGAATGAATCAAAGGCATTTCCTGTCCTTTAATATGCGAATTTATATTTGCGACATATATTGGGACGCATTGTTTTGATTTTGAGTCTTAGTAGTCTAGCGCAGTGGCGGCTGTCCAAAATTAGACACCAAACAGTATTTTTAATTGATTGATTTAAAAAAGTTAAATCTTCCCTTACGACATGATTGTCTAGTTCTTTTTATTATCTATGGTTAACAACAAGTGATTAATTGGGTGACGTTTTTACTTTCTTAGCGTAAATAATTACAAGCCGGCAGCGCAATTTCACCCGTTTTTCAGAGGGGTATGGGTCGATGTTCCCGAGCGGGGGCGGGAGGGATGTGTGTTTTAGTTGAAGTCGGCCATTAGCCTCGTGCGTAAACGTCACTTGCCCTTCTACACGATGCCGGTTCTATCCTTAGCGAAACGTAGAGTTTGTTTTGATTTGGGCTACGTTAGTAGTAAAAAGCATTGCTGGTCGCATGTCATTGTTTTTGTTATCGTTCGTTTATAAAATGGAAATAAATACCGTCGACTACCTAATTAACTGTGCAAATTTAAATTCATTGACATATGAACTTCGATTACAAGTAAAATATTTAGGGCCACGTAGACCGGACCTAAAAATTAACCAAAATTTTAGTGTAAGTAGCCGAGGGGTGTTCCATAAAGACTTATAATAGAAAATTTAATAAAAAATTATACGATGCTGAAAACTAGTTGCGCGGTTATAGAAAAAGAAATGCTTTTTTTGCTTTATTTGTCTTGATATGAACAATCCACGAAGTGATCCTGCGTGCAAAGGGAATGTGTGATATCAAGCACTTTAGTGAAAAGTTAAAAAGACACAAAGTAAGTGTTATTCATTTAAATAAACACAGAATTTTCTATGCTAGGCAAGACTGATATTAGGTGCCAATTGAATAGTGTCTATTGGCAAAACATTACCGAAAATAATGAAAATGTGACAAAAATTACACACATACTTAGTGGGTTAAGAGACTGTTTAAAATTCTGTGGGATTTTTGAGGTTGCTCTACGGGGCCATAAAAAAGAAAGGCGAATGGACTTTATCTATAAACAAATAAACTAAAAACTACACCAAGTAACTGCTTGTTTGGAAAATACTAAAATAAAATTGTTTCGGTAAGTTTTTTTATCTAATTTTTCATACATTTCTGCCCCCCCAATTTAGAACGTCACCAGCCGCTTGCCACTAGGTGTTCTATATGGTATTTAGTTAATTTACTTTATCATTATCAGATTTGAACTAAGTTCAAGAAACACTAGGATAAAAGTACCAATATAGAAAATAACTTTTTAATTTTTTCTTTGGATTTTCAAATTTGTTCAATGAATTCAGTTTTACGTTTTAATACGATTCAAATTTGTATGCTGTCTGATAATTTTGAGCAAATTTTAAATAATTAATAAAAAGGCTTATTTGAATAGGCTATTACGTTTTTAAACAAAAACTATATGGGAATCGTGGCCGACTCGCTTAGCACGTCGGTTCGTGCATATGGCTGCAGTGCTTGCTATATAACTAGAACGACCGCGCGTAGGCTGGGCGCGCTGCGTATCTTGTGGGTTCAAGTCCCACCTCGGCATATGGTTATTTCTGTAACGTCCCAACAAGGCATATCTCGGCAAGAATTTAGCTAAAAAGGCTGGGCGATTGATCCTAGCTATGGATGGAAAGTTCCAGTATAAAAAAAATAAAAATAAAATAAAAACTATTTATTAATAAGAAAGTGCTTAATATAACAAAACCTAATGTAACACAAGCAATGTGAATTTGGACGATTAAAAATATTATGTAAAAATGCGGAGAGAATGCCAAAAAAATTAAAATATACAAAACAATATGCGTAACGGGTGTGATTTTGTTCTGATCATTTTAGTTAACTTATCATTTGTTTTAGTCCGTGTCTTTTGTATCATATTAAACGCATTTTCAAATTGTCCTTCGTTGGGCCTTGGATGCCGCAGCAAATGCCCCTGCAAATTTAACTTCTTGAGATCTTAAAATCACACTGGTTGCATATGAATCAATCGATTTTATCTATCCTATTATGCACCAGCAATGTGTTTGCTCTTGTATTCACACTGATTGCATTTAAACCAACTGATTTTATCTGCACTTTGGTGCCGCAGCAAATCAATCGATTTTATCTGCCACTTTATGCCGCAGCAAATGCCTTTTCAAACTGTCCTTCCATATAGCCTTGAAATCACAGTGGTTGCATTTAAACCAATTGACTTCATCTACACCTTTATGCTGCAGCAAATGCTTTTTCAATTTGCTTTTATTTATACCTATATAATCACACTGGTTGCATTTAAGCAAACTGTTTTCATCTGTTCCTTTGTGTTGGAGCAAATGCTTTTTCAAAGAAAACTTCCATTTTGTGTTAAAATCACACTGATTACATTTAAACCAATCGATTTCATCTGCTCCTTTGTGTCGAAGCAAATGCTTTTTCAAATCAGACTTCCATTTTGTGTTAAAATCACACTGATTGCATTTAAACCAATCGATTTCATCGTCCCTAGTATGCACCAGCAAATGCGTTTTCAATTTGGATCTGTATTTGCCCTTGTAATCACACTGATTGCATTTAAACCAACTGATTTTATCTGTTCCTTTGTGTAGAAGCAAATGATTTCTTAAAGCATCCTTCCATTTTGTCTTAAAATCACACTGATTACATTTAAACCAATCGATTTCATCTGTTCCTTTGTGTCGGACCAAATGCTTTTTCAAACCAGATTTCCATTTTGTCTTAAACTCACAGTGATTGCATTTAAACCAATCGATTTCATCTGTTCCTTTGTGTCGAAGCAAATGCTCTTTCATATAAAACCTTAATCTTGTGCTAAAATCACACTGATTGCATTTAAACCAACTGATTTCATCTCCTCCTTTGTGTTGGAGCAAATGCTTTGTTAAGTGAGACTTCCATTTTGTCTTAAACTCACATTGATTGCATTTAAACCAATCGATTTCATCTTCCCTAGTATGCACCAGCAAATGCGATTTCAAGTTGGATCTGAATTTGCCCTTGTAATCACACTGATTGCATTTAAACCAACTGATTTTCTCTGCACTTTGGTGCCGCAGCAAATGCCATTTCAATTTGGATCTGAATTTGCCCTTAAAATCACACTGATTGCATTTAAACCAACTATTTTCATCTGTTCCTTTGTGTAGGAGCAAATGCTTTCTCAAAGCATCCTTCCATTTTGTCTTAAAATCACACTGATTACATTTAAACCAATCCATTTCATCTGTTCCTTTGTGTGTGTAAAATTACACTGATTGCATTTAAACCAATCGATTTCATCTGTTCCTTTGTGTCGGACCAAATGCTTTTTCAAACCAGACTTCCATTTTGACTTAAAATCACACTGATTACATTTAAACCAATCCATTTCATCTGTTCCTTTGTGTCGGACCAAATGCTTTCTCAAAGCATCCTTCCAGTTTGTCTTAAAATCACACTGATTACATTTAAACCAATCCATTTCATCTGTTCCTTCGTGTCGGACCAAATGCAATTTCAAACCAGACTTCCATTTTGACTTAAAATTACACTGATTGCATTTAAACCAATCGATTTCATCTTCCCCTTTATGCACCCGTAAATGCGATTTCAATTTGGATCTGAATTTGCCCTTGTAATCACACTGATTGCATTTAAACCAATCGATTTCATCTTCCCCTTTATGCACCAGCAAATGCGATTTCAATTTGGATCTGAATTTGCCCTTGTAAGCACACTGATTGCATTTAAACCAATCGATTCCATCTTCCTTTTTATGCACCAGCAAATGCAATTTTAAATTGCAGCTGTGCTTAGCTTTGAAATCACACTGATTGCATTTAAACCAACTGATTTTATCTGCACTTTGGTGCTGCAGCACATGTTTTTTTAAATTGGCTTTGAACTTGGTCTTGTAATGACAGTGGTGACATTTAAACCAGCACATTTCTTCTACATCTTTATTTTGATTGTGTGAAACATTTTGCGCTTCAGATCTAAAAGTAATAAAAATAATGATAGGAGGTTATATACCACATGTCAATTTTAGTGGTTCCCGAAAGTTTTCGTAGCTGTCGGGTAAAAATCACTGTGTTTTTTTTAAATATTTTTAGTTTGCAAATATTTGTTATTTAAAAAAAATGCTTTGATTTCATATACTAAAATTCCTCACACCTACCCAGTCGCAGATCCGGATATGTAGTTTTTAGGTCTGAGCTGTGAAATTTAGCACCAAAAGACCGTTTAAATGCCCTGCAAGCGAAATTTTTTTAAAATGCAGCGAAACTAAAAAATAATTTTTGTCTGAAAGAAGGGGTGTGCCGCTCTACCCCCCCCCCCTTTCATTGCCGGAGGAGAGCGAAATTTTTGACCATCCTGGCCCGAACAGCAATAGCTAAAAATGATGTTGTTTTCGACGAAAGATTTTTTTTTTACATTACGCGGAAATGTTCATAAAGCGAAAATTAAATCCAAGTCACGTTTGGACTACATACATTTTTTCGGTTACGTTCAGATTGTGAAAAAGCTAAAGAACTGTGTTGTTATAGTTTAGATTGAATGAGGTATTTTGAGGGATAGATAGATAGATCCTAGCCGGTAATTTCAATAAGATCTTTTTAGAGTACGTGAAATATGTGCAGTTATGTTTTATATGCAAAATACTTGCATCATATTCACATAATATCTGTATTTTGAAACGGGAGTCTTTATGGACAGGATCTCAGTCTATTAAACTGTGTGCTTAAATAAATAGATGTTTCAGACATGCTCAATGTTTACTGTATGCCGACGACTTAAAAATCTTCTGCACTGTCTATAAAACAAACCAGATACTTCAAAGTGAACTTGATCAGCTTGTGTGATGGTGTAAACTTAACCACCTTCATCTTAATGCTGAGAAATGTAAACACATGTCATTCTACAGACTTCAAAATCCGGTTAATATTGTCTACAAAATAAACAGCATGGAACTAGAAAAGGTCAGCACCATAAAAGACCTTGGCGTAATATTTGACAAGTCATTAACTTTTAATAAGCACATCGACAGTACTATTAACAAAGCATTCCTATTACTAGGCTTTATAAAACGAAATACCAAAGATATAAGTGATATAAAAGCTATAAAATGCCTGTCAAATTGCTTGATAAGATCCTTACTAGAACACTGTAGTATCATTTGAAATCCAAGTTACCATATTTATATTAAACGAATTGAAAGGGTACAGAGTAAGTTTTCCAAATACCTACTCTTTAAACTAAACTTTCCCTACGAAGGATTGAGCTCCAACACAAGATTTGCTTTATGTGGTATTCAAAGCTTGGAAACTCGTCGAAAAAACGCTCAGAAAGTATTCCTATACAAGCTACTCAATAATATGATAGACTGCTCAGCAATATTACAACAAATGGGATATCTTGCCATTCCCCTAAGAACTAGACAGCAGCTTCTCTTTTACCAGCCTCGGCATAGGACCAACTATGGACAGAATGCAATCGTTACCAGACTTGTGAGAAACTATAATACTTATTTTAGTGATATAGACATTTTTGGAATAACCCTTTCACAACTAAAAAATCAAATTTCGTAATTGTCCCTCTGTGATTTGTTATGATATAAATTTCTATTTTTAAGTTTCTTTAAATATTATATTATTGTCAAAAGTAAACTTTCAGTCTACCATTTAGCATGGAGATGTAGTGTGCACTTTAAATAAATAAATAAATAAATAATATCGGCAAGCCTAAGTAATTTTAAGATATTTTCCACAAATTTCATAAATAAAATAGCATAAAATACGGCATCATGGGTTCTCGAATCCCCCCAAGATATATTCCTGAGTGCACCACTGATACCGGATGTTGTGCGCTTCAACAAAAAATTATTTTTCCCAAACTTTCATAATTTGTAAACCTAACCAAGTTCCTAAAAGATTTTAGTTAAAATTTTCTTCAACTTGTATAAATACAATGACACTTACTCAGATGAACTGTCACTTAATATTAGTTCCTCTTGCTTGATCTCCTCAGTCTTCAGCTCAAAGTATTCGTAATCCGATTTTAGGTCGTATGATGAACAGTTAGGAAACTGACTGTCAAGTATGCTGCAAAAAAAAACTTTGTTAAAAATTGAAATTCAGGGGTCTAGGATAATTTGGCGTCAGGACTATTCAGCGCCAAGAAAATTCCAACTGAAATTGAATGTCTTGACCCAAAAAAGAGTTAGCGCTTAACATTTGCCGCGCAAAAACCAGGCATTTTTATTGATGCTCTTGTGCCCGTATCGCCGGAAGTTGGCACATTCCGTACAATTTTGTATACGGAGTGTGTCACTTTACAGGTACGTCCTACCACAGGCAGGTCCTTTCGGATAACTTTCTGGTCTCCAATAGGGATCTAAAAAGATCTAAGAGACCGGTAAAACTTATTTCAACTGTGACTTCTGTTAACAGTTTTAATTTGTGTTTATAGGTTTGAGAGTGACGTATGTAGAAATTGATCCTGAGGGGGCTTAAGCACGAGATCATACATTTTAATCCTGATTTTTGGGCAAAATCCATTATTTAGAGCTCACTATTGTGGCTCTGGTGGGGCTGGAGACCCAAACCCCCCTATATATGCTTTTGGTTTGGCATTTCTATTAAAATAGTCTAAAATATAACAGTGATATAGTTGACAAGAGGAAAAAATCCTTTATTTTTGATTTTACGAAAAAAACTACCTCTTTATAAAAAATTCTGCTTGTTGAAAAATTAATATTAACATAATAAAATGTTTGATTAGATGTACAGGGTGTTATCAAATTAAGAAACATGTAATTAATAAGAGAGAAAAATCGTTATTTTTAATTTCACGTAAAACATCACTCTTTATAAAAAATTCTGTTTGTCAAAAAACTGAGATAACGATATTAATATCTTTGATTAGAAGTACAAGGTCTTATCAAATTAAGTAACATAAAATAATTCAAGAGAAAAAGGACCGTATTTATTCAGTAAAGCAAAATGTTATTTAAACAAAATTGTTTGTATCACAACATAAAATGAAAGTAGGAAATCTAGGAAAAGAAAATCTATCCAGGTTTTAATTTTTAAGAGTTAAGCATTTAATGAAAAAACAAAATAAAATAATATGGAACAAAATCTAAAACCTATTACTTGAAAATCAATATGACAATCAACAAAATAAATCTATCAATGTCACATTATAAAAAGTGATGTTTTTCGTAAAATTAAAAATAAAGATATTTGTCTAATTAATTACATGTTTCTGAATTTGATAACACCCTGTATATCTAATCAAAGATTTTATTATGTTAATCTTAATTTTTCAACAAGCAGAAGTTTTTATAAATGAAAAATAAAGGATTTTTTCCTCTTGTCAACTCCATCCGGGGACACACGGTATATAAGTGAAAATATTAAAAATTATCAAACGTGAATTCTAATACCCGTGAACTTAAAAATCAAACAAGTTTTCGTGGCTAATCGGGTAAAAAGAAGATTTTGTTTCTCTCATACTTTTCCGTGGGTAGCTTAACCTCACGTCCATTAGATCTTGGACCCCCGTGAGGTTAAGCTTTCAACCTACCCATGGAAAAATATGAGACACAAAAACTTCTTTTCACTCATTTAACTTGTTTTATATATTAAAATTAGACCCGAAGCTGATGAGTTTCGCCATAAAGTAAGAACAACCTTGAACTGAAAGAAGCAACAAAAGGCAAACATCACCAGTGAAGAACAACGGGCAGTCAATAACCTGCAGACTGATAAATCAATCCAGATTCTACCTGTCGACAAAAGAAACGCGACGGTGATCGTGGATGTCGAGACATATGACAAAAAGATTGAAGAAGTTCTGGAGAAAGGAGACTACAAGCAACTAGGAAAAGATCCACCCACGACCGTAGAAGGACGCATCTATAGGACTTTGCTGCTGCTGAATCCCGGACGCCGTTAGATCCCGCCACATTTTTATGGACTGCCAAAGATCCATAAGAAGGATATACCACTGCGACCAATTACCAGCTCCAGGGACTCGCCGACCAGAACTCTGTCGAGGTTTTTACAGGACATAATTCAACCATTTCAGGGTAATTCTGACTCTTTTGTCAAAAACTCGGAACATTTTGTCGAGGTTTTAAAAAGGATCAAATTAGATCCCGACGATGCAATACCTAAATTTTAAGACCGCATGTCAAAGGTGAAAAAATCCCCATTTCTAATATAAAAGCTACCAACTGGCAACATTTTTGGCCCAATCTTTTCCCCGAATAAACAAGAAAACGGGACTATGATCATCGTTGAAATTTTGCACGATTGTTTTTCAAAAGGTTTTTAACAACCGTATCGAGACAGTTTTTTGATAGTTACTCTTATTCTAAAAAAAAAACCAAAAATATACGACCAAAAAAAGAGGAGGAAACTGCAATAATTTTTTTTAGTTTTTTTAATTTTTTTATTATATACAAAATATTTTTAAAAATCCATTGGATACGGTTGACAATGTTGATAAATCCTTTCATATAATAAAAAAACATGTTTTGTTTTCTTATAAAAGAGTTCATTCGGGTATTGTAAATAGAGTTCCAAAATCGTTATAACCATTGAAGGTGTAGTTCAATTGGTTATTACTAGAGGCGCTGCGTGTGCCTTAGAATGGATGTCACGTGATTTGTGATCCATTCAATCTCGGTCCGGTCTACCAGTTCACTGACCAGAATTTTAATGACCAACGATTTTGTTATACTTTTCGATGTAAGAGCTAATTGTTTGAGATCGAAACAAATCCTAACTAATAAATCAAAGCTACCACCGCCTTCCCCTAGCCGCTACCACTAAAAAATCAACTAGTACCACCTCCCCCTAGATCCTACCATCAAACAAACAACTACTACCACCTTCTCCTTGCTTCTGTCACCAAAAAACCAACCTTCCCCTAGCCTCCCTCTACCACTAAAAATCAACTACTACCACCTCCCCCTAGATTCAACCACCAGAATATCAACTACTACCACATTCCCCTAGCTTCTACCAGCAAAAACCAACTACTACCTCCTTCCCCTAGCCTCCCTCTACCACTAAAAAATCAACTACTACCACCTCCCCTAGATTCTACTACCAGAAAATCAACTACTACCACTTCCCCCTAGATTCTACCATTAGAAAATCAACTACTACCACATTCCCCCAGCTTCTACCAGCAAAAAACCAACTACTACCACCTTTCCATAGCTTCTGCCACCAAAAAACCAACTACTACCACCTTCCCCTAGCCTCTACCACTAAGAAATCAACTACTACCATCTCCCCCTAGATTCTACCACAAAAAACCAATTACTATTACCTTCCTCGAGCTTCTACCACCAAAAAAATAACTACCACCATCTGCCCCTAGCCTCTACTACTAAAAAATCAACTACCACCACCTCACCCTAGATTCTACCACATTCCCCTAGTTAGTGGTAGGTTTTTTGGTGACAGGAGCTAGGGGAAGGTGGTAGTAGTTGTTTCTTTGCTAGTAGAAGCTAAGTAGAGGTGGTAGTAGTTGGTTTTTTGCTAGTGTAAGCTAATGAGAGGTGATAGTAGTTGGTTTTTTGTTGGTTGGAGCTAGGAAATTCTGGTAGTAGTTGATTTTTTGGTGATAGAATCTAGGGAAAGGTTTTTTAGTGGTAGAAACTAGGGGAATGTGGTAGTAGTTGATTTTTTAGTGGCAGAATCTAAGGCGAGGTGGTAGTAGTTGATTTTTGAGTGGTAGAAGCTAGGGGAAGGTAGTAGTAGTTGGTTTTTTGTTGGTAGAAGCTAGGGCAACGCGGTAGTAGTTGCTTTTTTGGCAACAGAAGCTAGGCGTAGGTGGTTTCTGGGATAAAACTAAGTTTTAGCTAACTGATAGGTCATTGTTGCTGTTTAGAAGTGGTAAAAGCTTAGATTGGTAAGTTAGTATTTGTTTTTTTCTACAAACAAGGCGGCCTTACGCCAAAAAATAGAAAAATTCGTTGGTCATTAAATTTTTGGCCAGTATGTTATACGGCGGGCACTGTTCGAAAAGTAGAGTCACTGCAACACGTTTATAGTAGGGTCACCTAATACCCTGTTTCCACCAATGCATGCCCACCCCGATTAAAAAAAACGCATCAGGTGACGCTGTATTTAAAACCGGTGCAAATGCATGGCCCATCACCTGATGCGTTTTTTTAATCGGGGTGGGCATGCATTGGTGGAAACACGGTATAAGGCGATCATTATAAGCCGCATCTATTGGTAAAAATCGCAAATAATTTGATATTTCCTAGATTCAATCTCTGCCCTTAAGTCTAATCATTCTGTTGCTACAAAACAAGGAGTTATAAGAAGTTTATATTTAAGAGGCGTAAATATTAGTAGTAATAATGAAGAATTAACCACCGAAATCTACAAAATAAAAAAAGACTTATAAAAAAACTAATAAACTCAACGATCGCTAAAATTAAAAACAAACCAAATGTAGCAAATTTTCAAAATAATAATGATCCGTTGCGTGTTATTAACATTCCATATAAATGGTAATATTTTTGCAATTAAACGGCCATTTGCGGTAAAATGTTTTATTGTATTATTTTCTGACTTACATGATTTAATTTATAACTGTGCTTTCAGCGGTGGCTTGATGTAGAAAACGGCAATATTTTTGGTTTGATTTTGCAAGTAAACGATTTAAAAAAGTAGGGGAAATTAGAGGGGGTAATAATTTTTAGCTTTCATCAAAGATGGCTACAAGGCCCTGCCTGCTGTTTTTGATTTTACAGAAATCTGCCTTCGAATCCACCAAGATGAAAGCTATTACAATAATGGTCATGTGACTATTTTGGATTTGGCGTCAAGCACTGATTATCATATGTTCAACAGATTAAAAAAATATTAGACGAACAGCCAAACACTATAATATAAAAACAGTATTTTCATCGGGAAACACGATAAGGAACTTTGTAACTAAAATAAAACCAGAAAATCCCTCAAATAATAAGGAATGTATTTACCAAATCCCGTGTGAGTGTGGCAAAATCATATGTAGGTAAAACGAAACGCCCTCTTCAGGTAACAGTAAATAAACATCTAAAAAGTACCCAATTAGGGGATATTGAAAAATCCGGTTTGGCGGATCATGTCTGGGCAAATGATCATAGCATTCAATGGTCTAAAGCTAAAGTTCGGCGAAAACTAATGTTTATTGAAGCTGCGTTCATAATGCAGAATAAAGAAGTTCTCAGTCAACCAAGCACGGACATACCAAACAAATGAAGACCACTCCTTAAGGAAAACAAGCGTCCTAGGATTAAAAAAGAGGGTGGCCCTTCACACCTGACTGCACACCAAGTAGTAAAAGTAGTAGCCTTTAGACTGGATTGTATAGCTTACACTTGAAATCGGTTAGAGATACTTACTAACCGAAACGTCGTGTTTAAAATACATAAAGACAATGGAAGTCCGAAATTTTATTTCCATTCAATCATTCACTATGAGTTTCAAACAAAAGAAAACTTTCAGCAGTTAATTCGACCCTATTTACACTGTTAATTTTACTACGGAAAATTAAAACAAAATGCTTAACTTTCCTTTTACTATACTCAAACAACTCATCTTCAATTTTAATTTTCATAGAACTGGTTTCAGCTGGCATTACTTCTTCCGACCTAATATCTGTGATTGAAAATAAAGGTTTAGAAGTGAAATCATCTATTTCTGTCAAAATGTCTTCAGCCATGACAATCAGCGATTGAATATCTTTTTCAAATAATTAGACAATGACATCTTAAACGCTTCTGGAAGTTCCTTTCTCCTTACTTTTAGATCCTACATAGAAAAAAACTTGGTGTAATATATTTTTCACACCTGCTAAATCCGGTTAAGCTGATAATTTAAACATTCACTTGTAAATTACTCAGGGTATGTTCCTTTTAATATTTAAAAGAAATTACGGTCTGCATATACCATGCCTTCCGAGTTACTACGAACAGACTTAACTTCGTCCAAATGTTCGCAGTACCTCATACCGCATTGTTTATACTTATGAGCAAAACTAACGCACCACTTAAGTACATCTATTGGATTATATTTAGAAATTTAGTTTGAAAATAAAATATAGTCGTATATATTTTAGACGACCACTGTATGTAACAAATTTGAATGAATAAGAAATATTTATTAAAATATCTTAGCGGTGTGTTCATTTTGCTACGTGGTGCGTACCTATGGAACTAGTAAATTTTTTCAAAAATATAAAATATTTTATAATTAATTTTTATAAAAATATAACTACAAAACAATAGGATAGGACAGAGATACTTTTTTTTATTGGTCATAATAACCTATATATCTGATCTAACTGCGTAAGCACACACATTTTTTTAAATACTTTATCAAGGCAAGTTGTAGTTGACGCTGATTTTAGGCTAAAATTGATTAACATTTAAAAATATTAACTAAGTTTTTAACGGTAAATTTCTATTTAAAAAAGTCATTTGCAAGTAATGACCTTAATAAAAACAGGATGTTTTCTTAGAAGGCCTATTGAGCATAATAGCTAAGGCCAACTCAAACAGACTGCACAAAAAAGTTTGGGTATTTATTGCATGTTTTTGGTTTTTTTTGTTTTTGTTTGTCTTTCACTTTCAACTTAAGTTAATTACTTGGTAGATACTTCATTTTACTTCATTCTTAAATAATATAATAAGCAAATTTTGGATACAATGCTTCTTAGTTTTAATCTTTACGTATACATGGCTGGGTTATAATTAATTCAAAAGTAGAACGACAAAATTGTTTTATTTTTAAAATCAATTATGCACCTCAACAATATTTTTCATACATATTGAACTACAATTTTATTTATACAGAGTAACTCCTACCATATTACTGTATCTCGCTTTGGTCAATCCCCTATGAGGGGACATATTTTACTCTCGACGTATTTTTTTATAGATCAAGATGGTTACTTTCAAAGTTCCCACGGTCCGATTTAAAAAAAATCTGATTTTTGAATTTTGAAGAATATTCCAATTTTTGAAAAAAGTACGTCGTTGTAACGGGTATTAACGGTGTTTAAGGCTACGTAATACATATTTTAAACTTTCCCATTTATGAACCGATATGTATTAAATTTAAAACTTTGCTGTGGGGTGTTTATAGACCATGTATCAAGTGAAAAAAAACTAAACAAGATGAAAACTATTGGAAACAAAATAAAATATATCGCAAACTAAATTAGACTCGATCCGAGTTACTAGAGTGAAATGGGGTGAACTTTTAAAGGTTGATAATAGTTTTTTACGGTTTTCAGCGAAACTAGACACCGTGTCAAAAATCTTAAATACAAAAATTATAGATACTAAAAAGTTCTACAACCATTTTTGTTTTAAACTAAAAATTTTCCGAGAAAAATTGCAAAAAACTATTTTTTTTCTTCCACAATTTTTTTGGTTTTGAAAAAATTCGATTAAAACTTTATATGTCCTAAACACGTTGTAAATTAAAAAAAAAGCCTCATTTTCACCAATTCTGAAAGCAGTTTGTTTTACGATTAGAAGCCTTTTAGCTCACACTACTGCTATACTATAGTAGTGTGACCTATGGTAATGCTAATTTTTTCAAAAAAAAAGAGTTGCTCCAATTTCAAAAAATTTTATATATGTCTGTCTGTCTGTTTAAAACGACCAACCCGCATAACTCAAAAACCGCTTGCCGGATATTAATGAAATTTGGTACCTAGGCTGGATCATGGGTCAAGATGGTCCCATTTAAAAATAAACAATATCCACCGAACACAAGCCAAATAAAATGGTGGGGGTAGATTTCAAAAATTAGAGTTTATGTGTAAATATGGCGTGTGTCATATCAAACGAAAGGTAATTGAGTCTGGAGTTAAACAAAATACATTTTAGTGTAAAAAAAAGGGTGGGGGTAAAAGAGTTAAAGTCAAAACATATCTTGTGTGGTATCAAACGAAAGGTAATTGAGTCTAGAGTTGAATAAAATATATTTAAGTTATGTTAGTTCACACGTACACTATAACTATAGTACCTAGGGTAAGCTTGCCCATATATGGGCAGAGTATTTAACAGGTGTAGAAAAATAAAAATCACTATGGAATAATTTCCCCGAAAACGCGAAAAAGTTCTCGGTGGACATGAATAATAACACAGACGAGATGGAATTATATTGCAGTAATTTTATTTTTCTATTTTTCATACCGCTCTAAATTCATTTTCCTAGTTAATTTTTCCATGGTTATATTAATTTTTTTGACCGTCAAAAAATAGACGTTTTAAGAAAAAAACAATTTTTTCCCAAAAAAACTGCTTTCGGAACTTGGGCATTTTTGGATCAAAATGGGGCTTCTTTTTAGGTTTAAAATAAATATTTTAATTTAAATTTTATTACAAAGGAAATAAAAGGGTGTTTCCACCAAATTTCGTGAGAAACAAAAAAGAGCCTGGAACATGTATTTTTTTTTTTTAGTTAAAGGTCAAAAAACTTACCTATAACCATTGTTTGATTAACGCTATAACCTTTGTATTTAACTTTATTCGACAGAAGGTCTAGTTTTGCTGATAATAAATAATTAGAATAAAAGTTCAACCCATTTTACCCGAATTACTAGGACCTAGTCTAATTTATTTTTGCTGATGGCTGCAATTTATTTTCTTTATTTTCAAATAGTTTTAAGCTGTGATTATCTTTTTCCTAGCAAAAAATTAAACAAAAAATAGATTTTTGAATTAAATCTAAAAAAAAAACAAAACGGCGAATTCATAAGGCACAAAATTGTTATAATTCCTCTTACCTATAATTTATTTTCACATTATAGCACGAAGAATAACTACACCACAGCAGAATCTCTCTAGCATACCTTATTCAAATGACCACACACCTTATATCACACAGGATTTAGAACAAGCACCTTAAAGAAATAGAATGAAACTAATCCCTTGGGAGGCATCTCTGATTCAGAGGCTGGAAAATCCTAAAATAAGTAATAATTACGCTATAAAGCATATACCTACAGGGTGGCCCAAGTTTGTTTAGGCTTTATAAAGACCGTAAAGCAAAGGAAAGATTATCAAATCGAGAAAAAATTATTTTTTAAAGATGTAGGCGTTTTGACACAATATTGTCATTGTGTTTATTTCTAATGCGAAAACTTCTGGATCAATTAAAAAAAAACAGGAGAAATATTTGTTGACGCGGCTAACTGGGTGCAAGGCCAACTCGACGCAAAAATATTACACAAAATATGCAGATAACAAACAAAGAAAATACAAAAATCTTTTTAATAAATCCTAATAAAGTAAATTTTTTGAAATTGCGCTTTGTTTACGATTTTTATTAGTAAAATTGTATTTCAAAAAATAACTTTTTTTTTAACTCTTAAAAATATAATAAAAAATATTTTAAATTTAGTAGATAAGAAGTTTTTTAGAAATTTAAACATTTTTCACAATATTTTGGAGATTCGAAAATTTTACTTTACTCTTTTTGTTGGCAAAGTTGGGCTGACCGACTAACTTAACCTAATTGGCAAGTGTATGCCTAAATTGACCTATTAGTATGACCTCTTCTTTATGAATGCAAAGTTGAGGAGACCAACTAACCTAACCTAATCTATAAATATACGCCTCTAAAAATATTTCTGTTTATTCTATATTTTTCACCTGAATATTTTAATAAAAATAGCTAAATCGGTAAAATACCGTTGAAAGAACGATGCGTAGCAAAAAAATTTCCACACTAGTGTAGTATAATTTTCTCCACTAAAAATAGTGTGGAATATCACATTTTCCACAGTCTTATAGAAAATAGCTATTTTCCTAACAAGTGCAGAAAATCGTTATTCCGCACGCAAATGCCGTTGCCAGAACGATGCGTGCGCAAAAATAGGTTTTTGCATGTGTAAGGAACTATTGTTATTGCACAAGCGTCAGGAAAACATAAAAAAATTAAATTATAAGAAAAAAAAACTAAACATATCCACACTACATCATGCAACAAAAAAATACCGAGTGTCTTAACAAAATATAACATCTTAC
The DNA here is from genome assembly GCA_963576565.1 of Aspidapion aeneum. Taxonomy (NCBI): domain Eukaryota; kingdom Metazoa; phylum Arthropoda; class Insecta; order Coleoptera; family Brentidae; genus Aspidapion; species Aspidapion aeneum. The sequence continues at coordinate 50,834,649 of OY755048.1, forward strand.
CTTTACACCATAGCAACCAAGGCATTTCATAGGAAGTATTGTGAACAGAAACTTGAAATCTATACCGGTTTTTTAAAATTTAACATTTCTGTGCGGAATTTCTTTCCACACTAGTGTAGCAAAGTAGAATTTTCTACACTAAAAATAGTGTGGAAAATCACATTTTCCACACGCTTTTAGAAAAAAATATTTTCACGCCGAGTTGGTCGCGTCTATTATTCCAAACTGTTTTTTTTTCTGTACGGATATTTCCTGTGTACTTTTATCCAATCACCCGACCAGTTACCTATCATAAATAAATGCATAAAACCTTATATAGTTATTTTGGGACACCCTTCGCAAAAAATATAAAGGGTTCTTTTGTATAATCTACATTACCTAATTGACAGCGGGTTATTGGAATTTTGGAATATGGCAAATTTGTATTATATAAGTAATTACAGAATAATAAAACTTTGATGAAAACGAATCGGAGGCATTTCCCAGAACGAGGGTAAAACTGTGAGATATTATTTATTATTTATTTAAATAATTTTTAACTATTTTTATTTTCTTTTAACTCTTTTAATTTAATTTTTTTAAATCTTAAGCTAATTTCGTAAGGGGTTCGAGAGCCATGTCAAACTTTGAAACGGAGGTCGGCAGGAAATGTATCATTTATAATAATTAGGTACTGAAATAATAAAAAAAAGATACAAATTTGTCAGATCTAAAACAAGTCAGTTAAAACTTTATTATTAAACATACAAAATATATAATAATGGAAGAGACCAAGCTATTAAAAATGTCAAATTAACTTAGCAAAACGTACTTCGCATGCCCGGCATGAAATCGCGATTTTTTTGTACTTACTTAAGATCTATTTTCATTTAACCAACGTTTTTTTCATAACGGAAAAGAACTAGCTTTAAACAATTATAATTTGATTGTTCAATAACATATAGATGATTGCATTTATTTAGTCAAAAAATACCTTTGAAAATCACCAAATATATTAAGACAAAAATACAATAAATAACCAGAAAAGTGGTTTCTATTTGCAAAATTGGTGGAGTTCTTTTTTTGCTTTCGATTTTCTTAATTATTTTTTACGAATCAAAATTGTAGCGCTCAATTTTGGGAGTGGTCTTTTTTTGTGGCAAGGAATTTGAGTTTTCGATAATCTTAATATGGTTAAGGTCTTTTAAAAAACAATTATTTTTACATTATTTTAGGTAAAGGGACTGTATACTGTTTAAATAAAGCTTTGAACAATAGGTTTTAGGATTTTTACATTCACAATGTTTATTGCATTCGTTTTGAATTGCAAAAATCAATTCACAATATTGTTTTATTTTACAGTTGTCTATATTTTTCCTTATTTTAAAAAATAAATCAATAAACTTTAGAAAATATAGTTAAATTATATAATTTAAATTTACTGTTGTAATCTGAGTTTATAAGTGACATGGGTTCTTTAAATGCGGAAATTTCTAAAACCGGCTTTCAGCTAAAAATAATAAGTAAAAATGAACAGTAAAGCTATTTTTTTAACATCAAATATAGATATAGAAAACCAAGATAAAACAAAAATGTTACAATTATTTTAGCATACTAGTAGTGACGGTGTACAATTTATATCAAAATTAAAATTAAATTTCTCGTCTCGAACAGCCCGCAATCCCAAAAATTGTATTAAAAAATATTGGTTTGCAAAAGTTAATTAAGAAAATCGAAAGCAAAAAAAAATATTTTTAAAACCATGTATCTCGGTTATTATCAACTTTTGGACTTTGGAGATAAGTGAATTTAAATCTTAACAGCTGCCGGCAAGGGTCAACAGGTCAGCTCTGCCTAGGTAAACCACCGTTTTTGATTTTTTTTTAACTAAAAAACCGCGATTAAGGTTTTCAAAATTCGTAAATACATAGTGCCTTACGGCAAAAAGAAATTTGTAAATAACTTTTTAAATATTTTTAGTAGATTTTTTACATTATTATAAAATTATTTCTTTTTAAATAAGGGGGTTTTGCTAAGCAGGGCAGAGGTGTGATCAGGCAGGTGTGTGGGTGGCGTATGTGGTTATAAAGCTACTTTTTAATTAGTTGGTTTGTGATAATATTCTGATAAAAAATGGCAAAGCGTTCAAATAAGTAACACGTGCTATCAGTTTTGTTGCAAGTCATGGTCGTTTGGCCGCCACATTTAAAAATGCCTGTGGAACAGAGATATACTTAAACACAAAATCTAGCAATTTCTCGGTTAATTTTAAATATTAACGAACGATTTGGACCACGTGAGCAATTATTTTTTATACTACTTTGAGCGTTTAACGAAGCCTCGCAACAAAACTGAGAGCACATATTAGTGCACACGTAATGTGAGGGTTCCAAAAAAATCCTCTTAAAAATTTCTTTTACTTTTTCAATTTTATTGGTTCCAATTATTCATGGACTAAAACTTAAATATAACATTGTTAGTTTTAATTTTATTTAGACTAAATCTAAGACAATAGGTATATTATTAGCTATTATAAAATTTATCTAAAACAAAGTCGAATTAAACTGTTAGAATTAAAAGCAACAATGTAACTTGTCATATAAAATCTTCTTCAGTAGTATTCTTCACATATTAATAACATAATTTATTAACAGGGATATAGTTTTCCTATAGAGAGTGAAGTGCTGTGCGCATGTATGATAAACTGAGATCGCAGGATTCGTGAAAGACAAGCTGCTCTGCACGTCGCCATGTTTAACAACAACAACTCTTAAACTTTAAATTTAAAATATAAAAATTTCTAAAAAAAAATTTTGAAAACAAGCTTTTATAAAATGGACTAAAAAGCATAAAATAATTTTTTGAGTGTTCTGATATCATAATAATAAACGCGATGGGCGTATTAAAGGAAATGTACCCGTTTTGTTTTAGCCTTGTTAGCTCGAAGTTTAGTGAAAATCCAAATTCATTATATTATAGCAGAGAAATGTAAGGGTAGACAATTTAACCCAACCCAACCCAACCTTACTCAAGCTACCCTTACATTTTTCTGATATGGATGGACAATATTACGCCTGCTTCATATTAGGCAGATCATTCGCGACCGGCAGTGTGCCGATTTATTTTGTCACATTCAAAAAGAAGAGTCGGCCCATCATCGGTTGTGGACGATCCACCAAATGCGGATGGTTCGGTTCGGTTTATTCGGGCATTTACCTAATATTAAATACTCCCATCGCTTTTATTATTATGATATCAGAACACTTAAAAAATTATTTTATGCTTTTTAGTTCATTTTATAAAAGCTTGTTTTCAAAAATTTTTTTTTCCAAATTTATTTTTTAATTTTTAGATTTGTCTAAGTCTATGCATTTCAGCTAGCGCATCGATATTGGAGGGTTCTTTATTATTATTATCATTATACGCAAGGATTAATTAATTTTGGTCGAGATCGAACAAACTAAAGCCTTACCTCTTCTACGCCCCCCCCTTTTAGTGGGAGAGCATGTGCATTTTAAAATCAATCAGATACCTATGTGGTAGTCAGTTGAAAGTAATCAGAAAAACACGTCATTAAATCATCCATTTTGCATCCGCCATATTTAATTTTTGTAATCTGATCAAAAATTCGTAATCCTCATCCTCATAGACCCCCAGATACCAATTTTGGTGGAAATCCGACAAACTAAAATTTTACCCCCTCTCCGCCTTCCACGTTTGGGGGAGAGGTAGGCAGTCAGTGATACCACCTTATTGGATTGTCATCGGAACTATAACGGTATGCGAAACTTGAAGTCAATCGGATACGTGGAAGTCAGTTGAAAGTAATCAGAAAAACTTGACATCAAATCGTCCATTTTGAATCTGCCATATTGAATTTTTATAATCTGATCAAAAATTCGTAATCCTCATCCTCGAAAACCCCCAGATACTAATTTTGGTGGAAATCCTAAAAACTAAAATTTTACCCCTTCTCCGCCCTCCAGGTTAGGGGTGAGGTAGGCAGTCAGTGATACCACATTATTGGATTGTCAGCGGAACTATAACGGTATGCGAAATTTGAAGTTAATCGGATACGTGGAACTCAGTTGAATGTAATCAGAAAAACTTGACATTAAATCGTCGATTTTGAATCCGCCATATTGAATTTTTGTAATCTCATCAAATCAAAATCAAAAATCAAAAATTCGTAATTCTCATTCTCAAAAACCCCCAGATATCAATTTTAGTTGAAATCGGACAAACTAAAGTTTTACCCCCTTCCCACCCCCCACGTTAGGGGTGAGGTAGGTACCCGATGAAACCACATTATTGTATTGTCATCGGCACTAAGACGCTATGCGAAATTTGAAGTCAATCTGATGTTTGGAAGTTCTTCAAAAATACAGGTGAAGTTAAATAAAAGCTTGTAATATTAAAAAAAAATGGTGAAAATTCACTTCAAAATTCCGCATATAGCAAAAATTATCGTGGCAACATCGTGTTGGAACTTCAAGCCACATAGCTCTTATGGAAGAGCACAGCGGTAAGTCCCTCTCCATGAGGCTATATCACCCATTTTCTTTCTTTTTCAATTTTCGGAAGCATTTTTAAAATTTATTACTTCCTTTAGTTAAATGAATTTTTTCGCCAATGTTTATAATAGTCCACTGCTTCTTCCCCCAACCTAATCTAAGTCATCGGAGTGCAACAGGTGAAATGGGCCAATTATCAATAACAGCCGACACTTAGAATACAGCTACATATCGGGATATATGCATGAGCAGAATAGCGCAATGCATGAATTAATCGATAACAGGCTTCATAATAAACTTCTTAGCTCCTTTACTGTAGTAGCTGGGTAGCTACAAAGTACACTGTTTAAAAGTAGATTTCCTGTGCCAGGCAACGCGTCGAGTTGTTTCCTTCAATGTTTTTCTTTTATGCAGGGAACACCGATAAAATAAATTTGTAACATAATTTAAAAAGTTGTTTTACATTAAGTCATTGCTCAGAGCCATAGCACTATAGCTGTGTAGCTACTTTTAACAATTTTTGACTAAACATTTTATTGCCTATAAAGAACATTATTATAAGTATTGCCGTATCTTTTACAATTTATAAGAAAAAAATAATTTATTCTAATAAAACATCGAATTTTTGCAAAATTGAATATTATGGCTGGTTTCGACAGCTACCTATTAAAGGTAGGAAGCTAAGCGATATATCAAAAAAACGGACTGAAAAGTACTATAAAAAATAATTTTTGATGATTTTTGCTAGGATGCACCGTTTCGCGGTAAAATCACTTTTTTTATATTCGAGAACATTTTTAGGAACCACCCCTTTTAAGATAGCCTCGACATCTTTTTCTATGAAGGGTCTAAAGTTTTTTTTTATATCAAAAAAGAAACTAAATTTGAATAACATTATAACTACCATAAAATGAGCATGTGTATTATTTTAATCGTTATGCGAGCTTAAATATTCATGATCTTGGTGTATCTCAAAAACTACTTGATTTGAGAAGGTATAAATACAAAATTTGTTTGCCTTTAAAAAATTAATAAAATGAGATCAGAAATCGGATCACTAACTACAGAGATAAGCTTAAACCAAAAATCTGACGATTTGGTGGCAATTTTTAAAGATGGCGGCCAAACGACCATAATTTGACGAGTCGTTAAATACCGAGATGAATTCCAAGACGTGCGCAAGCGTTGATCTGTCACTTCTGCCAACCAATCAACTGAGAGATATTTCAGTATGGTTTTATACAGCAAAACTTTAATAATTTCCAATTCTTTTTGATGAAAATTCGTCGTTTTTGTGCTGTGAAAATGCCGGTGACGTGCAAATTGTGTGACAAATTATTTAGTGCCCAATTTAATTTGAATAAACACTGTCAAAGTAAACATGGCATACAAAAACAAAGGTATTCCTATGCAGAAAGTGTTTTTATGTTTAGATGCCTAGAATGTAAATGCTCCTTCCCAAAAAACTTGGATCTGTGTGATCATTTGAAATACAAACACAATCAAGAAATACTTGAAGAAATATTGGAGTTGAGAGTCAATACACCCATGGCAAAACAAAATAAACGTGAAAGGCATAAGATCATACAGAAGAAATACTGCATATGCCTCAAAAAATATTAATTGCAGCACATAGATATTGTATATTTTTGAAATCAGAAAGAAAAGACGAATCTTAAAATGCAAAAATATACAGGGTGTTCCCTCTCAAAAAATTGACTTCATTGTCACACCCTGTACAGGGTGTCCCAAATTCGTTGTTTTTTTGTGGTGTCGGGTATTTCTAGGGGAGATAGAAAAAAAACTAACACCCCTTTGCGACGCGCAAATTTCAAGAGAAGCCTAAAGGTGAAAACCACATTTAGATATAGCAAGCCGTTTTTATGCTACGGAGTGTTTTTGTCTGCATTTTGGGAGGGGGTCTATAACTTTTTTGTTTATGAAAATTTTGTTTTTGTGTAAATAGCTTTCTTATAGATCTTTTCTTGAAGAATTGACAGATGTAAACGGTTTTTATTTATCTCTTTTGGTTTTTAAGATATTGCATAAAGTTGTTATTTTTCTTACAGAATAACTCTTTTTTTATTCGATTTTTAAAATCAGCTTAAAATTTCCTTTAAAATGATGTATCACACTCAATATTTTATTTTTTTATTGTTTTCTTTAAGTTTCTTTTTTAATCACCTCTTTATTACTTTTTTATTTTTATAATATTAAACCGAACCGAACCGAACCCATTAAGCAAACTAAAATATGTGGTAAAAATAAAAAAAATACAAAAATATAAAGAAATAAAAAAACTAAACGTGACAAATAAAATTTAATTTAACAGTTGAATTCCTCTTAAAAAAGTGTCTTAAGAATTTTTTCACAGAAATAAAAAATATTAATAAATAAACAAGTTATAGACCCCTTCCCAAAATGCAGACTTTTTAAAAACACTCCGTCGTTTACAAACGGCTTGCTATATCAAAATGCGATTTTCACCTTTAAGCTTCTTTTGAAATTTGAGTGTCACAAAGGGGGATCAGTTTTTTTTAGCCCCTCTAGAAATACCCGAAACCCCCCAAAAACATCGAATTTGGGACACCGTGTACATGGTGACAGATAGAAAAAAATTATGTTGGCTTTTAAAGTTGTCATAATTAACAAAAAAAATCTCAATTTATTCTCAATGATAAAGTTGCTGAGTGCTCCGGTTATAAAAAACCACCCGGTACCTACATAAAATCATATCTAAAAATTAGAATTGACCATTATTTTATACCTTGAATTTTTTATTATACGTTCAGCTCTTCGATCTCGCGCCAATGACGGTATTCGCGCCAATAATTTAAATTAGACATTTTGACGTTAATTTTGGCGCATGCTCCTTTGATGGAATTCATCTCGGTATTTAACGACTCGTATAATTTGGACTGCGCAACCAAACTTTTTTTCTACTACCATGGGTGCTTAACAAAGCTACGTAACAAAACTGAGCGCACATATTAGAGCATACGTGACAAGAGCTAGCGCTTACACTACTGTAGTTCTGGAAGAAACAAGTCGAAAGTGTCTTTCACCTCATTGATAACTTCACCGAACTTTTCTCCGAGTGTTCGGTCAACTGCCATGACATGCAGTGAAGCATCGCGTTCCGTACTTGTGCGGTAAGTAGTTATTGTAAACATCTCCTGTCTTTGTAAATAATTATTTGACTATTCGTGGGTTAGAGAACAGAACCAAAACAGAAACTATCAAGTTTTTGACAACGTTTCGGAATATAATTTTCCCTTTTCAAGCCTCAAACTATTGTCTCCAGAGCCCGTTCGAAATGGATTAAGGCACGTCTATTCATAAATAGGGATAATTTGAAGATTTTTTTCCAATTTTTTGTTGTTTATTTTTGAACAACAAAAAAATATATTCCGAAACGTTGCCAAAAACTTATTAGTTTCTTTTTTGGTCCTGTCTTCTAACCCACGAATAGTCAAATAAATAGTCATTATTCAACCTTCGTTATATGGATTCTTCTTGTAATGAATCAAAGGCATTTCGTGTCCTTTAATATGCGAATTTATATTCGCGACATATGTTGGGACGCATTGTTTTGATTTTGAGTCTTAGTAGTCTAGCGCAGTGGCGGCTGTCCAAAATTAGACACCAAACAGTATTTTTAATTGATTGATTTAAAAAAGTTAAATCTTCCCTTACGACATGATTGTCTAGTTCTTTTTATTATCTATGGTTAACAACAAGTGATTAATTGGGTGACGTTTTTACTTTCTTAGCGTAAATAATTACAAGCCGGCAGCGCAATTTCACCCGTTTTTCAGAGGGGTATGGGTCGATGTTCTCGAGCGGGGGCGGGAGGGATGTGTGTTTTAGTTGAAGTCGGCCATTAGCCTCGTGCGTAAACGTCCCTTGCCCTTCTACACGATGCCGGTTCTATCCTTAGCGAAACGTAGAGTTTGTTTTGATTTGGGCTACGTTAGTAGTAAAAAGCATTGCTAGTCGCATGTCATTGTTTTTGTTATCCTTTGTTTATAAAATGGAAATAAATAACGTCGACTACATAATTAACTGTGCAAATTTAAATTCATTGACATATGAACTTCGATTACAAATAAAATATTTGAGCCACGTAGACCGGACCTAAAAATTAACCAACATTTTAGTGTAAGTAATGCCGAGGGGTGTTCCATAAAGACTTATAATAGAAAATTTAATAAAAAATTATACGGTTATAGAAAAAGAAATGCTTTTTTTTTTGCTTTATTTGTCTTGATATGAACAATCCACGAAGTGATCCTGCGTGCAAAGGGAATGTGTGATATCAAGCACTTTAGTGAAAAGTTAAAAAGACACAAAGTAAGTGTTATTCATTTAAATAAACACAGAATTTTCTATGCTAGGCAAGACTGATATTAGGTGCCAATTGAATAGTGCCTATTGGCAAAACATTACCGAAAATAATGAAAATGTGACAAAAATTACACACATACTTAGTGGGTTAAGAGACTGTTTAAAATTCTGTGGGATTTTTGAGGTTGCTCTACGGGGCCATAAAAAAGAAAGGCGAATGGACTTTATCTATAAACAAATAAACTAAAAACTACACCAAGTAACTGCTTGTTTGGAAAATACTAAAATAAAATTGTTTCGGTAAGTTTTTTATCTAATTTTTCATGCATTTCTGCCCCCCCAATTTATAACGTCACCAGCCGCTTGCCACTAGGTGTTCTATATGGTATTTAGTTAATTTACTTTATCATTATCAGATTTGAACTAAGTTCAAGAAACACTAGGATAAAAGTACCAACATAGAAAATAACTTTTTAATTTTTTCTTTGGATTTTCAAATTTGTTCAATGAATTCAGTTTTACGTTTTAATACGATTCAAATTTGTATGCTGTCTGATAATTTTGAGCAAATTTTAAATAATTAATAAAAAGGCTTATTTGAATAGGCTATTACGTTTTTAAACAAAAACTATATGGGAATCGTGGCCGACTCGCTTAGCGCGTCGGCTCGTGCATATGGCTGCAGTGCTTGCTATATAACTAGACTGACCGCGCGTAGGCTGGGCGCGCTGCGTATCTTGTGGGTTCGAGTCCCACCTCGGCATATGGTTATTTCTGTAACGTCCCAACAAGGCATATCTCGGCAAAAATTTAGCTAAAAAGGCTGGGCGATTGATCCTAGCTATGGATGGAAAGTTCCAGTATAAAAAAAAAATAAAAAAATAAAAACTATTTATTAATAAGAAAGTGCTTAATATAACAAAACCTAATGTAACACAAGCAATGTGAATTTGGACGATTAAAAATATTATGTAAAAATGCGGAGAGAATGCCAAAAAAATTAAAATATACAAAACAATATGCGTAACGGGTGTGATTTTGTTCTGATCATTTTAGTTAACTTATCCTTTGTTTTAGTCCGTGTCTTTCGTATCATATTAAACGCATTTTCAAATTGTCCTTCGTTGGGCCTTGGATGCCGCAGCAAATGCCCCTGCAAATTTAACTTCTTGAGATCTTAAAATCACACTGGTTGCATATGAATCAATCGATTTTATCTATCCTATTATGCACCAGCAATGTGTTTGCTCTTGTATTCACACTGATTGCATTTAAACCAACTGATTTTATCTGCACTTTGGTGCCGCAGCAAATCAATCGATTTTATCTGCCACTTTATGCCGCAGCAAATGCCTTTTCAAACTGTCCTTCCATATAGCCTTGAAATCACAGTGGTTGCATTTAAACCAATTGACTTCATCTACACCTTTATGCTGCAGCAAATGCTTTTTCAATTTGCTTTTATTTATACCTATATAATCACACTGGTTGCATTTAAGCAAACTGTTTTCATCTGTTCCTTTGTGTTGGAGCAAATGCATTTTCAAAGAAAACTTCCATTTTGTGTTAAAATCACACTGATTACATTTAAACCAATCGATTTCATCTGCTCCTTTGTGTCGAAGCAAATGCTTTTTCAAATCAGCCTTCCATTTTGTTTTAAAATCACACTGATTGCATTTAAACCAATCGATTTCATCGTCCCTAGTATGCACCAGCGAATGCGTTTTCAATTTGGATCTGTATTTGCCCTTGTAATCACACTGATTGCATTTAAACCAACTGATTTTATCTGCACTTTGGTGCCGCCGCAAATGACATTTCAATTTGGATCTGAATTTGCCCTTAAAATCACACTGATTGCATTTAAACCAACTATTTTCATCTGTTCCTTTGTGTCGGACCAAATGCTTTTTCAAACCAGATTTCCATTTTGTCTTAAACTCACAGTGATTGCATTTAAACCAATCGATTTCATCTGTTCCTTTGTGTCGAAGCAAATGCTCTTTCATATAAAACCTCAATCTTGTGCTAAAATCACACTGATTGCATTTAAACCAACTGATTTCATCTCCTCCTTTGTGTTGAAGCAAATGCTTTGTTAAGTGAGACTTCCATTTTGTCTTAAACTCACATTGATTGCATTTAAACCAATCGATTTCATCTTCCCCTTTATGCACCAGCAAATGCGATTTCAAGTTGCATCTGAATTTGCCCTTGTAATCACATTGATTGCATTTAAACCAACTGATTTTCTCTGCACTTTGGTGCCGCAGCAAATGCCATTTCAATTTGGATCTGAATTTGCCCTTAAAATCACACTGATTGCATTTAAACCAACTATTTTCATCTGTTCCTTTGTGTAGGAGCAAATGCTTTCTCAAAGCATCCTTCCATTTTGTCTTAAAATCACACTGATTACATTTAAACCAATCCATTTCATCTGTTCCTTTGTGTCGGACCAAATGCTTTTTCAAACCAGTCTTCCATTTTGACTTAAAATTACACTGATTGCATTTAAACCAATCGATTTCATCTTCCCCTTTATGCACCAGTAAATGCGATTTCAATTTGGATCTGAATTTGCCCTTGTAATCACACTGATTGCATTTAAACCAACTGATTTTATCTGCACTTTGGTGCTGCAGCACATGTTTTTTTAAATTGGCTTTGAACTTGGTCTTGTAATGACAGTGGTGACATTTAAACCAGCACATTTCTTCTACATCTTTATTTTGATTGTGTGAAACATTTTGCGCTTCAGATCTAAAAGTAATAAAAATAATGATAGGAGGTTATATACCACATGTCAATTTTAGTGGTTCCCGAAAGTTTTCGTAGCTGTCGGGTAAAAATCACTATGTTTTTTTTAAATATTTTTAGTTTGCAAATATTTGTTATTTAAAAAAAATGCTTTGATTTCATAGACTAAAATTCCTCAGTCCTACCCAGTCGCAGATCCGGATATGTAGTTTTTAGGTCTGAGCTGTGAAATTTAGCACCAAAAGACCGTTTAAATGCCCTGCAAGCGAAATTTTTTAAAAATGCAGCGAAACTAAAAAATAATTTTTATGTCTGAAAGAAGGGGCGTGCCGCTCTACCCCCCCCCCCCCCTTTCATTGCCGGAGAGCGAAATTTTTGACCATCCTAGCCCGAACAGCAATAGCTAAAGATGATGTTGTTTTCGACGAAAGATTTTTTTTTTACATTACGCGGAAATGTTCATAAAGCGAAAAATAAATCCAAGTCACGTTTGGACTACATACATTTTTTCGGTTACGTTCGTTAGAACGCTAAAGAACTGTGTTGTTAGTAGTTTAGATTGAATGAGGTATTTTGAGGGATAGATCCTAGCCGGTAATTTCAATGAGATCTTTTTAGAGTACGTGAAATATGTGCAGTTATGTTTTATATGGAAAATACTTGCATCATATTCACGTAATATCTGTATTTTGAAACTGTAGTCTTTATGGACAGGATCTCTTGTCAGGTCTATTAAACTGTGTGCTTAAATAAATAGATGTTTCAGACATGCTTAATGTTTACTGTATGCCGACGACTTAAAAATCTTCTGCACTGTCGATAAAACAAACCAGATACTTCAAAGTGAACTTAATCAGCTTGTTGAATGGTGTAAACTTAACCACCTTGGTCTGAATGCTGAGAAATGTAAACTCATGTCATTCTACAGACTTCAAAATCTGGTTAATATTGTCTACAAAATAAACAGCACTGAACTAGAAAAGGTCAGCATCATAAAAGACCTTGGCGTAATATTTAGTCATTAACTTTTAATTTTTGGCTTTTCAGATAATCTCTTACAGTTTCTGAAATCATGGCTTTCAGATCGAATGCAATTTGTCTCAATAAATGGAATTGACTCTCCCGAATACATCTCATCTTCGGGAGTGCCTCAAGGGTCGGTGTTAGGACCATTATTATTCGACATCTTTATTAATGATGTGTGTGCTGAACTTAAGTCAATGACGCTACTGTATGCTGATGATCTCAAGCTTCTCCTTCGTATTGACTCACTGAATGATTGCTGAAGTCTCCAAAAAGACTTGGATACACTTATCGCTTGGTGTACCATAAATAAACTATCCATGAACATAGACAAATGTCAAGTACTATCATTTACATTAAAATCAAATCCAATTCTATATAACTACTCAATAAACCAAATATTTTTATCTAGACCTGACTCTCTTCGCGACCTAGGAATAATTTTTGACATGAAATTATCCTTCACAAAGCATATTGTAACTATAACATCAGAAACGACTAAGACCTTGGGTTTTATTACCAGACTAAGCCGCGAATTTCAAAATATAAAAACTCTGACAACATTGTTCTTCTCCTTTGTCAGGTCAAAATTAGAGTATGCTTCTCTAGTGTGGTCACCTGAATATAACATTCACATTGAAGATCTAGAAAGGGTTCAGCGAGGATTTCTTAAGTTACTTTACTTTAAAACTTATGGAATATATCCTCCTCAAGGTTTTGCAGAGGAAAATTTACTTGAAATGTTCGATATGCAATCCTTATCTAACAGGAGGAGCTATTTCTCTCAGGTATTTCTGTTTAAGGTCCTGCACAACCAAATCGACTGTCCTGATATATTAAGTAAAATTAATTTTCTAGTTTCTCGTTTGTCTTCACGTCAAAATCTGACATTCTTTTTACCAAGAGTTCGAACAAATAAATGACAGTTTTCTCCACTTCATGTTATGTGCAGAACTTATAATAAATGTAACAGAGACCTTGACATATTTAACACCACAATCTCAAAAATTCGTGGATATTTTACAACGTCTCTGATATAGTAAACATTCTGTCCATAATTTTTTATGTAGTTTTTATTTATTTTAAATTTAATTTTATAACCATGTCCTGTGTGTATTTTTTTAATTATTTTACATTTAATGTTTTTTAACTAAGTTTATTGCTAGAGTATTTAGGTTGTGTAATTTTTAAGATTTTCCTGCTTTGTAATTGGGTTTTTTTTCCTGTTAAGCAGTGTAATAATAAATAAATAAATAAATAATAAGCACATCGACAATACTATTAACAAAGCATTCCGATTACTGTGCATTATAAAACGAAATACCAAAGATATGTGATATAAAAGCTATAAAATGCCTGTAAAATTGTTTGATTAGATCCTTACTAGAATACTGTAGTATCATTTGGAATCCAAGTTACAATATTCATATTAAACGAGTTGAAAGGGTGCAGAGTAAGTTTTCCAAATACCTACTCTTTAAACTAAACTTTCTCTACGAAAGATTGACCTACAACACAAGATTTGCTTTATGTGGTATTCAAAGCTTGGAAACTCGTCGAAAAAACGCTCAGAAAGTATTCCTATACAAGCTACTCAATAATATGATATACTGCTCAGCAATATTACAACAAATGGGCTTTCTGGCCATTCCCCTAAGAACTAGACAGCAGCTTCTCTTTTACCAGCCTAGGCATAGGACCAACTATGGACAGAATGCAATTGTTACCAGACTTGTGAAAAACTATAATACTTATTTTAGTGATATAGAGATTTTTGGAATAACCCTTTCACAACTAAAAAATCAAATTTCGTAATTGACCCTCTGTGATTTTTTATGATATATATTTCTATTTTTAAGTTTCTTTAAATATTATATTATTGTCAAACACTTCGAGTAAACTTTCAGTGTACCATTTAGCATAGAGCTGTAGTGTGCACTTTAAACAAATAAATAAATAAATAATCAGGGCCCCCTAAGCCTAAGTAATTTTTAGATATTTTCCACAAATTTCATAAACAAAAAATAAAATAGCATAAAATATGGCATAATGGGTTCTCGAATCCCCCCATATATATTCCTGGGTCCACCACTGATACCGGATGTTGTGCGCTTCAACAAAAAATTATTTTTCCCAAACTTTCATAATTTGTAAACCTAACCAAGTTCCTAAAAGATTTTAGTTAAAATTTTGTTCAACTTGTATAAATACAATGACACTTACTCAGATGAACTGTCGCTTAATATTAGTTCCTCTTGCTTGATCTCCTCAGTCTTCAGCTCAAAGTATTCGTAATCCGATTTTAGGTCGGATGATGAGCAGTTAAGAAACTGACTGTCAAGTATGCTGCAAAAAAAACTTTGTTAAAAATTGCAATTCAGGGGTCTAGGATAATTTGGCGTCAGGACTATTCAGCGCCAAGAAAATTCAAACTGAAATTGAATGTATTGACCTAAAAGAGAGTTCAATTTTTATCGCTCAAAGATATGTAGCGCTTAACATTTGCCGCGCAAAAACCAGGCATTTTTATTAATGCTTTTGTGCCCGTATCGCCGGAAGTTGGCACATTCCGTACAATTTTGTATACGGAGTGTGTCACTTTACAGGTACGTCCTACCACAGGCAGGTCCTTTCGGATAACTTTCTAGTCTCCAATAGGGATCTAAAAAGATCTAAGAGACCGGTAAAACTTATTTCAACTGTGCCTTCTGTTAACAGTTTTAATTTGTGTTTATAGGTTTGAGAGTGACGTATGTAGAAATTGATTCTGAGATGGCTTAAGCACGAGTTCATAGATTTTAATTTTTGGGCAAAATCCATTATTTAGAGGTTACTATTATGGCTCTGGTGGTGCTGAAGACCCTAACCCCCCGTATATATGGTTTTGGTTTGGCATTTCTATTAAAATAATCCAAAATATAACAGTGTGTTGACAAGAGGAAGAAAACCTTTATTTTTGATTTTACGAAAAAAACTCCCTCTTTATAAAAAATTCTGCTTGTTGAAAAATTAAGATTAACATAATAAAATTTTTAATCAGATGTATAGGGTGTTATCAAATTAAGAAACATGTAATTAATAAGAGAGAAAAATCGTTATTTTTAATTTTACGTAAAACATCACTCTTTATAAAAAATTATGTTTGTCAAAAAACTGAGATAACGATATTAATATCTTTGATTAGAAGTACAGGGTGTTATCAAATTAATTTATTTTTTATTTGTCAAACACACTGTGTTTATTGTATTACAATCTAGTCAGTAAGACTAATTAGCAATTTTGTTTTAACTTAATTTACTAGAAATGTCAGATTTAAACTTAGGGTTCACTCAACAGTTCTCCCCGCTTTGTTTAGTCTGTAACTCACAATTGTGTTGTGTTTATAGCATTATTTTGTTTTATGTGTAATTCACTTAGTTTACTAGCTCAAACGGCTTCACTCTTTTTAGTCTTTGAACTAGCATAGTATTGTCTAGAAGCTGAATTGCTTCCACATTCACATGCCGATGGAGTCTATCTTCATGGCTTTTTGCGTACTTTTTTATAGTCTCTGCTACAGTTTCGATTTTTAGATCTCGATGAAGGTCACTATTTCGAACGTACCAAGGTGCATTCACAATGTTTCTTAATACTTTATTTTGAAATCTCTGTACAACAAGAATGTTACTCTCTTTAGCACAACCCCATAGTTGAATACCATATGTCCATACTGGTTTCAGTATTTGTCTATAAAGCAGTAACTTATTATGAATTGTTAAATTGGACTTCCTTCCAATTAGCCAGTTCATTTTTCTATACCTTATCTCAAGTTCTTCTTTTTTTTTCTTAACATGTGCTTTCCAGCGCAATTTGGCATCAAGTGTCATACCTAGATATTTTGCCTGATTTGAATATGGTACGGGAATGTTGTTAATTGTAATTTGTATGTGATTTATATTTTTGTTTGTAAAATCAACATGAATTGATTTGGTTTCATTTAATTTTATTCGCCAATTTGTGGTCCAACTGTGAACTTGGGTGACTGCATCCTGAAGTTTTTCTATGCATTTTTCAATAGATTTTTCTACCGTCAATAAACCAGTATCATCGGCAAATGTTGCTAAGTGGCAATTTTCTGGCTTTGGGATATCACAAGTGAATAATAAGTATAGATATGGGCCTAGTACGCTACCCTGGGGCAGGCCGGCTTGAATTTCACCACTTACTACGGAAAATTAAAACAAAATGCTTATCTCACCTTTTACTATACTCAAACAACTCATCTTCAATTTTAATTTTCATACAACTGGTTTCAGCTGGCATTACTTCTTCCGACCTAATCTCTGTGATTGAAAATAAAGGTTTAGAAGTGAAATCATCTATTTCTGTCAAAATGTCTTCAGCCATGACAATCAGCGATTGAATATCTTTTTCAAATAATTAGACAGTGACATCTTAAACGCTTCTGGAAGTTCCTTTCTTCTTACTTTTAGATCCTACATAGAAAAAAACTTGGTGTAATATTCACACCTGCTAAATCCGGTTAAGCTGATAATTAAAACATTCACCTTCAAATTACTCAGGGTATGTTCCTTTTAATATTCAAAAAGAAATTACGGCCTGCCTAGTTACTACGAACAGACGTAACTTCGTCCAAATGTTCGCAGTACCTCATACCGCATTGTTTACACTTATGAGCAAAACTAACGCACCACTTAAGTACATCTATTGGAATATTTTTAAAAATTTAGTTCGAAAATAAAATATAGTCGTATATATTTTAGACGACCACTGTATGTAAAAAATTTGAATGAATAAGAAATATTTATTAAAATATCTTAGCGGTGGGTTCATTTTGCTACGTGCTGCGTACCTATGGTGCTGGTAAATTTTTTTAAAAATATTTCAAAATATTTTATAATTAATTTTTATAAAAATATAACTACAAAACAATAAGGATAGGACAGAGATACTTTTTTTTATTGGTCATGGGACACCTATATATCTGATCTAACTGCGTAAACACACACATTTTTTAAAATACTTTATCAAAGCAAGTTGGAGTTGACGTTGATTTTAGGCTAAAATATTGTTATGAAAAATAAGTTTTTTAAAGGTAAATTTCTATTTAAAACAGTCATTTGCAAATAGTGAACTTAATAAAAAACAGGATGTTTTCTTAGATGGTCTATTGGGCATAAAAGCTAAGGCCCGCTCAAACAGACTGCACAAAAAAATTTGGGTATTTATTGCATGTTTTTGGAAAAACATTGGACTTTTTTTGGTTTCTTTGGTATTGTAATAATTATGTTGTCTTTCACTTTCAACTTACAACAACAAGTTATTTACTTGGTAGATACTTCATTTTACTCATATTCTTAAATAATATAATACGCAAATTTTGGATACAATATTTCTTTATTTTTAATCTTTACGTGTACATGGCTGGGTTAAACACTGTGTCCCATTTAAAACTTTCCACCCCGGATTTCTCGAGAACTGCTGAAAATTTTTAAAAATGCCGAGACACTTCGATTTTGTTTGCGAGAGGGGGGACCTTTTCGCTATCTTGAAATTTTTGTAAAACGAACCCCCTTCGACGGGTATACTTTATCCCTTTATTTTGAATAGGGAAAGTGGGTCTAGTCATACCTTGTTTTGAAGGCCTTTTGCATGTCCTTACAACCGTGTAAAAATTTCAAAAATCTATCCATTAGTTTTTGAGATAATTGCCTTCAAACTTTCAAATTTAACATCGACTGATAAAATAAAAATTTAATCAGTTTTATATTTTTTGGATTTAATTTTTATTTTATTATTCCATGTCAAATTTGAAAGGAAATATCTCAAAAACTAATCGATGGATTTTCGAAATTTTTAGATAATTGTAAGGATATTCAAGATAGTTTCAAAACAAGGTATCACTAGACCCACGTTCCCTATTCAAAATATAAGGGGTAAAGTATACCCCTTGTAGCACGAACAAAATCGACGAGTCTCGGCATTTTTAAAAATTTTCTGCAGTTCTCGAGAAATCCCGGGTGGAAATTATAAATGCGACACAGTGTAATTAATTCAAAAGAATCATTAATTCAAAATTGTTTTATGTTTAAAATCAATTCTGCAACGCAACAATATTTTTCATACATAGTGAACTAAAATTTTATTTATACAGATTGACTCCTACCTATTACTGTATCTCGCTGTGGTCCATCCCCTATGAAGGGACATATTTTACTCTCGACGTATTTTTAGCTCACACTACTACTATAGTATAGTAGTGTGAGCTATGGTAAATTTTTTCGAGAAAAAAAAAGTTGCTCCGATTTCAAAAATTTTTATATATATTTGCGTTTCAGATGATTTTGAAACTTTTTTGTCTTGCTGTCTGTTTGTTTGTATGTCTGTCTGTCTGTATGTCTGTCTGTAACGACCAACCCGCATAACTCAAAAACCGCTTGTCCGATTTAAATGAAATTTGGTACCTAGGCTGAGTCTTGGGCCGTGGTGGTCCCATTAAAAAATCAACGAAATCCACCGAACGCAAGTCACATAAAAGGGTGGGGGTAGATTTCAAAAATTAGAGTTTATGTGAAAATATGGCGTGTGTGATATCAAACGAAAGGTAATTAAGTCTGGAGGTAAACAAAATGAATTTTAAGTTATTTAAAAAAAAAGGGTGTGGGTAGATGTCAAACATTAGAGTTTAAGTCAAAATATGGCGTGTATGATATCAAACAAAAGGTAGATGAGTCTGGAGTTAAACAAAATACTTTTTAGTTTTTAAAAAAAGGGTGGGGGTAGATTTTAAAAATTAGAGTTTAAGGCAAAACATGGCTTGTGCGGTATCAAACGAAAGGTAATTGAGTCTGGAGTTGAATAAAAATATATTTCAGTTTTTAGTTATATTAGCTCACACGTACACTATAACTACAGTACTTAGTGTGAGCTTAGGTGCCCATAGATTGGCAGAGTATTTTTATAGATCGAGATTGTTACTTTCAAAGTCCCTTCGGCCCGATTTAAAAAAAATCTGATTTTTGAAGAATATTCCAATTTTTGAAAAAAGTACGTCGTTGTAACGGGTATTGAACGGTGTTTAAGGCTACATAATACATATTTTAAACTTTCCCATTTATGAACCGATATGTATTAAATTTAAAACTTTGCTGTGGGGTGTTTATATGTATCAAGAGACAAAAAATTTAAAAAATAATTAGAACAAGATAAAAACTATTGGAAACAAAATAAAATATATCGCAAACTAAATTAGACTCGATCCGACTTACTAGAGTGAAATGGGGTGAACTTTTAAAGGTGGTAATGGTTTTTTACGGTTTTCAACGAAACTAGACACCGTGTCAAAAATGTTAAATACAAAAAATTATAGATACTAAAAAGTTCTACAACCATTCTTGTTTTAAACTTAAAATTTTCCCAGAAAAATTGCAAAAAACAATTTTTTTTCTTCCAAATTTTTTTTGGTTTTGAAGAAATTCGATTAAAACTTTTTATATACTTGGTTCGTCCCGCCTTCTTTTTTGTAAATATGTTCTTTTTACTATAATTTACCAAATTGGTTCGAATTAGGCTATTGGGTGATTCACTAGAGCATTTTCTATTTTTTGTTTATTTAGTATTAATTAACTAATTAAGTACTTAAAATTACTGGGTTATTTGCATTTGAAACTCCCGCGGTTTTAGAGGCAAATATTACAATTTGCTATAATTAATTTACTTTACATAAAATGCATTTTGAATTACTAAGGTTCCTAGTTCCTTTAATATGGACCTTCGTAATCTCATTCCTTCCTACTTATTCCTTTTCTCCTACGCCTATGGATTAACGACGCCACGGGGCGACATGTGGGAGAACGAACGCAGCAGCGATACCTGCTGCAGCATCACAGAGAACCGTTTCGCCTTCGAACGATAATACACGCGTGTTAGCGACTCTCCTACCACATGAATGTGGGGTGCAAAAACTACGGTTTAACAGCGCGTCCTCCCATGAGTTCCACTTCCTGTATAAAAATGGTAAGTGAAAATGCATTATTTTTACCTTACATACATTTGTTTATTGCTACACTAACCTAGAAGGTAGACTAGACCATTTCAGAATCCCTTGTACCAGCTTAGCCTATGACCTTATTCCCTTAAATGTACAGTCCACATCTGACACCGTTAAATTCCAGACAACTCTCCTTTCTGGACCACCAGGGAGCCCCATTTTTGATCCTTAGCGACCCGGATTTCTGGAATCGTTTTTTTGCCTTTTTAGGTTAGTTTTTTTTACTGGTTTCAAATGCAAGAAAAACCCTTGTTTTTCCTAAATGCCTTTTTTACTGGTTTCAAATGCAAGAAAAACCCTTGTTTTTCTTACATGCCTACTTTAGAAAACCCCTAGGTTTCTAAAATACATTTTGCGATTTTTTTTTGTGTAAAAACAAATGCAAGAAAAACCCTTGTTTTTCTTACATGCCTACTTTAGAAAACCCCTAGGTTTCTAAAATACATTTTGCGATTTTTTTTGTGTAAAAATTAAATATTTTTAACAATAAATTTAGCCTTTTCATGCGAAAAACCAAACACAGATAAAATCTGTAAACTACTATGCTTTTTTTTTGTTTCGAATAAATCAAGTTTTTTCGTTTCTTTTTTGTAAAAAAAAAACCGTATGGAATTTGGGTGTTTTTTTGTTTGTCACTGGAAATAGTTTAAAATAGTGTCTGCAAAGTGCTATTATTTTAGCCGTTGTGCCTTCACATTTGTGGATTGCTATAATTATATCCAGTTTGCTCGAAAAAAATCTCCAAATTGCCATATTCATTTTTGCTTATTGCAAATTGCTATGACTATATCCGATTGCGGATGCTTTACTATATTCGTTTTTGCGTAAAAATTGCTATGAATATATCTATTTCTAATTTACTATTATAATATCTGTCTGCAAATGGCTATGATTGTATCCATTTTTTGCGTGCATAATAAATTTTGAAGGAAATTTAATTCTTAACTTGAGAATTTGTTTTCGTGTAAAGGCAGATAAATAGTTTTACCAAATTAAATGCTTTTGATTTGTAGGTATTTATTTTTAAATTTAATACATAGTAGGTACCTACTTATTTGAATTCGCGAGGCGAAGATAAAAAAACTTATACACAAGTTTTTTGTTATCATTAGTTTGCATCGGGTATTTTCTTTACTTTTGTGCGCTTATAGTTTGATTATTGTAATTAAACGTAGGACATTAATATTTATACAGGGTGTCCAAATTTTGATTTTTTTTTCAGTTTACCTAATTTTTGTCAATTATTTTTTGGATTTTTTTTTTAATCATGTCTAGTTCGGATAAAATTTTAAAGGCTAAAGCCTTGCGCTATAGTGCGATTTCACAGCTAAATTTGATCATTGAATCCGCGACCCTCGCAAAAAATGACCCTGCCTATCACAGCGGCTTTAAAGTCAAATTTCGGACATTGTCAAAAATCAAAAAAGATTTTGAAAAGCACCATAATACTTTGTTGACGTTGGTAGCCTCTGATGAGGATCGCTTAGTAGTAGAAAACAAAGTGTTTATGGACTTTTGCAAACGCTGTGACGAGATTTCCACTATATTTTACGAACTTTTCGAACTACCCTTTGAAGATGGAGGGCTTTTGAGCAGTACGATAAATCCCATGGGCAGTCCCTGTGCCTCCACAGACCAGCATGGTTTACTGCCTAGGATAAAAATACCTCTTTTTCAAGGGGAATTTAAGGAGTTTCCAACCTTTTTGCAAGCCTTTAATGCTACCGTGCACAATAATAGGTCGCTGGGAAACTTTGAAAAATTCAATTTGCTTTTTTCTAATTTAAAGGGCCCTGCCCTGGATGTCATTTCTGACATTCCTATCCTTGCTGAAAATTATTTAAATGCCTACCACACCTTGGTGGATAGGTATACAAATAAACGATTACAAGCTTACCTTCACTGGAAGGCAATTGAAGGCTTCTCTCCTCTTACTAAAGAGAATGCTACGAATTTGAGGAATTTGCTTGATTGTTTTTCGAAAAACTTAAGGGCTTTAAAAGTCATGGGTTTTAAAACGGAGTTTTGGGATTATATTATGGCACAAATGCTCTTGGATAGGTTGGACCCAACCACGCGCAAGGCATTTGAGCATAATTATTGCTCCAATGAGATCCCCTCTTATGATAAAATTCGTGCTTTTGTTTCTAGCCATTGCATTGCGTTGGAACAAATACAACAAACTCAAGATTACTTAAAAAATAAAGATTTGTCAATTTCAAGTCAGAAAAATCAAGCAAAGTTTCAAAATCGATCTGCTTTGTTTGCTAATACTCAGAGAGCCTCCAAAAATGCCTCCCAGTCTCCAAATGGCCAAAGTGGCTTAAATAATACTCCAAACCCTCAAAATTTTTGTTTTCTCTGTAAAAGTGGCGATCATATAATATACAGATGTCCTAATTTTTTGGCGAAAACTCCCCAGCAACGTTTTGAGATTGTTAAACAACATAAAGCGTGTGTCAACTGTTTGGCCTCAAAGCATAATTTACCCCAGCAATGCAAATCAGAAAAAAGATGTTTACATTGTGGCCAATTTCATCACAGTCTCTTACATTTTTTTCCTATTAATTCTACACCTAGTTCTGCGAGTAGCCCCTCTACTTCTGCAGTGCAACCCCCGAGGAGCCCCGTGGCTACCGAATTTAATAGAACCACTAACACCATTGTTACTGGTATGTCTTTAAATGATCGCGAAGTACTTCTCTGTACCGCTTTAATACAAATACAGGATGTTTTTCAAAATTGGCACACAGTGCGCGCCATCTGTGACTCTGGTGCTCAATCTTCATTTATATCTAAGTCATGTGCTGATAGTTTGGGCCTTCCTAAATTTAATATCGCCATGACTCTACAAAGCTTAGATCGAATGACAACTCCGGCAAAATCTGGAATTAATTGCAATATATCCTCTTTGCGTGATAATAATTTTGTTTTTAATTTTGATGCGATAATACTCGATAAAATTTGTAGTGATTTACCTCATTCCTCATTTTCGATTAAAAGTTTTCCTTTTCTCGCCAACTTAGCACTAGCTGACCCAGGCTTTAATAAAAGCGATAAAATTGATTTATTGTTGGGCGGCGATGTGTACCCTTACATTTTGCTAGATGGTCGTTTGTCTACGGGACCCAACAACCCCGTCTGCATTAATACTATTTTTGGTTGGGGAATAATGGGCAATCTTTCACTTTCACCTTCAACTACAAATCAAATTAAAACATTTTTTACTACGTCAATGAACGATTCTTTTGTCAATTTAGATAAAAATCTACAACGATTTTGGCAAATAGATGACATACCTAATGTCAAGGCCATTGACCCCGAAGATGAGTTTTGCGAAAATTATTTTTTGAAAACTACCTCAAAAAATGAGGAGGGGAGATATATTGTATCTTTACCATTTAAAGTTACTGCTCCAGATTTTGGCGACACTCGATCCATTGCCGTACGTCGTTTTTTCTCCCTTGAGAAGAAATTGCTACAAAACCCTGATTTTTATGCTGCCTACAGCTCTGTTTTACAAGATTATTTAGATAATAATCATATGCAACCGGTTTCTGCACCTTTGCCGACCGAAATTTCAAATCATTTTTATATTGCACACCATGCGGTGTTTAAAAAAGATTCTACTAGCACCCCCCTGAGGGTGGTTTTTGATGCGAGCATGCACGCCCCTGGCAGAATCTCGCTCAACAACGCTGTTTATACTGGGCCCCCTTTACAAAGGGACTTACAAAAAATTTTATTACTTTATCGTTTGCATAAATTTTGCTTTTGTTGCGACATCCGTCAAATGTACAGGATGATTTTAGTTGACCCTAGTCAAACTAATTTTCAAAGAATAGTTTGGAGGTTTGATCCTAACCAGCCTATTCAAGACTTCGAAATAAATAGAGTTTTATTCGGGGTCTCTTGTAGCCCCTTTTTGGCTATCAGAACTTTGCTGCAACTTGCTAGAGAGCATGAGGACCTTCCTCTTGCCTCAAAAATCATTGAGGAGGCAGTTTTTGTCGATGATGTGATTTCGGGAAGTGATGACTTTTTTAAGGCCACTGAGATGAAAAATCAATTAATCGAGCTACTTAGCCGAGGTGGATTCGAATTGCGTAAATGGGCGAGCAATTGTCCCGAGTTACTATCCGATCTTCCTGAGTCACACATTTCGATGAAGGCTCTTTCTCTCGATTTAGATGCTGAAAATTCAACTTTGAAAATTCTCGGTTTAAATTGGAACCCTCATACTGATGAATTTTTTTATACTTTCGACTGTTCTCTCCAAACATGCACTAAAAGAACAATTTTAAGTAATTTGGCCCGCATTTACGACCCTCTGTCTTTTTTGGCGCCAATAGTTTTAATTTTAAAATTAATTGTTCAATACTGCTGGGCAGAAGACTTAAACTGGGACGACCCTGTCAGTCCGGAAATTGTTTTTAAATGGGAAAAATTTAAAAATGAATTAAAGTTTTTGCATTCTGTTAAAATTCCTCGTCAAATAATTTTGCCTAATGCTAGTCAAATCCAGCTAGTAGGATTTTGCGATAGTTCAGAACGGGCCTATTGTGCTGTCGCTTATATTCGAATTTTTTATTCTAATGGAAACATTAAAGTTTTTTTTGTTTGTAGTAAATCTAGAGTCGCACCGTTGCGTCGTAAACTAACTTTACCAAGACTAGAGCTTTTAGGAGCTGTTTTGTTGGCTAAATTAATGGATTTTTTACTAGAAACGTTCTCGGAAAAAATTAAATTTGATAAAATTCTTGCTTTTACTGATAGCACAGTGACCTTATCTTGGATTCAGGGATCTCCTCACAAATTTAAAACATTTGTTTCGAATAGAACTGCCTATATACAAGGAAGAATTAGCCCTGAGTTTTGGCATTATGTTCCTACTGAACAAAATCCTGCTGACTGCGGTACTAGGGAAATGTATCCCTCTGATTTACAAAGATTTTATTTTTGGTTAGAAGGGCCTTCTTTTCTAAACCAACCTACAAATACTTGGGATTTTATGACAGTTACTTACGATGGGAATGCAGTTTTGGAAGAACAGCGAAAAAATATTTTTAACGTTTTTACTTGCGAACAAACAGTTGAATATTATGTAAACAACTTGTTTGAAAAATACAGTTCTCTTTTTAAAATTAAGAGAATAGTTGCTTACTTTTTGCGAGGGTTACAAAAGTTTAAAAATCCCTCATACAATTTTGCTACTGATTACCTTACAAATCAGGATTACTACAAAAG
This sequence comes from Aspidapion aeneum, assembly GCA_963576565.1. Classification (NCBI taxonomy): domain Eukaryota; kingdom Metazoa; phylum Arthropoda; class Insecta; order Coleoptera; family Brentidae; genus Aspidapion; species Aspidapion aeneum. The sequence continues at coordinate 50,860,572 of OY755048.1, forward strand.
CTTACTTTTTATTTCGAAATGCGTACAATCTTTTTCTTTCCAAAAAGAAATTGAATTACTAAAAGATAAGAAACAGCTTCCAAAAGCTTTTCAAAAATTATGTCCATTTTTGCATAATGAAAGCTACGATTTGCTTCGTGTTGGAGGCCGTTTATGCCATTCAAATTTATCATACGATAAAAAATTTCCAATTCTTTTGCCTTCTAGTGCAAAATTCACTGAATTACTGATTTTAGATTTGCATCGCAGCAATCTTCATTGTGGTATACAGACCACAACTTTTTTACTAATGCAAAACTTCTGGGTATTGTCTGCTAAAAAGGTAGTGAGAAAAGTTTTAAGTTCTTGCCATACTTGCTGGAAAACTAAACCTAACTCCCTTCAACCCCCTATGGGTAACCTACCGAAATTTAGAGTTTCCGAAGCAAAGGTGTTCGAAAATGTAGGTATAGATTTTTGTGGTCCGTTCACGATTACTCTTGGTCGGACCAGAGGTGCAAAAACCATGAAAGCATATGTCTGTTTATTTATCTGTTGCGCTGTTAAAGCCGTGCATTTAGAGTTAGTCTCTGATATGACATCAGAAGCCTTTCTGGCTGCTCTGCGCCGCTTCATAGCTAGAAGAGGACTATGCTCAAAGATCTCTTCAGACTGCGGGACCAACTTCGTGGCCTCTGAAAAATACTTGCGACAAATTTTTTCTGATTGCGTGAAGGGGGAAGGTATAGTTTGGTCTTTTAACCCACCTGCTGCTCCCCACATGGGAGGCATTTGGGAATCAAACATTAAATCTTTAAAGACTCATCTTCACAGGGTAGTTGGAAATCAAATACTCACCTATGAGGAATTAAATACGGTTTTAACCCAAGTTGAAGCCATAATGAACTCACGTCCTTTATGTGCCTTAAGCACCGATCCTACTGATCTGGCGGTCTTGACTCCTAATAATTTTTTAAATTTGAGGCCTCCAGGTACAATACCCGATCCAAACTACTGCGATATTGCGTTAAACAGGCTGTCCAGGTGGCAACTGTTGCAAAGAATGCACCGCGATTTTTGGATTCGCTGGCATCGCGAATATTTGCACACTTTGCAACAGCGAGCCAAATGGCACCAACCTCTTGCTTCCATTGATATTGGTACTATGGTACTGATCAAAGATGAAAATTCCACTCCATTGGATTGGCCCCTAGGCCGCATTGAAGACCTTATTAAAGGTTCTGATAATGTTCCACGGGTTGCTATTGTAAAGACTACTAAAGGTACCTACAAACGGCCTTTGGTAAAACTATGCGCCCTGCCTACAAATTAAACTCTCTGAAATGCCCCTGGGCATTCTCAGGGGGGTGGGAAATGGTTCGTCCCGCCTTCTTTTTTGTAAATATGTTCTTTTTACTATAATTTACCAAATTGGTTCGAATTAGGCTATTGGGTGATTCACTAGAGCATTTTCTATTTTTTGTTTATTTAGTATTAATTAACTAATTAAGTACTTAAAATTACTGGGTTATTTGCATTTGAAACTCCCGCGGTTTTAGAGGCAAATATTACAATTTGCTATAATTAATTTACTTTACATAAAATGCATTTTGAATTACTAAGGTTCCTAGTTCCTTTAATATGGACCTTCGTAATCTCATTCCTTCCTACTTATTCCTTTTCTCCTACGCCTATGGATTAACGACGCCACGGGGCGACATGTGGGAGAACGAACGCAGCAGCGATACCTGCTGCAGCATCACAGAGAACCGTTTCGCCTTCGAACGATAATACACGCGTGTTAGCGACTCTCCTACCACATGAATGTGGGGTGCAAAAACTACGGTTTAACAGCGCGTCCTCCCATGAGTTCCACTTCCTGTATAAAAATGGTAAGTGAAAATGCATTATTTTTACCTTACATACATTTGTTTATTGCTACACTAACCTAGAAGGTAGACTAGACCATTTCAGAATCCCTTGTACCAGCTTAGCCTATGACCTTATTCCCTTAAATGTACAGTCCACATCTGACACCGTTAAATTCCAGACAACTCTCCTTTCTGGACCACCAGGGAGCCCCACACGTTGTAACTTTTTGAAATCAAAATAATAATTTTTACCTTTTATTTTGATTTTCACCAGTTCTGAAAGCAGTTTGTTTTACGATTAGAAGCTATTAACTCACACTACTACTATACCATACTAAACAAAAGGTAATTGATCCTGGAGTTAAACAAAATACATTTTAGTTTTTTTTAAGGGTGGGGGTAGATTTAAAAAATTAGAGTTTAGGTGAAAATATGGCATGTGTGATATCAAACCAAAAGTAATTGAGTCCGAAGTTAAACAAAATACATTTTACTTTTTAAAAAAAAGGGTGGGATAGATTTCAAAAATTAGAATTAAGTCAAAACATGCCTTGTGTGGTATCAAACGAAAGGTAATTGAGTCTGAAGTTGAATAGAATATATTTCAGTTTTTAGTTATGTTAGCTCACACGTGCACTATAACTATAGTACCTAGTGTAAGCTTAGGTGCCCATATATTGGCAGAGTAAGAGTATTTAACAGGTGTAGAGAAAATCACTATGGAATAATTTGCCAGAAAATGCGAAAAAGTTCTCAGTGAACATGAATAATAACACAGACGAGATGGAATTATATTGCAGTAATTTTATTTTTCTATTTTTCATACGGCTCCAAATTCCTTTTCCAAGTAATTTTTTCCATGGTTATATTAATTTTTTTGACCGTCAAAAAATAGACGTTTTAAGAAAAAACTATTTTTTCCAAAAAAACTGCTTCCGGAACTTGGGCATTTTTGCATCATAAAGGGGCTTTTTAGGTTTAAAATTAAAATAAATACAATTTTAATTTAAATTTATTACAAAGGAAATAAAAGGGTGATTCCACCAAATTTTGTGAAAAACAAAAAAAATCGTGGAAAAAGTAAAAAAAAAATGTTTTTTTTTTTCGTCCGTTGTTTGATTAACGCTATAACCTTTGTATTTAACTTCGACAGAAGGTCTAGTTTTGCTGATAATAAATAATAATAATTATAATAAAAGTTCAACCTATTTTTACTAGGACTTAGTCTAATTTATTTTTGCTGATGGTTGCAATTTATTTTCTTTATTTTCAAATAGTTTTTAGCTGTGATAGTCTTTTTCCTAGAAGCAAAAAATTTAAAAAAAAAAAAAAATTTTTGAATGAAATCTAAAAAAAAACAAAACGACGAATCCCAAGGGCGGACTTCCTTATATGAATTCATAAGGCACAAAATTGTTATAATTCCTCTTACCGATAATTTATTTATACATTATAGCACGAAGAATAACTACACTACAGCAGAATCTCTCTAGCATACCTTATTCAAATGACCACACCTTTTACCACACAAGAGAATAAGCACCTTAAAGAGATAGAATGAGACTAATCCTTTGAGAGGCAGCTCTGATTCAGAGGCTGAAAAATCCCAAAATAAATAAAAATTAGGCTATAAAGCATATACCTATAGGGTGGCCGAAGTTTGTTTAGGCTTTATAAAGACCGTTAAGCAAAGGAAAGGTAATCAAATCAGAAAAAAATATTTTTTAAAGGTGTCGGCGTTATGAACAATATTGTCATTGGCTATCTGTATTACGAAAAGTTTGAAACTTCTGGATAAATTATTTAAAAAAAAACAGGAAAAATATTTGTTGATGCGGCCAAATGGGTGCAGGGCCAACTCGACGCAAAAATATTATACAAAATATGCAGATAACAAACACAGAAAATACAAAAATCTTTTCAATAAATCTTAATAAAGTTAATTTCGTGAGATTTGGCTTTGTTAACTATTTTTATTAGTAAGGTGGGATTTCAAAAATATTTTTTTATAAAATTCTTAAAAATATAAAATATATTTTAAATTTCTTAGAAAAGAAATTTTTTAGAAACTTGAATCTTTTTCAAAATATTTAAAATATTTTATTTTCTTCTTTTTCCATTGAGCTGACCGACTAACCTACAACAAGTGCATGCCTAAATGAACCTATTAGTAGAACCTCTTCTTTATGCAGGCAAAGTTGAGGAGACCAACTAACCTAACCTAATCTATAAATATACTCCTCAAAATATTTCTATATTTTTCAGAATATTTTAACGAAAATAGCTAAGTCGATTTTTCCGCATGCAAATGCCGTTGACAGAACGAGAACGTAGCAAACATTTTTCCACACAAGTGCGGCAAAGTAGAATTTTTTTGCACTAAAAATAGTGTGGAAAATCACATTTTCCACACGCTTGTTGAAAATAGCTATTTTAAAAAAAGGATGTCAAGAACATCGCACCCGTTTACACAGGCCTTATGGAAAATTTTTGGCTCGGTGGAATTGGCTATAATTTTGGTATGTTATACTAGGATAGGTAACTAAAAAAAAATGTAAGTAAAGTTAAGTGTTTCTATGTACAGTTTTTAAGATATAAACGATCAAAGTTCGTTAAATGGTCGTTTTTGAATATGTTCTAATAATAATAACTCATACATCTTGACCGAAAAAAATTAATTGACCATAAAAATGAGTTAGTAAAGGTCTAAGGACAAAGTCATTCTTGTCAATTTAATAAATAATATACGGGGGATAGTCAAAAAAACATTTTTTTATATCTGCACTATTACCGAATTTTATAACTAGCATATTTTATTTTGGTACAGATTAATAGTTTTATATAATATTTAAAGAAAAAACATTTTTGCTTTTTGATTGCACTCACTTTTATAGATATAAATTTTTTTATTGCAGGTATTTTTTCTTACTAAATAAAATTGAGTTTAGCTGTTTTAAGCTATTTTCCGTATGATAAAAATTAATTTGTTAAATATTTTGTAATAAAATACAGCTCAAAGAATATTTTTATTATATAAAAAAAATACTATAGCTTTTGGTTGAATCAAAGGGTCTTTTAAAAAAAAATGTTTATTTTTTTTGCTCTTAAATAATTTTTAAGTTATTTTTGAAAAACGGCTTGGTGAATTTTAATTAAACTTTACCTGCTTATTTTTGTACCTTAGCGTCTCACTAGAAAAAAAAATGTTTTTTTTTCTATGAGTTTTCAAGATATTAATTTTTGTAACTCTAACTATTCTTATATCTTCAGGACGGCGACAAAAAAAAGGTACTACGTACCGAAACTCTAAACAAATAAGAGCCAAAACAGTAGAAAAATAAAATATATACAGGGCGTCTCAAGAAATAGGTTTATTTAATGCATGAGTTTTATTAGTACTAATGCTACAAAATGTCAATAGTATGTAACTTTTTGTTAAGCACCAGCTATGGGTGTCATTCTCGGTAATTCCCGAAGCCCCCGTAGACCAGCGTATCCTATGATACTACTTTACATGCAGTGTACTATGGTACCTAGGATACACTCTTCATCAGGGGCATATAAGATACCCCAAGCAAGGTGTGCTTCAAAATATCTTGGATGCCGCAAATAGACCACATAATATTAATCAATAAACATATAAATTTTCTAATTTAATGGTTTCCAGTTTATAGTTTAAAAAAGAAGTTACTTGTTACCATTATTAGTATTAAAATACTACAACAAAACAAGCTTTTTTCTTGATACACCCTGTATATCTTTTATTTTTCTACTATTTTGGCTCTTATTTGTTTAGAGTTTTGGTACGTACAGCAAAAATTGGAAGTTAAAAAAGGTTGGTGCAAGAATTATTTGCCAGCTTTTGGCTACCTTTATATTTTAATATTATTTTGCATTTCAAATTTCGCGGGGTATATGCATATAACTTATCCCCGCACCGAGACACGCGCGATTCTGCGCGAGGAGTCGCAATCGGGAAACCGACAAGAAGCACAAGAAACGCCGTGAGTGCTACAATTTTCCCGTTTTTCCTATCTTCCAAGCGACCAAAACGACTGCAACTAGATGAAAACTAAGGTAGGTGCACTTTAGATATTTTATATGCATCGTTTTTACTGATTTCCTTTCAATAAACTTTACAATTACGTTTTTCAATTTCTTATCTCAAAATATTGGGTATTTCTCGAATGAGTGGTGTAAGTGGTGAACCAGCCAACCTTAACTCAACCCAACTTACGTTTGCACCCTCAAATACCTTTTTTTCATGGCCGTCCTGTAAATATGAGATAGTTAGAGTTACAAAAATTAATATCTTCAAAACTAGACATAGAAAAAAAAACATTTTTTTCCTAGTATGACGCTTAGTTACAAAAATAAGCTGGTAAAGTTTAATTAAAATTCACCGAGCCATTTTTCAAAAATAAATTAAAAATTATATAAGGGAAAAAAAAAATTTTTTTTTTTGAAAAGACCCTATGCCTCAACCACATGCTATAGTATTTTTTTTTATATAATAAAAACATTCTTTGAGCTGTATTTTATTACAAAATATTTAACAAATTGATTTTTGTCATACGGAAAATAGCTTAAAACAGCTAAAGTCAATTTTATTTAGTAAGAAAAAATACCTACAATAAAAACATTAATATCTATAAAACAAAAATATTTTTTTTCTTTAAATATTATATAAAACTATTAATCTGTGTTAAAATAAAAAGTGCTAATTATAAAATTCGCTAATAGTGCAAATATAAAAAAATGTTTTTTGACTATCCCCCGTATATTATTTATTAATTTGACAAGAATGACATCATAAGTGACCTTGTCCTTAGACATTTACTAAGTCATTTTTATGGCCAATTAGTTTTTTTCAGTCAAGATGTAAGAGTTATTATTATTAGAAAATACACAAAAACGACCATCTAACGAACTTTGACCGTTTATATCTCAAAAACTGTACATAGAAAAACTCAACTTTACTTACATTTTTTTTAGTTGCACATCCTGCTATAACATACTAAAATTATAGCCAATTCCACCAAGCCAAAAATTTTTCATAAGGCCTGTGTAAACGGGTGCGGTGTTCTTTGTTAGATCTAAGGCAACAGTTCAAACTTTAATATTAAGGAAACAAAATATACAATAATGGAAGAAACCAAGATATTGAAAATATCAAATTAACTTGGCAAAACGTATTACCCATGCCCAGAATGAAATTACGAATTTTTTATACTTACTTAAGATCTATTTTTATTTAACCAATGTTTTCTTTATAACGGAAAAGAGCTAGCTTTAAACATTTATAATTTGATTTGGTCCCTAAAATATATTAAGACAACAATACAATAAATAACCAAAAAAGTGGTTCATATTTGCAAAATTGAGGGAGTTCTTTTTTTGCTTTCGATTTTCTTAATTATGTTTTACAAACCAAAATTTTAAATTTGAGTTTTTGATAATTTTAATATGGTTAAGGTCTTTAAGAAAACAATTATTTTTACATTATTTTAGGTAAGGTACTATACAGGGTGTCCCACAACTTAGTGGCCATAGGCCAACAGGTAATAGAGGAGGTTATGTCTGATAAAAAAAGTTTATATAATGCATGGGTCAAAACTCTTTCTTTGTCGAGATACAGAGCATCAAAGGTGACAATTTTTCAAACATTTTTGATAATAACTTTTTTAAAAAACGCAGTAATAACATGAAATTGGGTAAAGTCATGTATTAGAAAAAGAGCATTTAAATGAAATATAAATTATTATGAAAAAAATTAGTTGGTCCATTTTTTTTAGAAAAATCTATTTTTTTGGTATAAACTTTTATAAATGCCATAGAGTAATTCCACGCCAAATCATCCAATGGGGGTAGCTGCCATGTCACGCAAAAATCCAAATTTTGATAACATGTATTAGTGTCCTTAGGAATACCAAATTAACAAATTTTAATTTTTAATGTCGCCTCCCGTATTTTACAGGCCACTTTAAATGTAAAAAAAAAATCAGTTGTGTTCTTATTTTTTTTATTTCTATTGTATTAAATCTAATGTAAAAACAAATTTACAGAAGAAATCTTTAATATTGGTTGGATAATCCTATACAGAAAAAAAATTAACCTCACTTTTTTGACATGGCAAAAATAGTTTTAAAAAAATAATATATTTTATGATTTTCTCGATTTTTAATTATTTAAAAGTCTATACGCTATTACAGCTCAGTGGCTTGACTATCATACAAGGCAAAAGAAAAATTTCTAGGTCTATTGGTTTCAGCAAACAAAATTTTTAAAAATTGGAAAAACCGTAAAAACCTCAGAATTGGCAACTTTTGACTAAAAAAATTGTCATGTCTATCTGTCTATTAAAACTTTGCTTGTGCCTTGTTTTACTTGACAATGTATCATCTAAATAAAAGTAAAATAAAAAATCTGGGTCTGTCATTTTAACATCAACTTTTAAGCTATTTGGTTAAAGCATGTAAAAAATCACATTTTTTTATTCAGTCGCCAAAGGAAAAAAATTTATGTATAAAAATCATCATCAGAGGATCTTCTTTATAGCCACATACTGTTTTGTGTGACATGCTAGTTTGTGGGTTCAAGTCCCATCTTGGTACACTGTTGGAAATTTTTTTTGTTTTAAGAATAAATTTTTGGTGAGACAGACATTAATTAGTTTGTTTCTTTGGTAAATGAAATGGTTCAGGTTTAACAGTGGCGTACACAGGAGGGAGGGGGGTTGGGGGCCTAATCTTTCCAAAGCCAGTAAATACCTTCTCCTAAAGATTGAATTTTTCTGAAAGAAGAAATAAATGGTTTTCCAGGACTTTGCTTTTACTCAAGCCCCCTCTCCCAACCCCCTTGGAAAATTTCTGCATACTCCACTGGGCATTAAAAAAACTAACTACTAAACTAACACTCTTCTGGATGATTTAACTATAAATGTTAAATTTGTATCAAGCTCAGAAAAAAAATTTGTTCAGTTTCTAAAATTATAGAACTCAACTTCATTTCTGATTTTTTAAATATGAGATTAGGTAACTGCTAAAAAAGTAAATAAACTTTAAAAAAAATTGTGTAGTGACCCTATGAAGAGAGTTTAGACCATAATTTAGAGAACACTGCTCATATGAATAAACTTTACCTTCTGATAAACCTTAATTTGCAGGGGCAGATCTGAAAACTTCATTTGGGCAGGGGGAAATATCATAATAAATATTTCACAAAACTATTTTATGTAGTGACCAGCAGGTGTGTGTCGAAACTAAGTAAAGTTTCAGATTTGAGGGGGGGCAAATTTCCCTTTTTCCCCTCCTGTAGATCTGCACATGTGATTTGTGATGCATTTTAAAATAAATAACTAAAAATATTAAAATAACATATTAAAAAAATGTGTAGCGACCTTAAGGATTACAAACCCAGATTTTTTATTATTGTTTTTAAAAGTATATGATACAGTGAAAAATTTAGCCTACTTGATTATCACCAGCACCTCGATAGACAGGGTCATTTTTGATGCTGAAGTTGAGGGATTTCCCAGACATTCTTAACTTCATAGTAGAACTCCAAGGTAACATCTACTTTTTAAATATGTTTTATACAAGGAAGATATAGTCCTTGAGTATAGCTTTCCAACACTATATCAAAAATTTAAGAAAACATTACATTTATACCCCAAAAAAATATGAAAACTTCGGGAATTTCTGCATTTTTTGGATATTCTCTAAATTGCTCTAATTAAGCCAGTATAAGATTTTGCTAAATGTCACATTTTTTTTTTGAAAACTACTTTTATGCATGTTTTCAAAATTACAGGTTGATTTTTTTTTAGGTGCTATTTACTATGAGCATAATTTGCTTCTTTAAAGTCCCATTTTGCCAGTTTTTAGACTTTTCAAATGCGTGTGCAACAGACTAATTGGATTTAAAAATCTAAAATTGTGCAAAAGTGGTTAAGCATAAGCTGTTTCATTTAAGTAGAGTTTATACAGAAACATGGCATGACATAAGACATAGCATGACGACATAACATTACAGAAGGAAAAATGGCTGTTTATACAAAAAACATAACATGACATAATATAAAGCTTGGTCCAATCACAGCTTGACTTTTGTTCATGTGATTTTGGAAATTTCAGCTGTCTTCTGTCATTTAGTTTTCTGTTGTTGTTTTGAAAATATGGATGATGGTTAATTTATTGAACAGGTGCAGGGCTTCCCTGCCCTGTATAATAAAAAAGACAAGTGGTACAAAGATAAGAATGCCAAAAAAAAAATGGCTTGAACTTCTTATTCATGGGGGGAATTTTAAAGTGCCTTCTTTTTCACACTCTTGTTATACATATAGCAGTAGCTGCAAGGCCAATGAGAAGTAGAAGCTGTACTTCTTTATCCATCTAAAACAAGTATATACATCACTTAAACTAACCAAAGGGCCATCATCACATGTATTAGAGGAGCCCCAATTACCTGCAACAAAAATGAATGAAAAAAAGGCTACCTACTTATATGTACCTAAATATCTGACATTTTGCTTACCATTTTTGCGTAATTATTTATTTTTTAAACAAAAAATCACATCAAAACTATCCAAACACAATATAAAAGTAGGGTTATGGTGAAAAATCGTAAACAAATGACGTCGCGATCATGCGCGTAATGTGATTTCACACAAGACATGACATAAAAAGATAAAAGTTGGGCATCTTTTTATGTCTCATGTAATGTTATGTCATGTTATTTTTCTGTATAAACACCAACATGGTTTGTCATAAGCTCAACTCTGTTATGTTATGTCATGCTATGTCTTATGTCATGCCATGTTGCTGTATAAACTCTACTTAAGTAAGCATGATTAAAGAAAAATTGATTGACATAGTCTGGAGATGTTTCCCTTTTAATATGTGAATTTAAAAATAAAAGTTCCCCAGCCTGGTCATCTAGGTCTTTCAAAAATTTTTCCCGATTGTTAGCAGATGGAAATCTTTTTCTAGTAGTGATTTTGGAGGATTCCTCTGAGGAAGTTGTTTCTTTCCATGTTTTGTATTGTGTACTTTTTTCTCCTTATGAAAAAAACATGAAAAATGAAATTTAATTTCTGGATTTGTATGAGATCGGCAGAGATCTTGTCTTTTCTGAGACGGCCTCCCAGCTTCACATGAAAAATCACAGAACACCAATGAAAAATGGAAAAAACTACAGAAAAAAAATTACAAGGAACAACTAACCCTAAAAAAGGCAGCAAACAAACAAAACTAGCAATGACAGATGCGAGGACACGTATTTGGTTGTGACCATGTGGTCAGCAAAATGCAAGTAAGGTGACCAAGTTGAATGCGATACGTGACTATAGAAAAAGATCAATTTCTTGTATGTACGTGACACTATCGTTGTGCGAAATTGCGCAATCTAGAGAAGAATGATTTGAAGAAGAGCAAAGTGGGTTTCGTGAAAGCAGATCTTGTATGTAGTGATAATTTTTTGGTCTTAAACAAGTAATTGAGAAAAGGAATTGCCAGAAATAAACCTAAAGTAAAGAGGTACCCTACAAAAGACCTGTTTTTTGACAGCAATGTTTTGACTATTAGGCAAATTTATATACTAAATACACTTAAATAAATGAATAAAAATGCAACAGCTAAAAATCTACCACAGCATAATATTCAGACTAGATCTAGAACTAATGAACATATAATAGAGTTAACTTTTTAGCTTGTAAACGCGATGTATCATTTATAGGTCCAAGACTTTACAACTTAATGCCAAATAAATGTAAAATTATTGGTAACCACAAGAAATATTATCTCGAACTGGCTGAGTGGATTAAAAGAGAGACGGAAATGATCCTCTGCAAACTTCCATTCCTAAAATAAATTAAAAACTTAGAAAATAATCAACACTAAACATCTAAACTAAACTTCGTCATAAGAGACTTGAAGGGTCTGGATCACTCTGATGACCAGTGCAAATGGTGTGAGTATGTTTTTTATATATAGGCGCACCTCTTCTCCATCACAAAAGTATTTCCTAAGTTCCTATAATTTTAGTACGGGTGTGTGTAATTTTAATTTTAATATGTGTGTATTTGTTTTGTAACTATAATTTATATGTATGATACATTATAATATTGTATGTTATTTATGTAAGTTATACTGACTATGTTTAAATGCTTTACATTTCATTACCTATGTACCTTATATCTTAAGACTTAATTATATTTAAATTTTTTTAAATGTGACAACAGATTAGCCTTCCGACAAGCCATTAAGGGCCGGTTTATCAATGGCGGGGTATCTCGTCGTGTTAGCTAGCCCTGGGCCAACTCTAACCTTGGGGTAACCCTGGAGTTAAAGAGAAAAGTGTTTATCCACGCGATTTTAACCCAGAGCTCCGAAACTCGCAGGTTGGCAATGCTGGTAACAATCGACCATCTAAGTATTGCCTTCTTATTTAATAGTCTGTGGAATTTTTGACATTTTGTGGTTATAATCATATGTTTTTTTGTTTTGTTGGTTTCGGGTGTTTTGTTAAAAATATTATTTGGAAAAAATTTATTCAGTTTCACTCGCAGTTTCTTCAGTTATTGTACTCTAGCCACTAAGTATCTACTATATGTATGATGAAAATAATTTAGCTACATAAAAATTAGCATGTAGTTCCAACTTTGTAAATTGTTTCTGTTGTACTTAACTACTAATTATAGTCTAAAATAAAAATGCATCTATAGGTACCTTAAGAGATAAAAAAAGTTAAAAGCAATTGGATTAATGTCTTTGGTATTGGATCATAATTCTGCATTTTTTAAGTTTATTTTTAAACTACAACACCTATTTTATTTTTGTTACAGGTCATGTCTTTACAAGGAAACCAACAAACTTCTACATTTTAATAAATAAATATCAACAAGGCACATCAACAAGAAATAATGGTACTAGTTTCTGACCCATCAACCTGTTATCCCGGAATGACTGATTTACAAACACCCTGTGCAGAGCAAGCAGAGGCATCCTGGGTGACCAGAAAGTATTTAGAAACCTTGATGTGATATATTATTTATTCTGTAGCATATTTTTTTTAATTATAAAAGTGCTCTAGCATGTTACAATAATTTAAGTATTTTATTTTGATGTTACGTACTATAATATATATAAACTTAATTGTTGATTATTTCTGATTCCTAAAATACTGTTGTATAACAAAAGAACTTAATAGTCATTTTTCAGGGGCCAAATAGCAATTTAAAAAACTCAGTGTTTATATACATTTAGTTTTTATTTTGCATTTTTAAATACATATTGAAAGTTTTAAAATTATATACATAAATTAGATTAGATAGATAGATTAGATTCATATGTGAGTGGGCCTTGCAGCCCTTCCCCTGCGACCGCCAGTGGGTCTATATTGTGGCTCGGTACCTACACATATTAGGTATAGCTCTGTTGGCAGGTGAGATATTTATTGGGTGCTTTTCTATTAAACATGATCTTACTCATAGAAAACAGAATATTTATTTTTGGTTTGCTTGGTAGACTGCTTCCATTGCAAAAATCTTCATGTCTGTGGGGAATTCCATCATCTCAGCCTCACACCATAAAAAGTATCACCGCTGGTGTTTTAACACTAAAGTTGAAGTACACAAGTTGAATGTTATGCTTTTGAGAAAAATCAACCAAAATAAAAAAAACACTTTAAAATAATTGGAAATTTTGACGTTAACCCAGAGCTAAATACGCTACCCTGCCGTTCGAGCGCGGGTCAAGTTAGCCTAGGGTTAACCTTCTAGTTTGCATTTAATTTTGTATGGATAAACACTTTTAACAACTTTAACCCAGGGCTATCTCTAACTCGAGGGGTAACCCTTCATTAATAAACCGGCCCTAAGGCACAGGAAGACTAATCCAACTAAAATTGTAATTTTGTATAAAATGTATCTAGTATGAAATAAATGAACAATGAACCTACAAAAAGCATATCGTCCCTAATTCTGAAACGACGTAACCCACAAAAAAATGAAAATTCATATTTTTGCGTCAAAGGTTAGTAATTATGCATGACTATATGCTGCTTAAACCTCGCAACCAAAAAAAAATATAAAACGGTCAGTCCCGCGATTTATAATAAGCCGCATAATGCTTACCCTATGTAATTTGCTTGTAACTTTTCTTATTCCTGTAAAATTTTGTTGAGTTGGGTTACGACGTTTCAGAATTAGGGTGACGATATATGATACCGTTCCAGTAGAAAAATTATGGACAGTGTTAGAACCAACTAATATAGGCCAGACATTCTAGCGAAAAAAAGACCCCCAGCTTGCAAAAGGTAGATAGTCCCGATTTTGACGAAAAATTGCCCGCCATCTTGGATTTAGTGTGCAGTAACGACAAAATAAACAATAACAAGAAACACAATAAAATTTCATACAAAAACCCTATTATACGACGCATGGTCGCACTAACTTCACGAACTTGTGTGCCAAATTTCATTACAACCCCATTATTAGAAGTGACTGGTAGTTCAGAAAAACTATGGTCAAAGCGATTTTTTTGTTCTAGCTTCCTTATGGGGGGCCGGGGGAGGCTAAAATTTTCACCGAATGGTCGCACTAACTTCACAAACTTGTATGCCAAATTTCATTACAACCCCACTATTAGAAGTGCCTGGTCCTTCAGAAAAACTATAGTCAATTGTTAGTAGTACGCTTTTAGCAAAATGGTATTTATTTTATATTAGTATAGCTTTCAGGTAAACAGTGCTTTCAGCAGAATATTATGAGTCCCATGACCACTTTAGACCATGCCTAGGAAACTCAATGCAATTTGACAGGTCGTTAGATTAAAGTTCTCACTAAGCTCAAAAGAGGCGCAGCGGTCACGCGTTTGTTCCTTATTCTATTTTTTTTGAGAATTATCTGTGGTTTGGATTTTTTGTCCTCCTTTTTTTCAGGTAGAAAAACCTCTTCCACCGCATTTTATTTCGGGTTCATTTTAAATCTATCTTTTTGGCTTATGTAGGTAATCTTTGCTGCTGTGACGCATTAAAATTAAATTTTGTTAAATTTGTAACTTTTGCAATTTTAAATATAAAAGAATAAGAATTTCTAGTTGTTTTTCTGGGTGAAGTATCTAAAGTTCAGACGAGTATAAGATGCATAGTTTTCCTAGACATTTTAAGGTAAGTTTTCTTATTTTCTCATTTGAGGTTAGATTGGCATTTGATAAAATTTGTATTGGTAGTGTCTTTTTAACTTCTTTTCGCTTACTTTACGAAACTCTGAATACAGGTTTCCAATGCCTGATACGTGCCTTATTTGCCCATCAATTTTAGTGTTAATTTTATGTCTATCCCTTTCTTTTGATATTCAGTAAAAGGGAGACACATACAAAATTACCACTAAATTTGTGCTTAATTGATTGGTAAACGAGGGATTACCCAGCAGCGTAATGTACTTTGAATAAATTTATTCCTTAATTTTAAATCTTTATCTTTCCATAATCTAGTACCTATGATTAATGTGGTTATAAGTTGATTTTTTTTTATTGTTTTCAGCTTTTGGATGATATGTGCGACCACTGATAAGCTATGTATATACTACTTTGAAACATACCCTACACAACTTACAACCAAGACGAGCAGGTACTTTTAAATCATGTCAGATTTTAGTCAAGCTGTTAAAAAGTAGACATTTAAGAATGATTCTCTTCACGAATAACTGTTTCATTATTTATTCACTCATCACTCACCAGAAATGTTAAAAGCAAATTTAAATATGCTAGATAGTGTTTGGTTTTTCATTATATTTTATTTTACCAATCAATTAGACTATGTATTATTTCATCAATAGAGTCGTTAATTTGTAGCTTTTTTTATAATAATAAAAACTCATTTAAAAAATGTGCACTTTATATATCATTTTCAATCTGTTTATATCTTATAAAGACAGTGTATGTCTTTATAAAATATTGACTGATTAAAAATTTAAAAAAAAAACTTTAAAATTAAAGAAAATTTATTATAAAAGGCGATTCAAATTTCCCGCCTTAACTTTTAGTTCGTCACTAAGCTCTGCAGTGGGCGCCACAGAGCTAACGACCTGTCAAACAGCCGGAGTTGCCTATCTAATAAAAACTCACTGAACCCTTGCCGCAAATCCTTTATCTATGCTTTAGACAGTGTTTGTACCTACCCAAAAATGCGAAATAATTAATTTCCGTCTAGAACGTGGTGAGTTAACATTATTTTAAATGCCTGTCCTCAAACCTTCAACATTTAATATGGCGCAGTCGATATAAAACGCTCTTAAATAAAAAAATATTAACTATTTTTGATAAATAAAGCAATGAAGATTCATTTGAACCAATAACATTTTAAAAATGATTTTAACTAACATGGATGTTTGAAGATTTTAAAATTTTGCCTTCGGGGCACAAGACATGTTTTCGTTTTGTTGAGCCAATGGTCTGTTTTTCTTAAATTATTTGAGCCTTTTGACAATTCAGTGGTCCAACGCAGATGCTGTAGACTGACTGGGTTTGGATTGAATTTCTAGAATTTTTATTAAAATAAATTTTAAAAGATGGATTTCTGAGGTATTTTGCCCATGTGCCTGTCCGGAAACATTAGCCAGAATTTGAGATTTTGGAAGCAGAAATTTGAAAACTACTTAACGGTCACTGAACAAAAAGGACGAATCAAGAAAATCAGCTCAATTATTAACTTTGATTGGAGACGATTGTTGAAGAATTTATAATACATTTCAATGGGAGGAAAATGAGGTAAAGACGTTAACTAAG
The DNA here is from genome assembly GCA_963576565.1 of Aspidapion aeneum. NCBI lineage: Eukaryota > Metazoa > Arthropoda > Insecta > Coleoptera > Brentidae > Aspidapion > Aspidapion aeneum. The sequence continues at coordinate 50,877,208 of OY755048.1, forward strand.
ATTCTAAAGAAATTTGATGATCATTTTGATCCACAGAAAAATTTGACTTTTGAGAGGTTTAAGTTCTTGACGTGTAAACAAAAAGATAACCAGTCAATTGAACAGTATACGACAGAGTTGAAAAATTTGTCTTTATCCTGCGAATTTGAAACATTAAGAGACTCACTTATAACATGTATTTTAATTATTAGTTTGAAAAGTCAGAATTTGAGAAAGAAATTAATGCAAAATGGTACGTTGGACGAAGCAATCGGGACCTGCATTAGTTCTCAGTCAACGACAGAGCAGAACAGACTGATTACAAATGGTTCAGGACATTCCACTGAAATTGATGCTCTTTGGAGAGGTGGTAACAACAGAAACCACAATTTTTCACAGCCCAGATCTAAACCCAGTAGTTCCAGTAGTACGGGTCAGTTCAAAGCAAAGGGTCAGTTTCAGAAATCAGACTCGGGACAGGGTGCAATTTATGTCAATCTAGTAATTTTAAAAGTAATTTCAATAATAATTTTTCAAATTCAGATTGTAATTTTCATAGTCCCGAAATTTTTTTTCAAAACTCTTGTCAGAAGTTTCATAATAGTAATTTTAGTGGTCGACAATCAAATGGTAATTTATCTAATAAAAATTCGTTCCAGACAAGAAAGGTCCATGGTTTGGATCAAGATGATTGTAATTTTGACAACTCTAATACACATCTCTTCGTAGGTTCCATAGACCAACACCAACCAGGGTCCATCAGGATGGGTGGGTGGTCGATGGAGTGTCTGGGGATTCATGGGTAACGACTCTTGAGATCAACTGCAGGAATGTCAGGTTCAAGTTAGATACTGGAGCGGAGGCAAATGTAATTTCTGTTTTTTAAGTGTTTTAATAGAAATTGGTTATAATTTGTCAAATTTAAAATATACTTCTGTCAAGTTAAGTTCATATAGTCAGCATAGTTTGCCTGTGGCTGGTCAATGCAATCTAGAATGCAAATCAAAAGATAAAACAGTAACTTTATTATTTTTGCAGTGACAATTGACAGTTTTCCGATTTTAGGGTTGAAAGGTTCAATTGAATTAAATTTAATTAAAAAAGTGGATACTTTTACCTGTCAAGAGTCGGAAAATTCAAGTTAAAATAAAAATTTATCAAAATACAAGCATGTTTTTGAGGTTATCGGTTGTATTGAGGGTGAGTATCATATAGATTTGATTTCTAATGGAATTTCTTGTGTGTATCCTCTTAGAAAAATTCCAATTAATTTGGATGAAAAATTGAGAGATACTTTAGAACAATTGGAGAAAGATGAAGTGATTGACAGAGTGTCTGGTAGTACAGAGAGGGTAAATCATATGGTTATTGTTAAAAAAACAAATAATTCATTAAGAATTTGTTTAGATCCAGCTCAGCTAAATTCTCAGTTACGTCGTCAAATATTTCAGCTACCGACTTTAGATTCAATGACTGCAAAATTGGCGGTAGTAAAATTTTTAGTACTTTGTTTTTTACAAATTAAATTAGATAAATAAAGCTCTAAATTATGCACTTTTGGTACTTCTTTTGGAAGATTTATGGTCTTTCATGTGCTCTTGAAGTTTTCCCGGAGAAAATGTTTTATCGATGACCTGTTGTTGCATAGTAACGATTTTAAAACCCATTTTGAACTCCTGGAACGTAAACTTAAGGTCGCATCAAGTCAGAATATTCGATTTAACAAAAATAAGTGCAAATTTATGGTCAATAGCGTAGTTTATATGGGTTAAACTATCTTGGAAAGGGGTGTCGAAGGTAATAAATCAAAAATTCAGGCAATTCTTGATATGCCATCTTGTCAAAATGTAAAAGATGTTGAAATATTTTTAGGCATGTTAACATGGGGAAATTTGTAGATAATTTATCTGAAAAACAGCTATTTTTAGAAATTTAATAAAAAAGACACTATGTTTCAATGGACAGAAGTTCATGAGAAAGCTTTTCAGGAAATGAAACCTTTATTGACTAAAACACCTTGTTTAGAATTTTTTAACAGTGATAAAATGTCTACTATATCTGTTGATAGTAGCCAGAGTGGAGTGGCAGCAGTGCTGATGCAAAATGATAGACCATGTGCTCATGCATCACGTGCTCTGACAGAAACCCAATCTCGCTACTCACAGATAGAAAAAGAACTTTTAGCTTTAGAAAAAATATTGATTTTTACATTGACTCACAAATCTGTACAGTGGAACTTAGTTTAAATATCACAGATAGTAAGAAACAGGAAATTAAAAACTTATCTCTTAAACATCCAGAAATTTTAGCATTGAAAAACATTGTGGAAAAGAGTTGGCCAGCCACGATAGAAAACTGTCCAGAAAATGCCAAGTTTTATTATAAATTCAAAGAAGAAATTTCGTGTATTGAAAATTTACTATTTAAAGGACAAAAATTGATTGTTCCTAGATCTTCACGTCAAGAAATATTAGAAAAATTATATTATTCTCACTTAGGCTATAAAAAATGTCTTGAAAAGGCTAATTTGTCGTTTTTCTGGCCAGGAATGCGCAAACAAATAGAAAATATGTGCAACTCCTGCAGTGTGTGTCACACATACAAAAAGACTCAGATCCCAGAGCCCCATGACATTCCAAAAATCGCTTGGTATAAAATAGCTGTAAATATTTTTCAATTTCACAGAATTATCTTTTGATTGTTGACTATTATTTAAAGTTTTCGAAGTTGTAAATTTAAATAATGATCTAACGTCTCAAAACATAATTCATAAATTAAAAACAGTTTTTTCACGTTTTGGCATACCTAGAATATTGTGCAGCGAATGTGCTCCAAATTTTGAATCGAAAGAATTGAAAAACTTTGAGAAATGCTGGGAATTTGAACATGTTTTTTCCTCTCCATTATTTCCGCAATCCAATGGTCAAGTGGAGAGATCAGTTCAGTCGGTAAAAAATTTGTTCAAAAGTGTAAATACTCCTTTAGATGGGGAAAACTCTCCAGTTAACGCTCTAATGAACAGAAATTTAAGATCAATAGTTCCCGAGATATCTCACAATTTTTTTTTGAACAAAAAACAACAAATGAAACAATATTATGACAAAAATACTAGACATTTGACAACTTTAAAAAATAATGCAACTGTCGAAATTCAAATAAAAAAAGATGGTAAAGTTATAAAAAAAGTAGGTATTAGGTAATATTTAGTTGAACTCAAAAATGGAGCAAGATACAAAAGAAATAGTTAGTTCATTAGAGAGTTTAGACCTTCTTGTCAGTTTAAATCTAGTTCAAGTGAACAAAATGCAAATAACTTTGACAAATTTTCATCAAAAAATAATTATTTTTATAATCGACAATTTTTAAGGGTCGTTGATCAGAGGTACATTAATTTTGATGATTCTCAAACAGAACAAACATTTCAGCATTTGTCAAACAACTCTCAGAGTCTCAATTTTTCTCCGAATTCTGAAAGTTTGACAACTTTTGCAAAACTGTTCAAATATATTACATAACTCTGCAAATCTGTCATATAATTCTTAAAATTTGTCGAAAAATTCTTCAAATTTTTCAAAAAATTCTTCATATTTTTCAAATAATTTTCAAGATGAAAACTTGAGAGACTCTTTCGAAATTGTAAATTATTTTGAAAGCCAGGTTTTAAAGGAAATTTGTCCACGTCCCACTATAAGTGTAAATAGTAGCTGTAGTGACGAACTGTATGATTGTGATTCTAGTTTTAGGTTTGAAACGAGCTTTCAAAGCAATTCAAATACTAGTGACTTAGCAGGTTTTCCTGAACAAAATGTAAATAACTCACAAAATGTAAATAACTCTTTTTCCCTACCTTTTCCACCTCTAAACAACCGACAGTTTTAAAATTTTAGAAAAAAAGGAGGAGATTCCTCAAATGACTAGATCTGGTAGAACCAGCAGACTACCTTCTAGGTTTAAGGATTTTGTAGATCCTAACACCATTTACTAGTGGAAAAATTAGCCCACTTTCTATTAGAGCTTAGCTTATTTGTTACTTTACATAAAGTACAAGAAGTTTAGTTTTTTTTAACTTTAAAAGTAGATTTTAAAAAAATGTTAACATCAAAACCCGAGGTTGTTTAGAAAATTTTTATATTATAGAAAAATAAAAAACCTAAAGAAGTTCATGTTAGTTAAAATAAAACACCAGCTTGTACATAAAGAACAAAGCTTCCTCTCAGGTGACAAACTATGTTCATTTCTAATTTTACATATGTTTTCTCTATTTGAAATTGTACAAAACAATTGCTCGGAAAAAACTTTAAATTTTACCACAAAGGTGAAATAAAACAAAACAACAATATATTTTTTAACATGGTTGTTTTAAAATGGATACAAAAATAAATGATATAAGTAGGACAACACTACAGTTACATAAATGTTAGATCTACTAAACTAAGCTAAAATTAACTGTGATATTAGTTATAGTAAATAATAGTAATTTATTTATTTTTATTATTAGCTAGACGATTGAAAGGTTAGGTAGTTGTAGGTAAACCTGTATTTTCTTTAAAAATGTTTTGAAATTGTGTAAAGTTTTCAATTTTCAAAATTAATTTCTTTTACAAAAAAGAGCTTATTAAAACAACACTTATATTTTGAATTGTATTTAATTTCCAAAGTTCTATATTAAAAAAAAATATATGATAATTTTGTATCCTCAAAAAGGAGGATGTATAGGTTTCAAGTAAACAATGCTTTGTACCTAACCTAAAAATGGAAAATAAATAATCACTTTCCGTCTAGAACTTAGGAGTCCACTTATTTCTAAATACTTCTCCTCAAATGGTAGGTGTCCTTTCGGGCTGTTCGGCCGTCGTCGTTGGAAAGAAGATGCTATGCCAAAGTGAAGCCCTGACTCCGAGATTGTATGGACTACCAAAAATCCACAAAAACGATGTGCCTCTTCGTCCCATTGTCAGTACTATAGGCTCACCAACATACAAACTTGCGAAACATCTTGCTTCCCTCTTGCAACTCCACATTGGACTAACGGATTCGTATGTAAGAGACTCCACCCACTTTATTGAGAAGATCAAAAACATCGTCATGGACGAGAAAGACATCTTAGTTAGCTTTGATGTTGTGTCTTTGTTCACGAAGGTACCTTTGGCCGAAGCAATGAGGGAAGTGGAACACATTTTTCCGAAGGACATCACCGACCTGTTTAAAATCTGCCTAACGACATCATATTTCACCTTCAATGAACAAATTTATGAACAGATCGATGGAGTATCAATGGGTAGCCCTTTATCGCCAGTGATTGCGAACTTTTTCATGGAGGAACTAGAAGAGAAGGCGTTGAATAATGCCCCTCATAAACCCAAAGTCTGGTTTCGATATGTAGATGACACTTTTGTCGTTTGGCCTTATGGTAGAGACAGCCTTAATGAATTTCTCAACCACATTAACAGCATACACCCCAGTATACAATTTACAATGGAAACAGAGAACAACAGAGAATTAGCATTCCTTGACGTAGTAGTAACGAGGAACAAGGGACGACTAGGACATACCGTATACAGAAAACCTACTCACACAGACCGCTACCTAAACAACACATCTAACCACCACCCGTGCCAACGAAAAGGGGTAATAAGAACATTGGTAGAGAGGGCGAAAGGAATCTGCGAACCAGAACATCTAGACAAAGGATTAAACCATCTTAAAAACGCCCTCGTAGCAAATGGATACACTCAAAGCGACATAGATAAATGTATACGACCAAAGACGAGCACTAGAAGTAACAGTAGCGGTGGACTGAGCAGCCGCGAAGTTACTTCAAGAGCCTTTCTGCCCTACATCCCTAGAGTGACAGATAGGATCGGACGTATTCTGGGAAAACACAACATAAAAACGATCTTCAAGCTCTAAGAAGATCGAGAACCACCTCAGATCTGCGAAGGATATAAGGAACCCACTAAGTTCTTCGGGAGTATACCGCATTCCCTGTACCTGTGGAAGTGTCTACATCGGAACAACCAAACGGTCCGTAAACACAAGAATCAAAGAACACAAAGCCAACTGTCGACTCGGACATACGGAAAAATCCGCAGTTGCAGACCACACACTAAACGATGAAGACCACCGAATAAAATTCGAAGACACACAAGTTCTCTGCGCCTCCTCTTCATACTATCCAAGACTCTATAGAGAAGCAATCGAAATTCATAACCACCAGCAGAACTTCAACAGATCTGAAAAAACTCTTAAAATTAACAGAACATGGGTACCGGTTCTTAAAAACACTAAACGGCTCGCTTACAATAACAAAACTGAATCAAGGGAATGTGGCCAATCACCGACCAGCTCTGATATACGCCCCGCCCACCATAGCGTATATAACCTGCGCCCGCGACAGACTAACAACCAGTCTTCGAGAAGCCGACAAACAGTCAACATCTCCTGAAGATGCCATCCACTCGAGATGGCGAAACGTCGAGAACGAATTTCCAACGACGACGGCCGAACAGCCCGAAAGCACACCCACCATTGGACAATGCCCGCGAAAGCCTTTCACAATTTGTACTTCTCCTCAAACTTTCAACATTTAATAACTTTTTAATTTTTTCAATGGTTTTTTTAGACTTTCAAATTTGCTCATTGAATTCAGTTTCACGTTTTAATACGATTCGATTCAGATTTGGATGCTGTCTGATAATTTTGAAAAAACTTTAAAAATGACGCATTTATTTTTTCAACTTTTTACGAATAATTAATAAATGGGCTTATGTACATAGGCTAATATGTTTTTAAATAAAAACTATTTATTAATAAGAAATTGCTTAATATAACAAATCTAATGTAACACAAACAATTTAAATCTGGACGATTAAAAATATTATGCAAAAATGCGGAGAAAATGCCAGAAAACTAAAATATAAAAAACAATATGCGTAACGAGTGTGATTTTCTTCTTATCGTTTTTTTCTACTTAGTTAATTTATCATTTGTCTTAGTGCGATCTATTAAACGCATTTTCAAATTGTCCTTCGTTTAAACCAATTGTTTGTGTAAATGCCCCTGCAAAATTAACTTCTTGAGGTCTTGAAATCACACTGGTTGCATATGAATCAATCGATTTTATCTTTCGTATTATGCACACGTAAATGCCATTTCAAATTGGAGCTGTGTTTGCTTTTGTATTCACACTGATTGCATTTAAACCAACTGATGCTATCTGCACTTCGGTGCCACAGCAATTCAATCGATTTTATCTGTCACTTTATGCTGCAGCAAATGCCTTTTCAAATTGGCCTTCTGTATGGCCTTGAAATCACAGTGGTTGCATTTAAACCAAATCATTTTATCTGCTCTGTTGTGTTGAAGCAAATGTCTTTTTATAGCATTTTTCCGTTTTGTCTTAAACTCACAGTGATTGCATTTAAACCAATCGATTTCATCTTCCCTAGTATGCACCAGCAAATGCGATTTCAAATTGGAGCTCTGTTTGGCTTTATAATCACACTGATTGCATTTAAACCAACTGATTTTATCTGCACTTTGGTGCTGCAGCAAATGGCTTTTCAAATTGCGCTTCTGTATACCTTTATAATCACACTGGTTGCATTTAAACCAACTGATTTCATCTGCTCCTTTGTGTTGGATCAAATGCCTTTTCAACTCAGACTTCCATTTTGTCTTAAACTCGCACTGATTGCATTTAAACCAATCGATTTCATCTTCCTTAGTATGCACCAGCAAATGCGATTTCAAACTGGAGCTCTGCTTAGCTTTGTAATCACACTGATTGCATCTAAACCAATCGATTTCATCTTCCCTAGTATGCACCAGCAAATGCGATTTCAAATTGGAGCTCTGTTTGGCTTTATAATCACACTGATTGCATTTAAACCAACTGATTTTATCTGCACTTTGGTGCTGCAGCAAATGGCTTTTCAAATTGTACTTCTGTGTACCTTTATAATCACACTGGTTGCATTTAAACCAACTGATTTTATCTGCTCCTTTGTGTTGGATCAAATGCCTTTTCAACTTAGACTTCCATTCTGTCTTAAACTCGCAGTGATTGCATTTAAACCAATCGATTTCATCTTCCTTAGTATGCACCAGCAAATGCGATTTCAAATTGGAGCTGTGCTTAGCTTTGTAATCACACTGGTTGCATTTAAACCAACTGATTTTATCTGCTCCTTTGTGTTGAATCAAATGCCTTTTCAACTTAGACTTCCATTCTGTCTTAAACTCGCAGTGATTGCATTTAAACCAATCGATTTCATCTTTCTTTTTATGCACCAGCAAATGCAATTTTAAACTGGAGCTGTGCTTAGCTTTGAAATCACACTGATTGCATTTAAACCAACTGATTTTATCTGCACCTTGGTGCTGCAGCACATGTTTTTTTAAACTTGCTTTGAACTTGGTCTTGTAATAACAGTGGTGACATTTAAACCAGCACATTTCTTCTACATCTTCATTTTGATAGTGTGAAACATTCGGCGCTTCAGATCTAAAAGTAATAAAAATAATGATAGAAGGTTATATACCACACGTTAATTTTAGTGGTTTTCGAAAATTTTCGTGGCTATCGGGTAGAAATCACTGTGTTTTTTCTATTTTTAATTTGCAAATATTTGCTATTTAAAAAAATGCTTTTATTTCCCATACTAAAATTTCTCACAGGCAGATCCAGGATATTTATTTTTGTAGGTCTGTGCTGTGAAATTTAGCACCAAAATTGCGCCTGCAAGCGAAATTTTTAAAAAAAATTAAGGTTTTGTCAAAAAAATTAAATAAGTAATGCTGCGAAATTAAAAAATAGGTTTTATGTCTGAAAGGAGGAGAATGCCGCTATAACCCCCCCCCTACATCGGCCACTACTTCTACCGCTTCTGTGGCAGAGGAGAGCGACATTTTTTACCATCCTAGCCCGAACAGCAATAGCTTAAGATGATGTTGTTTTCGACGAAAGATTTATTTTTGACATGACGCGGATATGTTCATTAAAGCAAAAATTAAATCCAAGTCACGTTTGGACTACATACATTTTTTTGGTTACGTTCAGAATGTGAGAAAGCTAAAGAACTGTGTTGTTATAGTTTAGATTGAATGAGGTATTTTGAGGGTTAGATCCTAGCCGGTAATTTCAATGAGATCTTTTTAGAGTACGTGAAATATGTGCAGTTATGTTCTATATGCAAAATACTTGCATCATATTCACGTAATATCTGTATTTTGAAACTGTAGTCTTTATGGACAGGATCTCAGTCTATTAAACTGTGTGCTTAAATAAATAGATGTTTCAGACATGCTCAATGTTTACTGTATGCCGACGACTTAAAAATCTTCTGCACTGTCGATAAAACAAACCAGATACTTCAAAGTGAACTTAATCAGCTTGTTGAATGGTGTAAACTTAACCACCTTGGTCTGAATGCTGAGAAATGTAAACTCATGTCATTCTACAGACTTCAAAATCTGGTTAATATTGTCTACAAAATAAACAGCACTGAACTAGAAAAGGTCAGCATCATAAAAGACCTTGGCGTAATATTTAGTCATTAACTTTTAATTTTTGGCTTTTCAGATAATCTCTTACAGTTTCTGAAATCATGGCTTTCAGATCGAATGCAATTTGTCTCAATAAATGGAATTGACTCTCCCGAATACATCTCATCTTCGGGAGTGCCTCAAGGGTCGGTGTTAAGTCAATGACGCTACTGTATGCTGCTGATCTCAAGCCTCTCCTTCGTATTGACTCACTGGAGGATTGCCAAAGTCTCCAAAAAGACTTGGATACACTTATCGCTTGGTGTACCATAAATAAACTATCCATGAACATAGACAAATGTCAAGTACTATCATTTACATTAAAAGCAAATCCAATTCTATATAACTACTCAATAAACCAAACATTTTTATCTAGACCTGACTCTCTTCGCGACCTAGGAATAATTTTTGACATGAAATTATCCTTCACAAAGCATATTGAAACTATAACATCAGAAACGACTAAGACCTTGGGTTTTATTACCAGACTAAGCCGCGAATTTCAAAATATAAAAACTCTGAAAACATTGTTCTTCTCCTTTGTCAGGTCAAAATTAGAGTATGCTTCTCTAGTGTGGTCACCTGAATATAACATTCACATTGAAGATCTAGAAAGGGTTCAGCGAGGATTTCTTAAGTTACTTTACTTTAAAACTTATGGAATATATCCTCCTCAAGGTTTTGCAGAGGAAAATTTACTTGAAATGTTCGATATGCAATCCTTATCTAACAGGAGGAGCTATTTCTCTCAGGTATTTCTGTTTAAGGTCCTGCACAACCAAATCGACTGTCCTGATATATTAAGTAAAATTAATTTTCTAGTTTCTCGTTTGTCTTCACGTCAAAATCTGACATTCTTTTTACCAAGAGTTCGAACAAATAAATTACAGTTTTCTCCACTTCATGTTATGTGCAGAACTTATAATAAATGTAACAGAGACCTTGACATATTTAACACCACAATCTCAAAAATTCGTGGTTATTTTACAACGTCATTCCCCACTCTCTGATATAGTAAACATTCTGTCCATAATTTTTAATGTAGTTTTTATTTATTTTAAATTTAATTTTATAACCATGTCCTGTGTGTATTTTTATAATTATTTTACATTTAATGTTTTTTAACTTAGTTTATTGCTTAAGTATTTAGGTTGTGTAATTTTTAAGATTTTCCTGCTTTGTAATTGGGTTTTTTTTCCTGTTAAGCAGTGTAATAATAAATAAATAAATAAATAATAAGCACATCGACAATACTACTAACAAAGCATTCCGATTACTGTGCATTATAAAACGAAATACCAAAGATATAAGTGATATAAAAGCTATAAAATGCCTGTAAAATTGTTTGATTAGATCCTTACTAGAACACTGTAGTATCATTTGGAATCCAAGTTACAATATTCATATTAAACGAATTGAAAGGGTGCAGAGTAAGTTTTCCAAATACCTACTCTTTAAACTAAACTTTCCCTACGAAAGATTGAGCTACAACACAAGATTTGCTTTATGTGGTATTCAAAGCTTGGAAACTCGTCGAAAAAACGCTCAGAAAGTATTCCTATACAAGCTACTCAATAATATGATAGACTGCTCAGCAATATTACAACAAATGGGCTTTCTGGCCATTCCCCTAAGAACTAGACAGCAGCTTCTCTTTTACCAGCCTAGGCATAGGACCAACTATGGACAGAATGCAATTGTTACCAGACTTGTGAAAACTATAATACTTATTTTAGTGAAATAGACATTTTTGGAATAACCCTTTCACAACTTAAAAATCAAATTTCGTAATTGACCCTCTGTGATTTTTTATGATATATATTTCTATGTTTAAGTTTCTTTAAATATTATATTATTGTCAAACACTTCGAGTAAACTTTCAGTGTACCATTTAGCAAAGAGCTGTAGTGTGCACTTTAAACAAATAAATAAATAAATAATACCGGCATGGGCGCACCCAGAAGGGCCTCAGGGCCCCCTAAGCCTAAGTAATTTTTAGATATTTTCCACAAATTTCATAAACAAAAAATAAAATAGCATAAAATACGGCATCATGGGTTCTCGAATCCCCCCAAGATATATTCCTGGGTGCACCACTGATACCGGATGTTGTGCGCTTCAACAAAAAATTATTTTTCCCAAACTTTCATAATTTGTAAACCTAACCAAGTTCCTAAAAGATTTTAGTTAAAATTTTGTTCAACTTGTATAAATACAATGACACTTACTCAGATGAACTGTCGCTTAATATTAGTTCCTCTTGCTTGATCTCCTCAGTCTTCAGCTCAAAGTATTCGTAATCCGATTTTAGGTCGGATGATGAGCAGTTAAGAAACTGACTGTCAAGTATGCTGCAAAAAAAACTTTGTTAAAAATTGAAATTCAGGGGTCTAGGATCATTTGGCGTCAGGACTATTCAGCGCCAAGAAAATTCCAACTGAAATTGAATGTATTGACCTAAAAAAGAGTTCAATTTTTATCGCTCAAAGATATGTAGCGCTTAACATTTGCCGCGCAAAAACCAGGCATTTATATTGATGCTTTTGTGCCCGTATCGCCGGAAGTTGGCACATTCCGTACAATTTTGTATACGGAGTGTGTCACTTTACAGGTACGTCCTACCACAGGCAGGTCCTTTCGGATAACTTTCTAGTCTCCAATAGGGATCTAAAAAGATCTAAGAGACCGGTAAAACTTATTTCAACTGTGCCTTCTGTTAACAGTTTTAATTTGTGTTTATAGGTTTGAGAGTGACGTATGTAGAAATTGATTCTGAGATGGCTTAAGCACGAGTTCATAGATTTTAATTTTTGGGCAAAATCCATTATTTAGAGGTTACTATTATGGCTCTGGTGGTGCTGAAGACCCTAACCCCCCGTATATATGGTTTTGGTTTGGCATTTCTATTAAAATAATCTAAAATATAACAGTGTGTTGACAAGAGGAAGAAAACCTTTATTTTTGATTTTACGAAAAAAACTCCCTCTTTATAAAAAATTCTGCTTGTTGAAAAATTAAGATTAACATAATAAAATTTTTAATCAGATGTATAGGGTGTTATCAAATTAAGAAACATGTAATTAATAAGAGAGAAAAATCGTTATTTTTAATTTTACGTAAAACATCACTCTTTATAAAAAATTCTGGTTGTCAAAAAACTGAGATAACGATATTAATATCTTTGATTAGAAGTACAGGGTGTTATCAAATTAATTTTTTTTTATTTGTCAAACACACTGTGTTTATTGTATTACAATCTAGTCAGTAAGACTAATTAGCAATTTTGTTTTAACTTAATTTACTAGAAATGTCAGATTTAAACTTAGGGTTCACTCAACAGTTCTCTCCGCTTTGTTTAGTCTGTAACTCACAATTGTGTTGTGTTTATAGCATTATTTTGTTTTATGTGTAATTCACTTAGTTTACTAGCTCAAACGGCTTCACTCTTTTTAGTCTTCGAACTAGCATAGTATTGTCTAGAAGCTGAATTGCTTCCACATTCACATGCCGATGGAGTCTATCTTCATGGCTTTTTGCGTACTTTTTTATAGTCTCTGCTACAGTTTCGATTTTTAGATCTCGATGAAGGTCACTATTTCGAACGTACCAAGGTGCATTCACAATGTTTCTTAATACTTTATTTTGAAATCTCTGTACAACAAGAATGTTACTCTCTTTAGCACAACCCCATAGTTGAATACCATATGTCCATACTGGTTTCAGTATTTGTCTATAAAGCAGTAACTTATTATGAATTGTTAAATTGGACTTCCTTCCAATTAGCCAGCTCATTTTTCTATACCTTATCTCAAGTTCTTCTTTTTTTTTTCTTAACATGTGCTTTCCAGCGCCATTTGGCATCAAGTGTCATACCTAGATATTTTGCCTGATTTGAATATGGTACGGGAATGTTGTTAATTGTAATTTGTATGTGATTTATATTTTTGTTTGTAAAATCAACATGAATTGATTTGGTTTCATTTAATTTTATTCGCCACTTTGTGGTCCAACTGTGAACTTGGGTGACTGCATCCTGAAGTTTTTCTATGCATTTTTCAATAGATTTTTCTACCGTCAATAAACCAGTATCATCGGCAAATGTTGCTAAGTGGCAATTTTCTGGCTTTGGGATATCACAAGTGAATAATAAGTATAGATATGGGCCTAGTACGCTACCCTGGGGCACGCCGGCTTGAATTTCACCACTTACTACGGAAAATAAAACAAAATGCTTATCTCACCTTTTACTATACTCAAACAGCTCATCTTCAATTTTAATTTTCATAGAACTGGTTTCAGCTGGCATTACTTCTTCCGACCTAATATCTGTGATTGAAAATAAAGGTTTAGAAGGGAAATCATCTATTTCTGTTAAAATGTCTTCAGCCATGACAATCAGCGATTGAATATCTTTTTCAAATAATTAGACAATGACATCTTAAACGCTTCTGGAAGTTCCTTTCTTCTTACTTTTAGATCCTACATAGAAAAAAACTTGGTGTAATATATTTTTCACACCTGCTAAATCCGGTTAAGCTGATAATTTAAACATTCACTTGTAAATTACTCAGGGTATGTTCCTTTTAATATTTAAAAGAAATTACGGTCTGTATATACCATGCCTTCCGAGTTACTACGAACAGACGTAACTTCGTCCAAATGTTCGCAGTACCTCATACCGCATTGTTTACACTTATGAGCAAAACTAACGCACCACTTAAGTACATCGATTGGAATATTTTTAGAAATTTAGTTTGAAAATAAAATATAGTCGTATATATTTTAGACGACCACTGTATGTAACAAATTTGAATGAATAAGAAATATTTATTAAAATATCTTAGCGGTGGGTTCATTTTGCTACGTGGTGCGTACCTATGGAACTAGTAAATTTTTTCAAAAATATCAAATATTTTATAATTAATTTTAATATTTTATAATTAATTTTTATAATAATACAAAACAATAGGATAGGACAGAGATACTTTTTTTTATTGGTCATAATAACCTATATATCTGATCTAGCTGCGTAAGCACACACATTTTTAGCTCACACATATACTATACTATAGTAGTGTGAGCTATGGTGATCCTAATTTTTTCGAGAAAAGAAAAGTTGCTCCGATTTCAAAAATTTTTATATATCTTTGCGTTTCAGATGATTTTGAAACTTTTTTGTTGCGCCGTCTGTCTGTCTGTCTGTATGTCTGTCTGCAACGACCAACGCGCATAACTCAAAAACCGCTTGGGTCGAGATGGTCCCATTTAAAAATGAACAAAATCCACCGAACACAAACCAAATAAAAGGGTGGGGTTAGATTTCAAAAATTAGAGTTTATACGAAAATATGGCGTGTGTGATATCAAACGAAAGGTAATTAAGTCTGGAGTTAAACAAAATACATTTTAATTTATTTTAAAAAAAGGGTGGGGGTATATTTTAAAAATTAGAGTTTAAGTAAAAATATGGCGTGTGTGATATCAAACGAAAGGTAATTGAGTCCGGAATTTAACAAAATACATTTTAGTTTTTGTTTTTTTTAAGGGTGGGGGTAGATTTTAGAAATTTGAGTTTAAGTCGAAACGTGGCTTGTGTGGTATCAAACAAAGGGTAATTTAATCTGGAGTTGAATAAAATATATTTCAGTTTTTAGTTATATTAGGTCACACGTAAACTATAACTATAGTACCTAGTGTGAGCTTAGGGGCCCATATATTGGCAGAGTATTTTAAATACTTTTTTAAGGCAAGTTGTAGTTGACGCTGATTTTAGGCTAAAATTGATTAATATTTAAAAATATTGTTATGAAAAATAAGTTTTTTAATGGTAAATTTCTATTTAAAAAAGTCATTTGCAAGTAATGACCTTAATAAAAAACAGGATGTTTTCTTAGATGGCCTATTGGGCATAATAGCTAACGCCAACTCAAACAGACTGCACAAAAACATTTGGGTATTTATTGCATGTTTTTGGAAAAACATGGGTTTTTTTTTGTTTTTGTTTGTCTTTCACTTTCAACTTAAGTTAATTACTTGGTAGATACTTCATTTTACTCATAATTTTAAATAATATAATAAGCAAATTTTGGATACAATACTTCTTTAATTTTAATCTTTACGTATACATGGCTGGGTTATAATTAATTCAAAAGTAGAACGACAAAATTACCAAAATTGTTTTATGTTTAAAATCAATTATGTACCTCAACAATATTTTTCATACATAGTGAACTAAAATTTTATTTATACAGAGTGACTTCTACCTATTACTGTATCTCGCTGTGGTCCATCCCCTATGAAGGGACATATTTTACTCTCGACGTATTTTTTTATAGATCGAGATTGTTACTTTCAAAGTCCCCACGGCCCGATTTAAAAAAAATCTGATTTTTGAATTTTGAAGAATATTCCAAATTAAGGCTACATAATATATATTTTAAACTTTCCCATTTATGAACCGATATGTATTAAATTTAAAATTTTGCTGTGGGGTGTTTATAGACCATGTATCAAGAGACAAAAAATTTAAAAAATAATTAGAACACGATAAAAACTATTGGAAACAAAATAAAATATATCGCAAACTAAATTAGACTCGATCCGAGTTACTAGAGTGAAATGGGGTGAACTTTTAAAGGTGGTAATGGTTTTTTACGGTTTTCAGCGAAACTAGACACCGTGTCAAAAATGTTAAATACAAAAAATTATAGATACTAAAAAGTTCTACAACCATTCTTGTTTTAAACTTAAAATTTTCCCAGAAAAATTGCAAAAAACAATTTTTTTTTTCTTCCCCATTTTTTTTGGTTTTGAAGAAATTCGATTAAAACTTTTTATATCCTGAACACGTTGTAAATTTTTGAAATCAAAATAATAATTTTTACCTTTTATTTTGATTTTCACCAGTTCTGAAAGCAGTTTGTTTTACGATTAGAAGCTATTAACTCACACTACTACTATACCATACTAAACAAAAGGTAATTGATCCTGGAGTTAAACAAAATACATTTTAGTTTTTTTTAAGGGTGGGGGTAGATTAAAAAAATTAGAGTTTAGGTGAAAATATGGCATGTGTGATATTAAACGAAAAGTAATTGAGTCTGAAGTTGAGTAGAATATATTTCAGTTTTTAGTTATGTTAGCTCACACGTGCACTATAACTATAGTACCTAGTGTAAGCTTAGGTGTCCATATATTGGCAGAGTAAGAGTATTTAACAGGTGTAGAGAAAATCACTATGGAATAATTTGCCAGAAAATGCGAAAAAGTTATCGGTGAAAATGAATAATAACACAGACGAGATGGAATTATATTGCAGTAATTTTATTTTTCTATTTTTCATACGGCTCCAAATTCCTTTTCCAAGTAATTTTTCCATGGTTATATTAATTTTTTTGACCGTCAAAAAATAGAATAGACGTTTTAAGAAAAAACTATTTTTTCCAAAAAAACTGCTTCCGGAACTTGGGCATTTTTGGATCATAAAGAGGCTTTTAGGTTTAAAATTAAAATAAATAAAATTTTAATTTAAATTTATTACAAAGGAAATAAAAGGGTTTTTCCACCAAATTTCGTGAAAAACAAAAAAAATCGTGGAAAATGTAAAAAAAATGTTTTTTTTTTCTGTCCGTTGTTTCATTAACGCTATAACCTTTGTATTTAACTTTATTCGACAGACGGTTTAGTTTTGCTGATAATATATAATTATAATAAAAGTTTAACCTATTTTACCCGAATTACTAGGACCTAGTCTAATTTATTTTTGCTGATGGCTGCAATTTATTTTCTTTATTTTCAAATAGTTTTTAGCTGTGATAGTCTTTTTCTTAGAAGCAAAACTTTTTTTAAAAAATTGATTTTTGAATGAAATCTAAAAAAAACAAAACGACGAATCCCAAGGGCGGACTTCCTTATATGAATTCATAAGGCACAAAATTGTTATAATTCCTCTTACCGATAATTTATTTATACATTATAGCACGAAGAATAACTACACCACAGCAGAATCTCTCTAGCATACCTGATTCAATTGACCACACAAGATTTAGAATAAGCACCTTAAAGAGATAGAATGAGACTAATCCTTTGAGAGACATCTCTGATTCAGAGGCTGAAAAATCCCAAAATAAATAATAATTAGGCTATAAAGCAAATCTTTTCAATAAATCCAAATATACCTATAGGGTGGCCGAAGTTTGTTTAGGCTTTATAAAGACCGTTAAGCAAAGGAAAGGTAATCAAATCAGAAAAAAATATATTTTTTAAAGGTGTCGACGTTATGAACAATATTGTCATTGGGTATATGTATTGCGAAAAGTTTGAAACTTCTGGACAAATTATTTAAAAAAAAAAACAGGAAAAATATTTGTTGACGCGGCCAAATGGGTGCAGGGCCAACTCGACGCAAAAATATTATACAAAATATGCAGATAACAAACACAGAAAATACAAAAATCTTTTCAATAAATCCTAATAAAGTTAATTTCTTGAGATTTGGCTTTGTTAACTATTTTTATTAGTAAGGTGGGATTTCAATAATATTTTTTTTATGAAATTCTTAAAAATATAAAATAAAAAATATATTTTAAATTTCTTAGAAAAGAAATTTTTTAGAAACTTGAACCTTTTTCAAAATATTTAAAATATTTTATTTTCTTCTTTTTCCGTTGAGCTGACCGACTAACCTACAACAAGTGCATGCCTAAATGAACCTATTAGTAGAACCTCTTCTTTATGCAGGCAAAGTTGAGGAGACCAACTAACCTAACCTAATCTATAAATATACTCCTCAAAATATTTCTATATTTTTCAGAATATTTTAACGAAAATAGCTAAGTCGATTTTTCCGCATGCAAATGCCGTTGACAGAACGATATGTAGCAAACATTTTTCCACACAAGTGCGGCAAAGTAGAATTTGTTTGCACTAAACATAGTGTGAAAAATCATATTTTTCACACGCTTGTTGAAAATAGCTATTTTCCTAATAAGTGCAGAAAATCGATATTCCATACGCAAATGTCTTTGACAGAATGATGCGTAGCGGGTTCTGTCAAGCATTTAAATGCGGAAAAATAAGTTTCTGCAAGTGTAAGAAACAATTGTCAGGAAAACATAAAAAATTAAATTATAAGAAAAAAACCAAAACACATCCACACTACATCACGCAAGAAAAAAAATACCTAGTGTTTTAATAAAATATAACATTTTACTTTTACACCATAGCAACCAAGGCATTTATAGGAAATATTATGAACAGAAACTTCAAATATATGTAGGTTTTTTAAAATTTAAAATTTTTGTGAGGAAATTTTTTCCAAATTAGCACGGAAAACACTAAAAATATTGTGGAAAATCACATTTTCCGCACGCTTATAGAAAATAATATTTTAGAGCCGAGTTAGTTATTCTGATCTGTTTTTTTTCTGGACAGATATTTCCTGTGTGCTTTGGTCCAATCACCCGACCAGTTACCTATCATAAATAAATGCATAAAACATATAGTTATTTTAGGAGACCCTTCGCAAACATATAAAGGGTTGGTTTGTATCATCTACATTACCTAATTGACAGCGGGTTATTGGAATTTGAAAATTTGGCAAATTTGTATTACAGAGGTAATTATCGAATAATAAAACATCCATTATTATACACAAGATCTGCTTATACATAGGGTTACCATATGAGAACGTCTCTAACCAGGACCAGCCGTCAAAAAAATCCGGACAAAATCCGGACGCCAAAATTTTTTCGATGCCACACACAAAAAATCAACTTTTTTTTTAATGAAACAAGAGCGCCTAAAAAATAAAATAATATTTATTCAAACTTTCGAAATTCAAAACGTGCAAAAAAAAATAAAAAGTTAGAAAATGAAACAAGTTATAGGTACTTTTCACTGATTTGTATTTTATTCAACAGCATTGAATTTTCAGGCAGCAGTACAAAATCGTAAAATTCTGAGCAGCTCATATTTCTTAAATTGTATGAAGTCATGAGTATTCGTTTTACAGAAGATAAAAGCAGCCTATTTCTTTCTTTGGTCCACTGGGCAGCAATGAGTGAAAATATTTTCTCTACATTGGCATTGTGTGATGGGATTCCGAACAGAAATTTGGCTGCTTTTAGTAACTGGGAAAAAATTTCTTCAGAAATACTTGCATTAAAATATTTTGCCCATTTTTTGTGGGTAGGCAGTTTGTGGTCATCAGAAGTAAAATTGTCTGATATGTACTTTTTTAAATTACAAAATTCATCAAAAAATTTAATGTCATCTATTTTGACTCCTTTTGATATCAAATATAGTAATGAGGGCATAATGTCACCATCCCAATCACACTTGGTAATATCATTCAGGCTCATCCATTTAAAACATTGGAATTCTTCAAATGGCTTGAGCCAGTTTTTCAAGTGTTGAATGGAATTACTATACAAATCAAAAAACTCTAATTTAAGGCCCGGGCCCCCCCCCCCCCCCCCCCGAAGCTAAGATTTTTTTAGATATTTTCGACATATTTCATGAAGACAAACATAAAATAGCATAAAATACGCCCTTATGGGGTCTCGGGCCCCCCCAAAACTGCCTCGGGCCCACCCCGAAACTTTTTTCTATATACGCCACTGCGCTGCACCATTTTATTCCTCTAAAAAGTCGGCTACTTTAAAATCCGGACGTTTATGAAAAATCCGCCCGGACCCACCCGGACGTAGTAAAAATCCGGACATGTCCGGATTAATCCGGACGTCTGGTAACCCCACTCTGAGGAAGTTGTTTCTTTCGACATGTTTTGTATTGTGTACTTTTTCTTCTTATGAAAAAAACATGAAAAATGAAATTTAATTTCTGGATTTGTATGAGATCGGCAGAGATCATGTCTTTTCTGAGACGGCCTCCCAGCTTCACATGAAAAATCACAGAACACCAATGAAAAAAACTACAGAAAAAAAATTACAAGGCACAACTAACCCTAAAAAAGGCAGCAAAACAAACCAAACTAGCAATGACAGATGCAAGGACACGTATTTGGTTGTGACCATGTGGTCAGCAAAATGCAAGTAAGGTGACCAAGTTGAATGCGATACGGACTATAGAAAAAGATCAATTTCTTGTATGTACGTGACACTGTCGTTGTGCGAAATTGCGCAATCTAGAGAAGAATGATTTGAAGAAGAGCAAAGTGGGTTTCGTGAAAGCAGATCTTGTATGTAGTGATAATTTTTTGGTCTTAAACAAGTAATTGAGAAAAGGAATTGCCAGAAATAAACCTAAAGTAAAGAGGTACCCTACAAAAGACCTGTTTTTTGACAGCAATGTTTTGACTATTAGGCAAATTTATATACTAAATACACTTAAATAAATGAATAAAAATGCAACAGCTAAAAATCTACCACAGCATAATATTCAGACTAGATCTAGAACTAATGAACATATAATTATAGATAGAGTTAACTTTTTAGCTTGTAAACGCCCTGTATCATTTATAGGACTTTACAACTTAATGCCAAATAAATGTAAAACTATTGGTAACTTCAAGAAATATTATCTCGAACTGGCTGAGTGGATTAAAAGAGAGACGGAAATGACCCTCTGCAAACTTCCATTCCTAAAATAAATTAAAAACTTAGAAAATAATCAACACTAAACTTCTAAACTAAACTTCTTCATAAGAGACTTGAAGGACTCTGGATCACTCTGATGACCAGTGCAAATGGTGTGAGTATGTTTTTTATATATAGGCGCACCTCTTCTCCATCACAAAAGTATTTCCTAAGTTCCTATAATTTTAGTACGGGTGTGTGTAATTTTAATTTTAATATGTGTGTATTTGTTTTGTAACTATTATTTATATGTATGATACATTATAATATTGTATGTTATTTATGTAAGTTATACTGACTACGTTTAAATGCTTTACATTTCATTACCTATGTACCTTATATCTTAAGACTTAATTATATTTAAAATTATTTTAAATGTGACATGTTTCAACAGATTAGCCTTCCGACAAGCCATTAAGGCACAGGAAGACTAATCCAACTAAAATTGTAATTTTGTATAAAATGTATCTAGTATGAAATAAATGAACAATGAACAATGAATGAACCTTGGTGAACCTACAAAAAGCATATCGTCCCTAATTCTGAAACGACGTAACCCACAAAAAAATGAAAATTCATATTTTTGCGTCAAAGGTTAGTAATTCTGCATGACTATATGCTGCTTAAACCTCGCAACCAAAAAAAAAATATAAAACGGTCATTCCCGCGATTTATAATAAGCCGCATAATGCTTACCCTATGTAATTTGCTTGTAACTTTTCTTATTCCTGTAAAATTTTGTTGAGTTGGGTTACGACGTTTCAGAATTAGGGTGACGATATATGATACCGTTCTAGTAGAAAAATTATGGACAGTGTTAGAACCAACTAATATAGGCCAGACATTCTAGCGAAAAAAAGACCCCCAGCTTGCAAAAGGTAGGTAGTCCCGATTTTGACGAAAAATTGCACGCCATCTTGGATTTAGTGTGCAGTAACGACAAAATAAACAATAACAAGAAACACAATAAAATTTCATACAAAAACGCTATTATACGACGCATGGTCGCACTAACTTCACGAACTTGTGTGCCAAATTTCATTACAACCCCATTATTAGAAGTGACTGGTAGTTCAGAAAAACTATGGTCAAAGCGATTTTTTTGTTCTAGCTTCCTTATGGGGGGCCGGGGGAGGCTAAAATTTTCACCGAATGGTCGCACTAACTTTCATTACAACCCCACTATTAGAAGTGCCTGGTCCTTCAGAAAAACTATAGTCAAATGTTAGTAGTACGCTTTTAGCAAAATGGTATTTATTTTATATTAGTATAGCTTTTAGGTAAACAGTGCTTTCAGCAGAATATTATGAGTCCCATGACCACTTTAGACCATGCCTAGAAAACTCAATGCAATTTGACAGGTCGTTAGGTTAAAGTTCTCACTAAGCTCAAAAGAGGCGCTGCGGTCGCGCGTTTGTTCCTTATTCTATTTTTTTTGAGAATTATCTGTGGTTTGGATTTTTTGTCCTCCTTTTTTTCAGGTAGAAAAACCTCTTCCACCGCATTTTATTTCGGGTTCATTTTAAATCTATCTTTTTGGCTTATGTAGGTAATCTTTGCTGCTGTGACGCATTAAAATTAAATTTTGTTAAATTTGTAACTTTTGCAATTTTAAATATAAAAGAATAAGAATTTCTAGTTGCTTTTCTGGGTGAAGTATCTAAAGTTCAGACGAGTATAAAATGCATAGTTTTCCGAGACATTTTAAGGTAAGTTTTCTTATTTTCTCATTTGAGGTTAGATTGGCATTTGATAAAATTTGTATTGGTAGTGTCTTTTTAACTTCTTATCGCTTACTTTACGGAACTCTGAATACAGGTTTCCAATGCTTGATACGTGCCTTATTTGCCCATCAATTTTAGTGTCAATTTTATGTCTATCCCTTTCTTTTGATATTCAGTAAAAGGGAGACACATACAAAATTAACACTAACTTTGTGCTTAATTGATTGGTAAACGAGGGATTACCCAGCAGCGTAATGTACTTTGAATAAATTTATTCCTTAATTTTAAATCTTTATCTTTCCATAATCTAGTACCTATGATTAATGTGGTTATAAGTTGATTTTTTTTTATTGTTTTCAGCTTTTGGATGATATGTGCGACCACTGATAAGCTATGTATATACTACACAACTTACAACCAAGACGAGGAGGTACTTTTAAATCATGTCAGATTTTAGTCAAGCTGTTAAAAAGTAGACATTTAAGAATGATTCTCTTCACGAATAACTGTTTCATTATTTATTCACTCATCACTCACCAGAAATGTTAAAAGCAAATTTAAATATGCTAGATAGTGTTTGGTTTTTCATTATATTTCATTTTACCAATCAATTAGACTGTATTATTTCATCAATAGTTAGTCGTTAATTTGTAGCTTTTTTTATAATAATAAAAACTCATTTAAAAAATGTGCACTTTATATATCATTTTCAATCTGTTTATATCTTATAAAGACAGTGTATGTCTTTATAAAATATTGACTAATTAAAAATTAAAAAAAAAACTTAACATAACTTAAAATTAAAGAAAATTTATTATAAAAGGCGATTCAAATTTCCCGCCTTAACTTTTAGTTCGTCACTAAGCTCTGCAGTGGGCGCCACAGAGCTAACGACCTGTCAAACCGCCGAAGTTGCCTATCTAATAAAAACTCACTGAACCGCGCCGCAAATCCTTTATCTATGCTTTAGACAGTGTTTGTACCTAACCTAAAAATGCGAAATAATTAATTTCCGTCTAGAACGTGGTGAGTTAACATTATTTTAAATGCCTGTCCTCAAACCTTCAACATTTAATATGGCGCAGTCGATATAAAACGCTCTCAAATAAAAAAATATTAACTATTTTTGATAAATAAAGCAATGAAGATTCATTTGAACCAATAAAATTTTAAAAATGATTTTAACTAACATGGATGTTTGAAGATTTTAAAATTTTGCCTTCGGGGCACAAGACATGTTTTCGTTTTGTTGAGCCAATGGTCTGTTTTTCTTAAATTATTTGAGCCTTTTGACAATTCAGTGGTCCAACGCAGATGCTGTAGACTGGGTTTGGATTGAATTTCAAGAATTTTTATTAAAATAAATTTTAAAAGATGGATTTCTGACGTATTTTGCCCATGTGCCTGTCCGGAAACCTTAGCCAGAATTGGAGATTTTGGAAGCAGAAATTTGAAAACTACTTAACGGCCACTGAACAAAAAGGACGAATCAAGAAAATCAGCTCAAAAATTAACTTTGATTGGAGACGATTGTTGAAGAATTTATAATACATTTCAATGGGAGGAAAATGAGGCAAAGACGTTAACTAAGATTCTAAAGAAATTTGATGATTATTTTGATCCACAGAAAAATTTGACTTTTGAGAGGTTTAAGTTCTTGACATGTAAACAAAAAGATAACCAGTCAATTGAACAGTATACGACAGAGTTGAAAATTTTGTCTTTATCCTGCTAATTTGAAACAGTAAGAGACTCACTTATAAAATGTATTTTAATTATTAGTTTGAAAAGTCAGAATTTGAGAAAGAAATTAATGCAAAATGATGGTACGTTGGACGAAGCAATCGAGACCTGCATTAGTTCTGAGTCAACGACAGAGCAGAACAGACTGATTACAAATGGTTCAGGACATTCCACTGAAATTGATGCTCTTTGGAGAGGTGGTAACAACAGAAACCACAATTTTTTACAACCCAGATCCAAACCCAGTAGTTCCAGTAGTACGGGCCAGTTCAAAGCAAAGGGTCAGTTTCAGAAATCAGGCTCGGGACAGGGTGCAGCTTGTCATGGTTGTGGTCAACGACATGGACCAAGTCAACGGTGTCCAGCATATCGAGTTAAGTGTTCCAAATGTCATAAACTCAATCATTTTGCCAATTTATGTCAATCTAGTAATTTTAAAAGTAATTTCAATAATAATTTTTCAAATTCAGGTCGTAATTTTTATAGTTCCGGAATTTTTTTTCAAAACTCTTGACAGAAGTTTCATAATAGTAATTTTAAAGGGTCGACAATCAAATGGAAATTTCTCTAATAAAAATTCGTTCCAGACAAGAAAGGTCCATGGTTTGGATCAAAATGATTGTAATTTTGACAACTCTAATACACATCTCTTCGTAGGTTCCATAGACCAACACCAACCAGGGTCCATCAGGATGGGTGGGTGGTCGATGGAGTGTCTGGGGATTCATGGGTAATGACTCTTGAGATCAACTGCAGGAATGTCAGGTTCAAGTTAGATACTGGAGCGGAGGTGGTAGACGCTTTTTACTCATTGGGCGTCGACCGGTGAGATACCACCATGTCAGAAATGAGTAGCGCTAAGTGGTATCACCACGTTCCGCTACTGCGCTGGCAGTCCGGTTCCAACAATGAGTAACAGATAGCATGATGGCGCCTCCAGGATCAAAATATTCCGGAGGTAAAATAACCGACCACTCGGATCTCCGGGCGTCGGGTGATCCTGGGGGTCCTTCATGCAAAGATATTAATAGAAGACCAAAAACTCAACTCAGAATTGATTTTAGCAATATAAGAGGATTAAGTACCAACATGAATTCAGTTCACCAACATCTTGAAGAACAAAGACCTGACATCCTTGTTCTCACTGAAACTAAGATCAGTTCTGCAACACCTATTGTGAACTATCTTTATCCCGGCTATGACCTACACCACCGATTTCGACATAATTTTGGGATCTGTGTGTACATTAAAAATGACCTTTCATGTCATCGAGAGGAGAAGCTAGAACCAGCGAACCTCGATATCATATGGCTGAAATTCACCTCAAAGTCATCGACCAAGTTCATTTGCTGCCTCTACCGACCGCCAAGTAACACCGAGTATCAAAACTTTTTTGCGACAATATCCGAAAACTGTGATAGTATACAGTCTAACTATCCACATGCGGAAATTGTTTTTTTAGGCGATTTCAACGTCCACAATATACCCTGGCGAAAACACCACAACAAAACAGATAATGAAGGCAAGGAAGCAGAAGCTTTTGCCATAAGTTGTGGTCTAACGCAGCTTGTCGATGAACCTACCCGTATCTCAGAAAGGGGTGAATTTGCAGCGCTTTTAGACTTGTTCCTAACTACAAATCCTGACTTGTACACAATTCTAGTAGATCCCCCACTTGGTTTATCCGATCATAAACTTATAAGAACAAAGTGCGAAATGTTCATACCGCCAAGCCAACAATCACTTCCTCGTAAAATGTGGCACTATAAATCGGCAAAATGGAATGACCTTAAACAGTTTTACCTGGATATTCCATGGCAAGAGGTTTGCTTTAAAACAGCTGATCCCACTATTTGCTGTAACGGAATAACAAAAGTAATCTTATCTGGAATGGATGCATATATCCCACATACAATAAAACGCAGAGCTAATGCAAAACCTTGGTTCAACAGCCAGTGTCAAACGGCTGTACAGAAAAAACACAGAGCATATAACCTTTGGAAACGACAACAAACCGCACAAAACCACACAGAATTTATAGAAGCCCGAAATAGTTGCAAAATTACTATTGACAACGCCAAAGAAACATACAATCAAAGAATAAAAAACAGGTTGCTGAATTGTCCAAGTAGTTCTAGGTCCTTTTGGTCTCTTGCAAAAGCCGTTGGATCAAACTTCACCAAGTCATCCATACCACCACTTACAGATAAAAATACTCACTTAGCCACAACATCAGAGGAAAAAGCCAATATGCTGGCCAAAATCTTTTCCTCCAACTCAAACCTAACAGTGCCAATTGGAAAAACTCCACCGTTCATTGAAAGGGTTTCCCACAGTATGCCAGAGGTCCCCTTTTGTCACAGAGAAATACGAAAATCCCTTAAAAAGTTGGATACAAACAAAGCAATGGGTCCAGATGGCATTCCCGCGATAGTACTCAAAAATTGTGCTAGCGAACTCACACCAACTTTCGCAAAATTATTCAATTTATCTTATAGGCAAGGAGTATATCCATCATCATGGAAGTCTGCCGCAGTACAACCCATTCCAAAGAAAGGAAAAAAGACAGATCCGTTAAACTATAGACCAATTGCTCTACTTCCGGTGATATCAAAAGTAATGGAAAGAGTTGTGAACAATCACCTATCCAAGTACTTGGAAAAGTACAAAATTATCAACGACAAGCAATACGGATTTCTAAAATATAGGTCAACTGGCGATTTACTTACATACGTCACTCACTTATGACAAAAAGCGATTGAGTTGCGAGGTGAAACAAGAACAATTGCCTTACATATATCTAAAGCATTCGATAAAGTCTGGCATGAAAATCTGCTCAACAAGCTCAAAGCAACGGGATTGTCGCCGAGACTTTGCACTTGGTTTGAAAGTTACCTTAAGGATAGATCCATTTATGTTGCACTGGATGGCCGGAACTCCAACTCTTACCAAGTAAATGCTGGTGTGCCACAGGGAGCAATCCTTTCGCCAACACTTTTTCTGATTTACATAAATGACCTCATAGATAAAACAGTAAATCCACTTTATTGCTTTGCAGATGATGGCAATGTAGTCTCCTCAGTCATACCACCCACATGTCTCTCCGCACGTGAATTCCATTACCTTAGACTAACTGAAATATCACAGATAAATAACGAGTTGGAGATAATAGAGGACTGGGGCAACAAAAACCTTGTACAGTTCAACGCGCAGAAAACCCAAGCAGCCCTGTTTTCAAAAAAGACCAGCACCGGTGAGCCAAACATCATGCTATCTGGAAGTGCTGTCGCATTGCAGAGCCAGTTGAACATCTTAGGAGTCACTGCAGAGACCAACATGTCTTGGCACAGTCACGTGGCAGATATAGCTAAAAGGGCGTCCCAAAAGCTTGGGGTGCTATTTCGTACAAGACATCTGTATACACCAAGACAACTGCTGACACTCTACAAAGCCCAGATTCGACCAACTATGGAGTACTGCTCACATATATGGAGTGCGGCACCCAAACATACCTTAATGCTTTTAAACACCGTGCAAAAACGAGCTATCAAGCTGATCAATGACCCCGCACTTACCCGTAGCTTGGATAGTCTCGAACATCGAAGAACTGTGGGCGATCTATCTCTCTTCTACAGGTATTATCACGGAAAATGCTCTGAAGAGTTGGCACGCATGATCCCCCCGGGAGTAGCACCTACTAGGCGAACACGTCAAACAGACGGTAACCATCAATTTATTGTCAAAATAGAGGCACCAAAAACCTCATTATATCAGAATTCATATCTCTGGAGAACAGCATCGCTGTGGAATAAACTCCCTGCGACAGTTTTCCCTGCAGGTTACAACCTGAACCGTTTCAAAACCAACACACACCAACATTTCCGCGCACTTGCCGCTTCTCGAGCGTGATAGGGATCTCCTTGCGAGTGCGCATACCCGTAAAAAAAAAAAAGGCAAATGTAATTTCTGTTTTTTAAGTGTTTTAATAGAAATTGGTTATAATTTGTCAAATTTAGAATATACTTCTGTCAAGTTAAGTTCATATAGTCAGCATAGTTTGCCTGTGGCTGGTCAATGCAATCTAGAATGCAAATCAAAAGATAAAACAGTAACTTTATTATTTTTTGCAGTGACAATTGACAGTTTTCCGATTTTAGGGTTGAAAGGTTGAATTGAATTAAATTTAATTAAAAAAGTGGATACTTTTACCTGTCAAGAGTCGGAAAATTCAAGTTAAAATAAAAATTTATCAAAATACAAGCATGTTTTTGAGGGTATCGGTTGTATTAGGGGTGAGTATCATATAGATTTGATTCCTAATGGAATTCTTTGTGTGTATTTTCTTAGAAAAATTCCAATTGATTTGGATGAAAAATTGAGAGATACTTTAGAACAATTAGAGAAAGATGAAGTGATTGACAGAGTGTCTGGTAGTACAGAGAGGGTAAATCATATGGTTATTGTTAAAAAAACAAATAATTCATTAAGAATTTGTTTAGATCCAGCTCAGCTAAATTCTCAGTTACGTCGTCAAATATTTCAGCTACCGACTTTAGATTCAATTACTGCAAAATTGGCGGTAGTAAAATTTTTAGTACTTTGTTTTTTTCAAATTAAATTAGATAAATAAATCTCTAAATTATGCACTTTTGGTACTTCTTTTGGAAGATTTATGGCCTTTCATGTGCTCCTGAAGTTTTCCCGGAGAAAATGTTTTATCGATGACCTGTTGTTGCATAGTAACGATTTTAAACCCCATTTTGAACTCCTGGAACGTAAACTTAAGGTCGCATCAAGTCAGATTATTCGATTTAAGAAAAATAAGTGCAAATTTATGGCCAATAGCGTAGTTTATATGGGTCAAACTATCTCGGAAAGGGGTGTCGAAGGTGATAAATCAAAAATTCAGGCAATTGATATGCCATCTTGTCAAAATGTAAAAGATGTTCAAAGATTTTTAGGCATGTTAACATAGAGAAATTTGTAGATAATTTATCTGAAAAACAGACATCTGAGTCCTGAAGGGGAGAAAAACTAGAGATATCCCAAAAAAAATAACCCCAAAGTTAAATTCGCCCCGCCTGGGAAAACAGAGTCTATTAAACTAAAAAAACAAAGAAATAAATAAAAGAAATTTTTTGGCCAGGAATGCGCAAACAAATAGAAAATATGTGCAACTCCTGCAGTGTGTGTCACACATACAGAAAGACTCAGATCCCAGAGCCCCTGAAGCCCCATGACATTCCAAAAATCGCTTGGTATAAAATAGCTGTAAATATTTTTCAATTTCACAGAGTTATCTTTTGATTGTTGACTATTATTTAAAGTTTTCGAAGTTGTAAATTTAAATAATGATCTAACGTCTCAAAACATAATTCATAAATTAAAAGCAGTTTTTTCACGTATATACCTAGAATATTGTGCAGCGAATGTGCTCCAAATTTTGAATCGAAATAATTGAAAAACTTTGAGAAATGCTGGGAATTTGAACATGTTTTTTCCTCTCCATTATTTCCGCAATCCAATGGTCAAGTGGAGAGATCAGTTCAGTCGGTAAAAAATTTGTTCAAAAGTGTTTTCTAGATCAAAAAGATCCTTACTTGCATTATTGGACTTGAGAAATACTCCTTTAGATGGGGAAAACTCTCCGGCTAACGCTCTAATGAACAGAAATTTAAGATCAATAGTTCCCGAGATATCTCACAAATTTTTAATAAACGAAAGTATAACTCTTTTTTGAACAAAAAACAACAACAAATAAAATAATATTATGACAAAAGTACTAGACATTTGACAACTTTAAAAAATAATACAACTGTTAAAATTCAATTAAAACCAAAAACTCCATGGAAAGATGGTAAAGTTGTAAACAAAGTAGGTATTAGGTCATATTTAGTTAGTACAAAAGAAATAGAAAGTTCATTAGAGAGCTTAGACCTTCTTTTCAAGTGAACAAAATGCAAATAATTTTCACAAATTTTCCTAAAAAAATTATTATTTTCATAATAGACAATTTTTAAGGGTCGTTGATCAGAGGGACATTAATTTTGATGATTCACAAATAGAACAAACATTTCAGCATTTGTCAAACAACTCTCGGAGTCTCAATTTTTCTCCAAATTCTGAAAGTTTGACAACTTTTGCAAAACTCTTCAAATAATTTACATAACTCTGCAAATCTGTCATATAATTCTTCAAATTTGTCAAAAAATTCTTAAAATTTTTCAAAAAATTCTTCATATTTTTCAAATAATTTTCAAGATGAAAACTTGAAGGACTCTTTCGAAAATGTAAATTCTTTTGAAAGCCAGGTTTTAAAGGAAAGTTGGCGTCCCACTATAAGTGTAAATAGTAGCTGTAGTGACGAACTGTATGATTGTGATTCTAGTTTTAGGTCTGAAACGAGCTGTCAAAGCAATTCAAATACTAGTAGAGAACTGAGCCCTGAAGGAGAGAAAAAACTAGAGATATCCCAAAAAAAATAACCCAAAATTAAATTCGCCCCGCCTGGGAAAACAGAGTCTATTAAACAAAAAACAAAGGAAAAAATCGGCAACACGCTAGAAGCTTACCTTCTGTAATTCTGCTTGCTATCCCACAATTTCACTGGCGGCGCCGCCCCTTCTTGCGACTGGAATTTCGGTCTTCAACCCGAAAACACGTGCGACTTCTTTTCGTTTTTTGGCGGAAGTGGTTTTCTTCATTCTCCTGTCACACACAGGGTGGCGCTTCAAACTTCCAGCGTGAGCAAAAACCGCGCATGATCGTACCAAAATGATCAAGTGATCAAAAAGAAAATAACTTTCAACAAAGGGAGAAATTATCAACTGATCGGAATTTTTCCCAAACAGGACTTTCTTTTTTGAAGGTTTTTGCAGAAAGCCCAAAATATCAAAACAAACTTTTTTTTAAGGTTAGGTTTTCCAAAAAATTCAAAAAAAGAAAAATAACTGGCAGCATTAAACAACTAGTGACTTAGCAGGTTTTCCTGAACAAAATGTAAATAACTCTTTCCCTACCTTCCACCTCTAAACAACCTGACAGTATTAAAATTTTAGAAAAAAAAGGAGGAGATTCCTCAAATGACTAGATCTGGTAGAACGAGCAGACTACCTTCTAGGTTTAAAGATTTTGTAGATCCTAACACCATTTACTAGTGGAAAAATTAGCCCACTTTCTATTAAAGCTTAGCCTATTTGTTACTTTAGATAAAGTACAAGAAGTTTAGTTTTTTTTAACTTTAAAAGTAGATTTTTTACAAAAAAATGTTATCCTCAAAACCCGAGGTTGCTTAGAAAATTTTTATATTATAGAAAAATAAAAAAACCTAAAGATATTCATGTTAGTTAAAATAAAACACCAGCTTGTACATAAAGAACAAAGCTTCCTCTCAGGTGACAAACTATGTTCATTTCTAATTTTACATATGTTTTCTGTATTTGAAATTGTACAAAACATTTGCTCGGAAAAAACTTTAAATTTTACCACAAAGGTGAAATAAAACAAAACAACAATATATTTTTTAACATGGTTATTTTAAAATGGATACAAAAATAAATGATATAAGTAGGACAACACTACAGTTACATAAATGTTAGATCTACTAAACTAAGCTAAAATTAACTGTGATATTAGTTATAGTAAATAATAGTAATTTATTTATTTTTATTATTAGCTAGACGATTGAAAGGTTAGGTAGTTGTAGGTAAACCTGTATTTTCTTTAAAAATGTTTTGAAATTGTGTAAAGTTTTAAATTTTCAAAATTAATTTCTTTTACAAAAAAGAGCTTATTAAAACAACACTTATATTTTGAATTGTATTTAATTTCCAAAGTTCTATATTAAAAAAAAATATATGATAATTTTGTATCCTCAAAAAGGAGGATGTATAGGTTTCAAGTAAACAATGCTTTGTACCTAACCTAAAAATGGAAAATAAATAATCACTTTCCGTCTAGAACTTAGGAGTCCACTTATTTTTAAATACTTCTCCTCAAATGGTGGGTGTGCTTTCGGGCTGTTCGGCCGTCGTCGTTGGA
Organism: Aspidapion aeneum; assembly: GCA_963576565.1. NCBI lineage: Eukaryota > Metazoa > Arthropoda > Insecta > Coleoptera > Brentidae > Aspidapion > Aspidapion aeneum. The sequence goes on from OY755048.1 coordinate 50,909,836, forward strand.
AAGAAGATGCTATGCCAAAGTGAAGCCCTGACTCCGAGATTGTATGGACTACCAAAAATCCAAAAAAACGATGTGCCTCTTCGTCCCATTGTCAGTACTATAGGCTCACCAACATACAAACTTGCGAAACATCTTGCTTCCCTCTTGCAACCCCACATCGGACTAACGGATTCGTATGTAAGAGACTCCACCCACTTTATTGAGAAGATCAAAAACATCGTCATGGACGAGAAAGACATCTTAGTTAGCTTTGATGTTGTGTCTTTGTTCACGAAGGTACCTTTGGCCGAGGCACTGAGGGAAGTGGAACACATTTTTCCGAAGGACATCACCGACCTGTTTAAAATCCGCCTAACGACATCATATTTCACCTTCAATGAACAAATTTATGAACAGATCGATGGGTAGCCCTTTATCGCCAGTGATTGCGAACTTTTTCATGGAGAAACTAGAAGAGAAGGCGTTGAATAATGCCCCTCATAAACCCAAAGTCTGGTTTCGATATGTAGATGACACTTTTGTCGTTTGGCCTTATGGTAGAGACAGCCTTAATGAATTTCTCAACCACATTAACAGCATACACCCCAGTATACAATTTACAATGGAAACAGAGAACAACAGAGAATTAGCATTCCTTGACGTAGTAGTAACGAGGAACAAGGGACGACTAGGACATACCGTATACAGAAAACCTACTCACACAGACCGCTACCTAAACAACACATCTAACCACCACCCGTGCCAACGAAAAGGGGTAATAAGAACATTGGTAGAGAGGGCGAAAGGAATCTGCGAACCAGAACATCTAGACAAAGGATTAAACCATCTTAAAAACGCCCTCGTAGCAAATGGATACACTCAAAGCGACATAGATAAATGTATACGACCAAAGACGAGCACTAGAAGTAACAGTAGCGGTGGACTGAGCAGCCGCGAAGTTACTTCAAGAGCCTTTCTGCCCTACATCCCTAGAGTGACAGATAGGATCGGACGTATTCTGGGAAAACACAACATAAAAACGATCTTCAAGCTCTAAGAAGATCGAGAACCACCTCAGATCTGCGAAGGATATAAGGAACCCACTAAGTTCTTCGGGAGTATACCGCATTCCCTGTACCTGTGGAAGTGTCTACATCGGAACAACCAAACGGTCCGTAAACACAAGAATCAAAGAACACAAAGCCAACTGTCGACTCGGACATACGGAAAAATCCGCAGTTGCAGACCACACACTAAACGATGAAGACCACCGAATAAAATTCGAAGACACACAAGTTCTCTGCGCCTCCTCTTCATACTATCCAAGACTCTATAGAGAAGCAATCGAAATTCATAACCACCAGCAGAACTTCAACAGATCTGAAAAAACTCTTAAAATTAACAGAACATGGGTACCGGTTCTTAAAAACACTAAACGGCTCGCTTACAATAACAAAACTGAATCAAGGGAATGTGGCCAATCACCGACCAGCTCTGATATACGCCCCGCCCACCATAGCGTATATAACCTGCGCCCGCGACAGACTAACAACCAGTCTTCGAGAAGCCGACAAACAGTCAACATCTCCTGAAGATGCCATCCACTCGAGATGGCGAAACGTCGAAAACGAATTTCCAACGACGACGGCCGAACAGCCCGAAAGCACACCCACCATTGGACAATGCCCGCGAAAGCCTTTCACAATTTGTACTTCTCCTCAAACTTTCAACATTTAATAACTTTTTAATTTTTTCTTTGGTTTTTTTAGACTTTCAAATTTGCTCATTGAATTCAGTTTCACGTTTTAATACGATTCGATTCAGATTTGGATGCTGTCTGATAATTTTGAAAAAACTGTAAAAATGACGCATTTGTTTTTTAACTTTTTACGAATAATTAATAAAAGGGCTTATGTAAATAGGCTAATATGTTTTTAAATAAAAACTATTTATTAATAAGAAAGTGCTTAATATAACAAATCTAATGTAACACAAACAATTTAAATCTGGACGATTAAAAATATTATGCAAAAATGCGGAGAAAATGCCAGAAAACTAAAATATAAAAGACAATATGCGTAACGAGTGTAATTTTCTTCTTATCGTTTTTTTCTACTTAGTTAATTTATTCTTTGTCTTAGTGCGATCTATTAAACGCATTTTCAAATTGTCCTTCGTTTAAACAATTGTGTACGCTAGCCTGCCGCAGCAAATGCCCCTGCAAAATTAACTTCTTGAGGTCTTGAAATCACACTGGTTGCATATGAATCAATCGATTTTATCTTTCGTATTATGCACACGTAAATGCCATTTCAAATTGGAGCTGTGTTTGCTTTTGTATTCACACTGAATGCATTTAAACCAACTGATTTTATCTGCACTTCGGTGCCGCAGCAAATCAATCGATTTTATCTGTCACTTTATGCTGCAGCAAATGCCTTTTCAAATTGGCCTTCTGTATGGCCTTGAAATCACAGTGGTTGCATTTAAACCAAATCATTTTATCTGCTCTGTTGTGTTGAAGCAAATGTCTTTTTATAGCATTTTTCCGTTTTGTCTTAAACTCACAGTGATTGCATTTAAACCAATCGATTTCATCTTCCCTAGTATGCACCAGCAAATGTAATTTCAAATTGGAGCTGTCTTTGCCCTTGTAATCACATTGATTACATTTAAACCAATTGACTTCATCTGTTCCTTCGTGTCGGCGCAAATGCATTTTCAAAATATGCCTCCGTTTTGTCTGAAAAACACACTGATTGCATCTAAACCAATCGATTTCATCTTCCCTAGTATGCACCAGCAAATGCGATTTCAAATTGGAGCTCTGTTTGGCTTTATAATCACACTGATTGCATTTAAACCAACTGATTTTATCTGCACTTTGGTGCTGCAGCAAATGGCTTTTCAAATTGCGCTTCTGTATACCTTTATAATCACACTGGTTGCATTTAAACCAACTGATTTCATCTGCTCCTTTGTGTTGGATCAAATGCCTTTTCAACTCAGACTTCCATTTTGTCTTAAACTCGCACTGATTGCATTTAAACCAATCGATTTCATCTTCCTTAGTATGCACCAGCAAATGCGATTTCAAACTGGAGCTCTGCTTAGCTTTGTAATCACACTGATTGCATCTAAACCAATCGATTTCATCTTCCCCAGTATGATGCACCAGCAAATGCGATTTCAAATTGGAGCTCTGTTTGGCTTTATAATCACACTGATTGCATTTAAACCAACTGATTTTATCTGCACTTTGGTGCTGCAGCAAATGGCTTTTCAAATTGTACTTCTGTGTACCTTTATAATCACACTGGTTGCATTTAAACCAACTGATTTTATCTGCTCCTTTGTGTTGGATCAAATGCCTTTTCAACTTAGACTTCCATTCTGTCTTAAACTCGCAGTGATTGCATTTAAACCAATCGATTTCATCTTCCTTAGTATGCACCAGCAAATGCGATTTCAAATTGGAGCTGTGCTTAGCTTTGTAATCACACTGATTGCATTTAAACCAACTGATTTTATCTGTACTTTGGTGCTGCAGCAAATGGCTTTTCAAATGGTACTTCTGTGTACCTTTATAATCACACTGGTTGCATTTAAACCAACTGATTTTATCTGCTCCTTTGTGTTGGATCAAATGCCTTTTCAACTTAGACTTCCATTCTGTCTTAAACTCGCAGTGATTGCATTTAAACCAATCGATTTCATCTTCCTTAGTATGCACCAGCAAATGCGATTTCAAATTGGAGCTGTGCTTAGCTTTGTAATCACACTGATTGCATTTAAACCAACTGATTTTATCTGCACTTTGGTGCTGCAGCAAATGGCTTTTCAAATTGTACTTCTTTGTACCTTTATAATCACACTGGTTGCATTTAAACCAACTGATTTTATCTGCTCCTTTGTGTTGGATCAAATGCCTTTTCAACTTAGACTTCCATTCTGTCTTAAACTCGCAGTGATTGCATTTAAACCAATCGATTTCATCTTTCTTTTTATGCACCAGCAAATGCAATTTTAAACTGGAGCTGTGCTTAGCTTTGAAATCACACTGATTGCATTTAAACCAACTGATTTTATCTGCACCTTGGTGCTGCAGCACATGTTTTTTTAAACTTGCTTTGAACTTGGTCTTGTAATAACAGTGGTGACATTTAAACCAGCACATTTCTTCTACATCTTCATTTTGATAGTGTGAAACATTCGGCGCTTCAGATCTAAAAGTAATAAAAATAATGATAGAAGGTTATATACCACACGTTAATTTTAGTGGTTTTCGAAAATTTTCGTGGCTATCGGGTAGAAATCACTGTGTTTTTTCTATTTTTAATTTGCAAATATTTGCTATTTAAAAAAATGCTTTTATTTCCCATACTAAAATTTCTCACAGGCAGATCCAGGATATTTATTTTTGTAGGTCTGTGCTGTGAAATTTAGCACCAAAATTGCGCCTGCAAGCGAAATTTTTAAAAAAAATTAAGGTTTTGTCAAAAAAATTAAATAAGTAATGCTGCGAAACTAAAAAATAGGTTTTATGTCTGAAAGAAGGAGAATGCCGCTATGCCCCCCCCCCCCCCACCCTAGATCGGCCACTACTTCTACCGCTTCTGTGGCAGAGGAGAGCGACATTTTTTACCATCCTAGCCCGAACAGCAATAGCGAAAGATTTATTTTTGACATGACGCGGAAATGTTCATTAAAGCAAAAATTAAATCCAAGTCACGTTTGGACTACATACATTTTTTTGGTTACGTTCAGATTGTGAGAAAGCTAAAGAACTGTGTTGTTATAGTTTAGATTGAATGAGGTATTTTAAGGGTTAGATCCGAGCCGGTAATTTCAATGAGATCTTTTTAGAGTACGTGAAATATGTGCAGTTATGTTTTATATGCAAAATACTTGCATCATATTCACGTAATATCTGTATTTTGAAACTGGAGCCTTGATGGACAGGATCTCAGTCTATTAAACTGTGTGCTTAAATAAATAGATGTTTCAGACATGCTCAATGTTTACTCTATGCCGACGACTTAAAAATCTTCTGCACTGTCGATAAAAGAAACCAGATACTTCAAAGTGAACTTGATCAGCTTGTTGAATGGTGTAAACTTAACCACCTTCATCTTACTGCTGAGAAATGTAAGCATATGTCATTCGACAGACTTCAAACTCCGGTTAACATTGTCTACAAAATAAACAGCACTGAACTAGAAAAGGTCAGCACCATAAAAGACCTTGGCGTAATATTTGACAAGTCATTAACTTTTAATAAGCACATCGACAATACTATTAACAAAGCATTCCTATTACTGGGCTTTATAAAACGAAATACCAAAGATATAAGTGATATAAAAGCTATAAAATGCCTGTAAAATTGCTTGATTAGATCCTTACTAGAATACTGTAGTATCATTTGAAATCCAAGTTACAATATTTATATTAAACGAATTGAAAGGGTACAGAGTAAGTTTTCCAAATACCTACTCTTTAAACTAAACTTTCCCTACGAAAGATTGAGCTACAATACAAGATTTGCTTTATGTGGTATTCAAAGCTTGGAAACTTGCCGAAAAAACGCTCAGAAAGTATTCCTATACAAGCTACTCAATAATATGATAGACTGCTCAGCAATATTACAACAAATGGGAAATCTTGCCATTCCCCTAAGAACTAGACAGCAGCTTCTCTTTTACCAGCCTCGGCATAGGACCAACTATGGACAGAATGCAATCGTTACCAGACTTGTGAGAAACTATAATACTTATTTTAGTGATATAGACATTTTTGGAATAACCCTTTCACAACTAAAAAATCAAATTTCGTAATTGACCCTCTGTGATTTTTTATGATATATATTTCTATTTTTAAGTTTCTTTAAATATTATATTATTGTCAATTATTGTGTTCGAGTAAACTTTCAGTGTACCATTTAGCATAGAGCTGTAGTGTGCACTTTAAACAAATAAATAAATAAATAATACCGGCATGGGCGCACCCAGAGGGGCCTCAGGGCCTCCTAAGCCTAAGTAATTTTTAGATATTTTCCAGAAATTTCATAAACAAAAAATAAAATAGCATAAAATACGGCATCATGGGTTCTCGAATCCCCCCAAGATATATTCCTGGGTGCACCACTGATACCGGATGTTGTGCGCTTCAACAAAAAATTATTTTTCCCAAACTTTCATAATTTGCAAACCTAACCAAGTTCCTAAAAGATTTTAGTTAAAATTTTGTTCAACTTGTATAAATACAATGTCACTTACTCAGATGAACTGTCGCTTAATATTAGTTCCTCTTGCTTGATCTCCTCAGTCTTCAGCTCAAAGTATTCGTGATCCGATTTTACGTCGGATGATAAACAGTTAAGAAGCTGACTGTCAAGTATGCTGCAAAAAAAAACTTTGTTAAAAATTGAAATTCAGGGGTCTAGGATAATTTGGCGTCAGGACTATTCAGCGCCAAGAAAATTCCAACTTAAATTGAATGTATTGACCTAAAAAAGGGTTCAATTTTTATCGCTCAAAGATATGCAGTATTTGTTCGATCGCAGTTCAGTACGGTTATATTGCATCGTACCTGCATGATAGTGCTAACGAGGTCAAAGTCGGAGTTTGTTTTGTTTACAAAAAACATCGCGCGCGAGATACCTGTGTTGAGAATCTATATACAATGTGTATTATAAATAATATATCATGTTTAAAAGCAAAAAAAGTGTACCATCACCTGTGAAACTTGTTTTAAAAATTAGCGAAAAGCCCAAACAAAATCAAGAAAAAATGGATAATGCCGAATTATTTCAGGATAGCCATGCTAGAACACAAAATGAAGAAGTTTTATATAGCGAATGGAAAAAATCCCAAAACGAAAAAAATTCACTTAGTGTACAAGTGGATTATCTCCGAAGTCAACTGGAAAGTATGCAAAGAAAATTTGCAGATTTAGAGACAAAAGTCACTAAAAAAGAAGAGTCTGACATGGACTACATTACTGATGAGGACGATCTGGCAAGAGAAACTGAGTGGATCAGACAAAAAGGAAAAGGTTGGAAAAAACGTCGAATGGATACTTCACTCTCACCACCACAACAAAGCTCGGGCACTGGAGAGCCCTCCAATAAAACACAAAATGAAGAACCCCCAACTAAGGTTAAAAAAGCTCCATTACCTCCACCGATTATGGTAAATGGCGTAAATAATTTTAATGATATTTATGAAAAGTTAAATATCATACAAGGAGTTAAAATAAAAGTTTTAAATAACGAAAATATTAAAATAAATGTACAAGACGCAGACAGCTATCGGCTGGTTACTAAAATGCTTAATGAAATAAAGCATCAATGGCACTCATACGAAAACAAACAAATAAGGCCAATTAGAGTAATAGCGAATAGGCTACACTTCTCATGTGACCCACAAAAAATTGTAGCTGATCTACAAAAAAAAGGTTTTAAGGCACTGGAGGCCAGCAACAAACTTAAATGGAGAACAAGACAACCTCTTAACATGTTTATGCTCACATTTAGCCACGATGAAGATATCAACAAAATTTTTGAAATTTCCAGTATCCTTGGGATTGAAGTGGAAATAAAAGCACTAAAAACCTCAAAGTTAGTCCCTCAATGCAAAAGATGCCAATCTTATGGACACACGCAAAAATATTGCGCTAAAGAACCACGTTGCGTAAAATGCACGGGGAAACATCTTACTGTAGAATGCCCCAAACCAAAAGAATCTGAGCCAAAATGCATCCACTGTGGAGGCAACCATCCTGCTAACTACAGAGGATACCTTGTTGCTAAGGAAATACAAAAATTGAAAAATAAACCTAAGAAACCGAATCTCATACCAAACGTGAGTACAAATAGACAAAACCAACAGACAAGAAACACAGTCACACAAAACTCTGTGACAAGGACATACAGCCAAGTAGCAGCAACAGCTACTATACCTGATATTAATATCAGTAGTCAAAATACTATGGAACAAACACTACAATTAGTTTTGGAGAAATTGAACAAACTTGATGAGCGATTAACTAAACTAGAAAGTAGCAATAACGGAGCTACCAATATGCCTCAAAATGGTCAGTAATCTTAGAATCCTAGCTTGGAATGCCAATGGTCTCTTGCAACATCAGCAAGACTTGCAAGTTATTCTAGACATAGAAAAAATTGACGTCTGTCTTGTGTCAGAAACGCATTTCACTAACCAGTCTCACATTAAATTTAAAGGTTATAAAGTGTATCATACAACTCACCCTAGCAATACTGCACATGGGGGAAGTGCTGTAATAATTAAAGAAAATATATCACACTATGAGGAGATGGGATATAAAACCATAGAGATTCAAGCTACATTAGTAAGTGTAAAAACCAAAACATATACATTAGTCATAAGTGCTGTCTATATACCACCAAGGCACTTACTAAAGAAAAATCAATATCTTAATTTTCTCAGAAAATTAGGAAACCGTTTTATAATTGGAGGTGACTTTAATGCAAAAAATACCTACTGGGGATCTAGACTGACGAACTCTAAAGGAAAAGAACTTTTGCAAGCTATTAGTGAATATCAATGTGAGCCGATATCAACTGGTAAGCCCACATACTATCCAACAGATCCAGGAAAAATTCCAGATCTAATTGATTTTTTTATAGTAAAAAATATATCTTTAAGTTTTGTAGATATAGAAGAAAGTTTTGATTTACACTCAGATCATTCACCTATTATTCTAACTCTTAGTAAAAACATAATAAAGAAAGAAGCAAATATCTCACTAGTTAATAAACTGACTGACTGGATTAGTTTTAAACAAAGTCTGTCAGAAAAAATAAACCTATCAGTACCATTGCAAACGCCAGAACAAATCGATAAAGAAGTTGATTATTTTGTTACAAATATTCAACAAGCAGCTTGGGAAAACAGTCCAAAACCAAAGAGAATTTTTAAGGGAAAAAACTATCCAAAGGAAATTAGAGACCTTATATTGGAAAAAAGGAAACTAAGAAGAATGGTTCGTCCCGCCTTCCTTTTTGTAAATATGTTCTTTTTACTATAATTTACCAAATTGGTTCGAATTAGGCTATTTGGTGATTCACTAGAGCATTTTCTATTTTTTGTTTATTTAGTATTAATTAACTAATTAAGTACTTAAAATTACTGGGTTATTTGCATTTGAAACTCCCGCGGTTTTAAAGGCAAATATTACAATTTGCTATAATTAATTTACTTTACATAAAATGCATTTTGAATTACTAAGGTTCCTAGTTCCTTTAATATGGACCTTCGTAATCTCATTCCTTCCTACTTATTCCTTTTCTCCTACGCCTATGGATTAACGACGCCACTGGGCGCCATGTGGGAGAATGAACGCAGCAGCGATACCTGCTGCAGGAACACAGAGAACCGTTTCGCCTTCGAACGAGAACACACGCGTGTTAGCGACTCTCCTACCACAGGAATGTGGGGTGCAAAAACTACGGTTTAACAGCGCGTCCTCCCATGAGTTCCACTTCCTGTATAAAAATGGTAAGTGAAAATGCATTATTTTTACCTTACATACATTTGTTTATTGCTACACTAACCTAGAAGGTAAACTAGACCATTTCAGAATCCCTTGTACCAGCTTAGCCTATGACCTTATTCCCTTAACTTTATACAGTCCACACCTGACACCGTTAAATTCCAGACAATCTCCTTTCTGGACCACCAGGGAACCCCATTTTTGATCCTTAGCGACCCGGATTTCTGGAATCGTTTTTTTGCCTTTTTAGGTTAGTTTTTTTTTACTGGTTTCAAATGCAAGAAAAACCCTTGTTTTTCCTAAATGCCTTTTTTACTGGTTTCAAATGCAAGAAAAACCCTTGTTTTTCTTACATGCCTACTTTAGAAAACCCCTAGGTTTCTAAAATACATTTTGCGATTTTTTTTTGTGTAAAAACAAATGCAAGAAAAACCCTTGTTTTTCTTACATGCCTACTTTAGAAAACCCCTAGGTTTCTAAAATACATTTTGCGATTTTTTTTGTGTAAAAATTAAATATTTTTAACAATAAATTTAGCCTTTTCATGCGAAAAACCAAACACAGATAAAATCTGTAAACTACTATGCTTTTTTTTGTTTCGAATAAATCAAGTTTTTTCGTTTCTTTTTTGTAAAAAAAAAACCGTATAGAATTTGGGTGTTTTTTTTTTTTTGTCACTGGAAATAGTTTAAAATAGTGTCTGCAAAGTGCTATTATTTTAGCCGTTGTGCCTTCACATTTGTGGATTGCTATAATTATATCCAATTTGCTCGAAAAAAAATCTCCAAATTGCCATATTCATTTTTGCTTATTGCAAATTGCTATGACTATATCCGATTGCGGATGCTTTACTATATTCGTTTTTGCGTAAAAATTGCTATGAATATATCTATTTCTAATTTACTATTATAATATCTGTCTGCAAATGGCTATGATTGTATCCATTTTTTGCGTGCATAATAAATTTTGAAGGAAATTTAATTCTTAACTTGAGAATTTGTTTTCGTGTAAAGGCAGATAAATAGTTTTACCAAATTAAATGCTTTTGATTTGTAGGTATTTATTTTTAAATTTAATACATAGTAGGTACCTACTTATTTGAATTCGCGAGGCGAAGATAAAAAAACTTATACACAAGTTTTTTTGTTATCATTAGTTTGCATCGGGTATTTTCTTTACTTTTGTGCGCTTATAGTTTGATTATTGTAATTAAACGTAGGACATTAATATTTATACAGGGTGTCCAAATTTTGATTTTTTTTCAGTTTACCTAATTTTTGTCAATTATTTTTTGGATTTTTTTTTTAAATCATGTCTAGTTCGGATAAAATTTTAAAGGCTAAAGCCTTGCGCTATAGTGCGATTTCACAGCTAAATTTGATCATTGAATCCGCGACCCTCGCAAAAAATGACCCTGCCTATCACAGCGGCTTTAAAGTCAAATTTCGGACATTGTCAAAAATCAAAAAAGATTTTGAAAAGCACCATAATACTTTGTTGACGTTGGTAGCCTCTGATGAGGATCGCTTAGTAGTAGAAACCAAAGTGTCTATGGACTTTTGCAAACGCTGTGACGAGATTTCCACTATATTTTACGAACTTTTCGAACTACCCTTTGAAGATGGAGGGCTTTTGAGCAGTACGATAAATCCCATGGGCAGTTCCTGTGCCTCCACAAACCAGCATGGTTTACTGCCTAGGATAAAAATACCTCTTTTTCAAGGGGAATTTAAGGAGTTTCCAACCTTTTTGCAAGCCTTTAATGCTACCGTGCACAATAATAGGTCGCTGGGAAACTTTGAAAAATTCAATTTGCTTTTTTCTAATTTAAAGGGCCCTGCCCTGGATGTCATTTCTGGCATTCCTATCCTTGCTGAAAATTATTTAAATGCCTACCACACCTTGGTGGATAGGTATACAAATAAACGATTACAAGCTTACCTTCACTGGAAGGCAATTGAAGGCTTCTCTCCTCTTACTAAAGAGAATGCTACGAATTTGAGGAATTTGCTTGATTGTTTTTCGAAAAACTTAAGTGCTTTAAAAGTCATGGGTTTTAAAACGGAGTTTTGGGATTATATTATGGCACAAATGCTCTTGGATAGGTTGGACCCAACCACGCGCAAGGCATTTGAGCAAAATTATTGCTCCAATGAGATCCCCTCTTATGATAAAATTCGTGCTTTTGTTTCTAGCCATTGCATTGCGTTGGAACAAATACAACAAACTCAAGATTACTTAAAAAATAATGATTTGTCAATTTCAAGTCAGAAAAATCAAGCAAAGTTTCAAAATCGATCTGCTTTGTTTGCTAATGCTCAGAGAGCCTCCAAAAATGCCTCCCAGTCTCCAAATGGCCAAAGTGGCTTAAATAATACTCCAAACCCTCAAAATTTTTGTTTTCTCTGTAAAAGTGGCGATCATATAATATACAGATGTCCTAATTTTTTGGCGAAAACTCCCCAGCAACGTTTTGAGATTGTTAAACAACATAAAGCGTGTGTCAACTGTTTGGCCTCAAAGCATAATTTACCCCAGCAATGCAAATCAGAAAAAAGATGTTTACATTGTGGCCAATTTCATCACAGTCTCTTACATTTTTTTCCTATTAATTCTACACCTAGTTCTGCGAGTAGCCCCTCTACTTCTGCAGTGCAACCCCCGAGGAGCCCCGTGGCTACCGAATTTAATAGAACCACTAACACCATTGTTACTGGTATGTCTTTAAATGATCGCGAAGTACTTCTCTGTACCGCTTTAATACAAATACAGGATGTTTTTCAAAATTGGCACACAGTGCGCGCCATCTGTGACTCTGGTGCTCAATCTTCATTTATATCTAAGTCATGTGCTGATAGTTTGGGCCTTCCTAAATTTAATATCGCCATGACTCTACAAAGCTTAGATCGAATGACAACTTCGGCAAAATCTGGAATTAATTGCAATATATCCTCTTTGCGTGATAATAATTTTGTTTTTAATTTTGATGCGATAATACTCGATAAAATTTGTAGTGATTTACCTCATTCCTCATTTTCGATTAAAAGTTTTCCTTTTCTCGCCAACTTAGAACTAGCTGACCCAGGCTTTAATAAAAGCGATAAAATTGATTTATTGTTGGGCGGCGATGTGTACCCTTACATTTTGCTAGATGGTCGTTTGTCTACGGGACCCAACAACCCCGTCTGCATTAATACTATTTTTGGTTGGGGAATAATGGGCAATCTTTCACTTTCACCTTCAACTACAAATCAAATTAAAACATTTTTTACTACGTCAATGAACGATTCTTTTGTCAATTTAGATAAAAATCTACAACGATTTTGGCAAATAGATGACATACCTAATGTCAAGGCCATTGACCCCGAAGATGAGTTTTGCGAAAATTATTTTTTGAAAACTACCTCAAAAAATGAGGAGGGGAGATATATTGTATCTTTACCATTTAAAGTTACTGCTCCAGATTTTGGCGACATTCGATCCATTGCCGTACGTCGTTTTTTCTCCCTTGAGAAGAAATTGCTACAAAACCCTGATTTTTATGCTGCCTACAGCTCTGTTTTACAAGATTATTTAGATAATAATCATATGCAACCGGTTTCTGCACCTTTGCCGACCGAAATTTCAAATCATTTTTATATTGCACACCATGCGGTGTTTAAAAAAGATTCTACTAGCACCCCCCTGAGGGTGGTTTTTGATGCGAGCATGCACGCCCCTGGCAAAATCTCGCTCAACAACGCTGTTTATACTGGGCCCCCTTTACAAAGGGACTTACAAAAAATTTTATTACTTTATCGTTTGCATAAATTTTGCTTTTGTTGCGACATCCGTCAAATGTACAGGATGATTTTAGTTGACCCTAGTCAAACTAATTTTCAAAGAATAGTTTGGAGGTTTGATCCTAACCAGCCTATTCAAGACTTCGAAATAAATAGAGTTTTATTCGGGGTCTCTTGTAGCCCCTTTTTGGCTATCAGAACTTTGCTGCAACTTGCTAGAGAGCATGAGGACCTTCCTCTTGCCTCAAAAATCATTGAGGAGGCAGTTTTTGTCGATGATGTGATTTCGGGAAGTGATGACTTTTTTAAGGCCACTGAGATGAAAAATCAATTAATCGAGCTACTTAGCCGAGGTGGATTCGAATTGCGTAAATGGGCGAGCAATTGTCCCGAGTTACTATCCGATCTTCCTGAGTCACACATTTCGATGAAGGCTCTTTCTCTCGATTTAGATGCTGAAAATTCAACTTTGAAAATTCTCGGTTTAAATTGGAACCCTCATACTGATGAATTTTTTTATACTTTCGACTGTTCTCTCCAAACATGCACTAAAAGAACAATTTTAAGTAATTTGGCCCGCATTTACGACCCTCTGTCTTTTTTGGCGCCAATAGTTTTAATTTTAAAATTAATTGTTCAATACTGCTGGGCAGAAGACTTAAACTGGGACGACCCTGTCAGTCCGGAAATTGTTTTTAAATGGGAAAAATTTAAAAATGAATTAAAGTTTTTGCATTCTGTTAAAATTCCTCGTCAAATAATTTTGCCTAATGCTAGTCAAATCCAGCTAGTAGGATTTTGCGATAGTTCAGAACGGGCCTATTGTGCTGTCGCTTATATTCGAATTTTTTATTCTGATGGAAACATTAAAGTTTTTTTTGTTTGTAGTAAATCTAGAGTCGCACCGTTGCGTCGTAAACTAACTTTACCAAGACTAGAGCTTTTAGGAGCTGTTTTGTTGGCTAAATTAATGGATTTTTTACTAGAAACGTTCTCGGAAAAAATTAAATTTGATAAAATTCTTGCTTTTACTGATAGCACAGTGACCTTATCTTGGATTCAGGGATCTCCTCACAAATTTAAAACATTTGTTTCGAATAGAACTGCCTATATACAAGGAAGAATTAGCCCTGAGTTTTGGCATTATGTTCCTACTGAACAAAATCCTGCTGACTGCGGTACTAGGGAAATGTATCCCTCTGATTTACAAAGATTTTATTTTTGGTTAGAAGGGCCTTCTTTTCTAAACCAACCTACAAATACTTGGGATTTTATGACAGTTACTTACGATGGGAATGCAGTTTTGGAAGAACAGCGAAAAAATATTTTTAACGTTTTTACTTGCGAACAAACAGTTGAATATTATGTAAACAACTTGTTTGAAAAATACAGTTCTCTTTTTAAAATTAAGAGAATAGTTGCTTACTTTTTGCGAGGGTTACAAAAGTTTAAAAATCCCTCATACAATTTTGCTACTGATTACCTTACAAATCAGGATTACTACAAAAGCTTACTTTTTATTTCGAAATGCGTACAATCTTTTTCTTTCCAAAAAGAAATTGAATTACTAAAAGATAAGAAACAGCTTCCAAAAGCTTTTCAAAAATTATGTCCATTTTTGCATAATGAAAGCTACGATTTGCTTCGTGTTGGAGGCCGTTTATGCCATTCAAATTTATCATACGATAAAAAATTTCCAATTCTTTTGCCTTCTAGTGCAAAATTCACTGAATTACTGATTTTAGATTTGCATCGCAGCAATCTTCATTGTGGTATACAGACCACAACTTTTTTACTAATGCAAAACTTCTGGGTATTGTCTGCTAAAAAGGTAGTGAGAAAAGTTTTAAGTTCTTGCCATACTTGCTGGAAAACTAAACCTAACTCCCTTCAACCCCCTATGGGTAACCTACCGAAATTTAGAGTTTCTGAAGCAAAGGTGTTCGAAAATGTAGGTATAGATTTTTGTGGTCCGTTCACGATTACTCTTGGTCGGACCAGAGGTGCAAAAACCATGAAAGCATATGTCTGTTTATTTATCTGTTGCGCTGTTAAAGCCGTGCATTTAGAGTTAGTCTCTGATATGACATCAGAAGCCTTTCTGGCTGCTCTGCGCCGCTTCATAGCTAGAAGAGGACTATGCTCAAAGATCTCTTCAGACTGCGGGACCAACTTCGTGGCCTCTGAAAAATACTTGCGACAAATTTTTTCTGATTGCGTGAAGGGGGAAGGTATAGTTTGGTCTTTTAACCCACCTGCTGCTCCCCACATGGGAGGCATTTGGGAATCAAACATTAAATCGTTAAAGACTCATCTTCACAGGGTAGTTGGAAATCAAATACTCACCTATGAGGAATTAAATACGGTTTTAACCCAAGTTGAAGCCATAATGAACTCACGTCCTTTATGTGCCTTAAGCACCGATCCTACTGATCTGGCGGTCTTGACTCCTAATAATTTTTTAAATTTGAGGCCTCCAGGTACAATACCCGATCCAAACTACTGCGATATTGCGTTAAACAGGCTGTCCAGGTGGCAACTGTTGCAAAGAATGCACCGCGATTTTTGGATTCGCTGGCATCGCGAATATTTGCACACTTTGCAACAGCGAGCCAAATGGCACCAACCTCTTGCTTCCATTGATATTGGTACTATGGTACTGATCAAAGATGAAAATTCCACTCCATTGGATTGGCCCCTAGGCCGCATTGAAGACCTTATTAAAGGTTCTGATAATGTTCCACGGGTTGCTATTGTAAAGACTACTAAAGGTACCTACAAACGGCCTTTGGTAAAACTATGCGCCCTGCCTACAAATTAAACTCTCTGAAATGCCCCTGGGCATTCTCAGGGGGGTGGGAAATGGTTCGTCCCGCCTTCCTTTTTGTAAATATGTTCTTTTTACTATAATTTACCAAATTGGTTCGAATTAGGCTATTTGGTGATTCACTAGAGCATTTTCTATTTTTTGTTTATTTAGTATTAATTAACTAATTAAGTACTTAAAATTACTGGGTTATTTGCATTTGAAACTCCCGCGGTTTTAAAGGCAAATATTACAATTTGCTATAATTAATTTACTTTACATAAAATGCATTTTGAATTACTAAGGTTCCTAGTTCCTTTAATATGGACCTTCGTAATCTCATTCCTTCCTACTTATTCCTTTTCTCCTACGCCTATGGATTAACGACGCCACTGGGCGCCATGTGGGAGAATGAACGCAGCAGCGATACCTGCTGCAGGAACACAGAGAACCGTTTCGCCTTCGAACGAGAACACACGCGTGTTAGCGACTCTCCTACCACAGGAATGTGGGGTGCAAAAACTACGGTTTAACAGCGCGTCCTCCCATGAGTTCCACTTCCTGTATAAAAATGGTAAGTGAAAATGCATTATTTTTACCTTACATACATTTGTTTATTGCTACACTAACCTAGAAGGTAAACTAGACCATTTCAGAATCCCTTGTACCAGCTTAGCCTATGACCTTATTCCCTTAACTTTATACAGTCCACACCTGACACCGTTAAATTCCAGACAATCTCCTTTCTGGACCACCAGGGAACCCCAAAGAAAGTGGCAACAAAGCCGTGATCCTCGGGACAAAACAAATCTCAACAACATGACGCAGCGCATTAGGCGAGAAATTCTAGTAATAAAAAATGAATCTATTAACCATTTTCTTAATGAGCTTACAGATGATAAAAATACCGACTATTCCCTTTGGAAAGCAACCAAAGATTTTAAAAGACCAATTATCCAAATTCCACCCATACGAAAATCTAACAACCAGTGGGCAAGGAGTAACGAAGAAAAAGCAGATATTTTTGCAAGTCATTTAGAAAAAACATTTCAGCCCCACGAAGCACCAGATGAAGACTTTCATTTAAATGAACCCCATCAAATCGAGGACCATATTAAGCTTACATCACCAAAAGAAATATTAACAGAAATCAAAAATATTAATTCGAAAAAAGCCCCAGGGTATGATCTTATTAACGGGGTAGTCATAAAACAACTCCCCAGAAAAGCTATCGTAAAACTATGCAACCTAATTAATGCGTCTTTTAGGCTTAGGTACGTACCTAAACTGTGGAAAGTTGCAGAAGTTATCATGATTCCAAAACCGGGAAAACCACTCCATGACGTGTCATCTTACAGGCCAATATCTTTGCTGCCAATTATATCCAAGCTCTATGAAAAATTATTGCTTAAAAGAATAAAACCCATCATAGAAAGACAAGAAATTATTCCATCTCATCAATTTGGTTTTCGAGACAAGCATTCCACGATAGATCAAGTACACAGAATTACTAATATAATAGAAAAAGCACTAGAAGAGGGAAAAGTTTGTTCTGCAGTTTTTCTAGATGTAGCACAAGCATTTGACAAAGTGTGGCATGAAGGCCTTAATTTTAAACTAAAAAGGTTTCTGCCAAAACAGTATTCGGATATTTTGGAATCATACATATCTGATAGACATTTTAGAGTAAAACAGGAAGACTCATACTCAAATTTAAGAGAAATTCAAGCAGGCGTGCCCCAGGGTAGCGTACTAGGCCCTTATCTATACTTATTATTCACTTGTGATATCCCAAAGCCAGAAAATTGTCACTCAGCAACATTTGCCGATGATACTGGTTTATTGACGGTAGAAAAATCTATTGAAAAATGCATAGAGAAACTTCAGGATGCAGTCACCCAAATTCACAGTTGGACCACAAAGTGGCGAATAAAATTAAATGAAACCAAATCAATTCATGTTGATTTTACAAACAAAAATATAAATCACATACAAATAACAATTAACAACATTCCAGTACCATATTCGAATCAGGCAAAATATCTAGGTATGACACTTGATACCAAATTGCGCTGGAAAGCACATGTTAAGAAAAAAAAAGAAGAACTTGAGATAAGGTATAGAAAAATGAACTGGCTAATTGGAAGGAAGTCCAATTTAACAATTCATAATAAGTTACTGCTTTATAGACAAATACTGAAACCAGTATGGACATATGGTATTCAACTATGGGGTTGTGCTAAAGAGAGTAACATTCTAGTTGTACAGAGATTTCAAAATAAAGTATTAAGAAACATTGTGAATGCACCTTGGTACGTTCGAAATAGTGACCTTCATCGAGATCTAAAAATCGAAACTGTAGCAGAGACTATAAAAAAGTACGCAAAAAGCCATGAAGATAGACTCCATCGGCATGTGAATGTGGAAGCAATTCAGCTTCTAGACAATACTATGCTAGTTCGACGACTAAAAAGAGTGAAGCCGTTTGAGCTAGTAAACTAAGTGAATTACACATAAAACAAAATAATGCTATAAACACAACACAATTGTGAGTTACAGACTAAACAAAGCGGGGAGAACTGTTGAGTGAACCCTAAGTTTAAATCTGACTTTTCTAGTAAATTAAGTTAAAACAAAATTGCTAATTAGTCTTACTGACTAGATTGTAATAAAAAAAAAACACAGTGTGTTTGACAAATAAAAAAAAATAAAAAAAAAAGATATGTAGCGCTTAACATTTGCCGCGTAAAAACCAGGCATTTTTATTGATGCTCTTGTGCCCGTATCACCGGAAGTTGGCACATTCCGTACAATTTTGTATACGGAGTGTGTCACTTTACCGGTACGTCCTACCACAGGCAGGTCCTTTCAGAAAACTTTCTGGTCTCCAATAGGGATCTAAAAAGATCTAAGAGACCGGTAAAACTTATTTCTATCTGTGACTTCTGTTGACAGTTGTAAATTGTGTTTATTTCTATAGGTTTGAGAGTGACGTATGTAGAAATTGATCCTGAGGTGGCTTAAGCACGAGTTCATATATTTTAATCCTGATTTTTGGGCAAAATCCATTATTTAGAGGTTACTATTGTGGCTCTGGTGGGGCTGGAGACCCAAACCCCCCTATATATGCTTTTGGTTTGGCATTTCTATTAAAATAATCTAAAATATAACAGTGATAGAGTTGACAAGAGGAAAAAATCCTTCATTTTTGATTTTACGAAAAAAACTCCCTCTTTATAAAAAATTCTGCTTGTTGAAAAATTAATATTAACATAATAAAATGTTTGATTAGATGTACAGGGTGTTATCAAATTAAGAAACATGTAATTAATAAGAGAGAAAAACCGTTTATTTTAATTTCACGTAAAACATCACTCTTTATAAAAAATTCTGTTTGTCAAAAAACTGAGATAACGATATTAATATCTTTGATTAGAAGTACAGGGTCTTATCAACTTATGTAACATAAAATAATCCAAGAGAAAAAGGACCGTATTTATTCAGTAAAGCAAAATGTTATTTAAACAAAATAAAATGAAAGTAGGAAATCTAGGAAAAGAAAATCTATCCAGGTTTTAATTTTTAAGAGTTAAGCATTTAATGAAAAAACAAGATAAAATAATATGGAACAAAATCTAAAACCTATTACTTGAAAATCAATAAGACAATCAACAAAATAAATCTATCAATGTCACATTATAAAGAGTGATGTTTTTCGTAAAATTAAAAATAAAGATTTTTGTCTTATTAATTACATGTTTCTTAATTTGATAACACCCTGTACATCTAGTCAAAGATTTTATTATGTTAATCTTAATTTTTCAACAAGCAGAAGTTTTTATAAATCAAAAATAAAGGATTTTTTCCTCTTGTCAACTCCACCGGGGACACACGGTATATAAGTGAAAATATTAAAAATTAACAAACGTGAATTCTAGTACCCGTGAACTTAAAAATCAAACAAGTTTCCGTGGCTAATTGGGTAAAAAGAAGATTTTTTTCTCTCATATTTTTCCGTGGGTAGCTTAACCTCACGTCCATTAGATCTTGGACCCCCGTGAGGTTAAGCTTTCAACCTACCCACGGAAAAATATAAGACACAAAAACTTCTTTTCACTCATTTAACTTGTTTTATATATTAAAAATTAGACCCGAAGCTGATGAGTTTCGCCATAAAGTAAGAACAACCTTGAACAGAAAGAAGCAACAAAACGCAAACATCACCAGTGTAGAACAACGGGCAGTCAATAACCTGCAGACTGATAAATCAATCCAGATTCTACCTGTCGACAAAAGAAACGCGACGGTGATCGTGGATGTCGAGACATACGACAAAAAGATTGAAGAAGTTCTGGAGAAAGGAGACTACAAGCAACTAGGAAAAGATCCAACCACGACCGTAGAAGGACGCATCTATAGGACTTTGCTGCTGCTGAATCCCGGACGCCGTTAGATCCCGCCTGACTCCACACCACAGTAAGGCACCACATTTTTATGGACTGCCAAAGATCCATAAGAAGGATATACCACTGCGACCAATTACCAGCTCCAGGGACTCGCCGACCAGAACTCTGTCGAGGTTTTTACAGGACATAATTCAACCATTTCAGGGTAATTCTGACTCTTTTGTCAAAAACTCAGAACATTTTGTCGAGGTTTTAAAAAGGATCAAATTAGATCCCGACGATGCAATACCTAAATTTTAAGACCGCATGTCGAAGGTGAAAAAATCCCCATTTCTAATATAAAAGCTACCAACTGGCAACATTTTTGGCCCAATCTTTTCCCCGAATAAACAAGAAAACGAGACTATGACCATCGTTGAAATTTTGCACGATTGTTTTTCAAAAGGTTTTTAACAACCATATCGAAACAGTTTTTTGATAGTTACTCTTATTCTAAAAAAAAAAACAAAAAAATACGACCAAAAAAAGAGGAGGAAACTGCAATAACTTTTTTTAGTTTTTTAAATTTTTTTATTATATACAAAATATTTTAAAAAATCCATTGGATACGGTTGACAATGTTGATAAATCCTTTCATATAATAAAAAAACATGTTTTGTTTTCTTATAAAAGAGTTCATTCGGGTATTGTAAATAGAGTTCCAAAATCGTTATAACCATTGAAGGTGTAGTTCAATTGGTTATTACTAGAGGCGCTGCGTGTGCCTTAGAATGGATGTCACGTGATTTGTGATCCATTCAATCTCGGTCCGGTCTACCAGTTCACTGACCAGAATTTTAATGACCAACGATTTTGTTATACTTTTCGATGTCAGAGCTAATTGTTTGAGATCGAAACAAATCCTAACTAATAAATCAAAGCTACCACCGCCTTCCCCTAGCCGCTACCACTAAAAAATCAACTAGTACCACCTCCCCCTAGATCCTACCATCAAACAAACAACTACTACCACCTTCTCCTTGCATCTGTCACCAAAAAACCAACCTTCCCCTAGCCTCCCTCTACCACTAAAAATCAACTACTACCACCTCCCTAGATTCTACCACCAGAATATCAACTACTACCACATTCCCCTAACTTCTACCAGCAAAAACCAACTACTACCACCTTCCCCTAGCCTCCCTCTACCACTAAAAAATCAACTACTACCACCTCCCCCTAGATTCTACTACCAGAAAATCAACTACTACCACTTCCCCCTAGATTCTACCATCAGAAAATCAAATACTACCACATTCCCCTAGCTTCTACCAGCAAAAAACCAACTACTACCGCCTTTCCATAGCTTCTGCCACCAAAAAACCAACTACTACCACCTTCCCCTAGATTCTACTACCAGAAAATCAACTACTACCACTTCCCCCTAGATTCTACCATCAGAAAATCAAATACTACCACATTCCCCTAGCTTCTACCAGCAAAAAACCAACTACTACCACCTTTCCATAGCTTCTGCCACCAAAAAACCAACTACTACCACCTTCCCCTAGCCTCTACCACTAAGAAATCAACTACTACCATCTCCCCCTAGATTCTACCACAAAAAACCAATTACTTTTACCTTCCTCGATCTTCTACCACCCAAAAACCAACTACCACCATCTGCCCCTAGCCTCTACTACTAAAAAATCAACTACCACCACCTCACCCTAGATTCTACCACATTCCCCTAGTTAGTAGTAGGTTTTTTGGTGACAGGAGCTAGGGGAAGGTGGTAGTAGTTGTTTCTTTGCTAGTAGAAGCTAAGTAGAGGTGGTAGTAGTTGGTTTTTTGCTAGTGTAAGCTAATGAGAGGTGATAGTAGTTGTTTTTTTGTTGGTAGGAGCTAGGAAATTCTGGTAGTAGTTGATTTTTTGGTGATAGAATCTAGGGAAAGGTTTTTTAGTGGTAGAACCTAGGGGAATGTGGTAGTAGTTGACTTTTTAGTGGCAGAATCTAAGGGGAGGTGGTAGTAGTTGATTTTTGAGTGGTAGAAGCTAGGGGAAGGTAGTAGTAGTTGGTTTTTTGTTGGTAGAAGCTAGGGCAACGCGGTAGTAGTTGCTTTTTTGGCAACAGAAGCTAGGCGTAGGTGGTAGTAGTTGGTTTTTTGGTGGTAGAAGTTGGTGGAAGGTGGTTTCTGGGATAAAACTAAGTTTTAGCTAACTAATAGGTCACTGTTGCTGTTTAGAAGTGGTAAAAGCTTAGATTGGTAAGTTAGTATTTGTTTTTTCTACAAACAAGGCGGCCTTACGCCAAAAAATAGAAAAATTCGTTGGTCATTAAATTTTTGGCCAGTGTGTTATACGGCGGGCACTGTTCGAAAAGTAGAGTCACTGCAACACGTTTATAGTAGGGTCACCTAATACCCTGTTTCCACCAATGCATGCCCACCCCGATTCAAAAAACGCATCAGGTAACGCTGTATTTAAAACCGGTGCAAATGCATGGCCCATCACCTGATGCGTTTGTTTAATCGGCGTGGGCATGCATTGGTGGAAACACGGTATAAGGCGATCATTATAAGCGGCATCTATTGGTAAAAATCGCAAATAATTTGATATTTCCTAGATTCAATCTCTGCCCTTTAGTCATCAATCATTCTGTTGCTACAAAACAAGGAGTTATAAGAAGTTTATATTTAAGAGGCGTAAATATTTGTAGTAATAATGAAGAATTAACCACCGAAATCTACAAAATAAAAAAAGACTTACAACAGAATGGTTATTCCGAGAAACTAATAAACTCAACGATCGCTAAAATTAAAAACAAACCAAATGTAGCAAATTTTCAAAATAATAATGATCCCTTGCGTGTTATTAACATTCCATATTGATGGTAATATTTTTGCAATTAAACGGCCATTTGCGGTAAAATGTTTTATTGTATTATTTTCTGACTTACATGATTTAATTTATAACTGTGCTTTCAGCGGTGGCTTGATGTAGAAAAGGGCAATATTTTTGGTTTGATTTTGCAAGTAAACGATTTAAAAAAGTAGGGGAAATTAGAGGGGGTAATAATTTTTAGCTTTCATCAAAGATGGCTACAAGGCCCTGCCTGCTGGTTTTGATTTTACAGAAATCTGCCTTCGAATCCACCAAGATGAAAGCTATTACAATAATGGTCATGTGACTATTTTGGATTTGGCGTCAAGCACTGATTATCATATGTTCAACAGATTTTAGAAAATATTAGACGAACAGCCAAACACTATAATATAAAAACAGTATTTTCATCGGGAAACACGATAAGGAACTTTGTAACTAAAATAAAACCAGAAAATCCCTCAAATAATAAGGAATGTATTTACCAAATCCCGTGTGAGTGTGGCAAAATCATATGTAGGTAAAACGAAACGCCCTCTTCAGGTAAGAGTAAATAAACGTCTAAAAAGTACCCAATTAGGGGATATTGAAAAATCCGGACTGGGCAAATGATCATAGCATTCAATGGTCTAAAGCTAAAGTTCGGCGAAAACGAATGTTTATTGAAGCTGCGTTAATAATGCAGAATAAAGAAGTTCTCAGTCAACCAAGCACGGACATACCAAACAAATGAAGACCACTCCTTAAGGAAAACAAGCGTCTTAGGATTAAAAAAGAGGGTGGCCCTTCACACCTGACTGCACACCAAGTAGTAAAAGTAGTAGCCTTTAGACTGGATTGTATAGCTTACACTTGAAAACGGTTAGAGATACTTACTAACCGAAACGTCGTGTTTGAAATACATAAAGACAATGGAAGTCCGAAATTTTATTTCCACTCAATCATTCACTACGAGTTTCAAAGAAAAAAAAAACTTTCAGCAGTTAATTCGACCCATTAGTAGTAAACAAAAACAATTTACACTGTTAATTTTACTACGGAAAATTAAAACAAAATGCTTAACTTACCTTTTACTATACTCAAACAACTCATCTTCAATTTTAATTTTCATAGAACTGGTTTCAGCTGGCATTACTTCTTCCGACCTAATATCTGTGATTGAAAATAAAGGTTTAGAAGTGAAATCATCTATTTCTGTCAAAATGTCTTCAGCCATGACAATCAGCGATTGAATATCTTTTTCAAATAATTAGACAATGACATCTTAAACGCTTCTGGAAGTTCCTTTCTTCTTACTTTTAGATCCTACATAGAAAAAAACTTGGTGTAATATATTTTTCACACCTGCTAAATCCGGTTAAGCTGATAATTTAAACATTCACTTGTAAATTACTCAGGTTATGTTCCTTTTAATATTTAAAAGAAATTACGGTCTGCATATACCATGCCTTCCGAGTTACTACGAACAGACGTAACTTCGTCCAAATGTTCGCAGTACCTCATACCGCATTGTTTACACTTATGAGCAAAACTAACGCACCACTTAAGTCCATTAAATGCGGATATTAATATCTATTGGATTATTTTTAGAAATTTAGTTCGAAAATAAAATATAGTCGTATATATTTTAGACGACCACTGTATGTAACAAATTTGAATGAATAAGAAATATTTATTAAAATATCTTAGCGGTGGGTTCATTTTGCTACGTGGTGCGTACCTATGGGGCTAGTAAATTTTTTCAAAAATATAAAATATTTTATAATTAATTTTTATAAAAATATAACTACAAAACAATAGGATAGGACAGAGATACTTTTTTTATTGGTCATGGGAAACCTATATATATGATCTAACTGCGTAAGCACACACATTTTTTTAAATACTTTATCAAGGCAAGTTGTAGTTGACGCTGATTTTAGGCTAAAGTTGGCTAAAATATTGTTGCTAAAATAAGTTTTTTATGGTAAATTTCTATTTTTGACCGTCAAAAAATAGACATTTTGAGAAAAAAACAATTTTTTCCCAAAAAAACTGCTTTCGGAACTTGGGCATTTTTGGATCAAAATGGGGCTTCTTTTTAGGTTAAAAATAAATATTTTAATTTAAATTTTATTACATAGGAAATAAAAGGGTGTTTCCACCAAATTTCGTGAGAAACAAAAAAGAACGTGGAAAATGTATTTTTTTTTTAGTTAAAGGTAAGAAAAACTTACCTATAACCGTTGTTTGAATAACGCTATAACCTTTGTATTTAACTTTATTCGACAGAAGGTCTAGTTTTGCTGATAATAAATAATTAGAATAAAAGTTCAACTCATTTTACCCGAATTACTAGGACCTAGTCTAATTTATTTTTGCTGATGGCTGCAATTTAGTTTCTTTATTTTCAAATAGTTTTAAGCTGTGATTATCTTTTTCCTAGAAGCAAAAAATTTAAAAATAAATAGATTTTTGAATTAAATCTAAAAAAAAACAAAACAGCGAATTCATAAGGCACAAAATTGTTATAATTCCTCTTACCTATAATTTATTTTTACACTATAGCACGAAGAATAACTACACCACAGCAGAATCTCTCTAGCATACCTTATTCAAATGACCACACACCTTATATCACACAGGATTTAGAACAAGCACCTTAAAGAAATAGAATGAAACTAATCCCTTGGGAGGCATCTCTGATTCAGAGGCTGGAAAATCCTAAAATAAGTAATAATTACGCTATAAAGCATATACTTACAGGGTGGCCCAAGTTTGTTTAGGCTTTTTTTTTAAAGACCGTAAAGCAAAGGAAAGATTATCAACTCGAGAAAAAATTATTTTTTAAAGGTGTAGGCGTTTTGACACAATATTGTCATTGTGTTTATCTCTAAACTTTGAAACTTCTGGATCAATTAAAAAAAAAACAGGAGAAATATTTGTTGACGCGGCTAACTGGGTGCAAGGCGAACTTGACGCAAAAATATTACACAAAATATGCAGATAACAAACAAAGAAAATACAAAAATCTTTTTAATAAATCCTAATAAAGTAAATTTTTTGAAATTGCGCTTTGTTTACGATTTTTATTATTAAAATTGTATTTCAAAAAATAACTTTTTTTTTAACTCTTAAAAATATAATAAAAAATATTTCAAATTTAGTAGATAAGAAGTTTTTTAGAAATTTAAACATTTTTCACAATATTTTGGAGATTCGAAAATTTTATTTTACTCTTTTTGTTGGCAAAGTTGGGCTGACCGACTAACTTAATCTAATTGGCAAGTGTATGCCTAAATTGACCTATTAGTATGACCTCTTCTTTATGAATGCAAAGTTGAGGAGACCAACTAACCTAACCTAATCTATAAATATACGCCTCTAAAAATATTTCTGTATATTCTATATTTTTCACCTGAATATTTTAATAAAAATAGCTAAATCGGTATTTTACCACGCAAATGCCGTTGAAAGAACGATGCGTAGCAAAAAAATTTCCACACTAGTGTGGTATAATTTTCTCCACTAAAAATAGTGTGGAATATCACATTTTCCACAGTCTTATAGAAAATAGCTATTTTCCTAACAAGTGCAAAAAATCGTTATTCCGCACGCAAATGCCGTTGCCAGAACGATGCGTGCGCAAAAATAGGTTTTTGCATGTGTAAGGAACTATTGTTATTGCACAAGCGTCAGGAAAACATAAAAAAATTAAATTATAAGAAAAAAAAACTAAACATATCCACACTACATCACGCAACAAAAAAATACCGAGTGTCTTAACAAAATATAACATCTTACCTTTACACCATAACAACCAAGGCATTTCATAGGAAGTATTGTGAACAGAAACTTGAAATCTATACCGGTTTTTTAAAATTTGACATTTCTGTGCGGAATTTTTTTCCACACTAGTGTAGCAAAGTAGAATTTTCTTCACTAAAAATAGTGTGGAAAATCACATTTTCCCCACGCTTTTAGAAAAAAATATTTTCACGCCGAGTTGGTCGCGCTCTATTATTCCAAACTGTTTTTTTTTTCTGTACGGATATTTCCTGTGTGCTTTTATCCAATCACCCGACCAGTTACCTATCATAAATAAATGCATAAAACCTTATATAGTTATTTTGGGACACCCTTCGCAAAAAATATAAAGGGTTCTTTTGTATAATCTACATTACCTAATTGACAGCGGGTTAATTGACAGCAGGTTATTGGAATTTTGGAATATGGCAAATTTGTATTATATAGGTAATTCCAGAATAATAAAACTTTGATGAAAACGAATCGGAGGCATTTCCCAGAACGAGGGTAAAACTGTAAGATATTATTTATTATTTATTTAAATAATTTTCAACTATTTTTATTTTCTTTTAACTCTTTTAATTTAATTTTTTAAATCTTAAGCTAATTTCGTAAGGGGTTCGAGAGCCATGTCAAACTTTGAAACGGAGGTCGGCAGGAAATGTACCATTTATAATAATTAGGTACTGAAATAATAAAAAAAAGATACAAATTTGTCCGATCTAAAACAAGTCAGTTAAAACATTATTATTAAACATACAAAATATATAATAATGGAAGAAACCAAGCTATTAAAAATGTCAAATTAACTTAGCAAAACGTACTTCGCATGCCCGGCATGAAATCGCGATTTTTTTGTACTTACTTAAGATCTATTTTTATTTAACCAACGTTTTTTTCATAACGGAAAAGAACTAGCTTTAAACAATTATAATTTGATTGTTCAATAACATATAGGATTGCATTTATTTAGTCAAAAAATACCTTTGAAAATTACCAAATATATTAAGACAAAAATACAATAAATAACCAGAAAAGTGGTTTCTATTTGCAAAATTGGTGGAGTTCTTTTTTGCTTTCGATTTTCTTAATTATTTTTTACGAATCAAAATTGTAGCACTCAATTTTGGGAGTGGTCTTTTTTTGTGGCAAGAAATTTGAGTTTTCGATAATCTTAATATCGTTAAGGTCTTTTAGAAAACAATTATTTTTACATTATTTTAGGTAAAGGGACTGTATATTGTTTAAATAAAGCTTTGAACAATAGGTTTTAGGATTTTTACATTCACAATGTTTATTGCATTCGTTTTGAATTGCAAAAATCAATTCACAATATTTTTTTATTTTACAGTTGTCTATATTTTTCCTTATTTTAAATAATAAATCAGTAAACTTTAGAAAATATAGTTAAATTATATAATTTAAATTTACTGTTGTAATCTGAGTTTATAAGTGACACGAGTTCTTTAAATGCGGAAATTTCTAAAACCTGCTTTCAGATAAAAATTAACAGTAAAGCTATTTTTTTGACATCAAAATATAAGAAAACCAAGATAAAAATAAAAATGTTACAATTGGTTTAGCATACTAGTAGTGACGGTGTACAATTTATATCAAAATTAAAATCAAATTTCTCGTCTCGAACAGCCCGCAATTCCAAAAATTGTATTAAAAAATATTGGTTTGCAACAAAGTTAATTAAGAAAATCGAAAGCAAAAAAAAATATTTTTAAAACCATTTAAAAAACTCGGTTATTATCAACTTTTGGACTTTGGAGATAAGTGAATTTAAATCTCAACAGCTGCCGGCAAGGGTCAACAGGTCAGCTCTGCCTAGGTAAACCACCGTTTTTGATTTTTTTTTTAACTAAAAAACCGCGATTAAGGTTTTCAAAATTCGTAAATACATAGTGCCTTACGGCAAAAAGAAATTTGTAAATAACTTTTTAAATATTTTTAGTAGATTTTTTACATTATTATAAAATTATTTCTTTTTAAATAAGGGGGTTTTGCTAAGCAGGGCAGAGGTGTGATCAGGCAGGTGTGTGGGTGGCGTATGTGGTTATAAAGCTACTTTTTAATTAGTTGGTTTGTGATAATATTCTGATAAAAAATGGCAAAGCGTTCAAATAAGTAACACGTGCTATCAGTTTTGTTGCAAGTCATGGTCGTTTGGCCGCCACATTTAAAAATGCCTGTGGAACAGAGATATACTTAAACACAAAATCTAGCAATTTCTCGGTTAATTTTAAATATTAACGAACGATTTGGACCACGTGAGCAATTATTTTTTATACTACTTTGAGCGTTTAACGAAGCCTCGCAACAAAACTGAGAGCACATATTAATGCACACGTGATGTAAGGGTTCCATAAAAAACCTCTTAAAAGTTTCGTTTACTTTTTCAATTTTATTGTTTCCAATTATTCATGGACTAAAACTTAAATATAACATTGTTAGTTTTAATTTTATATTTAGTCTAAGATAATAGGTAAATTATTAGCTATTATAAAATTTATCTAAAACAAAGTCGAATTAAACTGTTAGAATTAAAAGCAACAATGTAACTTGTCATATAAAATCTTCTTCAGTAGTATTTTTTACATATTAATAATATGGATATGGTTTTCCTATAGAGAGTGAAGTGCTGTGCGCATTTATGATAAACTGAGATTGCAGGATTCGTGACACTAACTACAGAGATAAGCTTAAACCAAAAACCTGACGATTTGGTGGCAATTTTTAAAGATGGCGGCCAAACCACCATAATTTGGACTGCGCAACCAAACTTTTTTTCTACTGCCATGGGTGCTTAACAAAGCTACGTAACAAAACTGAGCGCACATATTAGAGCATATGTGACAAGAGCTAGCGCCTACACTACGGTAGTTCTGGAAGAAACAAGTCGAAAGTGTCTTTCGCCTCATTGATAACTTCACCGAACTTTTCTCCGAGTGTCCGGTCAACTGCCATGACATGCAGTAAAGCATCGCGTTCCGTACTTGTGCGGTAAATAGTTATTGTAAACATTTCCTGTCCTTGTAAATAATTATTTGACTATTCGTGGGTTAGAGAACAGAACCAAAACAGAAACTATCAAGTTTTTGACAACGTTTCGGAATATACTTTTCCTTTTTCAAGCCTCAAACTATTGTCTTCAGAGCCCGTTCGAAATGGATTAAGGCACGTCTATTCATAAATAGGGATAATTTGAAGATTTTTTTCAAATTTTTTGTTGTTTATTTTTGAACAACAAAAAAATATATTACGAAACGTTGCCAAAAACTTATTAGTTTCTTTTTTGGTCCTGTCTTCTAACCCACGAATAGTCAAATAAATAGTCATTATTCAACCTTCGTTATATGGATTCTTCTTGTAATGAATCAAAGGCATTTCCTGTCCTTTAATATGCGAATTTATATTTGCGACATATCGTAGTCTAGCGCAGTGGCGGCTGTTCAAAATTAGACACCAAACAGTATTTTTAATTGATTGATTTAAAAAAGTTAAATCTTCCCTTACGACATGATTGTCTAGTTCTTTTTATTATCTATGGTTAACAACAAGTGATTAATTGGGTGACGTTTTTACTTTCTTAGCGTAAATAATTACAAGCCGGCAGCGCAATTTCACCCGTTTTTCAGAGGGGTATGGGTATATGTTCTCGAGCGGGGACGGGAGGAATGTGTGTTTTAGTTGAAGTCGGCCATTAGCCGCGTGCGTAAACGTCCCTTGCCCTTCTACACGATGCCGGTTCTATCCTTAGCGAAACGTAGAGTTTGTTTTGATTTGGGCTACGTTAGTAGTAAAAAGCATTGCTGGTCGCATGTCATTGTTTTTGTTATCGTTCGTTTATAAAATGGAAATAAATACCGTCGACTACATAATTAACTGTGCAAATTTAAATTCATTGACATATGAACTTCGATTACAAATAAAATATTTAGGGCCACGTAGACCGGACCTAAAAATTAACCAAAATTTTAGTGTAAGTAATGCCGAGGGGTGTTCCATAAAGACTTATAATAGAAAATTTAATAAAAAATTATACGATGCTGAAAACTAGTTGCGCGGTTATAGAAAAAGAAATGCTTTTTTTTTGCTTTATTTGTCTTGATATGAACAATCCACGAAGTGATCCTGCGTGCAAAGGGAATGTGTGATATCAAGCACTTTAGTGAAAGGTTAAAAAGACACAAAGTAAGTGTTATTCATTTAAATAAACACAGAATTTTCTATGCTAGGCAAGACTGATATTAGGTGCCAATTGAATAGTGCCTATTGGCAAAACATTACCGAAAATAATGAAAATGTGACAAAAATTACACACATACTTAGTGGGTTAAGAGACTGTTTAAAATTCTGTGGGATTTTTGAGGTTGCTCTACGGGGCCATAAAAAAGAAAGGCGAATGGACTTTATCTATAAACAAATAAACTAAAAACTAGACCAAGTAACTGCTTGTTTGGAAAATACTAAAATAAAATTGTTTCGGTAAGTTTTTTATCTAATTTTTCATGCATTTCTGCCCCCCCAATTTATAACGTCACCAGCCGCTTGCCACTAGGTGTTCTATATGGTATTTAGTTAATTTACTTTATCATTATCAGATTTGAACTAAGTTCAAGAAACACTAGGATAAAAGTACCAACATAGAAAATAACTTTTTAATTTTTTCTTTGGATTTTCAAATTTGTTCAATGAATTCAGTTTTACGTTTTAATACGATTCAAATTTGTATGCTGTCTGATAATTTTGAGCAAATTTTAAATAATTAATAAAAAGGCTTATTTGAATAGGCTATTACGTTTTTAAACAAAAACTATATGGGAATCGTGGCCGACTCGCTTAGCGCGTCGGCTCGTGCATATGGCTGCAGTGCTTGCTATATAACTAGACTGACCGCGCGTAGGCTGGGCGCGCTGCGTATCTTGTGGGTTCGAGTCCCACCTCGGCATATGGTTATTTCTGTAACGTCCCAACAAGGCATATCTCGGCAAAAATTTAGCTAAAAAGGCTGGGCGATTGATCCTAGCTATGGATGGAAAGTTCCAGTATAAAAAAAAAATAAAAAAATAAAAACTATTTATTAATAAGAAAGTGCTTAATATAACAAAACCTAATGTAACACAAGCAATGTGAATTTGGACGATTAAAAATATTATGTAAAAATGCGGAGAGAATGCCAAAAAAATTAAAATATACAAAACAATATGCGTAACGGGTGTGATTTTGTTCTGATCATTTTAGTTAACTTATCCTTTGTTTTAGTCCGTGTCTTTCGTATCATATTAAACGCATTTTCAAATTGTCCTTCGTTGGGCCTTGGATGCCGCAGCAAATGCCCCTGCAAATTTAACTTCTTGAGATCTTAAAATCACACTGGTTGCATATGAATCAATCGATTTTATCTATCCTATTATGCACCAGCAATGTGTTTGCTCTTGTATTCACACTGATTGCATTTAAACCAACTGATTTTATCTGCACTTTGGTGCCGCAGCAAATCAATCGATTTTATCTGCCACTTTATGCCGCAGCAAATGCCTTTTCAAACTGTCCTTCCATATAGCCTTGAAATCACAGTGGTTGCATTTAAACCAATTGACTTCATCTACACCTTTATGCTGCAGCAAATGCTTTTTCAATTTGCTTTTATTTATACCTATATAATCACACTGGTTGCATTTAAGCAAACTGTTTTCATCTGTTCCTTTGTGTTGGAGCAAATGCATTTTCAAAGAAAACTTCCATTTTGTGTTAAAATCACACTGATTACATTTAAACCAATCGATTTCATCTGCTCCTTTGTGTCGAAGCAAATGCTTTTTCAAATCAGCCTTCCATTTTGTTTTAAAATCACACTGATTGCATTTAAACCAATCGATTTCATCGTCCCTAGTATGCACCAGCGAATGCGTTTTCAATTTGGATCTGTATTTGCCCTTGTAATCACACTGATTGCATTTAAACCAACTGATTTTATCTGCACTTTGGTGCCGCCGCAAATGACATTTCAATTTGGATCTGAATTTGCCCTTAAAATCACACTGATTGCATTTAAACCAACTATTTTCATCTGTTCCTTTGTGTCGGACCAAATGCTTTTTCAAACCAGATTTCCATTTTGTCTTAAACTCACAGTGATTGCATTTAAACCAATCGATTTCATCTGTTCCTTTGTGTCGAAGCAAATGCTCTTTCATATAAAACCTCAATCTTGTGCTAAAATCACACTGATTGCATTTAAACCAACTGATTTCATCTCCTCCTTTGTGTTGAAGCAAATGCTTTGTTAAGTGAGACTTCCATTTTGTCTTAAACTCACATTGATTGCATTTAAACCAATCGATTTCATCTTCCCCTTTATGCACCAGCAAATGCGATTTCAAGTTGCATCTGAATTTGCCCTTGTAATCACATTGATTGCATTTAAACCAACTGATTTTCTCTGCACTTTGGTGCCGCAGCAAATGCCATTTCAATTTGGATCTGAATTTGCCCTTAAAATCACACTGATTGCATTTAAACCAACTATTTTCATCTGTTCCTTTGTGTAGGAGCAAATGCTTTCTCAAAGCATCCTTCCATTTTGTCTTAAAATCACACTGATTACATTTAAACCAATCCATTTCATCTGTTCCTTTGTGTCGGACCAAATGCTTTTTCAAACCAGTCTTCCATTTTGACTTAAAATTACACTGATTGCATTTAAACCAATCGATTTCATCTTCCCCTTTATGCACCAGTAAATGCGATTTCAATTTGGATCTGAATTTGCCCTTGTAATCACACTGATTGCATTTAAACCAACTGATTTTATCTGCACTTTGGTGCTGCAGCACATGTTTTTTTAAATTGGCTTTGAACTTGGTCTTGTAATGACAGTGGTGACATTTAAACCAGCACATTTCTTCTACATCTTTATTTTGATTGTGTGAAACATTTTGCGCTTCAGATCTAAAAGTAATAAAAATAATGATAGGAGGTTATATACCACATGTCAGTTTTAGTGGTTCCCGAAAGTTTTCGTAGCTGTCGGGTAAAAATCACTGTGTTTTTTTTTAAATATTTTTTGTTTGCAAATATTTGTTATTTAAAAAAAATGCTTTGATTTCATATACTAAAATTCCTCACACCTACCCAGTCGCAGATCCGGATATGTAGTTTTTAGGTCTGAGCTGTGAAATTAAGCACCAAAAGACCGTTTAAATGCCCTGCAAGCGAAATTTTTTTAAAATGCAGCGAAACTAAAAAATAATTTTTGTCTGAAAGAAGGGGTGTGCCGCTCTACCCCCCCCCCTTTCATTGCCGGAGGAGAGCGAAATTTTTGACCATCCTGGCCCGAACAGCAATAGCTAAAAATGATGTTGTTTTCGACGAAAGATTTTTTTTTGACATTACGCGGAAATGTTCATAAAGCGAAAATGAAATCCAAGTCACGTTTGGACTACATACATTTTTTCGGTTACGTTCAGATTGTGAGAAAGCTAAAGAACTGTGTTGTTATAGTTTAGATTGAATGAGGTATTTTGAGGGATAGATAGATAGATCCTAGCCGGTAATTTCAATAAGATCTTTTTAGAGTACGTGAAATATGTGCAGTTATGTTTTATATGCAAAATACTTGCATCATATTCACATAATATCTGTATTTTGAAACGGGAGTCTTTATGGACAGGATCTCAGTCTATTAAACTGTGTGCTTAAATAAATAGATGTTTCAGACATGCTCAATGTTTACTGTATGCCGACGACTTAAAAATCTTCTGCACTGTCTATAAAACAAACCAGATACTTCAAAGTGAACTTGATCAGCTTGTGTGATGGTGTAAACTTAACCACCTTCATCTTAATGCTGAGAAATGTAAACACATGTCATTCTACAGACTTCAAAATCCGGTTAATATTGTCTACAAAATAAACAGCATGGAACTAGAAAAGGTCAACACCATAAAAGACCTTGGCGTAATATTTGACAAGTCATTAACTTTTAATAAGCACATCGACAATACTATTAACAAAGCATTCCTATTACTAGGCTTTATAAAACGAAATACCAAAGATATAAGTGATATAAAAGCTATAAAATGCCTGTCAAATTGCTTGATTAGATCCTTACTAGAACACTGTAGTATCATTTGAAATCCAAGTTACCATATTTATATTAAACGAATTGAAAGGGTACGGAGTAAGTTTTCCAAATACCTACTCTTTAAACTAAACTTTCCCTACGAAGGATTGAGCTACAACACAAGATTTGCTTTATGTGGTATTCAAAGCTTGGAAACTCGTCGAAAAAACGCTCAGAAAGTATTCCTATACAAGCTACTCCATAATATGATAGACTGCTCAGCAATATTACAACAAATGGGATATCTTGCCATTCCCCTAAGAACTAGACAGCAGCTTCTCTTTTACCAGCCTCGGCATAGGACCAACTATGGACAGAATGCAATCGTTACCAGACTTGTGAGAAACTATAATACTTATTTTAGTGATATAGACATTTTTGGAATAACCCTTTCACAACTAAAAAATCAAATTTCGTAATTGTCCCTCTGTGATTTGTTATGATATAAATTTCTATTTTTAAGTTTCTTTAAATATTATATTATTGTCAAAATTAAACTTTCAGTCTACCATTTAGCATGGAGATGTAGTGTGCACTTTAAATAAATAAATAAATAAATAATATCGGCATGGGCCCCCTAAGCCTAAGTAATTTTAAGATATTTTCCACAAATTTCATAAATAAAATAGCATAAAATACGGCATCATGGGTTCTCGAATCCCCCCAAGATATATTCCTGAGTGCACCACTGATACCGGATGTTGTGCGCTTCAACAAAAAATTATTTTTCCCAAACTTTCATAATTTGTAAACCTAACCAAGTTCCTAAAAGATTTTAGTTAAAATTTTCTTCAACTTGTATAAATACAATGACACTTACTCAGATGAACTGTCACTTAATATTAGTTCCTCTTGCTTGATCTCCTCAGTCTTCAGCTCAAAGTATTCGTAATCCGATTTTAGGTCGGATGATGAACAGTTAGGAAACTGACTGTCAAGTATGCTGCAAAAAAAAACTTTGTTAAAAATTGAAATTCAGGGGTCTAGGATAATTTGGCGTCAGGACTATTCAGCGCCAAGAAAATTCCAGCTGAAATTGAATGTATTGACCTAAAAAAGGGTTCAATTTTTATCGCTCAACATTTGCCGCGCAAAAACCAGGCATTTTTATTGATGCTCTTGTGCCCGTATCACCGGAAGATAGCACATTCCGTACAATTTTGTATACGGAGTGTGTCACTTTACAGGTACGTCCTACCACAGGCAGGTCCTTTCGGATAACTTTCTGGTCTCCAATAGGGATCTAAAAAGATCTAAGAGACCGGTAAAACTTATTTCAACTGTGACTTCTGTTAACAGTTTTAATTTGTGTTTATAGGTTTGAAAGTGACGTATGTAGAAATTGATCCTGAGGGGGCTTAAGCACGAGTTCATACATTTTAATCCTGATTTTTGGGCAAAATCCATTATTTAGAGCTTACTATTGTGGCTCTGGTGGGGCTGGAGACCCAAACCCCCCTATATATGCATCTGGTTTGGCATTTGTATTAAAATAATCTAAAATATAACAGTGATATAGTTGACAAGAGGAAAAAATCCTTTATTTTTGATTTTACGAAAAAACTAACTCTTTAAAAAAAATTCTGCTTGTTGAAAAATTAATATTAACATAATAAAATGTTTGATTAGATGTACAGGGTGTTATCAAATTAAGAAACATGTAATTAATAAGAGATTAAACTGAGATAACGATATTAATCTTTGATTAGAAGTACAAGGTCTTATCAAATTAAGTAACATAAAAGAATCCAAGAGAAAAAGGACCGTATTTATTCAGTAAAGCAAAATGTTATTTAAACAAAATTGTTTGTATCACAACATAAAATGAAAGTAGGAAATCTAGGAAAAGAAAATCTATCCAGGTTTTAATTTTAAAGAGTTAAGCATTTAATGCAAAAACAAGATAAAATAATATGGAACAAAATCTAAAACCTATTACTTAAAAATCAATATGACAATCAACAAAATAAATCAATCAATGTCACATTATAAAAAGTGATGTTTTTCGTAAAATTAAAAATAAAGATTTTTGTCTAATTAATTACATGTTTCTTAATTTGATAACATCCTGTATATCTAATCAAAGATTTTATTATGTTAATCTTAATTTTTCAACAAGCAGAAGTTTTTATAAATCAAAAATAAAGGATTTTTTGGATTTTTTCCTCTTGTCAACTCCATCCGGGGACACACGGTATATAAGTGAAAATATTAAAAATTAACAAACGTGAATTCTAGTACCCGTGAACTTAAAAATCAAACAAGTTTTCGTGGCTAATCGGGTAAAAAGAAGATTTTGTTTCTCTCATATTTTTCCGTGGGTAGCTTAACCTCACGTCCATTAGATCTTGGACCCCCGTGAGGTTAAGCTTTCAACCTACCCACGGAAAAATATGAGACACAAAAACTTCTTTTCACTCATTTAACTTGTTTTATATATTAAAAATTAGACCCGAAGCTGATGAGTTTCGCCATAAACTAAGAACAACCTTGAACAGAAAGAAGCAACAAAAGGCAAACATCACCAGTGAAGAACAACGGGCAGTCAATAACCTGCAGACTGATAAATCAATCCAGATTCTACCTGTCGACAAATGAAACGCGACGGTGATCGTGGATGTCGAGACATACGACAAAAAGATTGAAGAAGTTCTGGAGAAAGGAGACTACAAGCAACTAGGAAAAGATCCAACCACGACCGTAGAAGGACGCATCTATAGGACTTTGCTGCTGCTGAATCCCGGACGCCGTTAGATCCCGCCTGACTCCACACCACAGTAAGGCACCACATTTTTATGGACTGCCAAAGATCCATAAGAAGGATATACGACTGTGACCAATTACCAGCTCCAGGGACTCGCCGACGAGAACTCTGTCGAGGTTTTTACAGGACATAATTCAACCATTTCAGGGTAATCCTGACTCCTTTGTCAAAAACTCGGAACATTTTGTCGAGGTTTTAAAAAGGATCAAATTAGATCCCGACGATGCAATACCTAAATTTTAAGACCGCATGTCGAAGGTGAAAAAATCCCCATTTCTAATATAAAAGCTACCAACTGGCAACATTTTTGGCCCAATCTTTTCCCCTAATAAACAAGAAAACGGGACTATGACCATCGTTGAAATTTTGCACGATTGTTTTTCAAAAGGTTTTTAACAATCGTATCGAGACAGTTTTTTGATAGTTACTCTTATTCTAAAAAAAAACCAAAAAAATACGACCAAAAAAAGAGGTGGAAACTGCAATAATTTTTTTTAATTTTTTTATTATATACAAAATATTTTAAAAAATCCATTAGATACGGTTGACAATGTTGATAAATCCTTTCATATAATAAAAAAACATGTTTTGTTTTCTTATAAAAGAGTTCATTCGGGTATTGTAAATAGAGTTCCAAAATCGTTATAACCATTGAAGGTGTAGTTCAATT
The DNA here is from genome assembly GCA_963576565.1 of Aspidapion aeneum. NCBI lineage: Eukaryota > Metazoa > Arthropoda > Insecta > Coleoptera > Brentidae > Aspidapion > Aspidapion aeneum. Next base: position 50,948,560 of record OY755048.1, read on the forward strand.
GGTTATTACTAGAGGCGCTGCGTGTGCCTTAGAATGGATGTCACGTGATTTGTGATCCATTCAATCTCGGTCCGGTCTACCAGTTCACTGACCAGAATTTTAATGACCAACGATTTTGTTATACTTTTCGATGTCAGAGCTAATTGTTTGAGATCGAAACAAATCCTAACTAATAAATCAAAGCTACCACCGCCTTCCCCTAGCCGCTACCACAAAAAAATCAACTAGTACCACCTCCCCCTAGATCCTACCATCAAACAAACAACTACCACCTTCTACTTGCTTCTGTCACCAAAAAACCAACCTTCCCCTAGCCTCCCTCTACCACTAAAACTCAACTACTACCACCTCCCCCTAGATTCTACCACCAAAATATCAGCTACTACCACATTCCCCTAGCTTCTACCAGCAAAAACCAACTATTACCACCTTCCCCTAGCCTCCCTCTACCACTAAAAAATCAACTACTACCACCTCCCCCTAGATTCTACTACCAGAAAATCAACTACTACCACTTCCCCCTAGATTCTACCATCAGAAAATCAACTACTACCACATTCCCCTAGCTTCTACCAGCAAAAAACCAACTACTACCACCTTTCCATAGCTTCTGCCACCAAAAAACCAACTACTACCACCTTCCCCTAGCCTCTACCACTAAGAAATCAACTACTACCATCTCCCCCTAGATTCTACCACAAAGAACCAATTACTATTACCTTCCTCGAGCTTCTACCACCAAAAATCCAACTACCACCATCTGCCCCTAGCCTCTACTACTAAAAAATCGATTACCACCACCTCACCCTAGATTCTACCACATTCCCCTAGTTAGTGGTAGGTTTTTTGGTGACAGGAGCTAGGGTAAGGTGGTAGTAGTTGTTTCTTTGCTAGTAGAAGCTAAGTAGAGGTGGTAGTAGTTGGTTTTTTGCTAGTGTAAGCTAATGAGAGGTGATAGTAGTTGGTTTTTTGTTGGTAGGAGCTAGGAAATTCTGGTAGTAGTTGATTTTTTGGTGATAGAATCTAGGGAAAGGTTTTTTAGTGGTAGAACCTAGGGGAATGTGGTAGTAGTTGATGTTGATGTCTGTCTGTAACGACCAACGCGCATAACTCAAAAACCGCTTGGCCGATTTTAATGAAATTTGGTACCTGGGCTGGGTCTTGGGTCGAGATGGTCCCATTTAAAAATGAACAAAATCCACCGAACACAAACCAAATAAAAGGGTGGGGATAGATTTCAAAAATTAGAGTTTATGTGAAAATATGGCGTGTGTGATATCAAACGAAAGGTAATTGAGTCTGGAGATAAACAAAATACATTTTAATTTATTTAAAAAAAAAGGGTGGGGGTATATTTCAAAAATTAGAGTTTAAGTGAAAATATGGCGTGTGTGATATCAAACGAAAGGTAATTAGGTCCGGAATTCAACAAAATACATTTTAGTTTTTGTTTTTTTTTAAGGGTGGGGGTGGATTTAAAAAATTTGTTAGTTTAAGTCAAAACATGGCTTGTGTGGTATCAAACAAAAGGTAATTTAGCGTGGAGTTGAATAAAATATATTTCAGTTTTTAGTTATATTAGCTCACATAACTATAGTACCTAGTGTGAGCTTAGGGGCCCATATATTGGCAGAGTATTTTAATCGGCGTGGGCATGCATTGGTGGAAACACGGTATAAGGCGATCATTATAAGCGGCATTTATTGGTAAAAATCGCAAATAATTTGATATTTCCTAGATTCAATCTCTGCCCTTAAGTCTAATCATTCTGTTGCTACAAAACAAGGAGTTATAAGAAGTTTATATTTAAGAGGCGTAAATATTAGTAGTAATATGAAGAATTAACCACCGAAATCTACAAAATAAAAAAAGACTTATAAAAAAACTAATAAACTCAACGATCGCTAAAATTAAAAACAAACCAAATGTAGCAAATTTTCAAAATAATAATGATCCGTTGCGTGTTATTAACATTCATTCAACGTAATAATTTTTAGCTTTCATCAAAGATGGCTACAAGGCCCTGCCTGCTGTTTTTGATTTTACAGAAATCTGCCTTCGAATCCACCAAGATGAAAGCTATTACAATAATGGTCATGTGACTATTTTGGATTTGGCGTCAAGCACTGATTATCATATGTTCAACAGATTTTAGAAAATATTAGACGAACAGCCAAACACTATAATATAAAAACAGTATTTTCATCGGGAAACATGATAAGGAACTTTGTAACTAAAATAAAACCCGAAAATCCCTCAAATAATAAGGAATGTATTTACCAAATCCCGTGTGAGTGTGGCAAAATCATATGTAGGTAAAACGAAACGCCCTCTTCAGGTAAAAGTAAATAAACATCTAAAAAGTACCCAATTAGGGGATATTGAAAAATCCGGTTTGGCGGATCATGTCTGGGCAAATGATCATAGCATTCAATGGTCTAAAGCTAAAGTTCGGCGAAAACGAATGTTTATTGAAGCTGCGTTCATAATGCAGAATAAAGAAGTTCTCAGTCAACCAAGCACGGACATACCAAACAAATGAAGACCACTCCTTAAGGAAAACAAGCGTCCTAGGATTAAAAAAGAGGGTGGCCCTTCGCACCTGACTGCACACCAAGTAGTAAAAGTAGTAGCCTTTAGACTGGATTGTATAGCTTACACTTGAAAACGGTTAGAGATACTTACTAACCGAAGCGTCGTGTTTAAAATAAATAAAGACAATGGAAGTCCGAAATTTTATTTCCACTCAATCATTCACTAGAAGTTTCAAACAAAAAAAAACTTTCAGCAGTTAATTCGACCCTATTTAATTTTACTGTTAATTTTACTACGGAAAATTAAAACAAAATGCTTAACTTACCTTTTACTATACTCAAACAACTCATCTTCAATTTTAATTTTCATAGAACTGGTTTCAGCTGGCATTACTTCTTCCGACCTAATATCTGTGATTGAAAATAAAGGTTTAGAAGTGAAATCATCTATTTCTGTCAAAATGTCTTCAGCCATGACAATCAGCGATTGAATATCTTTTTCAAATAATTAGACAATGACATCTTAAACGCTTCTGGAAGTTCCTTTCTTCTTACTTTTAGATCCTACATAGAAAAAAACTTGGTGTAATATATTTTTCACACCTGCTAAATCCGGTTAAGCTGATAATTTAAACATTCACTTGTAAATTACTCAGGTTATGTTCCTTTTAATATTTAAAAGAAATTACGGTCTGCATATACCATGCCTTCCGAGTTACTACGAACAGACGTAACTTCGTCCAAATGTTCGCAGTACCTCATACCGCATTGTTTACACTTATGAGCAAAACTAACGCACCACTTAAGTACATCTATTGGATTATTTTTAGAAATTTAGTTCGAAAATAAAATATAGTCGTATATATTTTAGACGACCACTGTATGTAACAAATTTGAATGAATAAGAAATATTTATTAAAATATCTTAGCGGTGGGTTCATTTTGCTACGTGGTGCGTACCTATGGGGCTAGCAAATTTTTTCAAAAATATAAAATATTTTATAATTAATTTTTATAAAAATATAACTACAAAACAATAGGATAGGACAGAGATACTTTTTTTATTGGTCATGGGAAACCTATATATATGATCTAACTGCGTAAGCACACACATTTTTTTAAATACTTTATCAAGGCAAGTTGTAGTTGACGCTGATTTTAGGCTAAAGTTGGCTAAAATATTGTTATGAAAAATAAGTTTTTAATGGTAAATTTCTATTTTTGACCGTCAAAAAATAGACGTTTTAAGAAAAAAACAATTTTTTCCCAAAAAAACTGTTTTTGGAACTTGGGCATTTTTGGATCAAAATGGGGCTTCTTTTTAGGTTAAAAATAAATATTTTAATTTAAATTTTATTACATAGGAAATAAAAGGGCGTTTCCACCAAATTTCGTGAGAAACAAAAAAGAACGTGGAAAATGTATTTTTTTTTTAGTTAAAGGTAAGAAAAACTTACCTATAACCGTTGTTTGAATAACGCTATAACCTTTGTATTTAACTTTATTCGACAGAAGGTCTAGTTTTGCTGATAATAAATAATTAGAATAAAAGTTACCCATTTTACCCGAATTACTAGGGCCTAGTCTAATTTATTTTTGCTGATGGCTGCAATTTATTTTCTTTATTTTCAAATAGTTTTAAGCTGTGATTATCTTTTTCCTAAAAGCAAAAAATTTAAAAATAAATAGATTTTTAAATTAAATAAAAAAAAACAAAACAGCGAATTCATTAGGCACAAAATTGTTATAATTCCTCTTACCTATAATTTATTTCTACATTATAGCACGAAGAATAACTACACCACAGCAGAACCTCTCTAGCATACCTTATTCAAATGACCACACACCTTATATCACACAGGATTTAGAACAAGCACCTTAAAGAAATAGAATGAAACTAATCCCTTGGGAGGCATCTCTGATTCAGAGGCTGGAAAATCCTAAAATAAGTAATAATTACCCTATAAAGCATATACCTACAGGGTGGCCCAAGTTTGTTTAGGCTTTATAAAGACCGCAAAGCAAAGGAAAGATTATCAAATCGAGAAAAAATTATTTTTTAAAGGTGTAGGCGTTTTGACACAATATTGTCATTGTGTTTATCTCTAATGCGAAAACTTTGAAACTTCTGGATCAATTAAAAAAAAACAGGAGAAATATTTGTTGACGCGGCTAACTGGGTGCAAGGCCAACTCGACGCAAAAATATTACACAAAATATGCAGATAACAAACAAAGAAAATACAAAAATCTTTTTAATAAATCCTAATAAAGTAAATTTTTTGAAATTGCGCTTTGTTTACGATTTTTATTAGTAAAATTGTATTTCAAAAAATCACTTTTTTTTAAACTCTTAAAAATATAAAAAAAAATATTTTAAATTTATTAGATAAGAAGTTTTTTAGAAATTTGAACATTTTTCACAATATTTTGGATATTCGAAAAATTTACTTTACTCTTTTTGTTGGCAAAGTTGGGCTGACCGACTAACTTAACCTAATTGGCAAGTGTATGCCTAAATTGACCTATTAGTATGACCTCTTCTTTATGAAGGCAAAGTTTAGGAGACCAACTAACCTAATCTATAAATATACGCCTCTAAAAATATTTCTGTATATTCTATATTTTTCACCTGAATATTTTAATAAAAATAGCTAAATCGGTATTTTACCACGCAAATGCCGTTGAAAGAACGATGCGTAGCAAAAAAATTTCCACACTAGTGTAGTATAATTTTCTCCACTAAAAATATTGTGGAAAATCACATTTTCAACAGTCTTATAGAAAATAGCTATTTTCCTAACAAGTGCAGAAAATCGTTATTCCGCACGCAAATGCCGTTGCCAGAACGATGCGTAGCGCGTTCTGCAAGCATTTAAGTGCGCAAAAATATTGTTATTGTACAAGCGTCAGGAAAACATAAAAAAATTAAATTATAAGAAAAAAAACTAAACATATCCACACTACATCATGCAACAAAAAAATACCTAGTGTCTTAACAAAATACAACATCTTACCTTTACACCATAGCAACCAAGGCATTTCATAGGAAGTATTATGAACAGAAACTTGAAATCTATACCGGTTTTTTAAAATTTGACATTTCTGTGCGAAATTTTTTCCACACTAGTGTAGCAAAGTAGAATTTTCTACCCTAAAAATAGTGTGGAAAATCACATTTTCCACACGCTTTTAGAAAAAAATATTTTCACGCCGAGTTGGTCGCGCTCTATTATTCCAAACTGTTTTTTTTTCTGTACGGATATTTCCTGTGTGCTTTTATCCAATCACCTATTATAAATAAATCCATAAAACCTTATATAGTTATTTTGGGACACCCTTCGCAAAAAATATAAAGGGTTCTTTTGTATAATCTACATTACCTAATTGACAGCGGGTTATTGGAATTTTGGAATATGGCAAATTTGTATTATATAGGTAATTCCAGAATAATAAAACTTTGATGAAAACGAATCGGAGGCATTTCCCAGAACGAGGGTAAAACTGTGAGATATTATTTATTTAAATAATTTTTAACTATTTTTATTTTCTTTTAACCCTTTTAATTTAATTTTTTAAATCTTAAGCTAATTTCGTAAGGGGTTCGAGAGCTATGTCAAACTTTGAAACGGAGGTCGGCAGGAAATGTATCATTTATAATAATTAGGTACTGAAATAATAAAAAAAAGATACAAATTTGTCAGATCTAAAGCAAGTCAGTTAAAACTTTATTATTAAACATACAAAATATATAATAATGGAAGAAACCAAGCTATTAAAAATGTCAAATTAACTTAGCAGAACGTACTTCGCATGCCCGGCATGAAATCGCGATTTTTTTATACTTACTTAAAATCTATTTTTATTTAACCAACGTTTTTTTCATAACGAAAAAGAACTAGCTTTAAACAATTATAATTTGATTGTTCAATAACATATAGGATTGCATTTATTTAGTCAAAAAAATACCTTTGAAAATCACCAAATATATTAAGACAAAAATACAATAAATAACCAGAAAAGTGGTTTCTATTTGCAAAATTAGTGGAGTTCTTTTTTTGCTTTCGATTTTCTTAATTATTTTTTACGAATCAAAATTGTAGCACTCAATTTTGGGAGTGGCCTTTTTTTTGTGGCAAGAAATTTGAGTTTTCGATAATCTTAATATGGTTAAGGTCTTTTAGAAAACAATTATTTTTACATTATTTTAGGTAAAGGGACTGTATATTGTTTAAATAAAGCTTTGAACAATAGGTTTTAGGATTTTTACATTCACAATGTTTATTGCATTCGTTTTGAATTGCAAAAATCAATTCACAATATTTTTTTATTTTACAGTTGTCTATATTTTTCCTTATTTTAAAAAAATAAATCAATAAACTTTAGAAAATATAGTTAAATTATATAATTTAAATTTACTGTTGTAATCTGAGTTTATAAGTGACATGGGTTCTTTAAATGCGGAAATTTCTAAAACCTGCTTTCAGATAAAAATTAACAGTAAAGCTATTTTTTTGACATCAAAATATAAGAAAACCAAGATAAAACAAAAATATTACAATTGTTTTAGCATACTAGTAGTGACAGTGTACAATTTATATCAAAATTAAAATCAAATTTCTTGTCTCGAACAGCCCGTAATCCCAAAAATTGTATTAAAAAATATTGGTTTGCAAAAGTTAATTAAGAAAATCGAAAGCAAAACAAACTAAAATTTTACCCCCTCTCCGCCCTCCAGGTTAGGGGTGAGGTAGGCAGTCAGTGATACCACATTATTGGATTGTCAGAGGAACTATAATGGTATGCGAAATTTGAAGTTAATCGGATACGTGGAACTCAGTTGAATGTAATCAGAAAAACTTGACATTAAATCGTCCATTTTGAATCCGCCATATTGAATTTTTGTAATCTGATCAAAAATTCGTAATTCTCATTCTCAAAAACCCCCAGATATCAATTTTAGTTGAAATAGGACAAACTAAAGTTTTACCCCCTTCCCACCCCCCCACGTTAGGGGGGAGGTAGGTACCCGATGAAACCACATTATTGTATTGTCATCGGCACTAAGACGCTATGCGAAATTTGAAGTCAATCGGATGTTTGGAAGTTCTTCAAAAATGAGTTGCAAGATTTGATTACATACATACATACATACAGGTGAAGTTAAATAAAAGCTTGTAATAATAAAAAAAAATGGTGAAAATTCACTTCAAAATTCCGCATATAGCAAAAATTATCGTGGCAACATCGTGTTGGAACTTCAAGCCACATAGCTCTTATAGAAGAGCACAGCGGTAAGTCCCTCTCCATGAGGGTATATCATCCATTTTCTTTCTTTTTCAATTTTCGAAGGCATTTTTAAAATTTATTACTTCCTTTAGTTAAATGAATTTTTTCGCCAATGTTTATAATAGTCCACTGCTTCTTCCCCCAACCTAATCTAAGTCATCGGAGTGCAACAGGTGAAATGGGCCAATTATCAATAACAGCCGACACTTAGACTACAGCTACATATCGGGATATATGCATGAGCAGAATAGCGCAATGCATGAATTAATCGATAACAGGCTTCATAATAAACTTCTTAGCTCCTTTACTGTAGTAGCTGGGTAGCTACAAAGTACACTGTTTAAAAGTAGATTTCCTGTGCCAGCCAACGCGTCGAGTTGTTTCCTTCAATGTTTTTCTTTTATGCAGGGAACACCGATAAAATAAATTTGTAACATAATTTAAAAAGTTGTTTTACATTAAGTCATTGCTCAGAGCCATAGTACTATAGCTGTGTAGCTATTTTTAACAATTTTTGACTAAACATTTTATTGCCTATAAAGAACATTATTATAAGTATTGGTTCGGCTCGGAAAAAAATAATTTATTATAATAAAACATCGAATTTTTGCAAAATTGAATATTATGGCTGGTTTCGACAGCTACCTATTAAAGGTAGGAAGCTAAGCGATATATCAAAAAAACAGACTGAAAAGTACTATATAAAATAATTTTTGATGATTTTTGCTAGGATGCACCGTTTCGCGGTAAAATCACTTTTTTTATTTTCGAGAACATTTTTAGGAACCACCCCTTTTAAGATAGCCTCGACATCTTCTTCTATGAAGGATCTAAAGTTTTTTTTTATATCAAAAAAGAAACTAAATTTGAATAACATTATAACTACCATAAAATGAGCATGTGTATTATGTATTTCATGATCTTGGTGTATCTCAAAAATTACTTGATTTGAGAAGGTATAAATACAAAATTTGTTTGCCTTTAAAAAATTAATAAAATGAGATCAGAAATCGGATCACTAACTACAGAGATAAGCTTAAACCAAAAACCTGACGATTTGGTGGCAAATTTTTAAAGATGGCGGCCAAACGACCATAATTTGGACTGCGCAACCAAACTTTTTTTCTACTGCCATGGGTGCTTAACAATGCTACGTAACAAAACTGAGCGCACATATTAGAGCATACGTGACAAGAGCTAGCGCCTACACTACTGTAGTTCTGGAAGAAACAAGTCGAAAGTGTCTTTCGCCTCATTGATAACTTCACCGAACTTTTCTCCGAGTGTTCGGTCAACTGCCATGACATGCAGTGAAGCATCGCGTTCCGTACTTGTGCGGTAAATAGTTATTGTAAACATTTCCTGTCCTTGTAAATAATTATTTGACTATTCGTGGGTCAGAGAACAGGACCAAAAACGTATTAGTTTATTTTTTGGTCCTGTCTTCTAACCCACGAATAGTCAAATAAATAGTCATTATTCAACCTTCGTTATATGGATTCTTCTTGTAATGAATCAAAGGCATTTCCTGTCCTATAATATGCGAATTTATATTCGCGACATATCGTAGTCTAGCGCAATGGCGGCTGTTCAAAATTAGACAACAAACAGTATTTTTAATTGATTGATTTAAAAAAGTTAAATCTTTCCTTATGACATGATTGTCTAGTTCTTCTTATTATCTATGGTTAACAACAAGTGATTAATTGGGTGACCTTTTTACTTTTTTAGCGTAAATAATTACAAGCCGGCAGCGCAATTTCACCCGTTTTTCAGAGGGGTATGGGTAGATGTTCTCGAGCGGGGGCGGGAGGAATGTGTGTTTTAGTTGAAGTCGGCCATTAGCCTCGTGCGTAAACGTCCCTTGCCCTTCTACACGATGCCGGTTCTATCCTTAGCGAAACGTAGAGTTTGTTTTGATTTGGGCTACGTTAGTAGTAAAAAGCATTGCTGGTCGCATGTCATTGTTTTGTTATCGTTCGTTTATAAAATGGAAATAAATAACGTCGACTACATAATTAACTGTGCAAATTTAAATTCATTGACATATGAACTTCGATTTCAAATAAAATATTTGAGCCACGTAGACCGGACATAAAAATTAACCAACATTTTAGTGTAAGTAATGCCGAGGGGTGTTCCATAAAGACTTATAATAGAAAATTTAATAAAAAATTATACGGTTATAGAAAAAGAAATGCTTTTTTTTTTGCTTTATTTGTCTTGATATGAACAATCCACGAAGTGATCCTGCGTGCAAAGGGAATGTGTGATATCAAGCACTTTAGTGAAAAGTTAAAAAGACACAAAGTAAGTGTTATTCATTTAAATAAACACAGAATTTTCTATGCTAGGCAAGACTGATATTAGGTGCCAATTGAATAGTGTCTATTGGCAAAACATTACCGAAAATAATGAAAATGTGACAAAAATTACACACATACTTAGTGGGTTAAGAGACTGTTTAAAATTCTGTGGGATTTTTGAGGTTGCTCTACGAGGCCATAAAAAAGAAAGGCGAATGGACTTTATCTATAAACAAATAAACTAAAAACTACACCAAGTAACTGCTTGTTTGGAAAATACTAAAATAAAATTGTTTCGGTAAGTTTTTTTATCTAATTTTTCATGCATTTCTGCCCCCCCCAATTTAGAACGTCACCAGCCGCTTGCCACTAGGTGTTCTATATGGTATTTAGTTAATTTACTTTATCATTATCAGATTTGAACTAAGTTCAAGAAACACTAGGATAAAAGTACCAATATAGAAAATAACTTTTTAATTTTTTCTTTGGATTTTCAAATTTGTTCAATGAATTCAGTTTTACGTTTTAATACGATTCAAATTTGTATGCTGTCTGATAATTTTGAGCAAATTTTAAATAATTAATAAAAAGGCTTATTTGAATAGGCTATTACGTTTTTAAACATAAACTATATGGGAATCGTGGCTGACTCGCTTAGCGCGTCGGTTCGTGCATATGGCTGCAGTGCTTGCTATATAACTAGACCGACCGCGCGTAGGCTGGGCGCGCTGCGTATCTTGTGGGTTCGAGTCCCACCTCGGCATATGGTTATTTAGCTAAAAAGGCTGGGCGATTGATCCTAGCTATGGATGGAAAGTTCCAGTATAAAAAAAAATAAAAATAAAATAAAAACTATTTATTAATAAGAAAGTGCTTAATATAACAAAACCTAATGTAACACAAGCAATTTTTTTTTTGACGATTAAAAATATTATGTAAAAATGCGGAGAGAATGCCAAAAAAATTAAAATATACAAAACAATGCGTAACGGGTGTGATTTTGTTCTGATCATTTTAGTTAACTTATCCTTTGTTTTAGTCCGTGTCTTTCGTATCATATTAAACGCATTTTCAAATTGTCCTTCGTTGGGCCTTGGATGCCGCAGCAAATGCCCCTGCAAATTTAACTTCTTGAGATCTTAAAATCACACTGGTTGCATATGAATCAATCGATTTTATCTATCCTATTATGCACCAGCAATGTGTTTGCTCTTGTATTCACACTGATTGCATTTAAACCAACTGATTTTATCTGCACTTTGGTGCCGCAGCAAATCAATCGATTTTATCTGCCACTTTATGCCGCAGCAAATGCCTTTTCAAACTGTCCTTCCATATAGCCTTGAAATCACAGTGGTTGCATTTAAACCAATTGACTTCATCTACACCTTTATGCTGCAGCAAATGCTTTTTCAATTTGCTTTTATTTATACCTATATAATCACACTGGTTGCATTTAAGCAAACTGTTTTCATCTGTTCCTTTGTGTTGGAGCAAATGCATTTTCAAAGAAAACTTCCATTTTGTGTTAAAATCACACTGATTACATTTAAACCAATCGATTTCATCTGCTCCTTTGTGTCGAAGCAAATGCTTTTTCAAATCAGCCTTCCATTTTGTTTTAAAATCACACTGATTGCATTTAAACCAATCGATTTCATCGTCCCTAGTATGCACCAGCGAATGCGTTTTCAATTTGGATCTGTATTTGCCCTTGTAATCACACTGATTGCATTTAAACCAACTGATTTTATCTGCACTTTGGTGCCGCCGCAAATGACATTTCAATTTGGATCTGAATTTGCCCTTAAAATCACACTGATTGCATTTAAACCAACTATTTTCATCTGTTCCTTTGTGTCGGACCAAATGCTTTTTCAAACCAGATTTCCATTTTGTCTTAAACTCACAGTGATTGCATTTAAACCAATCGATTTCATCTGTTCCTTTGTGTCGAAGCAAATGCTCTTTCATATAAAACCTTAATCTTGTGCTAAAATCACACTGATTGCATTTAAACCAACTGATTTCATCTCCTCCTTTGTGTTGGAGCAAATGCTTTGTTAAGTGAGACTTCCATTTTGTCTTAAACTCACATTGATTGCATTTAAACCAATCGATTTCATCTTCCCTAGTATGCACCAGCAAATGCGATTTCAAGTTGCATCTGAATTTGCCCTTGTAATCACATTGATTGCATTTAAACCAACTGATTTTCTCTGCACTTTGGTGCCGCAGCAAATGCCATTTCAATTTGGATCTGAATTTGCCCTTAAAATCACACTGATTGCATTTAAACCAACTATTTTCATCTGTTCCTTTGTGTAGGAGCAAATGCTTTCTCAAAGCATCCTTCCATTTTGTCTTAAAATCACACTGATTACATTTAAACCAATCCATTTCATCTGTTCCTTTGTGTCGGACCAAATGCTTTTTCAAACCAGTCTTCCATTTTGACTTAAAATTACACTGATTGCATTTAAACCAATCGATTTCATCTTCCCCTTTATGCACCAGCAAATGCGATTTCAATTTGGATCTGAATTTGCCCTTGTAATCACAATGATTGCATTTAAACCAATCGATTCCATCTTCCTTTTTATGCACCAGCAAATGCAATTTTAAATTGCAGCTGTGCTTAGCTTTGTAATCACACTGATTGCATTTAAACCAACTGATTTTATCTGCACTTTGGTGCTGCAGCACATGTTTTTTTAAATTGGCTTTGAACTTGGTCTTGTAATGACAGTGGTGACATTTAAACCAGCACATTTCTTCTACATCTTTATTTTGATTGTGTGAAACATTTTGCGCTTCAGATCTAAAAGTAATAAAAATAATGATAGGAGGTTATATACCACATGTCAATTTTAGTGGTTCCCGAAAGTTTTCGTAGCTGTCGGGTAAAAATCACTATGTTTTTTTTTAAATATTTTTAGTTTGCAAATATTTGTTATTTAAAAAAAATGCTTTGATTTCATAGACTAAAATTCCTCACTCCTACCCAGTCGCAGATCCGGATATGTAGTTTTTAGGTCTGAGCTGTGAAATTTAGCACCAAAAGACCGTTTAAATGCCCTGCAAGCGAAATTTTTTAAAAATGCAGCGAAACTAAAAAATAATTTTTATGTCTGAAAGAAGGGGCGTGCCGCTCTACCCCCCCCCCTTTCATTGCCGGAGGACAGCGAAATTTTTGACCATCCTAGCCCGAACAGCAATAGCTAAAGATGATGTTGTTTTCGACGAAAGATTTTTTTTGACATTACGCGGAAATGTTCATAAAGCGAAAAATAAATCCAAGTCACGTTTGGACTACATACATTTTTTCGGTTACGTTCAGATTGTGAGAAAGCTAAAGAACTGTGTTGTTATAGTTTAGATTGAATGAGGTATTTTGAGGGATAGATAGATAGATCCTAGCCGGTAATTTCAATAAGATCTTTTTAGAGTACGTGAAATATGTGCAGTTATGTTTTATATGCAAAATACTTGCATCATATTCACATAATATCTGTATTTTGAAACTGGAGTCTTTATGGACAGGATCTCAGTCTATTAAACTGTGTGCTTAAATAAATAGATGTTTCAGACATGCTCAATGTTTACTGTATGCCGACGACTTAAAAATCTTCTGCACTGTCTATAAAACAAACCAGATACTTCAAAGTGAACTTGATCAGCTTGTGTGATGGTGTAAACTTAACCACCTTCATCTTAATGCTGAGAAATGTAAACACATGTCATTCTACAGACTTCAAAATCCGGTTAATATTGTCTACAAAATAAACAGCATGGAACTAGAAAAGGTCAACACCATAAAAGACCTTGGCGTAATATTTGACAAGTCATTAACTTTTAATAAGCACATCGACAATACTATTAACAAAGCATTCCTATTACTAGGCTTTATAAAACGAAATACCAAAGATATAAGTGATATAAAAGCTATAAAATGCCTGTCAAATTGCTTGATTAGATCCTTACTAGAACACTGTAGTATCATTTGAAATCCAAGTTACCATATTTATATTAAACGAATTGAAAGGGTACGGAGTAAGTTTTCCAAATACCTACTCTTTAAACTAAACTTTCCCTACGAAGGATTGAGCTACAACACAAGATTTGCTTTATGTGGTATTCAAAGCTTGGAAACTCGTCGAAAAAACGCTCAGAAAGTATCCCTATACAAGCTACTCCATAATATGATAGACTGCTCAGCAATATTACAACAAATGGGATATCTTGCCATTCCCCTAAGAACTAGACAGCAGCTTCTCTTTTACCAGCCTCGGCATAGGACCAACTATGGACAGAATGCAATCGTTACCAGACTTGTGAGAAACTATAATACTTATTTTAGTGATATAGACATTTTTGGAATAACCCTTTCACAACTAAAAAATCAAATTTCGTAATTGTCCCTCTGTGATTTGTTATGATATAAATTTCTATTTTTAAGTTTCTTTAAATATTATATTATTGTCAAAAGTAAACTTTCAGTCTACCATTTAGCATGGAGATGTAGTGTGCACTTTAAATAAATAAATAAATAAATAATATCGGCAAGCCTAAGTAATTTTAAGATATTTTCCACAAATTTCATAAATAAAATAGCATAAAATACGGCATCATAGGTTCTCGAATCCCCCCAAGATATATTCCTGAGTGCACCACTGATACCGGATGTTGTGCGCTTCAACAAAAAATTATTTTTCCCAAACTTTCATAATTTGTAAACCTAACCAAGTTCCTAAAAGATTTTAGTTAAAATTTTCTTCAACTTGTATAAATACAATGACACTTACTCAGATGAACTGTCACTTAATATTAGTTCCTCTTGCTTGATCTCCTCAGTCTTCAGCTCAAAGTATTCGTAATCCGATTTTAGGTCGGATGATGAACAGTTAGGAAACTGACTGTCAAGTATGCTGCAAAAAAAAACTTTGTTAAAAATTGAAATTCAGGGGTCTAGGATAATTTGGCGTCAGGACTATTCAGCGCCAAGAAAATTCCAACTGAAATTGAATGTCTTGACCCAAAAAAGAGTTAGCGCTTAACATTTGCCGCGCAAAAACCAGGCATTTTTATTGATGCTCTTGTGCCCGTATCGCCGGAAGTTGGCACATTCCGTACAATTTTGTATACGGAGTGTGTCACTTTACAGGTACGTCCTACCACAGGCAGGTCCTTTCGGATAACTTTCTGGTCTCCAATAGGGATCTAAAAAGATCTAAGAGACCGGTAAAACTTATTTCAACTGTGACTTCTGTTAACAGTTTTAATTTGTGTTTATAGGTTTGAGAGTGACGTATGTAGAAATTGATCCTGAGGGGGCTTAAGCACGAGATCATACATTTTAATCCTGATTTTTGGGCAAAATCCATTATTTAGAGCTCACTATTGTGGCTCTGGTGGGGCTGGAGACCCAAACCCCCCTATATATGCTTTTGGTTTGGCATTTCTATTAAAATAATCTAAAATATAACAGTGATATAGTTGACAAGAGGAAAAAATCCTTTATTTTTGATTTTACGAAAAAAACTACCTCTTTATAAAAAATTCTGCTTGTTGAAAAATTAATATTAACATAATAAAATGTTTGATTAGATGTACAGGGTGTTATCAAATTAAGAAACATGTAATTAATAAGAGAGAAAAATCGTTATTTTTAATTTCACGTAAAACATCACTCTTTATAAAAAATTCTGTTTGTCAAAAAACTGAGATAACGATATTAATATCTTTGATTAGAAGTACAAGGTCTTATCAAATTAAGTAACATAAAATAATTCAAGAGAAAAAGGACCGTATTTATTCAGTAAAGCAAAATGTTATTTAAACAAAATTGTTTGTATCACAACATAAAATGAAAGTAGGAAATCTAGGAAAAGAAAATCTATCCAGGTTTTAATTTTTAAGAGTTAAGCATTTAATGAAAAAACAAAATAAAATAATATGGAACAAAATCTAAAACCTATTACTTGAAAATCAATATGACAATCAACAAAATAAATCTATCAATGTCACATTATAAAAAGTGATGTTTTTCGTAAAATTAAAAATAAAGATATTTGTCTAATTAATTACATGTTTCTGAATTTGATAACACCCTGTATATCTAATCAAAGATTTTATTATGTTAATCTTAATTTTTCAACAAGCAGAAGTTTTTATAAATGAAAAATAAAGGATTTTTTCCTCTTGTCAACTCCATCCGGGGACACACGGTATATAAGTGAAAATATTAAAAATTATCAAACGTGAATTCTAATACCCGTGAACTTAAAAATCAAACAAGTTTTCGTGGCTAATCGGGTAAAAAGAAGATTTTGTTTCTCTCATATTTTTCCGTGGGTAGCTTAACCTCACGTCCAATCTTGGACCCCCGTGAGGTTAAGCTTTCAACTTACCCACGGAAAAATATGAGACACAAAAACTTCTTTTCACTCATTTAACTTGTTTTATATATTAAAAATTAGACCCGAAGCTGATGAGTTTCGCCATAAAGTAAGAACAACCTTGAACAGAAAGAAGCAACAAAAGGCAAACATCACCAGTGAAGAACAACGGGCAGTCAATAACCAGCAGACTGATAAATCAATCCAGATTCTACCTGTCGACAAAAGAAACGCGACGGTGATCGTGGATGTCGAGACATACGACAAAAAGATTGAAGAAGTTCTGGAGAAAGGAGACTACAAGCAACTAGGAAAAGATCCAACCACGACCGTAGAAGGACGCATCTATAGGACTTTGATGCTGCTGAATCCCTGACGCCGTTAGATCCCGCCTGACTCCACACCACAGTAAGGCACCACATTTTTATGGACTGCCAAAGATCCATAAGAAGGATATACCATTGCGACCAATTACCAGCTCCAGGGACTCGCCGACCAGAACTCTGTCGAGGTTTTTACAGGACATAATTCAACCATTTCAGGGTAATTCTGACTCTTTTGTCAAAAACTCGGAACATTTTGTCGAGGTTTTAAAAAGGATCAAATTAGATCCCGACGATGCAATACCTAAATTTTAAGACCGCATGTCGAAGGTGAAAAAATCCCCATTTCTAATATAAAAGCTACCAACTAGCAACATTTTTGGCCCAATCTTTTCTCCGAATAAACAAGAAAACGGGACTACGACCATCGTTGAAATTTTGCACGATTGTTTTTCAAAAGGTTTTTAACAACCGTATCGAGACAGTTTTTTGATAGTTACTCTTATTCTAAAAAAAAAACCAAAAAAATACGACCAAAAAAAGAGGAGGAAACTGCAATAATTTTTTTTAGTTTTTTTAATTTTTTTATTATATACAAAATATTTTTAAAAATCCATTGGATACGGTTGACAATGTTGATAAATCCTTTCATATAATAAAAAAACATGTTTTGTTTTCTTATAAAAGAGTTCATTCGGGTATTGTAAATAGACTTCCAAAATCGTTATAACCATTGAAGGTGTAGTTCAATTGGTTATTACTAGAGGCGCTACGTGTGCCTTAGAATGGATGTCACGTGATTTGTGATCCATTCAATCTCGGTCCGGTCTACCAGTTCACTGACCAGAATTTTAATGACCAACGATTTTGTTATACTTTTCGATGTCTGAGCTAATTGTTTGAGATCGAAACAAATCCTAACTAATAAATCAAAGCTACCACCGCCTTCCCCTAGCCGCTACCACAAAAAAATCAAGTAGTACCACCTCCCCCTAGATCCTACCATCAAACAAACAACTATTACCACCTTCTCCTTGCTTCTGTCACCAAAAAACCAACCTTCCCCTAGCCTCCCTCTACCACTAAAAATCAACTACTACCACCTCCCCCTAGATTCTACCACCAGAATATCAACTACTACCACATTCCCCTAGCTTCTACCAGCAAAAACCAACTACTACCACCTTCCCCTAGCCTCCCTCTACTACTAAAAAATCAACTACTACCACCTCCCCCTAGATTCTACCACCAGAAAATCAACTACTACCACTTCCCCCTAGATTCTACCATCAGAAGATCAACTACTACCACATTCCCCTAGCTTCTACCAGCAAAAAACCAACTATTACCACCTTTCCATAGCTTCTGCCACCAAAAAACCAACTACTACCACCTTCCCCTAGCCTCTACCACTAAGAAATCAACTACTACCATCTCCCCCTAGATTCTACCACAAAAAACCAATTACTATTACCTTCCTCGAGCTTCTACCACCAAAAAACCAACTACCACCATCTGCCCCTAGCCTCTACTACTAAAAAATCAACTACCACCACCTCACCCTAGATTTTACCACATTCCCCTAGTTAGGGGTAGGTTTTTTGGTGACAGGAGCTAGGGGAAGGTGGTAGTAGTTGTTTCTTTGCTAGTAGAAGCTAAGTAGAGGTGGTAGTAGTTGGTTTTTTGCTAGTGTAAGCTAATGAGAGATGATAGTAGTTGGTTTTTTGTTGGTAGGAGCTAGGAAATTCTGGTGGTAGTTGATCTAGGGAAAGGTTTTTTAGTGGTAGAACCTAGGGGAATGTGGTAGTAGTTGATTTTTTAGTGGCAGAATCTAAGGGGAGGTGGTAGTAGTTGATTTTTGAGTGGTAGAAGCTAGGGGAAGGTAGTAGTAGTTGGTTTTTTGTTGGTAGAAGCTAGGGCAACGCGGTAGTAGTTGCTTTTTTGGCAACAGAAGCTAGGCGTAGGTGGTAGTAGTTGGTTTTTTGGTGGTAGATGTTGGTGGAAGGTGGTTTCTGGGATAAAACTAAGTTTTAGCTAACTAATAGGTCACTGTTGCTGTTTAGAAGTGGTAAAAGCTTAGATTGGTAAGTTAGTATTTGTTTTTTCTATAAACAAGGCGGCCTTACGCCAAAAAATAGAAAAATTCGTTGGTCATTAAATTTTTGGTCAGTTAAATAGAAAGTTCCGTTCCGCCAGTGTGTTAAACGGCCGGCACTGTTCGAAAAGTAGAGTCACTGCAACACGTTTATAGTAGGGTCACCTAATACCCTGTTTCCACCAATGCATGCCCACCCCGATTCAAAAAACGCATCAGGTGACGCTGCATTTAAAACCGGTGCAAATGCATGGCCCATCACCTGATGCGTTTTTTTAATCGGGGTGGGCATGCATTGGTGGAAACACGGTATAAGGCGATCATTACAAGCGACATCTATTGGTAAAAATCGCAAATAATTTGATATTTCCTAGATTCAATCTCTGCCCTTAAGTCTAATCATTCTGTTGCTACAAAACAAGGAGTTATAAGAAGTTTATATTTAAGAGGCGTAAATATTTGTAGTAATAATGAAGAATTAACCACCGAAATCTACAAAATAAAAAAAGACTTACAACAGAATGGTTATTCCGAGAAACTAATAAACTCAAGGATCGCTAAAATTAAAAACAAACCAAATGTAACAAATTTTCAAAATAATAATGATCCGTTGCGTGTTATTAACATTCCATATTGATGGTAATATTTTTGCAATTAAACGGCCATTTGCGGTAAAATGTTTTATTGTATTATTTTCTGACTTACATGATTTAATTTATAACTGTGCTTTCAGCGGTGGCTTGATGTAGAAAAGGGCAATATTTTTGGTTTAATTTTGCAAGTAAACGATTTAAAAAAGTAGGGGAAATTAGAGGGGGTAATAATTTTTAGCTTTCATCAAAGATGGCTACAAGGCCCTGCCTGCTGTTTTTGATTTTACAGAAATCTGCCTTCGAATCCACCAAGATGAAAGCTATTACAATAATGGTCATGTGACTATTTTGGATTTGGCGTCAACCACTGATTATCATATGTAGAACAGATTTTGGAAAATATTAGACGAACAGCCAAACACTATAATATAAAAACAGTATTTTCATCGGGAAACACGATAAGGAACTTTGTAACTAAAATAAAACCAGAAAATCCCTCAAATAATAAGGAATGTATTTACCAAATCCCGTGTGAGTGTGGCAAAATCATATGTAGGTAAATCGAAACGTCCTCTTCAGGTAAGAGTAAATAAACATCTAAAAAGTACCCAATTAGGGGATATTGAAAAATCCGTTTGGCGGATCATGTCTGGGCAAATGATCATAGGATTCAATGGTCTAAAGCTAAAGTTCGGCGAAAACGAATGTTTATTGAAGCTGCGTTCATAATGCAGAATAAAGAAGTTCTCAGTCAACCAAGCACGGACCTACCAAACAAATGAAGACCACTCCTTAAGGAAAACAAGCGTCCTAGGATTAAAAAAGAGGGTGGCCCTTCACACCTGACTGCACACCAAGTAGTAAAAGTAGTAGCCTTTAGACTGGATTGTATAGCTTACACTTGAAAACGGTTAGAGATACTTACTAACCGAAACGTCGTGTTTAAAATACATAAAGACAATGGAAGTCCGAAATTTTATTTTCACTCAATCATTCACTACGAGTTTCAAACAAAAAAAACTTTCAGCAGTTAATTCGACACATTAGTAGTAAACAAAAACAATTTACACTGTTAATTTTACTACGGAAAATTAAAACAAAATGCTTAACTTACCTTTTACTATACTCAAACAACTCATCTTCAATTTTAATTTTCAAAGAACTGGTTTCAGCTGGCATTACTTCTTCCGACCTAATATCTGTGATTGAAAATAAAGGTTTAGAAGTGAAATCATCTATTTCTGTCAAAATGTCTTCAGCCATGACAATCAGCGATTGAATATCTTTTTCAAATAATTAGACAATGACATCTTAAACGCTTCTGGAAGTTCCTTTCTTCTTACTTTTAGATCCTACATAGGAAAAAACTTGGTGTAATATATTTTTCACACCTGCTAAATCCGGTTAAGCTGATAATTTAAACATTCACTTGTAAATTACTCAGGGTATGTTCCTTTTAATATTTAAAAAAAATTACGGTCTGCATATACCATGCCTTCCGAGTTACTACGAACAGACGTAACTTCGTCCAAATGTTCGCAGTACCTCATACCGCATTGTTTACACTTATGAGCAAAACTAACGCACCACTTAAGTACATCTATTGGATTATTTTTAGAAATTTAGTTCGAAAATAAAATATAGTCGTATATATTTTAGACGACCACTGTATGTAACAAATTTGAATGAATAAGAAATATTTATTAAAATATCTTAGCGGTGGGTTCGTTTTGCTACGTGGTGCGTACCTATGGGGCTAGCAAATTTTTTCAAAAATATAAAATATTTTATAATTAATTTTTATAAAAATATAACTACAAAACAATAGGATAGGACAGAGATACTTTTTTTATTGGTCATGGGAAACCTATATATATGATCTAACTGCGTAAGCACACACATTTTTTAAAATACTTTATCAAGGCAAGTTGTAGTTGACGCTGATTTTAGGCTAAAGTTGGCTAAAATATTGTTATAAAAAATAAGTTTTTAATGGTAAATTTCTATTTTTGACTGTCAAAAAATAGACGTTTTAAGAAAAAAATAATTTTTTCCCAAAAAAACTGCTTTCGGAACTTGGGCATTTTTGGATCAAAATGGGGCTTCTTTTTAGGTTAAAAATAAATATTTTAATTTAAATTTTATTACATAGGAAATAAAAGGGTGTTTCCACCAAATTTCGTGAGAAACAAAAAAGAACGTGGAAAATGTATTTTTTTTTTAGTTAAAGGTAAGAAAAACTTACCTATAACCGTTGTTTGAATAACGCTATAACCTTTGTATTTAACTTTATTCGACAGAAGGTCCAGTTTTGCTGATAATAAATAATTAGAATAAAAGTTCAACCCATTTTACCCGAATTACTAGGACCTAGTCTAATTTATTTTTGCTGATGGCTGCAATTTATTTTCAAATAGTTTTAAGCTGTAATTATCTTTTTCCTAGAAGCAAAAAATTTAAAAATAAATAGATTTTTGAATTAAATTAAAAAAAAAACAAAACAGCGAATTCATAAGGCACAAAATTGTTATAATTCCTCTTACCTATAATTTATTTTTACATTCTAGCACGAAGAATAACTACACCACAGCAGAATCTCTCTAGCATACCTTCTTCAAATGACCACACCTTATATCACACAGGATTTAGAACATGCACCTTAAAGAAATAGAATGAAACTAATCCCTTGGGAGGCATCTCTGATTCAGAGGCTGGAAAATCCTAAAATAAGTAATAATTAGGCTATAAAGCATATACCTACAGGGTGGCCCAAGTTTGTTTAGGCTTTATAAAGACCGTAAAGCAAAGGAAAGATGATCAAATCGAGAAAAAAATATTTATTAAAGGTGTAGGCGTTTTGACACAATATTGTCATTGTGTTTATCTCTAATGCGAAAACTTTGAAACTTCTGGATCAATTTAAAAAAAAACCAACTCGACGCAAAAATATTATACAAAATATGCAGATAACAAACAAAGAAAATACAAAAATCTTTTTAATAAATCCTAATAAAGTAAATTTTTTGAAATTGCGCTTTCCTAAAGATTTTTATTAGTAAAATTGTATTTCAAAATATAACTTTTTTTTAAACTCTTAAAAATATAATAAAAAATATTTTAAATTTAGTAGATAAGAAGTTTTTTAGAAATTTAAACATTTTTCACAATATTTTGGAGAATCGAAAATTTTACTTTACTCTTTTTGTTGGCAAAGTTGGGCTGACCGACTAACTTAACCTAATTGGCAAGTGTATGCCTAAATTGACCTATTAGTATGACCTCTTCTTTATGAATGCAAAGTTGAGGAGACCAACTAACCTAACCTAATCTATAAATATACGCCTCTAAAAATATTTCTGTATATTCTATATTTTTCACCTGAATATTTTAATAAAAATAGCTAAATGGGTATTTTACCACGCAAATGCCGTTGAAAGAACGATGCGTACCAAAAAAATTTCCACACTAGTGTAGTATAATTTTCTCCACTAAAAATAGTGTGGAATATCACATTTTCCACAGTCTTATAGAAAATAGCTATTTTCCTAACAAGTGCAGAAAATCGTTATTCCGCACGCAAATGCCGTTGCCAGAACGATGCGTGCGCAAAAATAGGTTTTTGCATGTGTAAGGAATTCTTGTTATTGTACAAGCGTCAGGAAAACATAAAAAAATTAAATTATAAGAAAAAAAACCTAAACATATCCACACTACATCATGCAACAAAAAAATACCTAGTGTCTTAACAAAATACAACATCTTACCTTTACACCATAGCAACCAAGGCATTTCATAGGAAGTATTGTGAACAGAAACTTGAAATCTATACCGGTTTTTTAAAATTTGACATTTCTGTGCGAAATTTTTTCCACACTATTGTAGCAAAGTAGAATTTTCTACACTAAAAATAGTGTGGAAAATCACATTTTCCACACGCTTTTAGAAAAAAATATTTTCACGCCGAGTTGGTCGCGCTCTATTATTCCAAACTGTTTTTTTTTTCTGTACGGATATTTCCTGTGTGCTTTTATCCAATCACCCGACCAGTTACCTATCATAAATAAATGCATAAAACCTTATATAGTTATTTTGGGACACCCTTGGCAAAAAATATAAAGGGTTCTTTTGTATAATCTACATTACCTAATTGACAGCGGGTTAATTGACAGCGGGTTATTGGAATTTTGGAATATGGCAAATTTGTATTATATAGGTAATTACAGAATAATAAAACTTTGATGAAAACGAATCGGAGGCATTTCCCAGAACGAAGGTAAAACTGTGAGATATTATTTGTTATTTATTTAAATAATTTTTAACTATTTTTATTTTTTTTAACTCTTTTAATTTAATTTTTTAAATCTTAAGCTAATTTCGTAAGGGGTTCGAGAGCCATGTCAAACTTTGAAACGGAGGTCGGCAGGAAATGTATCATTTATAATAATTAGGTACTGAAATAATAAAAAAAAGATACAAATTTGTCAGATCTAAAGCAAGTCAGTTAAAACTTTAATATTAAACATACAAAATATATAATAATGGAAGAAACCAAGCTATTAAAAATGTCAAATTAACTTAGCAAAACGTACAGGGTGTCCCAAATTGGGCACTTTTGGGGGGTTTAAGGTACTTCTAGGGAAGACAGAGAAAAACTGACCACGCATTGCGAGGCTCAAATTTCAAGAGAAGACATATAGTGAAAACCGCATTTTGAAATATCGTCTCGTCTTTGAGCTACGGGGGCTTTTTGAAAAGTCTGCATTTTGGAGGGGGGTCTATAACTTCGTTATTATTGGAAATATTGATTTAGAGTAAATTGCAATTTCATAGACTTTGTCACGAGGAATTCAACCGCTAAATTAAATTTTAACTGTCTCTTTTAGTTTTTGAGATATGACATAAAGTTGCATTTTTTCTTATGGAATGGCCTATATTTTAATTAATTTTCGAATTCGTGACCCCCTTCAAAAATGCACACTTTTTAAAAAGCCCCGTAGCTCAAAGACGAGACCATATTTCAAAATGCGGTTTTTACTATAAGTCTTCTCTTGAAATTTGAGCCTCGCAATGCGTGGTCAGTTTTTCTCTGTCTCCCCTAGAAGTACCTTAAACCCCCTAAAAGTGCCCAATTTGGGACACCCTGTACTTCGCATGCCCGGCATGAAATCGCGATTTTTTTATACTTACTTAAAATCTATTTTTATTTAACCAACGTTTTTTTTCATAACGGAAAAGAACTAGCTTTAAACAATTATAATTTGATTGTTCAATAACATATAGGATTGCATTTATTTAGTCAAAAAATACCTTTGAAAATCACGAAATATATTCAGACAAAAATACAATAAATAACCAGAAAAGTGGTTTCTATTTGCAAAATTGGTGGAGTTCTTTTTTTGCTTTCGATTTTCTTAATTATTTTTTACGAATCAAAATTGTAGCACTCAATTTTGGGAGTGGTCTTTTTTTGTGGCAAGAAATTTGAGTTTTCGATAATCTTAATATGGTTAAGGTCTTTTAGAAAACAATTATTTTTACATTATTTTAGGTAAAGGGACTGTATACTGTTTAAATAAAGCTTTGAACAATAGGTTTTAGGATTTTTACATTCACAATGTTTATTGCATTCGTTTTGAATTGCAAAAATCACATTATTTTTTTATTTTACAGTTGTCTATATTTTTCCTTATTTCAAAAAAATAAATGAATAAACTTTAGCAAATATAGTTAAATTATATAATTTAAATTTACTGTTGTAATCTGAGTTTATAAGTGACATGGGTTCTTTAAATGCGGAAATTTCTAAAACCTGCTTTCAGATAAAAATGTTAAGTAAAAATGAACAGTAAAGCTATTTTTTTGATATCAAATATAGATATAGAAAACCAAGATAAAACAAAAATGTTACAATTGTTTTAGCATACTAGTAGTGACGGTGTACAATTTATATAAAAATTAAAATCAAGTTTCTCGTCTCGAACAGCCCGTAATCCCAAAAATTGTATTAAAAATATTGGTTTGCAAAAGTTAATTAAGAAAATCGAAAGCAAAAAAAAATATTTTTAAAACCATGTATCTCGGTTATTATCAACTTTTGGACTTTGGAGATAAGTGAATTTAAATCTTAACAGCTGCCGGCAAGGGTCAACAGGTCAGCTCTGCCTAGGTAAACCACCGTTTTTGATTTTTTTTTTAAACTAAAAAACCGCGATTAAGGTTTTCAAAATTCGTAAATACATAGTGCCTTACGGCAAAAAGAAATTTGTAAATAACTTTTTAAATATTTTTAGTAGATTTTTTACATTATTATAAAATTATTTCTTTTTAAATAAGGGGGTTTTGCGAAGCAGGGCAGAGGTGCGATCAGGCAGGTGTGTGGGTGGCGTATGTGGTTATAAAGCTACTTTTTAATTAGTTGGTTTGTAATAATATTCTGATGAAAAATGGCAAAGCGTTCAAATAAGTAACAAGTGCTATCAGTTTTGTTGCAAGTCATGGTCGTTTGGCCGCCATTTAAAAATGCCTGTGGAACAGAGATATACTTAAACACAAAATCTAGCAATTTCTCGGTTAATTTTAAATATGGCGGCCAAACGACCATGATTGGGACCACGTGAGCAATTATTTTTTATACTACTTTGAGCGTTTAACGAAGCCTCGCAACAAAACTGAGAGCACATATTAGTGCACACGTAATGTGAGGGTTCCATAAAAATCCTCTTAAAATTTTCTTTTACTTTTTCAATTTTATTGGTTCCAATTATTCATTGACTAAAACTTAAATATAACATTGTTAGTTTTAATTTTATATTTAGTCTAAGACAATAGGTAAATTATTAGCTATTATAAAATTTATCTAAAACAAAGTCGAATTAAACTGTTAGAATTAAAAGCAACAATGTAACTTGTCATATAAAATCTTCTTCAGTAGTATTTTTCACATATTAATAACATAATTTATTAACAGGGATATAGTTTTCCTATAGAGAGTGAAGTGCTGTGCGCATGTATGATAAACTGGGATCGCCGGATTTGTGAAAGACAAGCTGCTCTGCACGTCGCCATGTTTAACAACAACAACTCTTAAACTTTAAATTTAAAATATAAAAATTTCAAAAAAAAAAATTTGAAAACAAGCTTTTATAAAATGGACTAAAAAGCATAAAATAATTTTTTGAGTGTTCTGATATCATAATAATAAACGCGATGGGCGTATTAAAGGAAATGTACCCGTTTTTGTTTTAGCCTTGTTAGCTCGAAGTTTAGTGAAAATCCAAATTCATTATATTATAGCAGAGAAATGTAAGGGTAGACAATTTAACCCAACCCAACCCAACCTTACTCAAGCTACCCTTACATTTTTCTGATATGGATGGAAAATATTACGCCTGCTTCATATTAGGCAGATCATTCGCGACCGGCAGTGTGCCGATTTATTTTGTCACATTCAAAAAGAAGAATCGGCCCATCATCGGTTGTGGACGATCCACCAAATGCGCATGGTTCGGTTCGGTTCATTCGGGCATTTACCTAATATTAAATACTCCCATCGCTTTTATTAATATGATATCAGAACACTTAAAAAATTATTTTATGCTTTTTAGTTCATTTTATAAAAGCTTGTTTTCAAAAAAAAAATTCTAAATTTATTTTTTTAATTTTTAGATTTGTCTAAGTCTATGCATTTCAGCTAGCGCATCGATATTGGAGGGTTCCTTATTATTATTATCATTATACGCAAGGATTAATTAATTTTGGTCGAGATCGAACAAACTAAAGCCTTACCTCTTCTACGCCCCCCCCCCCCTTTTAGTGGGAGAGCATGTGCATTTTAAAATCAATCAGATACCTATGTGGTAGTCAGTTGAAAGTAATCAGAAAAACTCGTCATTAAATCATCCATTTTGCATCCGCCATATTTAATTTTTGTAATCTGATCAAAAATTCGTAATCCTCATCCTCAAAGACCCCCAGATACCAATTTTGGTGGAAATCCGACAAACTAAAATTTTACCCCCTCTCCGCCTTCCACGTTTGGGGGAGAGGTAGGCAGTCAGTGATACCACATTATTGGATTGTCATCGGAACTATAACGGTACGCGAAACTTGAAGTCAGTTGAATGTAATCAGAAAAACTTGACATTAAATCATCGATTTTGAATCCGCCATGTTGAATTTTTGTAATCTGATCAAAAATTCGTAATTCTCATTCTCAAAAACCCCCAGATATCAATTTTAGTTGAAATCGGACAAACTCAAGTTTTACCCCCTTCCCACCCCCCACGTTAGGGGGGAGGTAGGTACCCGATGAAACCATATTATTGTTTTGTCATCGGCACTAAGACGCTATGCGAAATTTGAAGTCAATCGGATGTTTGGAAGTTCTTCAAAAATGAGTTGCAAGATTTGATTACATACATACATACCCACAAATACAGGTGAAGTTAAATAAAAGCTTGTAATAATAAAAAAAAATGGTGAAAATTCACTTCAAAATTCCGCATATAGCAAAAATTATCATGGCAACATCGTGTTGGAACTACAAGCCACATAGCTCTTATGGAAGAGCACAGCGGTAAGTTCCTCTCCATGAGGCTATATCACCCATTCTCTTTCTTTTTCAATTTTCGGAAGCATTTTTAAAATTTATTACTTCCTTTAGTTAAATGAATTTTTTCGCCAATGTTTATAATAGTCCACTGCTTCTTTCCCCAACCTAATCTAAGTCATCGGAGTGCAACAGGTGAAATGGGCCAATTATCAATAACAGCCGACACTTAGAATACAGTTACATATCGGGATATATGCATGAGCAGAATAGCGCAATGCATGAATTAATCGATAACAGGCTTCATAATTAGCTACAAAGTACACTGTTTAAAAGTAGATTTCCTGTGCCAGGCAACGCGTCGAGTTGTTTCCTTCAATGTTTTTCTTTTATGCAGGGAACACCGATAAAATAAATTTGTAACATAATTTAAAAAGTTGTTTTACATTAAGTCATTGCTCTGAGCCATAGCACTATAGCTGTGTAGCTACTTTTAACAATTTTTGACTAAACATTTTATTGCCTATAAAGAACATTATTATAAGTATTGCCGTATCTTTTACAATTTATAAGAAAAAAATAATTTATTATAATAAAACATCGAATTTTTGCAAAATTGAATATTATGGCTGGTTTCGACAGCTACCTATTAAAGGTAGGAAGCTAAGCGATATATCAAAAAAACGGACTGAAAAGTACTATAAAAAATAATTTTTGATGATTTTTGCTAGGATGCACCGTTTCGCGGTAAAATCACTTTTTTTATTTCCGAGAACATTTTTAGGAACCACCCCTTTTAAGATAGCCTCGACATCTTCTTCTATGAAGGGTCTAAAGTTTTTTTTATATCAAAAAAGAAACTAAATTTGAATAACAATATAACTACTATAAAATGAGCATGTGTATTATTTTAATCGTTATGCGAGCTTAAATATTCATGGTCTTGGTGTATCTCAAAAACTACTTGATTTGACAAGGTATAAATACAAAATTTGATTGCCTTTAAAAAATTAATAAAATGAGATCAGAAATCGGATCACTAACTACAGAGATAAGCTTAAACCAAAAATCTGACGATTTGGTGGCAATGTTTAAAGATGGCGGCCAAACGACTATAATTTGGACTGCGAAACCAAACTTTTTTTCTACTGCCATGGGTGCTTAACAAAGCTACGCAACAAAACTGAGCGCACATATTAGAGCATACGTGACAAGAGCTAGCGCCTACGCTACTGTAGTTCTGGAAGTAACAAGTCGAAAGTGTCTTTCGCCTCATTGATAACTTCACCGAACTTTTCTCCGAGTGTCCGGTCAACTGCCATGACATGTAGTGAAGCATCGCGTTCCGAACTTGTGGGGTAAATAGTTATTGTAAACATTTCCAAAACAGAAACTATCAAGTTTTTGACAACGTTTCGGAATATACTTTTCCCTTTTCAAGCCTCAAACTATTGTCTCCAGAGCCCGTTCGAAATGGATTAAGGCACGTCTATTCATAAATAGGGATAATTTGAAGATTTTTTTCCAATTTTTTGTTGTTTATTTTTGAACAACAAAAAAATATATTCCGAAACGTTGCCAAAACTTATTAGTTTCTTTTTTGGTCCTGTCTTCTAACCCACGAATAGTCAAATAAATAGTCATTATTCAACCTTCGTTATATGGATTCTTCTTGGAATGAATCAAAGGCATTTCCTGTCCTTTAATATGCGAATTTATATTTGCGACATATATTGGGACGCATTGTTTTGATTTTGAGTCTTAGTAGTCTAGCGCAGTGGCGGCTGTCCAAAATTAGACACCAAACAGTATTTTTAATTGATTGATTTAAAAAAGTTAAATCTTCCCTTACGACATGATTGTCTAGTTCTTTTTATTATCTATGGTTAACAACAAGTGATTAATTGGGTGACGTTTTTACTTTCTTAGCGTAAATAATTACAAGCCGGCAGCGCAATTTCACCCGTTTTTCAGAGGGGTATGGGTCGATGTTCCCGAGCGGGGGCGGGAGGGATGTGTGTTTTAGTTGAAGTCGGCCATTAGCCTCGTGCGTAAACGTCACTTGCCCTTCTACACGATGCCGGTTCTATCCTTAGCGAAACGTAGAGTTTGTTTTGATTTGGGCTACGTTAGTAGTAAAAAGCATTGCTGGTCGCATGTCATTGTTTTTGTTATCGTTCGTTTATAAAATGGAAATAAATACCGTCGACTACCTAATTAACTGTGCAAATTTAAATTCATTGACATATGAACTTCGATTACAAGTAAAATATTTAGGGCCACGTAGACCGGACCTAAAAATTAACCAAAATTTTAGTGTAAGTAGCCGAGGGGTGTTCCATAAAGACTTATAATAGAAAATTTAATAAAAAATTATACGATGCTGAAAACTAGTTGCGCGGTTATAGAAAAAGAAATGCTTTTTTTGCTTTATTTGTCTTGATATGAACAATCCACGAAGTGATCCTGCGTGCAAAGGGAATGTGTGATATCAAGCACTTTAGTGAAAAGTTAAAAAGACACAAAGTAAGTGTTATTCATTTAAATAAACACAGAATTTTCTATGCTAGGCAAGACTGATATTAGGTGCCAATTGAATAGTGTCTATTGGCAAAACATTACCGAAAATAATGAAAATGTGACAAAAATTACACACATACTTAGTGGGTTAAGAGACTGTTTAAAATTCTGTGGGATTTTTGAGGTTGCTCTACGGGGCCATAAAAAAGAAAGGCGAATGGACTTTATCTATAAACAAATAAACTAAAAACTACACCAAGTAACTGCTTGTTTGGAAAATACTAAAATAAAATTGTTTCGGTAAGTTTTTTTATCTAATTTTTCATACATTTCTGCCCCCCCAATTTAGAACGTCACCAGCCGCTTGCCACTAGGTGTTCTATATGGTATTTAGTTAATTTACTTTATCATTATCAGATTTGAACTAAGTTCAAGAAACACTAGGATAAAAGTACCAATATAGAAAATAACTTTTTAATTTTTTCTTTGGATTTTCAAATTTGTTCAATGAATTCAGTTTTACGTTTTAATACGATTCAAATTTGTATGCTGTCTGATAATTTTGAGCAAATTTTAAATAATTAATAAAAAGGCTTATTTGAATAGGCTATTACGTTTTTAAACAAAAACTATATGGGAATCGTGGCCGACTCGCTTAGCACGTCGGTTCGTGCATATGGCTGCAGTGCTTGCTATATAACTAGAACGACCGCGCGTAGGCTGGGCGCGCTGCGTATCTTGTGGGTTCAAGTCCCACCTCGGCATATGGTTATTTCTGTAACGTCCCAACAAGGCATATCTCGGCAAGAATTTAGCTAAAAAGGCTGGGCGATTGATCCTAGCTATGGATGGAAAGTTCCAGTATAAAAAAAATAAAAATAAAATAAAAACTATTTATTAATAAGAAAGTGCTTAATATAACAAAACCTAATGTAACACAAGCAATGTGAATTTGGACGATTAAAAATATTATGTAAAAATGCGGAGAGAATGCCAAAAAAATTAAAATATACAAAACAATATGCGTAACGGGTGTGATTTTGTTCTGATCATTTTAGTTAACTTATCATTTGTTTTAGTCCGTGTCTTTTGTATCATATTAAACGCATTTTCAAATTGTCCTTCGTTGGGCCTTGGATGCCGCAGCAAATGCCCCTGCAAATTTAACTTCTTGAGATCTTAAAATCACACTGGTTGCATATGAATCAATCGATTTTATCTATCCTATTATGCACCAGCAATGTGTTTGCTCTTGTATTCACACTGATTGCATTTAAACCAACTGATTTTATCTGCACTTTGGTGCCGCAGCAAATCAATCGATTTTATCTGCCACTTTATGCCGCAGCAAATGCCTTTTCAAACTGTCCTTCCATATAGCCTTGAAATCACAGTGGTTGCATTTAAACCAATTGACTTCATCTACACCTTTATGCTGCAGCAAATGCTTTTTCAATTTGCTTTTATTTATACCTATATAATCACACTGGTTGCATTTAAGCAAACTGTTTTCATCTGTTCCTTTGTGTTGGAGCAAATGCTTTTTCAAAGAAAACTTCCATTTTGTGTTAAAATCACACTGATTACATTTAAACCAATCGATTTCATCTGCTCCTTTGTGTCGAAGCAAATGCTTTTTCAAATCAGACTTCCATTTTGTGTTAAAATCACACTGATTGCATTTAAACCAATCGATTTCATCGTCCCTAGTATGCACCAGCAAATGCGTTTTCAATTTGGATCTGTATTTGCCCTTGTAATCACACTGATTGCATTTAAACCAACTGATTTTATCTGTTCCTTTGTGTAGAAGCAAATGATTTCTTAAAGCATCCTTCCATTTTGTCTTAAAATCACACTGATTACATTTAAACCAATCGATTTCATCTGTTCCTTTGTGTCGGACCAAATGCTTTTTCAAACCAGATTTCCATTTTGTCTTAAACTCACAGTGATTGCATTTAAACCAATCGATTTCATCTGTTCCTTTGTGTCGAAGCAAATGCTCTTTCATATAAAACCTTAATCTTGTGCTAAAATCACACTGATTGCATTTAAACCAACTGATTTCATCTCCTCCTTTGTGTTGGAGCAAATGCTTTGTTAAGTGAGACTTCCATTTTGTCTTAAACTCACATTGATTGCATTTAAACCAATCGATTTCATCTTCCCTAGTATGCACCAGCAAATGCGATTTCAAGTTGGATCTGAATTTGCCCTTGTAATCACACTGATTGCATTTAAACCAACTGATTTTCTCTGCACTTTGGTGCCGCAGCAAATGCCATTTCAATTTGGATCTGAATTTGCCCTTAAAATCACACTGATTGCATTTAAACCAACTATTTTCATCTGTTCCTTTGTGTAGGAGCAAATGCTTTCTCAAAGCATCCTTCCATTTTGTCTTAAAATCACACTGATTACATTTAAACCAATCCATTTCATCTGTTCCTTTGTGTGTGTAAAATTACACTGATTGCATTTAAACCAATCGATTTCATCTGTTCCTTTGTGTCGGACCAAATGCTTTTTCAAACCAGACTTCCATTTTGACTTAAAATCACACTGATTACATTTAAACCAATCCATTTCATCTGTTCCTTTGTGTCGGACCAAATGCTTTCTCAAAGCATCCTTCCAGTTTGTCTTAAAATCACACTGATTACATTTAAACCAATCCATTTCATCTGTTCCTTCGTGTCGGACCAAATGCAATTTCAAACCAGACTTCCATTTTGACTTAAAATTACACTGATTGCATTTAAACCAATCGATTTCATCTTCCCCTTTATGCACCCGTAAATGCGATTTCAATTTGGATCTGAATTTGCCCTTGTAATCACACTGATTGCATTTAAACCAATCGATTTCATCTTCCCCTTTATGCACCAGCAAATGCGATTTCAATTTGGATCTGAATTTGCCCTTGTAAGCACACTGATTGCATTTAAACCAATCGATTCCATCTTCCTTTTTATGCACCAGCAAATGCAATTTTAAATTGCAGCTGTGCTTAGCTTTGAAATCACACTGATTGCATTTAAACCAACTGATTTTATCTGCACTTTGGTGCTGCAGCACATGTTTTTTTAAATTGGCTTTGAACTTGGTCTTGTAATGACAGTGGTGACATTTAAACCAGCACATTTCTTCTACATCTTTATTTTGATTGTGTGAAACATTTTGCGCTTCAGATCTAAAAGTAATAAAAATAATGATAGGAGGTTATATACCACATGTCAATTTTAGTGGTTCCCGAAAGTTTTCGTAGCTGTCGGGTAAAAATCACTGTGTTTTTTTTAAATATTTTTAGTTTGCAAATATTTGTTATTTAAAAAAAATGCTTTGATTTCATATACTAAAATTCCTCACACCTACCCAGTCGCAGATCCGGATATGTAGTTTTTAGGTCTGAGCTGTGAAATTTAGCACCAAAAGACCGTTTAAATGCCCTGCAAGCGAAATTTTTTTAAAATGCAGCGAAACTAAAAAATAATTTTTGTCTGAAAGAAGGGGTGTGCCGCTCTACCCCCCCCCCCTTTCATTGCCGGAGGAGAGCGAAATTTTTGACCATCCTGGCCCGAACAGCAATAGCTAAAAATGATGTTGTTTTCGACGAAAGATTTTTTTTTTACATTACGCGGAAATGTTCATAAAGCGAAAATTAAATCCAAGTCACGTTTGGACTACATACATTTTTTCGGTTACGTTCAGATTGTGAAAAAGCTAAAGAACTGTGTTGTTATAGTTTAGATTGAATGAGGTATTTTGAGGGATAGATAGATAGATCCTAGCCGGTAATTTCAATAAGATCTTTTTAGAGTACGTGAAATATGTGCAGTTATGTTTTATATGCAAAATACTTGCATCATATTCACATAATATCTGTATTTTGAAACGGGAGTCTTTATGGACAGGATCTCAGTCTATTAAACTGTGTGCTTAAATAAATAGATGTTTCAGACATGCTCAATGTTTACTGTATGCCGACGACTTAAAAATCTTCTGCACTGTCTATAAAACAAACCAGATACTTCAAAGTGAACTTGATCAGCTTGTGTGATGGTGTAAACTTAACCACCTTCATCTTAATGCTGAGAAATGTAAACACATGTCATTCTACAGACTTCAAAATCCGGTTAATATTGTCTACAAAATAAACAGCATGGAACTAGAAAAGGTCAGCACCATAAAAGACCTTGGCGTAATATTTGACAAGTCATTAACTTTTAATAAGCACATCGACAGTACTATTAACAAAGCATTCCTATTACTAGGCTTTATAAAACGAAATACCAAAGATATAAGTGATATAAAAGCTATAAAATGCCTGTCAAATTGCTTGATAAGATCCTTACTAGAACACTGTAGTATCATTTGAAATCCAAGTTACCATATTTATATTAAACGAATTGAAAGGGTACAGAGTAAGTTTTCCAAATACCTACTCTTTAAACTAAACTTTCCCTACGAAGGATTGAGCTCCAACACAAGATTTGCTTTATGTGGTATTCAAAGCTTGGAAACTCGTCGAAAAAACGCTCAGAAAGTATTCCTATACAAGCTACTCAATAATATGATAGACTGCTCAGCAATATTACAACAAATGGGATATCTTGCCATTCCCCTAAGAACTAGACAGCAGCTTCTCTTTTACCAGCCTCGGCATAGGACCAACTATGGACAGAATGCAATCGTTACCAGACTTGTGAGAAACTATAATACTTATTTTAGTGATATAGACATTTTTGGAATAACCCTTTCACAACTAAAAAATCAAATTTCGTAATTGTCCCTCTGTGATTTGTTATGATATAAATTTCTATTTTTAAGTTTCTTTAAATATTATATTATTGTCAAAAGTAAACTTTCAGTCTACCATTTAGCATGGAGATGTAGTGTGCACTTTAAATAAATAAATAAATAAATAATATCGGCAAGCCTAAGTAATTTTAAGATATTTTCCACAAATTTCATAAATAAAATAGCATAAAATACGGCATCATGGGTTCTCGAATCCCCCCAAGATATATTCCTGAGTGCACCACTGATACCGGATGTTGTGCGCTTCAACAAAAAATTATTTTTCCCAAACTTTCATAATTTGTAAACCTAACCAAGTTCCTAAAAGATTTTAGTTAAAATTTTCTTCAACTTGTATAAATACAATGACACTTACTCAGATGAACTGTCACTTAATATTAGTTCCTCTTGCTTGATCTCCTCAGTCTTCAGCTCAAAGTATTCGTAATCCGATTTTAGGTCGTATGATGAACAGTTAGGAAACTGACTGTCAAGTATGCTGCAAAAAAAAACTTTGTTAAAAATTGAAATTCAGGGGTCTAGGATAATTTGGCGTCAGGACTATTCAGCGCCAAGAAAATTCCAACTGAAATTGAATGTCTTGACCCAAAAAAGAGTTAGCGCTTAACATTTGCCGCGCAAAAACCAGGCATTTTTATTGATGCTCTTGTGCCCGTATCGCCGGAAGTTGGCACATTCCGTACAATTTTGTATACGGAGTGTGTCACTTTACAGGTACGTCCTACCACAGGCAGGTCCTTTCGGATAACTTTCTGGTCTCCAATAGGGATCTAAAAAGATCTAAGAGACCGGTAAAACTTATTTCAACTGTGACTTCTGTTAACAGTTTTAATTTGTGTTTATAGGTTTGAGAGTGACGTATGTAGAAATTGATCCTGAGGGGGCTTAAGCACGAGATCATACATTTTAATCCTGATTTTTGGGCAAAATCCATTATTTAGAGCTCACTATTGTGGCTCTGGTGGGGCTGGAGACCCAAACCCCCCTATATATGCTTTTGGTTTGGCATTTCTATTAAAATAGTCTAAAATATAACAGTGATATAGTTGACAAGAGGAAAAAATCCTTTATTTTTGATTTTACGAAAAAAACTACCTCTTTATAAAAAATTCTGCTTGTTGAAAAATTAATATTAACATAATAAAATGTTTGATTAGATGTACAGGGTGTTATCAAATTAAGAAACATGTAATTAATAAGAGAGAAAAATCGTTATTTTTAATTTCACGTAAAACATCACTCTTTATAAAAAATTCTGTTTGTCAAAAAACTGAGATAACGATATTAATATCTTTGATTAGAAGTACAAGGTCTTATCAAATTAAGTAACATAAAATAATTCAAGAGAAAAAGGACCGTATTTATTCAGTAAAGCAAAATGTTATTTAAACAAAATTGTTTGTATCACAACATAAAATGAAAGTAGGAAATCTAGGAAAAGAAAATCTATCCAGGTTTTAATTTTTAAGAGTTAAGCATTTAATGAAAAAACAAAATAAAATAATATGGAACAAAATCTAAAACCTATTACTTGAAAATCAATATGACAATCAACAAAATAAATCTATCAATGTCACATTATAAAAAGTGATGTTTTTCGTAAAATTAAAAATAAAGATATTTGTCTAATTAATTACATGTTTCTGAATTTGATAACACCCTGTATATCTAATCAAAGATTTTATTATGTTAATCTTAATTTTTCAACAAGCAGAAGTTTTTATAAATGAAAAATAAAGGATTTTTTCCTCTTGTCAACTCCATCCGGGGACACACGGTATATAAGTGAAAATATTAAAAATTATCAAACGTGAATTCTAATACCCGTGAACTTAAAAATCAAACAAGTTTTCGTGGCTAATCGGGTAAAAAGAAGATTTTGTTTCTCTCATACTTTTCCGTGGGTAGCTTAACCTCACGTCCATTAGATCTTGGACCCCCGTGAGGTTAAGCTTTCAACCTACCCATGGAAAAATATGAGACACAAAAACTTCTTTTCACTCATTTAACTTGTTTTATATATTAAAATTAGACCCGAAGCTGATGA
The DNA here is from genome assembly GCA_963576565.1 of Aspidapion aeneum. Lineage (NCBI taxonomy): Eukaryota > Metazoa > Arthropoda > Insecta > Coleoptera > Brentidae > Aspidapion > Aspidapion aeneum. The sequence goes on from OY755048.1 coordinate 50,986,036, forward strand.
GTTTCGCCATAAAGTAAGAACAACCTTGAACTGAAAGAAGCAACAAAAGGCAAACATCACCAGTGAAGAACAACGGGCAGTCAATAACCTGCAGACTGATAAATCAATCCAGATTCTACCTGTCGACAAAAGAAACGCGACGGTGATCGTGGATGTCGAGACATATGACAAAAAGATTGAAGAAGTTCTGGAGAAAGGAGACTACAAGCAACTAGGAAAAGATCCACCCACGACCGTAGAAGGACGCATCTATAGGACTTTGCTGCTGCTGAATCCCGGACGCCGTTAGATCCCGCCACATTTTTATGGACTGCCAAAGATCCATAAGAAGGATATACCACTGCGACCAATTACCAGCTCCAGGGACTCGCCGACCAGAACTCTGTCGAGGTTTTTACAGGACATAATTCAACCATTTCAGGGTAATTCTGACTCTTTTGTCAAAAACTCGGAACATTTTGTCGAGGTTTTAAAAAGGATCAAATTAGATCCCGACGATGCAATACCTAAATTTTAAGACCGCATGTCAAAGGTGAAAAAATCCCCATTTCTAATATAAAAGCTACCAACTGGCAACATTTTTGGCCCAATCTTTTCCCCGAATAAACAAGAAAACGGGACTATGATCATCGTTGAAATTTTGCACGATTGTTTTTCAAAAGGTTTTTAACAACCGTATCGAGACAGTTTTTTGATAGTTACTCTTATTCTAAAAAAAAAACCAAAAATATACGACCAAAAAAAGAGGAGGAAACTGCAATAATTTTTTTTAGTTTTTTTAATTTTTTTATTATATACAAAATATTTTTAAAAATCCATTGGATACGGTTGACAATGTTGATAAATCCTTTCATATAATAAAAAAACATGTTTTGTTTTCTTATAAAAGAGTTCATTCGGGTATTGTAAATAGAGTTCCAAAATCGTTATAACCATTGAAGGTGTAGTTCAATTGGTTATTACTAGAGGCGCTGCGTGTGCCTTAGAATGGATGTCACGTGATTTGTGATCCATTCAATCTCGGTCCGGTCTACCAGTTCACTGACCAGAATTTTAATGACCAACGATTTTGTTATACTTTTCGATGTAAGAGCTAATTGTTTGAGATCGAAACAAATCCTAACTAATAAATCAAAGCTACCACCGCCTTCCCCTAGCCGCTACCACTAAAAAATCAACTAGTACCACCTCCCCCTAGATCCTACCATCAAACAAACAACTACTACCACCTTCTCCTTGCTTCTGTCACCAAAAAACCAACCTTCCCCTAGCCTCCCTCTACCACTAAAAATCAACTACTACCACCTCCCCCTAGATTCAACCACCAGAATATCAACTACTACCACATTCCCCTAGCTTCTACCAGCAAAAACCAACTACTACCTCCTTCCCCTAGCCTCCCTCTACCACTAAAAAATCAACTACTACCACCTCCCCTAGATTCTACTACCAGAAAATCAACTACTACCACTTCCCCCTAGATTCTACCATTAGAAAATCAACTACTACCACATTCCCCCAGCTTCTACCAGCAAAAAACCAACTACTACCACCTTTCCATAGCTTCTGCCACCAAAAAACCAACTACTACCACCTTCCCCTAGCCTCTACCACTAAGAAATCAACTACTACCATCTCCCCCTAGATTCTACCACAAAAAACCAATTACTATTACCTTCCTCGAGCTTCTACCACCAAAAAAATAACTACCACCATCTGCCCCTAGCCTCTACTACTAAAAAATCAACTACCACCACCTCACCCTAGATTCTACCACATTCCCCTAGTTAGTGGTAGGTTTTTTGGTGACAGGAGCTAGGGGAAGGTGGTAGTAGTTGTTTCTTTGCTAGTAGAAGCTAAGTAGAGGTGGTAGTAGTTGGTTTTTTGCTAGTGTAAGCTAATGAGAGGTGATAGTAGTTGGTTTTTTGTTGGTTGGAGCTAGGAAATTCTGGTAGTAGTTGATTTTTTGGTGATAGAATCTAGGGAAAGGTTTTTTAGTGGTAGAAACTAGGGGAATGTGGTAGTAGTTGATTTTTTAGTGGCAGAATCTAAGGCGAGGTGGTAGTAGTTGATTTTTGAGTGGTAGAAGCTAGGGGAAGGTAGTAGTAGTTGGTTTTTTGTTGGTAGAAGCTAGGGCAACGCGGTAGTAGTTGCTTTTTTGGCAACAGAAGCTAGGCGTAGGTGGTTTCTGGGATAAAACTAAGTTTTAGCTAACTGATAGGTCATTGTTGCTGTTTAGAAGTGGTAAAAGCTTAGATTGGTAAGTTAGTATTTGTTTTTTTCTACAAACAAGGCGGCCTTACGCCAAAAAATAGAAAAATTCGTTGGTCATTAAATTTTTGGCCAGTATGTTATACGGCGGGCACTGTTCGAAAAGTAGAGTCACTGCAACACGTTTATAGTAGGGTCACCTAATACCCTGTTTCCACCAATGCATGCCCACCCCGATTAAAAAAAACGCATCAGGTGACGCTGTATTTAAAACCGGTGCAAATGCATGGCCCATCACCTGATGCGTTTTTTTAATCGGGGTGGGCATGCATTGGTGGAAACACGGTATAAGGCGATCATTATAAGCCGCATCTATTGGTAAAAATCGCAAATAATTTGATATTTCCTAGATTCAATCTCTGCCCTTAAGTCTAATCATTCTGTTGCTACAAAACAAGGAGTTATAAGAAGTTTATATTTAAGAGGCGTAAATATTAGTAGTAATAATGAAGAATTAACCACCGAAATCTACAAAATAAAAAAAGACTTATAAAAAAACTAATAAACTCAACGATCGCTAAAATTAAAAACAAACCAAATGTAGCAAATTTTCAAAATAATAATGATCCGTTGCGTGTTATTAACATTCCATATAAATGGTAATATTTTTGCAATTAAACGGCCATTTGCGGTAAAATGTTTTATTGTATTATTTTCTGACTTACATGATTTAATTTATAACTGTGCTTTCAGCGGTGGCTTGATGTAGAAAACGGCAATATTTTTGGTTTGATTTTGCAAGTAAACGATTTAAAAAAGTAGGGGAAATTAGAGGGGGTAATAATTTTTAGCTTTCATCAAAGATGGCTACAAGGCCCTGCCTGCTGTTTTTGATTTTACAGAAATCTGCCTTCGAATCCACCAAGATGAAAGCTATTACAATAATGGTCATGTGACTATTTTGGATTTGGCGTCAAGCACTGATTATCATATGTTCAACAGATTAAAAAAATATTAGACGAACAGCCAAACACTATAATATAAAAACAGTATTTTCATCGGGAAACACGATAAGGAACTTTGTAACTAAAATAAAACCAGAAAATCCCTCAAATAATAAGGAATGTATTTACCAAATCCCGTGTGAGTGTGGCAAAATCATATGTAGGTAAAACGAAACGCCCTCTTCAGGTAACAGTAAATAAACATCTAAAAAGTACCCAATTAGGGGATATTGAAAAATCCGGTTTGGCGGATCATGTCTGGGCAAATGATCATAGCATTCAATGGTCTAAAGCTAAAGTTCGGCGAAAACTAATGTTTATTGAAGCTGCGTTCATAATGCAGAATAAAGAAGTTCTCAGTCAACCAAGCACGGACATACCAAACAAATGAAGACCACTCCTTAAGGAAAACAAGCGTCCTAGGATTAAAAAAGAGGGTGGCCCTTCACACCTGACTGCACACCAAGTAGTAAAAGTAGTAGCCTTTAGACTGGATTGTATAGCTTACACTTGAAATCGGTTAGAGATACTTACTAACCGAAACGTCGTGTTTAAAATACATAAAGACAATGGAAGTCCGAAATTTTATTTCCATTCAATCATTCACTATGAGTTTCAAACAAAAGAAAACTTTCAGCAGTTAATTCGACCCTATTTACACTGTTAATTTTACTACGGAAAATTAAAACAAAATGCTTAACTTTCCTTTTACTATACTCAAACAACTCATCTTCAATTTTAATTTTCATAGAACTGGTTTCAGCTGGCATTACTTCTTCCGACCTAATATCTGTGATTGAAAATAAAGGTTTAGAAGTGAAATCATCTATTTCTGTCAAAATGTCTTCAGCCATGACAATCAGCGATTGAATATCTTTTTCAAATAATTAGACAATGACATCTTAAACGCTTCTGGAAGTTCCTTTCTCCTTACTTTTAGATCCTACATAGAAAAAAACTTGGTGTAATATATTTTTCACACCTGCTAAATCCGGTTAAGCTGATAATTTAAACATTCACTTGTAAATTACTCAGGGTATGTTCCTTTTAATATTTAAAAGAAATTACGGTCTGCATATACCATGCCTTCCGAGTTACTACGAACAGACTTAACTTCGTCCAAATGTTCGCAGTACCTCATACCGCATTGTTTATACTTATGAGCAAAACTAACGCACCACTTAAGTACATCTATTGGATTATATTTAGAAATTTAGTTTGAAAATAAAATATAGTCGTATATATTTTAGACGACCACTGTATGTAACAAATTTGAATGAATAAGAAATATTTATTAAAATATCTTAGCGGTGTGTTCATTTTGCTACGTGGTGCGTACCTATGGAACTAGTAAATTTTTTCAAAAATATAAAATATTTTATAATTAATTTTTATAAAAATATAACTACAAAACAATAGGATAGGACAGAGATACTTTTTTTTATTGGTCATAATAACCTATATATCTGATCTAACTGCGTAAGCACACACATTTTTTTAAATACTTTATCAAGGCAAGTTGTAGTTGACGCTGATTTTAGGCTAAAATTGATTAACATTTAAAAATATTAACTAAGTTTTTAACGGTAAATTTCTATTTAAAAAAGTCATTTGCAAGTAATGACCTTAATAAAAACAGGATGTTTTCTTAGAAGGCCTATTGAGCATAATAGCTAAGGCCAACTCAAACAGACTGCACAAAAAAGTTTGGGTATTTATTGCATGTTTTTGGTTTTTTTTGTTTTTGTTTGTCTTTCACTTTCAACTTAAGTTAATTACTTGGTAGATACTTCATTTTACTTCATTCTTAAATAATATAATAAGCAAATTTTGGATACAATGCTTCTTAGTTTTAATCTTTACGTATACATGGCTGGGTTATAATTAATTCAAAAGTAGAACGACAAAATTGTTTTATTTTTAAAATCAATTATGCACCTCAACAATATTTTTCATACATATTGAACTACAATTTTATTTATACAGAGTAACTCCTACCATATTACTGTATCTCGCTTTGGTCAATCCCCTATGAGGGGACATATTTTACTCTCGACGTATTTTTTTATAGATCAAGATGGTTACTTTCAAAGTTCCCACGGTCCGATTTAAAAAAAATCTGATTTTTGAATTTTGAAGAATATTCCAATTTTTGAAAAAAGTACGTCGTTGTAACGGGTATTAACGGTGTTTAAGGCTACGTAATACATATTTTAAACTTTCCCATTTATGAACCGATATGTATTAAATTTAAAACTTTGCTGTGGGGTGTTTATAGACCATGTATCAAGTGAAAAAAAACTAAACAAGATGAAAACTATTGGAAACAAAATAAAATATATCGCAAACTAAATTAGACTCGATCCGAGTTACTAGAGTGAAATGGGGTGAACTTTTAAAGGTTGATAATAGTTTTTTACGGTTTTCAGCGAAACTAGACACCGTGTCAAAAATCTTAAATACAAAAATTATAGATACTAAAAAGTTCTACAACCATTTTTGTTTTAAACTAAAAATTTTCCGAGAAAAATTGCAAAAAACTATTTTTTTTCTTCCACAATTTTTTTGGTTTTGAAAAAATTCGATTAAAACTTTATATGTCCTAAACACGTTGTAAATTAAAAAAAAAGCCTCATTTTCACCAATTCTGAAAGCAGTTTGTTTTACGATTAGAAGCCTTTTAGCTCACACTACTGCTATACTATAGTAGTGTGACCTATGGTAATGCTAATTTTTTCAAAAAAAAAGAGTTGCTCCAATTTCAAAAAATTTTATATATGTCTGTCTGTCTGTTTAAAACGACCAACCCGCATAACTCAAAAACCGCTTGCCGGATATTAATGAAATTTGGTACCTAGGCTGGATCATGGGTCAAGATGGTCCCATTTAAAAATAAACAATATCCACCGAACACAAGCCAAATAAAATGGTGGGGGTAGATTTCAAAAATTAGAGTTTATGTGTAAATATGGCGTGTGTCATATCAAACGAAAGGTAATTGAGTCTGGAGTTAAACAAAATACATTTTAGTGTAAAAAAAAGGGTGGGGGTAAAAGAGTTAAAGTCAAAACATATCTTGTGTGGTATCAAACGAAAGGTAATTGAGTCTAGAGTTGAATAAAATATATTTAAGTTATGTTAGTTCACACGTACACTATAACTATAGTACCTAGGGTAAGCTTGCCCATATATGGGCAGAGTATTTAACAGGTGTAGAAAAATAAAAATCACTATGGAATAATTTCCCCGAAAACGCGAAAAAGTTCTCGGTGGACATGAATAATAACACAGACGAGATGGAATTATATTGCAGTAATTTTATTTTTCTATTTTTCATACCGCTCTAAATTCATTTTCCTAGTTAATTTTTCCATGGTTATATTAATTTTTTTGACCGTCAAAAAATAGACGTTTTAAGAAAAAAACAATTTTTTCCCAAAAAAACTGCTTTCGGAACTTGGGCATTTTTGGATCAAAATGGGGCTTCTTTTTAGGTTTAAAATAAATATTTTAATTTAAATTTTATTACAAAGGAAATAAAAGGGTGTTTCCACCAAATTTCGTGAGAAACAAAAAAGAGCCTGGAACATGTATTTTTTTTTTTTAGTTAAAGGTCAAAAAACTTACCTATAACCATTGTTTGATTAACGCTATAACCTTTGTATTTAACTTTATTCGACAGAAGGTCTAGTTTTGCTGATAATAAATAATTAGAATAAAAGTTCAACCCATTTTACCCGAATTACTAGGACCTAGTCTAATTTATTTTTGCTGATGGCTGCAATTTATTTTCTTTATTTTCAAATAGTTTTAAGCTGTGATTATCTTTTTCCTAGCAAAAAATTAAACAAAAAATAGATTTTTGAATTAAATCTAAAAAAAAAACAAAACGGCGAATTCATAAGGCACAAAATTGTTATAATTCCTCTTACCTATAATTTATTTTCACATTATAGCACGAAGAATAACTACACCACAGCAGAATCTCTCTAGCATACCTTATTCAAATGACCACACACCTTATATCACACAGGATTTAGAACAAGCACCTTAAAGAAATAGAATGAAACTAATCCCTTGGGAGGCATCTCTGATTCAGAGGCTGGAAAATCCTAAAATAAGTAATAATTACGCTATAAAGCATATACCTACAGGGTGGCCCAAGTTTGTTTAGGCTTTATAAAGACCGTAAAGCAAAGGAAAGATTATCAAATCGAGAAAAAATTATTTTTTAAAGATGTAGGCGTTTTGACACAATATTGTCATTGTGTTTATTTCTAATGCGAAAACTTCTGGATCAATTAAAAAAAAACAGGAGAAATATTTGTTGACGCGGCTAACTGGGTGCAAGGCCAACTCGACGCAAAAATATTACACAAAATATGCAGATAACAAACAAAGAAAATACAAAAATCTTTTTAATAAATCCTAATAAAGTAAATTTTTTGAAATTGCGCTTTGTTTACGATTTTTATTAGTAAAATTGTATTTCAAAAAATAACTTTTTTTTTAACTCTTAAAAATATAATAAAAAATATTTTAAATTTAGTAGATAAGAAGTTTTTTAGAAATTTAAACATTTTTCACAATATTTTGGAGATTCGAAAATTTTACTTTACTCTTTTTGTTGGCAAAGTTGGGCTGACCGACTAACTTAACCTAATTGGCAAGTGTATGCCTAAATTGACCTATTAGTATGACCTCTTCTTTATGAATGCAAAGTTGAGGAGACCAACTAACCTAACCTAATCTATAAATATACGCCTCTAAAAATATTTCTGTTTATTCTATATTTTTCACCTGAATATTTTAATAAAAATAGCTAAATCGGTAAAATACCGTTGAAAGAACGATGCGTAGCAAAAAAATTTCCACACTAGTGTAGTATAATTTTCTCCACTAAAAATAGTGTGGAATATCACATTTTCCACAGTCTTATAGAAAATAGCTATTTTCCTAACAAGTGCAGAAAATCGTTATTCCGCACGCAAATGCCGTTGCCAGAACGATGCGTGCGCAAAAATAGGTTTTTGCATGTGTAAGGAACTATTGTTATTGCACAAGCGTCAGGAAAACATAAAAAAATTAAATTATAAGAAAAAAAAACTAAACATATCCACACTACATCATGCAACAAAAAAATACCGAGTGTCTTAACAAAATATAACATCTTACCTTTACACCATAGCAACCAAGGCATTTCATAGGAAGTATTGTGAACAGAAACTTGAAATCTATACCGGTTTTTTAAAATTTAACATTTCTGTGCGGAATTTCTTTCCACACTAGTGTAGCAAAGTAGAATTTTCTACACTAAAAATAGTGTGGAAAATCACATTTTCCACACGCTTTTAGAAAAAAATATTTTCACGCCGAGTTGGTCGCGTCTATTATTCCAAACTGTTTTTTTTTCTGTACGGATATTTCCTGTGTACTTTTATCCAATCACCCGACCAGTTACCTATCATAAATAAATGCATAAAACCTTATATAGTTATTTTGGGACACCCTTCGCAAAAAATATAAAGGGTTCTTTTGTATAATCTACATTACCTAATTGACAGCGGGTTATTGGAATTTTGGAATATGGCAAATTTGTATTATATAAGTAATTACAGAATAATAAAACTTTGATGAAAACGAATCGGAGGCATTTCCCAGAACGAGGGTAAAACTGTGAGATATTATTTATTATTTATTTAAATAATTTTTAACTATTTTTATTTTCTTTTAACTCTTTTAATTTAATTTTTTTAAATCTTAAGCTAATTTCGTAAGGGGTTCGAGAGCCATGTCAAACTTTGAAACGGAGGTCGGCAGGAAATGTATCATTTATAATAATTAGGTACTGAAATAATAAAAAAAAGATACAAATTTGTCAGATCTAAAACAAGTCAGTTAAAACTTTATTATTAAACATACAAAATATATAATAATGGAAGAGACCAAGCTATTAAAAATGTCAAATTAACTTAGCAAAACGTACTTCGCATGCCCGGCATGAAATCGCGATTTTTTTGTACTTACTTAAGATCTATTTTCATTTAACCAACGTTTTTTTCATAACGGAAAAGAACTAGCTTTAAACAATTATAATTTGATTGTTCAATAACATATAGATGATTGCATTTATTTAGTCAAAAAATACCTTTGAAAATCACCAAATATATTAAGACAAAAATACAATAAATAACCAGAAAAGTGGTTTCTATTTGCAAAATTGGTGGAGTTCTTTTTTTGCTTTCGATTTTCTTAATTATTTTTTACGAATCAAAATTGTAGCGCTCAATTTTGGGAGTGGTCTTTTTTTGTGGCAAGGAATTTGAGTTTTCGATAATCTTAATATGGTTAAGGTCTTTTAAAAAACAATTATTTTTACATTATTTTAGGTAAAGGGACTGTATACTGTTTAAATAAAGCTTTGAACAATAGGTTTTAGGATTTTTACATTCACAATGTTTATTGCATTCGTTTTGAATTGCAAAAATCAATTCACAATATTGTTTTATTTTACAGTTGTCTATATTTTTCCTTATTTTAAAAAATAAATCAATAAACTTTAGAAAATATAGTTAAATTATATAATTTAAATTTACTGTTGTAATCTGAGTTTATAAGTGACATGGGTTCTTTAAATGCGGAAATTTCTAAAACCGGCTTTCAGCTAAAAATAATAAGTAAAAATGAACAGTAAAGCTATTTTTTTAACATCAAATATAGATATAGAAAACCAAGATAAAACAAAAATGTTACAATTATTTTAGCATACTAGTAGTGACGGTGTACAATTTATATCAAAATTAAAATTAAATTTCTCGTCTCGAACAGCCCGCAATCCCAAAAATTGTATTAAAAAATATTGGTTTGCAAAAGTTAATTAAGAAAATCGAAAGCAAAAAAAAATATTTTTAAAACCATGTATCTCGGTTATTATCAACTTTTGGACTTTGGAGATAAGTGAATTTAAATCTTAACAGCTGCCGGCAAGGGTCAACAGGTCAGCTCTGCCTAGGTAAACCACCGTTTTTGATTTTTTTTTAACTAAAAAACCGCGATTAAGGTTTTCAAAATTCGTAAATACATAGTGCCTTACGGCAAAAAGAAATTTGTAAATAACTTTTTAAATATTTTTAGTAGATTTTTTACATTATTATAAAATTATTTCTTTTTAAATAAGGGGGTTTTGCTAAGCAGGGCAGAGGTGTGATCAGGCAGGTGTGTGGGTGGCGTATGTGGTTATAAAGCTACTTTTTAATTAGTTGGTTTGTGATAATATTCTGATAAAAAATGGCAAAGCGTTCAAATAAGTAACACGTGCTATCAGTTTTGTTGCAAGTCATGGTCGTTTGGCCGCCACATTTAAAAATGCCTGTGGAACAGAGATATACTTAAACACAAAATCTAGCAATTTCTCGGTTAATTTTAAATATTAACGAACGATTTGGACCACGTGAGCAATTATTTTTTATACTACTTTGAGCGTTTAACGAAGCCTCGCAACAAAACTGAGAGCACATATTAGTGCACACGTAATGTGAGGGTTCCAAAAAAATCCTCTTAAAAATTTCTTTTACTTTTTCAATTTTATTGGTTCCAATTATTCATGGACTAAAACTTAAATATAACATTGTTAGTTTTAATTTTATTTAGACTAAATCTAAGACAATAGGTATATTATTAGCTATTATAAAATTTATCTAAAACAAAGTCGAATTAAACTGTTAGAATTAAAAGCAACAATGTAACTTGTCATATAAAATCTTCTTCAGTAGTATTCTTCACATATTAATAACATAATTTATTAACAGGGATATAGTTTTCCTATAGAGAGTGAAGTGCTGTGCGCATGTATGATAAACTGAGATCGCAGGATTCGTGAAAGACAAGCTGCTCTGCACGTCGCCATGTTTAACAACAACAACTCTTAAACTTTAAATTTAAAATATAAAAATTTCTAAAAAAAAATTTTGAAAACAAGCTTTTATAAAATGGACTAAAAAGCATAAAATAATTTTTTGAGTGTTCTGATATCATAATAATAAACGCGATGGGCGTATTAAAGGAAATGTACCCGTTTTGTTTTAGCCTTGTTAGCTCGAAGTTTAGTGAAAATCCAAATTCATTATATTATAGCAGAGAAATGTAAGGGTAGACAATTTAACCCAACCCAACCCAACCTTACTCAAGCTACCCTTACATTTTTCTGATATGGATGGACAATATTACGCCTGCTTCATATTAGGCAGATCATTCGCGACCGGCAGTGTGCCGATTTATTTTGTCACATTCAAAAAGAAGAGTCGGCCCATCATCGGTTGTGGACGATCCACCAAATGCGGATGGTTCGGTTCGGTTTATTCGGGCATTTACCTAATATTAAATACTCCCATCGCTTTTATTATTATGATATCAGAACACTTAAAAAATTATTTTATGCTTTTTAGTTCATTTTATAAAAGCTTGTTTTCAAAAATTTTTTTTTCCAAATTTATTTTTTAATTTTTAGATTTGTCTAAGTCTATGCATTTCAGCTAGCGCATCGATATTGGAGGGTTCTTTATTATTATTATCATTATACGCAAGGATTAATTAATTTTGGTCGAGATCGAACAAACTAAAGCCTTACCTCTTCTACGCCCCCCCCTTTTAGTGGGAGAGCATGTGCATTTTAAAATCAATCAGATACCTATGTGGTAGTCAGTTGAAAGTAATCAGAAAAACACGTCATTAAATCATCCATTTTGCATCCGCCATATTTAATTTTTGTAATCTGATCAAAAATTCGTAATCCTCATCCTCATAGACCCCCAGATACCAATTTTGGTGGAAATCCGACAAACTAAAATTTTACCCCCTCTCCGCCTTCCACGTTTGGGGGAGAGGTAGGCAGTCAGTGATACCACCTTATTGGATTGTCATCGGAACTATAACGGTATGCGAAACTTGAAGTCAATCGGATACGTGGAAGTCAGTTGAAAGTAATCAGAAAAACTTGACATCAAATCGTCCATTTTGAATCTGCCATATTGAATTTTTATAATCTGATCAAAAATTCGTAATCCTCATCCTCGAAAACCCCCAGATACTAATTTTGGTGGAAATCCTAAAAACTAAAATTTTACCCCTTCTCCGCCCTCCAGGTTAGGGGTGAGGTAGGCAGTCAGTGATACCACATTATTGGATTGTCAGCGGAACTATAACGGTATGCGAAATTTGAAGTTAATCGGATACGTGGAACTCAGTTGAATGTAATCAGAAAAACTTGACATTAAATCGTCGATTTTGAATCCGCCATATTGAATTTTTGTAATCTCATCAAATCAAAATCAAAAATCAAAAATTCGTAATTCTCATTCTCAAAAACCCCCAGATATCAATTTTAGTTGAAATCGGACAAACTAAAGTTTTACCCCCTTCCCACCCCCCACGTTAGGGGTGAGGTAGGTACCCGATGAAACCACATTATTGTATTGTCATCGGCACTAAGACGCTATGCGAAATTTGAAGTCAATCTGATGTTTGGAAGTTCTTCAAAAATACAGGTGAAGTTAAATAAAAGCTTGTAATATTAAAAAAAAATGGTGAAAATTCACTTCAAAATTCCGCATATAGCAAAAATTATCGTGGCAACATCGTGTTGGAACTTCAAGCCACATAGCTCTTATGGAAGAGCACAGCGGTAAGTCCCTCTCCATGAGGCTATATCACCCATTTTCTTTCTTTTTCAATTTTCGGAAGCATTTTTAAAATTTATTACTTCCTTTAGTTAAATGAATTTTTTCGCCAATGTTTATAATAGTCCACTGCTTCTTCCCCCAACCTAATCTAAGTCATCGGAGTGCAACAGGTGAAATGGGCCAATTATCAATAACAGCCGACACTTAGAATACAGCTACATATCGGGATATATGCATGAGCAGAATAGCGCAATGCATGAATTAATCGATAACAGGCTTCATAATAAACTTCTTAGCTCCTTTACTGTAGTAGCTGGGTAGCTACAAAGTACACTGTTTAAAAGTAGATTTCCTGTGCCAGGCAACGCGTCGAGTTGTTTCCTTCAATGTTTTTCTTTTATGCAGGGAACACCGATAAAATAAATTTGTAACATAATTTAAAAAGTTGTTTTACATTAAGTCATTGCTCAGAGCCATAGCACTATAGCTGTGTAGCTACTTTTAACAATTTTTGACTAAACATTTTATTGCCTATAAAGAACATTATTATAAGTATTGCCGTATCTTTTACAATTTATAAGAAAAAAATAATTTATTCTAATAAAACATCGAATTTTTGCAAAATTGAATATTATGGCTGGTTTCGACAGCTACCTATTAAAGGTAGGAAGCTAAGCGATATATCAAAAAAACGGACTGAAAAGTACTATAAAAAATAATTTTTGATGATTTTTGCTAGGATGCACCGTTTCGCGGTAAAATCACTTTTTTTATATTCGAGAACATTTTTAGGAACCACCCCTTTTAAGATAGCCTCGACATCTTTTTCTATGAAGGGTCTAAAGTTTTTTTTTATATCAAAAAAGAAACTAAATTTGAATAACATTATAACTACCATAAAATGAGCATGTGTATTATTTTAATCGTTATGCGAGCTTAAATATTCATGATCTTGGTGTATCTCAAAAACTACTTGATTTGAGAAGGTATAAATACAAAATTTGTTTGCCTTTAAAAAATTAATAAAATGAGATCAGAAATCGGATCACTAACTACAGAGATAAGCTTAAACCAAAAATCTGACGATTTGGTGGCAATTTTTAAAGATGGCGGCCAAACGACCATAATTTGACGAGTCGTTAAATACCGAGATGAATTCCAAGACGTGCGCAAGCGTTGATCTGTCACTTCTGCCAACCAATCAACTGAGAGATATTTCAGTATGGTTTTATACAGCAAAACTTTAATAATTTCCAATTCTTTTTGATGAAAATTCGTCGTTTTTGTGCTGTGAAAATGCCGGTGACGTGCAAATTGTGTGACAAATTATTTAGTGCCCAATTTAATTTGAATAAACACTGTCAAAGTAAACATGGCATACAAAAACAAAGGTATTCCTATGCAGAAAGTGTTTTTATGTTTAGATGCCTAGAATGTAAATGCTCCTTCCCAAAAAACTTGGATCTGTGTGATCATTTGAAATACAAACACAATCAAGAAATACTTGAAGAAATATTGGAGTTGAGAGTCAATACACCCATGGCAAAACAAAATAAACGTGAAAGGCATAAGATCATACAGAAGAAATACTGCATATGCCTCAAAAAATATTAATTGCAGCACATAGATATTGTATATTTTTGAAATCAGAAAGAAAAGACGAATCTTAAAATGCAAAAATATACAGGGTGTTCCCTCTCAAAAAATTGACTTCATTGTCACACCCTGTACAGGGTGTCCCAAATTCGTTGTTTTTTTGTGGTGTCGGGTATTTCTAGGGGAGATAGAAAAAAAACTAACACCCCTTTGCGACGCGCAAATTTCAAGAGAAGCCTAAAGGTGAAAACCACATTTAGATATAGCAAGCCGTTTTTATGCTACGGAGTGTTTTTGTCTGCATTTTGGGAGGGGGTCTATAACTTTTTTGTTTATGAAAATTTTGTTTTTGTGTAAATAGCTTTCTTATAGATCTTTTCTTGAAGAATTGACAGATGTAAACGGTTTTTATTTATCTCTTTTGGTTTTTAAGATATTGCATAAAGTTGTTATTTTTCTTACAGAATAACTCTTTTTTTATTCGATTTTTAAAATCAGCTTAAAATTTCCTTTAAAATGATGTATCACACTCAATATTTTATTTTTTTATTGTTTTCTTTAAGTTTCTTTTTTAATCACCTCTTTATTACTTTTTTATTTTTATAATATTAAACCGAACCGAACCGAACCCATTAAGCAAACTAAAATATGTGGTAAAAATAAAAAAAATACAAAAATATAAAGAAATAAAAAAACTAAACGTGACAAATAAAATTTAATTTAACAGTTGAATTCCTCTTAAAAAAGTGTCTTAAGAATTTTTTCACAGAAATAAAAAATATTAATAAATAAACAAGTTATAGACCCCTTCCCAAAATGCAGACTTTTTAAAAACACTCCGTCGTTTACAAACGGCTTGCTATATCAAAATGCGATTTTCACCTTTAAGCTTCTTTTGAAATTTGAGTGTCACAAAGGGGGATCAGTTTTTTTTAGCCCCTCTAGAAATACCCGAAACCCCCCAAAAACATCGAATTTGGGACACCGTGTACATGGTGACAGATAGAAAAAAATTATGTTGGCTTTTAAAGTTGTCATAATTAACAAAAAAAATCTCAATTTATTCTCAATGATAAAGTTGCTGAGTGCTCCGGTTATAAAAAACCACCCGGTACCTACATAAAATCATATCTAAAAATTAGAATTGACCATTATTTTATACCTTGAATTTTTTATTATACGTTCAGCTCTTCGATCTCGCGCCAATGACGGTATTCGCGCCAATAATTTAAATTAGACATTTTGACGTTAATTTTGGCGCATGCTCCTTTGATGGAATTCATCTCGGTATTTAACGACTCGTATAATTTGGACTGCGCAACCAAACTTTTTTTCTACTACCATGGGTGCTTAACAAAGCTACGTAACAAAACTGAGCGCACATATTAGAGCATACGTGACAAGAGCTAGCGCTTACACTACTGTAGTTCTGGAAGAAACAAGTCGAAAGTGTCTTTCACCTCATTGATAACTTCACCGAACTTTTCTCCGAGTGTTCGGTCAACTGCCATGACATGCAGTGAAGCATCGCGTTCCGTACTTGTGCGGTAAGTAGTTATTGTAAACATCTCCTGTCTTTGTAAATAATTATTTGACTATTCGTGGGTTAGAGAACAGAACCAAAACAGAAACTATCAAGTTTTTGACAACGTTTCGGAATATAATTTTCCCTTTTCAAGCCTCAAACTATTGTCTCCAGAGCCCGTTCGAAATGGATTAAGGCACGTCTATTCATAAATAGGGATAATTTGAAGATTTTTTTCCAATTTTTTGTTGTTTATTTTTGAACAACAAAAAAATATATTCCGAAACGTTGCCAAAAACTTATTAGTTTCTTTTTTGGTCCTGTCTTCTAACCCACGAATAGTCAAATAAATAGTCATTATTCAACCTTCGTTATATGGATTCTTCTTGTAATGAATCAAAGGCATTTCGTGTCCTTTAATATGCGAATTTATATTCGCGACATATGTTGGGACGCATTGTTTTGATTTTGAGTCTTAGTAGTCTAGCGCAGTGGCGGCTGTCCAAAATTAGACACCAAACAGTATTTTTAATTGATTGATTTAAAAAAGTTAAATCTTCCCTTACGACATGATTGTCTAGTTCTTTTTATTATCTATGGTTAACAACAAGTGATTAATTGGGTGACGTTTTTACTTTCTTAGCGTAAATAATTACAAGCCGGCAGCGCAATTTCACCCGTTTTTCAGAGGGGTATGGGTCGATGTTCTCGAGCGGGGGCGGGAGGGATGTGTGTTTTAGTTGAAGTCGGCCATTAGCCTCGTGCGTAAACGTCCCTTGCCCTTCTACACGATGCCGGTTCTATCCTTAGCGAAACGTAGAGTTTGTTTTGATTTGGGCTACGTTAGTAGTAAAAAGCATTGCTAGTCGCATGTCATTGTTTTTGTTATCCTTTGTTTATAAAATGGAAATAAATAACGTCGACTACATAATTAACTGTGCAAATTTAAATTCATTGACATATGAACTTCGATTACAAATAAAATATTTGAGCCACGTAGACCGGACCTAAAAATTAACCAACATTTTAGTGTAAGTAATGCCGAGGGGTGTTCCATAAAGACTTATAATAGAAAATTTAATAAAAAATTATACGGTTATAGAAAAAGAAATGCTTTTTTTTTTGCTTTATTTGTCTTGATATGAACAATCCACGAAGTGATCCTGCGTGCAAAGGGAATGTGTGATATCAAGCACTTTAGTGAAAAGTTAAAAAGACACAAAGTAAGTGTTATTCATTTAAATAAACACAGAATTTTCTATGCTAGGCAAGACTGATATTAGGTGCCAATTGAATAGTGCCTATTGGCAAAACATTACCGAAAATAATGAAAATGTGACAAAAATTACACACATACTTAGTGGGTTAAGAGACTGTTTAAAATTCTGTGGGATTTTTGAGGTTGCTCTACGGGGCCATAAAAAAGAAAGGCGAATGGACTTTATCTATAAACAAATAAACTAAAAACTACACCAAGTAACTGCTTGTTTGGAAAATACTAAAATAAAATTGTTTCGGTAAGTTTTTTATCTAATTTTTCATGCATTTCTGCCCCCCCAATTTATAACGTCACCAGCCGCTTGCCACTAGGTGTTCTATATGGTATTTAGTTAATTTACTTTATCATTATCAGATTTGAACTAAGTTCAAGAAACACTAGGATAAAAGTACCAACATAGAAAATAACTTTTTAATTTTTTCTTTGGATTTTCAAATTTGTTCAATGAATTCAGTTTTACGTTTTAATACGATTCAAATTTGTATGCTGTCTGATAATTTTGAGCAAATTTTAAATAATTAATAAAAAGGCTTATTTGAATAGGCTATTACGTTTTTAAACAAAAACTATATGGGAATCGTGGCCGACTCGCTTAGCGCGTCGGCTCGTGCATATGGCTGCAGTGCTTGCTATATAACTAGACTGACCGCGCGTAGGCTGGGCGCGCTGCGTATCTTGTGGGTTCGAGTCCCACCTCGGCATATGGTTATTTCTGTAACGTCCCAACAAGGCATATCTCGGCAAAAATTTAGCTAAAAAGGCTGGGCGATTGATCCTAGCTATGGATGGAAAGTTCCAGTATAAAAAAAAAATAAAAAAATAAAAACTATTTATTAATAAGAAAGTGCTTAATATAACAAAACCTAATGTAACACAAGCAATGTGAATTTGGACGATTAAAAATATTATGTAAAAATGCGGAGAGAATGCCAAAAAAATTAAAATATACAAAACAATATGCGTAACGGGTGTGATTTTGTTCTGATCATTTTAGTTAACTTATCCTTTGTTTTAGTCCGTGTCTTTCGTATCATATTAAACGCATTTTCAAATTGTCCTTCGTTGGGCCTTGGATGCCGCAGCAAATGCCCCTGCAAATTTAACTTCTTGAGATCTTAAAATCACACTGGTTGCATATGAATCAATCGATTTTATCTATCCTATTATGCACCAGCAATGTGTTTGCTCTTGTATTCACACTGATTGCATTTAAACCAACTGATTTTATCTGCACTTTGGTGCCGCAGCAAATCAATCGATTTTATCTGCCACTTTATGCCGCAGCAAATGCCTTTTCAAACTGTCCTTCCATATAGCCTTGAAATCACAGTGGTTGCATTTAAACCAATTGACTTCATCTACACCTTTATGCTGCAGCAAATGCTTTTTCAATTTGCTTTTATTTATACCTATATAATCACACTGGTTGCATTTAAGCAAACTGTTTTCATCTGTTCCTTTGTGTTGGAGCAAATGCATTTTCAAAGAAAACTTCCATTTTGTGTTAAAATCACACTGATTACATTTAAACCAATCGATTTCATCTGCTCCTTTGTGTCGAAGCAAATGCTTTTTCAAATCAGCCTTCCATTTTGTTTTAAAATCACACTGATTGCATTTAAACCAATCGATTTCATCGTCCCTAGTATGCACCAGCGAATGCGTTTTCAATTTGGATCTGTATTTGCCCTTGTAATCACACTGATTGCATTTAAACCAACTGATTTTATCTGCACTTTGGTGCCGCCGCAAATGACATTTCAATTTGGATCTGAATTTGCCCTTAAAATCACACTGATTGCATTTAAACCAACTATTTTCATCTGTTCCTTTGTGTCGGACCAAATGCTTTTTCAAACCAGATTTCCATTTTGTCTTAAACTCACAGTGATTGCATTTAAACCAATCGATTTCATCTGTTCCTTTGTGTCGAAGCAAATGCTCTTTCATATAAAACCTCAATCTTGTGCTAAAATCACACTGATTGCATTTAAACCAACTGATTTCATCTCCTCCTTTGTGTTGAAGCAAATGCTTTGTTAAGTGAGACTTCCATTTTGTCTTAAACTCACATTGATTGCATTTAAACCAATCGATTTCATCTTCCCCTTTATGCACCAGCAAATGCGATTTCAAGTTGCATCTGAATTTGCCCTTGTAATCACATTGATTGCATTTAAACCAACTGATTTTCTCTGCACTTTGGTGCCGCAGCAAATGCCATTTCAATTTGGATCTGAATTTGCCCTTAAAATCACACTGATTGCATTTAAACCAACTATTTTCATCTGTTCCTTTGTGTAGGAGCAAATGCTTTCTCAAAGCATCCTTCCATTTTGTCTTAAAATCACACTGATTACATTTAAACCAATCCATTTCATCTGTTCCTTTGTGTCGGACCAAATGCTTTTTCAAACCAGTCTTCCATTTTGACTTAAAATTACACTGATTGCATTTAAACCAATCGATTTCATCTTCCCCTTTATGCACCAGTAAATGCGATTTCAATTTGGATCTGAATTTGCCCTTGTAATCACACTGATTGCATTTAAACCAACTGATTTTATCTGCACTTTGGTGCTGCAGCACATGTTTTTTTAAATTGGCTTTGAACTTGGTCTTGTAATGACAGTGGTGACATTTAAACCAGCACATTTCTTCTACATCTTTATTTTGATTGTGTGAAACATTTTGCGCTTCAGATCTAAAAGTAATAAAAATAATGATAGGAGGTTATATACCACATGTCAATTTTAGTGGTTCCCGAAAGTTTTCGTAGCTGTCGGGTAAAAATCACTATGTTTTTTTTAAATATTTTTAGTTTGCAAATATTTGTTATTTAAAAAAAATGCTTTGATTTCATAGACTAAAATTCCTCAGTCCTACCCAGTCGCAGATCCGGATATGTAGTTTTTAGGTCTGAGCTGTGAAATTTAGCACCAAAAGACCGTTTAAATGCCCTGCAAGCGAAATTTTTTAAAAATGCAGCGAAACTAAAAAATAATTTTTATGTCTGAAAGAAGGGGCGTGCCGCTCTACCCCCCCCCCCCCCTTTCATTGCCGGAGAGCGAAATTTTTGACCATCCTAGCCCGAACAGCAATAGCTAAAGATGATGTTGTTTTCGACGAAAGATTTTTTTTTTACATTACGCGGAAATGTTCATAAAGCGAAAAATAAATCCAAGTCACGTTTGGACTACATACATTTTTTCGGTTACGTTCGTTAGAACGCTAAAGAACTGTGTTGTTAGTAGTTTAGATTGAATGAGGTATTTTGAGGGATAGATCCTAGCCGGTAATTTCAATGAGATCTTTTTAGAGTACGTGAAATATGTGCAGTTATGTTTTATATGGAAAATACTTGCATCATATTCACGTAATATCTGTATTTTGAAACTGTAGTCTTTATGGACAGGATCTCTTGTCAGGTCTATTAAACTGTGTGCTTAAATAAATAGATGTTTCAGACATGCTTAATGTTTACTGTATGCCGACGACTTAAAAATCTTCTGCACTGTCGATAAAACAAACCAGATACTTCAAAGTGAACTTAATCAGCTTGTTGAATGGTGTAAACTTAACCACCTTGGTCTGAATGCTGAGAAATGTAAACTCATGTCATTCTACAGACTTCAAAATCTGGTTAATATTGTCTACAAAATAAACAGCACTGAACTAGAAAAGGTCAGCATCATAAAAGACCTTGGCGTAATATTTAGTCATTAACTTTTAATTTTTGGCTTTTCAGATAATCTCTTACAGTTTCTGAAATCATGGCTTTCAGATCGAATGCAATTTGTCTCAATAAATGGAATTGACTCTCCCGAATACATCTCATCTTCGGGAGTGCCTCAAGGGTCGGTGTTAGGACCATTATTATTCGACATCTTTATTAATGATGTGTGTGCTGAACTTAAGTCAATGACGCTACTGTATGCTGATGATCTCAAGCTTCTCCTTCGTATTGACTCACTGAATGATTGCTGAAGTCTCCAAAAAGACTTGGATACACTTATCGCTTGGTGTACCATAAATAAACTATCCATGAACATAGACAAATGTCAAGTACTATCATTTACATTAAAATCAAATCCAATTCTATATAACTACTCAATAAACCAAATATTTTTATCTAGACCTGACTCTCTTCGCGACCTAGGAATAATTTTTGACATGAAATTATCCTTCACAAAGCATATTGTAACTATAACATCAGAAACGACTAAGACCTTGGGTTTTATTACCAGACTAAGCCGCGAATTTCAAAATATAAAAACTCTGACAACATTGTTCTTCTCCTTTGTCAGGTCAAAATTAGAGTATGCTTCTCTAGTGTGGTCACCTGAATATAACATTCACATTGAAGATCTAGAAAGGGTTCAGCGAGGATTTCTTAAGTTACTTTACTTTAAAACTTATGGAATATATCCTCCTCAAGGTTTTGCAGAGGAAAATTTACTTGAAATGTTCGATATGCAATCCTTATCTAACAGGAGGAGCTATTTCTCTCAGGTATTTCTGTTTAAGGTCCTGCACAACCAAATCGACTGTCCTGATATATTAAGTAAAATTAATTTTCTAGTTTCTCGTTTGTCTTCACGTCAAAATCTGACATTCTTTTTACCAAGAGTTCGAACAAATAAATGACAGTTTTCTCCACTTCATGTTATGTGCAGAACTTATAATAAATGTAACAGAGACCTTGACATATTTAACACCACAATCTCAAAAATTCGTGGATATTTTACAACGTCTCTGATATAGTAAACATTCTGTCCATAATTTTTTATGTAGTTTTTATTTATTTTAAATTTAATTTTATAACCATGTCCTGTGTGTATTTTTTTAATTATTTTACATTTAATGTTTTTTAACTAAGTTTATTGCTAGAGTATTTAGGTTGTGTAATTTTTAAGATTTTCCTGCTTTGTAATTGGGTTTTTTTTCCTGTTAAGCAGTGTAATAATAAATAAATAAATAAATAATAAGCACATCGACAATACTATTAACAAAGCATTCCGATTACTGTGCATTATAAAACGAAATACCAAAGATATGTGATATAAAAGCTATAAAATGCCTGTAAAATTGTTTGATTAGATCCTTACTAGAATACTGTAGTATCATTTGGAATCCAAGTTACAATATTCATATTAAACGAGTTGAAAGGGTGCAGAGTAAGTTTTCCAAATACCTACTCTTTAAACTAAACTTTCTCTACGAAAGATTGACCTACAACACAAGATTTGCTTTATGTGGTATTCAAAGCTTGGAAACTCGTCGAAAAAACGCTCAGAAAGTATTCCTATACAAGCTACTCAATAATATGATATACTGCTCAGCAATATTACAACAAATGGGCTTTCTGGCCATTCCCCTAAGAACTAGACAGCAGCTTCTCTTTTACCAGCCTAGGCATAGGACCAACTATGGACAGAATGCAATTGTTACCAGACTTGTGAAAAACTATAATACTTATTTTAGTGATATAGAGATTTTTGGAATAACCCTTTCACAACTAAAAAATCAAATTTCGTAATTGACCCTCTGTGATTTTTTATGATATATATTTCTATTTTTAAGTTTCTTTAAATATTATATTATTGTCAAACACTTCGAGTAAACTTTCAGTGTACCATTTAGCATAGAGCTGTAGTGTGCACTTTAAACAAATAAATAAATAAATAATCAGGGCCCCCTAAGCCTAAGTAATTTTTAGATATTTTCCACAAATTTCATAAACAAAAAATAAAATAGCATAAAATATGGCATAATGGGTTCTCGAATCCCCCCATATATATTCCTGGGTCCACCACTGATACCGGATGTTGTGCGCTTCAACAAAAAATTATTTTTCCCAAACTTTCATAATTTGTAAACCTAACCAAGTTCCTAAAAGATTTTAGTTAAAATTTTGTTCAACTTGTATAAATACAATGACACTTACTCAGATGAACTGTCGCTTAATATTAGTTCCTCTTGCTTGATCTCCTCAGTCTTCAGCTCAAAGTATTCGTAATCCGATTTTAGGTCGGATGATGAGCAGTTAAGAAACTGACTGTCAAGTATGCTGCAAAAAAAACTTTGTTAAAAATTGCAATTCAGGGGTCTAGGATAATTTGGCGTCAGGACTATTCAGCGCCAAGAAAATTCAAACTGAAATTGAATGTATTGACCTAAAAGAGAGTTCAATTTTTATCGCTCAAAGATATGTAGCGCTTAACATTTGCCGCGCAAAAACCAGGCATTTTTATTAATGCTTTTGTGCCCGTATCGCCGGAAGTTGGCACATTCCGTACAATTTTGTATACGGAGTGTGTCACTTTACAGGTACGTCCTACCACAGGCAGGTCCTTTCGGATAACTTTCTAGTCTCCAATAGGGATCTAAAAAGATCTAAGAGACCGGTAAAACTTATTTCAACTGTGCCTTCTGTTAACAGTTTTAATTTGTGTTTATAGGTTTGAGAGTGACGTATGTAGAAATTGATTCTGAGATGGCTTAAGCACGAGTTCATAGATTTTAATTTTTGGGCAAAATCCATTATTTAGAGGTTACTATTATGGCTCTGGTGGTGCTGAAGACCCTAACCCCCCGTATATATGGTTTTGGTTTGGCATTTCTATTAAAATAATCCAAAATATAACAGTGTGTTGACAAGAGGAAGAAAACCTTTATTTTTGATTTTACGAAAAAAACTCCCTCTTTATAAAAAATTCTGCTTGTTGAAAAATTAAGATTAACATAATAAAATTTTTAATCAGATGTATAGGGTGTTATCAAATTAAGAAACATGTAATTAATAAGAGAGAAAAATCGTTATTTTTAATTTTACGTAAAACATCACTCTTTATAAAAAATTATGTTTGTCAAAAAACTGAGATAACGATATTAATATCTTTGATTAGAAGTACAGGGTGTTATCAAATTAATTTATTTTTTATTTGTCAAACACACTGTGTTTATTGTATTACAATCTAGTCAGTAAGACTAATTAGCAATTTTGTTTTAACTTAATTTACTAGAAATGTCAGATTTAAACTTAGGGTTCACTCAACAGTTCTCCCCGCTTTGTTTAGTCTGTAACTCACAATTGTGTTGTGTTTATAGCATTATTTTGTTTTATGTGTAATTCACTTAGTTTACTAGCTCAAACGGCTTCACTCTTTTTAGTCTTTGAACTAGCATAGTATTGTCTAGAAGCTGAATTGCTTCCACATTCACATGCCGATGGAGTCTATCTTCATGGCTTTTTGCGTACTTTTTTATAGTCTCTGCTACAGTTTCGATTTTTAGATCTCGATGAAGGTCACTATTTCGAACGTACCAAGGTGCATTCACAATGTTTCTTAATACTTTATTTTGAAATCTCTGTACAACAAGAATGTTACTCTCTTTAGCACAACCCCATAGTTGAATACCATATGTCCATACTGGTTTCAGTATTTGTCTATAAAGCAGTAACTTATTATGAATTGTTAAATTGGACTTCCTTCCAATTAGCCAGTTCATTTTTCTATACCTTATCTCAAGTTCTTCTTTTTTTTTCTTAACATGTGCTTTCCAGCGCAATTTGGCATCAAGTGTCATACCTAGATATTTTGCCTGATTTGAATATGGTACGGGAATGTTGTTAATTGTAATTTGTATGTGATTTATATTTTTGTTTGTAAAATCAACATGAATTGATTTGGTTTCATTTAATTTTATTCGCCAATTTGTGGTCCAACTGTGAACTTGGGTGACTGCATCCTGAAGTTTTTCTATGCATTTTTCAATAGATTTTTCTACCGTCAATAAACCAGTATCATCGGCAAATGTTGCTAAGTGGCAATTTTCTGGCTTTGGGATATCACAAGTGAATAATAAGTATAGATATGGGCCTAGTACGCTACCCTGGGGCAGGCCGGCTTGAATTTCACCACTTACTACGGAAAATTAAAACAAAATGCTTATCTCACCTTTTACTATACTCAAACAACTCATCTTCAATTTTAATTTTCATACAACTGGTTTCAGCTGGCATTACTTCTTCCGACCTAATCTCTGTGATTGAAAATAAAGGTTTAGAAGTGAAATCATCTATTTCTGTCAAAATGTCTTCAGCCATGACAATCAGCGATTGAATATCTTTTTCAAATAATTAGACAGTGACATCTTAAACGCTTCTGGAAGTTCCTTTCTTCTTACTTTTAGATCCTACATAGAAAAAAACTTGGTGTAATATTCACACCTGCTAAATCCGGTTAAGCTGATAATTAAAACATTCACCTTCAAATTACTCAGGGTATGTTCCTTTTAATATTCAAAAAGAAATTACGGCCTGCCTAGTTACTACGAACAGACGTAACTTCGTCCAAATGTTCGCAGTACCTCATACCGCATTGTTTACACTTATGAGCAAAACTAACGCACCACTTAAGTACATCTATTGGAATATTTTTAAAAATTTAGTTCGAAAATAAAATATAGTCGTATATATTTTAGACGACCACTGTATGTAAAAAATTTGAATGAATAAGAAATATTTATTAAAATATCTTAGCGGTGGGTTCATTTTGCTACGTGCTGCGTACCTATGGTGCTGGTAAATTTTTTTAAAAATATTTCAAAATATTTTATAATTAATTTTTATAAAAATATAACTACAAAACAATAAGGATAGGACAGAGATACTTTTTTTTATTGGTCATGGGACACCTATATATCTGATCTAACTGCGTAAACACACACATTTTTTAAAATACTTTATCAAAGCAAGTTGGAGTTGACGTTGATTTTAGGCTAAAATATTGTTATGAAAAATAAGTTTTTTAAAGGTAAATTTCTATTTAAAACAGTCATTTGCAAATAGTGAACTTAATAAAAAACAGGATGTTTTCTTAGATGGTCTATTGGGCATAAAAGCTAAGGCCCGCTCAAACAGACTGCACAAAAAAATTTGGGTATTTATTGCATGTTTTTGGAAAAACATTGGACTTTTTTTGGTTTCTTTGGTATTGTAATAATTATGTTGTCTTTCACTTTCAACTTACAACAACAAGTTATTTACTTGGTAGATACTTCATTTTACTCATATTCTTAAATAATATAATACGCAAATTTTGGATACAATATTTCTTTATTTTTAATCTTTACGTGTACATGGCTGGGTTAAACACTGTGTCCCATTTAAAACTTTCCACCCCGGATTTCTCGAGAACTGCTGAAAATTTTTAAAAATGCCGAGACACTTCGATTTTGTTTGCGAGAGGGGGGACCTTTTCGCTATCTTGAAATTTTTGTAAAACGAACCCCCTTCGACGGGTATACTTTAT
Source organism: Aspidapion aeneum (assembly GCA_963576565.1). NCBI lineage: Eukaryota > Metazoa > Arthropoda > Insecta > Coleoptera > Brentidae > Aspidapion > Aspidapion aeneum. Next base: position 51,012,645 of record OY755048.1, read on the forward strand.
CCCTTTATTTTGAATAGGGAAAGTGGGTCTAGTCATACCTTGTTTTGAAGGCCTTTTGCATGTCCTTACAACCGTGTAAAAATTTCAAAAATCTATCCATTAGTTTTTGAGATAATTGCCTTCAAACTTTCAAATTTAACATCGACTGATAAAATAAAAATTTAATCAGTTTTATATTTTTTGGATTTAATTTTTATTTTATTATTCCATGTCAAATTTGAAAGGAAATATCTCAAAAACTAATCGATGGATTTTCGAAATTTTTAGATAATTGTAAGGATATTCAAGATAGTTTCAAAACAAGGTATCACTAGACCCACGTTCCCTATTCAAAATATAAGGGGTAAAGTATACCCCTTGTAGCACGAACAAAATCGACGAGTCTCGGCATTTTTAAAAATTTTCTGCAGTTCTCGAGAAATCCCGGGTGGAAATTATAAATGCGACACAGTGTAATTAATTCAAAAGAATCATTAATTCAAAATTGTTTTATGTTTAAAATCAATTCTGCAACGCAACAATATTTTTCATACATAGTGAACTAAAATTTTATTTATACAGATTGACTCCTACCTATTACTGTATCTCGCTGTGGTCCATCCCCTATGAAGGGACATATTTTACTCTCGACGTATTTTTAGCTCACACTACTACTATAGTATAGTAGTGTGAGCTATGGTAAATTTTTTCGAGAAAAAAAAAGTTGCTCCGATTTCAAAAATTTTTATATATATTTGCGTTTCAGATGATTTTGAAACTTTTTTGTCTTGCTGTCTGTTTGTTTGTATGTCTGTCTGTCTGTATGTCTGTCTGTAACGACCAACCCGCATAACTCAAAAACCGCTTGTCCGATTTAAATGAAATTTGGTACCTAGGCTGAGTCTTGGGCCGTGGTGGTCCCATTAAAAAATCAACGAAATCCACCGAACGCAAGTCACATAAAAGGGTGGGGGTAGATTTCAAAAATTAGAGTTTATGTGAAAATATGGCGTGTGTGATATCAAACGAAAGGTAATTAAGTCTGGAGGTAAACAAAATGAATTTTAAGTTATTTAAAAAAAAAGGGTGTGGGTAGATGTCAAACATTAGAGTTTAAGTCAAAATATGGCGTGTATGATATCAAACAAAAGGTAGATGAGTCTGGAGTTAAACAAAATACTTTTTAGTTTTTAAAAAAAGGGTGGGGGTAGATTTTAAAAATTAGAGTTTAAGGCAAAACATGGCTTGTGCGGTATCAAACGAAAGGTAATTGAGTCTGGAGTTGAATAAAAATATATTTCAGTTTTTAGTTATATTAGCTCACACGTACACTATAACTACAGTACTTAGTGTGAGCTTAGGTGCCCATAGATTGGCAGAGTATTTTTATAGATCGAGATTGTTACTTTCAAAGTCCCTTCGGCCCGATTTAAAAAAAATCTGATTTTTGAAGAATATTCCAATTTTTGAAAAAAGTACGTCGTTGTAACGGGTATTGAACGGTGTTTAAGGCTACATAATACATATTTTAAACTTTCCCATTTATGAACCGATATGTATTAAATTTAAAACTTTGCTGTGGGGTGTTTATATGTATCAAGAGACAAAAAATTTAAAAAATAATTAGAACAAGATAAAAACTATTGGAAACAAAATAAAATATATCGCAAACTAAATTAGACTCGATCCGACTTACTAGAGTGAAATGGGGTGAACTTTTAAAGGTGGTAATGGTTTTTTACGGTTTTCAACGAAACTAGACACCGTGTCAAAAATGTTAAATACAAAAAATTATAGATACTAAAAAGTTCTACAACCATTCTTGTTTTAAACTTAAAATTTTCCCAGAAAAATTGCAAAAAACAATTTTTTTTCTTCCAAATTTTTTTTGGTTTTGAAGAAATTCGATTAAAACTTTTTATATACTTGGTTCGTCCCGCCTTCTTTTTTGTAAATATGTTCTTTTTACTATAATTTACCAAATTGGTTCGAATTAGGCTATTGGGTGATTCACTAGAGCATTTTCTATTTTTTGTTTATTTAGTATTAATTAACTAATTAAGTACTTAAAATTACTGGGTTATTTGCATTTGAAACTCCCGCGGTTTTAGAGGCAAATATTACAATTTGCTATAATTAATTTACTTTACATAAAATGCATTTTGAATTACTAAGGTTCCTAGTTCCTTTAATATGGACCTTCGTAATCTCATTCCTTCCTACTTATTCCTTTTCTCCTACGCCTATGGATTAACGACGCCACGGGGCGACATGTGGGAGAACGAACGCAGCAGCGATACCTGCTGCAGCATCACAGAGAACCGTTTCGCCTTCGAACGATAATACACGCGTGTTAGCGACTCTCCTACCACATGAATGTGGGGTGCAAAAACTACGGTTTAACAGCGCGTCCTCCCATGAGTTCCACTTCCTGTATAAAAATGGTAAGTGAAAATGCATTATTTTTACCTTACATACATTTGTTTATTGCTACACTAACCTAGAAGGTAGACTAGACCATTTCAGAATCCCTTGTACCAGCTTAGCCTATGACCTTATTCCCTTAAATGTACAGTCCACATCTGACACCGTTAAATTCCAGACAACTCTCCTTTCTGGACCACCAGGGAGCCCCATTTTTGATCCTTAGCGACCCGGATTTCTGGAATCGTTTTTTTGCCTTTTTAGGTTAGTTTTTTTTACTGGTTTCAAATGCAAGAAAAACCCTTGTTTTTCCTAAATGCCTTTTTTACTGGTTTCAAATGCAAGAAAAACCCTTGTTTTTCTTACATGCCTACTTTAGAAAACCCCTAGGTTTCTAAAATACATTTTGCGATTTTTTTTTGTGTAAAAACAAATGCAAGAAAAACCCTTGTTTTTCTTACATGCCTACTTTAGAAAACCCCTAGGTTTCTAAAATACATTTTGCGATTTTTTTTGTGTAAAAATTAAATATTTTTAACAATAAATTTAGCCTTTTCATGCGAAAAACCAAACACAGATAAAATCTGTAAACTACTATGCTTTTTTTTTGTTTCGAATAAATCAAGTTTTTTCGTTTCTTTTTTGTAAAAAAAAAACCGTATGGAATTTGGGTGTTTTTTTGTTTGTCACTGGAAATAGTTTAAAATAGTGTCTGCAAAGTGCTATTATTTTAGCCGTTGTGCCTTCACATTTGTGGATTGCTATAATTATATCCAGTTTGCTCGAAAAAAATCTCCAAATTGCCATATTCATTTTTGCTTATTGCAAATTGCTATGACTATATCCGATTGCGGATGCTTTACTATATTCGTTTTTGCGTAAAAATTGCTATGAATATATCTATTTCTAATTTACTATTATAATATCTGTCTGCAAATGGCTATGATTGTATCCATTTTTTGCGTGCATAATAAATTTTGAAGGAAATTTAATTCTTAACTTGAGAATTTGTTTTCGTGTAAAGGCAGATAAATAGTTTTACCAAATTAAATGCTTTTGATTTGTAGGTATTTATTTTTAAATTTAATACATAGTAGGTACCTACTTATTTGAATTCGCGAGGCGAAGATAAAAAAACTTATACACAAGTTTTTTGTTATCATTAGTTTGCATCGGGTATTTTCTTTACTTTTGTGCGCTTATAGTTTGATTATTGTAATTAAACGTAGGACATTAATATTTATACAGGGTGTCCAAATTTTGATTTTTTTTTCAGTTTACCTAATTTTTGTCAATTATTTTTTGGATTTTTTTTTTAATCATGTCTAGTTCGGATAAAATTTTAAAGGCTAAAGCCTTGCGCTATAGTGCGATTTCACAGCTAAATTTGATCATTGAATCCGCGACCCTCGCAAAAAATGACCCTGCCTATCACAGCGGCTTTAAAGTCAAATTTCGGACATTGTCAAAAATCAAAAAAGATTTTGAAAAGCACCATAATACTTTGTTGACGTTGGTAGCCTCTGATGAGGATCGCTTAGTAGTAGAAAACAAAGTGTTTATGGACTTTTGCAAACGCTGTGACGAGATTTCCACTATATTTTACGAACTTTTCGAACTACCCTTTGAAGATGGAGGGCTTTTGAGCAGTACGATAAATCCCATGGGCAGTCCCTGTGCCTCCACAGACCAGCATGGTTTACTGCCTAGGATAAAAATACCTCTTTTTCAAGGGGAATTTAAGGAGTTTCCAACCTTTTTGCAAGCCTTTAATGCTACCGTGCACAATAATAGGTCGCTGGGAAACTTTGAAAAATTCAATTTGCTTTTTTCTAATTTAAAGGGCCCTGCCCTGGATGTCATTTCTGACATTCCTATCCTTGCTGAAAATTATTTAAATGCCTACCACACCTTGGTGGATAGGTATACAAATAAACGATTACAAGCTTACCTTCACTGGAAGGCAATTGAAGGCTTCTCTCCTCTTACTAAAGAGAATGCTACGAATTTGAGGAATTTGCTTGATTGTTTTTCGAAAAACTTAAGGGCTTTAAAAGTCATGGGTTTTAAAACGGAGTTTTGGGATTATATTATGGCACAAATGCTCTTGGATAGGTTGGACCCAACCACGCGCAAGGCATTTGAGCATAATTATTGCTCCAATGAGATCCCCTCTTATGATAAAATTCGTGCTTTTGTTTCTAGCCATTGCATTGCGTTGGAACAAATACAACAAACTCAAGATTACTTAAAAAATAAAGATTTGTCAATTTCAAGTCAGAAAAATCAAGCAAAGTTTCAAAATCGATCTGCTTTGTTTGCTAATACTCAGAGAGCCTCCAAAAATGCCTCCCAGTCTCCAAATGGCCAAAGTGGCTTAAATAATACTCCAAACCCTCAAAATTTTTGTTTTCTCTGTAAAAGTGGCGATCATATAATATACAGATGTCCTAATTTTTTGGCGAAAACTCCCCAGCAACGTTTTGAGATTGTTAAACAACATAAAGCGTGTGTCAACTGTTTGGCCTCAAAGCATAATTTACCCCAGCAATGCAAATCAGAAAAAAGATGTTTACATTGTGGCCAATTTCATCACAGTCTCTTACATTTTTTTCCTATTAATTCTACACCTAGTTCTGCGAGTAGCCCCTCTACTTCTGCAGTGCAACCCCCGAGGAGCCCCGTGGCTACCGAATTTAATAGAACCACTAACACCATTGTTACTGGTATGTCTTTAAATGATCGCGAAGTACTTCTCTGTACCGCTTTAATACAAATACAGGATGTTTTTCAAAATTGGCACACAGTGCGCGCCATCTGTGACTCTGGTGCTCAATCTTCATTTATATCTAAGTCATGTGCTGATAGTTTGGGCCTTCCTAAATTTAATATCGCCATGACTCTACAAAGCTTAGATCGAATGACAACTCCGGCAAAATCTGGAATTAATTGCAATATATCCTCTTTGCGTGATAATAATTTTGTTTTTAATTTTGATGCGATAATACTCGATAAAATTTGTAGTGATTTACCTCATTCCTCATTTTCGATTAAAAGTTTTCCTTTTCTCGCCAACTTAGCACTAGCTGACCCAGGCTTTAATAAAAGCGATAAAATTGATTTATTGTTGGGCGGCGATGTGTACCCTTACATTTTGCTAGATGGTCGTTTGTCTACGGGACCCAACAACCCCGTCTGCATTAATACTATTTTTGGTTGGGGAATAATGGGCAATCTTTCACTTTCACCTTCAACTACAAATCAAATTAAAACATTTTTTACTACGTCAATGAACGATTCTTTTGTCAATTTAGATAAAAATCTACAACGATTTTGGCAAATAGATGACATACCTAATGTCAAGGCCATTGACCCCGAAGATGAGTTTTGCGAAAATTATTTTTTGAAAACTACCTCAAAAAATGAGGAGGGGAGATATATTGTATCTTTACCATTTAAAGTTACTGCTCCAGATTTTGGCGACACTCGATCCATTGCCGTACGTCGTTTTTTCTCCCTTGAGAAGAAATTGCTACAAAACCCTGATTTTTATGCTGCCTACAGCTCTGTTTTACAAGATTATTTAGATAATAATCATATGCAACCGGTTTCTGCACCTTTGCCGACCGAAATTTCAAATCATTTTTATATTGCACACCATGCGGTGTTTAAAAAAGATTCTACTAGCACCCCCCTGAGGGTGGTTTTTGATGCGAGCATGCACGCCCCTGGCAGAATCTCGCTCAACAACGCTGTTTATACTGGGCCCCCTTTACAAAGGGACTTACAAAAAATTTTATTACTTTATCGTTTGCATAAATTTTGCTTTTGTTGCGACATCCGTCAAATGTACAGGATGATTTTAGTTGACCCTAGTCAAACTAATTTTCAAAGAATAGTTTGGAGGTTTGATCCTAACCAGCCTATTCAAGACTTCGAAATAAATAGAGTTTTATTCGGGGTCTCTTGTAGCCCCTTTTTGGCTATCAGAACTTTGCTGCAACTTGCTAGAGAGCATGAGGACCTTCCTCTTGCCTCAAAAATCATTGAGGAGGCAGTTTTTGTCGATGATGTGATTTCGGGAAGTGATGACTTTTTTAAGGCCACTGAGATGAAAAATCAATTAATCGAGCTACTTAGCCGAGGTGGATTCGAATTGCGTAAATGGGCGAGCAATTGTCCCGAGTTACTATCCGATCTTCCTGAGTCACACATTTCGATGAAGGCTCTTTCTCTCGATTTAGATGCTGAAAATTCAACTTTGAAAATTCTCGGTTTAAATTGGAACCCTCATACTGATGAATTTTTTTATACTTTCGACTGTTCTCTCCAAACATGCACTAAAAGAACAATTTTAAGTAATTTGGCCCGCATTTACGACCCTCTGTCTTTTTTGGCGCCAATAGTTTTAATTTTAAAATTAATTGTTCAATACTGCTGGGCAGAAGACTTAAACTGGGACGACCCTGTCAGTCCGGAAATTGTTTTTAAATGGGAAAAATTTAAAAATGAATTAAAGTTTTTGCATTCTGTTAAAATTCCTCGTCAAATAATTTTGCCTAATGCTAGTCAAATCCAGCTAGTAGGATTTTGCGATAGTTCAGAACGGGCCTATTGTGCTGTCGCTTATATTCGAATTTTTTATTCTAATGGAAACATTAAAGTTTTTTTTGTTTGTAGTAAATCTAGAGTCGCACCGTTGCGTCGTAAACTAACTTTACCAAGACTAGAGCTTTTAGGAGCTGTTTTGTTGGCTAAATTAATGGATTTTTTACTAGAAACGTTCTCGGAAAAAATTAAATTTGATAAAATTCTTGCTTTTACTGATAGCACAGTGACCTTATCTTGGATTCAGGGATCTCCTCACAAATTTAAAACATTTGTTTCGAATAGAACTGCCTATATACAAGGAAGAATTAGCCCTGAGTTTTGGCATTATGTTCCTACTGAACAAAATCCTGCTGACTGCGGTACTAGGGAAATGTATCCCTCTGATTTACAAAGATTTTATTTTTGGTTAGAAGGGCCTTCTTTTCTAAACCAACCTACAAATACTTGGGATTTTATGACAGTTACTTACGATGGGAATGCAGTTTTGGAAGAACAGCGAAAAAATATTTTTAACGTTTTTACTTGCGAACAAACAGTTGAATATTATGTAAACAACTTGTTTGAAAAATACAGTTCTCTTTTTAAAATTAAGAGAATAGTTGCTTACTTTTTGCGAGGGTTACAAAAGTTTAAAAATCCCTCATACAATTTTGCTACTGATTACCTTACAAATCAGGATTACTACAAAAGCTTACTTTTTATTTCGAAATGCGTACAATCTTTTTCTTTCCAAAAAGAAATTGAATTACTAAAAGATAAGAAACAGCTTCCAAAAGCTTTTCAAAAATTATGTCCATTTTTGCATAATGAAAGCTACGATTTGCTTCGTGTTGGAGGCCGTTTATGCCATTCAAATTTATCATACGATAAAAAATTTCCAATTCTTTTGCCTTCTAGTGCAAAATTCACTGAATTACTGATTTTAGATTTGCATCGCAGCAATCTTCATTGTGGTATACAGACCACAACTTTTTTACTAATGCAAAACTTCTGGGTATTGTCTGCTAAAAAGGTAGTGAGAAAAGTTTTAAGTTCTTGCCATACTTGCTGGAAAACTAAACCTAACTCCCTTCAACCCCCTATGGGTAACCTACCGAAATTTAGAGTTTCCGAAGCAAAGGTGTTCGAAAATGTAGGTATAGATTTTTGTGGTCCGTTCACGATTACTCTTGGTCGGACCAGAGGTGCAAAAACCATGAAAGCATATGTCTGTTTATTTATCTGTTGCGCTGTTAAAGCCGTGCATTTAGAGTTAGTCTCTGATATGACATCAGAAGCCTTTCTGGCTGCTCTGCGCCGCTTCATAGCTAGAAGAGGACTATGCTCAAAGATCTCTTCAGACTGCGGGACCAACTTCGTGGCCTCTGAAAAATACTTGCGACAAATTTTTTCTGATTGCGTGAAGGGGGAAGGTATAGTTTGGTCTTTTAACCCACCTGCTGCTCCCCACATGGGAGGCATTTGGGAATCAAACATTAAATCTTTAAAGACTCATCTTCACAGGGTAGTTGGAAATCAAATACTCACCTATGAGGAATTAAATACGGTTTTAACCCAAGTTGAAGCCATAATGAACTCACGTCCTTTATGTGCCTTAAGCACCGATCCTACTGATCTGGCGGTCTTGACTCCTAATAATTTTTTAAATTTGAGGCCTCCAGGTACAATACCCGATCCAAACTACTGCGATATTGCGTTAAACAGGCTGTCCAGGTGGCAACTGTTGCAAAGAATGCACCGCGATTTTTGGATTCGCTGGCATCGCGAATATTTGCACACTTTGCAACAGCGAGCCAAATGGCACCAACCTCTTGCTTCCATTGATATTGGTACTATGGTACTGATCAAAGATGAAAATTCCACTCCATTGGATTGGCCCCTAGGCCGCATTGAAGACCTTATTAAAGGTTCTGATAATGTTCCACGGGTTGCTATTGTAAAGACTACTAAAGGTACCTACAAACGGCCTTTGGTAAAACTATGCGCCCTGCCTACAAATTAAACTCTCTGAAATGCCCCTGGGCATTCTCAGGGGGGTGGGAAATGGTTCGTCCCGCCTTCTTTTTTGTAAATATGTTCTTTTTACTATAATTTACCAAATTGGTTCGAATTAGGCTATTGGGTGATTCACTAGAGCATTTTCTATTTTTTGTTTATTTAGTATTAATTAACTAATTAAGTACTTAAAATTACTGGGTTATTTGCATTTGAAACTCCCGCGGTTTTAGAGGCAAATATTACAATTTGCTATAATTAATTTACTTTACATAAAATGCATTTTGAATTACTAAGGTTCCTAGTTCCTTTAATATGGACCTTCGTAATCTCATTCCTTCCTACTTATTCCTTTTCTCCTACGCCTATGGATTAACGACGCCACGGGGCGACATGTGGGAGAACGAACGCAGCAGCGATACCTGCTGCAGCATCACAGAGAACCGTTTCGCCTTCGAACGATAATACACGCGTGTTAGCGACTCTCCTACCACATGAATGTGGGGTGCAAAAACTACGGTTTAACAGCGCGTCCTCCCATGAGTTCCACTTCCTGTATAAAAATGGTAAGTGAAAATGCATTATTTTTACCTTACATACATTTGTTTATTGCTACACTAACCTAGAAGGTAGACTAGACCATTTCAGAATCCCTTGTACCAGCTTAGCCTATGACCTTATTCCCTTAAATGTACAGTCCACATCTGACACCGTTAAATTCCAGACAACTCTCCTTTCTGGACCACCAGGGAGCCCCACACGTTGTAACTTTTTGAAATCAAAATAATAATTTTTACCTTTTATTTTGATTTTCACCAGTTCTGAAAGCAGTTTGTTTTACGATTAGAAGCTATTAACTCACACTACTACTATACCATACTAAACAAAAGGTAATTGATCCTGGAGTTAAACAAAATACATTTTAGTTTTTTTTAAGGGTGGGGGTAGATTTAAAAAATTAGAGTTTAGGTGAAAATATGGCATGTGTGATATCAAACCAAAAGTAATTGAGTCCGAAGTTAAACAAAATACATTTTACTTTTTAAAAAAAAGGGTGGGATAGATTTCAAAAATTAGAATTAAGTCAAAACATGCCTTGTGTGGTATCAAACGAAAGGTAATTGAGTCTGAAGTTGAATAGAATATATTTCAGTTTTTAGTTATGTTAGCTCACACGTGCACTATAACTATAGTACCTAGTGTAAGCTTAGGTGCCCATATATTGGCAGAGTAAGAGTATTTAACAGGTGTAGAGAAAATCACTATGGAATAATTTGCCAGAAAATGCGAAAAAGTTCTCAGTGAACATGAATAATAACACAGACGAGATGGAATTATATTGCAGTAATTTTATTTTTCTATTTTTCATACGGCTCCAAATTCCTTTTCCAAGTAATTTTTTCCATGGTTATATTAATTTTTTTGACCGTCAAAAAATAGACGTTTTAAGAAAAAACTATTTTTTCCAAAAAAACTGCTTCCGGAACTTGGGCATTTTTGCATCATAAAGGGGCTTTTTAGGTTTAAAATTAAAATAAATACAATTTTAATTTAAATTTATTACAAAGGAAATAAAAGGGTGATTCCACCAAATTTTGTGAAAAACAAAAAAAATCGTGGAAAAAGTAAAAAAAAAATGTTTTTTTTTTTCGTCCGTTGTTTGATTAACGCTATAACCTTTGTATTTAACTTCGACAGAAGGTCTAGTTTTGCTGATAATAAATAATAATAATTATAATAAAAGTTCAACCTATTTTTACTAGGACTTAGTCTAATTTATTTTTGCTGATGGTTGCAATTTATTTTCTTTATTTTCAAATAGTTTTTAGCTGTGATAGTCTTTTTCCTAGAAGCAAAAAATTTAAAAAAAAAAAAAAATTTTTGAATGAAATCTAAAAAAAAACAAAACGACGAATCCCAAGGGCGGACTTCCTTATATGAATTCATAAGGCACAAAATTGTTATAATTCCTCTTACCGATAATTTATTTATACATTATAGCACGAAGAATAACTACACTACAGCAGAATCTCTCTAGCATACCTTATTCAAATGACCACACCTTTTACCACACAAGAGAATAAGCACCTTAAAGAGATAGAATGAGACTAATCCTTTGAGAGGCAGCTCTGATTCAGAGGCTGAAAAATCCCAAAATAAATAAAAATTAGGCTATAAAGCATATACCTATAGGGTGGCCGAAGTTTGTTTAGGCTTTATAAAGACCGTTAAGCAAAGGAAAGGTAATCAAATCAGAAAAAAATATTTTTTAAAGGTGTCGGCGTTATGAACAATATTGTCATTGGCTATCTGTATTACGAAAAGTTTGAAACTTCTGGATAAATTATTTAAAAAAAAACAGGAAAAATATTTGTTGATGCGGCCAAATGGGTGCAGGGCCAACTCGACGCAAAAATATTATACAAAATATGCAGATAACAAACACAGAAAATACAAAAATCTTTTCAATAAATCTTAATAAAGTTAATTTCGTGAGATTTGGCTTTGTTAACTATTTTTATTAGTAAGGTGGGATTTCAAAAATATTTTTTTATAAAATTCTTAAAAATATAAAATATATTTTAAATTTCTTAGAAAAGAAATTTTTTAGAAACTTGAATCTTTTTCAAAATATTTAAAATATTTTATTTTCTTCTTTTTCCATTGAGCTGACCGACTAACCTACAACAAGTGCATGCCTAAATGAACCTATTAGTAGAACCTCTTCTTTATGCAGGCAAAGTTGAGGAGACCAACTAACCTAACCTAATCTATAAATATACTCCTCAAAATATTTCTATATTTTTCAGAATATTTTAACGAAAATAGCTAAGTCGATTTTTCCGCATGCAAATGCCGTTGACAGAACGAGAACGTAGCAAACATTTTTCCACACAAGTGCGGCAAAGTAGAATTTTTTTGCACTAAAAATAGTGTGGAAAATCACATTTTCCACACGCTTGTTGAAAATAGCTATTTTAAAAAAAGGATGTCAAGAACATCGCACCCGTTTACACAGGCCTTATGGAAAATTTTTGGCTCGGTGGAATTGGCTATAATTTTGGTATGTTATACTAGGATAGGTAACTAAAAAAAAATGTAAGTAAAGTTAAGTGTTTCTATGTACAGTTTTTAAGATATAAACGATCAAAGTTCGTTAAATGGTCGTTTTTGAATATGTTCTAATAATAATAACTCATACATCTTGACCGAAAAAAATTAATTGACCATAAAAATGAGTTAGTAAAGGTCTAAGGACAAAGTCATTCTTGTCAATTTAATAAATAATATACGGGGGATAGTCAAAAAAACATTTTTTTATATCTGCACTATTACCGAATTTTATAACTAGCATATTTTATTTTGGTACAGATTAATAGTTTTATATAATATTTAAAGAAAAAACATTTTTGCTTTTTGATTGCACTCACTTTTATAGATATAAATTTTTTTATTGCAGGTATTTTTTCTTACTAAATAAAATTGAGTTTAGCTGTTTTAAGCTATTTTCCGTATGATAAAAATTAATTTGTTAAATATTTTGTAATAAAATACAGCTCAAAGAATATTTTTATTATATAAAAAAAATACTATAGCTTTTGGTTGAATCAAAGGGTCTTTTAAAAAAAAATGTTTATTTTTTTTGCTCTTAAATAATTTTTAAGTTATTTTTGAAAAACGGCTTGGTGAATTTTAATTAAACTTTACCTGCTTATTTTTGTACCTTAGCGTCTCACTAGAAAAAAAAATGTTTTTTTTTCTATGAGTTTTCAAGATATTAATTTTTGTAACTCTAACTATTCTTATATCTTCAGGACGGCGACAAAAAAAAGGTACTACGTACCGAAACTCTAAACAAATAAGAGCCAAAACAGTAGAAAAATAAAATATATACAGGGCGTCTCAAGAAATAGGTTTATTTAATGCATGAGTTTTATTAGTACTAATGCTACAAAATGTCAATAGTATGTAACTTTTTGTTAAGCACCAGCTATGGGTGTCATTCTCGGTAATTCCCGAAGCCCCCGTAGACCAGCGTATCCTATGATACTACTTTACATGCAGTGTACTATGGTACCTAGGATACACTCTTCATCAGGGGCATATAAGATACCCCAAGCAAGGTGTGCTTCAAAATATCTTGGATGCCGCAAATAGACCACATAATATTAATCAATAAACATATAAATTTTCTAATTTAATGGTTTCCAGTTTATAGTTTAAAAAAGAAGTTACTTGTTACCATTATTAGTATTAAAATACTACAACAAAACAAGCTTTTTTCTTGATACACCCTGTATATCTTTTATTTTTCTACTATTTTGGCTCTTATTTGTTTAGAGTTTTGGTACGTACAGCAAAAATTGGAAGTTAAAAAAGGTTGGTGCAAGAATTATTTGCCAGCTTTTGGCTACCTTTATATTTTAATATTATTTTGCATTTCAAATTTCGCGGGGTATATGCATATAACTTATCCCCGCACCGAGACACGCGCGATTCTGCGCGAGGAGTCGCAATCGGGAAACCGACAAGAAGCACAAGAAACGCCGTGAGTGCTACAATTTTCCCGTTTTTCCTATCTTCCAAGCGACCAAAACGACTGCAACTAGATGAAAACTAAGGTAGGTGCACTTTAGATATTTTATATGCATCGTTTTTACTGATTTCCTTTCAATAAACTTTACAATTACGTTTTTCAATTTCTTATCTCAAAATATTGGGTATTTCTCGAATGAGTGGTGTAAGTGGTGAACCAGCCAACCTTAACTCAACCCAACTTACGTTTGCACCCTCAAATACCTTTTTTTCATGGCCGTCCTGTAAATATGAGATAGTTAGAGTTACAAAAATTAATATCTTCAAAACTAGACATAGAAAAAAAAACATTTTTTTCCTAGTATGACGCTTAGTTACAAAAATAAGCTGGTAAAGTTTAATTAAAATTCACCGAGCCATTTTTCAAAAATAAATTAAAAATTATATAAGGGAAAAAAAAAATTTTTTTTTTTGAAAAGACCCTATGCCTCAACCACATGCTATAGTATTTTTTTTTATATAATAAAAACATTCTTTGAGCTGTATTTTATTACAAAATATTTAACAAATTGATTTTTGTCATACGGAAAATAGCTTAAAACAGCTAAAGTCAATTTTATTTAGTAAGAAAAAATACCTACAATAAAAACATTAATATCTATAAAACAAAAATATTTTTTTTCTTTAAATATTATATAAAACTATTAATCTGTGTTAAAATAAAAAGTGCTAATTATAAAATTCGCTAATAGTGCAAATATAAAAAAATGTTTTTTGACTATCCCCCGTATATTATTTATTAATTTGACAAGAATGACATCATAAGTGACCTTGTCCTTAGACATTTACTAAGTCATTTTTATGGCCAATTAGTTTTTTTCAGTCAAGATGTAAGAGTTATTATTATTAGAAAATACACAAAAACGACCATCTAACGAACTTTGACCGTTTATATCTCAAAAACTGTACATAGAAAAACTCAACTTTACTTACATTTTTTTTAGTTGCACATCCTGCTATAACATACTAAAATTATAGCCAATTCCACCAAGCCAAAAATTTTTCATAAGGCCTGTGTAAACGGGTGCGGTGTTCTTTGTTAGATCTAAGGCAACAGTTCAAACTTTAATATTAAGGAAACAAAATATACAATAATGGAAGAAACCAAGATATTGAAAATATCAAATTAACTTGGCAAAACGTATTACCCATGCCCAGAATGAAATTACGAATTTTTTATACTTACTTAAGATCTATTTTTATTTAACCAATGTTTTCTTTATAACGGAAAAGAGCTAGCTTTAAACATTTATAATTTGATTTGGTCCCTAAAATATATTAAGACAACAATACAATAAATAACCAAAAAAGTGGTTCATATTTGCAAAATTGAGGGAGTTCTTTTTTTGCTTTCGATTTTCTTAATTATGTTTTACAAACCAAAATTTTAAATTTGAGTTTTTGATAATTTTAATATGGTTAAGGTCTTTAAGAAAACAATTATTTTTACATTATTTTAGGTAAGGTACTATACAGGGTGTCCCACAACTTAGTGGCCATAGGCCAACAGGTAATAGAGGAGGTTATGTCTGATAAAAAAAGTTTATATAATGCATGGGTCAAAACTCTTTCTTTGTCGAGATACAGAGCATCAAAGGTGACAATTTTTCAAACATTTTTGATAATAACTTTTTTAAAAAACGCAGTAATAACATGAAATTGGGTAAAGTCATGTATTAGAAAAAGAGCATTTAAATGAAATATAAATTATTATGAAAAAAATTAGTTGGTCCATTTTTTTTAGAAAAATCTATTTTTTTGGTATAAACTTTTATAAATGCCATAGAGTAATTCCACGCCAAATCATCCAATGGGGGTAGCTGCCATGTCACGCAAAAATCCAAATTTTGATAACATGTATTAGTGTCCTTAGGAATACCAAATTAACAAATTTTAATTTTTAATGTCGCCTCCCGTATTTTACAGGCCACTTTAAATGTAAAAAAAAAATCAGTTGTGTTCTTATTTTTTTTATTTCTATTGTATTAAATCTAATGTAAAAACAAATTTACAGAAGAAATCTTTAATATTGGTTGGATAATCCTATACAGAAAAAAAATTAACCTCACTTTTTTGACATGGCAAAAATAGTTTTAAAAAAATAATATATTTTATGATTTTCTCGATTTTTAATTATTTAAAAGTCTATACGCTATTACAGCTCAGTGGCTTGACTATCATACAAGGCAAAAGAAAAATTTCTAGGTCTATTGGTTTCAGCAAACAAAATTTTTAAAAATTGGAAAAACCGTAAAAACCTCAGAATTGGCAACTTTTGACTAAAAAAATTGTCATGTCTATCTGTCTATTAAAACTTTGCTTGTGCCTTGTTTTACTTGACAATGTATCATCTAAATAAAAGTAAAATAAAAAATCTGGGTCTGTCATTTTAACATCAACTTTTAAGCTATTTGGTTAAAGCATGTAAAAAATCACATTTTTTTATTCAGTCGCCAAAGGAAAAAAATTTATGTATAAAAATCATCATCAGAGGATCTTCTTTATAGCCACATACTGTTTTGTGTGACATGCTAGTTTGTGGGTTCAAGTCCCATCTTGGTACACTGTTGGAAATTTTTTTTGTTTTAAGAATAAATTTTTGGTGAGACAGACATTAATTAGTTTGTTTCTTTGGTAAATGAAATGGTTCAGGTTTAACAGTGGCGTACACAGGAGGGAGGGGGGTTGGGGGCCTAATCTTTCCAAAGCCAGTAAATACCTTCTCCTAAAGATTGAATTTTTCTGAAAGAAGAAATAAATGGTTTTCCAGGACTTTGCTTTTACTCAAGCCCCCTCTCCCAACCCCCTTGGAAAATTTCTGCATACTCCACTGGGCATTAAAAAAACTAACTACTAAACTAACACTCTTCTGGATGATTTAACTATAAATGTTAAATTTGTATCAAGCTCAGAAAAAAAATTTGTTCAGTTTCTAAAATTATAGAACTCAACTTCATTTCTGATTTTTTAAATATGAGATTAGGTAACTGCTAAAAAAGTAAATAAACTTTAAAAAAAATTGTGTAGTGACCCTATGAAGAGAGTTTAGACCATAATTTAGAGAACACTGCTCATATGAATAAACTTTACCTTCTGATAAACCTTAATTTGCAGGGGCAGATCTGAAAACTTCATTTGGGCAGGGGGAAATATCATAATAAATATTTCACAAAACTATTTTATGTAGTGACCAGCAGGTGTGTGTCGAAACTAAGTAAAGTTTCAGATTTGAGGGGGGGCAAATTTCCCTTTTTCCCCTCCTGTAGATCTGCACATGTGATTTGTGATGCATTTTAAAATAAATAACTAAAAATATTAAAATAACATATTAAAAAAATGTGTAGCGACCTTAAGGATTACAAACCCAGATTTTTTATTATTGTTTTTAAAAGTATATGATACAGTGAAAAATTTAGCCTACTTGATTATCACCAGCACCTCGATAGACAGGGTCATTTTTGATGCTGAAGTTGAGGGATTTCCCAGACATTCTTAACTTCATAGTAGAACTCCAAGGTAACATCTACTTTTTAAATATGTTTTATACAAGGAAGATATAGTCCTTGAGTATAGCTTTCCAACACTATATCAAAAATTTAAGAAAACATTACATTTATACCCCAAAAAAATATGAAAACTTCGGGAATTTCTGCATTTTTTGGATATTCTCTAAATTGCTCTAATTAAGCCAGTATAAGATTTTGCTAAATGTCACATTTTTTTTTTGAAAACTACTTTTATGCATGTTTTCAAAATTACAGGTTGATTTTTTTTTAGGTGCTATTTACTATGAGCATAATTTGCTTCTTTAAAGTCCCATTTTGCCAGTTTTTAGACTTTTCAAATGCGTGTGCAACAGACTAATTGGATTTAAAAATCTAAAATTGTGCAAAAGTGGTTAAGCATAAGCTGTTTCATTTAAGTAGAGTTTATACAGAAACATGGCATGACATAAGACATAGCATGACGACATAACATTACAGAAGGAAAAATGGCTGTTTATACAAAAAACATAACATGACATAATATAAAGCTTGGTCCAATCACAGCTTGACTTTTGTTCATGTGATTTTGGAAATTTCAGCTGTCTTCTGTCATTTAGTTTTCTGTTGTTGTTTTGAAAATATGGATGATGGTTAATTTATTGAACAGGTGCAGGGCTTCCCTGCCCTGTATAATAAAAAAGACAAGTGGTACAAAGATAAGAATGCCAAAAAAAAAATGGCTTGAACTTCTTATTCATGGGGGGAATTTTAAAGTGCCTTCTTTTTCACACTCTTGTTATACATATAGCAGTAGCTGCAAGGCCAATGAGAAGTAGAAGCTGTACTTCTTTATCCATCTAAAACAAGTATATACATCACTTAAACTAACCAAAGGGCCATCATCACATGTATTAGAGGAGCCCCAATTACCTGCAACAAAAATGAATGAAAAAAAGGCTACCTACTTATATGTACCTAAATATCTGACATTTTGCTTACCATTTTTGCGTAATTATTTATTTTTTAAACAAAAAATCACATCAAAACTATCCAAACACAATATAAAAGTAGGGTTATGGTGAAAAATCGTAAACAAATGACGTCGCGATCATGCGCGTAATGTGATTTCACACAAGACATGACATAAAAAGATAAAAGTTGGGCATCTTTTTATGTCTCATGTAATGTTATGTCATGTTATTTTTCTGTATAAACACCAACATGGTTTGTCATAAGCTCAACTCTGTTATGTTATGTCATGCTATGTCTTATGTCATGCCATGTTGCTGTATAAACTCTACTTAAGTAAGCATGATTAAAGAAAAATTGATTGACATAGTCTGGAGATGTTTCCCTTTTAATATGTGAATTTAAAAATAAAAGTTCCCCAGCCTGGTCATCTAGGTCTTTCAAAAATTTTTCCCGATTGTTAGCAGATGGAAATCTTTTTCTAGTAGTGATTTTGGAGGATTCCTCTGAGGAAGTTGTTTCTTTCCATGTTTTGTATTGTGTACTTTTTTCTCCTTATGAAAAAAACATGAAAAATGAAATTTAATTTCTGGATTTGTATGAGATCGGCAGAGATCTTGTCTTTTCTGAGACGGCCTCCCAGCTTCACATGAAAAATCACAGAACACCAATGAAAAATGGAAAAAACTACAGAAAAAAAATTACAAGGAACAACTAACCCTAAAAAAGGCAGCAAACAAACAAAACTAGCAATGACAGATGCGAGGACACGTATTTGGTTGTGACCATGTGGTCAGCAAAATGCAAGTAAGGTGACCAAGTTGAATGCGATACGTGACTATAGAAAAAGATCAATTTCTTGTATGTACGTGACACTATCGTTGTGCGAAATTGCGCAATCTAGAGAAGAATGATTTGAAGAAGAGCAAAGTGGGTTTCGTGAAAGCAGATCTTGTATGTAGTGATAATTTTTTGGTCTTAAACAAGTAATTGAGAAAAGGAATTGCCAGAAATAAACCTAAAGTAAAGAGGTACCCTACAAAAGACCTGTTTTTTGACAGCAATGTTTTGACTATTAGGCAAATTTATATACTAAATACACTTAAATAAATGAATAAAAATGCAACAGCTAAAAATCTACCACAGCATAATATTCAGACTAGATCTAGAACTAATGAACATATAATAGAGTTAACTTTTTAGCTTGTAAACGCGATGTATCATTTATAGGTCCAAGACTTTACAACTTAATGCCAAATAAATGTAAAATTATTGGTAACCACAAGAAATATTATCTCGAACTGGCTGAGTGGATTAAAAGAGAGACGGAAATGATCCTCTGCAAACTTCCATTCCTAAAATAAATTAAAAACTTAGAAAATAATCAACACTAAACATCTAAACTAAACTTCGTCATAAGAGACTTGAAGGGTCTGGATCACTCTGATGACCAGTGCAAATGGTGTGAGTATGTTTTTTATATATAGGCGCACCTCTTCTCCATCACAAAAGTATTTCCTAAGTTCCTATAATTTTAGTACGGGTGTGTGTAATTTTAATTTTAATATGTGTGTATTTGTTTTGTAACTATAATTTATATGTATGATACATTATAATATTGTATGTTATTTATGTAAGTTATACTGACTATGTTTAAATGCTTTACATTTCATTACCTATGTACCTTATATCTTAAGACTTAATTATATTTAAATTTTTTTAAATGTGACAACAGATTAGCCTTCCGACAAGCCATTAAGGGCCGGTTTATCAATGGCGGGGTATCTCGTCGTGTTAGCTAGCCCTGGGCCAACTCTAACCTTGGGGTAACCCTGGAGTTAAAGAGAAAAGTGTTTATCCACGCGATTTTAACCCAGAGCTCCGAAACTCGCAGGTTGGCAATGCTGGTAACAATCGACCATCTAAGTATTGCCTTCTTATTTAATAGTCTGTGGAATTTTTGACATTTTGTGGTTATAATCATATGTTTTTTTGTTTTGTTGGTTTCGGGTGTTTTGTTAAAAATATTATTTGGAAAAAATTTATTCAGTTTCACTCGCAGTTTCTTCAGTTATTGTACTCTAGCCACTAAGTATCTACTATATGTATGATGAAAATAATTTAGCTACATAAAAATTAGCATGTAGTTCCAACTTTGTAAATTGTTTCTGTTGTACTTAACTACTAATTATAGTCTAAAATAAAAATGCATCTATAGGTACCTTAAGAGATAAAAAAAGTTAAAAGCAATTGGATTAATGTCTTTGGTATTGGATCATAATTCTGCATTTTTTAAGTTTATTTTTAAACTACAACACCTATTTTATTTTTGTTACAGGTCATGTCTTTACAAGGAAACCAACAAACTTCTACATTTTAATAAATAAATATCAACAAGGCACATCAACAAGAAATAATGGTACTAGTTTCTGACCCATCAACCTGTTATCCCGGAATGACTGATTTACAAACACCCTGTGCAGAGCAAGCAGAGGCATCCTGGGTGACCAGAAAGTATTTAGAAACCTTGATGTGATATATTATTTATTCTGTAGCATATTTTTTTTAATTATAAAAGTGCTCTAGCATGTTACAATAATTTAAGTATTTTATTTTGATGTTACGTACTATAATATATATAAACTTAATTGTTGATTATTTCTGATTCCTAAAATACTGTTGTATAACAAAAGAACTTAATAGTCATTTTTCAGGGGCCAAATAGCAATTTAAAAAACTCAGTGTTTATATACATTTAGTTTTTATTTTGCATTTTTAAATACATATTGAAAGTTTTAAAATTATATACATAAATTAGATTAGATAGATAGATTAGATTCATATGTGAGTGGGCCTTGCAGCCCTTCCCCTGCGACCGCCAGTGGGTCTATATTGTGGCTCGGTACCTACACATATTAGGTATAGCTCTGTTGGCAGGTGAGATATTTATTGGGTGCTTTTCTATTAAACATGATCTTACTCATAGAAAACAGAATATTTATTTTTGGTTTGCTTGGTAGACTGCTTCCATTGCAAAAATCTTCATGTCTGTGGGGAATTCCATCATCTCAGCCTCACACCATAAAAAGTATCACCGCTGGTGTTTTAACACTAAAGTTGAAGTACACAAGTTGAATGTTATGCTTTTGAGAAAAATCAACCAAAATAAAAAAAACACTTTAAAATAATTGGAAATTTTGACGTTAACCCAGAGCTAAATACGCTACCCTGCCGTTCGAGCGCGGGTCAAGTTAGCCTAGGGTTAACCTTCTAGTTTGCATTTAATTTTGTATGGATAAACACTTTTAACAACTTTAACCCAGGGCTATCTCTAACTCGAGGGGTAACCCTTCATTAATAAACCGGCCCTAAGGCACAGGAAGACTAATCCAACTAAAATTGTAATTTTGTATAAAATGTATCTAGTATGAAATAAATGAACAATGAACCTACAAAAAGCATATCGTCCCTAATTCTGAAACGACGTAACCCACAAAAAAATGAAAATTCATATTTTTGCGTCAAAGGTTAGTAATTATGCATGACTATATGCTGCTTAAACCTCGCAACCAAAAAAAAATATAAAACGGTCAGTCCCGCGATTTATAATAAGCCGCATAATGCTTACCCTATGTAATTTGCTTGTAACTTTTCTTATTCCTGTAAAATTTTGTTGAGTTGGGTTACGACGTTTCAGAATTAGGGTGACGATATATGATACCGTTCCAGTAGAAAAATTATGGACAGTGTTAGAACCAACTAATATAGGCCAGACATTCTAGCGAAAAAAAGACCCCCAGCTTGCAAAAGGTAGATAGTCCCGATTTTGACGAAAAATTGCCCGCCATCTTGGATTTAGTGTGCAGTAACGACAAAATAAACAATAACAAGAAACACAATAAAATTTCATACAAAAACCCTATTATACGACGCATGGTCGCACTAACTTCACGAACTTGTGTGCCAAATTTCATTACAACCCCATTATTAGAAGTGACTGGTAGTTCAGAAAAACTATGGTCAAAGCGATTTTTTTGTTCTAGCTTCCTTATGGGGGGCCGGGGGAGGCTAAAATTTTCACCGAATGGTCGCACTAACTTCACAAACTTGTATGCCAAATTTCATTACAACCCCACTATTAGAAGTGCCTGGTCCTTCAGAAAAACTATAGTCAATTGTTAGTAGTACGCTTTTAGCAAAATGGTATTTATTTTATATTAGTATAGCTTTCAGGTAAACAGTGCTTTCAGCAGAATATTATGAGTCCCATGACCACTTTAGACCATGCCTAGGAAACTCAATGCAATTTGACAGGTCGTTAGATTAAAGTTCTCACTAAGCTCAAAAGAGGCGCAGCGGTCACGCGTTTGTTCCTTATTCTATTTTTTTTGAGAATTATCTGTGGTTTGGATTTTTTGTCCTCCTTTTTTTCAGGTAGAAAAACCTCTTCCACCGCATTTTATTTCGGGTTCATTTTAAATCTATCTTTTTGGCTTATGTAGGTAATCTTTGCTGCTGTGACGCATTAAAATTAAATTTTGTTAAATTTGTAACTTTTGCAATTTTAAATATAAAAGAATAAGAATTTCTAGTTGTTTTTCTGGGTGAAGTATCTAAAGTTCAGACGAGTATAAGATGCATAGTTTTCCTAGACATTTTAAGGTAAGTTTTCTTATTTTCTCATTTGAGGTTAGATTGGCATTTGATAAAATTTGTATTGGTAGTGTCTTTTTAACTTCTTTTCGCTTACTTTACGAAACTCTGAATACAGGTTTCCAATGCCTGATACGTGCCTTATTTGCCCATCAATTTTAGTGTTAATTTTATGTCTATCCCTTTCTTTTGATATTCAGTAAAAGGGAGACACATACAAAATTACCACTAAATTTGTGCTTAATTGATTGGTAAACGAGGGATTACCCAGCAGCGTAATGTACTTTGAATAAATTTATTCCTTAATTTTAAATCTTTATCTTTCCATAATCTAGTACCTATGATTAATGTGGTTATAAGTTGATTTTTTTTTATTGTTTTCAGCTTTTGGATGATATGTGCGACCACTGATAAGCTATGTATATACTACTTTGAAACATACCCTACACAACTTACAACCAAGACGAGCAGGTACTTTTAAATCATGTCAGATTTTAGTCAAGCTGTTAAAAAGTAGACATTTAAGAATGATTCTCTTCACGAATAACTGTTTCATTATTTATTCACTCATCACTCACCAGAAATGTTAAAAGCAAATTTAAATATGCTAGATAGTGTTTGGTTTTTCATTATATTTTATTTTACCAATCAATTAGACTATGTATTATTTCATCAATAGAGTCGTTAATTTGTAGCTTTTTTTATAATAATAAAAACTCATTTAAAAAATGTGCACTTTATATATCATTTTCAATCTGTTTATATCTTATAAAGACAGTGTATGTCTTTATAAAATATTGACTGATTAAAAATTTAAAAAAAAAACTTTAAAATTAAAGAAAATTTATTATAAAAGGCGATTCAAATTTCCCGCCTTAACTTTTAGTTCGTCACTAAGCTCTGCAGTGGGCGCCACAGAGCTAACGACCTGTCAAACAGCCGGAGTTGCCTATCTAATAAAAACTCACTGAACCCTTGCCGCAAATCCTTTATCTATGCTTTAGACAGTGTTTGTACCTACCCAAAAATGCGAAATAATTAATTTCCGTCTAGAACGTGGTGAGTTAACATTATTTTAAATGCCTGTCCTCAAACCTTCAACATTTAATATGGCGCAGTCGATATAAAACGCTCTTAAATAAAAAAATATTAACTATTTTTGATAAATAAAGCAATGAAGATTCATTTGAACCAATAACATTTTAAAAATGATTTTAACTAACATGGATGTTTGAAGATTTTAAAATTTTGCCTTCGGGGCACAAGACATGTTTTCGTTTTGTTGAGCCAATGGTCTGTTTTTCTTAAATTATTTGAGCCTTTTGACAATTCAGTGGTCCAACGCAGATGCTGTAGACTGACTGGGTTTGGATTGAATTTCTAGAATTTTTATTAAAATAAATTTTAAAAGATGGATTTCTGAGGTATTTTGCCCATGTGCCTGTCCGGAAACATTAGCCAGAATTTGAGATTTTGGAAGCAGAAATTTGAAAACTACTTAACGGTCACTGAACAAAAAGGACGAATCAAGAAAATCAGCTCAATTATTAACTTTGATTGGAGACGATTGTTGAAGAATTTATAATACATTTCAATGGGAGGAAAATGAGGTAAAGACGTTAACTAAGATTCTAAAGAAATTTGATGATCATTTTGATCCACAGAAAAATTTGACTTTTGAGAGGTTTAAGTTCTTGACGTGTAAACAAAAAGATAACCAGTCAATTGAACAGTATACGACAGAGTTGAAAAATTTGTCTTTATCCTGCGAATTTGAAACATTAAGAGACTCACTTATAACATGTATTTTAATTATTAGTTTGAAAAGTCAGAATTTGAGAAAGAAATTAATGCAAAATGGTACGTTGGACGAAGCAATCGGGACCTGCATTAGTTCTCAGTCAACGACAGAGCAGAACAGACTGATTACAAATGGTTCAGGACATTCCACTGAAATTGATGCTCTTTGGAGAGGTGGTAACAACAGAAACCACAATTTTTCACAGCCCAGATCTAAACCCAGTAGTTCCAGTAGTACGGGTCAGTTCAAAGCAAAGGGTCAGTTTCAGAAATCAGACTCGGGACAGGGTGCAATTTATGTCAATCTAGTAATTTTAAAAGTAATTTCAATAATAATTTTTCAAATTCAGATTGTAATTTTCATAGTCCCGAAATTTTTTTTCAAAACTCTTGTCAGAAGTTTCATAATAGTAATTTTAGTGGTCGACAATCAAATGGTAATTTATCTAATAAAAATTCGTTCCAGACAAGAAAGGTCCATGGTTTGGATCAAGATGATTGTAATTTTGACAACTCTAATACACATCTCTTCGTAGGTTCCATAGACCAACACCAACCAGGGTCCATCAGGATGGGTGGGTGGTCGATGGAGTGTCTGGGGATTCATGGGTAACGACTCTTGAGATCAACTGCAGGAATGTCAGGTTCAAGTTAGATACTGGAGCGGAGGCAAATGTAATTTCTGTTTTTTAAGTGTTTTAATAGAAATTGGTTATAATTTGTCAAATTTAAAATATACTTCTGTCAAGTTAAGTTCATATAGTCAGCATAGTTTGCCTGTGGCTGGTCAATGCAATCTAGAATGCAAATCAAAAGATAAAACAGTAACTTTATTATTTTTGCAGTGACAATTGACAGTTTTCCGATTTTAGGGTTGAAAGGTTCAATTGAATTAAATTTAATTAAAAAAGTGGATACTTTTACCTGTCAAGAGTCGGAAAATTCAAGTTAAAATAAAAATTTATCAAAATACAAGCATGTTTTTGAGGTTATCGGTTGTATTGAGGGTGAGTATCATATAGATTTGATTTCTAATGGAATTTCTTGTGTGTATCCTCTTAGAAAAATTCCAATTAATTTGGATGAAAAATTGAGAGATACTTTAGAACAATTGGAGAAAGATGAAGTGATTGACAGAGTGTCTGGTAGTACAGAGAGGGTAAATCATATGGTTATTGTTAAAAAAACAAATAATTCATTAAGAATTTGTTTAGATCCAGCTCAGCTAAATTCTCAGTTACGTCGTCAAATATTTCAGCTACCGACTTTAGATTCAATGACTGCAAAATTGGCGGTAGTAAAATTTTTAGTACTTTGTTTTTTACAAATTAAATTAGATAAATAAAGCTCTAAATTATGCACTTTTGGTACTTCTTTTGGAAGATTTATGGTCTTTCATGTGCTCTTGAAGTTTTCCCGGAGAAAATGTTTTATCGATGACCTGTTGTTGCATAGTAACGATTTTAAAACCCATTTTGAACTCCTGGAACGTAAACTTAAGGTCGCATCAAGTCAGAATATTCGATTTAACAAAAATAAGTGCAAATTTATGGTCAATAGCGTAGTTTATATGGGTTAAACTATCTTGGAAAGGGGTGTCGAAGGTAATAAATCAAAAATTCAGGCAATTCTTGATATGCCATCTTGTCAAAATGTAAAAGATGTTGAAATATTTTTAGGCATGTTAACATGGGGAAATTTGTAGATAATTTATCTGAAAAACAGCTATTTTTAGAAATTTAATAAAAAAGACACTATGTTTCAATGGACAGAAGTTCATGAGAAAGCTTTTCAGGAAATGAAACCTTTATTGACTAAAACACCTTGTTTAGAATTTTTTAACAGTGATAAAATGTCTACTATATCTGTTGATAGTAGCCAGAGTGGAGTGGCAGCAGTGCTGATGCAAAATGATAGACCATGTGCTCATGCATCACGTGCTCTGACAGAAACCCAATCTCGCTACTCACAGATAGAAAAAGAACTTTTAGCTTTAGAAAAAATATTGATTTTTACATTGACTCACAAATCTGTACAGTGGAACTTAGTTTAAATATCACAGATAGTAAGAAACAGGAAATTAAAAACTTATCTCTTAAACATCCAGAAATTTTAGCATTGAAAAACATTGTGGAAAAGAGTTGGCCAGCCACGATAGAAAACTGTCCAGAAAATGCCAAGTTTTATTATAAATTCAAAGAAGAAATTTCGTGTATTGAAAATTTACTATTTAAAGGACAAAAATTGATTGTTCCTAGATCTTCACGTCAAGAAATATTAGAAAAATTATATTATTCTCACTTAGGCTATAAAAAATGTCTTGAAAAGGCTAATTTGTCGTTTTTCTGGCCAGGAATGCGCAAACAAATAGAAAATATGTGCAACTCCTGCAGTGTGTGTCACACATACAAAAAGACTCAGATCCCAGAGCCCCATGACATTCCAAAAATCGCTTGGTATAAAATAGCTGTAAATATTTTTCAATTTCACAGAATTATCTTTTGATTGTTGACTATTATTTAAAGTTTTCGAAGTTGTAAATTTAAATAATGATCTAACGTCTCAAAACATAATTCATAAATTAAAAACAGTTTTTTCACGTTTTGGCATACCTAGAATATTGTGCAGCGAATGTGCTCCAAATTTTGAATCGAAAGAATTGAAAAACTTTGAGAAATGCTGGGAATTTGAACATGTTTTTTCCTCTCCATTATTTCCGCAATCCAATGGTCAAGTGGAGAGATCAGTTCAGTCGGTAAAAAATTTGTTCAAAAGTGTAAATACTCCTTTAGATGGGGAAAACTCTCCAGTTAACGCTCTAATGAACAGAAATTTAAGATCAATAGTTCCCGAGATATCTCACAATTTTTTTTTGAACAAAAAACAACAAATGAAACAATATTATGACAAAAATACTAGACATTTGACAACTTTAAAAAATAATGCAACTGTCGAAATTCAAATAAAAAAAGATGGTAAAGTTATAAAAAAAGTAGGTATTAGGTAATATTTAGTTGAACTCAAAAATGGAGCAAGATACAAAAGAAATAGTTAGTTCATTAGAGAGTTTAGACCTTCTTGTCAGTTTAAATCTAGTTCAAGTGAACAAAATGCAAATAACTTTGACAAATTTTCATCAAAAAATAATTATTTTTATAATCGACAATTTTTAAGGGTCGTTGATCAGAGGTACATTAATTTTGATGATTCTCAAACAGAACAAACATTTCAGCATTTGTCAAACAACTCTCAGAGTCTCAATTTTTCTCCGAATTCTGAAAGTTTGACAACTTTTGCAAAACTGTTCAAATATATTACATAACTCTGCAAATCTGTCATATAATTCTTAAAATTTGTCGAAAAATTCTTCAAATTTTTCAAAAAATTCTTCATATTTTTCAAATAATTTTCAAGATGAAAACTTGAGAGACTCTTTCGAAATTGTAAATTATTTTGAAAGCCAGGTTTTAAAGGAAATTTGTCCACGTCCCACTATAAGTGTAAATAGTAGCTGTAGTGACGAACTGTATGATTGTGATTCTAGTTTTAGGTTTGAAACGAGCTTTCAAAGCAATTCAAATACTAGTGACTTAGCAGGTTTTCCTGAACAAAATGTAAATAACTCACAAAATGTAAATAACTCTTTTTCCCTACCTTTTCCACCTCTAAACAACCGACAGTTTTAAAATTTTAGAAAAAAAGGAGGAGATTCCTCAAATGACTAGATCTGGTAGAACCAGCAGACTACCTTCTAGGTTTAAGGATTTTGTAGATCCTAACACCATTTACTAGTGGAAAAATTAGCCCACTTTCTATTAGAGCTTAGCTTATTTGTTACTTTACATAAAGTACAAGAAGTTTAGTTTTTTTTAACTTTAAAAGTAGATTTTAAAAAAATGTTAACATCAAAACCCGAGGTTGTTTAGAAAATTTTTATATTATAGAAAAATAAAAAACCTAAAGAAGTTCATGTTAGTTAAAATAAAACACCAGCTTGTACATAAAGAACAAAGCTTCCTCTCAGGTGACAAACTATGTTCATTTCTAATTTTACATATGTTTTCTCTATTTGAAATTGTACAAAACAATTGCTCGGAAAAAACTTTAAATTTTACCACAAAGGTGAAATAAAACAAAACAACAATATATTTTTTAACATGGTTGTTTTAAAATGGATACAAAAATAAATGATATAAGTAGGACAACACTACAGTTACATAAATGTTAGATCTACTAAACTAAGCTAAAATTAACTGTGATATTAGTTATAGTAAATAATAGTAATTTATTTATTTTTATTATTAGCTAGACGATTGAAAGGTTAGGTAGTTGTAGGTAAACCTGTATTTTCTTTAAAAATGTTTTGAAATTGTGTAAAGTTTTCAATTTTCAAAATTAATTTCTTTTACAAAAAAGAGCTTATTAAAACAACACTTATATTTTGAATTGTATTTAATTTCCAAAGTTCTATATTAAAAAAAAATATATGATAATTTTGTATCCTCAAAAAGGAGGATGTATAGGTTTCAAGTAAACAATGCTTTGTACCTAACCTAAAAATGGAAAATAAATAATCACTTTCCGTCTAGAACTTAGGAGTCCACTTATTTCTAAATACTTCTCCTCAAATGGTAGGTGTCCTTTCGGGCTGTTCGGCCGTCGTCGTTGGAAAGAAGATGCTATGCCAAAGTGAAGCCCTGACTCCGAGATTGTATGGACTACCAAAAATCCACAAAAACGATGTGCCTCTTCGTCCCATTGTCAGTACTATAGGCTCACCAACATACAAACTTGCGAAACATCTTGCTTCCCTCTTGCAACTCCACATTGGACTAACGGATTCGTATGTAAGAGACTCCACCCACTTTATTGAGAAGATCAAAAACATCGTCATGGACGAGAAAGACATCTTAGTTAGCTTTGATGTTGTGTCTTTGTTCACGAAGGTACCTTTGGCCGAAGCAATGAGGGAAGTGGAACACATTTTTCCGAAGGACATCACCGACCTGTTTAAAATCTGCCTAACGACATCATATTTCACCTTCAATGAACAAATTTATGAACAGATCGATGGAGTATCAATGGGTAGCCCTTTATCGCCAGTGATTGCGAACTTTTTCATGGAGGAACTAGAAGAGAAGGCGTTGAATAATGCCCCTCATAAACCCAAAGTCTGGTTTCGATATGTAGATGACACTTTTGTCGTTTGGCCTTATGGTAGAGACAGCCTTAATGAATTTCTCAACCACATTAACAGCATACACCCCAGTATACAATTTACAATGGAAACAGAGAACAACAGAGAATTAGCATTCCTTGACGTAGTAGTAACGAGGAACAAGGGACGACTAGGACATACCGTATACAGAAAACCTACTCACACAGACCGCTACCTAAACAACACATCTAACCACCACCCGTGCCAACGAAAAGGGGTAATAAGAACATTGGTAGAGAGGGCGAAAGGAATCTGCGAACCAGAACATCTAGACAAAGGATTAAACCATCTTAAAAACGCCCTCGTAGCAAATGGATACACTCAAAGCGACATAGATAAATGTATACGACCAAAGACGAGCACTAGAAGTAACAGTAGCGGTGGACTGAGCAGCCGCGAAGTTACTTCAAGAGCCTTTCTGCCCTACATCCCTAGAGTGACAGATAGGATCGGACGTATTCTGGGAAAACACAACATAAAAACGATCTTCAAGCTCTAAGAAGATCGAGAACCACCTCAGATCTGCGAAGGATATAAGGAACCCACTAAGTTCTTCGGGAGTATACCGCATTCCCTGTACCTGTGGAAGTGTCTACATCGGAACAACCAAACGGTCCGTAAACACAAGAATCAAAGAACACAAAGCCAACTGTCGACTCGGACATACGGAAAAATCCGCAGTTGCAGACCACACACTAAACGATGAAGACCACCGAATAAAATTCGAAGACACACAAGTTCTCTGCGCCTCCTCTTCATACTATCCAAGACTCTATAGAGAAGCAATCGAAATTCATAACCACCAGCAGAACTTCAACAGATCTGAAAAAACTCTTAAAATTAACAGAACATGGGTACCGGTTCTTAAAAACACTAAACGGCTCGCTTACAATAACAAAACTGAATCAAGGGAATGTGGCCAATCACCGACCAGCTCTGATATACGCCCCGCCCACCATAGCGTATATAACCTGCGCCCGCGACAGACTAACAACCAGTCTTCGAGAAGCCGACAAACAGTCAACATCTCCTGAAGATGCCATCCACTCGAGATGGCGAAACGTCGAGAACGAATTTCCAACGACGACGGCCGAACAGCCCGAAAGCACACCCACCATTGGACAATGCCCGCGAAAGCCTTTCACAATTTGTACTTCTCCTCAAACTTTCAACATTTAATAACTTTTTAATTTTTTCAATGGTTTTTTTAGACTTTCAAATTTGCTCATTGAATTCAGTTTCACGTTTTAATACGATTCGATTCAGATTTGGATGCTGTCTGATAATTTTGAAAAAACTTTAAAAATGACGCATTTATTTTTTCAACTTTTTACGAATAATTAATAAATGGGCTTATGTACATAGGCTAATATGTTTTTAAATAAAAACTATTTATTAATAAGAAATTGCTTAATATAACAAATCTAATGTAACACAAACAATTTAAATCTGGACGATTAAAAATATTATGCAAAAATGCGGAGAAAATGCCAGAAAACTAAAATATAAAAAACAATATGCGTAACGAGTGTGATTTTCTTCTTATCGTTTTTTTCTACTTAGTTAATTTATCATTTGTCTTAGTGCGATCTATTAAACGCATTTTCAAATTGTCCTTCGTTTAAACCAATTGTTTGTGTAAATGCCCCTGCAAAATTAACTTCTTGAGGTCTTGAAATCACACTGGTTGCATATGAATCAATCGATTTTATCTTTCGTATTATGCACACGTAAATGCCATTTCAAATTGGAGCTGTGTTTGCTTTTGTATTCACACTGATTGCATTTAAACCAACTGATGCTATCTGCACTTCGGTGCCACAGCAATTCAATCGATTTTATCTGTCACTTTATGCTGCAGCAAATGCCTTTTCAAATTGGCCTTCTGTATGGCCTTGAAATCACAGTGGTTGCATTTAAACCAAATCATTTTATCTGCTCTGTTGTGTTGAAGCAAATGTCTTTTTATAGCATTTTTCCGTTTTGTCTTAAACTCACAGTGATTGCATTTAAACCAATCGATTTCATCTTCCCTAGTATGCACCAGCAAATGCGATTTCAAATTGGAGCTCTGTTTGGCTTTATAATCACACTGATTGCATTTAAACCAACTGATTTTATCTGCACTTTGGTGCTGCAGCAAATGGCTTTTCAAATTGCGCTTCTGTATACCTTTATAATCACACTGGTTGCATTTAAACCAACTGATTTCATCTGCTCCTTTGTGTTGGATCAAATGCCTTTTCAACTCAGACTTCCATTTTGTCTTAAACTCGCACTGATTGCATTTAAACCAATCGATTTCATCTTCCTTAGTATGCACCAGCAAATGCGATTTCAAACTGGAGCTCTGCTTAGCTTTGTAATCACACTGATTGCATCTAAACCAATCGATTTCATCTTCCCTAGTATGCACCAGCAAATGCGATTTCAAATTGGAGCTCTGTTTGGCTTTATAATCACACTGATTGCATTTAAACCAACTGATTTTATCTGCACTTTGGTGCTGCAGCAAATGGCTTTTCAAATTGTACTTCTGTGTACCTTTATAATCACACTGGTTGCATTTAAACCAACTGATTTTATCTGCTCCTTTGTGTTGGATCAAATGCCTTTTCAACTTAGACTTCCATTCTGTCTTAAACTCGCAGTGATTGCATTTAAACCAATCGATTTCATCTTCCTTAGTATGCACCAGCAAATGCGATTTCAAATTGGAGCTGTGCTTAGCTTTGTAATCACACTGGTTGCATTTAAACCAACTGATTTTATCTGCTCCTTTGTGTTGAATCAAATGCCTTTTCAACTTAGACTTCCATTCTGTCTTAAACTCGCAGTGATTGCATTTAAACCAATCGATTTCATCTTTCTTTTTATGCACCAGCAAATGCAATTTTAAACTGGAGCTGTGCTTAGCTTTGAAATCACACTGATTGCATTTAAACCAACTGATTTTATCTGCACCTTGGTGCTGCAGCACATGTTTTTTTAAACTTGCTTTGAACTTGGTCTTGTAATAACAGTGGTGACATTTAAACCAGCACATTTCTTCTACATCTTCATTTTGATAGTGTGAAACATTCGGCGCTTCAGATCTAAAAGTAATAAAAATAATGATAGAAGGTTATATACCACACGTTAATTTTAGTGGTTTTCGAAAATTTTCGTGGCTATCGGGTAGAAATCACTGTGTTTTTTCTATTTTTAATTTGCAAATATTTGCTATTTAAAAAAATGCTTTTATTTCCCATACTAAAATTTCTCACAGGCAGATCCAGGATATTTATTTTTGTAGGTCTGTGCTGTGAAATTTAGCACCAAAATTGCGCCTGCAAGCGAAATTTTTAAAAAAAATTAAGGTTTTGTCAAAAAAATTAAATAAGTAATGCTGCGAAATTAAAAAATAGGTTTTATGTCTGAAAGGAGGAGAATGCCGCTATAACCCCCCCCCTACATCGGCCACTACTTCTACCGCTTCTGTGGCAGAGGAGAGCGACATTTTTTACCATCCTAGCCCGAACAGCAATAGCTTAAGATGATGTTGTTTTCGACGAAAGATTTATTTTTGACATGACGCGGATATGTTCATTAAAGCAAAAATTAAATCCAAGTCACGTTTGGACTACATACATTTTTTTGGTTACGTTCAGAATGTGAGAAAGCTAAAGAACTGTGTTGTTATAGTTTAGATTGAATGAGGTATTTTGAGGGTTAGATCCTAGCCGGTAATTTCAATGAGATCTTTTTAGAGTACGTGAAATATGTGCAGTTATGTTCTATATGCAAAATACTTGCATCATATTCACGTAATATCTGTATTTTGAAACTGTAGTCTTTATGGACAGGATCTCAGTCTATTAAACTGTGTGCTTAAATAAATAGATGTTTCAGACATGCTCAATGTTTACTGTATGCCGACGACTTAAAAATCTTCTGCACTGTCGATAAAACAAACCAGATACTTCAAAGTGAACTTAATCAGCTTGTTGAATGGTGTAAACTTAACCACCTTGGTCTGAATGCTGAGAAATGTAAACTCATGTCATTCTACAGACTTCAAAATCTGGTTAATATTGTCTACAAAATAAACAGCACTGAACTAGAAAAGGTCAGCATCATAAAAGACCTTGGCGTAATATTTAGTCATTAACTTTTAATTTTTGGCTTTTCAGATAATCTCTTACAGTTTCTGAAATCATGGCTTTCAGATCGAATGCAATTTGTCTCAATAAATGGAATTGACTCTCCCGAATACATCTCATCTTCGGGAGTGCCTCAAGGGTCGGTGTTAAGTCAATGACGCTACTGTATGCTGCTGATCTCAAGCCTCTCCTTCGTATTGACTCACTGGAGGATTGCCAAAGTCTCCAAAAAGACTTGGATACACTTATCGCTTGGTGTACCATAAATAAACTATCCATGAACATAGACAAATGTCAAGTACTATCATTTACATTAAAAGCAAATCCAATTCTATATAACTACTCAATAAACCAAACATTTTTATCTAGACCTGACTCTCTTCGCGACCTAGGAATAATTTTTGACATGAAATTATCCTTCACAAAGCATATTGAAACTATAACATCAGAAACGACTAAGACCTTGGGTTTTATTACCAGACTAAGCCGCGAATTTCAAAATATAAAAACTCTGAAAACATTGTTCTTCTCCTTTGTCAGGTCAAAATTAGAGTATGCTTCTCTAGTGTGGTCACCTGAATATAACATTCACATTGAAGATCTAGAAAGGGTTCAGCGAGGATTTCTTAAGTTACTTTACTTTAAAACTTATGGAATATATCCTCCTCAAGGTTTTGCAGAGGAAAATTTACTTGAAATGTTCGATATGCAATCCTTATCTAACAGGAGGAGCTATTTCTCTCAGGTATTTCTGTTTAAGGTCCTGCACAACCAAATCGACTGTCCTGATATATTAAGTAAAATTAATTTTCTAGTTTCTCGTTTGTCTTCACGTCAAAATCTGACATTCTTTTTACCAAGAGTTCGAACAAATAAATTACAGTTTTCTCCACTTCATGTTATGTGCAGAACTTATAATAAATGTAACAGAGACCTTGACATATTTAACACCACAATCTCAAAAATTCGTGGTTATTTTACAACGTCATTCCCCACTCTCTGATATAGTAAACATTCTGTCCATAATTTTTAATGTAGTTTTTATTTATTTTAAATTTAATTTTATAACCATGTCCTGTGTGTATTTTTATAATTATTTTACATTTAATGTTTTTTAACTTAGTTTATTGCTTAAGTATTTAGGTTGTGTAATTTTTAAGATTTTCCTGCTTTGTAATTGGGTTTTTTTTCCTGTTAAGCAGTGTAATAATAAATAAATAAATAAATAATAAGCACATCGACAATACTACTAACAAAGCATTCCGATTACTGTGCATTATAAAACGAAATACCAAAGATATAAGTGATATAAAAGCTATAAAATGCCTGTAAAATTGTTTGATTAGATCCTTACTAGAACACTGTAGTATCATTTGGAATCCAAGTTACAATATTCATATTAAACGAATTGAAAGGGTGCAGAGTAAGTTTTCCAAATACCTACTCTTTAAACTAAACTTTCCCTACGAAAGATTGAGCTACAACACAAGATTTGCTTTATGTGGTATTCAAAGCTTGGAAACTCGTCGAAAAAACGCTCAGAAAGTATTCCTATACAAGCTACTCAATAATATGATAGACTGCTCAGCAATATTACAACAAATGGGCTTTCTGGCCATTCCCCTAAGAACTAGACAGCAGCTTCTCTTTTACCAGCCTAGGCATAGGACCAACTATGGACAGAATGCAATTGTTACCAGACTTGTGAAAACTATAATACTTATTTTAGTGAAATAGACATTTTTGGAATAACCCTTTCACAACTTAAAAATCAAATTTCGTAATTGACCCTCTGTGATTTTTTATGATATATATTTCTATGTTTAAGTTTCTTTAAATATTATATTATTGTCAAACACTTCGAGTAAACTTTCAGTGTACCATTTAGCAAAGAGCTGTAGTGTGCACTTTAAACAAATAAATAAATAAATAATACCGGCATGGGCGCACCCAGAAGGGCCTCAGGGCCCCCTAAGCCTAAGTAATTTTTAGATATTTTCCACAAATTTCATAAACAAAAAATAAAATAGCATAAAATACGGCATCATGGGTTCTCGAATCCCCCCAAGATATATTCCTGGGTGCACCACTGATACCGGATGTTGTGCGCTTCAACAAAAAATTATTTTTCCCAAACTTTCATAATTTGTAAACCTAACCAAGTTCCTAAAAGATTTTAGTTAAAATTTTGTTCAACTTGTATAAATACAATGACACTTACTCAGATGAACTGTCGCTTAATATTAGTTCCTCTTGCTTGATCTCCTCAGTCTTCAGCTCAAAGTATTCGTAATCCGATTTTAGGTCGGATGATGAGCAGTTAAGAAACTGACTGTCAAGTATGCTGCAAAAAAAACTTTGTTAAAAATTGAAATTCAGGGGTCTAGGATCATTTGGCGTCAGGACTATTCAGCGCCAAGAAAATTCCAACTGAAATTGAATGTATTGACCTAAAAAAGAGTTCAATTTTTATCGCTCAAAGATATGTAGCGCTTAACATTTGCCGCGCAAAAACCAGGCATTTATATTGATGCTTTTGTGCCCGTATCGCCGGAAGTTGGCACATTCCGTACAATTTTGTATACGGAGTGTGTCACTTTACAGGTACGTCCTACCACAGGCAGGTCCTTTCGGATAACTTTCTAGTCTCCAATAGGGATCTAAAAAGATCTAAGAGACCGGTAAAACTTATTTCAACTGTGCCTTCTGTTAACAGTTTTAATTTGTGTTTATAGGTTTGAGAGTGACGTATGTAGAAATTGATTCTGAGATGGCTTAAGCACGAGTTCATAGATTTTAATTTTTGGGCAAAATCCATTATTTAGAGGTTACTATTATGGCTCTGGTGGTGCTGAAGACCCTAACCCCCCGTATATATGGTTTTGGTTTGGCATTTCTATTAAAATAATCTAAAATATAACAGTGTGTTGACAAGAGGAAGAAAACCTTTATTTTTGATTTTACGAAAAAAACTCCCTCTTTATAAAAAATTCTGCTTGTTGAAAAATTAAGATTAACATAATAAAATTTTTAATCAGATGTATAGGGTGTTATCAAATTAAGAAACATGTAATTAA
Source organism: Aspidapion aeneum (assembly GCA_963576565.1). NCBI lineage: Eukaryota > Metazoa > Arthropoda > Insecta > Coleoptera > Brentidae > Aspidapion > Aspidapion aeneum. The sequence continues at coordinate 51,049,594 of OY755048.1, forward strand.
TAAGAGAGAAAAATCGTTATTTTTAATTTTACGTAAAACATCACTCTTTATAAAAAATTCTGGTTGTCAAAAAACTGAGATAACGATATTAATATCTTTGATTAGAAGTACAGGGTGTTATCAAATTAATTTTTTTTTATTTGTCAAACACACTGTGTTTATTGTATTACAATCTAGTCAGTAAGACTAATTAGCAATTTTGTTTTAACTTAATTTACTAGAAATGTCAGATTTAAACTTAGGGTTCACTCAACAGTTCTCTCCGCTTTGTTTAGTCTGTAACTCACAATTGTGTTGTGTTTATAGCATTATTTTGTTTTATGTGTAATTCACTTAGTTTACTAGCTCAAACGGCTTCACTCTTTTTAGTCTTCGAACTAGCATAGTATTGTCTAGAAGCTGAATTGCTTCCACATTCACATGCCGATGGAGTCTATCTTCATGGCTTTTTGCGTACTTTTTTATAGTCTCTGCTACAGTTTCGATTTTTAGATCTCGATGAAGGTCACTATTTCGAACGTACCAAGGTGCATTCACAATGTTTCTTAATACTTTATTTTGAAATCTCTGTACAACAAGAATGTTACTCTCTTTAGCACAACCCCATAGTTGAATACCATATGTCCATACTGGTTTCAGTATTTGTCTATAAAGCAGTAACTTATTATGAATTGTTAAATTGGACTTCCTTCCAATTAGCCAGCTCATTTTTCTATACCTTATCTCAAGTTCTTCTTTTTTTTTTCTTAACATGTGCTTTCCAGCGCCATTTGGCATCAAGTGTCATACCTAGATATTTTGCCTGATTTGAATATGGTACGGGAATGTTGTTAATTGTAATTTGTATGTGATTTATATTTTTGTTTGTAAAATCAACATGAATTGATTTGGTTTCATTTAATTTTATTCGCCACTTTGTGGTCCAACTGTGAACTTGGGTGACTGCATCCTGAAGTTTTTCTATGCATTTTTCAATAGATTTTTCTACCGTCAATAAACCAGTATCATCGGCAAATGTTGCTAAGTGGCAATTTTCTGGCTTTGGGATATCACAAGTGAATAATAAGTATAGATATGGGCCTAGTACGCTACCCTGGGGCACGCCGGCTTGAATTTCACCACTTACTACGGAAAATAAAACAAAATGCTTATCTCACCTTTTACTATACTCAAACAGCTCATCTTCAATTTTAATTTTCATAGAACTGGTTTCAGCTGGCATTACTTCTTCCGACCTAATATCTGTGATTGAAAATAAAGGTTTAGAAGGGAAATCATCTATTTCTGTTAAAATGTCTTCAGCCATGACAATCAGCGATTGAATATCTTTTTCAAATAATTAGACAATGACATCTTAAACGCTTCTGGAAGTTCCTTTCTTCTTACTTTTAGATCCTACATAGAAAAAAACTTGGTGTAATATATTTTTCACACCTGCTAAATCCGGTTAAGCTGATAATTTAAACATTCACTTGTAAATTACTCAGGGTATGTTCCTTTTAATATTTAAAAGAAATTACGGTCTGTATATACCATGCCTTCCGAGTTACTACGAACAGACGTAACTTCGTCCAAATGTTCGCAGTACCTCATACCGCATTGTTTACACTTATGAGCAAAACTAACGCACCACTTAAGTACATCGATTGGAATATTTTTAGAAATTTAGTTTGAAAATAAAATATAGTCGTATATATTTTAGACGACCACTGTATGTAACAAATTTGAATGAATAAGAAATATTTATTAAAATATCTTAGCGGTGGGTTCATTTTGCTACGTGGTGCGTACCTATGGAACTAGTAAATTTTTTCAAAAATATCAAATATTTTATAATTAATTTTAATATTTTATAATTAATTTTTATAATAATACAAAACAATAGGATAGGACAGAGATACTTTTTTTTATTGGTCATAATAACCTATATATCTGATCTAGCTGCGTAAGCACACACATTTTTAGCTCACACATATACTATACTATAGTAGTGTGAGCTATGGTGATCCTAATTTTTTCGAGAAAAGAAAAGTTGCTCCGATTTCAAAAATTTTTATATATCTTTGCGTTTCAGATGATTTTGAAACTTTTTTGTTGCGCCGTCTGTCTGTCTGTCTGTATGTCTGTCTGCAACGACCAACGCGCATAACTCAAAAACCGCTTGGGTCGAGATGGTCCCATTTAAAAATGAACAAAATCCACCGAACACAAACCAAATAAAAGGGTGGGGTTAGATTTCAAAAATTAGAGTTTATACGAAAATATGGCGTGTGTGATATCAAACGAAAGGTAATTAAGTCTGGAGTTAAACAAAATACATTTTAATTTATTTTAAAAAAAGGGTGGGGGTATATTTTAAAAATTAGAGTTTAAGTAAAAATATGGCGTGTGTGATATCAAACGAAAGGTAATTGAGTCCGGAATTTAACAAAATACATTTTAGTTTTTGTTTTTTTTAAGGGTGGGGGTAGATTTTAGAAATTTGAGTTTAAGTCGAAACGTGGCTTGTGTGGTATCAAACAAAGGGTAATTTAATCTGGAGTTGAATAAAATATATTTCAGTTTTTAGTTATATTAGGTCACACGTAAACTATAACTATAGTACCTAGTGTGAGCTTAGGGGCCCATATATTGGCAGAGTATTTTAAATACTTTTTTAAGGCAAGTTGTAGTTGACGCTGATTTTAGGCTAAAATTGATTAATATTTAAAAATATTGTTATGAAAAATAAGTTTTTTAATGGTAAATTTCTATTTAAAAAAGTCATTTGCAAGTAATGACCTTAATAAAAAACAGGATGTTTTCTTAGATGGCCTATTGGGCATAATAGCTAACGCCAACTCAAACAGACTGCACAAAAACATTTGGGTATTTATTGCATGTTTTTGGAAAAACATGGGTTTTTTTTTGTTTTTGTTTGTCTTTCACTTTCAACTTAAGTTAATTACTTGGTAGATACTTCATTTTACTCATAATTTTAAATAATATAATAAGCAAATTTTGGATACAATACTTCTTTAATTTTAATCTTTACGTATACATGGCTGGGTTATAATTAATTCAAAAGTAGAACGACAAAATTACCAAAATTGTTTTATGTTTAAAATCAATTATGTACCTCAACAATATTTTTCATACATAGTGAACTAAAATTTTATTTATACAGAGTGACTTCTACCTATTACTGTATCTCGCTGTGGTCCATCCCCTATGAAGGGACATATTTTACTCTCGACGTATTTTTTTATAGATCGAGATTGTTACTTTCAAAGTCCCCACGGCCCGATTTAAAAAAAATCTGATTTTTGAATTTTGAAGAATATTCCAAATTAAGGCTACATAATATATATTTTAAACTTTCCCATTTATGAACCGATATGTATTAAATTTAAAATTTTGCTGTGGGGTGTTTATAGACCATGTATCAAGAGACAAAAAATTTAAAAAATAATTAGAACACGATAAAAACTATTGGAAACAAAATAAAATATATCGCAAACTAAATTAGACTCGATCCGAGTTACTAGAGTGAAATGGGGTGAACTTTTAAAGGTGGTAATGGTTTTTTACGGTTTTCAGCGAAACTAGACACCGTGTCAAAAATGTTAAATACAAAAAATTATAGATACTAAAAAGTTCTACAACCATTCTTGTTTTAAACTTAAAATTTTCCCAGAAAAATTGCAAAAAACAATTTTTTTTTTCTTCCCCATTTTTTTTGGTTTTGAAGAAATTCGATTAAAACTTTTTATATCCTGAACACGTTGTAAATTTTTGAAATCAAAATAATAATTTTTACCTTTTATTTTGATTTTCACCAGTTCTGAAAGCAGTTTGTTTTACGATTAGAAGCTATTAACTCACACTACTACTATACCATACTAAACAAAAGGTAATTGATCCTGGAGTTAAACAAAATACATTTTAGTTTTTTTTAAGGGTGGGGGTAGATTAAAAAAATTAGAGTTTAGGTGAAAATATGGCATGTGTGATATTAAACGAAAAGTAATTGAGTCTGAAGTTGAGTAGAATATATTTCAGTTTTTAGTTATGTTAGCTCACACGTGCACTATAACTATAGTACCTAGTGTAAGCTTAGGTGTCCATATATTGGCAGAGTAAGAGTATTTAACAGGTGTAGAGAAAATCACTATGGAATAATTTGCCAGAAAATGCGAAAAAGTTATCGGTGAAAATGAATAATAACACAGACGAGATGGAATTATATTGCAGTAATTTTATTTTTCTATTTTTCATACGGCTCCAAATTCCTTTTCCAAGTAATTTTTCCATGGTTATATTAATTTTTTTGACCGTCAAAAAATAGAATAGACGTTTTAAGAAAAAACTATTTTTTCCAAAAAAACTGCTTCCGGAACTTGGGCATTTTTGGATCATAAAGAGGCTTTTAGGTTTAAAATTAAAATAAATAAAATTTTAATTTAAATTTATTACAAAGGAAATAAAAGGGTTTTTCCACCAAATTTCGTGAAAAACAAAAAAAATCGTGGAAAATGTAAAAAAAATGTTTTTTTTTTCTGTCCGTTGTTTCATTAACGCTATAACCTTTGTATTTAACTTTATTCGACAGACGGTTTAGTTTTGCTGATAATATATAATTATAATAAAAGTTTAACCTATTTTACCCGAATTACTAGGACCTAGTCTAATTTATTTTTGCTGATGGCTGCAATTTATTTTCTTTATTTTCAAATAGTTTTTAGCTGTGATAGTCTTTTTCTTAGAAGCAAAACTTTTTTTAAAAAATTGATTTTTGAATGAAATCTAAAAAAAACAAAACGACGAATCCCAAGGGCGGACTTCCTTATATGAATTCATAAGGCACAAAATTGTTATAATTCCTCTTACCGATAATTTATTTATACATTATAGCACGAAGAATAACTACACCACAGCAGAATCTCTCTAGCATACCTGATTCAATTGACCACACAAGATTTAGAATAAGCACCTTAAAGAGATAGAATGAGACTAATCCTTTGAGAGACATCTCTGATTCAGAGGCTGAAAAATCCCAAAATAAATAATAATTAGGCTATAAAGCAAATCTTTTCAATAAATCCAAATATACCTATAGGGTGGCCGAAGTTTGTTTAGGCTTTATAAAGACCGTTAAGCAAAGGAAAGGTAATCAAATCAGAAAAAAATATATTTTTTAAAGGTGTCGACGTTATGAACAATATTGTCATTGGGTATATGTATTGCGAAAAGTTTGAAACTTCTGGACAAATTATTTAAAAAAAAAAACAGGAAAAATATTTGTTGACGCGGCCAAATGGGTGCAGGGCCAACTCGACGCAAAAATATTATACAAAATATGCAGATAACAAACACAGAAAATACAAAAATCTTTTCAATAAATCCTAATAAAGTTAATTTCTTGAGATTTGGCTTTGTTAACTATTTTTATTAGTAAGGTGGGATTTCAATAATATTTTTTTTATGAAATTCTTAAAAATATAAAATAAAAAATATATTTTAAATTTCTTAGAAAAGAAATTTTTTAGAAACTTGAACCTTTTTCAAAATATTTAAAATATTTTATTTTCTTCTTTTTCCGTTGAGCTGACCGACTAACCTACAACAAGTGCATGCCTAAATGAACCTATTAGTAGAACCTCTTCTTTATGCAGGCAAAGTTGAGGAGACCAACTAACCTAACCTAATCTATAAATATACTCCTCAAAATATTTCTATATTTTTCAGAATATTTTAACGAAAATAGCTAAGTCGATTTTTCCGCATGCAAATGCCGTTGACAGAACGATATGTAGCAAACATTTTTCCACACAAGTGCGGCAAAGTAGAATTTGTTTGCACTAAACATAGTGTGAAAAATCATATTTTTCACACGCTTGTTGAAAATAGCTATTTTCCTAATAAGTGCAGAAAATCGATATTCCATACGCAAATGTCTTTGACAGAATGATGCGTAGCGGGTTCTGTCAAGCATTTAAATGCGGAAAAATAAGTTTCTGCAAGTGTAAGAAACAATTGTCAGGAAAACATAAAAAATTAAATTATAAGAAAAAAACCAAAACACATCCACACTACATCACGCAAGAAAAAAAATACCTAGTGTTTTAATAAAATATAACATTTTACTTTTACACCATAGCAACCAAGGCATTTATAGGAAATATTATGAACAGAAACTTCAAATATATGTAGGTTTTTTAAAATTTAAAATTTTTGTGAGGAAATTTTTTCCAAATTAGCACGGAAAACACTAAAAATATTGTGGAAAATCACATTTTCCGCACGCTTATAGAAAATAATATTTTAGAGCCGAGTTAGTTATTCTGATCTGTTTTTTTTCTGGACAGATATTTCCTGTGTGCTTTGGTCCAATCACCCGACCAGTTACCTATCATAAATAAATGCATAAAACATATAGTTATTTTAGGAGACCCTTCGCAAACATATAAAGGGTTGGTTTGTATCATCTACATTACCTAATTGACAGCGGGTTATTGGAATTTGAAAATTTGGCAAATTTGTATTACAGAGGTAATTATCGAATAATAAAACATCCATTATTATACACAAGATCTGCTTATACATAGGGTTACCATATGAGAACGTCTCTAACCAGGACCAGCCGTCAAAAAAATCCGGACAAAATCCGGACGCCAAAATTTTTTCGATGCCACACACAAAAAATCAACTTTTTTTTTAATGAAACAAGAGCGCCTAAAAAATAAAATAATATTTATTCAAACTTTCGAAATTCAAAACGTGCAAAAAAAAATAAAAAGTTAGAAAATGAAACAAGTTATAGGTACTTTTCACTGATTTGTATTTTATTCAACAGCATTGAATTTTCAGGCAGCAGTACAAAATCGTAAAATTCTGAGCAGCTCATATTTCTTAAATTGTATGAAGTCATGAGTATTCGTTTTACAGAAGATAAAAGCAGCCTATTTCTTTCTTTGGTCCACTGGGCAGCAATGAGTGAAAATATTTTCTCTACATTGGCATTGTGTGATGGGATTCCGAACAGAAATTTGGCTGCTTTTAGTAACTGGGAAAAAATTTCTTCAGAAATACTTGCATTAAAATATTTTGCCCATTTTTTGTGGGTAGGCAGTTTGTGGTCATCAGAAGTAAAATTGTCTGATATGTACTTTTTTAAATTACAAAATTCATCAAAAAATTTAATGTCATCTATTTTGACTCCTTTTGATATCAAATATAGTAATGAGGGCATAATGTCACCATCCCAATCACACTTGGTAATATCATTCAGGCTCATCCATTTAAAACATTGGAATTCTTCAAATGGCTTGAGCCAGTTTTTCAAGTGTTGAATGGAATTACTATACAAATCAAAAAACTCTAATTTAAGGCCCGGGCCCCCCCCCCCCCCCCCCCGAAGCTAAGATTTTTTTAGATATTTTCGACATATTTCATGAAGACAAACATAAAATAGCATAAAATACGCCCTTATGGGGTCTCGGGCCCCCCCAAAACTGCCTCGGGCCCACCCCGAAACTTTTTTCTATATACGCCACTGCGCTGCACCATTTTATTCCTCTAAAAAGTCGGCTACTTTAAAATCCGGACGTTTATGAAAAATCCGCCCGGACCCACCCGGACGTAGTAAAAATCCGGACATGTCCGGATTAATCCGGACGTCTGGTAACCCCACTCTGAGGAAGTTGTTTCTTTCGACATGTTTTGTATTGTGTACTTTTTCTTCTTATGAAAAAAACATGAAAAATGAAATTTAATTTCTGGATTTGTATGAGATCGGCAGAGATCATGTCTTTTCTGAGACGGCCTCCCAGCTTCACATGAAAAATCACAGAACACCAATGAAAAAAACTACAGAAAAAAAATTACAAGGCACAACTAACCCTAAAAAAGGCAGCAAAACAAACCAAACTAGCAATGACAGATGCAAGGACACGTATTTGGTTGTGACCATGTGGTCAGCAAAATGCAAGTAAGGTGACCAAGTTGAATGCGATACGGACTATAGAAAAAGATCAATTTCTTGTATGTACGTGACACTGTCGTTGTGCGAAATTGCGCAATCTAGAGAAGAATGATTTGAAGAAGAGCAAAGTGGGTTTCGTGAAAGCAGATCTTGTATGTAGTGATAATTTTTTGGTCTTAAACAAGTAATTGAGAAAAGGAATTGCCAGAAATAAACCTAAAGTAAAGAGGTACCCTACAAAAGACCTGTTTTTTGACAGCAATGTTTTGACTATTAGGCAAATTTATATACTAAATACACTTAAATAAATGAATAAAAATGCAACAGCTAAAAATCTACCACAGCATAATATTCAGACTAGATCTAGAACTAATGAACATATAATTATAGATAGAGTTAACTTTTTAGCTTGTAAACGCCCTGTATCATTTATAGGACTTTACAACTTAATGCCAAATAAATGTAAAACTATTGGTAACTTCAAGAAATATTATCTCGAACTGGCTGAGTGGATTAAAAGAGAGACGGAAATGACCCTCTGCAAACTTCCATTCCTAAAATAAATTAAAAACTTAGAAAATAATCAACACTAAACTTCTAAACTAAACTTCTTCATAAGAGACTTGAAGGACTCTGGATCACTCTGATGACCAGTGCAAATGGTGTGAGTATGTTTTTTATATATAGGCGCACCTCTTCTCCATCACAAAAGTATTTCCTAAGTTCCTATAATTTTAGTACGGGTGTGTGTAATTTTAATTTTAATATGTGTGTATTTGTTTTGTAACTATTATTTATATGTATGATACATTATAATATTGTATGTTATTTATGTAAGTTATACTGACTACGTTTAAATGCTTTACATTTCATTACCTATGTACCTTATATCTTAAGACTTAATTATATTTAAAATTATTTTAAATGTGACATGTTTCAACAGATTAGCCTTCCGACAAGCCATTAAGGCACAGGAAGACTAATCCAACTAAAATTGTAATTTTGTATAAAATGTATCTAGTATGAAATAAATGAACAATGAACAATGAATGAACCTTGGTGAACCTACAAAAAGCATATCGTCCCTAATTCTGAAACGACGTAACCCACAAAAAAATGAAAATTCATATTTTTGCGTCAAAGGTTAGTAATTCTGCATGACTATATGCTGCTTAAACCTCGCAACCAAAAAAAAAATATAAAACGGTCATTCCCGCGATTTATAATAAGCCGCATAATGCTTACCCTATGTAATTTGCTTGTAACTTTTCTTATTCCTGTAAAATTTTGTTGAGTTGGGTTACGACGTTTCAGAATTAGGGTGACGATATATGATACCGTTCTAGTAGAAAAATTATGGACAGTGTTAGAACCAACTAATATAGGCCAGACATTCTAGCGAAAAAAAGACCCCCAGCTTGCAAAAGGTAGGTAGTCCCGATTTTGACGAAAAATTGCACGCCATCTTGGATTTAGTGTGCAGTAACGACAAAATAAACAATAACAAGAAACACAATAAAATTTCATACAAAAACGCTATTATACGACGCATGGTCGCACTAACTTCACGAACTTGTGTGCCAAATTTCATTACAACCCCATTATTAGAAGTGACTGGTAGTTCAGAAAAACTATGGTCAAAGCGATTTTTTTGTTCTAGCTTCCTTATGGGGGGCCGGGGGAGGCTAAAATTTTCACCGAATGGTCGCACTAACTTTCATTACAACCCCACTATTAGAAGTGCCTGGTCCTTCAGAAAAACTATAGTCAAATGTTAGTAGTACGCTTTTAGCAAAATGGTATTTATTTTATATTAGTATAGCTTTTAGGTAAACAGTGCTTTCAGCAGAATATTATGAGTCCCATGACCACTTTAGACCATGCCTAGAAAACTCAATGCAATTTGACAGGTCGTTAGGTTAAAGTTCTCACTAAGCTCAAAAGAGGCGCTGCGGTCGCGCGTTTGTTCCTTATTCTATTTTTTTTGAGAATTATCTGTGGTTTGGATTTTTTGTCCTCCTTTTTTTCAGGTAGAAAAACCTCTTCCACCGCATTTTATTTCGGGTTCATTTTAAATCTATCTTTTTGGCTTATGTAGGTAATCTTTGCTGCTGTGACGCATTAAAATTAAATTTTGTTAAATTTGTAACTTTTGCAATTTTAAATATAAAAGAATAAGAATTTCTAGTTGCTTTTCTGGGTGAAGTATCTAAAGTTCAGACGAGTATAAAATGCATAGTTTTCCGAGACATTTTAAGGTAAGTTTTCTTATTTTCTCATTTGAGGTTAGATTGGCATTTGATAAAATTTGTATTGGTAGTGTCTTTTTAACTTCTTATCGCTTACTTTACGGAACTCTGAATACAGGTTTCCAATGCTTGATACGTGCCTTATTTGCCCATCAATTTTAGTGTCAATTTTATGTCTATCCCTTTCTTTTGATATTCAGTAAAAGGGAGACACATACAAAATTAACACTAACTTTGTGCTTAATTGATTGGTAAACGAGGGATTACCCAGCAGCGTAATGTACTTTGAATAAATTTATTCCTTAATTTTAAATCTTTATCTTTCCATAATCTAGTACCTATGATTAATGTGGTTATAAGTTGATTTTTTTTTATTGTTTTCAGCTTTTGGATGATATGTGCGACCACTGATAAGCTATGTATATACTACACAACTTACAACCAAGACGAGGAGGTACTTTTAAATCATGTCAGATTTTAGTCAAGCTGTTAAAAAGTAGACATTTAAGAATGATTCTCTTCACGAATAACTGTTTCATTATTTATTCACTCATCACTCACCAGAAATGTTAAAAGCAAATTTAAATATGCTAGATAGTGTTTGGTTTTTCATTATATTTCATTTTACCAATCAATTAGACTGTATTATTTCATCAATAGTTAGTCGTTAATTTGTAGCTTTTTTTATAATAATAAAAACTCATTTAAAAAATGTGCACTTTATATATCATTTTCAATCTGTTTATATCTTATAAAGACAGTGTATGTCTTTATAAAATATTGACTAATTAAAAATTAAAAAAAAAACTTAACATAACTTAAAATTAAAGAAAATTTATTATAAAAGGCGATTCAAATTTCCCGCCTTAACTTTTAGTTCGTCACTAAGCTCTGCAGTGGGCGCCACAGAGCTAACGACCTGTCAAACCGCCGAAGTTGCCTATCTAATAAAAACTCACTGAACCGCGCCGCAAATCCTTTATCTATGCTTTAGACAGTGTTTGTACCTAACCTAAAAATGCGAAATAATTAATTTCCGTCTAGAACGTGGTGAGTTAACATTATTTTAAATGCCTGTCCTCAAACCTTCAACATTTAATATGGCGCAGTCGATATAAAACGCTCTCAAATAAAAAAATATTAACTATTTTTGATAAATAAAGCAATGAAGATTCATTTGAACCAATAAAATTTTAAAAATGATTTTAACTAACATGGATGTTTGAAGATTTTAAAATTTTGCCTTCGGGGCACAAGACATGTTTTCGTTTTGTTGAGCCAATGGTCTGTTTTTCTTAAATTATTTGAGCCTTTTGACAATTCAGTGGTCCAACGCAGATGCTGTAGACTGGGTTTGGATTGAATTTCAAGAATTTTTATTAAAATAAATTTTAAAAGATGGATTTCTGACGTATTTTGCCCATGTGCCTGTCCGGAAACCTTAGCCAGAATTGGAGATTTTGGAAGCAGAAATTTGAAAACTACTTAACGGCCACTGAACAAAAAGGACGAATCAAGAAAATCAGCTCAAAAATTAACTTTGATTGGAGACGATTGTTGAAGAATTTATAATACATTTCAATGGGAGGAAAATGAGGCAAAGACGTTAACTAAGATTCTAAAGAAATTTGATGATTATTTTGATCCACAGAAAAATTTGACTTTTGAGAGGTTTAAGTTCTTGACATGTAAACAAAAAGATAACCAGTCAATTGAACAGTATACGACAGAGTTGAAAATTTTGTCTTTATCCTGCTAATTTGAAACAGTAAGAGACTCACTTATAAAATGTATTTTAATTATTAGTTTGAAAAGTCAGAATTTGAGAAAGAAATTAATGCAAAATGATGGTACGTTGGACGAAGCAATCGAGACCTGCATTAGTTCTGAGTCAACGACAGAGCAGAACAGACTGATTACAAATGGTTCAGGACATTCCACTGAAATTGATGCTCTTTGGAGAGGTGGTAACAACAGAAACCACAATTTTTTACAACCCAGATCCAAACCCAGTAGTTCCAGTAGTACGGGCCAGTTCAAAGCAAAGGGTCAGTTTCAGAAATCAGGCTCGGGACAGGGTGCAGCTTGTCATGGTTGTGGTCAACGACATGGACCAAGTCAACGGTGTCCAGCATATCGAGTTAAGTGTTCCAAATGTCATAAACTCAATCATTTTGCCAATTTATGTCAATCTAGTAATTTTAAAAGTAATTTCAATAATAATTTTTCAAATTCAGGTCGTAATTTTTATAGTTCCGGAATTTTTTTTCAAAACTCTTGACAGAAGTTTCATAATAGTAATTTTAAAGGGTCGACAATCAAATGGAAATTTCTCTAATAAAAATTCGTTCCAGACAAGAAAGGTCCATGGTTTGGATCAAAATGATTGTAATTTTGACAACTCTAATACACATCTCTTCGTAGGTTCCATAGACCAACACCAACCAGGGTCCATCAGGATGGGTGGGTGGTCGATGGAGTGTCTGGGGATTCATGGGTAATGACTCTTGAGATCAACTGCAGGAATGTCAGGTTCAAGTTAGATACTGGAGCGGAGGTGGTAGACGCTTTTTACTCATTGGGCGTCGACCGGTGAGATACCACCATGTCAGAAATGAGTAGCGCTAAGTGGTATCACCACGTTCCGCTACTGCGCTGGCAGTCCGGTTCCAACAATGAGTAACAGATAGCATGATGGCGCCTCCAGGATCAAAATATTCCGGAGGTAAAATAACCGACCACTCGGATCTCCGGGCGTCGGGTGATCCTGGGGGTCCTTCATGCAAAGATATTAATAGAAGACCAAAAACTCAACTCAGAATTGATTTTAGCAATATAAGAGGATTAAGTACCAACATGAATTCAGTTCACCAACATCTTGAAGAACAAAGACCTGACATCCTTGTTCTCACTGAAACTAAGATCAGTTCTGCAACACCTATTGTGAACTATCTTTATCCCGGCTATGACCTACACCACCGATTTCGACATAATTTTGGGATCTGTGTGTACATTAAAAATGACCTTTCATGTCATCGAGAGGAGAAGCTAGAACCAGCGAACCTCGATATCATATGGCTGAAATTCACCTCAAAGTCATCGACCAAGTTCATTTGCTGCCTCTACCGACCGCCAAGTAACACCGAGTATCAAAACTTTTTTGCGACAATATCCGAAAACTGTGATAGTATACAGTCTAACTATCCACATGCGGAAATTGTTTTTTTAGGCGATTTCAACGTCCACAATATACCCTGGCGAAAACACCACAACAAAACAGATAATGAAGGCAAGGAAGCAGAAGCTTTTGCCATAAGTTGTGGTCTAACGCAGCTTGTCGATGAACCTACCCGTATCTCAGAAAGGGGTGAATTTGCAGCGCTTTTAGACTTGTTCCTAACTACAAATCCTGACTTGTACACAATTCTAGTAGATCCCCCACTTGGTTTATCCGATCATAAACTTATAAGAACAAAGTGCGAAATGTTCATACCGCCAAGCCAACAATCACTTCCTCGTAAAATGTGGCACTATAAATCGGCAAAATGGAATGACCTTAAACAGTTTTACCTGGATATTCCATGGCAAGAGGTTTGCTTTAAAACAGCTGATCCCACTATTTGCTGTAACGGAATAACAAAAGTAATCTTATCTGGAATGGATGCATATATCCCACATACAATAAAACGCAGAGCTAATGCAAAACCTTGGTTCAACAGCCAGTGTCAAACGGCTGTACAGAAAAAACACAGAGCATATAACCTTTGGAAACGACAACAAACCGCACAAAACCACACAGAATTTATAGAAGCCCGAAATAGTTGCAAAATTACTATTGACAACGCCAAAGAAACATACAATCAAAGAATAAAAAACAGGTTGCTGAATTGTCCAAGTAGTTCTAGGTCCTTTTGGTCTCTTGCAAAAGCCGTTGGATCAAACTTCACCAAGTCATCCATACCACCACTTACAGATAAAAATACTCACTTAGCCACAACATCAGAGGAAAAAGCCAATATGCTGGCCAAAATCTTTTCCTCCAACTCAAACCTAACAGTGCCAATTGGAAAAACTCCACCGTTCATTGAAAGGGTTTCCCACAGTATGCCAGAGGTCCCCTTTTGTCACAGAGAAATACGAAAATCCCTTAAAAAGTTGGATACAAACAAAGCAATGGGTCCAGATGGCATTCCCGCGATAGTACTCAAAAATTGTGCTAGCGAACTCACACCAACTTTCGCAAAATTATTCAATTTATCTTATAGGCAAGGAGTATATCCATCATCATGGAAGTCTGCCGCAGTACAACCCATTCCAAAGAAAGGAAAAAAGACAGATCCGTTAAACTATAGACCAATTGCTCTACTTCCGGTGATATCAAAAGTAATGGAAAGAGTTGTGAACAATCACCTATCCAAGTACTTGGAAAAGTACAAAATTATCAACGACAAGCAATACGGATTTCTAAAATATAGGTCAACTGGCGATTTACTTACATACGTCACTCACTTATGACAAAAAGCGATTGAGTTGCGAGGTGAAACAAGAACAATTGCCTTACATATATCTAAAGCATTCGATAAAGTCTGGCATGAAAATCTGCTCAACAAGCTCAAAGCAACGGGATTGTCGCCGAGACTTTGCACTTGGTTTGAAAGTTACCTTAAGGATAGATCCATTTATGTTGCACTGGATGGCCGGAACTCCAACTCTTACCAAGTAAATGCTGGTGTGCCACAGGGAGCAATCCTTTCGCCAACACTTTTTCTGATTTACATAAATGACCTCATAGATAAAACAGTAAATCCACTTTATTGCTTTGCAGATGATGGCAATGTAGTCTCCTCAGTCATACCACCCACATGTCTCTCCGCACGTGAATTCCATTACCTTAGACTAACTGAAATATCACAGATAAATAACGAGTTGGAGATAATAGAGGACTGGGGCAACAAAAACCTTGTACAGTTCAACGCGCAGAAAACCCAAGCAGCCCTGTTTTCAAAAAAGACCAGCACCGGTGAGCCAAACATCATGCTATCTGGAAGTGCTGTCGCATTGCAGAGCCAGTTGAACATCTTAGGAGTCACTGCAGAGACCAACATGTCTTGGCACAGTCACGTGGCAGATATAGCTAAAAGGGCGTCCCAAAAGCTTGGGGTGCTATTTCGTACAAGACATCTGTATACACCAAGACAACTGCTGACACTCTACAAAGCCCAGATTCGACCAACTATGGAGTACTGCTCACATATATGGAGTGCGGCACCCAAACATACCTTAATGCTTTTAAACACCGTGCAAAAACGAGCTATCAAGCTGATCAATGACCCCGCACTTACCCGTAGCTTGGATAGTCTCGAACATCGAAGAACTGTGGGCGATCTATCTCTCTTCTACAGGTATTATCACGGAAAATGCTCTGAAGAGTTGGCACGCATGATCCCCCCGGGAGTAGCACCTACTAGGCGAACACGTCAAACAGACGGTAACCATCAATTTATTGTCAAAATAGAGGCACCAAAAACCTCATTATATCAGAATTCATATCTCTGGAGAACAGCATCGCTGTGGAATAAACTCCCTGCGACAGTTTTCCGTGCAGGTTACAACCTGAACCGTTTCAAAACCAACACACACCAACATTTCCGCGCACTTGCCGCTTCTCGAGCGTGATAGGGATCTCCTTGCGAGTGCGCATACCCGTAAAAAAAAAAAAGGCAAATGTAATTTCTGTTTTTTAAGTGTTTTAATAGAAATTGGTTATAATTTGTCAAATTTAGAATATACTTCTGTCAAGTTAAGTTCATATAGTCAGCATAGTTTGCCTGTGGCTGGTCAATGCAATCTAGAATGCAAATCAAAAGATAAAACAGTAACTTTATTATTTTTTGCAGTGACAATTGACAGTTTTCCGATTTTAGGGTTGAAAGGTTGAATTGAATTAAATTTAATTAAAAAAGTGGATACTTTTACCTGTCAAGAGTCGGAAAATTCAAGTTAAAATAAAAATTTATCAAAATACAAGCATGTTTTTGAGGGTATCGGTTGTATTAGGGGTGAGTATCATATAGATTTGATTCCTAATGGAATTCTTTGTGTGTATTTTCTTAGAAAAATTCCAATTGATTTGGATGAAAAATTGAGAGATACTTTAGAACAATTAGAGAAAGATGAAGTGATTGACAGAGTGTCTGGTAGTACAGAGAGGGTAAATCATATGGTTATTGTTAAAAAAACAAATAATTCATTAAGAATTTGTTTAGATCCAGCTCAGCTAAATTCTCAGTTACGTCGTCAAATATTTCAGCTACCGACTTTAGATTCAATTACTGCAAAATTGGCGGTAGTAAAATTTTTAGTACTTTGTTTTTTTCAAATTAAATTAGATAAATAAATCTCTAAATTATGCACTTTTGGTACTTCTTTTGGAAGATTTATGGCCTTTCATGTGCTCCTGAAGTTTTCCCGGAGAAAATGTTTTATCGATGACCTGTTGTTGCATAGTAACGATTTTAAACCCCATTTTGAACTCCTGGAACGTAAACTTAAGGTCGCATCAAGTCAGATTATTCGATTTAAGAAAAATAAGTGCAAATTTATGGCCAATAGCGTAGTTTATATGGGTCAAACTATCTCGGAAAGGGGTGTCGAAGGTGATAAATCAAAAATTCAGGCAATTGATATGCCATCTTGTCAAAATGTAAAAGATGTTCAAAGATTTTTAGGCATGTTAACATAGAGAAATTTGTAGATAATTTATCTGAAAAACAGACATCTGAGTCCTGAAGGGGAGAAAAACTAGAGATATCCCAAAAAAAATAACCCCAAAGTTAAATTCGCCCCGCCTGGGAAAACAGAGTCTATTAAACTAAAAAAACAAAGAAATAAATAAAAGAAATTTTTTGGCCAGGAATGCGCAAACAAATAGAAAATATGTGCAACTCCTGCAGTGTGTGTCACACATACAGAAAGACTCAGATCCCAGAGCCCCTGAAGCCCCATGACATTCCAAAAATCGCTTGGTATAAAATAGCTGTAAATATTTTTCAATTTCACAGAGTTATCTTTTGATTGTTGACTATTATTTAAAGTTTTCGAAGTTGTAAATTTAAATAATGATCTAACGTCTCAAAACATAATTCATAAATTAAAAGCAGTTTTTTCACGTATATACCTAGAATATTGTGCAGCGAATGTGCTCCAAATTTTGAATCGAAATAATTGAAAAACTTTGAGAAATGCTGGGAATTTGAACATGTTTTTTCCTCTCCATTATTTCCGCAATCCAATGGTCAAGTGGAGAGATCAGTTCAGTCGGTAAAAAATTTGTTCAAAAGTGTTTTCTAGATCAAAAAGATCCTTACTTGCATTATTGGACTTGAGAAATACTCCTTTAGATGGGGAAAACTCTCCGGCTAACGCTTTAATGAACAGAAATTTAAGATCAATAGTTCCCGAGATATCTCACAAATTTTTAATAAACGAAAGTATAACTCTTTTTTGAACAAAAAACAACAACAAATAAAATAATATTATGACAAAAGTACTAGACATTTGACAACTTTAAAAAATAATACAACTGTTAAAATTCAATTAAAACCAAAAACTCCATGGAAAGATGGTAAAGTTGTAAACAAAGTAGGTATTAGGTCATATTTAGTTAGTACAAAAGAAATAGAAAGTTCATTAGAGAGCTTAGACCTTCTTTTCAAGTGAACAAAATGCAAATAATTTTCACAAATTTTCCTAAAAAAATTATTATTTTCATAATAGACAATTTTTAAGGGTCGTTGATCAGAGGGACATTAATTTTGATGATTCACAAATAGAACAAACATTTCAGCATTTGTCAAACAACTCTCGGAGTCTCAATTTTTCTCCAAATTCTGAAAGTTTGACAACTTTTGCAAAACTCTTCAAATAATTTACATAACTCTGCAAATCTGTCATATAATTCTTCAAATTTGTCAAAAAATTCTTCAAATTTTTCAAAAAATTCTTCATATTTTTCAAATAATTTTCAAGATGAAAACTTGAAGGACTCTTTCGAAAATGTAAATTCTTTTGAAAGCCAGGTTTTAAAGGAAAGTTGGCGTCCCACTATAAGTGTAAATAGTAGCTGTAGTGACGAACTGTATGATTGTGATTCTAGTTTTAGGTCTGAAACGAGCTGTCAAAGCAATTCAAATACTAGTAGAGAACTGAGCCCTGAAGGAGAGAAAAAACTAGAGATATCCCAAAAAAAATAACCCAAAATTAAATTCGCCCCGCCTGGGAAAACAGAGTCTATTAAACAAAAAACAAAGGAAAAAATCGGCAACACGCTAGAAGCTTACCTTCTGTAATTCTGCTTGCTATCCCACAATTTCACTGGCGGCGCCGCCCCTTCTTGCGACTGGAATTTCGGTCTTCAACCCGAAAACACGTGCGACTTCTTTTCGTTTTTTGGCGGAAGTGGTTTTCTTCATTCTCCTGTCACACACAGGGTGGCGCTTCAAACTTCCAGCGTGAGCAAAAACCGCGCATGATCGTACCAAAATGATCAAGTGATCAAAAAGAAAATAACTTTCAACAAAGGGAGAAATTATCAACTGATCGGAATTTTTCCCAAACAGGACTTTCTTTTTTGAAGGTTTTTGCAGAAAGCCCAAAATATCAAAACAAACTTTTTTTTAAGGTTAGGTTTTCCAAAAAATTCAAAAAAAGAAAAATAACTGGCAGCATTAAACAACTAGTGACTTAGCAGGTTTTCCTGAACAAAATGTAAATAACTCTTTCCCTACCTTCCACCTCTAAACAACCTGACAGTATTAAAATTTTAGAAAAAAAAGGAGGAGATTCCTCAAATGACTAGATCTGGTAGAACGAGCAGACTACCTTCTAGGTTTAAAGATTTTGTAGATCCTAACACCATTTACTAGTGGAAAAATTAGCCCACTTTCTATTAAAGCTTAGCCTATTTGTTACTTTAGATAAAGTACAAGAAGTTTAGTTTTTTTTAACTTTAAAAGTAGATTTTTTACAAAAAAATGTTATCCTCAAAACCCGAGGTTGCTTAGAAAATTTTTATATTATAGAAAAATAAAAAAACCTAAAGATATTCATGTTAGTTAAAATAAAACACCAGCTTGTACATAAAGAACAAAGCTTCCTCTCAGGTGACAAACTATGTTCATTTCTAATTTTACATATGTTTTCTGTATTTGAAATTGTACAAAACATTTGCTCGGAAAAAACTTTAAATTTTACCACAAAGGTGAAATAAAACAAAACAACAATATATTTTTTAACATGGTTATTTTAAAATGGATACAAAAATAAATGATATAAGTAGGACAACACTACAGTTACATAAATGTTAGATCTACTAAACTAAGCTAAAATTAACTGTGATATTAGTTATAGTAAATAATAGTAATTTATTTATTTTTATTATTAGCTAGACGATTGAAAGGTTAGGTAGTTGTAGGTAAACCTGTATTTTCTTTAAAAATGTTTTGAAATTGTGTAAAGTTTTAAATTTTCAAAATTAATTTCTTTTACAAAAAAGAGCTTATTAAAACAACACTTATATTTTGAATTGTATTTAATTTCCAAAGTTCTATATTAAAAAAAAATATATGATAATTTTGTATCCTCAAAAAGGAGGATGTATAGGTTTCAAGTAAACAATGCTTTGTACCTAACCTAAAAATGGAAAATAAATAATCACTTTCCGTCTAGAACTTAGGAGTCCACTTATTTTTAAATACTTCTCCTCAAATGGTGGGTGTGCTTTCGGGCTGTTCGGCCGTCGTCGTTGGAAAGAAGATGCTATGCCAAAGTGAAGCCCTGACTCCGAGATTGTATGGACTACCAAAAATCCAAAAAAACGATGTGCCTCTTCGTCCCATTGTCAGTACTATAGGCTCACCAACATACAAACTTGCGAAACATCTTGCTTCCCTCTTGCAACCCCACATCGGACTAACGGATTCGTATGTAAGAGACTCCACCCACTTTATTGAGAAGATCAAAAACATCGTCATGGACGAGAAAGACATCTTAGTTAGCTTTGATGTTGTGTCTTTGTTCACGAAGGTACCTTTGGCCGAGGCACTGAGGGAAGTGGAACACATTTTTCCGAAGGACATCACCGACCTGTTTAAAATCCGCCTAACGACATCATATTTCACCTTCAATGAACAAATTTATGAACAGATCGATGGGTAGCCCTTTATCGCCAGTGATTGCGAACTTTTTCATGGAGAAACTAGAAGAGAAGGCGTTGAATAATGCCCCTCATAAACCCAAAGTCTGGTTTCGATATGTAGATGACACTTTTGTCGTTTGGCCTTATGGTAGAGACAGCCTTAATGAATTTCTCAACCACATTAACAGCATACACCCCAGTATACAATTTACAATGGAAACAGAGAACAACAGAGAATTAGCATTCCTTGACGTAGTAGTAACGAGGAACAAGGGACGACTAGGACATACCGTATACAGAAAACCTACTCACACAGACCGCTACCTAAACAACACATCTAACCACCACCCGTGCCAACGAAAAGGGGTAATAAGAACATTGGTAGAGAGGGCGAAAGGAATCTGCGAACCAGAACATCTAGACAAAGGATTAAACCATCTTAAAAACGCCCTCGTAGCAAATGGATACACTCAAAGCGACATAGATAAATGTATACGACCAAAGACGAGCACTAGAAGTAACAGTAGCGGTGGACTGAGCAGCCGCGAAGTTACTTCAAGAGCCTTTCTGCCCTACATCCCTAGAGTGACAGATAGGATCGGACGTATTCTGGGAAAACACAACATAAAAACGATCTTCAAGCTCTAAGAAGATCGAGAACCACCTCAGATCTGCGAAGGATATAAGGAACCCACTAAGTTCTTCGGGAGTATACCGCATTCCCTGTACCTGTGGAAGTGTCTACATCGGAACAACCAAACGGTCCGTAAACACAAGAATCAAAGAACACAAAGCCAACTGTCGACTCGGACATACGGAAAAATCCGCAGTTGCAGACCACACACTAAACGATGAAGACCACCGAATAAAATTCGAAGACACACAAGTTCTCTGCGCCTCCTCTTCATACTATCCAAGACTCTATAGAGAAGCAATCGAAATTCATAACCACCAGCAGAACTTCAACAGATCTGAAAAAACTCTTAAAATTAACAGAACATGGGTACCGGTTCTTAAAAACACTAAACGGCTCGCTTACAATAACAAAACTGAATCAAGGGAATGTGGCCAATCACCGACCAGCTCTGATATACGCCCCGCCCACCATAGCGTATATAACCTGCGCCCGCGACAGACTAACAACCAGTCTTCGAGAAGCCGACAAACAGTCAACATCTCCTGAAGATGCCATCCACTCGAGATGGCGAAACGTCGAAAACGAATTTCCAACGACGACGGCCGAACAGCCCGAAAGCACACCCACCATTGGACAATGCCCGCGAAAGCCTTTCACAATTTGTACTTCTCCTCAAACTTTCAACATTTAATAACTTTTTAATTTTTTCTTTGGTTTTTTTAGACTTTCAAATTTGCTCATTGAATTCAGTTTCACGTTTTAATACGATTCGATTCAGATTTGGATGCTGTCTGATAATTTTGAAAAAACTGTAAAAATGACGCATTTGTTTTTTAACTTTTTACGAATAATTAATAAAAGGGCTTATGTAAATAGGCTAATATGTTTTTAAATAAAAACTATTTATTAATAAGAAAGTGCTTAATATAACAAATCTAATGTAACACAAACAATTTAAATCTGGACGATTAAAAATATTATGCAAAAATGCGGAGAAAATGCCAGAAAACTAAAATATAAAAGACAATATGCGTAACGAGTGTAATTTTCTTCTTATCGTTTTTTTCTACTTAGTTAATTTATTCTTTGTCTTAGTGCGATCTATTAAACGCATTTTCAAATTGTCCTTCGTTTAAACAATTGTGTACGCTAGCCTGCCGCAGCAAATGCCCCTGCAAAATTAACTTCTTGAGGTCTTGAAATCACACTGGTTGCATATGAATCAATCGATTTTATCTTTCGTATTATGCACACGTAAATGCCATTTCAAATTGGAGCTGTGTTTGCTTTTGTATTCACACTGAATGCATTTAAACCAACTGATTTTATCTGCACTTCGGTGCCGCAGCAAATCAATCGATTTTATCTGTCACTTTATGCTGCAGCAAATGCCTTTTCAAATTGGCCTTCTGTATGGCCTTGAAATCACAGTGGTTGCATTTAAACCAAATCATTTTATCTGCTCTGTTGTGTTGAAGCAAATGTCTTTTTATAGCATTTTTCCGTTTTGTCTTAAACTCACAGTGATTGCATTTAAACCAATCGATTTCATCTTCCCTAGTATGCACCAGCAAATGTAATTTCAAATTGGAGCTGTCTTTGCCCTTGTAATCACATTGATTACATTTAAACCAATTGACTTCATCTGTTCCTTCGTGTCGGCGCAAATGCATTTTCAAAATATGCCTCCGTTTTGTCTGAAAAACACACTGATTGCATCTAAACCAATCGATTTCATCTTCCCTAGTATGCACCAGCAAATGCGATTTCAAATTGGAGCTCTGTTTGGCTTTATAATCACACTGATTGCATTTAAACCAACTGATTTTATCTGCACTTTGGTGCTGCAGCAAATGGCTTTTCAAATTGCGCTTCTGTATACCTTTATAATCACACTGGTTGCATTTAAACCAACTGATTTCATCTGCTCCTTTGTGTTGGATCAAATGCCTTTTCAACTCAGACTTCCATTTTGTCTTAAACTCGCACTGATTGCATTTAAACCAATCGATTTCATCTTCCTTAGTATGCACCAGCAAATGCGATTTCAAACTGGAGCTCTGCTTAGCTTTGTAATCACACTGATTGCATCTAAACCAATCGATTTCATCTTCCCCAGTATGATGCACCAGCAAATGCGATTTCAAATTGGAGCTCTGTTTGGCTTTATAATCACACTGATTGCATTTAAACCAACTGATTTTATCTGCACTTTGGTGCTGCAGCAAATGGCTTTTCAAATTGTACTTCTGTGTACCTTTATAATCACACTGGTTGCATTTAAACCAACTGATTTTATCTGCTCCTTTGTGTTGGATCAAATGCCTTTTCAACTTAGACTTCCATTCTGTCTTAAACTCGCAGTGATTGCATTTAAACCAATCGATTTCATCTTCCTTAGTATGCACCAGCAAATGCGATTTCAAATTGGAGCTGTGCTTAGCTTTGTAATCACACTGATTGCATTTAAACCAACTGATTTTATCTGTACTTTGGTGCTGCAGCAAATGGCTTTTCAAATGGTACTTCTGTGTACCTTTATAATCACACTGGTTGCATTTAAACCAACTGATTTTATCTGCTCCTTTGTGTTGGATCAAATGCCTTTTCAACTTAGACTTCCATTCTGTCTTAAACTCGCAGTGATTGCATTTAAACCAATCGATTTCATCTTCCTTAGTATGCACCAGCAAATGCGATTTCAAATTGGAGCTGTGCTTAGCTTTGTAATCACACTGATTGCATTTAAACCAACTGATTTTATCTGCACTTTGGTGCTGCAGCAAATGGCTTTTCAAATTGTACTTCTTTGTACCTTTATAATCACACTGGTTGCATTTAAACCAACTGATTTTATCTGCTCCTTTGTGTTGGATCAAATGCCTTTTCAACTTAGACTTCCATTCTGTCTTAAACTCGCAGTGATTGCATTTAAACCAATCGATTTCATCTTTCTTTTTATGCACCAGCAAATGCAATTTTAAACTGGAGCTGTGCTTAGCTTTGAAATCACACTGATTGCATTTAAACCAACTGATTTTATCTGCACCTTGGTGCTGCAGCACATGTTTTTTTAAACTTGCTTTGAACTTGGTCTTGTAATAACAGTGGTGACATTTAAACCAGCACATTTCTTCTACATCTTCATTTTGATAGTGTGAAACATTCGGCGCTTCAGATCTAAAAGTAATAAAAATAATGATAGAAGGTTATATACCACACGTTAATTTTAGTGGTTTTCGAAAATTTTCGTGGCTATCGGGTAGAAATCACTGTGTTTTTTCTATTTTTAATTTGCAAATATTTGCTATTTAAAAAAATGCTTTTATTTCCCATACTAAAATTTCTCACAGGCAGATCCAGGATATTTATTTTTGTAGGTCTGTGCTGTGAAATTTAGCACCAAAATTGCGCCTGCAAGCGAAATTTTTAAAAAAAATTAAGGTTTTGTCAAAAAAATTAAATAAGTAATGCTGCGAAACTAAAAAATAGGTTTTATGTCTGAAAGAAGGAGAATGCCGCTATGCCCCCCCCCCCCCCACCCTAGATCGGCCACTACTTCTACCGCTTCTGTGGCAGAGGAGAGCGACATTTTTTACCATCCTAGCCCGAACAGCAATAGCGAAAGATTTATTTTTGACATGACGCGGAAATGTTCATTAAAGCAAAAATTAAATCCAAGTCACGTTTGGACTACATACATTTTTTTGGTTACGTTCAGATTGTGAGAAAGCTAAAGAACTGTGTTGTTATAGTTTAGATTGAATGAGGTATTTTAAGGGTTAGATCCGAGCCGGTAATTTCAATGAGATCTTTTTAGAGTACGTGAAATATGTGCAGTTATGTTTTATATGCAAAATACTTGCATCATATTCACGTAATATCTGTATTTTGAAACTGGAGCCTTGATGGACAGGATCTCAGTCTATTAAACTGTGTGCTTAAATAAATAGATGTTTCAGACATGCTCAATGTTTACTCTATGCCGACGACTTAAAAATCTTCTGCACTGTCGATAAAAGAAACCAGATACTTCAAAGTGAACTTGATCAGCTTGTTGAATGGTGTAAACTTAACCACCTTCATCTTACTGCTGAGAAATGTAAGCATATGTCATTCGACAGACTTCAAACTCCGGTTAACATTGTCTACAAAATAAACAGCACTGAACTAGAAAAGGTCAGCACCATAAAAGACCTTGGCGTAATATTTGACAAGTCATTAACTTTTAATAAGCACATCGACAATACTATTAACAAAGCATTCCTATTACTGGGCTTTATAAAACGAAATACCAAAGATATAAGTGATATAAAAGCTATAAAATGCCTGTAAAATTGCTTGATTAGATCCTTACTAGAATACTGTAGTATCATTTGAAATCCAAGTTACAATATTTATATTAAACGAATTGAAAGGGTACAGAGTAAGTTTTCCAAATACCTACTCTTTAAACTAAACTTTCCCTACGAAAGATTGAGCTACAATACAAGATTTGCTTTATGTGGTATTCAAAGCTTGGAAACTTGCCGAAAAAACGCTCAGAAAGTATTCCTATACAAGCTACTCAATAATATGATAGACTGCTCAGCAATATTACAACAAATGGGAAATCTTGCCATTCCCCTAAGAACTAGACAGCAGCTTCTCTTTTACCAGCCTCGGCATAGGACCAACTATGGACAGAATGCAATCGTTACCAGACTTGTGAGAAACTATAATACTTATTTTAGTGATATAGACATTTTTGGAATAACCCTTTCACAACTAAAAAATCAAATTTCGTAATTGACCCTCTGTGATTTTTTATGATATATATTTCTATTTTTAAGTTTCTTTAAATATTATATTATTGTCAATTATTGTGTTCGAGTAAACTTTCAGTGTACCATTTAGCATAGAGCTGTAGTGTGCACTTTAAACAAATAAATAAATAAATAATACCGGCATGGGCGCACCCAGAGGGGCCTCAGGGCCTCCTAAGCCTAAGTAATTTTTAGATATTTTCCAGAAATTTCATAAACAAAAAATAAAATAGCATAAAATACGGCATCATGGGTTCTCGAATCCCCCCAAGATATATTCCTGGGTGCACCACTGATACCGGATGTTGTGCGCTTCAACAAAAAATTATTTTTCCCAAACTTTCATAATTTGCAAACCTAACCAAG
Organism: Aspidapion aeneum; assembly: GCA_963576565.1. NCBI lineage: Eukaryota > Metazoa > Arthropoda > Insecta > Coleoptera > Brentidae > Aspidapion > Aspidapion aeneum. The sequence continues at coordinate 51,075,809 of OY755048.1, forward strand.
TTCCTAAAAGATTTTAGTTAAAATTTTGTTCAACTTGTATAAATACAATGTCACTTACTCAGATGAACTGTCGCTTAATATTAGTTCCTCTTGCTTGATCTCCTCAGTCTTCAGCTCAAAGTATTCGTGATCCGATTTTACGTCGGATGATAAACAGTTAAGAAGCTGACTGTCAAGTATGCTGCAAAAAAAAACTTTGTTAAAAATTGAAATTCAGGGGTCTAGGATAATTTGGCGTCAGGACTATTCAGCGCCAAGAAAATTCCAACTTAAATTGAATGTATTGACCTAAAAAAGGGTTCAATTTTTATCGCTCAAAGATATGCAGTATTTGTTCGATCGCAGTTCAGTACGGTTATATTGCATCGTACCTGCATGATAGTGCTAACGAGGTCAAAGTCGGAGTTTGTTTTGTTTACAAAAAACATCGCGCGCGAGATACCTGTGTTGAGAATCTATATACAATGTGTATTATAAATAATATATCATGTTTAAAAGCAAAAAAAGTGTACCATCACCTGTGAAACTTGTTTTAAAAATTAGCGAAAAGCCCAAACAAAATCAAGAAAAAATGGATAATGCCGAATTATTTCAGGATAGCCATGCTAGAACACAAAATGAAGAAGTTTTATATAGCGAATGGAAAAAATCCCAAAACGAAAAAAATTCACTTAGTGTACAAGTGGATTATCTCCGAAGTCAACTGGAAAGTATGCAAAGAAAATTTGCAGATTTAGAGACAAAAGTCACTAAAAAAGAAGAGTCTGACATGGACTACATTACTGATGAGGACGATCTGGCAAGAGAAACTGAGTGGATCAGACAAAAAGGAAAAGGTTGGAAAAAACGTCGAATGGATACTTCACTCTCACCACCACAACAAAGCTCGGGCACTGGAGAGCCCTCCAATAAAACACAAAATGAAGAACCCCCAACTAAGGTTAAAAAAGCTCCATTACCTCCACCGATTATGGTAAATGGCGTAAATAATTTTAATGATATTTATGAAAAGTTAAATATCATACAAGGAGTTAAAATAAAAGTTTTAAATAACGAAAATATTAAAATAAATGTACAAGACGCAGACAGCTATCGGCTGGTTACTAAAATGCTTAATGAAATAAAGCATCAATGGCACTCATACGAAAACAAACAAATAAGGCCAATTAGAGTAATAGCGAATAGGCTACACTTCTCATGTGACCCACAAAAAATTGTAGCTGATCTACAAAAAAAAGGTTTTAAGGCACTGGAGGCCAGCAACAAACTTAAATGGAGAACAAGACAACCTCTTAACATGTTTATGCTCACATTTAGCCACGATGAAGATATCAACAAAATTTTTGAAATTTCCAGTATCCTTGGGATTGAAGTGGAAATAAAAGCACTAAAAACCTCAAAGTTAGTCCCTCAATGCAAAAGATGCCAATCTTATGGACACACGCAAAAATATTGCGCTAAAGAACCACGTTGCGTAAAATGCACGGGGAAACATCTTACTGTAGAATGCCCCAAACCAAAAGAATCTGAGCCAAAATGCATCCACTGTGGAGGCAACCATCCTGCTAACTACAGAGGATACCTTGTTGCTAAGGAAATACAAAAATTGAAAAATAAACCTAAGAAACCGAATCTCATACCAAACGTGAGTACAAATAGACAAAACCAACAGACAAGAAACACAGTCACACAAAACTCTGTGACAAGGACATACAGCCAAGTAGCAGCAACAGCTACTATACCTGATATTAATATCAGTAGTCAAAATACTATGGAACAAACACTACAATTAGTTTTGGAGAAATTGAACAAACTTGATGAGCGATTAACTAAACTAGAAAGTAGCAATAACGGAGCTACCAATATGCCTCAAAATGGTCAGTAATCTTAGAATCCTAGCTTGGAATGCCAATGGTCTCTTGCAACATCAGCAAGACTTGCAAGTTATTCTAGACATAGAAAAAATTGACGTCTGTCTTGTGTCAGAAACGCATTTCACTAACCAGTCTCACATTAAATTTAAAGGTTATAAAGTGTATCATACAACTCACCCTAGCAATACTGCACATGGGGGAAGTGCTGTAATAATTAAAGAAAATATATCACACTATGAGGAGATGGGATATAAAACCATAGAGATTCAAGCTACATTAGTAAGTGTAAAAACCAAAACATATACATTAGTCATAAGTGCTGTCTATATACCACCAAGGCACTTACTAAAGAAAAATCAATATCTTAATTTTCTCAGAAAATTAGGAAACCGTTTTATAATTGGAGGTGACTTTAATGCAAAAAATACCTACTGGGGATCTAGACTGACGAACTCTAAAGGAAAAGAACTTTTGCAAGCTATTAGTGAATATCAATGTGAGCCGATATCAACTGGTAAGCCCACATACTATCCAACAGATCCAGGAAAAATTCCAGATCTAATTGATTTTTTTATAGTAAAAAATATATCTTTAAGTTTTGTAGATATAGAAGAAAGTTTTGATTTACACTCAGATCATTCACCTATTATTCTAACTCTTAGTAAAAACATAATAAAGAAAGAAGCAAATATCTCACTAGTTAATAAACTGACTGACTGGATTAGTTTTAAACAAAGTCTGTCAGAAAAAATAAACCTATCAGTACCATTGCAAACGCCAGAACAAATCGATAAAGAAGTTGATTATTTTGTTACAAATATTCAACAAGCAGCTTGGGAAAACAGTCCAAAACCAAAGAGAATTTTTAAGGGAAAAAACTATCCAAAGGAAATTAGAGACCTTATATTGGAAAAAAGGAAACTAAGAAGAATGGTTCGTCCCGCCTTCCTTTTTGTAAATATGTTCTTTTTACTATAATTTACCAAATTGGTTCGAATTAGGCTATTTGGTGATTCACTAGAGCATTTTCTATTTTTTGTTTATTTAGTATTAATTAACTAATTAAGTACTTAAAATTACTGGGTTATTTGCATTTGAAACTCCCGCGGTTTTAAAGGCAAATATTACAATTTGCTATAATTAATTTACTTTACATAAAATGCATTTTGAATTACTAAGGTTCCTAGTTCCTTTAATATGGACCTTCGTAATCTCATTCCTTCCTACTTATTCCTTTTCTCCTACGCCTATGGATTAACGACGCCACTGGGCGCCATGTGGGAGAATGAACGCAGCAGCGATACCTGCTGCAGGAACACAGAGAACCGTTTCGCCTTCGAACGAGAACACACGCGTGTTAGCGACTCTCCTACCACAGGAATGTGGGGTGCAAAAACTACGGTTTAACAGCGCGTCCTCCCATGAGTTCCACTTCCTGTATAAAAATGGTAAGTGAAAATGCATTATTTTTACCTTACATACATTTGTTTATTGCTACACTAACCTAGAAGGTAAACTAGACCATTTCAGAATCCCTTGTACCAGCTTAGCCTATGACCTTATTCCCTTAACTTTATACAGTCCACACCTGACACCGTTAAATTCCAGACAATCTCCTTTCTGGACCACCAGGGAACCCCATTTTTGATCCTTAGCGACCCGGATTTCTGGAATCGTTTTTTTGCCTTTTTAGGTTAGTTTTTTTTTACTGGTTTCAAATGCAAGAAAAACCCTTGTTTTTCCTAAATGCCTTTTTTACTGGTTTCAAATGCAAGAAAAACCCTTGTTTTTCTTACATGCCTACTTTAGAAAACCCCTAGGTTTCTAAAATACATTTTGCGATTTTTTTTTGTGTAAAAACAAATGCAAGAAAAACCCTTGTTTTTCTTACATGCCTACTTTAGAAAACCCCTAGGTTTCTAAAATACATTTTGCGATTTTTTTTGTGTAAAAATTAAATATTTTTAACAATAAATTTAGCCTTTTCATGCGAAAAACCAAACACAGATAAAATCTGTAAACTACTATGCTTTTTTTTGTTTCGAATAAATCAAGTTTTTTCGTTTCTTTTTTGTAAAAAAAAAACCGTATAGAATTTGGGTGTTTTTTTTTTTTTGTCACTGGAAATAGTTTAAAATAGTGTCTGCAAAGTGCTATTATTTTAGCCGTTGTGCCTTCACATTTGTGGATTGCTATAATTATATCCAATTTGCTCGAAAAAAAATCTCCAAATTGCCATATTCATTTTTGCTTATTGCAAATTGCTATGACTATATCCGATTGCGGATGCTTTACTATATTCGTTTTTGCGTAAAAATTGCTATGAATATATCTATTTCTAATTTACTATTATAATATCTGTCTGCAAATGGCTATGATTGTATCCATTTTTTGCGTGCATAATAAATTTTGAAGGAAATTTAATTCTTAACTTGAGAATTTGTTTTCGTGTAAAGGCAGATAAATAGTTTTACCAAATTAAATGCTTTTGATTTGTAGGTATTTATTTTTAAATTTAATACATAGTAGGTACCTACTTATTTGAATTCGCGAGGCGAAGATAAAAAAACTTATACACAAGTTTTTTTGTTATCATTAGTTTGCATCGGGTATTTTCTTTACTTTTGTGCGCTTATAGTTTGATTATTGTAATTAAACGTAGGACATTAATATTTATACAGGGTGTCCAAATTTTGATTTTTTTTCAGTTTACCTAATTTTTGTCAATTATTTTTTGGATTTTTTTTTTAAATCATGTCTAGTTCGGATAAAATTTTAAAGGCTAAAGCCTTGCGCTATAGTGCGATTTCACAGCTAAATTTGATCATTGAATCCGCGACCCTCGCAAAAAATGACCCTGCCTATCACAGCGGCTTTAAAGTCAAATTTCGGACATTGTCAAAAATCAAAAAAGATTTTGAAAAGCACCATAATACTTTGTTGACGTTGGTAGCCTCTGATGAGGATCGCTTAGTAGTAGAAACCAAAGTGTCTATGGACTTTTGCAAACGCTGTGACGAGATTTCCACTATATTTTACGAACTTTTCGAACTACCCTTTGAAGATGGAGGGCTTTTGAGCAGTACGATAAATCCCATGGGCAGTCCCTGTGCCTCCACAAACCAGCATGGTTTACTGCCTAGGATAAAAATACCTCTTTTTCAAGGGGAATTTAAGGAGTTTCCAACCTTTTTGCAAGCCTTTAATGCTACCGTGCACAATAATAGGTCGCTGGGAAACTTTGAAAAATTCAATTTGCTTTTTTCTAATTTAAAGGGCCCTGCCCTGGATGTCATTTCTGGCATTCCTATCCTTGCTGAAAATTATTTAAATGCCTACCACACCTTGGTGGATAGGTATACAAATAAACGATTACAAGCTTACCTTCACTGGAAGGCAATTGAAGGCTTCTCTCCTCTTACTAAAGAGAATGCTACGAATTTGAGGAATTTGCTTGATTGTTTTTCGAAAAACTTAAGTGCTTTAAAAGTCATGGGTTTTAAAACGGAGTTTTGGGATTATATTATGGCACAAATGCTCTTGGATAGGTTGGACCCAACCACGCGCAAGGCATTTGAGCAAAATTATTGCTCCAATGAGATCCCCTCTTATGATAAAATTCGTGCTTTTGTTTCTAGCCATTGCATTGCGTTGGAACAAATACAACAAACTCAAGATTACTTAAAAAATAATGATTTGTCAATTTCAAGTCAGAAAAATCAAGCAAAGTTTCAAAATCGATCTGCTTTGTTTGCTAATGCTCAGAGAGCCTCCAAAAATGCCTCCCAGTCTCCAAATGGCCAAAGTGGCTTAAATAATACTCCAAACCCTCAAAATTTTTGTTTTCTCTGTAAAAGTGGCGATCATATAATATACAGATGTCCTAATTTTTTGGCGAAAACTCCCCAGCAACGTTTTGAGATTGTTAAACAACATAAAGCGTGTGTCAACTGTTTGGCCTCAAAGCATAATTTACCCCAGCAATGCAAATCAGAAAAAAGATGTTTACATTGTGGCCAATTTCATCACAGTCTCTTACATTTTTTTCCTATTAATTCTACACCTAGTTCTGCGAGTAGCCCCTCTACTTCTGCAGTGCAACCCCCGAGGAGCCCCGTGGCTACCGAATTTAATAGAACCACTAACACCATTGTTACTGGTATGTCTTTAAATGATCGCGAAGTACTTCTCTGTACCGCTTTAATACAAATACAGGATGTTTTTCAAAATTGGCACACAGTGCGCGCCATCTGTGACTCTGGTGCTCAATCTTCATTTATATCTAAGTCATGTGCTGATAGTTTGGGCCTTCCTAAATTTAATATCGCCATGACTCTACAAAGCTTAGATCGAATGACAACTTCGGCAAAATCTGGAATTAATTGCAATATATCCTCTTTGCGTGATAATAATTTTGTTTTTAATTTTGATGCGATAATACTCGATAAAATTTGTAGTGATTTACCTCATTCCTCATTTTCGATTAAAAGTTTTCCTTTTCTCGCCAACTTAGAACTAGCTGACCCAGGCTTTAATAAAAGCGATAAAATTGATTTATTGTTGGGCGGCGATGTGTACCCTTACATTTTGCTAGATGGTCGTTTGTCTACGGGACCCAACAACCCCGTCTGCATTAATACTATTTTTGGTTGGGGAATAATGGGCAATCTTTCACTTTCACCTTCAACTACAAATCAAATTAAAACATTTTTTACTACGTCAATGAACGATTCTTTTGTCAATTTAGATAAAAATCTACAACGATTTTGGCAAATAGATGACATACCTAATGTCAAGGCCATTGACCCCGAAGATGAGTTTTGCGAAAATTATTTTTTGAAAACTACCTCAAAAAATGAGGAGGGGAGATATATTGTATCTTTACCATTTAAAGTTACTGCTCCAGATTTTGGCGACATTCGATCCATTGCCGTACGTCGTTTTTTCTCCCTTGAGAAGAAATTGCTACAAAACCCTGATTTTTATGCTGCCTACAGCTCTGTTTTACAAGATTATTTAGATAATAATCATATGCAACCGGTTTCTGCACCTTTGCCGACCGAAATTTCAAATCATTTTTATATTGCACACCATGCGGTGTTTAAAAAAGATTCTACTAGCACCCCCCTGAGGGTGGTTTTTGATGCGAGCATGCACGCCCCTGGCAAAATCTCGCTCAACAACGCTGTTTATACTGGGCCCCCTTTACAAAGGGACTTACAAAAAATTTTATTACTTTATCGTTTGCATAAATTTTGCTTTTGTTGCGACATCCGTCAAATGTACAGGATGATTTTAGTTGACCCTAGTCAAACTAATTTTCAAAGAATAGTTTGGAGGTTTGATCCTAACCAGCCTATTCAAGACTTCGAAATAAATAGAGTTTTATTCGGGGTCTCTTGTAGCCCCTTTTTGGCTATCAGAACTTTGCTGCAACTTGCTAGAGAGCATGAGGACCTTCCTCTTGCCTCAAAAATCATTGAGGAGGCAGTTTTTGTCGATGATGTGATTTCGGGAAGTGATGACTTTTTTAAGGCCACTGAGATGAAAAATCAATTAATCGAGCTACTTAGCCGAGGTGGATTCGAATTGCGTAAATGGGCGAGCAATTGTCCCGAGTTACTATCCGATCTTCCTGAGTCACACATTTCGATGAAGGCTCTTTCTCTCGATTTAGATGCTGAAAATTCAACTTTGAAAATTCTCGGTTTAAATTGGAACCCTCATACTGATGAATTTTTTTATACTTTCGACTGTTCTCTCCAAACATGCACTAAAAGAACAATTTTAAGTAATTTGGCCCGCATTTACGACCCTCTGTCTTTTTTGGCGCCAATAGTTTTAATTTTAAAATTAATTGTTCAATACTGCTGGGCAGAAGACTTAAACTGGGACGACCCTGTCAGTCCGGAAATTGTTTTTAAATGGGAAAAATTTAAAAATGAATTAAAGTTTTTGCATTCTGTTAAAATTCCTCGTCAAATAATTTTGCCTAATGCTAGTCAAATCCAGCTAGTAGGATTTTGCGATAGTTCAGAACGGGCCTATTGTGCTGTCGCTTATATTCGAATTTTTTATTCTGATGGAAACATTAAAGTTTTTTTTGTTTGTAGTAAATCTAGAGTCGCACCGTTGCGTCGTAAACTAACTTTACCAAGACTAGAGCTTTTAGGAGCTGTTTTGTTGGCTAAATTAATGGATTTTTTACTAGAAACGTTCTCGGAAAAAATTAAATTTGATAAAATTCTTGCTTTTACTGATAGCACAGTGACCTTATCTTGGATTCAGGGATCTCCTCACAAATTTAAAACATTTGTTTCGAATAGAACTGCCTATATACAAGGAAGAATTAGCCCTGAGTTTTGGCATTATGTTCCTACTGAACAAAATCCTGCTGACTGCGGTACTAGGGAAATGTATCCCTCTGATTTACAAAGATTTTATTTTTGGTTAGAAGGGCCTTCTTTTCTAAACCAACCTACAAATACTTGGGATTTTATGACAGTTACTTACGATGGGAATGCAGTTTTGGAAGAACAGCGAAAAAATATTTTTAACGTTTTTACTTGCGAACAAACAGTTGAATATTATGTAAACAACTTGTTTGAAAAATACAGTTCTCTTTTTAAAATTAAGAGAATAGTTGCTTACTTTTTGCGAGGGTTACAAAAGTTTAAAAATCCCTCATACAATTTTGCTACTGATTACCTTACAAATCAGGATTACTACAAAAGCTTACTTTTTATTTCGAAATGCGTACAATCTTTTTCTTTCCAAAAAGAAATTGAATTACTAAAAGATAAGAAACAGCTTCCAAAAGCTTTTCAAAAATTATGTCCATTTTTGCATAATGAAAGCTACGATTTGCTTCGTGTTGGAGGCCGTTTATGCCATTCAAATTTATCATACGATAAAAAATTTCCAATTCTTTTGCCTTCTAGTGCAAAATTCACTGAATTACTGATTTTAGATTTGCATCGCAGCAATCTTCATTGTGGTATACAGACCACAACTTTTTTACTAATGCAAAACTTCTGGGTATTGTCTGCTAAAAAGGTAGTGAGAAAAGTTTTAAGTTCTTGCCATACTTGCTGGAAAACTAAACCTAACTCCCTTCAACCCCCTATGGGTAACCTACCGAAATTTAGAGTTTCTGAAGCAAAGGTGTTCGAAAATGTAGGTATAGATTTTTGTGGTCCGTTCACGATTACTCTTGGTCGGACCAGAGGTGCAAAAACCATGAAAGCATATGTCTGTTTATTTATCTGTTGCGCTGTTAAAGCCGTGCATTTAGAGTTAGTCTCTGATATGACATCAGAAGCCTTTCTGGCTGCTCTGCGCCGCTTCATAGCTAGAAGAGGACTATGCTCAAAGATCTCTTCAGACTGCGGGACCAACTTCGTGGCCTCTGAAAAATACTTGCGACAAATTTTTTCTGATTGCGTGAAGGGGGAAGGTATAGTTTGGTCTTTTAACCCACCTGCTGCTCCCCACATGGGAGGCATTTGGGAATCAAACATTAAATCGTTAAAGACTCATCTTCACAGGGTAGTTGGAAATCAAATACTCACCTATGAGGAATTAAATACGGTTTTAACCCAAGTTGAAGCCATAATGAACTCACGTCCTTTATGTGCCTTAAGCACCGATCCTACTGATCTGGCGGTCTTGACTCCTAATAATTTTTTAAATTTGAGGCCTCCAGGTACAATACCCGATCCAAACTACTGCGATATTGCGTTAAACAGGCTGTCCAGGTGGCAACTGTTGCAAAGAATGCACCGCGATTTTTGGATTCGCTGGCATCGCGAATATTTGCACACTTTGCAACAGCGAGCCAAATGGCACCAACCTCTTGCTTCCATTGATATTGGTACTATGGTACTGATCAAAGATGAAAATTCCACTCCATTGGATTGGCCCCTAGGCCGCATTGAAGACCTTATTAAAGGTTCTGATAATGTTCCACGGGTTGCTATTGTAAAGACTACTAAAGGTACCTACAAACGGCCTTTGGTAAAACTATGCGCCCTGCCTACAAATTAAACTCTCTGAAATGCCCCTGGGCATTCTCAGGGGGGTGGGAAATGGTTCGTCCCGCCTTCCTTTTTGTAAATATGTTCTTTTTACTATAATTTACCAAATTGGTTCGAATTAGGCTATTTGGTGATTCACTAGAGCATTTTCTATTTTTTGTTTATTTAGTATTAATTAACTAATTAAGTACTTAAAATTACTGGGTTATTTGCATTTGAAACTCCCGCGGTTTTAAAGGCAAATATTACAATTTGCTATAATTAATTTACTTTACATAAAATGCATTTTGAATTACTAAGGTTCCTAGTTCCTTTAATATGGACCTTCGTAATCTCATTCCTTCCTACTTATTCCTTTTCTCCTACGCCTATGGATTAACGACGCCACTGGGCGCCATGTGGGAGAATGAACGCAGCAGCGATACCTGCTGCAGGAACACAGAGAACCGTTTCGCCTTCGAACGAGAACACACGCGTGTTAGCGACTCTCCTACCACAGGAATGTGGGGTGCAAAAACTACGGTTTAACAGCGCGTCCTCCCATGAGTTCCACTTCCTGTATAAAAATGGTAAGTGAAAATGCATTATTTTTACCTTACATACATTTGTTTATTGCTACACTAACCTAGAAGGTAAACTAGACCATTTCAGAATCCCTTGTACCAGCTTAGCCTATGACCTTATTCCCTTAACTTTATACAGTCCACACCTGACACCGTTAAATTCCAGACAATCTCCTTTCTGGACCACCAGGGAACCCCAAAGAAAGTGGCAACAAAGCCGTGATCCTCGGGACAAAACAAATCTCAACAACATGACGCAGCGCATTAGGCGAGAAATTCTAGTAATAAAAAATGAATCTATTAACCATTTTCTTAATGAGCTTACAGATGATAAAAATACCGACTATTCCCTTTGGAAAGCAACCAAAGATTTTAAAAGACCAATTATCCAAATTCCACCCATACGAAAATCTAACAACCAGTGGGCAAGGAGTAACGAAGAAAAAGCAGATATTTTTGCAAGTCATTTAGAAAAAACATTTCAGCCCCACGAAGCACCAGATGAACACTTTCATTTAAATGAACCCCATCAAATCGAGGACCATATTAAGCTTACATCACCAAAAGAAATATTAACAGAAATCAAAAATATTAATTCGAAAAAAGCCCCAGGGTATGATCTTATTAACGGGGTAGTCATAAAACAACTCCCCAGAAAAGCTATCGTAAAACTATGCAACCTAATTAATGCGTCTTTTAGGCTTAGGTACGTACCTAAACTGTGGAAAGTTGCAGAAGTTATCATGATTCCAAAACCGGGAAAACCACTCCATGACGTGTCATCTTACAGGCCAATATCTTTGCTGCCAATTATATCCAAGCTCTATGAAAAATTATTGCTTAAAAGAATAAAACCCATCATAGAAAGACAAGAAATTATTCCATCTCATCAATTTGGTTTTCGAGACAAGCATTCCACGATAGATCAAGTACACAGAATTACTAATATAATAGAAAAAGCACTAGAAGAGGGAAAAGTTTGTTCTGCAGTTTTTCTAGATGTAGCACAAGCATTTGACAAAGTGTGGCATGAAGGCCTTAATTTTAAACTAAAAAGGTTTCTGCCAAAACAGTATTCGGATATTTTGGAATCATACATATCTGATAGACATTTTAGAGTAAAACAGGAAGACTCATACTCAAATTTAAGAGAAATTCAAGCAGGCGTGCCCCAGGGTAGCGTACTAGGCCCTTATCTATACTTATTATTCACTTGTGATATCCCAAAGCCAGAAAATTGTCACTCAGCAACATTTGCCGATGATACTGGTTTATTGACGGTAGAAAAATCTATTGAAAAATGCATAGAGAAACTTCAGGATGCAGTCACCCAAATTCACAGTTGGACCACAAAGTGGCGAATAAAATTAAATGAAACCAAATCAATTCATGTTGATTTTACAAACAAAAATATAAATCACATACAAATAACAATTAACAACATTCCAGTACCATATTCGAATCAGGCAAAATATCTAGGTATGACACTTGATACCAAATTGCGCTGGAAAGCACATGTTAAGAAAAAAAAAGAAGAACTTGAGATAAGGTATAGAAAAATGAACTGGCTAATTGGAAGGAAGTCCAATTTAACAATTCATAATAAGTTACTGCTTTATAGACAAATACTGAAACCAGTATGGACATATGGTATTCAACTATGGGGTTGTGCTAAAGAGAGTAACATTCTAGTTGTACAGAGATTTCAAAATAAAGTATTAAGAAACATTGTGAATGCACCTTGGTACGTTCGAAATAGTGACCTTCATCGAGATCTAAAAATCGAAACTGTAGCAGAGACTATAAAAAAGTACGCAAAAAGCCATGAAGATAGACTCCATCGGCATGTGAATGTGGAAGCAATTCAGCTTCTAGACAATACTATGCTAGTTCGACGACTAAAAAGAGTGAAGCCGTTTGAGCTAGTAAACTAAGTGAATTACACATAAAACAAAATAATGCTATAAACACAACACAATTGTGAGTTACAGACTAAACAAAGCGGGGAGAACTGTTGAGTGAACCCTAAGTTTAAATCTGACTTTTCTAGTAAATTAAGTTAAAACAAAATTGCTAATTAGTCTTACTGACTAGATTGTAATAAAAAAAAAACACAGTGTGTTTGACAAATAAAAAAAAATAAAAAAAAAAGATATGTAGCGCTTAACATTTGCCGCGTAAAAACCAGGCATTTTTATTGATGCTCTTGTGCCCGTATCACCGGAAGTTGGCACATTCCGTACAATTTTGTATACGGAGTGTGTCACTTTACCGGTACGTCCTACCACAGGCAGGTCCTTTCAGAAAACTTTCTGGTCTCCAATAGGGATCTAAAAAGATCTAAGAGACCGGTAAAACTTATTTCTATCTGTGACTTCTGTTGACAGTTGTAAATTGTGTTTATTTCTATAGGTTTGAGAGTGACGTATGTAGAAATTGATCCTGAGGTGGCTTAAGCACGAGTTCATATATTTTAATCCTGATTTTTGGGCAAAATCCATTATTTAGAGGTTACTATTGTGGCTCTGGTGGGGCTGGAGACCCAAACCCCCCTATATATGCTTTTGGTTTGGCATTTCTATTAAAATAATCTAAAATATAACAGTGATAGAGTTGACAAGAGGAAAAAATCCTTCATTTTTGATTTTACGAAAAAAACTCCCTCTTTATAAAAAATTCTGCTTGTTGAAAAATTAATATTAACATAATAAAATGTTTGATTAGATGTACAGGGTGTTATCAAATTAAGAAACATGTAATTAATAAGAGAGAAAAACCGTTTATTTTAATTTCACGTAAAACATCACTCTTTATAAAAAATTCTGTTTGTCAAAAAACTGAGATAACGATATTAATATCTTTGATTAGAAGTACAGGGTCTTATCAACTTATGTAACATAAAATAATCCAAGAGAAAAAGGACCGTATTTATTCAGTAAAGCAAAATGTTATTTAAACAAAATAAAATGAAAGTAGGAAATCTAGGAAAAGAAAATCTATCCAGGTTTTAATTTTTAAGAGTTAAGCATTTAATGAAAAAACAAGATAAAATAATATGGAACAAAATCTAAAACCTATTACTTGAAAATCAATAAGACAATCAACAAAATAAATCTATCAATGTCACATTATAAAGAGTGATGTTTTTCGTAAAATTAAAAATAAAGATTTTTGTCTTATTAATTACATGTTTCTTAATTTGATAACACCCTGTACATCTAGTCAAAGATTTTATTATGTTAATCTTAATTTTTCAACAAGCAGAAGTTTTTATAAATCAAAAATAAAGGATTTTTTCCTCTTGTCAACTCCACCGGGGACACACGGTATATAAGTGAAAATATTAAAAATTAACAAACGTGAATTCTAGTACCCGTGAACTTAAAAATCAAACAAGTTTCCGTGGCTAATTGGGTAAAAAGAAGATTTTTTTCTCTCATATTTTTCCGTGGGTAGCTTAACCTCACGTCCATTAGATCTTGGACCCCCGTGAGGTTAAGCTTTCAACCTACCCACGGAAAAATATAAGACACAAAAACTTCTTTTCACTCATTTAACTTGTTTTATATATTAAAAATTAGACCCGAAGCTGATGAGTTTCGCCATAAAGTAAGAACAACCTTGAACAGAAAGAAGCAACAAAACGCAAACATCACCAGTGTAGAACAACGGGCAGTCAATAACCTGCAGACTGATAAATCAATCCAGATTCTACCTGTCGACAAAAGAAACGCGACGGTGATCGTGGATGTCGAGACATACGACAAAAAGATTGAAGAAGTTCTGGAGAAAGGAGACTACAAGCAACTAGGAAAAGATCCAACCACGACCGTAGAAGGACGCATCTATAGGACTTTGCTGCTGCTGAATCCCGGACGCCGTTAGATCCCGCCTGACTCCACACCACAGTAAGGCACCACATTTTTATGGACTGCCAAAGATCCATAAGAAGGATATACCACTGCGACCAATTACCAGCTCCAGGGACTCGCCGACCAGAACTCTGTCGAGGTTTTTACAGGACATAATTCAACCATTTCAGGGTAATTCTGACTCTTTTGTCAAAAACTCAGAACATTTTGTCGAGGTTTTAAAAAGGATCAAATTAGATCCCGACGATGCAATACCTAAATTTTAAGACCGCATGTCGAAGGTGAAAAAATCCCCATTTCTAATATAAAAGCTACCAACTGGCAACATTTTTGGCCCAATCTTTTCCCCGAATAAACAAGAAAACGAGACTATGACCATCGTTGAAATTTTGCACGATTGTTTTTCAAAAGGTTTTTAACAACCATATCGAAACAGTTTTTTGATAGTTACTCTTATTCTAAAAAAAAAAACCAAAAAATACGACCAAAAAAAGAGGAGGAAACTGCAATAACTTTTTTTAGTTTTTTAAATTTTTTTATTATATACAAAATATTTTAAAAAATCCATTGGATACGGTTGACAATGTTGATAAATCCTTTCATATAATAAAAAAACATGTTTTGTTTTCTTATAAAAGAGTTCATTCGGGTATTGTAAATAGAGTTCCAAAATCGTTATAACCATTGAAGGTGTAGTTCAATTGGTTATTACTAGAGGCGCTGCGTGTGCCTTAGAATGGATGTCACGTGATTTGTGATCCATTCAATCTCGGTCCGGTCTACCAGTTCACTGACCAGAATTTTAATGACCAACGATTTTGTTATACTTTTCGATGTCAGAGCTAATTGTTTGAGATCGAAACAAATCCTAACTAATAAATCAAAGCTACCACCGCCTTCCCCTAGCCGCTACCACTAAAAAATCAACTAGTACCACCTCCCCCTAGATCCTACCATCAAACAAACAACTACTACCACCTTCTCCTTGCATCTGTCACCAAAAAACCAACCTTCCCCTAGCCTCCCTCTACCACTAAAAATCAACTACTACCACCTCCCTAGATTCTACCACCAGAATATCAACTACTACCACATTCCCCTAACTTCTACCAGCAAAAACCAACTACTACCACCTTCCCCTAGCCTCCCTCTACCACTAAAAAATCAACTACTACCACCTCCCCCTAGATTCTACTACCAGAAAATCAACTACTACCACTTCCCCCTAGATTCTACCATCAGAAAATCAAATACTACCACATTCCCCTAGCTTCTACCAGCAAAAAACCAACTACTACCGCCTTTCCATAGCTTCTGCCACCAAAAAACCAACTACTACCACCTTCCCCTAGATTCTACTACCAGAAAATCAACTACTACCACTTCCCCCTAGATTCTACCATCAGAAAATCAAATACTACCACATTCCCCTAGCTTCTACCAGCAAAAAACCAACTACTACCACCTTTCCATAGCTTCTGCCACCAAAAAACCAACTACTACCACCTTCCCCTAGCCTCTACCACTAAGAAATCAACTACTACCATCTCCCCCTAGATTCTACCACAAAAAACCAATTACTTTTACCTTCCTCGATCTTCTACCACCCAAAAACCAACTACCACCATCTGCCCCTAGCCTCTACTACTAAAAAATCAACTACCACCACCTCACCCTAGATTCTACCACATTCCCCTAGTTAGTAGTAGGTTTTTTGGTGACAGGAGCTAGGGGAAGGTGGTAGTAGTTGTTTCTTTGCTAGTAGAAGCTAAGTAGAGGTGGTAGTAGTTGGTTTTTTGCTAGTGTAAGCTAATGAGAGGTGATAGTAGTTGTTTTTTTGTTGGTAGGAGCTAGGAAATTCTGGTAGTAGTTGATTTTTTGGTGATAGAATCTAGGGAAAGGTTTTTTAGTGGTAGAACCTAGGGGAATGTGGTAGTAGTTGACTTTTTAGTGGCAGAATCTAAGGGGAGGTGGTAGTAGTTGATTTTTGAGTGGTAGAAGCTAGGGGAAGGTAGTAGTAGTTGGTTTTTTGTTGGTAGAAGCTAGGGCAACGCGGTAGTAGTTGCTTTTTTGGCAACAGAAGCTAGGCGTAGGTGGTAGTAGTTGGTTTTTTGGTGGTAGAAGTTGGTGGAAGGTGGTTTCTGGGATAAAACTAAGTTTTAGCTAACTAATAGGTCACTGTTGCTGTTTAGAAGTGGTAAAAGCTTAGATTGGTAAGTTAGTATTTGTTTTTTCTACAAACAAGGCGGCCTTACGCCAAAAAATAGAAAAATTCGTTGGTCATTAAATTTTTGGCCAGTGTGTTATACGGCGGGCACTGTTCGAAAAGTAGAGTCACTGCAACACGTTTATAGTAGGGTCACCTAATACCCTGTTTCCACCAATGCATGCCCACCCCGATTCAAAAAACGCATCAGGTAACGCTGTATTTAAAACCGGTGCAAATGCATGGCCCATCACCTGATGCGTTTGTTTAATCGGCGTGGGCATGCATTGGTGGAAACACGGTATAAGGCGATCATTATAAGCGGCATCTATTGGTAAAAATCGCAAATAATTTGATATTTCCTAGATTCAATCTCTGCCCTTTAGTCATCAATCATTCTGTTGCTACAAAACAAGGAGTTATAAGAAGTTTATATTTAAGAGGCGTAAATATTTGTAGTAATAATGAAGAATTAACCACCGAAATCTACAAAATAAAAAAAGACTTACAACAGAATGGTTATTCCGAGAAACTAATAAACTCAACGATCGCTAAAATTAAAAACAAACCAAATGTAGCAAATTTTCAAAATAATAATGATCCCTTGCGTGTTATTAACATTCCATATTGATGGTAATATTTTTGCAATTAAACGGCCATTTGCGGTAAAATGTTTTATTGTATTATTTTCTGACTTACATGATTTAATTTATAACTGTGCTTTCAGCGGTGGCTTGATGTAGAAAAGGGCAATATTTTTGGTTTGATTTTGCAAGTAAACGATTTAAAAAAGTAGGGGAAATTAGAGGGGGTAATAATTTTTAGCTTTCATCAAAGATGGCTACAAGGCCCTGCCTGCTGGTTTTGATTTTACAGAAATCTGCCTTCGAATCCACCAAGATGAAAGCTATTACAATAATGGTCATGTGACTATTTTGGATTTGGCGTCAAGCACTGATTATCATATGTTCAACAGATTTTAGAAAATATTAGACGAACAGCCAAACACTATAATATAAAAACAGTATTTTCATCGGGAAACACGATAAGGAACTTTGTAACTAAAATAAAACCAGAAAATCCCTCAAATAATAAGGAATGTATTTACCAAATCCCGTGTGAGTGTGGCAAAATCATATGTAGGTAAAACGAAACGCCCTCTTCAGGTAAGAGTAAATAAACGTCTAAAAAGTACCCAATTAGGGGATATTGAAAAATCCGGACTGGGCAAATGATCATAGCATTCAATGGTCTAAAGCTAAAGTTCGGCGAAAACGAATGTTTATTGAAGCTGCGTTAATAATGCAGAATAAAGAAGTTCTCAGTCAACCAAGCACGGACATACCAAACAAATGAAGACCACTCCTTAAGGAAAACAAGCGTCTTAGGATTAAAAAAGAGGGTGGCCCTTCACACCTGACTGCACACCAAGTAGTAAAAGTAGTAGCCTTTAGACTGGATTGTATAGCTTACACTTGAAAACGGTTAGAGATACTTACTAACCGAAACGTCGTGTTTGAAATACATAAAGACAATGGAAGTCCGAAATTTTATTTCCACTCAATCATTCACTACGAGTTTCAAAGAAAAAAAAAACTTTCAGCAGTTAATTCGACCCATTAGTAGTAAACAAAAACAATTTACACTGTTAATTTTACTACGGAAAATTAAAACAAAATGCTTAACTTACCTTTTACTATACTCAAACAACTCATCTTCAATTTTAATTTTCATAGAACTGGTTTCAGCTGGCATTACTTCTTCCGACCTAATATCTGTGATTGAAAATAAAGGTTTAGAAGTGAAATCATCTATTTCTGTCAAAATGTCTTCAGCCATGACAATCAGCGATTGAATATCTTTTTCAAATAATTAGACAATGACATCTTAAACGCTTCTGGAAGTTCCTTTCTTCTTACTTTTAGATCCTACATAGAAAAAAACTTGGTGTAATATATTTTTCACACCTGCTAAATCCGGTTAAGCTGATAATTTAAACATTCACTTGTAAATTACTCAGGTTATGTTCCTTTTAATATTTAAAAGAAATTACGGTCTGCATATACCATGCCTTCCGAGTTACTACGAACAGACGTAACTTCGTCCAAATGTTCGCAGTACCTCATACCGCATTGTTTACACTTATGAGCAAAACTAACGCACCACTTAAGTCCATTAAATGCGGATATTAATATCTATTGGATTATTTTTAGAAATTTAGTTCGAAAATAAAATATAGTCGTATATATTTTAGACGACCACTGTATGTAACAAATTTGAATGAATAAGAAATATTTATTAAAATATCTTAGCGGTGGGTTCATTTTGCTACGTGGTGCGTACCTATGGGGCTAGTAAATTTTTTCAAAAATATAAAATATTTTATAATTAATTTTTATAAAAATATAACTACAAAACAATAGGATAGGACAGAGATACTTTTTTTATTGGTCATGGGAAACCTATATATATGATCTAACTGCGTAAGCACACACATTTTTTTAAATACTTTATCAAGGCAAGTTGTAGTTGACGCTGATTTTAGGCTAAAGTTGGCTAAAATATTGTTGCTAAAATAAGTTTTTTATGGTAAATTTCTATTTTTGACCGTCAAAAAATAGACATTTTGAGAAAAAAACAATTTTTTCCCAAAAAAACTGCTTTCGGAACTTGGGCATTTTTGGATCAAAATGGGGCTTCTTTTTAGGTTAAAAATAAATATTTTAATTTAAATTTTATTACATAGGAAATAAAAGGGTGTTTCCACCAAATTTCGTGAGAAACAAAAAAGAACGTGGAAAATGTATTTTTTTTTTAGTTAAAGGTAAGAAAAACTTACCTATAACCGTTGTTTGAATAACGCTATAACCTTTGTATTTAACTTTATTCGACAGAAGGTCTAGTTTTGCTGATAATAAATAATTAGAATAAAAGTTCAACTCATTTTACCCGAATTACTAGGACCTAGTCTAATTTATTTTTGCTGATGGCTGCAATTTAGTTTCTTTATTTTCAAATAGTTTTAAGCTGTGATTATCTTTTTCCTAGAAGCAAAAAATTTAAAAATAAATAGATTTTTGAATTAAATCTAAAAAAAAACAAAACAGCGAATTCATAAGGCACAAAATTGTTATAATTCCTCTTACCTATAATTTATTTTTACACTATAGCACGAAGAATAACTACACCACAGCAGAATCTCTCTAGCATACCTTATTCAAATGACCACACACCTTATATCACACAGGATTTAGAACAAGCACCTTAAAGAAATAGAATGAAACTAATCCCTTGGGAGGCATCTCTGATTCAGAGGCTGGAAAATCCTAAAATAAGTAATAATTACGCTATAAAGCATATACTTACAGGGTGGCCCAAGTTTGTTTAGGCTTTTTTTTTAAAGACCGTAAAGCAAAGGAAAGATTATCAACTCGAGAAAAAATTATTTTTTAAAGGTGTAGGCGTTTTGACACAATATTGTCATTGTGTTTATCTCTAAACTTTGAAACTTCTGGATCAATTAAAAAAAAAACAGGAGAAATATTTGTTGACGCGGCTAACTGGGTGCAAGGCGAACTTGACGCAAAAATATTACACAAAATATGCAGATAACAAACAAAGAAAATACAAAAATCTTTTTAATAAATCCTAATAAAGTAAATTTTTTGAAATTGCGCTTTGTTAACGATTTTTATTAGTTGTATTGTATTACAAAAAATAACTTTTTTTTTTAATTCTTAAAAATGTAATAAAAAATATTTTAAATTTATTAGATAAGAAGTTTTTTAGAAATTTGAACATTTTTCACAATATTTTGGATATTCGAAAATTTTACTTTACTCTTTTTGTTGGCAAAGTTGGGCTGACCGACTAACTTAACCTAATTGGCAAGTGTATGCCTAAATTGACCTATTAGTATGACCTCTTCTTTATGAAGGCAAAGTTGAGGAGACCAACTAACCTAACCTAATCTAAAATAATAAATATACGCCTCTAAAAATATTTCTGTATATTCTATATTTTTCACCTGAATATTTTAATAAAAATAGCTAAATGGGTATTTTACCACGCAAATGCCGTTGAAAGAACGATGCGTAGCAAAAAAATTTCCACACTAGTGTAGTATAATTTCCTCCACTAAAAATAGTGTGGAATATCACATTTTCCACAGTCTTATAGAAAATAGCTATTTTCCTAACAAGTGCAGAAAATCGTTATTCCGCACGCAAATGCCGTTGCCAGAACGATGCGTGCGCAAAAATAGGTTTTTGCATGTGTAAGGAATTATTGTTATTGTACAAGCGTCAGGAAAACATAAAAAAATTAAATTATAAGAAAAAAAACTAAACATATCCACACTACATCATGCAACAAAAAAATACCTAGTGTCTTAACAAAATACAACATCTTACCTTTACACCATAGCAACCAAGGCATTTCATAGGAAGTATTGTGAACAGAAACTTGAAATCTATACCGGTTTTTTAAAATTTAACATTTCTGTGCGGAATTTTTTTCCACACTAGTGTAGCAAAGTAGAATTTTCTACACTAAAAATAGTGTGGAAAATCACATTTTCCACACGCTTTTAGAAAAAAATATTTTCACGCCGAGTTGGTCGCGTCTATTATTCCAAACTGTTTTTTTTTTCTGTACGGATATTTCCTGTGTACTTTTATCCAATCACCCGACCAGTTACCTATCATAAATAAATGCATAAAACCTTATATAGTTATTTTGGGACACCCTTCGCAAAAAATATAAAGGGTTCTTTTGTATAATCTACATTACCTAATTGACAGCGGGTTATTGGAATTTTGGAATATGGCAAATTTGTATTATATAAGTAATTACAGAATAATAAAACTTTGATGAAAACGAATCGGAGGCATTTCCCAGAACGAGGGTAAAACTGTGAGATATTATTTATTATTTATTTAAATAATTTTTAACTATTTTTATTTTCTTTTAACTCTTTTAATTTAATTTTTTTAAATCTTAAGCTAATTTCGTAAGGGGTTCGAGAGCCATGTCAAACTTTGAAACGGAGGTCGGCAGGAAATGTATCATTTATAATAATTAGGTACTGAAATAATAAAAAAAAGATACAAATTTGTCAGATCTAAAACAAGTCAGTTAAAACTTTATTATTAAACATACAAAATATATAATAATGGAAGAGACCAAGCTATTAAAAATGTCAAATTAACTTAGCAAAACGTACTTCGCATGCCCGGCATGAAATCGCGATTTTTTTGTACTTACTTAAGATCTATTTTCATTTAACCAACGTTTTTTTCATAACGGAAAAGAACTAGCTTTAAACAATTATAATTTGATTGTTCAATAACATATAGATGATTGCATTTATTTAGTCAAAAAATACCTTTGAAAATCACCAAATATATTAAGACAAAAATACAATAAATAACCAGAAAAGTGGTTTCTATTTGCAAAATTGGTGGAGTTCTTTTTTTGCTTTCGATTTTCTTAATTATTTTTTACGAATCAAAATTGTAGCGCTCAATTTTGGGAGTGGTCTTTTTTTGTGGCAAGGAATTTGAGTTTTCGATAATCTTAATATGGTTAAGGTCTTTTAAAAAACAATTATTTTTACATTATTTTAGGTAAAGGGACTGTATACTGTTTAAATAAAGCTTTGAACAATAGGTTTTAGGATTTTTACATTCACAATGTTTATTGCATTCGTTTTGAATTGCAAAAATCAATTCACAATATTGTTTTATTTTACAGTTGTCTATATTTTTCCTTATTTTAAAAAATAAATCAATAAACTTTAGAAAATATAGTTAAATTATATAATTTAAATTTACTGTTGTAATCTGAGTTTATAAGTGACATGGGTTCTTTAAATGCGGAAATTTCTAAAACCGGCTTTCAGCTAAAAATAATAAGTAAAAATGAACAGTAAAGCTATTTTTTTAACATCAAATATAGATATAGAAAACCAAGATAAAACAAAAATGTTACAATTATTTTAGCATACTAGTAGTGACGGTGTACAATTTATATCAAAATTAAAATTAAATTTCTCGTCTCGAACAGCCCGCAATCCCAAAAATTGTATTAAAAAATATTGGTTTGCAAAAGTTAATTAAGAAAATCGAAAGCAAAAAAAAATATTTTTAAAACCATGTATCTCGGTTATTATCAACTTTTGGACTTTGGAGATAAGTGAATTTAAATCTTAACAGCTGCCGGCAAGGGTCAACAGGTCAGCTCTGCCTAGGTAAACCACCGTTTTTGATTTTTTTTTAACTAAAAAACCGCGATTAAGGTTTTCAAAATTCGTAAATACATAGTGCCTTACGGCAAAAAGAAATTTGTAAATAACTTTTTAAATATTTTTAGTAGATTTTTTACATTATTATAAAATTATTTCTTTTTAAATAAGGGGGTTTTGCTAAGCAGGGCAGAGGTGTGATCAGGCAGGTGTGTGGGTGGCGTATGTGGTTATAAAGCTACTTTTTAATTAGTTGGTTTGTGATAATATTCTGATAAAAAATGGCAAAGCGTTCAAATAAGTAACACGTGCTATCAGTTTTGTTGCAAGTCATGGTCGTTTGGCCGCCACATTTAAAAATGCCTGTGGAACAGAGATATACTTAAACACAAAATCTAGCAATTTCTCGGTTAATTTTAAATATTAACGAACGATTTGGACCACGTGAGCAATTATTTTTTATACTACTTTGAGCGTTTAACGAAGCCTCGCAACAAAACTGAGAGCACATATTAGTGCACACGTAATGTGAGGGTTCCAAAAAAATCCTCTTAAAAATTTCTTTTACTTTTTCAATTTTATTGGTTCCAATTATTCATGGACTAAAACTTAAATATAACATTGTTAGTTTTAATTTTATTTAGACTAAATCTAAGACAATAGGTATATTATTAGCTATTATAAAATTTATCTAAAACAAAGTCGAATTAAACTGTTAGAATTAAAAGCAACAATGTAACTTGTCATATAAAATCTTCTTCAGTAGTATTCTTCACATATTAATAACATAATTTATTAACAGGGATATAGTTTTCCTATAGAGAGTGAAGTGCTGTGCGCATGTATGATAAACTGAGATCGCAGGATTCGTGAAAGACAAGCTGCTCTGCACGTCGCCATGTTTAACAACAACAACTCTTAAACTTTAAATTTAAAATATAAAAATTTCTAAAAAAAAATTTTGAAAACAAGCTTTTATAAAATGGACTAAAAAGCATAAAATAATTTTTTGAGTGTTCTGATATCATAATAATAAACGCGATGGGCGTATTAAAGGAAATGTACCCGTTTTGTTTTAGCCTTGTTAGCTCGAAGTTTAGTGAAAATCCAAATTCATTATATTATAGCAGAGAAATGTAAGGGTAGACAATTTAACCCAACCCAACCCAACCTTACTCAAGCTACCCTTACATTTTTCTGCTATGGATGGAAAATATTACGCCTGCTTCATATTAGGCGGATCATTCGCGACCGGCAGTGTGCCGATTTATTTTGTCACATTCAAAAAGAAGAGTCGGCCCATCATCGGTTGTGGACGATCCACCAAATGCGCATGGTTCGGTTCGGTTCATTCGGGCATTTACCCAATATTAAATACTCCCATCGCTTTTATTATTATGATATCAGAACACTTAAAAAATTATTTTATGCTTTTTAGTTCATTTTATAAAAGCTTGTTTTCAAAAAAAATTTTTTTCTAAATTTATTTTTTAATTTTTAGATTTGTCTAAGTCTATGCATTTCAGCTAGCGCATCGATATTGGAGGGTTCTTTATTATTATTATCATTATACGCAAGGATTAATTAATTTTGGTCGAGAGCGAACAAACTAAAGCCTTACCTCTTCTACGCCCCCCCCCCCTTTTAGTGGGAGAGCATGTGCATTTTAAAATCAGTCAGATACCTATGTGGTAGTCAGTTGAAAGTAATCAGAAAAACTCGTCATGAAATCATCCATGTTGCATCCGCCATATTTAATTTTTGTAATCTGATCAAAAATTCGTAACCCTCATCCTCAAAGACCCCCAGGTACCAATTTTGGTGGAAATCCGACAAATTAAAATTTTACCCCCTCTCCGCCCTCCAGGTTAGGGGTGAGGTAGGCAGTCAGTGATACCACATTATTGGATTGTTAGCGGAACTATAACGGTATGCGAAATTCGAAGTCAATCGGATACGTGGAACTCAGTTGAATGTAATCAGAAAAACTTGACATTAAATCGTCTATTTTGAATCCGCCATATTGAATTTTTGTAATCTGATCAAAAATTCGTAATTCTCATTCTCAAAAACCCCCAGATATCAATTTTAGTTGAAATCGGACAAACTAAAGTTTTACCCCCTCTCCACCCCCCACGTTAGGGGGGAGGTAGGTACCCGACGAAACCATGTTATTGTATTGTCATCGGCACTAAGACGCTATGCGAAATTTGAAGTCAATCCGATGTTTGGAAGTTCTTCAAAAATGAGTTGCAAAATTTGATTACATACATACATACCCACATACATACATACATACAAGTGAAGTTAAATAAAAGCTTCTAATAATAAAAAAAAATGGTGAAAATTCACTTCAAAATTCCGCATATAGCAAAAATTATCGTGGCAACATCGTGTTGGAACTTCAAGCCACATAGCTCTTATGGAAGAGCACAGCGGTAAGTCCCTCTCCATGAGGCCATATCACCCATTTTCTTTCTTTTGCAATTTTCGGAAACATTTTTAAAATTTATTACTTCCTTTAGTTAAATGAATTTTTTCGCCAATGTTTATAATAGTCCACTGCTTCTTCCCCCAACCTAATCTAAGTCATCGGAGTGCAACAGGTGAAATGGGCCAATTATCAATAACAGCCGACACTTAGAATACAGCTACATATCGGGATATATGCATGAGCAGAATAGCGCAATGCATGAATTAATCGATAACAGGCTTCATAATAAACTTCTTAGCTCCTTTACTGTAGTAGCTGGGTAGCTACAAAGTACACTGTTCAAAAGTAGATTTCCTGTGCCACGCAACGCGTCGAGTTGTTTCCTTCAATGTTTTTCTTTTATGCAGGGAGCACCGATAAAATAAATTTGTAATATAATTTAAAAAGTTGTTTTACATTAAGTCATTGCTCAGAGCCATAGCACTATAGCTGTGTAGCTACTTTTAACAATTTTTGACTAAACATTTTATTGCCTATAAAGAACATTATTATAAGTATTGCCGTATCTTTTACAATTTATAAGAAAAAAATAATTTATTATAATAAAACATCGAATTTTTGCAAAATTGAATATTATGGCTGGTTTCGACAGCTACCTATTAAAGGTAGGAAGCTAAGCGATATATCAAAAAAACAGACTGAAAAGTACTATAAAAAATAATTTTTGATGGTTTTTGCTAGGATGCACCGTTAAAATCACTTTTTTTATTTTCGCGAACATTTTTAGGAGCCACCCCTTTTAAGATAGCCTCGACATCTTCTTCTATGTAGGGTCTAAAGTTTTTTTTATATCAAAAAAGAAACTAAATTTGAATAACAATATAACTACCATAAAATGAGCATGTGTATTATTTTAATCGTTATGCGAGCTTAAATATTCATGATCTTGGTGTATCTCAAAAACTACTTGATTTGAGAAGGTATAAATACAAAATTTGTTTGCCTTTAAAAAATTAATAAAATGAGATCAGAAATCGGATCACTAACTACAGAGATAAGCTGAAACCAAAAACCTGACGATTTGGTGGCAAATTTTTAAAGATGGCGGCCAAACGACCATAATTTGGACTGCGCAACCAAACTTTTTTTCTACTGCCATGGGTGCTTAACAATGCTACGTAACAAAACTCAGCGCACATATTAGAGCATACGTGACAAGAGCTAGCGCCTACACTACTGTAGTTCTGGAAGAAACAAGTCGAAAGTGTCTTTCGCCTCATTGATAACTTCACCGAACTTTTCTCCGAGTGTTCGGTCAACTGCCATGACATGCAGTGAAGCATCGCGTTCCGTACTTGTGCGGTAAATAGTTATTGTAAACATTTCCTGTCCTTGTAAATAATTATTTGACTATTCGTGGGTCAGAGAACAGGACCAAAACAGAAACTATCAAGTTTTTGACAACGTTTCGGAATATACTTTTCCCTTTTCAAGCCTCAAACTATTGTCTTCAGAGCCCGTTCGAAATGGATTAAGGCACGTCTAATCATAAATAGGGATAATTTGAAGATTTTTTTCCAATTTTTTGTTGTTTATTTTTGAACAACAAAAAAATATATTACGAAACGTTGCCAAAAACTTATTAGTTTCTTTTTTGGTCCTGTCTTCTAACCCACGAATAGTCAAATAAATAGTCATTATTCAACCTTCGTTATATGGATTCTTCTTGTAATGAATCAAAGGCATTTCCTGTCCTTTAATATGCGAATTTATATTCGCGACATATCGTAGTCTAGCGCAGTGGCGGCTGTTCAAAATTAGACACCAAACAGTATTTTTAATTGATTGATTTAAAAAAGTTAAATCTTCCCTTACGACATGATTGTCTAGTTCTTTTTATTATCTATGGTTAACAACAAGTGATTAATTGGGTGACGTTTTTACTTTCTTAGCGTAAATAATTACAAGCCGGCAGCGCAATTTCACCCGTTTTTCAGAGGGGTATGGGTCGATGTTCTCGAGCGGGGGCGGGAGGAATGTGTGTTTTAGTTGAAGTCGGCCATTAGCCTCGTGCGTAAACGTCCCTTGCCCTTCTACACGATGCCGGTTCTATCCTTAGCGAAACGTAGAGTTTGTTTTGATTTGGGCTACGTTAGTAGTAAAAAGCATTGCTGGTCGCATGTCATTGTTTTTGTTATCGTTTGTTTATAAAATGGAAATAAATACCGTCGACTACATAATTAACTGTGCAAGTTTAAATTCATTGACATATGAACTTCGATTACAAATAAAATATTTAGGGCCACGTAGACCGGACCTAAAAATTAACCAAAATTTTAGTGTAAGTAATGCCGAGGGGTGTTCCATAAAGACTTATAATAGAAAATTTAATAAAAAATTATACGATGCTGAAAACTAGTTGCGCGGTTATAGAAAAAGAAATGCTTTTTTTTTGCTTTATTTGTCTTGATATGAACAATCCACGAAGTGATCCTGCGTACAAAGGGAATGTGTGTTATCAAGCACTTTAGTGAAAAGTTAAAAAGACACAAAGTAAGTGTAATTCATTTAAATAAACACAGAATTTTCTATGCTAGGCAAGACTGATATTAGGTGCCAATTGAATAGTGCCTATTGGCAAAACATTACCGAAAATAATGAAAATGTGACAAAAATACTTAGTGGGTTAAGAGACTGTTTAAAATTCTGTGGGATTTTTGAGGTTGCTCTACGGGGCCATAAAAAAGAAAGGCGAATGGACTTTATCTATAAACAAATAAACTAAAAACTACACCAAGTAACTGCTTGTTTGGAAAATACTAAAATAAAATTGTTTCGGTAAGTTTTTTATCTAATTTTTCATGCATTTCTGCCCCCCCAATTTATAACGTCACCAGCCGCTTGCCACTAGGTGTTCTATATGGTATTTAGTTAATTTACTTTATCATTATCAGATTTGAACTAAGTTCAAGAAACACTAGGATAAAAGTACCAATATAGAAAATAACTTTTTAATTTTTTCTTTGGATTTTCAAATTTGTTCAATGAATTCAGTTTTACGTTTTAATACGATTCAAATTTGTATGCTGTCTGATAATTTTGAGCAAATTTTAAATAATTAATAAAAAGGCTTATTTGAATAGGCTATTACGTTTTTAAACAAAAACTATATGGGAATCGTGGCCGATTCGCTTAGCGCGTCGGTTCGTACATATGGCTGCAGTGCTTGCTATATAACTAGACTGACCGCGCGTAGGCTGGGCGCGCTGCGTATCTTGTGGGTTCGAGTCCCACCTCGGCATATGGTTATTTATAACGTCCCAACAAGGCATATATCGGCAAAAATTTTGCTAAAAAGGCTGGGCGATTGATCCTAGCTATGGATGGAAAGTTCCAGTATAAAAAAAAATAAATAAAATAAAAACTATTTATTAATAAGAAAGTGCTTAATATAACAAAACCTAATGTAACACAAGCAATGTGATTTTGGACGATTAAAAATATTATGTAAAAATGCGGAGAGAATGCCAAAAAAATTAAAATATACAAAACAATATGCGTAACGGGTGTGATTTTGTTCTGATCATTTTAGTTAACTTATCATTTGTTTTAGTCCGTGTCTTTCGTATCATATTAAACGCATTTTAAAATTGTCCTTCGTTGGGCCTTGGATGCCGCAGCAAATGCCCCTGCAAATTTAACTTCTTGAGATCTTAAAATCACACTGGTTGCATATGAATCAATCGATTTTATCTATCCTATTATGCACCAGCAATGTGTTTGCTCTTGTATTCACACTGATTGCATTTAAACCAACTGATTTTATCTGCACTTTGGTGCCGCAGCAAATCAATCGATTTTATCTGCCACTTTATGCCGCAGCAAATGCCTTTTCAAACTGTCCTTCCATATAGCCTTGAAATCACAGTGGTTGCATTTAAACCAATTGACTTCATCTACACCTTTATGCTGCAGCAAATGCTTTTTCAATTTGCTTTTATTTATCCCTATATAATCACACTGGTTGCATTTAAGCAAACTGTTTTCTTCTGTTCCTTTGTGTTGGAGCAAATGCTTTTTCAAAGAAAACTTCCATTTTGTGTTAAAATCACACTGATTACATTTAAACCAATCGATTTCATCTGCTCCTTTGTGTCGAAGCAAATGCTTTTTCAAATCAGACTTCCATTTTGTGTTAAAATCACACTGATTGCATTTAAACCAATCGATTTCATCGTCCCTAGTATGCACCAGCAAATGCGTTTTCAATTTGGATCTGTATTTGCCCTTGTAATCACACTGATTGCATTTAAACCAACTGATTTTATCTGTTCCTTTGTGTAGAAGCAAATGATTTCTTAAAGCATCCTTCCATTTTGTCTTAAAATCACACTGATTACATTTAAACCAATCGATTTCATCTGTTCCTTTGTGTCGGACCAAATGCTTTTTCAAACCAGATTTCCATTTTGTCTTAAACTCACAGTGATTGCATTTAAACCAATCGATTTCATCTGTTCCTTTGTGTCGAAGCAAATGCTCTTTCATATAAAACCTTAATCTTGTGCTAAAATCACACTGATTGCATTTAAACCAACTGATTTAATCTCCTCCTTTGTGTTGGAGCAAATGCTTTGTTAAGTGAGACTTCCATTTTGTCTTAAACTCACATTGATTGCATTTAAACCAATCGATTTCATCTTCCCTAGTATGCACCAGCAAATGCGATTTCAATTTGGATCTGAATTTGCCCTTGTAATCACACTGATTGCATTTAAACCAACTGATTTCATCTCCTTCTTTGTGTTGGAGCAAATGCTTTGTTAAGTGAGACTTCCATTTTGTCTTAAACTCACATTGATTGCATTTAAACCAATCGATTTCATCTTCCCCTTTATGCACCAGCAAATGCGATTTCAAGTTGCATCTGAATTTGCCCTTGTAATCACATTGATTGCATTTAAACCAACTGATTTTCTCTGCACTTTGGTGCCGCAGCAAATGCCATTTCAATTTGGATCTGAATTTGCCCTTAAAATCACACTGATTGCATTTAAACCAACTATTTTCATCTGTTCCTTTGTGTAGGAGCAAATGCTTTCTCAAAGCATCCTTCCATTTTGTCTTAAAATCACACTGATTACATTTAAACCAATCCATTTCATCTGTTCCTTTGTGTCGGACCAAATGCTTTTTCAAACCAGTCTTCCATTTTGACTTAAAATTACACTGATTGCATTTAAACCAATCGATTTCATCTTCCCCTTTATGCACCAGTAAATGCGATTTCAATTTGGATCTGAATTTGCCCTTGTAATCACACTGATTGCATTTAAACCAACTGATTTTATCTGCACTTTGGTGCTGCAGCACATGTTTTTTTAAATTGGCTTTGAACTTGGTCTTGTAATGACAGTGGTGACATTTAAACCAGCACATTTCTTCTACATCTTTATTTTGATTGTGTGAAACATTTTGCGCTTCAGATCTAAAAGTAATAAAAATAATGATAGGAGGTTATATACCACATGTCAATTTTAGTGGTTCCCGAAAGTTTTCGTAGCTGTCGGGTAAAAATCACTGTGTTTTTTTTTAAATATTTTTTGTTTGCAAATATTTGTTATTTAAAAAAAATGCTTTGATTTCATATACTAAAATTCCTCACACCTACCCAGTCGCAGATCCGGATATGTAGTTTTTAGGTCTGAGCTGTGAAATTAAGCACCAAAAGACCGTTTAAATGCCCTGCAAGCGAAATTTTTTTAAAATGCAGCGAAACTAAAAAATAATTTTTGTCTGAAAGAAGGGGTGTGCCGCTCTACCCCCCCCCCCTTTCATTGCCGGAGGAGAGCGAAATTTTTGACCATCCTGGCCCGAACAGCAATAGCTAAAAATGATGTTGTTTTCGACGAAAGATTTTTTTTTGACATTACGCGGAAATGTTCATAAAGCGAAAATGAAATCCAAGTCACGTTTGGACTACATACATTTTTTCGGTTACGTTCAGATTGTGAGAAAGCTAAAGAACTGTGTTGTTATAGTTTAGATTGAATGAGGTATTTTGAGGGATAGATAGATAGATCCTAGCCGGTAATTTCAATAAGATCTTTTTAGAGTACGTGAAATATGTGCAGTTATGTTTTATATGCAAAATACTTGCATCATATTCACATAATATCTGTATTTTGAAACGGGAGTCTTTATGGACAGGATCTCAGTCTATTAAACTGTGTGCTTAAATAAATAGATGTTTCAGACATGCTCAATGTTTACTGTATGCCGACGACTTAAAAATCTTCTGCACTGTCTATAAAACAAACCAGATACTTCAAAGTGAACTTGATCAGCTTGTGTGATGGTGTAAACTTAACCACCTTCATCTTAATGCTGAGAAATGTAAACACATGTCATTCTACAGACTTCAAAATCCGGTTAATATTGTCTACAAAATAAACAGCATGGAACTAGAAAAGGTCAACACCATAAAAGACCTTGGCGTAATATTTGACAAGTCATTAACTTTTAATAAGCACATCGACAATACTATTAACAAAGCATTCCTATTACTAGGCTTTATAAAACGAAATACCAAAGATATAAGTGATATAAAAGCTATAAAATGCCTGTCAAATTGCTTGATTAGATCCTTACTAGAACACTGTAGTATCATTTGAAATCCAAGTTACCATATTTATATTAAACGAATTGAAAGGGTACGGAGTAAGTTTTCCAAATACCTACTCTTTAAACTAAACTTTCCCTACGAAGGATTGAGCTACAACACAAGATTTGCTTTATGTGGTATTCAAAGCTTGGAAACTCGTCGAAAAAACGCTCAGAAAGTATTCCTATACAAGCTACTCCATAATATGATAGACTGCTCAGCAATATTACAACAAATGGGATATCTTGCCATTCCCCTAAGAACTAGACAGCAGCTTCTCTTTTACCAGCCTCGGCATAGGACCAACTATGGACAGAATGCAATCGTTACCAGACTTGTGAGAAACTATAATACTTATTTTAGTGATATAGACATTTTTGGAATAACCCTTTCACAACTAAAAAATCAAATTTCGTAATTGTCCCTCTGTGATTTGTTATGATATAAATTTCTATTTTTAAGTTTCTTTAAATATTATATTATTGTCAAAATTAAACTTTCAGTCTACCATTTAGCATGGAGATGTAGTGTGCACTTTAAATAAATAAATAAATAAATAATATCGGCATGGGCCCCCTAAGCCTAAGTAATTTTAAGATATTTTCCACAAATTTCATAAATAAAATAGCATAAAATACGGCATCATGGGTTCTCGAATCCCCCCAAGATATATTCCTGAGTGCACCACTGATACCGGATGTTGTGCGCTTCAACAAAAAATTATTTTTCCCAAACTTTCATAATTTGTAAACCTAACCAAGTTCCTAAAAGATTTTAGTTAAAATTTTCTTCAACTTGTATAAATACAATGACACTTACTCAGATGAACTGTCACTTAATATTAGTTCCTCTTGCTTGATCTCCTCAGTCTTCAGCTCAAAGTATTCGTAATCCGATTTTAGGTCGGATGATGAACAGTTAGGAAACTGACTGTCAAGTATGCTGCAAAAAAAAACTTTGTTAAAAATTGAAATTCAGGGGTCTAGGATAATTTGGCGTCAGGACTATTCAGCGCCAAGAAAATTCCAGCTGAAATTGAATGTATTGACCTAAAAAAGGGTTCAATTTTTATCGCTCAACATTTGCCGCGCAAAAACCAGGCATTTTTATTGATGCTCTTGTGCCCGTATCACCGGAAGATAGCACATTCCGTACAATTTTGTATACGGAGTGTGTCACTTTACAGGTACGTCCTACCACAGGCAGGTCCTTTCGGATAACTTTCTGGTCTCCAATAGGGATCTAAAAAGATCTAAGAGACCGGTAAAACTTATTTCAACTGTGACTTCTGTTAACAGTTTTAATTTGTGTTTATAGGTTTGAAAGTGACGTATGTAGAAATTGATCCTGAGGGGGCTTAAGCACGAGTTCATACATTTTAATCCTGATTTTTGGGCAAAATCCATTATTTAGAGCTTACTATTGTGGCTCTGGTGGGGCTGGAGACCCAAACCCCCCTATATATGCATCTGGTTTGGCATTTGTATTAAAATAATCTAAAATATAACAGTGATATAGTTGACAAGAGGAAAAAATCCTTTATTTTTGATTTTACGAAAAAACTAACTCTTTAAAAAAAATTCTGCTTGTTGAAAAATTAATATTAACATAATAAAATGTTTGATTAGATGTACAGGGTGTTATCAAATTAAGAAACATGTAATTAATAAGAGATTAAACTGAGATAACGATATTAATCTTTGATTAGAAGTACAAGGTCTTATCAAATTAAGTAACATAAAAGAATCCAAGAGAAAAAGGACCGTATTTATTCAGTAAAGCAAAATGTTATTTAAACAAAATTGTTTGTATCACAACATAAAATGAAAGTAGGAAATCTAGGAAAAGAAAATCTATCCAGGTTTTAATTTTAAAGAGTTAAGCATTTAATGCAAAAACAAGATAAAATAATATGGAACAAAATCTAAAACCTATTACTTAAAAATCAATATGACAATCAACAAAATAAATCAATCAATGTCACATTATAAAAAGTGATGTTTTTCGTAAAATTAAAAATAAAGATTTTTGTCTAATTAATTACATGTTTCTTAATTTGATAACATCCTGTATATCTAATCAAAGATTTTATTATGTTAATCTTAATTTTTCAACAAGCAGAAGTTTTTATAAATCAAAAATAAAGGATTTTTTCCTCTTGTCAACTCCATCCGGGGACACACGGTATATAAGTGAAAATATTAAAAATTAACAAACGTGAATTCTAGTACCCGTGAACTTAAAAATCAAACAAGTTTTCGTGGCTAATCGGGTAAAAAGAAGATTTTGTTTCTCTCATATTTTTCCGTGGGTAGCTTAACCTCACGTCCATTAGATCTTGGACCACCGTGAGGTTAAGCTTTCAACCTACCCACGGAAAAATATGAGACACAAAAACTTCTTTTCACTCATTTAACTTGTTTTATATATTAAAAATTAGACCCGAAGCTGATGAGTTTCGCCATAAAGTAAGAACAACCTTGAACAGAAAGAAGCAACAAAAGGCAAACATCACCAGTGAAGAACAACGGGCAGTCAATAACCTGCAGACGGATAAATCAATCCAGATTCTACCTGTCGACAAAAGAAACGCGACGGTGATCGTGGATGTCGAGACATACGACAAAAAGATTGAAGAAGTTCTGGAGAAAGGAGACTACAAGCAACTAGGAAAAGATCCAACCACGACCGTAGAAGGACGCATCTATAGGACTTTGCTGCTGCTGAATCCCGGACGCCGTTAGATCCCGCCTAACTCCACACCACAGTAAGGCACCACATTTTTATGGACTGCCAAAGATCCATAAGAAGGATATACCACTGCAACCAATTACCAGCTCCAGGGACTCGCCGACCAGAACTCTGTCGAGGTTTTTACAGGACATAATTCAACCATTTCAGGGTAATTTTGACTCTTTTGTCAAAAACTCGGAACATTTTGTCGAGGTTTTAAAAAGGATCAAATTAGATCCCGACGATGCAATACCTAAATTTTAAGACCGCATGTCGAAGGTGAAAAAATCCCCATTTCTAATATAAAAGCTACCAACTGGCAACATTTTTGGCCCAATCTTTTCCCCGAATAAACAAGAAAACGGGACTATGACCATCGTTGAAATTTTGCACGATTGTTTTTCAAAAGGTTTTTAACAACCGTATCGAGACAGTTTTTTGATAGTTACTCATATTCTAAAAAAAAACAAAAAAATACGACCAAAAAAAGAGGAGGAAACTGCAATAATTTTTTAAAGTTTTTTAATTTTTTTTATTATATACAAAATATTTAAAAAAATCCATTGGATACGGTTGACAATGTTGATAAATCCTTTCATATAATAAAAAAACATGTTTTGTTTTCTTATAAAAGAGTTCATTCGGGTATTGTAAATAGAGTTCCAAAATCGTTATAACCATTGAAGGTGTAGTTCAATTGGTTATTACTAGAGGCGCTGCGTGTGCCTTAGAATGGATGTCACGTGATTTGTGATCCATTCAATCTCGGTCCGGTCTACCAGTTCACTGACCAGAATTTTAATGACCAACGATTTTGTTATACTTTTCGATGTCAGAGCTAATTGTTTGAGATCGAAACAAATCCTAACTAATAAATCAAAGCTACCACCGCCTTCCCCTAGCCGCTACCACAAAAAAATCAACTAGTACCACCTCCCCCTAGATCCTACCATCAAACAAACAACTACCACCTTCTACTTGCTTCTGTCACCAAAAAACCAACCTTCCCCTAGCCTCCCTCTACCACTAAAACTCAACTACTACCACCTCCCCCTAGATTCTACCACCAAAATATCAGCTACTACCACATTCCCCTAGCTTCTACCAGCAAAAACCAACTATTACCACCTTCCCCTAGCCTCCCTCTACCACTAAAAAATCAACTACTACCACCTCCCCCTAGATTCTACTACCAGAAAATCAACTACTACCACTTCCCCCTAGATTCTACCATCAGAAAATCAACTACTACCACATTCCCCTAGCTTCTACCAGCAAAAAACCAACTACTACCACCTTTCCATAGCTTCTGCCACCAAAAAACCAACTACTACCACCTTCCCCTAGCCTCTACCACTAAGAAATCAACTACTACCATCTCCCCCTAGATTCTACCACAAAAAACCAATTACTATTACCTTCCTCGAGCTTCTACCACCAAAAATCCAACTACCACCATCTGCCCCTAGCCTCTACTACTAAAAAATCGATTACCACCACCTCACCCTAGATTCTACCACATTCCCCTAGTTAGTGGTAGGTTTTTTGGTGACAGGAGCTAGGGTAAGGTGGTAGTAGTTGTTTCTTTGCTAGTAGAAGCTAAGTAGAGGTGGTAGTAGTTGGTTTTTTGCTAGTGTAAGCTAATGAGAGGTGATAGTAGTTGGTTTTTTGTTGGTAGGAGCTAGGAAATTCTGGTAGTAGTTGATTTTTTGGTGATAGAATCTAGGGAAAGGTTTTTTAGTGGTAGAACCTAGGGGAATGTGGTAGTAGTTGATGTTGATGTCTGTCTGAACGACCAACGCGCATAACTCAAAAACCGCTTGGCCGATTTTAATGAAATTTGGTACCTGGGCTGGGTCTTGGGTCGAGATGGTCCCATTTAAAAATGAACAAAATCCACCGAACACAAACCAAATAAAAGGGTGGGGATAGATTTCAAAAATTAGAGTTTATGTGAAAATATGGCGTGTGTGATATCAAACGAAAGGTAATTGAGTCTGGAGATAAACAAAATACATTTTAATTTATTTAAAAAAAAAAGGGTGGGGGTATATTTCAAAAATTAGAGTTTAAGTGAAAATATGGCGTGTGTGATATCAAACGAAAGGTAATTAGGTCCGGAATTCAACAAAATACATTTTAGTTTTTGTTTTTTTTAAGGGTGGGGGTGGATTTAAAAAATTTGTTAGTTTAAGTCAAAACATGGCTTGTGTGGTATCAAACAAAAGGTAATTTAGTGTGGAGTTGAATAAAATATATTTCAGTTTTTAGTTATATTAGCTCACATAACTATAGTACCTAGTGTGAGCTTAGGGGCCCATATATTGGCAGAGTATTTTAATCGGCGTGGGCATGCATTGGTGGAAACACGGTATAAGGCGATCATTATAGGCGGCATTTATTGGTAAAAATCGCAAATAATTTGATATTTCCTAGATTCAATCTCTGCCCTTAAGTCTAATCATTCTGTTGCTACAAAACAAGGAGTTATAAGAAGTTTATATTTAAGAGGCGTAAATATTAGTAGTAATAATGAAGAATTAACCACCGAAATCTACAAAAAAAAAAACGATCGCTAAAATTAAAAACAAACCAAATGTAGCAAATTTTCAAAATAATAATGATCCGTTGCGTGTTATTAACATTCATTCAACGTAATAATTTTTAGCTTTCATCAAAGATGGCTACAAGGCCCTGCCTGCTGTTTTTGATTTTACAGAAATCTGCCTTCGAATCCACCAAGATGAAAGCTATTACAATAATGGTCATGTGACTATTTTGGATTTGGCGTCAAGCACTGATTATCATATGTTCAACAGATTTTAGAAAATATTAGACGAACAGCCAAACACTATAATATAAAAACAGTATTTTCATCGGGAAACATGATAAGGAACTTTGTAACTAAAATAAAACCAGAAAATCCCTCAAATAATAAGGAATGTATTTACCAAATCCCGTGTGAGTGTGGCAAAATCATATGTAGGTAAAACGAAACGCCCTCTTCAGGTAAGAGTAAATAAACATCTAAAAAGTACCCAATTAGGGGATATTGAAAAATCCGGTTTGGCGGATCATGTCTGGGCAAATGATCATAGCATTCAATGGTCTAAAGCTAAAGTTCGGCGAAAACGAATGTTTATTGAAGCTGCGTTCATAATGCAGAATAAAGAAGTTCTCAGTCAACCAAGCACGGACATACCAAACAAATGAAGACCACTCCTTAAGGAAAACAAGCGTCCTAGGATTAAAAAAGAGGGTGGCCCTTCGCACCTGACTGCACACCAAGTAGTAAAAGTAGTAGCCTTTAGACTGGATTGTATAGCTTACACTTGAAAACGGTTAGAGATACTTACTAACCGAAGCGTCGTGTTTAAAATAAATAAAGACAATGGAAGTCCGAAATTTTATTTCCACTCAATCATTCACTAGAAGTTTCAAACAAAAAAAAACTTTCAGCAGTTAATTCGACCCTATTTAATTTTACTGTTAATTTTACTACGGAAAATTAAAACAAAATGCTTAACTTACCTTTTACTATACTCAAACAACTCATCTTCAATTTTAATTTTCATAGAACTGGTTTCAGCTGGCATTACTTCTTCCGACCTAATATCTGTGATTGAAAATAAAGGTTTAGAAGTGAAATCATCTATTTCTGTCAAAATGTCTTCAGCCATGACAATCAGCGATTGAATATCTTTTTCAAATAATTAGACAATGACATCTTAAACGCTTCTGGAAGTTCCTTTCTTCTTACTTTTAGATCCTACATAGAAAAAAACTTGGTGTAATATATTTTTCACACCTGCTAAATCCGGTTAAGCTGATAATTTAAACATTCACTTGTAAATTACTCAGGTTATGTTCCTTTTAATATTTAAAAGAAATTACGGTCTGCATATACCATGCCTTCCGAGTTACTACGAACAGACGTAACTTCGTCCAAATGTTCGCAGTACCTCATAGCGCATTGTTTACACTTATGAGCAAAACTAACGCACCACTTAAGTACATCTATTGGATTATTTTTAGAAATTTAGTTCGAAAATAAAATATAGTCGTATATATTTTAGACGACCACTGTATGTAACAAATTTGAATGAATAAGAAATATTTATTAAAATATCTTAGCGGTGGGTTCATTTTGCTACGTGGTGCGTACCTATGGGGCTAGCAAATTTTTTCAAAAATATAAAATATTTTATAATTAATTTTTATAAAAATATAACTACAAAACAATAGGATAGGACAGAGATACTTTTTTTATTGGTCATGGGAAACCTATATATATGATCTAACTGCGTAAGCACACACATTTTTTTAAATACTTTATCAAGGCAAGTTGTAGTTGACGCTGATTTTAGGCTAAAGTTGGCTAAAATATTGTTATGAAAAATAAGTTTTTAATGGTAAATTTCTATTTTTGACCGTCAAAAAATAGACGTTTTAAGAAAAAAACAATTTTTTCCCAAAAAAACTGTTTTTGGAACTTGGGCATTTTTGGATCAAAATGGGGCTTCTTTTTAGGTTAAAAATAAATATTTTAATTTAAATTTTATTACATAGGAAATAAAAGGGCGTTTCCACCAAATTTCGTGAGAAACAAAAAAGAACGTGGAAAATGTATTTTTTTTTTAGTTAAAGGTAAGAAAAACTTACCTATAACAGTTGTTTGAATAACGCTATAACCTTTGTATTTAACTTTATTCGACAGAAGGTCTAGTTTTGCTGATAATAAATAATTAGAATAAAAGTTCAACCCATTTTACCCGAATTACTAGGACCTAGTCTAATTTATTTTTGCTGATGGCTGCAATTTATTTTCTTTATTTTCAAATAGTTTTAAGCTGTGATTATCTTTTTCCTAGAAGGAAAAAATTTAAAAAAAATAGATTTTTGAAATAAATCTAAAAAAAACAAAACAGCGACTTCATAAGGCACAAAATTGTTATAATTCCTCTTACCCATAATTTATTTTTACATTATAGCACGAAGAATAACTACACCACAGCAGAATCTCTCTAGCATACCTTATTCAAATGACCACACACCTTATATCACACAGGATTTAGAACAAGCACCTTAAAGAAATAGAATGAAACTAATCCCTTGGGAGGCATCTCTGATTCAGAGGCTGGAAAATCCTAAAATAAGTAATAATTACGCTATAAAGCATATACTTACAGGGTGGCCCAAGTTTGTTTAAGCTTTATAAAGACCGTAAAGCAAAGGAAAGATTATCAAATCGAGAAAAAAATATTTTTTAAAGGTGTAGGCGTTTTGACACAATATTGTCATTGTGTTTATCTCTAACGCGAAAACTTTGAAACTTCTGGATCAATTAAAAAAAAAACAGGAGAAATATTTGTTGACGCGGCTAACTGGGTGCAAGGCCAACTCGACGCAAAAATATTACACAAAATATGCAGATAACAAACAAAGAAAATACAAAAATCTTTTTAATAAATCCTAATAAAGTAAATTTTTTGAAATTGCGCTTTGTTAACGATTTTTATTAGTTGTATTGTATTACAAAAAATAACTTTTTTTTTTAATTCTTAAAAATGTAATAAAAAATATTTTAAATTTATTAGATAAGAAGTTTTTTAGAAATTTGAACATTTTTCACAATATTTTGGATATTCGAAAATTTTACTTTACTCTTTTTGTTGGCAAAGTTGGGCTGACCGACTAACTTAACCTAATTGGCAAGTGTATGCCTAAATTGACCTATTAGTATGACCTCTTCTTTATGAAGGCAAAGTTGAGGAGACCAACTAACCTAACCTAATCTAAAATAATAAATATACGCCTCTAAAAATATTTCTGTATATTCTATATTTTTCACCTGAATATTTTAATAAAAATAGCTAAATGGGTATTTTACCACGCAAATGCCGTTGAAAGAACGATGCGTAGCAAAAAAATTTCCACACTAGTGTAGTATAATTTCCTCCACTAAAAATAGTGTGGAATATCACATTTTCCACAGTCTTATAGAAAATAGCTATTTTCCTAACAAGTGCAGAAAATCGTTATTCCGCACGCAAATGCCGTTGCCAGAACGATGCGTGCGCAAAAATAGGTTTTTGCATGTGTAAGGAATTATTGTTATTGTACAAGCGTCAGGAAAACATAAAAAAATTAAATTATAAGAAAAAAAACTAAACATATCCACACTACATCATGCAACAAAAAAATACCTAGTGTCTTAACAAAATACAACATCTTACCTTTACACCATAGCAACCAAGGCATTTCATAGGAAGTATTGTGAACAGAAACTTGAAATCTATACCGGTTTTTTAAAATTTAACATTTCTGTGCGGAATTTTTTTCCACACTAGTGTAGCAAAGTAGAATTTTCTACACTAAAAATAGTGTGGAAAATCACATTTTCCACACGCTTTTAGAAAAAAATATTTTCACGCCGAGTTGGTCGCGTCTATTATTCCAAACTGTTTTTTTTTTCTGTACGGATATTTCCTGTGTACTTTTATCCAATCACCCGACCAGTTACCTATCATAAATAAATGCATAAAACCTTATATAGTTATTTTGGGACACCCTTCGCAAAAAATATAAAGGGTTCTTTTGTATAATCTACATTACCTAATTGACAGCGGGTTATTGGAATTTTGGAATATGGCAAATTTGTATTATATAAGTAATTACAGAATAATAAAACTTTGATGAAAACGAATCGGAGGCATTTCCCAGAACGAGGGTAAAACTGTGAGATATTATTTATTATTTATTTAAATAATTTTTAACTATTTTTATTTTCTTTTAACTCTTTTAATTTAATTTTTTTAAATCTTAAGCTAATTTCGTAAGGGGTTCGAGAGCCATGTCAAACTTTGAAACGGAGGTCGGCAGGAAATGTATCATTTATAATAATTAGGTACTGAAATAATAAAAAAAAGATACAAATTTGTCAGATCTAAAACAAGTCAGTTAAAACTTTATTATTAAACATACAAAATATATAATAATGGAAGAGACCAAGCTATTAAAAATGTCAAATTAACTTAGCAAAACGTACTTCGCATGCCCGGCATGAAATCGCGATTTTTTTGTACTTACTTAAGATCTATTTTCATTTAACCAACGTTTTTTTCATAACGGAAAAGAACTAGCTTTAAACAATTATAATTTGATTGTTCAATAACATATAGATGATTGCATTTATTTAGTCAAAAAATACCTTTGAAAATCACCAAATATATTAAGACAAAAATACAATAAATAACCAGAAAAGTGGTTTCTATTTGCAAAATTGGTGGAGTTCTTTTTTTGCTTTCGATTTTCTTAATTATTTTTTACGAATCAAAATTGTAGCGCTCAATTTTGGGAGTGGTCTTTTTTTGTGGCAAGGAATTTGAGTTTTCGATAATCTTAATATGGTTAAGGTCTTTTAAAAAACAATTATTTTTACATTATTTTAGGTAAAGGGACTGTATACTGTTTAAATAAAGCTTTGAACAATAGGTTTTAGGATTTTTACATTCACAATGTTTATTGCATTCGTTTTGAATTGCAAAAATCAATTCACAATATTGTTTTATTTTACAGTTGTCTATATTTTTCCTTATTTTAAAAAATAAATCAATAAACTTTAGAAAATATAGTTAA
Organism: Aspidapion aeneum; assembly: GCA_963576565.1. NCBI lineage: Eukaryota > Metazoa > Arthropoda > Insecta > Coleoptera > Brentidae > Aspidapion > Aspidapion aeneum. Next base: position 51,118,073 of record OY755048.1, read on the forward strand.
ATTATATAATTTAAATTTACTGTTGTAATCTGAGTTTATAAGTGACATGGGTTCTTTAAATGCGGAAATTTCTAAAACCGGCTTTCAGCTAAAAATAATAAGTAAAAATGAACAGTAAAGCTATTTTTTTAACATCAAATATAGATATAGAAAACCAAGATAAAACAAAAATGTTACAATTATTTTAGCATACTAGTAGTGACGGTGTACAATTTATATCAAAATTAAAATTAAATTTCTCGTCTCGAACAGCCCGCAATCCCAAAAATTGTATTAAAAAATATTGGTTTGCAAAAGTTAATTAAGAAAATCGAAAGCAAAAAAAAATATTTTTAAAACCATGTATCTCGGTTATTATCAACTTTTGGACTTTGGAGATAAGTGAATTTAAATCTTAACAGCTGCCGGCAAGGGTCAACAGGTCAGCTCTGCCTAGGTAAACCACCGTTTTTGATTTTTTTTTAACTAAAAAACCGCGATTAAGGTTTTCAAAATTCGTAAATACATAGTGCCTTACGGCAAAAAGAAATTTGTAAATAACTTTTTAAATATTTTTAGTAGATTTTTTACATTATTATAAAATTATTTCTTTTTAAATAAGGGGGTTTTGCTAAGCAGGGCAGAGGTGTGATCAGGCAGGTGTGTGGGTGGCGTATGTGGTTATAAAGCTACTTTTTAATTAGTTGGTTTGTGATAATATTCTGATAAAAAATGGCAAAGCGTTCAAATAAGTAACACGTGCTATCAGTTTTGTTGCAAGTCATGGTCGTTTGGCCGCCACATTTAAAAATGCCTGTGGAACAGAGATATACTTAAACACAAAATCTAGCAATTTCTCGGTTAATTTTAAATATTAACGAACGATTTGGACCACGTGAGCAATTATTTTTTATACTACTTTGAGCGTTTAACGAAGCCTCGCAACAAAACTGAGAGCACATATTAGTGCACACGTAATGTGAGGGTTCCAAAAAAATCCTCTTAAAAATTTCTTTTACTTTTTCAATTTTATTGGTTCCAATTATTCATGGACTAAAACTTAAATATAACATTGTTAGTTTTAATTTTATTTAGACTAAATCTAAGACAATAGGTATATTATTAGCTATTATAAAATTTATCTAAAACAAAGTCGAATTAAACTGTTAGAATTAAAAGCAACAATGTAACTTGTCATATAAAATCTTCTTCAGTAGTATTCTTCACATATTAATAACATAATTTATTAACAGGGATATAGTTTTCCTATAGAGAGTGAAGTGCTGTGCGCATGTATGATAAACTGAGATCGCAGGATTCGTGAAAGACAAGCTGCTCTGCACGTCGCCATGTTTAACAACAACAACTCTTAAACTTTAAATTTAAAATATAAAAATTTCTAAAAAAAAATTTTGAAAACAAGCTTTTATAAAATGGACTAAAAAGCATAAAATAATTTTTTGAGTGTTCTGATATCATAATAATAAACGCGATGGGCGTATTAAAGGAAATGTACCCGTTTTGTTTTAGCCTTGTTAGCTCGAAGTTTAGTGAAAATCCAAATTCATTATATTATAGCAGAGAAATGTAAGGGTAGACAATTTAACCCAACCCAACCCAACCTTACTCAAGCTACCCTTACATTTTTCTGCTATGGATGGAAAATATTACGCCTGCTTCATATTAGGCGGATCATTCGCGACCGGCAGTGTGCCGATTTATTTTGTCACATTCAAAAAGAAGAGTCGGCCCATCATCGGTTGTGGACGATCCACCAAATGCGCATGGTTCGGTTCGGTTCATTCGGGCATTTACCCAATATTAAATACTCCCATCGCTTTTATTATTATGATATCAGAACACTTAAAAAATTATTTTATGCTTTTTAGTTCATTTTATAAAAGCTTGTTTTCAAAAAAAATTTTTTTCTAAATTTATTTTTTAATTTTTAGATTTGTCTAAGTCTATGCATTTCAGCTAGCGCATCGATATTGGAGGGTTCTTTATTATTATTATCATTATACGCAAGGATTAATTAATTTTGGTCGAGAGCGAACAAACTAAAGCCTTACCTCTTCTACGCCCCCCCCCCCTTTTAGTGGGAGAGCATGTGCATTTTAAAATCAGTCAGATACCTATGTGGTAGTCAGTTGAAAGTAATCAGAAAAACTCGTCATGAAATCATCCATGTTGCATCCGCCATATTTAATTTTTGTAATCTGATCAAAAATTCGTAACCCTCATCCTCAAAGACCCCCAGGTACCAATTTTGGTGGAAATCCGACAAATTAAAATTTTACCCCCTCTCCGCCCTCCAGGTTAGGGGTGAGGTAGGCAGTCAGTGATACCACATTATTGGATTGTTAGCGGAACTATAACGGTATGCGAAATTCGAAGTCAATCGGATACGTGGAACTCAGTTGAATGTAATCAGAAAAACTTGACATTAAATCGTCTATTTTGAATCCGCCATATTGAATTTTTGTAATCTGATCAAAAATTCGTAATTCTCATTCTCAAAAACCCCCAGATATCAATTTTAGTTGAAATCGGACAAACTAAAGTTTTACCCCCTCTCCACCCCCCACGTTAGGGGGGAGGTAGGTACCCGACGAAACCATGTTATTGTATTGTCATCGGCACTAAGACGCTATGCGAAATTTGAAGTCAATCCGATGTTTGGAAGTTCTTCAAAAATGAGTTGCAAAATTTGATTACATACATACATACCCACATACATACATACATACAAGTGAAGTTAAATAAAAGCTTCTAATAATAAAAAAAAATGGTGAAAATTCACTTCAAAATTCCGCATATAGCAAAAATTATCGTGGCAACATCGTGTTGGAACTTCAAGCCACATAGCTCTTATGGAAGAGCACAGCGGTAAGTCCCTCTCCATGAGGCCATATCACCCATTTTCTTTCTTTTGCAATTTTCGGAAACATTTTTAAAATTTATTACTTCCTTTAGTTAAATGAATTTTTTCGCCAATGTTTATAATAGTCCACTGCTTCTTCCCCCAACCTAATCTAAGTCATCGGAGTGCAACAGGTGAAATGGGCCAATTATCAATAACAGCCGACACTTAGAATACAGCTACATATCGGGATATATGCATGAGCAGAATAGCGCAATGCATGAATTAATCGATAACAGGCTTCATAATAAACTTCTTAGCTCCTTTACTGTAGTAGCTGGGTAGCTACAAAGTACACTGTTCAAAAGTAGATTTCCTGTGCCACGCAACGCGTCGAGTTGTTTCCTTCAATGTTTTTCTTTTATGCAGGGAGCACCGATAAAATAAATTTGTAATATAATTTAAAAAGTTGTTTTACATTAAGTCATTGCTCAGAGCCATAGCACTATAGCTGTGTAGCTACTTTTAACAATTTTTGACTAAACATTTTATTGCCTATAAAGAACATTATTATAAGTATTGCCGTATCTTTTACAATTTATAAGAAAAAAATAATTTATTATAATAAAACATCGAATTTTTGCAAAATTGAATATTATGGCTGGTTTCGACAGCTACCTATTAAAGGTAGGAAGCTAAGCGATATATCAAAAAAACAGACTGAAAAGTACTATAAAAAATAATTTTTGATGGTTTTTGCTAGGATGCACCGTTAAAATCACTTTTTTTATTTTCGCGAACATTTTTAGGAGCCACCCCTTTTAAGATAGCCTCGACATCTTCTTCTATGTAGGGTCTAAAGTTTTTTTTATATCAAAAAAGAAACTAAATTTGAATAACAATATAACTACCATAAAATGAGCATGTGTATTATTTTAATCGTTATGCGAGCTTAAATATTCATGATCTTGGTGTATCTCAAAAACTACTTGATTTGAGAAGGTATAAATACAAAATTTGTTTGCCTTTAAAAAATTAATAAAATGAGATCAGAAATCGGATCACTAACTACAGAGATAAGCTGAAACCAAAAACCTGACGATTTGGTGGCAAATTTTTAAAGATGGCGGCCAAACGACCATAATTTGGACTGCGCAACCAAACTTTTTTTCTACTGCCATGGGTGCTTAACAATGCTACGTAACAAAACTCAGCGCACATATTAGAGCATACGTGACAAGAGCTAGCGCCTACACTACTGTAGTTCTGGAAGAAACAAGTCGAAAGTGTCTTTCGCCTCATTGATAACTTCACCGAACTTTTCTCCGAGTGTTCGGTCAACTGCCATGACATGCAGTGAAGCATCGCGTTCCGTACTTGTGCGGTAAATAGTTATTGTAAACATTTCCTGTCCTTGTAAATAATTATTTGACTATTCGTGGGTCAGAGAACAGGACCAAAACAGAAACTATCAAGTTTTTGACAACGTTTCGGAATATACTTTTCCCTTTTCAAGCCTCAAACTATTGTCTTCAGAGCCCGTTCGAAATGGATTAAGGCACGTCTAATCATAAATAGGGATAATTTGAAGATTTTTTTCCAATTTTTTGTTGTTTATTTTTGAACAACAAAAAAATATATTACGAAACGTTGCCAAAAACTTATTAGTTTCTTTTTTGGTCCTGTCTTCTAACCCACGAATAGTCAAATAAATAGTCATTATTCAACCTTCGTTATATGGATTCTTCTTGTAATGAATCAAAGGCATTTCCTGTCCTTTAATATGCGAATTTATATTCGCGACATATCGTAGTCTAGCGCAGTGGCGGCTGTTCAAAATTAGACACCAAACAGTATTTTTAATTGATTGATTTAAAAAAGTTAAATCTTCCCTTACGACATGATTGTCTAGTTCTTTTTATTATCTATGGTTAACAACAAGTGATTAATTGGGTGACGTTTTTACTTTCTTAGCGTAAATAATTACAAGCCGGCAGCGCAATTTCACCCGTTTTTCAGAGGGGTATGGGTCGATGTTCTCGAGCGGGGGCGGGAGGAATGTGTGTTTTAGTTGAAGTCGGCCATTAGCCTCGTGCGTAAACGTCCCTTGCCCTTCTACACGATGCCGGTTCTATCCTTAGCGAAACGTAGAGTTTGTTTTGATTTGGGCTACGTTAGTAGTAAAAAGCATTGCTGGTCGCATGTCATTGTTTTTGTTATCGTTTGTTTATAAAATGGAAATAAATACCGTCGACTACATAATTAACTGTGCAAGTTTAAATTCATTGACATATGAACTTCGATTACAAATAAAATATTTAGGGCCACGTAGACCGGACCTAAAAATTAACCAAAATTTTAGTGTAAGTAATGCCGAGGGGTGTTCCATAAAGACTTATAATAGAAAATTTAATAAAAAATTATACGATGCTGAAAACTAGTTGCGCGGTTATAGAAAAAGAAATGCTTTTTTTTTGCTTTATTTGTCTTGATATGAACAATCCACGAAGTGATCCTGCGTACAAAGGGAATGTGTGTTATCAAGCACTTTAGTGAAAAGTTAAAAAGACACAAAGTAAGTGTAATTCATTTAAATAAACACAGAATTTTCTATGCTAGGCAAGACTGATATTAGGTGCCAATTGAATAGTGCCTATTGGCAAAACATTACCGAAAATAATGAAAATGTGACAAAAATACTTAGTGGGTTAAGAGACTGTTTAAAATTCTGTGGGATTTTTGAGGTTGCTCTACGGGGCCATAAAAAAGAAAGGCGAATGGACTTTATCTATAAACAAATAAACTAAAAACTACACCAAGTAACTGCTTGTTTGGAAAATACTAAAATAAAATTGTTTCGGTAAGTTTTTTATCTAATTTTTCATGCATTTCTGCCCCCCCAATTTATAACGTCACCAGCCGCTTGCCACTAGGTGTTCTATATGGTATTTAGTTAATTTACTTTATCATTATCAGATTTGAACTAAGTTCAAGAAACACTAGGATAAAAGTACCAATATAGAAAATAACTTTTTAATTTTTTCTTTGGATTTTCAAATTTGTTCAATGAATTCAGTTTTACGTTTTAATACGATTCAAATTTGTATGCTGTCTGATAATTTTGAGCAAATTTTAAATAATTAATAAAAAGGCTTATTTGAATAGGCTATTACGTTTTTAAACAAAAACTATATGGGAATCGTGGCCGATTCGCTTAGCGCGTCGGTTCGTACATATGGCTGCAGTGCTTGCTATATAACTAGACTGACCGCGCGTAGGCTGGGCGCGCTGCGTATCTTGTGGGTTCGAGTCCCACCTCGGCATATGGTTATTTATAACGTCCCAACAAGGCATATATCGGCAAAAATTTTGCTAAAAAGGCTGGGCGATTGATCCTAGCTATGGATGGAAAGTTCCAGTATAAAAAAAAATAAATAAAATAAAAACTATTTATTAATAAGAAAGTGCTTAATATAACAAAACCTAATGTAACACAAGCAATGTGATTTTGGACGATTAAAAATATTATGTAAAAATGCGGAGAGAATGCCAAAAAAATTAAAATATACAAAACAATATGCGTAACGGGTGTGATTTTGTTCTGATCATTTTAGTTAACTTATCATTTGTTTTAGTCCGTGTCTTTCGTATCATATTAAACGCATTTTAAAATTGTCCTTCGTTGGGCCTTGGATGCCGCAGCAAATGCCCCTGCAAATTTAACTTCTTGAGATCTTAAAATCACACTGGTTGCATATGAATCAATCGATTTTATCTATCCTATTATGCACCAGCAATGTGTTTGCTCTTGTATTCACACTGATTGTATTTAAACCAACTGATTTTATCTGCACTTTGGTGCCGCAGCAAATCAATCGATTTTATCTGCCACTTTATGCCGCAGCAAATGCCTTTTCAAACTGTCCTTCCATATAGCCTTGAAATCACAGTGGTTGCATTTAAACCAATTGACTTCATCTACACCTTTATGCTGCAGCAAATGCTTTTTCAATTTGCTTTTATTTATCCCTATATAATCACACTGGTTGCATTTAAGCAAACTGTTTTCTTCTGTTCCTTTGTGTTGGAGCAAATGCTTTTTCAAAGAAAACTTCCATTTTGTGTTAAAATCACACTGATTACATTTAAACCAATCGATTTCATCTGCTCCTTTGTGTCGAAGCAAATGCTTTTTCAAATCAGACTTCCATTTTGTGTTAAAATCACACTGATTGCATTTAAACCAATCGATTTCATCGTCCCTAGTATGCACCAGCAAATGCGTTTTCAATTTGGATCTGTATTTGCCCTTGTAATCACACTGATTGCATTTAAACCAACTGATTTTATCTGTTCCTTTGTGTAGAAGCAAATGATTTCTTAAAGCATCCTTCCATTTTGTCTTAAAATCACACTGATTACATTTAAACCAATCGATTTCATCTGTTCCTTTGTGTCGGACCAAATGCTTTTTCAAACCAGATTTCCATTTTGTCTTAAACTCACAGTGATTGCATTTAAACCAATCGATTTCATCTGTTCCTTTGTGTCGAAGCAAATGCTCTTTCATATAAAACCTTAATCTTGTGCTAAAATCACACTGATTGCATTTAAACCAACTGATTTAATCTCCTCCTTTGTGTTGGAGCAAATGCTTTGTTAAGTGAGACTTCCATTTTGTCTTAAACTCACATTGATTGCATTTAAACCAATCGATTTCATCTTCCCTAGTATGCACCAGCAAATGCGATTTCAATTTGGATCTGAATTTGCCCTTGTAATCACACTGATTGCATTTAAACCAACTGATTTCATCTCCTCCTTTGTGTTGGAGCAAATGCTTTGTTAAGTGAGACTTCCATTTTGTCTTAAACTCACATTGATTGCATTTAAACCAATCGATTTCATCTTCCCTAGTATGCACCAGCAAATGCGATTTCAAGTTGGATCTGAATTTGCCCTTGTAATCACACTGATTGCATTTAAACCAACTGATTTTCTCTGCACTTTGGTGCCGCAGCAAATGCCATTTCAATTTGGATCTGAATTTGCCCTTAAAATCACACTGATTGCATTTAAACCAACTATTTTCATCTGTTCCTTTGTGTAGGAGCAAATGCTTTCTCAAAGCATCCTTCCATTTTGTCTTAAAATCACACTGATTACATTTAAACCAATCCATTTCATCTGTTCCTTTGTGTCGGACCAAATGCTTTTTCAAACCAGTCTTCCATTTTGACTTAAAATTACACTGATTACATTTAAACCAATCCATTTCATCTGTTCCTTTGTGTCGGACCAAATGCTTTCTCAAAGCATCCTTCCAGTTTGTCTTAAAATCACACTGATTACATTTAAACCAATCCATTTCATCTGTTCCTTCGTGTCGGACCAAATGCAATTTCAAACCAGACTTCCATTTTGACTTAAAATTACAATGATTGCATTTAAACCAATCGATTTCATCTTCCCCTTTATGCACCAGTAAATGCGATTTCAATTTGGATCTGAATTTGCCCTTGTAATCACACTGATTGCATTTAAACCAATCGATTTCATCTTCCCGTTTATGCACCAGCAAATGCGATTTCAATTTGGATCTGAATTTGCCCTTGTAAGCACACTGATTGCATTTAAACCAATCGATTCCATCTTCCTTTTTATGCACCAGCAAATGCAATTTTAAATTGCAGCTGTGCTTAGCTTTGAAATCACACTGATTGCATTTAAACCAACTGATTTTATCTGCACTTTGGTGCTGCAGCACATGTTTTTTTAAATTGGCTTTGAACTTGGTCTTGTAATGACAGTGGTGACATTTAAACCAACTGATTTTATCTGCACTTTGGTGCTGCAGCACATGTTTTTTTAAATTGGCTTTGAACTTGGTCTTGTAATGACAGTGGTGACATTTAAACCAGCACATTTCTTCTACATCTTTATTTTGATTGTGTGAAACATTTTGCGCTTCAGATCTAAAAGTAATAAAAATAATGATAGGAGGTTATATACCACATGTCAATTTTAGTGGTTCCCGAAAGTTTTCGTAGCTGTCTGGTAAAAATCACTGTGTTTTTTTTAAATATTTTTAGTTTGCAAATATTTGTTATTTAAAAAAAATGCTTTGATTTCATATACTAAAATTCCTCACACCTACCCAGTCGCAGATCCGGATATGTAGTTTTTAGGTCTGAGCTGTGAAATTTAGCACCAAAAGACCGTTTAAATGCCCTGCAAGCGAATTTTTTTTAAAATGCAGCGAAACTAAAAAATAATTTTTGTCTGAAAGAAGGGGTGTGCCGCTCTACCCCCCCCCCCCCCCTTTCATTGCCGGAGGAGAGCGAAATTTTTGACCATCCTGGCCCGAACAGCAATAGCTAAAGATGATGTTGTTTTCGACGAAAGATTTTTTTTGACATTACGCGGAAATGTTCATAAAGCGAAAATTAAATCCAAGTCACGTTTGGACTACATACATTTTTTCGGTTACGTTCAGATTGTGAAAAAGCTAAAGAACTGTGTTGTTATAGTTTAGATTGAATGAGGTATTTTGAGGGATAGATAGATAGATCCTAGCCGGTAATTTCAATAAGATCTTTTTAGAGTACGTGAAATATGTGCAGTTATGTTTTATATGCAAAATACTTGCATCATATTCACATAATATCTGTATTTTGAAACGGGAGTCTTTATGGACAGGATCTCAGTCTATTAAACTGTGTGCTTAAATAAATAGATGTTTCAGACATGCTCAATGTTTACTGTATGCCGACGACTTAAAAATCTTCTGCACTGTCTATAAAACAAACCAGATACTTCAAAGTGAACTTGATCAGCTTGTGTGATGGTGTAAACTTAACCACCTTCATCTTAATGCTGAGAAATGTAAACACATGTCATTCTACAGACTTCAAAATCCGGTTAATATTGTCTACAAAATAAACAGCATGGAACTAGAAAAGGTCAGCACCATAAAAGACCTTGGCGTAATATTTGACACGTCATTAACTTTTAATAAGCACATCGACAATACTATTAACAAAGCATTCCTATTACTAGGCTTTATAAAACGAAACACCAAAGATAAAAGTGATATAAAAGCTATAAAATGCCTGTCAAATTGCTTGATTAGATCCTTACTAGAACACTGTAGTATCATTTGAAATCCAAGTTACCATATTTATATTAAACGAATTGAAAGGGTACAGAGTAAGTTTTCCAAATACCTACTCTTTAAACTAAACTTTCCCTACGAAGGATTGAGCTCCAACACAAGATTTGCTTTATGTGGTATTCAAAGCTTGGAAACTCGTCGAAAAAACGCTCAGAAAGTATTCCTATACAAGCTACTCAATAATATGATAGACTGCTCAGCAATATTACAACAAATGGGATATCTTGCCATTCCCCTAAGAACTAGACAGCAGCTTCTCTTTTACCAGCCTCGGCATAGGACCAACTATGGACAGAATGCAATCGTTACCAGACTTGTGAGAAACTATAATACTTATTTTAGTGATATAGACATTTTTGGAATAACCCTTTCACAACTAAAAAATCAAATTTCGTAATTGTCCCTCTGTGATTTGTTATGATATAAATTTCTATTTTTAAGTTTCTTTAAATATTATATTATTGTCAAAAGTAAACTTTCAGTGTACCATTTAGCATAGAGCTGTAGTGTGCACTTTAAATAAATAAATAAATAAATAATATCGGCATGGGCCCCCTAAGCCTAAGTAATTTTAAGATATTTTCCACAAATTTCATAAATAAAATAGCATAAAATACGGCATCATGGGTTCTCGAATCCCCCCCAAGATATATTCCTGAGTGCACCACTGATACCGGATGTTGTGCGCTTCAACAAAAATTTTTTTTTCCCAAACTTTCATAATTTGTAAACCTAACCAAGTTCCTAAAAGATTTTAGTTAAAATTTTGTTCAACTTGTATAAATACAATGACACTTACTCAGATGAACTATCGCTTAATATTAGTTCCTCTTGCTTGATCTCCTCAGTCTTCAGCTCAAAGTATTCGTAATCCGATTTTAGGTCGGATGATGAGCAGTTAAGAAACTGACTGTCAAGAATGCTGCAAAAAAAAACTTTGTTAAAAATTGAAATTCAGGGGTCTAGGATAATTTGGCGTCAGGACTATTCAGCGCCAAGAAAATTCCAGCTGAAATTGAATGTATTGACCTAAAAAAGGGTTCAATTTTTATCGCTCAAAGATATTTGCCGCGCAAAAACCAGGCATTTTTACTGATGCTCTTGTGCCCGTATGGCCGGAAGATAGCACATTCCGTACAATTTTGTATACGGAGTGTGTGTCACTTTACAGGTACGTCCTACCACAGGCAGGTCCTTTCGGATAACTTTCTGGTCTCCAATAGGGATCTAAAAAGATCTAAGAGACCGGTAAAACTTATTTCAACTGTGACTTCTGTTAACAGTTTTAATTTGTGTTTATAGGTTTGAGAGTGACGTATGTAGAAATTGATCCTGAGGGGGCTTAAGCACGAGTTCATACATTTTAATCCTGATTTTTGGGAAAAATCCATTATTTAGAGGTTACTATTGTGGCTCTGGTGGGGCTGGAGACCCAAACCCCCCTATATATGCTTTTGGTTTGGCATTTCTATTAAAATAATCTAAAATATAACAGTAATAGAGTTGACAAGAGGTAAAAATCCTTTATTTTTGATTTTACGAAAAAAACTCCCTCTTTATAAAAAATTCTGCTTGTTGAAAAACTAATTAATTAGATGTACAGGGTGTTATCCAATTAAGAAACATGTAATTAATAAGAGAGAAAAATCGTTATTTTTAATTTCATGTAAAACATCACTCTTTATAAAAAATTCTGTTTGTCAAAAAACTGAGATAACGATATTAATATCTTTGATTAGAAGTACAGGGTCTTATCAAATTAAGTAACATAAAATAATCCAAGAGAAAAAGGACCGTATTTATTCAGTAGAGCAAAATGTTATTTAAACAAAATTATTTGTATCACAATATAAAATGAAAGTAGGAAATCTAGGAAAAGAAAATCTATCCAGGTTTTTATTTTTAAGAGTTAAGCATTTCATGAAAAAACAAGATAAAATAATATGGAACAAAATCTGAAACCTATTACTTGAAAATCAATATGACAATCAACAAAATAAATCTATCAATGTCACATTATAAAGAGTGATGTTTTTCGTAAAATTTGATAACACCCTGTACATCTAATCAAAGATTTTATTATGTTAATCTTAATTTTTCAACAAGCAGAAGTTTTTATAAATCAAAAATAAAGGATTTTTTCCTCTTGTCAACTCCATCCGGGGACACACGGTATATAAGTGAAAATATTAAAAATTAACAAACGTGAATTCTAGTACCCGTGAACTTAAAAATCAAACAAGTTTTCGTGGCTAATCGGGTAAAAAGAAGATTTTGTTTCTCTCATATTTTTCCGTGGGTAGCTTAACCTCACGTCCATTAGATCTTGGACCCCCGTGAGGTTAAGCTTTCAACCTACCCACGGAAAAATATGACACACAAAAACTTCTTTTCACTCATTTAACTTGTTTTATATATTAAAAATTAGACCCGAAGCTGATGAGTTTCGCCATAAAGTAAGAAAAATCTTGAACAGAAAGAAGCAACAAAAGGCAAACAACACCAGTGAAGAACAACGGGCAGTCAATAACCTGCAGACTGATAAATCAATCCAGATTCTACCTGTCGACAAAAGAAACGCGACGGTGATCGTGGATGTCGAGACATACGACAAAAAGATTGAAGAAGTTCTGGAGAAAGGAGACTACAAGCAACTAGGAAAAGATCCAACCACGACCGTAGAAGGACGCATCTATAGGACTTTGCTGCTGCTGAATCCCGGACGCCGTTAGATCCCGCCTGACTCCACACCACAGTAAGGCACCACATTTTTATGGACTGCCAAAGATCCATAAGAAGGATATACCACTGCGACCAATTACCAGCTCCAGGGACTCGCCGACCAGAACTCTGTCGAGGTTTTTACAGGACATAATTCAACCATTTCAGGGTAATTCTGACTCTTTTGTCAAAAACTCGGAACATTTTGTCGAGGTTTTAAAAAGGATCAAATTAGATCCCGACGATGCAATACCTAAATCCCCATTTCTAATATAAAAGCTACCAACTGGCAACATTTTTTGCCCAATCTTTTCCCCGAATAAACAAGGAAACGGGACTACGACCATCGTTGAAATTGTGCACGATTGTTTTTCAAAAGGTTTTTAACAACCGTATCGAGACAGTTTTTTGATAGTTACTCTTATTCTCAAAAAAAAAAAAAAAAATACGACCAAAAAAAGAGGAGGAAACTGCAATAATTTTTTTTAGTTTTTTAAATTTTTTTATTATATACAAAATATTTAAAAAAATCCATTGGATACGGTTGACAATGTTGATAAATCCTTTCATATAATAAAAACACATGTTTTGTTTTCTTATAAAAGAGTTCATTCGGGTATTGTAAATAGAGTTCCAAAATCGTTATAACCATTGAAGGTGTAGTTCAATTGGTTATTACTAGAGGCGCTGCGTGTGCCTTAGAATGGATGTCACGTGATTTGTGATCCATTCAATGTCGGTCCGGTCTACCAGTTCACTGACCAGAATTTTAATGACCAACGATTTTGTTATACTTTTCGATGTCAGAGCTAATTGTTTGAGATCGAAACAAATCCTAACTAATAAATCAAAGCTACCACCGCCGTCCCCTAGCCGCTACCACTAAAAAATCAACTAGTACCACCTCCCCCTAGATCCTACCATCAAACAAACAACTACTACCACCTTCTCCTTGCTTCTGTCACCAAAAAACCAACCTTCCCCTAGCCTCCCTCTACCACTAAAAATCAACTACTACCACCTCCCTAGATTCTACCACCAGAATATCAACTACTACCACATTCCCCTAACTTCTACCAGCAAAAACCAACTACTACCACCTTCCCCTAGCCTCCCTCTACCACTAAAAAATCAACTACTACCACCTCCCCCTAGATTCTACTACCAGAAAATCAACTACTACCACTTCCCCCTAGATTCTACCATCAGAAAATCAAATACTACCACATTCCCCTAGCTTCTACCAGCAAAAAACCAACTACTACCGCCTTTCCATAGCTTCTGCCACCAAAAAACCAACTACTACCACCTTCCCCTAGATTCTACTACCAGAAAATCAACTACTACCACTTCCCCCTAGATTCTACCATCAGAAAATCAAATACTACCACATTCCCCTAGCTTCTACCAGCAAAAAACCAACTACTACCACCTTTCCATAGCTTCTGCCACCAAAAAACCAACTACTACCACCTTCCCCTAGCCTCTACCACTAAGAAATCAACTACTACCATCTCCCCCTAGATTCTACCACAAAAAACCAATTACTTTTACCTTCCTCGAGCTTCTACCACCCAAAAACCAACTACCACCATCTGCCCCTAGCCTCTACTACTAAAAAATCAACTACCACCTCCTCACTCTAGATTCTACCACATTCCCCTAGTTAGTAGTAGGTTTTTTGGTGACAGGAGCTAGGGGAAGGTGGTAGTAGTTGTTTCTTTGCTAGTAGAAGCTAAGTAGAGGTGGTAGTAGTTGGTTTTTTGCTAGTGTAAGCTAATGAGAGGTGATAGTAGTTGTTTTTTTGTTGGTAGGAGCTAGGAAATTCTGGTAGTAGTTGATTTTTTGGTGATAGAATCTAGGGAAAGGTTTTTTAGTGGTAGAACCTAGGGGAATGTGGTAGTAGTTGACTTTTTGTGGCAGAATCTAAGGGGAGGTGGTAGTAGTTGATTTTTGAGTGGTAGAAGCTAGGGGAAGGTAGTAGTAGTTGGTTTTTTGTTGGTAGAAGCTAGGGCAACGCGGTAGTAGTTGCTTTTTTGGCAACAGAAGCTAGGCGTAGGTGGTAGTAGTTGGTTTTTTGGTGGTAGAAGTTGGTGGAAGGTGGTTTCTGGGATAAAACTAAGTTTTAGCTAACTAATAGGTCACTGTTGCTGTTTAGAAGTGGTAAAAGCTTAGATTGGTAAGTTAGTATTTGTTTTTTCTACAAACAAGGCGGCCTTACGCCAAAAAATAGAAAAATTCGTTGGTCATTAAATTTTTGGCCAGTGTGTTATACGGCGGGCACTGTTCGAAAAGTAGAGTCACTGCAACACGTTTATAGTAGGGTCACCTAATACCCTGTTTCCACCAATGCATGCCCACCCCGATTCAAAAAACGCATCAGGTGACGCTGTATTTAAAACCGGTGCAAATGCATGGCCCATCACCTGATGCGTTTGTTTAATCGGCGTGGGCATGCATTGGTATAAGGCGATCATTATAAGCGGCATCTATTGGTAAAAATCGCAAATAATTTGATATTTCCTAGATTCAATCTCTGCCCTTTAGTCATCAATCATTCTGTTGCTACAAAACAAGGAGTTATAAGAAGTTTATATTTAAGAGGCGTAAATATTTGTAGTAATAATGAAGAATTAACCACCGAAATCTACAAAATAAAAAAAGACTTACAACAGAATGGTTATTCCGAGAAACTAATAAACTCAACGATCGCTAAAATTAAAAACAAACCAAATGTAGCAAATTTTCAAAAAAATAATGATCCGTTGCGTGTTATTAACATTCCATATTGATGGTAATATTTTTGCAATTAAACGGCCATTTGCGGTAAAATGTTTTATTGTATTATTTTCTGACTTACATGATTTAATTTATAACTGTGCTTTCAGCGGTGGCTTGATGTAGAAAATGGCAATATTTTTGGTTTGATTTTGCAAGTAAACGATTTAAAAAAGTAGGGGAAATTAGTGGGGGTAATAATTTTTAGCTTTCATCAAAGATGGCTACAAGGCCATGCCTGCCGTTTTTGATTTTACAGAAATCTGCCTTCGAATCCACCAAGCTATTACAATAATGGTCATGTGACTATTTTGGATTTGGCGTCAACCACTGATTATCATATGTTCAACAGATTTTAGAAAATATTAGACGAACAGCCAAACACTATAATATAAAAACAGTATTTTCATCGGGAAACACGATAAGGAACTTTGTAACTAAAATAAAACCAGAAAATCCCTCAAATAATAAGGAATGTATTTACCAAATCCCGTGTGAGTGTGGCAAAATCATATGTAGGTAAAACGAAACGCCCTCTTCAGGTAAGAGTAAATAAACATCTAAAAATTACCCAATTAGGGGATATTGAAAAATCCGGTTTGGCGGATCATGTCTGGGCAAATGATCATAGCATTCAATGGTCTAAAGCTAAAGTTCGGCGAAAACGAATGTTTATTGAAGCTGCGTTCATAATGCAGAATAAAGAAGTTCTCAGTCAACCAAGCACGGACATACCAAACAAATGAAGACCACTCCTTAAGGAAAACAAGCGTCCTAGGATTAAAAAAGAGGGTGGCCCTTCACACCTGACTGCACACCAAGTAGTAAAAGTAGTAGCCTTTAGACTGGATTGTATAGCTTACACTTGAAAACGGTAAGAGATACTTACTAACCGAAACGTCGTGTTTGAAATACATAAAGACAATGGAAGTCCAAAATTTTATTTCCACTCAATCATTCACTACGAGTTTCAAACAAAAAAAACTTTCAGCAGTTAATTCGACCCATTAGTAGTAAACAAAAACAATTTACACTGTTAATTTTACTACGGAAAACTAAAACAAAATGCTTAACTTACCTTTTACTATACTCAAACAACTCATTTTCAATTTTAATTTTCATAGAACTGGTTTCAGCTGGCATTACTTCTTCCGACCTAATATCTGTGATTGAAAATAAAGGTTTAGAAGTGAAATCATCTATTTCTGTCAAAATGTCTTCAGCCATGACAATCAGCGATTGAATATCTTTTTCAAATAATTAGACAATGACATCTTAAACGCTTCTGGAAGTTCCTTTCTTCTTACTTTTAGATCCTACATAGAAAAAAACTTGGTGTAATATATTTTTCACACCTGCTAAATCCGGTTAAGCTGATAATTTAAACATTCACTTGTAAATTACTCAGGTTATGTTCCTTTTAATATTTAAAAGAAATTACGGTCTGCATATACCATGCCTTCCGAGTTACTACGAACAGACGTAACTTCGTCCAAATGTTCGCAGTACCTCATACCGCATTGTTTACACATATGAGCAAAACTAACGCACCACCAAGTACATCTATTGGATTATTTTTAGAAATTTAGTTCGAAAATAAAATATAGTCGTATATATTTTAGACGACCACTGTATGTAACAAATTTGAATGAATAAGAAATATTTATTAAAATATCTTAGCGGTGGGTTCGTTTTGCTATGTGGTGCGTACCTATGGGGCTAGCAAATTTTTTCAAAAATATAAAATATTTTATAATTAATTTTTATAAAAATATAACTACAAAACAATAGGATAGGACAGATATACTTTTTTTATTGGTCATGGGAAACCTATATATATGATCTAACTGCGTAAGCACACACATTTTTTTAAATACTTTATCAACGCAAGTTGTAGTTGACGCTGATTTTAGGCTAAAGTTGGCTAAAATATTGTTATAAAAAATAAGTTTTTAATGGTAAATTTCTATTTTTGACCGTCAAAAAATAGACGTTTTAAGAAAAAAAACAACTTTTTCCCAAAAAAACTGCTTTCGGAACTTGGGCATTTTTGGATCAAGATGGGGCTTCTTTTTAGGTTAAAAATAAATATTTTAATTTAAATTTTATTATATAGAAAATAAAAGGGTGTTTCCACCAAATTTCGTGAGAAACAAAAAAGAACGTGGAAAATGTATTTTTTTTTTTTAGTTAAAGGTAAGAAAAACTTACCTATAACCGTTGTTTAAATAACGCTATAACCTTTGTATTTAACTTTATTCGACAGAAGGTCTAGTTTTGCTGATAATAAATAATTAGAATAAAAGTTCAACCCATTTTACCCGAATTACTAGGACCTAGTCTAATTTATTTTTGCTGATGGCTGCAATTTATTTTCTTTATTTTCAAATAGTTTTAAGCTGTGATTATCTTTTTCCTAGAAGCAAAAAATTTAAAAATAAATAGATTTTTAAATTAAATAAAAAAAAACAAAACAGCGAATTCATAAGGCACAAAATTGTTATAATTCCTCTTACCTAGAATTTATTTTTACATTATAGCACGAAGAATAACTACACCACAGCAGAACCTCTCTAGCATACCTTATTCAAATGACCACACACCTTATATCACACAGGATTTAGAACAAGCACCTTAAAGAAATATAATGAAACTAATCCCTTGGGAGGCATCTCTGATTCAGAGGCTGGAAAATCCTAAAATAAGTAATAATTACGCTATAAAGCATATACCTACAGGGTGGCCCAAGTTTGTTTAGGCTTTATAAAGACCGCAAAGCAAAGGAAAGATTATCAAATCGAGAAAAAATTATTTTTTAAAGGTGTAGGCGTTTTGACACAATATTGTCATTGTGTTTATCTCTAATGCGAAAACTTTGAAACTTCTGGATCAATTAAAAAAAACAGGAGAAATATTTGTTGACGCGGCTAACTGGGTGCAAGGCCAACTCGACGCAAAAATATTACACAAAATATGCAGATAACAAACAAAGAAAATACAAAAATCTTTTTAATAAATCCTAATAAAGTAAATTTTTTGAAATTGCGCTTTGTTTACGATTTTTATTAGTAAAATTGTATTTCAAAAAATAACTTTTTTTTTAACTCTTAAAAATATAATAAAAAATATTTTAAATTTAGTAGATAAGAAGTTTTTTAGAAATTTAAACATTTTTCACAATATTTTGGAGATTCGAAAATTTTACTTTACTCTTTTTGTTGGCAAAGTTGGCACTACACTAAAAATAGTGTGGAAAATCACATTTTCCACACGCTTTTAGAAAAAATATTTTCACGCCGAGTTGGTCGCGCTCAATTATTCCAAACTGTTTTTTTTTTCTGTACGGATATTTCCTGTGTGCTTTTATCCAATCATCCGACCCCTCACCCTATCATAAATAAATGCATAAAACCTTATATAGTTATTTTGGAACACCCTTCGCAAAAAATATAAAGGGTTCTTTTGTATAATCTACATTACCTAATTGACAGCGGGTTATTGGAATTTTGGAATATGGCAAATTTGTATTATATAGGTAATTCCAGAATAATAAAACTTTGATGAAAACGAATCGGAGGCATTTCCCAGAACGAGGGTAAAACTGTGAGATATTATTTATTTAAATAATTTTTAACTATTTTTATTTTCTTTTAACTCTTTTAATTTAATTTTTTAAATCTTAAGCTAATTGCGTAAGGGGTTCGAGAGCCATGTCAAACTTTGAAACGGAGGTCGGCAGGAAATGTATCATTTATAATAATTAGGTACTGAAATAATAAAAAAAAGATACAAATTTGTCAGATCTAAAGCAAGACAGTTAAAACTTTAATATTAAACATACAAAATATATAATAATGGAAGAAACCAAGCTATTAAAAATGTCAAATTAACTAACAAAACGTAATTCGCATGCCCGGCATGAAATCGCGATTTTTTTATACTTAAGATCTATTTTTATTTAACCAACGTTTTTTTCATAACGGAAAAGAACTAGCTTTAAACAATTATAATTTGCTTGTTCAATAACATATAGGATTGCATTTATTTAGTCAAAAAATACCTTTGAAAATTACCAAATATATTAAGACAAAAATACAATAAATAACCAGAAAAGTGGTTTCTATTTGCAAAATTGGTGGAGTTCTTTTTTTGCTTTCGATTTTCTTAATTATTTTTTACGAATCAAAATGTAGCACTCAATTTTGGGAGTGGTCTTTTTTTGTGGCAAGAAATTTGAGTTTTCGATAATCTTAATATGGTTAAGGTCTTTTAGAAAACAATTATTTTTACATTATTTTAGGTAAAGGGACTGTATACTGTTTAAATAAATCTTTGAACAATAGGTTTTAGGACTTTTACATTCACAATGTTTATTGCATTCGTTTTGAATTGCAAAAATCAATTCACAATATTTTTTTATTTTACAGTTGTCTATATTTTTCCTTATTTCAAAAAAATAAATGAATAAACTTTAGAAAATATAGTTAAATTATATAATTTAAATTTACTGTTGTAATCTGAGTTTATATGTCACATGGGTTCTTTAAATGCGGAAATGTCTAAAACCTGCTTTCAGATAAAAATTAACAGTAAAGCTATTTTTTTGACATCAAAATATAAGAAAACCAAGATAAAACAAAAATGTTACAATTGTTTTAGCATACTAGTAGTGACGGTGTACAATTTATATCAAAATTAAAATCAAATTTCTCGTCTCGAACAGCCCGCAATCCCAAAAATTGTATTAAAAAATATTGGTTTGCAACCAAGTTAATTAAGAAAATCGAAAGCAAAAAAAAATATTTTTAAAACCATGTATCTCGGGTATTATCAACTTTTGGACTTTTTAGATAAGTGAATTTAAATCTCAACAGCTGCCGGCAAGGGTCAACAGGTCAGCTCTGCCTATAGTTCAATGAATAGAGACCAAAATAGGGGGGTTACCCTACAAAAGGTCCGGTAGTTCTGAATTTTGGATATGTTGTTAAGCTCAGGAGGGTAGTTAAAAATCAGAGTTTTCGTCACCCACACCCCTGTGCTCCCTCCGCCATCTTGAAAAAACCATCAAAAATTGGCACTTTTTTTAGTTTTTTGCCTTTAATTTCGTTCCAGTACACTAACCGCAAAAAGAGTTATATGAAATTTTTTAGAGGATATAATTATCTACAATTGGGTGGTACTATGGTTGTTCTGCGAGCAGTAGTAACGGAGCTAGGTAATTTCCAAAAATGACTAAAATCACGTGCTTGGGCAAATTTTCAGATTTTTTCTACTTTCGACGGCATAAGCTCCGAAATACTTTGTTCTAGGGTAAAAGTTCTAAGAACATATCTTGTAGAGAATTTTATCAGCTACAAAATCCATTCTTTAAATGTATTTTTAAATATTGTAATGGAGTGGGCGTAACTTTTTTACTCAAAGTAAGTAAATTAGAAAATAATCATTTTTTTAAATTTAGTGCTTTAAACGGCACGTTTTTTATTTATTTTTATTTTTTTGTGTAAATTTAGTGACGTACAAAAAGGTAAGAGAGCTTAGGGGTCAAACACCTCCTTAAACTAACCACTTCTTCAAAAACCCCCCCAGACCCCCCAAAATCTAACATATTTAGGTTTTCTCAAATTTTCTCAAAAAATACGCTTCTAAGAGAAAAATATGTAATATACTTTATTGTAGTATTGTATTGTTATGAAATTTTCTTTTGAAAAGGGTGCAACTCGATGGGGGGGTCAACTATTTATAAACTCTTTAGCGGCGTCCGTTAATTGAAGTAATTTAAAAAAGTAAAAAAATATCCATGTTTTTTCCATGATTTATTGGATTTTCTTTAAACCAAGGTTTATAGAACAAAATGTGTTATACATTATTGTAGCAAATAAAATTTCCTTTAAAATGCTGATTTAAAGAATGGATTTTGTAGCTGATAAAATTCTCTACAAGATATGTTCTTGGAACTTTTACCCTAGAACAAAGGATATCGGAGCTTATGCCGTCGAACGTAGAAAAAATCAGAAAATTTGCCCAAGCACGTGATTTTAGTCATTTTTGGAAATTACCTAGCTGCGTTACTATTGCTCGCAGAACAACCATAGTACCACCCAATTGTAGATAATTATATCCTCTAAAAAATTTCATATAGCTCTTTATGCGATTTACTGTACTGGAACGAAGTTACAGGCAAAAAACTACAAAAAGTGCCAATTTTTGTTGGTTTTTTCAAGATGGCGGAGGAAGCACAGGGGTGGGGGTGACGAAAACTCAGATTTTTAACTACCGTTTTGACCTTAATAACATATCCAAAATTCAGAACTACCGGACCTTTTGTAGGGTAAAACTCCTCTATTCATTGTACCACTAGGTAAACCACCGTTTTTGACTTTTTTCTGAAACTAAAAAACCGCGATTAAGGTTTTCAAAATTCGTAAATACATAGTGCCTTACGGCAAAAAGAAATTTGTAAATAACGTTTTAAATATTTTTAGTAGATTTTTTACATTATTATAAAACTATTTCTTTTTAAATAAGGGGGTTTTGCTAAGCAGGGCAGAGGTGCGATCAGGCAGGTGTGTGGGTGGCGTATGTGGTTATAAAGCTACTTTTTAATTAGTTGGTTTGTGATAATATTCTGATGAAAAATGGCAAAGCGTTCAAATAAGTAACACGTGCTATCAGTTTTGTTGCAAGTCATGGTCGTTTGGCCGCCACATTTAAAAATGCCTGTGGAACAGAGATATACTTAAACACAAAATCTAGCAATTTCTCGGTTAATTTTAAATATTAACGAACGATTTGGACCACGTGAGCAATTATTTTTTATACTACTTTGAGCGTTTAACGAAGCCTCGCAACAAAACTGAGAGCACATATTAGTGCACACGTGATGTAAGGGTTCCATAAAAAACCTCTTAAAATTTTCTTTTACTTTTTCAATTTTATTGTTTCCAATTATTCATTGACTAAAACTTAAATATAACATTGTTAGTTTTAATTTTATATTTAGCCTAACACAATAGGTAAATTATTAGCTATTATAAAATTTATCTAAAACAAAGTCGAATTAAACTGTTAGAATTAAAAGCAACAATGTAACTTGTCATATAAAATCTTCTTCAGTAGTATTTTTCACATATTAATAACATAATTTAATAATATGGATATAGTTTTCCTATAGAGAGTGAAGTGCTGTGCGCATGTATGATAAACTGAGATCGCAGGATTCGTGAAAGACAAGCTGCTCTGCACGTCGCCATGTTTAACAACAACAACTCTTAAACTTTAAATTTAAAATATAAAAATTTTGAAATTTTTTTTTTAAAACAAGCTTTTATAAAATGGACTAAAAAGCATAAAATAGTTTTTTAAATGTTCTGATATCATAATAATAAACGCGATGGGCGTATTAAAGGAAATGTACCCGTTTTTGTTTTAGCCTTGTTAGCTCGAAGTTTAGTGAAAATCCAAATTCATTATATTATAGCAGAGAAATGTAAGGGTAGGCAATTTAACCCAACCCAACCTTACTCAAGCTACCCTTACATTTTTCTGATATGGATGGAAACTATTACGCCTCCTTCATATTAGGCAGATCATTCGCGACCGGCAGTGTGCCGATTTATTTTGTCACATTCAAAAAGAAGAGTCGGCCCATCATCGGTTGTGGACGGTCCACCAAATGCGCATGGTTCGGTTCGGTTCATTTACCTAATATTAAATACTCCCATCGCTTTTATTATTATGATATCAGAACACTTAAAAAATTATTTTATGCTTTTTAGTTCATTTTATAAAAGCTTGTTTTCAAAAAAAAAATTTTTCTAAATTTATTTTTTAATTTTTAGATTTGTCTAAGTCTATGCATTTCAGCTAGCGCATCGATATTGGAGGGTTCTTTATTATTATTATCATTATACGGAAGGATTAATTAATTTTGGTCGAGATCGAACAAACTAAAGCCTTACCTCTTCTAGGCCCCCCTTTTAGTGGGAGAGCATGTGCATTTTAAAATCAATCAGATACCTATGTGGAAGTCAGTTGAAAGTAATCAGATAAACTTGACATTAAATCGTCCATTTTGAATCCGCCATATTGAATTTTTATAATCTGATCAAAAATTCGTAATCCTCGTCCTCAAAAACCCCCAGATATCAATTTTAGTTGAAATAGGACCAACTAAAGTTTTACCCGCTTCCCACCCCCCACGTTACACGTGTTGGTGGAAATCCAACAAACTAAAATTTTACCCCCTCTTCGCCTTCCAGGTTAGGGGTGAGGTAGGCAGTCAGTGATACCACATTATTGGATTGTCAGCGGAACTAAAACGGTATGCGAAATTTGAAGTCAATCGGATACGTGGAACTCAGTTGAATGTAATCAGAAAAACTTGAGATTAAATCGTCCATTTTGAATCCGCCATATTGAATTTTTGTAATCTGATCAAAAATTCGTAATTCTCATTCTCAAAAACCCCCAGATATCAATTTTAGTAGAATTCGACAAACTAAAGTTTTACCCCCTTCCCACCCCCCACGTTAGGGGTGAGGTAGGTACCCGATGAAACCATATTATTGTATTGTCATCGGCACTAAGACGCTATGCGAAATTTGAAGTCAATCGGATGTTTGGAAGTTCTTCAAAACTGAGTTGCAAGATTTGATTACATACATACATACCCACATACATACAGGTGAAGTTAAATAAAAGCTTGTAATAATAAAAAAAAATGGTGAAAATTCACTTCAAAATTTCGCATATAGCAAAAATTATCGTGGCAACATCGTGTTGGAACTTCAAGCCACATAGCTCTTATGGAAGAGCACAGCGGTAAGTCCCTCTCCATGAGGCTATATCACCCATTTTCTTTTTTTTTCAATTTTCGGAAGCATTTTTAAAATTTATTACTTCCTTTAGTTAAATGAATTTTTTCGCCAATGTTTATAATAGTCCACTGCTTCTTCGCCCAACCTAATCTAAGTCATCGGAATGCAACAGGTGAAATGGGCCAATTATCAATAACAGCCGACACTTAGAATACAGCTAAATATCCGGATATATGCATGAGCAGAATAGCGCAATGCATGAATTAATCGATAACAGGCTTCATAATAAACTTCTTAGCTCCTTTACTGTAGTAGCTGGGTAGCTACAAAGTACACTGTTTAAAAGTAGATTTCCTGTGCCAGGCAACGCGTCGAGTTGTTTCCTTCAATGTTTTTCTTTTATGCAGGGAACACCGATAAAATAAATTTGTAACATAATTTAAAAAGTTGTTTTACATTAAGTCATTGCTCAGAGCCATAGCACTATAGCTGTGTAGCTACTTTTAACAATTTTTGACTAAACATTTTATTGCCTATAAAGAACATTATTATAAGTATTGCCGTATCTTTTACAATTTATAAGAAAAAAATAATTTATTATAATAAAACATCGAATTTTTGCAAAATTGAATATTATGGCTGGTTTCGACAGCTACCTATTAAAGATAGGAAGCTAAGCGATATATCAAAAAAACGGACTGAAAAGTACTATAAAAAATAATTTTTGATGATTTTTGCTAGGATGCACCGTTTCGCGGTAAAATCACTTTTTTTATTTTCGAGAACATTTTTAGGAACCACCCCTTTTAAGATAGCCTCGACATCTTCTTCTATGAAGGGTCTAAAGTTTTTTTTATATCAAAAAAGAAACTAAATTTGAATAACATTATAACTACCATAAAATGAGCATGTGTATTATTTTAATCGTTATGCGAGCTTAAATATTCATGATCTTGGTGTATCTCAAAAACTACTTGATTTGAGAAGGTATAAATACAAAATTTGTTTGCCTTTAAAAAATTAATAAAATGAGATCAGAAATCGGATCACTAACTACAGAGATAAGCTTAAACCAAAAATCTGACGATTTGGTGGCAATTTTTAAAGATGGCGGCCAAACGACCATAATTTGACGAGTCGTTAAATACCGAGATGAATTCCGAGACGTGCGCAAGCGTTGATCTGTCACTTCTGCCAACCAATCAACTGAGAGATATTTCAGTATGGTTTTATACAGCAAAACTTTAATAATTTCCAATTCTTTTTGATGAAAATTCGTCGTTTTTGTGCTGTGAAAATGCCGGTGACGTGCAAATTGTGTGACAAATTATTTAGTGCCCAATTTAATTTGAATAAACACTGTCAAAGTAAACATGGCATACAAAAACAAAGGTATTCCTATGCAGAAAGTGTTTTTATGTTTAGATGCCTAGAATGTAAATGCTCCTTCCCAAAAAACTTGGATCTGTGTGATCATTTGAAATACAAACACAATCAAGAAATACTTGAAGAAATATTGGAGTTGAGAGTCAATACACCCATGGCAAAACAAAATAAACGTGAAAGGCATAAGATCATACAGAAGAAATACTGCATATGCCTCAAAAAATATTAATTGCAGCACATAGATATTGTATATTTTTGAAATCAGAAAGAAAAGACGAATCTTAAAATGCAAAAATATACAGGGTGTTCCCTCTCAAAAAATTGACTTCATTGTCACACCCTGTACAGGGTGTCCCAAATTCGTTGTTTTTTTGTGGTGTCGGGTATTTCTAGGGGAGATAGAAAAAAAACTAACACCCCTTTGCGACGCGCAAATTTCAAGAGAAGCCTAAAGGTGAAAACCACATTTAGATATAGCAAGCCGTTTTTAAGCTACGGAGTGTTTTTGTCTGCATTTTGGGAGGGGGTCTATAACTTTTTTGTTTATGAAAATTTTGTTTTTGTGTAAATAGCTTTCTTATAGATCTTTTCTTGAAGAATTGACAGATGTAAACGGTTTTTATTTATCTCTTTTGGTTTTTAAGATATTGCATAAAGTTGTTATTTTTCTTACAGAATAACTCTTTTTTTATTCGATTTTTAAAATCAGCTTAAAATTTCCTTTAAAATGATGTATCACACTCAATATTTTATTTTTTTATTGTTTTCTTTAAGTTTCTTTTTTAATCACCTCTTTATTACTTTTTTATTTTTATAATATTAAACCGAACCGAACCGAACCCATTAAGCAAACTAAAATATGTGGTAAAAATAAAAAAAATACAAAAATATAAAGAAATAAAAAAACTAAACGTGACAAATAAAATTTAATTTAACAGTTGAATTCCTCTTAAAAAAGTGTCTTAAGAATTTTTTCACAGAAATAAAAAATATTAATAAATAAACAAGTTATAGACCCCTTCCCAAAATGCAGACTTTTTAAAAACACTCCGTCGTTTACAAACGGCTTGCTATATCAAAATGCGATTTTCACCTTTAAGCTTCTTTTGAAATTTGAGTGTCACAAAGGGGGATCAGTTTTTTTAGCCCCTCTAGAAATACCCGAAACCCCCCAAAAACATCGAATTTGGGACACCGTGTACATGGTGACAGATAGAAAAAAATTATGTTGGCTTTTAAAGTTGTCATAATTAACAAAAAAAATCTCAATTTATTCTCAATGATAAAGTTGCTGAGTGCTCCGGTTATAAAAAACCACCCGGTACCTACATAAAATCATATCTAAAAATTAGAATTGACCATTATTTTATACCTTGAATTTTTTATTATACGTTCAGCTCTTGGATCTCGCGCCAATGACGGTATTCGCGCCAATAATTTAAATTAGACATTTTGACGTTAATTTTGGCGCATGCTCCTTTGATGGAATTCATCTCGGTATTTAACGACTCGTATAATTTGGACTGCGCAACCAAACTTTTTTTCTACTACCATGGGTGCTTAACAAAGCTACGTAACAAAACTGAGCGCACATATTAGAGCATACGTGACAAGAGCTAGCGCTTACACTACTGTAGTTCTGGAAGAAACAAGTCGAAAGTGTCTTTCACCTCATTGATAACTTCACCGAACTTTTCTCCGAGTGTTCGGTCAACTGCCATGACATGCAGTGAAGCATTGCGTTCCGTACTTGTGCGGTAAGTAGTTATTGTAAACATCTCCTGTCTTTGTAAATAATTATTTGACTATTCGTGTGTCAGAGAACAGGACCAAAACAGAAACTATCAAGTTTTTGACAACGTTTCGGAATATACTTTTCCCTTTTCAAGCCTCAAACTATTGTCTCCAGAGCCCGTTCGAAATGGATTAAGGCACGTCTATTCATAAATAGGGATAATTTGAAGATTTTTTTCCAAATTTTTGTTGTTTATTTTTGAACAACAAAAAAATATATTACGAAACGTTGCCAAAAACTTATTAGTTTCTTTTTTGGTCCTGTCTTCTAACCCACGAATAGTCAAATAAATAGTCATTATTCAACCTTCGTTATATGGATTCTTCTTGTAATGAATCAAAGGCATTTCCTGTCCTTTAATATGCGAATTTATATTCGCGACATATGTTGGGACGCATTGTTTTGATTTTGAGTAACGTAGTCTAGCGCAGTGGCGGCTGTTCAAAATTAGACAAAAAACAGTATTTTTAATTGATTGATTTAAAAAAGTTAAATCTTTCCTTATGACATGATTGTCTAGTTCTTCTTATTATCTATGGTTAACAACAAGTGATTAATTGGGTGACCTTTTTACTTTTTTAGCGTAAATAATTACAAGCCGGCAGCGCAATTTCACCCGTTTTTCAGAGGGGTATGGGTCGATGTTCTCGAGCGGGGGCGGGAGGAATGTGTGTTTTAGTTGAAGTCGGCCATTAGCCTCGTGCGTAAACGTCACTTGCCCTTCTACACGATGCCGGTTCTATCCTTAGCGAAACGTAGAGTTTGTTTTGATTTGGGCTACGTTAGTAGTAAAAAGCATTGCTGGTCGCATGTCATTGTTTTTGTTATCGTTTGTTTATAAAATGGAAATAAATACCGTCGACTACCTAATTAACTGTGCAAATTTAAATTCATTGACATATGAACTTCGATCACAAGTAAAATATTTAGGGCCACGTAGACCGGACCTAAAAATTAACCAAAATTTTAGTGTAAGTAGCCGAGGGGTGTTCCATAAAGACTTATAATAGAAAATTTAATAAAAAATTATACGATGCTGAAAACTAGTTGCGCGGTTATAGAAAAAGAAATGCTTTTTTTTTGCTTTATTTGTCTTGATATGAACAATCCACGAAGTGATCCTGCGTGCAAAGGGAATGTGTGATATCAAGCACTTTAGTGAAAAGTTAAAAAGACACAAAGTAAGTGTTATTCATTTAAATAAACACAGAATTTTCTATGCTAGGCAAGACTGATATTAGGTGCCAATTGAATAGTGTCTATTGGCAAAACATTACCGAAAATAATGAAAATGTGACAAAAATTACACACATACTTAGTGGGTTAAGAGACTGTTTAAAATTCTGTGGGATTTTTGAGGTTGCTCTACGGGGCCATAAAAAAGAAAGGCGAATGGACTTTATCTATAAACAAATAAACTAAAAACTACACCAAGTAACTGCTTGTTTGGAAAATACTAAAATAAAATTGTTTCGGTAAGTTTTTTTATCTAATTTTTCATGCATTTCTGCCCCCCCAATTTAGAACGTCACCAGCCGCTTGCCACTAGGTGTTCTATATGGTATTTAGTTAATTTACTTTATCATTATCAGATTTGAACTAAGTTCAAGAAACACTAGGATAAAAGTACCAATATAGAAAATAGCTTTTTAATTTTTTCTTTGGATTTTCAAATTTGTTCAATGAATTCAGTTTTACGTTTTAATACGATTCAAATTTGTATGCTGTCTGATAATTTTGAGCAAATTTTAAATAATTAATATAAAGGCTTATTTGAATAGGCTATTACGTTTTTAAACAAAAACTATATGGGAATCGTGGCTGACTCGCTTAGCGCGTCGGTTCGTGCATATGGCTGCAGTGCTTGCTATATAACTAGACCGACCGCGCGTAGGCTGGGCGCGCTGCGTATCTTGTGGGTTCGAGTCCCACCTCGGCATATGGTTATTTGTGTAACGTCCCAACAAGGCATATCTCGGCAAAAATTTAGCTAAAAAGGCTGGGCGATTGATCCTAGCTATGGATGGAAAGTTCCAGTATAAAAAAAAATAAAAATAAAATAAAAACTATTTATTAATAAGAAAGTGCTTAATATAACAAAACCTAATGTAACACAAGCAATTTTTTTTTTGACGATTAAAAATATTATGTAAAAATGCGGAGAGAATGCCAAAAAAATTAAAATATACAAAACAATGCGTAACGGGTGTGATTTTGTTCTGATCATTTTAGTTAACTTATCCTTTGTTTTAGTCCGTGTCTTTCGTATCATATTAAACGCATTTTCAAATTGTCCTTCGTTGGGCCTTGGATGCCGCAGCAAATGCCCCTGCAAATTTAACTTCTTGAGATCTTAAAATCACACTGGTTGCATATGAATCAATCGATTTTATCTATCCTATTATGCACCAGCAATGTGTTTGCTCTTGTATTCACACTGATTGCATTTAAACCAACTGATTTTATCTGCACTTTGGTGCCGCAGCAAATCAATCGATTTTATCTGCCACTTTATGCCGCAGCAAATGCCTTTTCAAACTGTCCTTCCATATAGCCTTGAAATCACAGTGGTTGCATTTAAACCAATTGACTTCATCTACACCTTTATGCTGCAGCAAATGCTTTTTCAATTTGCTTTTATTTATACCTATATAATCACACTGGTTGCATTTAAGCAAACTGTTTTCATCTGTTCCTTTGTGTTGGAGCAAATGCATTTTCAAAGAAAACTTCCATTTTGTGTTAAAATCACACTGATTACATTTAAACCAATCGATTTCATCTGCTCCTTTGTGTCGAAGCAAATGCTTTTTCAAATCAGCCTTCCATTTTGTTTTAAAATCACACTGATTGCATTTAAACCAATCGATTTCATCGTCCCTAGTATGCACCAGCGAATGCGTTTTCAATTTGGATCTGTATTTGCCCTTGTAATCACACTGATTGCATTTAAACCAACTGATTTTATCTGTTCCTTTGTGTAGAAGCAAATGATTTCTTAAAGCATCCTTCCATTTTGTCTTAAAATCACACTGATTACATTTAAACCAATCGATTTCATCTGTTCCTTTGTGTCGGACCAAATGCTTTTTCAAACCAGATTTCCATTTTGTCTTAAACTCACAGTGATTGCATTTAAACCAATCGATTTCATCTGTTCCTTTGTGTCGAAGCAAATGCTCTTTCATATAAAACCTTAATCTTGTGCTAAAATCACACTGATTGCATTTAAACCAACTGATTTCATCTCCTCCTTTGTGTTGGAGCAAATGCTTTGTTAAGTGAGACTTCCATTTTGTCTTAAACTCACATTGATTGCATTTAAACCAATCGATTTCATCTTCCCTAGTATGCACCAGCAAATGCGATTTCAAGTTGCATCTGAATTTGCCCTTGTAATCACATTGATTGCATTTAAACCAACTGATTTTCTCTGCACTTTGGTGCCGCAGCAAATGCCATTTCAATT
Organism: Aspidapion aeneum; assembly: GCA_963576565.1. Lineage (NCBI taxonomy): Eukaryota > Metazoa > Arthropoda > Insecta > Coleoptera > Brentidae > Aspidapion > Aspidapion aeneum. Next base: position 51,149,054 of record OY755048.1, read on the forward strand.
TGGATCTGAATTTGCCCTTAAAATCACACTGATTGCATTTAAACCAACTATTTTCATCTGTTCCTTTGTGTAGGAGCAAATGCTTTCTCAAAGCATCCTTCCATTTTGTCTTAAAATCACACTGATTACATTTAAACCAATCCATTTCATCTGTTCCTTTGTGTCGGACCAAATGCTTTTTCAAACCAGTCTTCCATTTTGACTTAAAATTACACTGATTGCATTTAAACCAATCGATTTCATCTTCCCCTTTATGCACCAGCAAATGCGATTTCAATTTGGATCTGAATTTGCCCTTGTAATCACAATGATTGCATTTAAACCAATCGATTCCATCTTCCTTTTTATGCACCAGCAAATGCAATTTTAAATTGCAGCTGTGCTTAGCTTTGTAATCACACTGATTGCATTTAAACCAACTGATTTTATCTGCACTTTGGTGCTGCAGCACATGTTTTTTTAAATTGGCTTTGAACTTGGTCTTGTAATGACAGTGGTGACATTTAAACCAGCACATTTCTTCTACATCTTTATTTTGATTGTGTGAAACATTTTGCGCTTCAGATCTAAAAGTAATAAAAATAATGATAGGAGGTTATATACCACATGTCAATTTTAGTGGTTCCCGAAAGTTTTCGTAGCTGTCGGGTAAAAATCACTATGTTTTTTTTAAATATTTTTAGTTTGCAAATATTTGTTATTTAAAAAAAATGCTTTGATTTCATAGACTAAAATTCCTCACTCCTACCCAGTCGCAGATCCGGATATGTAGTTTTTAGGTCTGAGCTGTGAAATTTAGCACCAAAAGACCGTTTAAATGCCCTGCAAGCGAAATTTTTTAAAAATGCAGCGAAACTAAAAAATAATTTTTATGTCTGAAAGAAGGGGCGTGCCGCTCTACCCCCCCCCCCTTTCATTGCCGGAGGACAGCGAAATTTTTGACCATCCTAGCCCGAACAGCAATAGCTAAAGATGATGTTGTTTTCGACGAAAGATTTTTTTTGACATTACGCGGAAATGTTCATAAAGCGAAAAATAAATCCAAGTCACGTTTGGACTACATACATTTTTTCGGTTACGTTCAGATTGTGAGAAAGCTAAAGAACTGTGTTGTTATAGTTTAGATTGAATGAGGTATTTTGAGGGATAGATAGATAGATCCTAGCCGGTAATTTCAATAAGATCTTTTTAGAGTACGTGAAATATGTGCAGTTATGTTTTATATGCAAAATACTTGCATCATATTCACATAATATCTGTATTTTGAAACTGGAGTCTTTATGGACAGGATCTCAGTCTATTAAACTGTGTGCTTAAATAAATAGATGTTTCAGACATGCTCAATGTTTACTGTATGCCGACGACTTAAAAATCTTCTGCACTGTCTATAAAACAAACCAGATACTTCAAAGTGAACTTGATCAGCTTGTGTGATGGTGTAAACTTAACCACCTTCATCTTAATGCTGAGAAATGTAAACACATGTCATTCTACAGACTTCAAAATCCGGTTAATATTGTCTACAAAATAAACAGCATGGAACTAGAAAAGGTCAACACCATAAAAGACCTTGGCGTAATATTTGACAAGTCATTAACTTTTAATAAGCACATCGACAATACTATTAACAAAGCATTCCTATTACTAGGCTTTATAAAACGAAATACCAAAGATATAAGTGATATAAAAGCTATAAAATGCCTGTCAAATTGCTTGATTAGATCCTTACTAGAACACTGTAGTATCATTTGAAATCCAAGTTACCATATTTATATTAAACGAATTGAAAGGGTACGGAGTAAGTTTTCCAAATACCTACTCTTTAAACTAAACTTTCCCTACGAAGGATTGAGCTACAACACAAGATTTGCTTTATGTGGTATTCAAAGCTTGGAAACTCGTCGAAAAAACGCTCAGAAAGTATCCCTATACAAGCTACTCCATAATATGATAGACTGCTCAGCAATATTACAACAAATGGGATATCTTGCCATTCCCCTAAGAACTAGACAGCAGCTTCTCTTTTACCAGCCTCGGCATAGGACCAACTATGGACAGAATGCAATCGTTACCAGACTTGTGAGAAACTATAATACTTATTTTAGTGATATAGACATTTTTGGAATAACCCTTTCACAACTAAAAAATCAAATTTCGTAATTGTCCCTCTGTGATTTGTTATGATATAAATTTCTATTTTTAAGTTTCTTTAAATATTATATTATTGTCAAAAGTAAACTTTCAGTCTACCATTTAGCATGGAGATGTAGTGTGCACTTTAAATAAATAAATAAATAAATAATATCGGCAAGCCTAAGTAATTTTAAGATATTTTCCACAAATTTCATAAATAAAATAGCATAAAATACGGCATCATGGGTTCTCGAATCCCCCCAAGATATATTCCTGAGTGCACCACTGATACCGGATGTTGTGCGCTTCAACAAAAAATTATTTTTCCCAAACTTTCATAATTTGTAAACCTAACCAAGTTCCTAAAAGATTTTAGTTAAAATTTTCTTCAACTTGTATAAATACAATGACACTTACTCAGATGAACTGTCACTTAATATTAGTTCCTCTTGCTTGATCTCCTCAGTCTTCAGCTCAAAGTATTCGTAATCCGATTTTAGGTCGGATGATGAACAGTTAGGAAACTGACTGTCAAGTATGCTGCAAAAAAAAACTTTGTTAAAAATTGAAATTCAGGGGTCTAGGATAATTTGGCGTCAGGACTATTCAGCGCCAAGAAAATTCCAACTGAAATTGAATGTCTTGACCCAAAAAAGAGTTAGCGCTTAACATTTGCCGCGCAAAAACCAGGCATTTTTATTGATGCTCTTGTGCCCGTATCGCCGGAAGTTGGCACATTCCGTACAATTTTGTATACGGAGTGTGTCACTTTACAGGTACGTCCTACCACAGGCAGGTCCTTTCGGATAACTTTCTGGTCTCCAATAGGGATCTAAAAAGATCTAAGAGACCGGTAAAACTTATTTCAACTGTGACTTCTGTTAACAGTTTTAATTTGTGTTTATAGGTTTGAGAGTGACGTATGTAGAAATTGATCCTGAGGGGGCTTAAGCACGAGATCATACATTTTAATCCTGATTTTTGGGCAAAATCCATTATTTAGAGCTCACTATTGTGGCTCTGGTGGGGCTGGAGACCCAAACCCCCCTATATATGCTTTTGGTTTGGCATTTCTATTAAAATAATCTAAAATATAACAGTGATATAGTTGACAAGAGGAAAAAATCCTTTATTTTTGATTTTACGAAAAAAACTACCTCTTTATAAAAAATTCTGCTTGTTGAAAAATTAATATTAACATAATAAAATGTTTGATTAGATGTACAGGGTGTTATCAAATTAAGAAACATGTAATTAATAAGAGAGAAAAATCGTTATTTTTAATTTCACGTAAAACATCACTCTTTATAAAAAATTCTGTTTGTCAAAAAACTGAGATAACGATATTAATATCTTTGATTAGAAGTACAAGGTCTTATCAAATTAAGTAACATAAAATAATTCAAGAGAAAAAGGACCGTATTTATTCAGTAAAGCAAAATGTTATTTAAACAAAATTGTTTGTATCACAACATAAAATGAAAGTAGGAAATCTAGGAAAAGAAAATCTATCCAGGTTTTAATTTTTAAGAGTTAAGCATTTAATGAAAAAACAAAATAAAATAATATGGAACAAAATCTAAAACCTATTACTTGAAAATCAATATGACAATCAACAAAATAAATCTATCAATGTCACATTATAAAAAGTGATGTTTTTCGTAAAATTAAAAATAAAGATATTTGTCTAATTAATTACATGTTTCTGAATTTGATAACACCCTGTATATCTAATCAAAGATTTTATTATGTTAATCTTAATTTTTCAACAAGCAGAAGTTTTTATAAATGAAAAATAAAGGATTTTTTCCTCTTGTCAACTCCATCCGGGGACACACGGTATATAAGTGAAAATATTAAAAATTATCAAACGTGAATTCTAATACCCGTGAACTTAAAAATCAAACAAGTTTTCGTGGCTAATCGGGTAAAAAGAAGATTTTGTTTCTCTCATATTTTTCCGTGGGTAGCTTAACCTCACGTCCAATCTTGGACCCCCGTGAGGTTAAGCTTTCAACTTACCCACGGAAAAATATGAGACACAAAAACTTCTTTTCACTCATTTAACTTGTTTTATATATTAAAAATTAGACCCGAAGCTGATGAGTTTCGCCATAAAGTAAGAACAACCTTGAACAGAAAGAAGCAACAAAAGGCAAACATCACCAGTGAAGAACAACGGGCAGTCAATAACCAGCAGACTGATAAATCAATCCAGATTCTACCTGTCGACAAAAGAAACGCGACGGTGATCGTGGATGTCGAGACATACGACAAAAAGATTGAAGAAGTTCTGGAGAAAGGAGACTACAAGCAACTAGGAAAAGATCCAACCACGACCGTAGAAGGACGCATCTATAGGACTTTGGTGCTGCTGAATCCCTGACGCCGTTAGATCCCGCCTGACTCCACACCACAGTAAGGCACCACATTTTTATGGACTGCCAAAGATCCATAAGAAGGATATACCATTGCGACCAATTACCAGCTCCAGGGACTCGCCGACCAGAACTCTGTCGAGGTTTTTACAGGACATAATTCAACCATTTCAGGGTAATTCTGACTCTTTTGTCAAAAACTCGGAACATTTTGTCGAGGTTTTAAAAAGGATCAAATTAGATCCCGACGATGCAATACCTAAATTTTAAGACCGCATGTCGAAGGTGAAAAAATCCCCATTTCTAATATAAAAGCTACCAACTAGCAACATTTTTGGCCCAATCTTTTCTCCGAATAAACAAGAAAACGGGACTACGACCATCGTTGAAATTTTGCACGATTGTTTTTCAAAAGGTTTTTAACAACCGTATCGAGACAGTTTTTAGATAGTTACTCTTATTCTAAAAAAAAAACCAAAAAAATACGACCAAAAAAAGAGGAGGAAACTGCAATAATTTTTTTTAGTTTTTTTAATTTTTTTATTATATACAAAATATTTTTAAAAATCCATTGGATACGGTTGACAATGTTGATAAATCCTTTCATATAATAAAAAAACATGTTTTGTTTTCTTATAAAAGAGTTCATTCGGGTATTGTAAATAGACTTCCAAAATCGTTATAACCATTGAAGGTGTAGTTCAATTGGTTATTACTAGAGGCGCTACGTGTGCCTTAGAATGGATGTCACGTGATTTGTGATCCATTCAATCTCGGTCCGGTCTACCAGTTCACTGACCAGAATTTTAATGACCAACGATTTTGTTATACTTTTCGATGTCTGAGCTAATTGTTTGAGATCGAAACAAATCCTAACTAATAAATCAAAGCTACCACCGCCTTCCCCTAGCCGCTACCACAAAAAAATCAAGTAGTACCACCTCCCCCTAGATCCTACCATCAAACAAACAACTATTACCACCTTCTCCTTGCTTCTGTCACCAAAAAACCAACCTTCCCCTAGCCTCCCTCTACCACTAAAAATCAACTACTACCACCTCCCCCTAGATTCTACCACCAGAATATCAACTACTACCACATTCCCCTAGCTTCTACCAGCAAAAACCAACTACTACCACCTTCCCCTAGCCTCCCTCTACTACTAAAAAATCAACTACTACCACCTCCCCCTAGATTCTACCACCAGAAAATCAACTACTACCACTTCCCCCTAGATTCTACCATCAGAAGATCAACTACTACCACATTCCCCTAGCTTCTACCAGCAAAAAACCAACTATTACCACCTTTCCATAGCTTCTGCCACCAAAAAACCAACTACTACCACCTTCCCCTAGCCTCTACCACTAAGAAATCAACTACTACCATCTCCCCCTAGATTCTACCACAAAAAACCAATTACTATTACCTTCCTCGAGCTTCTACCACCAAAAAACCAACTACCACCATCTGCCCCTAGCCTCTACTACTAAAAAATCAACTACCACCACCTCACCCTAGATTCTACCACATTCCCCTAGTTAGGGGTAGGTTTTTTGGTGACAGGAGCTAGGGGAAGGTGGTAGTAGTTGTTTCTTTGCTAGTAGAAGCTAAGTAGAGGTGGTAGTAGTTGGTTTTTTGCTAGTGTAAGCTAATGAGAGATGATAGTAGTTGGTTTTTTGTTGGTAGGAGCTAGGAAATTCTGGTGGTAGTTGATCTAGGGAAAGGTTTTTTAGTGGTAGAACCTAGGGGAATGTGGTAGTAGTTGATTTTTTAGTGGCAGAATCTAAGGGGAGGTGGTAGTAGTTGATTTTTGAGTGGTAGAAGCTAGGGGAAGGTAGTAGTAGTTGGTTTTTTGTTGGTAGAAGCTAGGGCAACGCGGTAGTAGTTGCTTTTTTGGCAACAGAAGCTAGGCGTAGGTGGTAGTAGTTGGTTTTTTGGTGGTAGATGTTGGTGGAAGGTGGTTTCTGGGATAAAACTAAGTTTTAGCTAACTAATAGGTCACTGTTGCTGTTTAGAAGTGGTAAAAGCTTAGATTGGTAAGTTAGTATTTGTTTTTTCTATAAACAAGGCGGCCTTACGCCAAAAAATAGAAAAATTCGTTGGTCATTAAATTTTTGGTCAATTAAATAGAAAGTTCCGTTCCGCCAGTGTGTTAAACGGCCGGCACTGTTCGAAAAGTAGAGTCACTGCAACACGTTTATAGTAGGGTCACCTAATACCCTGTTTCCACCAATGCATGCCCACCCCGATTCAAAAAACGCATCAGGTGACGCTGCATTTAAAACCGGTGCAAATGCATGGCCCATCACCTGATGCGTTTTTTTAATCGGGGTGGGCATGCATTGGTGGAAACACGGTATAAGGCGATCATTACAAGCGACATCTATTGGTAAAAATCGCAAATAATTTGATATTTCCTAGATTCAATCTCTGCCCTTAAGTCTAATCATTCTGTTGCTACAAAACAAGGAGTTATAAGAAGTTTATATTTAAGAGGCGTAAATATTTGTAGTAATAATGAAGAATTAACCACCGAAATCTACAAAATAAAAAAAGACTTACAACAGAATGGTTATTCCGAGAAACTAATAAACTCAAGGATCGCTAAAATTAAAAACAAACCAAATGTAACAAATTTTCAAAATAATAATGATCCGTTGCGTGTTATTAACATTCCATATTGATGGTAATATTTTTGCAATTAAACGGCCATTTGCGGTAAAATGTTTTATTGTATTATTTTCTGACTTACATGATTTAATTTATAACTGTGCTTTCAGCGGTGGCTTGATGTAGAAAAGGGCAATATTTTTGGTTTGATTTTGCAAGTAAACGATTTAAAAAAGTAGGGGAAATTAGAGGGGGTAATAATTTTTAGCTTTCATCAAAGATGGCTACAAGGCCCTGCCTGCTGTTTTTGATTTTACAGAAATCTGCCTTCGAATCCACCAAGATGAAAGCTATTACAATAATGGTCATGTGACTATTTTGGATTTGGCGTCAACCACTGATTATCATATGTAGAACAGATTTTGGAAAATATTAGACGAACAGCCAAACACTATAATATAAAAACAGTATTTTCATCGGGAAACACGATAAGGAACTTTGTAACTAAAATAAAACCAGAAAATCCCTCAAATAATAAGGAATGTATTTACCAAATCCCGTGTGAGTGTGGCAAAATCATATGTAGGTAAATCGAAACGTCCTCTTCAGGTAAGAGTAAATAAACATCTAAAAAGTACCCAATTAGGGGATATTGAAAAATCCGTTTGGCGGATCATGTCTGGGCAAATGATCATAGGATTCAATGGTCTAAAGCTAAAGTTCGGCGAAAACGAATGTTTATTGAAGCTGCGTTCATAATGCAGAATAAAGAAGTTCTCAGTCAACCAAGCACGGACCTACCAAACAAATGAAGACCACTCCTTAAGGAAAACAAGCGTCCTAGGATTAAAAAAGAGGGTGGCCCTTCACACCTGACTGCACACCAAGTAGTAAAAGTAGTAGCCTTTAGACTGGATTGTATAGCTTACACTTGAAAACGGTTAGAGATACTTACTAACCGAAACGTCGTGTTTAAAATACATAAAGACAATGGAAGTCCGAAATTTTATTTTCACTCAATCATTCACTACGAGTTTCAAACAAAAAAAAACTTTCAGCAGTTAATTCGACACATTAGTAGTAAACAAAAACAATTTACACTGTTAATTTTACTACGGAAAATTAAAACAAAATGCTTAACTTACCTTTTACTATACTCAAACAACTCATCTTCAATTTTAATTTTCAAAGAACTGGTTTCAGCTGGCATTACTTCTTCCGACCTAATATCTGTGATTGAAAATAAAGGTTTAGAAGTGAAATCATCTATTTCTGTCAAAATGTCTTCAGCCATGACAATCAGCGATTGAATATCTTTTTCAAATAATTAGACAATGACATCTTAAACGCTTCTGGAAGTTCCTTTCTTCTTACTTTTAGATCCTACATAGGAAAAAACTTGGTGTAATATATTTTTCACACCTGCTAAATCCGGTTAAGCTGATAATTTAAACATTCACTTGTAAATTACTCAGGGTATGTTCCTTTTAATATTTAAAAAAAATTACGGTCTGCATATACCATGCCTTCCGAGTTACTACGAACAGACGTAACTTCGTCCAAATGTTCGCAGTACCTCATACCGCATTGTTTACACTTATGAGCAAAACTAACGCACCACTTAAGTACATCTATTGGATTATTTTTAGAAATTTAGTTCGAAAATAAAATATAGTCGTATATATTTTAGACGACCACTGTATGTAACAAATTTGAATGAATAAGAAATATTTATTAAAATATCTTAGCGGTGGGTTCGTTTTGCTACGTGGTGCGTACCTATGGGGCTAGCAAATTTTTTCAAAAATATAAAATATTTTATAATTAATTTTTATAAAAATATAACTACAAAACAATAGGATAGGACAGAGATACTTTTTTTATTGGTCATGGGAAACCTATATATATGATCTAACTGCGTAAGCACACACATTTTTTAAAATACTTTATCAAGGCAAGTTGTAGTTGACGCTGATTTTAGGCTAAAGTTGGCTAAAATATTGTTATAAAAAATAAGTTTTTAATGGTAAATTTCTATTTTTGACTGTCAAAAAATAGACGTTTTAAGAAAAAAATTTTTCCCAAAAAAACTGCTTTCGGAACTTGGGCATTTTTGGATCAAAATGGGGCTTCTTTTTAGGTTAAAAATAAATATTTTAATTTAAATTTTATTACATAGGAAATAAAAGGGTGTTTCCACCAAATTTCGTGAGAAACAAAAAAGAACGTGGAAAATGTATTTTTTTTTTAGTTAAAGGTAAGAAAAACTTACCTATAACCGTTGTTTGAATAACGCTATAACCTTTGTATTTAACTTTATTCGACAGAAGGTCCAGTTTTGCTGATAATAAATAATTAGAATAAAAGTTCAACCCATTTTACCCGAATTACTAGGACCTAGTCTAATTTATTTTTGCTGATGGCTGCAATTTATTTTCAAATAGTTTTAAGCTGTAATTATCTTTTTCCTAGAAGCAAAAAATTTAAAAATAAATAGATTTTTGAATTAAATTAAAAAAAAAACAAAACAGCGAATTCATAAGGCACAAAATTGTTATAATTCCTCTTACCTATAATTTATTTTTACATTCTAGCACGAAGAATAACTACACCACAGCAGAATCTCTCTAGCATACCTTATTCAAATGACCACACCTTATATCACACAGGATTTAGAACATGCACCTTAAAGAAATAGAATGAAACTAATCCCTTGGGAGGCATCTCTGATTCAGAGGCTGGAAAATCCTAAAATAAGTAATAATTAGGCTATAAAGCATATACCTACAGGGTGGCCCAAGTTTGTTTAGGCTTTATAAAGACCGTAAAGCAAAGGAAAGATGATCAAATCGAGAAAAAAATATTTATTAAAGGTGTAGGCGTTTTGACACAATATTGTCATTGTGTTTATCTCTAATGCGAAAACTTTGAAACTTCTGGATCAATTTAAAAAAAAAACCAACTCGACGCAAAAATATTATACAAAATATGCAGATAACAAACAAAGAAAATACAAAAATCTTTTTAATAAATCCTAATAAAGTAAATTTTTTGAAATTGCGCTTTCCTAAAGATTTTTATTAGTAAAATTGTATTTTAAAATATAACTTTTTTTTAAACTCTTAAAAATATAATAAAAAATATTTTAAATTTAGTAGATAAGAAGTTTTTTAGAAATTTAAACATTTTTCACAATATTTTGGAGAATCGAAAATTTTACTTTACTCTTTTTGTTGGCAAAGTTGGGCTGACCGACTAACTTAACCTAATTGGCAAGTGTATGCCTAAATTGACCTATTAGTATGACCTCTTCTTTATGAATGCAAAGTTGAGGAGACCAACTAACCTAACCTAATCTATAAATATACGCCTCTAAAAATATTTCTGTATATTCTATATTTTTCACCTGAATATTTTAATAAAAATAGCTAAATGGGTATTTTACCACGCAAATGCCGTTGAAAGAACGATGCGTAGCAAAAAAATTTCCACACTAGTGTAGTATAATTTTCTCCACTAAAAATAGTGTGGAATATCAAATTTTCCACAGTCTTAGCTATTTTCCTAACAAGTGCAGAAAATCGTTATTCCGCACGCAAATGCCGTTGCCAGAACGATGCGTGCGCAAAAATAGGTTTTTGCATGTGTAAGGAATTCTTGTTATTGTACAAGCGTCAGGAAAACATAAAAAAATTAAATTATAAGAAAAAAAACCTAAACATATCCACACTACATCATGCAACAAAAAAATACCTAGTGTCTTAACAAAATACAACATCTTACCTTTACACCATAGCAACCAAGGCATTTCATAGGAAGTATTGTGAACAGAAACTTGAAATCTATACCGGTTTTTTAAAATTTGACATTTCTGTGCGAAATTTTTTCCACACTATTGTAGCAAAGTAGAATTTTCTACACTAAAAATAGTGTAGAAAATCACATTTTCCACACGCTTTTAGAAAAAAATATTTTCACGCCGAGTTGGTCGCGCTCTATTATTCCAAACTGTTTTTTTTTTCTGTACGGATATTTCCTGTGTGCTTTTATCCAATCACCCGACCAGTTACCTATCATAAATAAATGCATAAAACCTTATATAGTTATTTTGGGACACCCTTGGCAAAAAATATAAAGGGTTCTTTTGTATAATCTACATTACCTAATTGACAGCGGGTTAATTGACAGCGGGTTATTGGAATTTTGGAATATGGCAAATTTGTATTATATAGGTAATTACAGAATAATAAAACTTTGATGAAAACGAATCGGAGGCATTTCCCAGAACGAAGGTAAAACTGTGAGATATTATTTGTTATTTATTTAAATAATTTTTAACTATTTTTATTTTTTTTTAACTCTTTTAATTTAATTTTTTAAATCTTAAGCTAATTTCGTAAGGGGTTCGAGAGCCATGTCAAACTTTGAAACGGAGGTCGGCAGGAAATGTATCATTTATAATAATTAGGTACTGAAATAATAAAAAAAAGATACAAATTTGTCAGATCTAAAGCAAGTCAGTTAAAACTTTAATATTAAACATACAAAATATATAATAATGGAAGAAACCAAGCTATTAAAAATGTCAAATTAACTTAGCAAAACGTACAGGGTGTCCCAAATTGGGCACTTTTGGGGGGTTTAAGGTACTTCTAGGGAAGACAGAGTCACGAGGAATTCAACCGCTAAATTAAATTTTAACTGTCTCTTTTAGTTTTTGAGATATGACATAAAGTTGCATTTTTTCTTATGGAATGGCCTATATTTTAATTAATTTTCGAATTCGTGACCCCCTTCAAAAATGCAGACTTTTTAAAAAGCCCCGTAGCTCAAAGACGAGACCATATTTCAAAATGCGGTTTTTACTATAAGTCTTCTCTTGAAATTTGAGCCTCGCAATGCGTGGTCAGTTTTTCTCTGCCTCCCCTAGAAGTACCTTAAACCCCCTAAAAGTTCCCAATTTGGGACACCCTGTACTTCGCATGCCCGGCATGAAATCGCGATTTTTTTATACTTACTTAAAATCTATTTTTTATTAAGTAACGTTTTTTTTCATAACGGAAAAGAACTAGCTTTAAACAATTATAATTTGATTGTTCAATAACATATAGGATTGCATTTATTTAGTCAAAAAATACCTTTGAAAATCACCAAATATATTAAGACAAAAATACAATAAATAACCAGAAAAGTGGTTTCTATTTGCAAAATTGGTGGAGTTCTTTTTTTGCTTTCGATTTTCTTAATTATTTTTTACGAATCAAAATTGTAGCTCTCAATTTTGGGAGTGGTTTTTTTTTTGTGGCAAGAAATTTGAGTTTTCGATAATCTTAATATGGTTAAGGTCTTTTAGAAAACAATTATTTTGACATTATTTTAGGTAAGGGAGTTTTGAATTGCAAAAATTTCACAATAATTTTTTATTTTACAGTTGTCTATATTTTTTCTTATTTTAAAAAAATAAATCAATAAACTTTAGAAAATATAGTTAAATTATATAATTTAAATTTACTGTTGTAATCTGAGTTTATAAGTGACATGGGTTCTTTAAATGCGGAAATTTCTAAAACCTGCTTTCAGATAAAAATGTTAAGTAAAAATGAACAGTAAAGCTATTTTTTTGACATCAAATATAGATATAGAAAACCAAGATAAAACAAAAATGTTACAATTGTTTTAGCATACTAGTAGTGACGGTGTACAATTTATATCAAAATTAAAATCAAATTTCTCGTCTCGAACAGCCCGCAATCCCAAAAATTGTATTAAAAAATATTGGTTTGCAAAAGTTAATTAAGAAAATCGAAAGCAAAAAAAAATATTTTTAAAACCATGTATCTCGGTTATTATCAACTTTTGGACTTTGGAGATAAGTGAATTTAAATCTTAACAGCTGCCGGCAAGGGTCAACAGGTCAGCTCTGCCTAGGTAAACGTTTTTGATTTTTTTTTTAAACTAAAAAACCGCGATTAAGGTTTTCAAAATTCGTAAATACATAGTGCCTTACGGCAAAAAGAAATTTGTAAATAACTTTTTAAATATTTTTAGTAGATTTTTTACATTATTATAAAATTATTTCTTTTTAAATAAGGGGGTTTTGCTAAGCAGGGCAGAGGTGTGATCAGGCAGGTGTGTGGGTGGCGTATGTGGTTATAAAGCTACTTTTTAATTAGTTGGTTTGTGATAATATTCTGATGAAAAATGGCAAAGCGTTCAAATAAGTAACACGTGCTATCAGTTTTGTTGCAAGTCATGGTCGTTTGGCCGCCACATTTAAAAATGCCTGTGGAACAGAGATATACTTAAATACAAAATCTAGCAATTTCTCGGTTAATTTTAAATATTATCGAACGATTTGGACCACGTGAGCAATTATTTTTTATACTACTTTGAGCGTTTAACGAAGCCTCGCAACAAAACTGAGAGCACATATTAGTGCACACGTAATGTGAGGGTTCCATAAAAATCCTCTTAAAAATTTCTTTTACTTTTTCAATTTTATTGGTTCCAATTATTCATGGACTAAAACTTAAATATAACATTGTTAGTTTTAATTTTATTTAGACTAAATCTAAGACAATAGGTAAATTATTAGCTATTATAAAATTTATCTAAAACAAAGTCGAATTAAACTGTTAGAATTAAAAGCAACAATGTAACTTGTCATATAAAATCTTCTTCAGTAGTATTCTTCACATATTAATAACATAATTTATTAACAGGGATATAGTTTTCCTATAGAGAGTGAAGTGCTGTGCGCATGTATGATAAACTGAGATCGCAGGATTCGTGAAAGACAAGCTGCTCTGCACGTCGCCATGTTTAACAACAACAACTCTTAAACTTTAAATTTAAAATATAAAAATTTCTAAAAAAAAATTTTGAAAACAAGCTTTTATAAAATGGACTAAAAAGCATAAAATAATTTTTTGAGTGTTCTGATATCATAATAATAAACGCGATGGGCGTATTAAAGGAAATGTACCCGTTTTGTTTTAGCCTTGTTAGCTCGAAGTTTAGTGAAAATCCAAATTCATTATATTATAGCAGAGAAATGTAAGGGTAGACAATTTAACCCAACCCAACCCAACCTTACTCAAGCTACCCTTACATTTTTCTGATATGGATGGAAAATATTACGCCTGCTTCATATTAGGCAGATCATTCGCGACCGGCAGTTTGTCGATTTATTTGGTCACATTCAAAAAGTCATCATCGGTTGTTGTGGACGATCCACCAAATGCGCATGGTTCGGTTCAGTTCATTCGGGCATTTACCTAATATTAAATACTCCCATCGTTTTTATTATTATGATATCAGAACACTTAAAAAATTATTTTATGCTTTTTAGTTCATTTTATAAAAGCTTGTTTTCAAAAAAAAAATTGTTCTAAATTTATTTTTTAATTTTTAGACTTGTCTAAGTCTATGCATTTCAGCTAGCGCATCGATATTGGAGGGTTCTTTATTATTATTATCATTATACGCAAGGATTAATTAATTTTGGTCGAGATCGAACAAACTAAAGCCTTACCTCTTCTAGGCCCCCCTTTTAGTGGGAGAGCATGTGCATTTTAAAATCAATCAGATACTTATGTGGAAGTCAGTTGAAAGTAATCAGAAAAACTTGACATTAAATCGTCCATTTTGAATCCGCCATATTGAATTTTTATAATCTGATCAAAGATTCGTAATCCTCATCCTCGAAAACCCCCAGATACTAATGTTGGTGAAAATCCAACAAACTAAAATTTTACCCCCTCTCCGCCCTCCAGGTTAGGGATGAGGTAGGCAGTCAGTGATACCACATTATTGGATTGTCAGCGGAACTATAACGGTATGCGAAATTTGAAGTCAATCGGATACGTGGAACTCAGTTGAATGTAATCAGAAAAACTTGACATTAAATCGTCCATTTTGAATCCGCCATATTGAACTTTTGTAATCTGATCAAAAATTCGTAATTCTCATTCTCAATGTAATCAGAAAAACTTGACATTAAATCGTCCATTTTGAATCCGCCATATTGAATTTTTGTAATCTGATCAAAAATTCGTAATTCTCATTCTCAAAAACCCCCAGATATCAATTTTAGTTGAAATCGGACAAACTAAAGTTTTACCCCCTTCCCACCCCCCACGTTAGGGGGGTGGTAGGTACCCGATGAAACCATATTATTGTATTGTCATCGGCACTAAGACGCTATGCGAAATTTGAAGTCAATCGGATGTTTGGAAGTTCTTCAAAAATGAGTTGCAAGATTTGATTACATACATACATACCCACATACATACATACATACAGGTGAAGTTGAATAAAAGCTTGTAATAATAAAAAAAATGGTGAAAATTCACTTCAAAATTCCGCATATAGCAAAAATTATTGTGGCAACATCGTGTTGGAACTTCAAGCCACATAGCTCTTATGGAAGAACACAGCGGTAAGTCCCTCTCCATGAGGCCATATCACCCATTTTCTTTCTTTTGCAATTTGCGGAAACATTTTTAAAATTTATTACTTTCTTTAGTTAAATGAATTTTTTCGCCAATGTTTATAATAGTCCACTGCTTCTTCCCCCAACCTAATCTAAGTCATCGGAGTGCAACAGGTGAAATGGGCCAATTATCAATAACAGCCGACACTTAGAATACAGCTACATATCGGGATATATGCATGAGCAGAATAGCGCAATGCATGAATTAATCGATAACAGGCATAATAAACTTCTTAGCTCCTTTACTGTAGTAGCTGGGTAGCTACAAAGTACACTGTTCAAAAGTAGATTTCCTGTGCCACGCAACGCGTCGAGTTGTTTCCTTCAATGTTTTTCTTTTATGCAGGGAACACCGATAAAATAAATTTGTAACATAATTTAAAAAGTTGTTTTACATTAAGTCATTGCTCAGAGCCATAGCACTATAACTGTGTAGCTACTTTTAACAATTTTTGACTAAACATTTTATTGCCTATAAAGAACATTATTATAAGTATTGCCGTATCTTTTACAATTTATAAGAAAAAAATAATTTATTATAATAAAACATCGAATTTTTGCAAAATTGAATATTATGGCTGGTTTCGACAGCTACCTATTAAAGGTAGGAAGCTAAGCGATATATCTAAAAAACGGACTGAAAAGTACTATAAAAAATAATTTTTGATGATTTTTGCTAGGATGCACCGTTTCGCGGTAAAATCACTTTTTTTTATTTTCGAGAACATTTTTAGGAACCACCCCTTTTAAGATAGCCTCGACATCTTCTTCTATGAAGGGTCTAAAGTTTTTTTTATATCAAAAAAGAAACTAAATTTGAATAACATTATAACTACCATAAAATGAGCATGTGTATTATTTTAATCGTTATACGAGCTTAAATATTCATGATCTTGGTGTATCTCAAAAACTACTTGATTTGAGAAGGTATAAATACAAAATTTGCTTGCCTTTAAAAAATTAATAAAATGAGATCAGAAATCGGATCACTAACTACAGAGATAAGCTTAAACCAAAAACCTGACGATTTGGTGGCAAATTTTTAAAGATGGCGGCCAAACGACCATAATTTGGACTGCGCAACCAAACTTTTTTTCTACTGCCATGGGTGCTTAACAAAGCTACGTAACAAAACTGAGCGCACATATTAGAGCATACGTGACAAGAGCTAGCGCCTACACTACTGTAGTTCTGGAAGAAACAAGTCGAAAGTGTCTTTCGCCTCATTGATAACTTCAACGAACTTTTCTCCGAGTGTCCGGTCAACTGCCATGACATGCAGTGAAGCATCGCGTTCCGTACTTGTGGGGTAAATAGTTATTGTAAACATTTCCTGTCCTTGTAAATAATTATTTGACTATTCGTGGGTCAGAGAACAGAACCAAAACAGAAACTATCAAGTTTTTGACAACGTTTCGGAATATACTTTTCCCTTTTCAAGCCTCAAACTATTGTCTCCAGAGTCCGTTCGAAATGGATTAAGGCACGTCTATTCATAAATAGGGATAATTTGAAGATTTTTTTCCAATTTTTATAGAATTTTTTGTTGTTTATTTTTGAATAACAAAAAAATATATTCCGAAACGTTGCCAAAAACTTATTAGTTTCTTTTTTGGTCCTGTCTTCTAACCCACGAATAGCCAAATAAATAGTTATTATTCAACCTTCGTTATATGGATTCTTCTTGTAATGAATCAGAGGCATTTCCTGTCCTTTAATATGCGAATCTATATTCGCGACATATCGATCACTGGGAAGAAAAGCTTTTCAACTCAAAAAATTATATTTTAGAGGAGAAGGAATTTAAACTTTTTTAAACTAAATATTCCTTAGTACTTAGTTACAGATGTTAATAACATATTTTTGTTTTTTGATTAATAATCGATAAATAGTCTGGATATAGGTATATTTTAGTTTTAGAAATGCTTAAATATATATAATAGAGAAGAAACTAAAAAATATATATTTTTGAGTTGTAACCCTTTTCTTCCCAGTGATCGATATGTTGGGACGCATTATTTTGATTTTGAGTCTTAGTAGTCTAGCGCAGTGGCGGCTGTCCAAAATTAGACACCAAACAGTATTTTTAATTGATTGATTTAAAAAAGTTAAATCTTCCCTTACGACATGATTGTCTAGTTCTTTTTATTATCTATGGTCAACAACAAGCGATTAATTGGGTGAACTTACTTTTTTAGCGTAAATAATTACAAGCCGACAGCGCCGCGCGGGGCAAAGTTTCAATTTTACCCGTTTTTCAGAAGGGTATGGGTGGATGTTCTCGAGCGGGAGCGGAAGGAATGTGTTTTAGTTGAAGTCGGCCATTAGCATCGTGCGTAAACGTCCGTTGCCCTTCTACACGATGCCGGTTCTATCTTTAGCGAAGACTGAGAGTTTGTTTTGATTTGGGCTATGTCAGTAGTAAAAAGCATTGCCGGTCGCGAGTTATTGTTTTTGTTATCATTTGTTTATAAAATGGAATTAAATACCGTCGATTACATAATTAACTGTGCAAGTTTAAATACATTGACATATGAACTTCGATTACAAATAAAATATTTAGGGCCACATAGACCGGACCTAAAAATTAACCAAAACTTGGTGTTCCATAAAAACTTATAATAGAAAATTTAATAAAAAATTATACGATGCTGAAAACTGGTTGCGCAGTTGCAAAAAAAGAAATGCTTTTTTTTGCTTTATTTGTCTTATTATGAACAATCCACGAAGTGATCCTGTGTGCAAAGGGAATGTGTGATACCAAGCACTTTAGTGAAAAGTTAAAAAGACACAAATTAACTGGTATTCATTTAAATAACCACATAGAATTTTCTATACTAGGCAAGACTGATATTAGGTGCCAACTGAATAGTGCCTATAGGCAAAACATTAAAGAAAATGTGACAAAAATTAGATATATACTTCGTGGGTTAATAGACTGTTTAAAATTCTGTGGAATTTTTGAGGTTGCTCTACTGGGTCATAAAAAAGAAAGGTGAATGGACTTTATCTATATACAAATAAACTAAAAACTACACCAGGTACCTGCTTGTTTGGAAAATACTAAAATAAAATTGTTTCGGTAAGTTTTTTATCTCATTTTTCATGCAATTTAAATTTATGCCCCCCCCCAATTTATAACGTCACCAGCAGCCACTGGTCTAGCGGCTAACAACGCCGCTTGCCACTAGCTCTGCCATGCAAAGCAAAAACCTAGTAACTCGACTTACTCGAAAATCAGATTTTTATATCATTGAAATCGCCGTAAAAAACGGCGCCAGCCAGTTTTTCTAGAATGTGGCTATCTTGAAAAACAAGAAAGTTATGTAGTTAGTATGTAGTTAAATAACCTATAGTTAGTATGTAGTAAAATAAACTTCATACTCTATTTCCCAAAACACTAGTTTTTGACTTACTAGGTTTCTGCTTTGCACGGCAGAGCTGTTCTATACGGTGATCATCAGATTTGAACTAAGTTGTAGAAACACCGAACGAAAGTCAACACGACAAAAGAACCAATATTGTTCGCTCCGCGAATGTTACTTTTCTAGTTTTTGTTAATTTTTAGTATTTTATTTTATTTTTTAAGTGAGGCCTTCAAAACTCGTAGGCCCTGGCCATTTAAAACATTTCGTGAAAAATAATATTTTTGATCCATAAGGTGGCTCCCTCATTGGCACGTGTGGGAATCAGGAACTAATGATAGAGAAAAAATTGTTAAAAAACAATTGCTTTTCGGCAGCCATACTGCTCAAGTCATTTTATAAATTACTGCGATTTCGCTATTTCTTTGGCAGTCCCATTGACTGTTTGTGTTTCAAAAATACCCAAAAAACGGTCTACAGTGTGCCGACGAAGTTGGAGAAGAATTGGAGAGATCATGCAAGTGGGGCGCCCCAGGACCGACAGGAATCACACAAGAGGTTAGTGCCATTCGCCACTTTATGATCTGCTTTTTTCTCGCCATTTCTTACTTTTTGGACAGGCTTACACCTTGGCCCTAGAGTTTTTTTGAGGTATTCATAAATTGTGTGATAATTTAAAACCAGCAACATTAAAAAATACAGTCCATTATAATAATTTTCGTGATACTGAACCCCGGCGATTCAAATATAAAAACAACTTTTTAATATTTTGTTTGTTTTTTTTTGGATTTTCAAATTTGTTCAATAAATTCAGTTTCACGTTTTAATACGATTCGATTTAGATTTGGATGCGATCTGATAATTTTGATTTTTCAGCTTTTT
Source organism: Aspidapion aeneum (assembly GCA_963576565.1). NCBI lineage: Eukaryota > Metazoa > Arthropoda > Insecta > Coleoptera > Brentidae > Aspidapion > Aspidapion aeneum. Next base: position 51,168,919 of record OY755048.1, read on the forward strand.
ACGAATAATAGAAGGGCTTATTTAAATAGGCTATTATGTTTTTAAATAAAAACTATTTATTAATAAAAAGGTGCTTAATATAAAAAACCTAATGAAAGACAAGGAATTTGAATTTGGACGATTAAAAATATTATGCAAAAATCAAACAAGTTTCATGGCTAATCGGGCAAAAATGAGTTTTTTGTTTCCCTTATATTTTTCCGTGGGTAGCTTGAAAGCTTAACCTCACGGGGGTCCAAGATCTAATGGACACCTAATAAGTGTTGACAGTTAACCGTTTCGTCCTTATGGGACTCCTCAGAACACTTGAGTTCTGAAAAGACAAAGAGCTGTCGTAGGTCACGGACTATAGTTGTTTTCTTTTATTTGCATTCGATCTTTTCATTGATCGATATTGTATAGCAGTGTTTTTCCCTGCTTTTGGTTTTTTGTTTCTCTCGTATCTCGGTAGATGGCGCCTCTTGCTATAGTTCGCTCACTAATTACATTTAATTAGAGACAAAACCGTCTGATTAACTTCGCAAGATTTGTCACTTGACCAGCAGTGTTCTTAGGAGTCCCATAAGGACGAAACGGTTAACTGTCAACACTTATTAGGTGTCCATTAGATCTTGGACCCCCGTGAGGTTAAGCTTTCAAGCTACCCACGGAAAAATATAAGGGAAACAAAAAACTCCTTTTTGCCCGATTAGCCATGAAACTTGTTTGATTTTTAAATTCACGGGTACGAAATTTCACGTTTGTTAGTATTATTTGGCTTAAAAATTCCGTTGATTGACGCTCACTGTCTTGATGACGGGTAAAAATGCAAAAAAATGCGTTGATCCGGCCTGAAAAGACAAAGAGCTGTCGTAGGTCACGGACTATAGTTGTTTTCTTTTATTTGCATTCGATCTTTTCATTGATCGATATTGTATAGCAGTGTTTTTCCCTGCTTTTGGTTTTTTGTTTCTCTCGTATCTCGGTAGATGGCGCCTCTTGTTATAGTTCGCTCACTAATTACATTTAATTAGAGACAAAACCGTCTGATTAACTTCGCAAGATTTGTCACTTGACCAGCAGTGTTCTGAGGAGTCCCTAAGGACGAAACGGTTAACTGTCAACACTTATTAGGTGTCCATTAGATCTTGGACCCCCGTGAGGTTAAGCTTTCAAGCTACCCACGGAAAAATATAAGGGAAACAAAAAACTCCTTTTTGCCCGATTAGCCATGAAACTTGTTTGATTTTTAAATTCACGGGTACGAAATTTCACGTTCATTATGCAAAAATGCGGAGAGAATGCCAAAAAATTAAAATTTAGAAAACAATATGCGTAGCGGTTGTGATTTTGTTCTTATCGTTTTTTTGACTTAGTTAATTTATCCTTTGTTTTAGTCCAATCTTTTATGTCACATTAAATGCATTTTCAAATTGTCCTTTGTTAGGCCTTGGATGCCGCAGCAAATGCCCCTGCAAAATAAACTTCGTTTGGTCTTGAAATCACACTGGTAGTAGTAGTAGTAGTAGTAATATATTTTATTTAGCATTTTGCTACTATGAACAAAATATTTATAATTGAACTAAATTAATCACTTTTTTTTTAAAGGTAACATCAAGGCCCACAAAAAAATAGAGGCCACGACCCTGAAAAAATCAGCTGTTCTCCGGGGGCTGACTTTTACATTGGGTCTTATGGGAGGTCAGATGTTTTTTTATGATATTTTCAAAATGGCACTACAGATTTTCGCGAAATTTTAGTGAAATATTCTCAGAAACCATCCCGATATTCCACCAAACTTTTGTAAGGATGCAAGATGATTAAAATGTTAAAATCTTCAAATTTAGCATTTCTTATTTTGAATTTAAATTACCCGCTATGTTCCGCATGCCAACTGTTATATTTGACATTGTCATCTGTGTTTGTCACATTCGCTTCTGTTTTAAATTTAATTTTAGTGTGAGCTAATGAAGCGGCTCTGAAAAATTAAGGATTACTACACATTTAAAAAAAATTGTTCTGTAAGAATATAGTAAGAACAATCTCAAAATCGGCTTTATTTAAAAAAAAATCAAATCTTCGTGAACCGTCATTCCAACTTCAATATTTTAAAGACAATCTGTGTCGTAACCTGACCATCAAAAAAAAATCAGCCCCGGATGTGACGTCAACAAAGTGGAGGATCGTGGCCTGTCCGTTTTGATAGCCCTGGTAACATTTTAAAGATTTTTTAAATAAAGTAATAGATGTGTAATTATCAATGGATTCTAACACTGGTTGCAAATGAATCAATCTTTCCTATGACGCACCCGTAAATGCCATTTGAAATCGGAGTTATATTTAGTCTTGTAATCACACTGATTGCATTCAAACCAACTGATTATCTCTGCAGTTTGGTGCTGCAACAAATGACTTTTCAAATTGCACTTCTGTCTACCTTTATAATCACACTGATTGCATTTAAACCAACTGATTTTATCTGCACTTTGATGCTGCAGCAAATGTTTTTTCAAATACTGTTTCTGTGTACCTTTATAATCACACCGGTTGCATTTAAACGAACTGATTTTATCTGCTCCTTTGTGTCGAAGCAAATGCCTTTTCATACCAGACTTCCATTTTGTCTTAAACTCACACTGATTGCATTTAAACCAATCGATTTCATCTTCCCTTTTATGCACCAGCAAATGCGATTTTAACCTGTGGTTGTGTGTGCCCTTGTAATCACACTGATTGCATCTAAAAAAATAATCGATTTTATCTACACTTTGATGCTGCAGCAAATGTCTTTTCAAATATCGTTCCTGCATAGCTTTAAATTTACACTCGTCGCATTTAAACCAACTGATTTCATCTTCACTTTGGTGTGTGACATTTGGCGCTTCAGATCTGAAAGTAATAAAAATAATGATAGGAGGTTGTATACCACATGAAATTTTAGTGGTTCCCGAAAGTTTTCGTGGCTATCGGATAACAATCACTATGTTTCTCTTCTATTTTTAATTTGCAATTAAAAAAAATGCTTTTATTTCACATACTAAAATTCCTCACTCCCAGCCCAGTGGCTAGATCCAGGATATTTATTTTTGCAGATCTAAGTTGTAAAATTTAACACCAAAAGGTTTTGTTTGTGTTGTTGCAGCACCAAAGTGCGCTGCAAGTTTTAAAATGTCTTGAAGGGGCATGCCGCACAGGTTATCGATATGGGAAAAAAAGACATCTGGGTATAACGTCAACATTGAAAAGTACTAACAAACGTGAAATTTCGTACCCGTGAATTAAGAAACAAACAAGTTTAATGGCTAATTGGGCAAAAAGGAGTTTTTTGTTTCCCTTATATTTTTCCGTGGGTAGCTTGAAAGCTTAACCTCACGGGGGTCCAAGATCTAATGGACACCTAATAAGTGTTGACAGTTAACCGTTTCGTCCTTATGGGACTCCTCAGAACACTGCTGGTCAAGTGACAAATCTTGCAAAGTTAATCGGACGATTTTGTCTCTAATTAAATGTAATTAGTGAGCGAACTATAGCAAGAGGCGCCATCTACCGAGATACGAGAGAAACAAAAAACCAAACGCAGGGAAAACACTGCTATACAATAATTAAACTTGTTTGATTTTCAAATTCACGGGTACGAAATTTCACGTTTGTTAGTATTATTTGGCTTAAAAATTCCGTTGATTGACGCTCACTGTCTTGATGACGGGTAAAAATGCAAAATGCGTTGATCCGGCCTGAAAAGACAAAGAGCTGTCGTAGGTCACGGACTATAGTTGTTTTCTTTTATTTGCATTCGATCTTTTCATTGATCGATATTGTATAGCAGTGTTTTCCCTGCTTTTGGTTTTTTGTTTCTCTCGTATCTCGGTAGATGGCGGCTCTTGCTATAGTTCGCTCACTAATTACATTTAATTAGAGACAAAACCATCTGATTAACTTCGCAAGATTTGTCACTTGACCAGCAGTGTTCTGAGGAGTCCCATAAGGAGGAAACAGTTAACTGTCAACACTTATTAGGTGTCCATTAGATCTTGGACCCCCGTGAGGTTAAGCTTTCAAGCTACCCACGGAAAAATATAAGGGAAACAAAAAACTCCTTTTTGCCCGATTAGCCATTAAACTTGTTTGATTGAAAAGTACTTTTTTTTTCATCGTCACAAATTGGCAATACCCTAGGCTATGTTGGTTCGCATTATTATTTTTTTTTAACTTTAAATTTTCACATAAATTTAATTAAAACTGGCCCGTCCGTGAGTCACAAAGATTTATGCAAAAAAGATGCTCAATTAAAAAAAAAATTACTACAAAAGTATTAGTTATTTAAAAATAATTTTTTTGTATGCATAATCTTTACACCTTTAGTAAAGTATTTCTGTAATTTTGTTGAAAATTATGCAGTAAGTATGTACAAGGGTAACGTTTTTCTTTCTTTACAGTTTTTTTTCAAAGTTAACATTTCCGTGGACTTAAAAAAAAATGTTTAAATTTGTAAAAGTTGACAAATATATTGTTTGACAGAGCCACCTTTCGAGAAGAAAAACGGAAATTTTGAATTTGCTAATATTTGCTATTCATAGAAAAAAAATAGTTTTATTTCACATGCTCCAGCGGTATTTATTAGCTCACACTACTACTATACTACAGTAATGTGAGCTATTTTTATATGTCTTTCCGTATCAGATGATTTTGAAACTTTTTTATCTCGCCGTCTGTCTGTATATCTGTCTGTCCGTCTGTAACGACCAACGCGCATAACTCAACAACCGCTTGCCCGATTTGAATGAAATTTGGTACCTAGCCTGGGTCTTGGGTCGAGATAGTCCCATTTAAAAATGAACAAAATCCTTTTGAACGCAAGCCAAATAAAAGAGTGGGGGTACATTTCCAAAATTAGAGTTTATATGAAAATAAGGCTTGTGTGATATCAAACGAAAGGTAATTGAGTCTGGAGTTTAAAAAAATACATTTAATTTATTTAGGAAAAAAGGGGGGTTGCTTTCCAAAATTAAAGTTTAAGTGAAAATATAGCGTGTGTGATATCAAACGAAAGGTATTTGAGTCTGGAGTTAAACAAAATACATTTTAGTTAAAAAAAAGGTTGGGGGTAGAGTTCAAAAATTAGAGTTTAAGTCAAAACATAGCTTGTGTGGTATCAAACGAAAGGTAATTGAATCTGAAGTTGAATAAAATATATTTCAGTTTGTTTTTAGTTGAACTACCTCACACGTACAATATAACTATAGCACCTAGTGTGAGCTTAGGTGCCCATATATTGGCAGAGTATTTTGCATTAGTCGATAGGGATTCAAAACAAGGTAAATAAACAATTATAATTTTTACACATTTCACTCGTCTTGGCGTGAATCAAGATAAGAATTTATTTATAGCATTGTGATATATACAGAAAAATTGGCAGAAAACAAAACATGGAAGATATTTTGCATAATTTGTTAATTTCGTCAGACCCATTATTTTCATCGATTCGACAAAAATACAGTTGGAAAAAATACTCTGCCAATTTATGGGCACCTAAGTTCAAACTACGTATTATAGTTATAGTGTACGTGTGGGCTAATATAACTAAAAACTGAAACATACATTATTTAATTCCAGACTCAATTACCTTTCGTTTGATACCACAGAAGCCATGTTTTCGCCTGAACTCTAATTTTTGAAATCTACCCTCACCCTTTAACAAAAAAACTAAAATGTATTTTTTTTAACTCCAGACTCAAGTACCTTTCGTTTAATATCACACACGCCATATTTTCACTTAAACTCTAATTTTTGAAATCTACCCCCACCCTTTTACTTGGCTTGTGTTTGGTGGATTTTATTCATTTTTAGCGGTTTTTGAGATATGCGCGTTGGTCGTTACAGACAGACAGACAGACAGACAACGCGACAAAAAAGTTTCAAAATCATCTGAAACGCAAAGATATATTAAAAAATTTGAAATTGGAGCAACTTTTTTTTCTTGGAAAAATTAGGATCACCATAGATTACACTACTATAGTATAGTAGTAGTGTGAGCTAAAATGTTTCAGTATATCCAGAAGCGCAGGAATTATTAAATGTTATGAATATGGAAGTAGGGGATGAGTATACTGCCGTCCTAAGCCTAACCCTCGTATTTGAAAAAAATCCAAAAATGCGATTGTTGGTTAAGAGAAATTATAATAATATACTCTATTGTTTATACTAATGTAACCAATCGAAAAACTACAAAAAGTATTTAAAAAGTCACTTAAAATTTTCTTTTTTCCATAAGGCACTATGTATTTTCAAACATTCAAACGCGATTTACTCCATTTCATATAAAATTCAAATACGGGGGTTACGCTTAGGACGGCAGTATAATGATTCGGATTAACATTATTTAGAACTAGTTAAAGAAATGCTGTTCTATTTTTAGTAGGCCTTAAATCTGGATTTTTTTTGTTTCCAAATAAAATTATACCACAATCTGTGTAAAAATAAATTAAAAATATACTATAAAACAAATATTTTCGCTCAATTTTATCAAGCAGTCACCCAAATTCACAGTTGGACCACAAAGTGGCGAATAAAATTAAATGAAACCAAATCAATTCATGTTGATTTTACAAACAAAAATATAAATCACATACAAATAACAATTAACAACATTCCAGTACCATATTCGAATCAGGCAAAATATCTAGGTATGACACTTGATGCCAAATTGCGCTGGAAAGCACATGTTAAGAAAAAAAAAGAAGAACTTGAGATAAGGTATAGAAAAATGAACTGGCTAATTGGAAGGAAGTCTAATTTAACAATTCATAATAAGTTACTGCTTTATAGACAAATACTGAAACCAGTATGGACATATGGTATTCAACTATGGGGTTGTGCTAAAGAGAGTAACATTCTAGTTGTACAGAGATTTCAAAATAAAGTATTAAGAAACATTGTGAATGCACCTTGGTACGTTCGAAATAGTGACCTTCATCGAGATCTAAAAATCGAAACTGTAGCAGAGACTATAAAAAATACGCAAAAAGCCATGAAGATAGACTCCATCGGCATGTGAATGTGGAAGCAATTCAGCTTCTAGACAATACTATGCTAGTTCGACGACTAAAAAGAGTGAAGCTGTTTGAGCTAGTAAACTAAGTGAATTACACATAAAACAAAATAATGCTATAAACACAACACAATTGTGAGTTACAGACTAAACAAAGCGGGGAGAACTGTTGAGTGAACCCTAAGTTTAAATCTGACTTTTCTAGTAAATTAAGTTAAAACAAAATTGCTAATTAGTCTTACTGACTAGATTGTAATAAAAAAAACACAGTGTGTTTGACAAATAAAAAAAAAAAATTTTTTTTATCAATATTCATGATTATTATATCAATACAAACATTTGCTAAATTAAAATAATTGATGTCCATTTTTTTTCAATTTCGCTGTGTGCCGCTCTGCCCTATCCCCCCCCCCCTGGATCCGTCACTAATTCTACCGCTTCTGCTTCAGTGGCAGAGGAGAGCGAAAAGTGCATTTTTTCGGTTTTATGCCTATAACTCTTTGAACTTCCTAGCCCGCGCAGCAATAGCTAGATATTGTTTTCGACGAAAAACATTTTTTTTGACATAACGCAGAAAATGTGTTATTATAGCAATATCCTCGTGACGCACACAGGCGGGTTTTAAGAAAAAGCTGGCCATAACCCCTAAACACTAAAAAGTCCTGTTGCATTGTAAGATTAATATTAGTGCAATCAGTGATGATCATACTAGGCCGTGACCATGTCACGCCTAATTTGAAAAACAATTGCCATAGTAATGACAGATGAAACTTCCATTTATTTTTTTTTGTTATTTGCGTTACTTATGTTTACAAAAGTTGATGGTTAAAAATCCCTTTTAAAACTTGCGCCTATTATCAAAAAAAATTTTTTTGAACATAGATTTTGAATCTGGAGGTATGTAGCTATTTATTGTACATATTTACCATTGTTTTTATTTTATTGGTAATATTTTAAACCGGTTTAAAGCAACCGTTGCAGAAAACTTTTTAAATTTTAATTTTCTGAAGAACTTGACTAAATGTTTCAACTTCATCCAGCTTGATTGACATTTTTGGTCCTATTAGGTGCATGCACATGTTTTCTAAGTAACAAAGTCAGTTTCAGCTGCGGAGTTATGCGGATCGAGTAAAAAAGTTAAAATTTCTTTTTGTGTATATAGAAAATTGTCAAGTGAGAAATACGTACATAATATGCGGAAATTAATAAATAAGTTTTCTTAGCTTTAATCACAATGGTTTTTGTAAACCAAAAGTATAATTATTATGTCACATGTATTCTGATTTCATTTTTACCGTCCTAGCTCGCGCAGCAATGGCTGGAGAAGGTATTATTTTCGACAACAAAAAAAATTGAGATAACACTGAAAATATGTTATTCTGGTGTATTGTATCTTAGCAATTTTATCGTGACGTCTGCCCGTGTGTGTGTCTGTGTGTATTTAGGTGTGTGTATATCTGTTCGGCGCAAGCCAAATAAAAGGGTGGGGGTAGATTAAAAAAATTAGAGTATATGTGAAAATATGGCGTGTGTGATATCAAACGAAAGGTAATTGAGTCTGGAATTACACAAAATAGATTTTAGTTTATTTTTAAAAAAAGGGTGGAAGTAGATTTAAAAAATTAGATTTTAAGGGAAAATATGGCGTGTGTCATATCAAACGAAAGGTAATTGAGTCTGTAGTTGAATAAAATATATTTAATTTTTTAGTTATATTAGCTCATACGTACACTATAATTATAGTACCAAATGTGAGCTTAGGGGCACATATATTGATAACAAAAGTCGGAAAAAACAGAAAAAGTTCAATTAACTTTTTTTTGCAAAAATATCACATTGTTTTATGCAATTGCGAATTTTACATACCTACATGTTGGTTAAAACATTTTTTGGAGCTCTGGCAATTATTAAAATCAAATATTTCAATATCTTGTAAAAGTTTATACAGCCAAAATTCTGGTTTCAACGATTTTTTAGGAATCATTTTAGTTAAATAGTAAAGTTCCAAATTTTATTTTTTTGTGCGGGGTCCTTAAAGAATTTTTCTCCTTTATCTTTTTTTAACAATAAATCATATATTTTTTTATTACTATATGCAATTTTAGGGGACTGTAAATGGATCTTAGGTTTTGACCAGCTTTTTCGAGAAATCCGCCTGTGTGTGACGCGTCGCTCCGTGTGTCCTGCAGTCCTAAACTTTTTAACGGAGCATCGTATCAATATGCGGTTTTCGGAATATAGTAGAACACGCGTTTCTCAATAATTTATTTTATTACTAGAAGCTTCGTAGGAGCATGAGCATTGGCGTAGCTAGCCTTGCTTTTCAGGGGGGGCCGTGGCCCCGGTCTATCTTGAACAAAAAGCAAACATAGGTTTTAAAGAGTCGTGCAAAGTGTGCAATGAATAAAAAAAAATACGCGCATTAAATGTTCTAATATTTTAATATAACAAATTTAATAATACATTTACCAACTTATTTATATGTATACACAGGAAGTATGTAATTCAGCAATTCTACAAAGAAAGTTTTCTACGTCGCTGACTGAAAGCGTCTACCACACTGTCTAAGTCGACCTCAACATCTTTTTCTATGAATAACAATGACAAACCTGAGTGTCTCTCTTGAGTCATAGTTGTTCTAAGCCAATTAAAAACTCTCCTCATGGCAGAGAAAGACCTCTCGCAAGTTGCACTTAAAATTGGAAGAATACTCGCAACTTTAAAAAGTTGGTAGAGGTTTGGATAGGTGTTTTCTGCTATATGTTGTTTGATAGAATCATGACCAACAGTTTGATTTAACCGAAAAATACAATTCTTTAAAACGGTCATTTCTGCTCTTAGAGCAGAAGTATTAATATTAAAAATTTCCTGGTATTGCTCGTCGAATTTATTCCATTTAACGACGTGGGAAAACTTAATATGAAAATGGTTATAAAATTGTCACCAAAATCGGAAAATTTCCATAAGACACTAAACGCTAACCTCAAAAAAACTAAAAAGATTATTATATTTATTTTAGAAAAACAGTTTAAAAAGGTCTTTTATAACCTTACGACATCTACAACCCGATTTCGGAAACAGAGGGGCAAAGGTCGCTGTCTTTATTAAATGCGAAATTCAACTTACACTTCTATAATATTTTACAAGATGTCGCCAATATGTATGAAATATTCAATATGCATAATTATGTTTAAATTTAAAAAATATTTTCGGGAAAGTGCAGAAAAGTTACCGATAATTTAAAGAGAAAAAGCCTAATTCCGCAAGACAAGGGCTTTTTCCTGAAATGTAAACATTATCTGAATGATTTTAAATTTTAATGCACCTATTTTATTTGAATATTTCCCGAATAATAATAGAAAAGTATGTATTTTCAGCGTCATGTTCTTTTACTAGTAGTCGGTAGGGGAGGCCTAAAATATCTTGGAGGGGGCCTGAGGGACTTCAGGGGGAGGCAGCCCCCCCTAGCTACGCCAATGAGCATGAGATATTTACAAAACAACTGTTTCAATGCTAATATAGCGTGGAGTAAGGCCCACAAAAAAATGCAGGCCACGACCCTGAAAAAATCAGCTGTTCTCCGGGGACTGACTTTTACATTGGGTCTTATGGGAGGTCAGACGGTTTTTAATGATATTTTCAAAATGGCAGTACAGATTTCCGCGAAATTTCAGTGAAATATTCTCAGACACCATCCCGATGCAGGATGCAAGGTGATTAAAAGGTTAAAATCTTCAAGATTTAGCATTTCTTATTTTGAATTTAAATTACCCGCCATGTACCGCATGCTAACTGTTATATTTGACATGTATTTGACTTTGTCATCTGTGTTTGTCAAATTCGCTTCTGCTTTAAATTTCATTTTAGTGTGAGCTAATGAAACGGCTCTGACAAATTAAGGATCACTATACATTTTAAAAAAATTGTTCTGCAAGAATATAGTAAAAATAATCTCAAAATCGGCTTTATTTTAAAAAAAAAATCAAATATTCGTGAACCGTTATTCCAACTTCAATATTTTAAAGACAATCAGCTGTGTCGTAACGTGACCATCAAAAAAAAATCAGCCCCGGATGTGACGTCAACAAAGTGGAGGATCGTGGCCCGTCCGTTTTGATAGCCTTGCGTGGAGTTAACTTGGAGTGTGCCAATGGACTAAGAAGAGATAAGATCTTTTAGGAATCCATTTATTTATGAATATTGCGTTGTATAAAAAAAATCGAAAAAATTCAAAAGAAATAAATTTCTTATAAAATGATAATACTAGCTTAAGCTAATAATGTTTTTGAGACTGAGGTCACATCAAACTTGCTCATCTAACACTTTAGTTCTTAATTTTACAAGAACTTCGTCTGTATAGGGAACTTCTAGCGTTTTAAAAAAACTTTTTTTTGTCTTATTTTTGGGCGACGGACGAATCATCGAAACACAAAATGTTGAAAACAAAATATCGAAATATAAAATGTTGAAACCACAAAATGTCGAAATTACAAAATGTCGAAATAACAAAATGTTGAAATTACAAAATATCTCAAAGACGAAATGTCGAAGTTATAAAATGTCGAAATTGCAAAATGTCCAAAAACAAAATATCGAATTGCGGAATAAAAAAAATAAAACCTAACCTAAAACGATCTAGTAAGGTTAGATTTAGTCTTATAATCAAACCAGAACAGATTATTATTTAAAAAAAGCTAACCTGATCTGGTCAGCTAAGTTTTTTTTAATAATACATATTAACCCAACTGGAACAGATTTGGTTGTTTTTTATTTCGTATAGCAATCTAACCAGGTTTTAATTTCTTGTTATTTTTAATTTTCTTTTTGCGACATTATGCATTTTGATATTCTTTAATTTTGAGCTTTCGACATTTTGCAAGTTGACATTTTGTGATTTTAAAAATTTGGCCTGTGCGACGAGCCGATATGTGAAAAAGGCTTATAACGCATGGCAACATTCGATATTGGTTTCTCTTTAAAGCACGTTATTAAAAGTTTTATCGGGTGTTCAACTTTCCGCTTATTAGTGGTGTTAGCTTTCGGAAAGACCCTTTGTTAGTTAATGGAACGAAGGGGGCCCCTTAGAAACCAACTGGGGAATTGGAACCAGGTAAGACCTATTGGCCAATTTTCGTTCTATTTTTTCGTGGTTATAAACATTCCCCTTATGTACTTCGAATTAGTTAGATTAGGATTTGAGGTACATAAAAATATAGTTCTAGTGCAGAATTAGGTCACTTTTTAGATGTTATTCTTCCGAAAGAAAGTTAATTAAAATTTAGTAGGTTTTTACACATAGATTGGTTTTTTGTAAGGCCAAATAATTCGTTGGGCACGAGCAGCACTCGCGTTGCAGTTTCTTATTTTGAACTTGCTAGGGGAAAGTGTAGGCGGTCTACCTCCTCTAGGATCCCGGGTAGGAACTCAGGAAACTGGTTTTGGTTCGGTTCGGTTAGATTTGATTGAGCTTTCGTTAGGTTAGGTTTTTGAAACTTTCTATTTTCATGTGGTTAGAAATCAAGTGAAAATCATTTAAATCAATAAAATTTATTAATAACAGAACAACATCTGTCGTCGTAGTTGCCGGTGTAAGACAATGAACACTGAACTTTGCAGGTATAGTTAATAGAAGACTCTTCTTCAAACTTCAAAGAATTTCAAAATCTTGAGTAATAATAGTACAAATACTTTTAAACTGCTCCATAATTTTCATATTATCAAACATATAACCTCAAAATCAAACTAATAAAGAACGTGAATCCAATTTAAGTTTCAAATGTGCACTAATAAGTAAACCCCTGCAGTGCGTAATTCAATACAAATCCGTGCCTTGTTCGAGCCTCGGCGCCTTAAAATCAACACGCATTTGTAACCAAATATGTTGCAACATTTCCGTGTCTATTTCAAAACAGCGCTGCCGTGAAATCAGCACGGAAACGTAAATACGCTACCGGGCGTCGAGTCGTAAATACATTGATGCCATGTGTTAATCTAGAGGGATTTAATTAATATATTTTTTAAAGAAATAAAAAAATACTCTGCCAATATATGGGCCCCTAAGCTCACACTAGGTACTATAGTTATAGTGTACATGTGAGCTAATATAACTAAAAACTGAAATATATTTTATTCAACTCCAGACAAAATTACCTTTTGTTTGATACCACACAAGCCATGTTTTGACTTAAACTCAAATTTTTGAAATCTACCCCCACCCTTACAAAAAAAAACAAAAACTAAAATGTATTTTGTTAAAGTCCGGACTCAATTATCTTTCGTTTGAGATCACACACGCCATATTTTCACATAAACTCTAATTTTTGAAATCCACCCCCACCCTTTTATTTGGTTTGTGTTCGGTGGATTTTGTTCATTTTTAAATGGGACCATCTTGACCCAAGACCCAGCCTAGGTACCAAATTTCATTAAAATCGGCCAAGCGGTTTTTGAGTTATGCGCGTTGGTCGTTACAGACAGACATACAGACACACAGACAGACAGACAGACAGACATACAGACAGACAGACAGACAGACAGACAGACGGCGCAACAAAAAAGTTTCAAAATCATCTGAAACGCAAAGATATATAAAAATTTTTGAAATCGGAGCAACTTTTTTTTTCTCGAAAAAATTAGGATCACCATAGCTCACACTACTATAGTATAGTATATGTGTGAGCTAAAAATACTTATTTGTCATAAAAAACTTTAGAAAAAAAAATTGAATCCAAAAAAAAATAAGCGAAGTCCGATAAAAATATTTATAGCATTTTTTGTTTAATTTATGTTAATAAACCTTTTTAAACAGTTTGTGGTACAGTGGTGAAGTCTAATAACTAAGGTAATGTATGCATAGTAATTTTTTTTATATAGTACGTTTTATATAGCGCAATTTAAAAAGATAGTTCAAAAATTAATATAAAAAAAAATCAAGTTAAGATATGTTCGTTTGGTTTGGTTGGTTTCTACTGAAGGGCACTTAGAAAAACTTTTGCCTTTTTTTCCTTATTAGTCCGCGGACTTAGTTACAAATATTTTACTTCCGGTTACCAGGAAATTTTGCACCATGCTTGTCCATAAAAATACGTTGGGAGCCAATCGATCGGAGTTACTTCCCCCCTCACCCTAATTTCATTACAGACAGACAGACAAAAAAATACAAAAACAAACTCTACAACGAAATCGTTGCTTTAGGTCAAGAAATAAATAAATACCACATTTTTGTTTGTTTTTCTATTTTAAACATCTTAATCAGCGACAAGAATACAACTAGTTTGCTAATTTAACCAATCTATCTATTTATCTTTCTTCATTCCATCTTTGGAATGAACCGAACCGAACCCCCAATATCTTCCACTCTTCTCTGTCTGTCGCCGTGTTCATCTAGTTCTCACGTGTTTCTTCAAATCGTCCGCCCATCTCATTTGGGGTCTTCCCCTACTCCTTTTATTTTCCCAAGGTCTCCAGTTTACAATATATTTGTTCCATCAATCGTCTTTCTGTCTGATATTATGACCAGCAAATTTCCATTTTAATTTTGCTACTTCTCCTCTGACATCCCTAACTTTTGTTTTATTTCTTACCCATTAATTCCTTTTTCTATCTGTCAGCTTTACATGTAACATTTATCTTTCCATTGATTTTTGTGCTTTTGTTACCTTATCTGTTTAATGCTGCCAGTTATTTTTTCTTTATTGTTTTATTTTGAATTTTTTGGAAAACCTAACCTTAAAGTTTGTTTTGATATTTTTGGGCTTTCTGCAAAAACCTTCAAAAAAAAAGTCCTGTTTGGGAAAAATGCCGATCAGGTGATAATTTATCTCTTTGTTGAAAGTTATTTTCTTTTTGATCACTTGATCATTTTGTTAAAATCATGCGCGTTTTTTGCTCACGCTGGGAGTTTGAAGCGCCACCCTGTGTGTGACAGGGGAATGAAGAAATCACTTCCGCCAAAAAACTAAAAGAAGTCACACGTGTTTTCGGGTTGAAGACCGAAATTCCAGTCGCAAGGAGGGACGGTGCCGCCAGTGAAATTTTGGGACTGCTGCAGAATTACAGAAGGTAAGCTTCTAGCGTGTTGCCGATTTTTTCCTTCGTTTTTTAGTTTAATAGACTCTGTTTTCCCAGGCGGGCGAATTTAATTTTGGGGTTATTTTTTTTGGGATATCTCTAGTTTTTCTCCCCTTCAGGGCTCAGATCTCTATTATCCATGTTTTATTTTGTAAGTGTCCAGGTCTGGGATCCATAGGTAAGTACAGGAAGGATTCATTGGTTAGACACGTTTTGAGGTACTGAGGATATTTTTAATTTCTTAATATGTAGCTTAATTTACCGAATGCTCCCCAGGCCAATCTTACTCGTCTCTTGATTTCAGCTGTTTGGTTTTCTTTTTTCAGTTTAATAATTTGTCCCAGGTATATGTATATATTTCTCTACTTGTTCTATTTTATCTTGGTTTATTCTGACCGTAATATCTTCATCTGTGTTTGTTATGATTTTAGTTTTAGTTTAGTTCATACTTAAGCCTATATTTTTAGCTGCTGTATCCAGTTCTACCAGCATATTTATCAGTTCTTCTTTCTTGTCTGTTATTACGGCGATATCATCAGCATATCTTAGGTGGTTCAAGAATTGTCCGTTTACTTTGATGCCTATTTCTTCCCAATCTAAGCTTTTAAAAACATCTTCGAGGGCCTGTTTAAATAATTTAGGAAATATTGTGTCACCTCTTCTTATGCGGATTTTTGTTGATGTTTTTTTTTACGGGTATGCGCACTCGCAAGGAGATCCCTATCACGCTCGAGAAGCGGCAAGTGCGCGGAAATGTTGGTGTGTGTTGGTTTTGAAACGGTTCAGGTTGTAACCTGCAGAAAAAACTGTCGCAGGGAGTTTATTCCACAGCGATGCTGTTCTCCAGAGATATGAATTCTGATATAATGAGGTTCTTGGTGCCTCTATTTTGACAATAAATTGATGGTTACCGTCTGTTTGACGTGTTCGCCTAGTAGGTGCTACTCCCGGGGGGATCATACGTGCCAACTCTTCAGAGCATTTTCCGTGATAATACCTGTAGAAGAGAGATAGATCGCCCACAGTTCTTCGATGTTCGAGACTATCCAAGCTACGGGTAAGTGCGGGGTCATTGATCAGCTTGATAGCTCGTTTTTGCACGGTGTTCAAAAGCATTAAGGTATGTTTGGGTGCCGCACTCCATATATGTGAGCAGTACTCCATAGTTGGTCGAATCTGGGCTTTGTAGAGTGTCAGCAGTTGGCTTGGTGTATACAGATGTCTTGTACGAAATAGCACCCCAAGCTTTTGGGACGCCCTTTTAGCTATATCTGCCACGTGACTGTGCCAAGACATGTTGGTCTCTGCAGTGACTCCTAAGATGTTCAACTGGCTCTGCAATGCGACAGCACTTCCAGATAGTATGATGTTTGGCTCACCGGTACTGGTCTTTTTTGAAAAGAGGGCTGCTTGGGTTTTCTGCGCGTTGAACTGTACAAGGTTTTTGTTGCCCCAGTCCTCTATTATCTCCAAGTCGTTATTTATCTGTGATATTTCAGTTAGTCTAAGGTAATGGAATTCACGTGCGGAGAGACATGTGGGTGGTATGACTGAGGAGACTACATTGCCATCATCTGCAAAGCAATAAAGTGGATTTACTGTTTTATCTATGAGGTCATTTATGTAAATCAGAAAAAGTGTTGGCGAAAGGATTGCTCCCTGTGGCACACCAGCATTTATTTGGTAAGAGTTGGAGTTCCGGCCATCCAGTGCAACATAAATGGATCTATCCTTAAGGTAACTTTCAAACCAAGTGCAAAGTCTCGGCGACAATCCCGTTGCTTTGAGCTTGTTGAGCAGATTTTCTTGCCAGACTTTATCGAATGCTTTAGATATATCTAAGGCAATTGTTCTTGTTTCACCTCGCAACTTAATCGCTTTTTGCCATAAGTGAGTGACGTAAGTAAATCGCCAGTTGACCTATATTTTCAAAATCCGTATTGCTTGTCGTTGATAATTTTGTACTTTTCCAAGTACTTGGTTAGGTGATTGTTCACAACTCTTTCCATTACTTTTGATATCACCGGAAGTAGAGCAATTGGTCTATAGTTTAACGGATCTGTCTTTTTTCCTGTTGTTGCTTTGCTATAAATATTGGCTATTAAGTCTTTATATCTGTGATCTATTCGGCTAGTTATTAAAGATGCTTTTACTGCACAGTGCTCAATGCTATTGAAAGCTTTTTCGAAGTCTATAAACGCAATATATAGTGGAATGTTATATTCGTTAGCTCGTTCTATTAGGATTTTCATGGTTAATAAGTGGTGAAATGTACTGAAACTTTTTCTAAAGCCTGCTTTTTCCTTTGATTGATATCCGTCAAATTTTGTTGTTAGTCTATCTGTTAATATTTTCGTGAAAAGCTTATAAATTACATTGATGCGAAGTTTACCACTCACTTTTTGAATCCCATGCAAGATATTGCATTTCATTTTGGGGATTTGCAGCAACATATAAGACAGAACTTATATTTATGCTTCAAAAACGGGCCATAAGACTTATGTGTAATATTTCAAACACCACTTCTTGCAAACAACATTTTAAGGATCTAAAAATATTGACTTTTTATGACTTAATTTTGTTTGAAGCACTTTCATTGATACATAAATATAATAAACAAGGTTTCTTTCAGAAAATACTTGATATACATAATTATAATACAAGAAACAGGACTTAGCTACTAACTGACAAACCTCTATCTTCACTTACCAGGAATTCTTTTTTACAAGCTTCCAGATAATATCAGAACTTTGACACCTACAAAATTTAATAAAACCCTTAAATCTTATTTATTTCAATCAGCTCATTATTCATTAAATGATATTATAAAAAATCTAAATTTGTTTAAAAATATGAAAGTCTCTGAAAGATGATGGGTATATTTGGGTATATAACTAGTAATTAGTTTATCAATAAAGATTCATTCATTGAGGAGTGTTATAGGTCGATAGTTTTTTAGGTCTGCTCTATCGCCTTTCTTGTGTCGAATAATGGTTATGTATTCTTTCCAGTTGTTCTCTTATTTTTTCTTGTAGCATTTTATTCAGGAGAATAATGAGGGTTATAACTACAGCTTTACCACCGAACTTGAGCATTTCTGCCGTTACTCCGTCTTTTCCAGGTGATTTGTTATTTTTCATTTTTTTTAATGATCTCTTTATTTTTGTTTTGCTTATTTCAGGTTGTAGCTCTGAGTCTATGTTCTTTATTTTTGTTTGGAGTTTCTTCATGGTCTCTCGTGATGGTTCCCTTTTTGTTTGGTATAATTCTGTATAGAATAGTTGTGATATTTATTATATCCTCTTTAACATTAGTTTCTATGCCGTTAATAGCCTTTATTTTTATTATTTCATATCTACCTAGAGTAGGTCTTGGACATTTAGCAATGGTGCAGACTTAATGAAACACCCTGTATAAAGGAATAACATTTATTTTTACTTAATAACAAAAACCAATAGGTTTAGGTAACAAAGTTTATTTTTTAAATATTAATATGTTTTCTTTACTTAAATCATAAGTAAGCAACGGTGCAGATTTAATGAAACAAGTTTGACAAGTTTGATTTATTTCATTAAAAAACAGAAGTTTTACAATATCGTCAAAAATTGGTACAATTTTTCTAAATCCCTATAATAGACAGTTAATCTTAATGTTTCATTTAAAATATTAACGAACAAAACATAAATTATTAAAAACACTATTGTTAAAGCTAAAATACACTCTGGCTCACTAACACATATTCAAAAATTAAAACAAATTAAAACAAACTAAAACAAATCCAGATCTGATACCTGATAAGCTAAAAATTCACTGATCGAGTAAAAACATTGTTTAATTAGAAATTGTTTTAGTTTAAATTTAAATGCATTAAATGGTAGATCTCTTGTACTTTGAGGGAGTTTATTATATAAGACAGGCGCATAATGTAATGTTGCGTTCCTAGAGGTCCCGAGCCGAAGAAACTGCACTCGAACATCAGTTCTGTGTCTCGTATTATGTTGATGTATGTCTTCAACCCTTGTGTAACTTTGCGAGTTTTTATGAAAATAAAGAAGACATTCTAAGATATACTGCGATGGAATAGTCAAAATACCCAGATTTTGAAAAAAAGGTTTGACATTTTCTCGATATTTAATGCCTGCCAAGATTCTGACTGCTCTGCGCTGCAAACCAAAGATGCGTGAGGTATGTGCTGAGTGACCCCAGGCCAGGAGTGCATACACAGCGATAGAGTTGAGCAACCCGTAGTATGCCAACTTAAGTGTGTCCTCTTCTACTATTTTTGAGATATTACGGGGAACATAAATGGATGAACATAGCCTCTTTGAGGTTACTTTCACATGCTGTTCAAAAGTTAATTTTAGGTCAAGGGTCACTCCCAAAAGCTTGACACTCTCCGAATTGTCTGGAATTTCTATTTTTTTAAGAGTAAAGACCATTTTTTGTGTTTTACTTAAGTTGACATTAAGTTTGTTTGCTCTAAACCAGTCATTGGCAGTTTCAATGTGTCTTGACATTTCACTATTTGCAACTTCTAAATTTTCAGTTTTTATTGAAAAACCATTATCATCTGCATAAACAACAACCTGGCACTCGGGTAACGCAGCAGAAAAATCATTTATGTACACCAAAAACAGCAGAGGCCCCAGTATTGAGCCCTGTGGCACCCCATGTCTCATGAACCTCTCTTCTGAACGCTGACCATTTATCTGTATTACTTGTTTTCGATCCGTGAGATACCCTGACATAAGTTTAAGGCTCAGTTCGTCAAGTCCATAATACTTAAGTTTTTCAATGAGGATATCATGAGACACACAGTCAAAGGCCTTGGAAAGATCGCAGAAGGTAGAAGATACCACCTGACCACCCTCCATGCCCTCGAATATGTAGTCACAGAGGCTCACCACAGCTCCTGTGGTTGATCTATTGAAACACCTTAAAGAAATAATATTTATTTTTACTTAACAAAAAGAAATGGGTTTAGGTCATAAAGTTGATTTTTTCTAATACCAATGGTGCAAACTTAAAGAAACACCCTGTATAAAGAAATAATTTTTATTTTATCTAATAAAGAAATATAGGAACAAAGTATATATTTTTTAAGAAGAACCAATATGTTTCCTTCACTTAAATAATAAGTTAGCCATGGTGCAGACTTAATGAAACACCCTGTATATAAAGATTGCAATACTATATTTCTAAAAAATACTTAATTTGAAATAATCTTAAGATATTTCTTATCTATAAACAAAATAAAAATATGTTTGTGTCATTGTTTTAATTAAATCCCCCTAGATCATAAAAAGGACACAATATGCGTCGGGCGTCGATAAATACCAACTGAGAGTGTCCAAGCGGCACGGCGTCGCGTCGGCAGGCGTCTTATTTACATGTGCAAGTTAACCTTGCATTTTTTTAAATTTATTTATAATTTTACAATTACAAAGCAACAGTTACACATACAATAACATTGAGTAATCGAATTAAGCTTACAAAAGAAAAGGAAAGAAATATATAAGTTTTTAGTTACTTTAAAAATCACTAAAAATAAAAAGAAAGCAGATGTTCTGCTGATCTCTCACAATAATAATCTACAATAAGCCTTGGCGTGTTCGTAAACATTATTGTGAGTAATCCTAGAGTTTATTTTTATCAGAATATTACTTAAATAAATAACTATAATAGGAATTACACACATAAATAAAAATTCAAAAGTATAACATTGATAATAACAATACAACTTTAAAAATTACAAAAAAACATACACAAACATATACTTTTTTATATTTGAAGGGCTTATTCTAATAACGTGATATGCCACAAGTAAAAAGAAATGAGTTATTGAACTTTGAAGATTTGGAAAAATATGTAAAATTTACTACTTATAAATTTAAATCTGAAATATTTTTATTAAGTTAATTAGGTATCTTTCTAACTAACGTGTTTGAAATGGGGACAACTGGCTTGTCAAAAAAAAATTGCATGAATTTCTGTATTTATGTGGCTTATCATGTTATTACCATAAGCCCTTCATTTATATATTATGAAATAAACAAATCTGTAATTGAAACGGAGCTGCTATACATTAGGCAATAAATTACTTTAGACCATATACAGTGTTTCACAACTTATCCTCGAAATTTTAACCATATGCACTGTTACGAAAGAAGTTGATTTGTCAAAAAAAATGTAATAAAACTCCTACAGAAAACGAGAGAATAAAATAATACAGTTTACCAGTTCACTTACTTATAAAAGCTGTTCAAAATTGTTTCCTTTGGCTTCAATGCAAGCTTGGGCGCGTCTAATCCAATTTCGGCGCACTAACTGAAATATGTACACCTCATTCCTGCTGTGCTTGAAGTCTCAAATTATCGACAGTCACTGTGACTCGGTCACACAGATCTTCAATATTCTGAACTGGAGTGCGGTGTGCCTCGCTTTTCAAGTATCCCCATAAAAAGAAGTCCAGAGGATTTAGATCGGGAGACCGTGGAGGTGATGCAATTGGTCCACCCCTACCGATCCAGCGTATCAGCTGTACCTCATTCAAAAAATTACGAACTTCTAAACGAAAATGCGGATTGCCCTATCGTGCAGAAACCACATCCTTTCTTGGAAGAAGTAGCGGCAAATCATTCCGAAGACATTCCAAATACTGGTGACCATCCATCCGATCTGGCAATATGAACGGTCCAATTAGACGTCCATCGACAATACCTGCCAACATGTTTAAAGAAAAACGATGGCAGTCTGCCAATGCGATCCTTTTATAACCCCAATTGATCAGCAGCATCCTCCCTTAGACTTCACACTTACATTTCCGAACTCACAAATCATTGTGGGCCCTAAAGCCGATACCTTTTATTATGATTTCAAATCAGCTGACTTCACAGCAGTAAATGACCTCTTAGGGTCTTATTGCTGGGATGGCCTGCTCATCAATCTTGATGTTGATGAAATGGTGAACAAGTTTTTCGAGGTAATCTACGACTGCTTGGATCTCCTTGCGCCTTTAAAGAAAGCTGCAAGTTTCCAAGATGGTTTAACAGTTAATTTCATTAAGCTGACCATCCAGAAAAAGATAGCCCATAAAAAATACAAAAATTCATTATCTGATCATGATTACATGAACTTCTCTGATTTATGCACTCAATGCAAAAATCTATCCCTGGAATGTTACAAAACCTTTGTGCAATCCACAGAATCTAATATTTCCAATAACTCTAAACAGTTTTGGACCTTCGTTAACTCTAAACGGAAATCACCGGATGTTCCAAACTTGCTCACACTTTATGAGCAAAGTGTGAGCATGGGAGCGGAAGCTGCTAACCTCTTCGCTAATTACTTTTCATCTGTTTACTCATCTACTAGTCCTGAATCACCACATATTTCATACAACCACCTTAATCTTACATCATACTCCGTCTCCATATCTGACATTTACACTGAACTAAGTATTCTTAACCCTTACAAAGGCCCAGGCCCAGACAATCTACACCCTATATTTCTAAAAAAATGCTCATTTGTTCTGTCGAGACCGCTTTATATTATATTTAACAAATCTCTTGAGGCTGGTTACTTTCCTGTCTTCTGGAAAACAAGCTTTGTTATACCAATTCACAAAACTGGTGATAAATCCAACATAAAAAATTACAGACCCATCTGCATTATCAATAGTATCCCAAAGTTATTTGAAAAATTAGTTTACAAATACCTTAACTCCTGCTTCTCATCAATAATAATTGAAAATCAATATGGGTTCTGTTCAGGTCGTAACACTGAGTTAAATCTGTTAACTTACACCCACACCTTGCTGGAGGCCTTGGAAAGTGGTGCAGAGGTCCATGCGATCTACACTGACTTCTCCAAGGCCTTTGACAAACTTCCACACAACATAACCATAAATGCCCTCAAATCGGTTGGAGTCAATGGGCCCATGCTTTCGTGGGTCAAGAGCTTTATATCTGATCGTATTCAAATTGTTAGGGTGAATGGATACCTATCCAGGGAGATTGATGTGCCTTCAGGTGTCCCTCAAGGCTCTCACCTGGCACCTCTTCTCTTTTTTTTATCAATAAACAATATTGCAACAGCGACTTCCTAGAATTCGCAGACGACTTAAAAGACTTTAAAATTATAAACAGCCTAAATGACTGTGTTGCACTGCAGGAGGACCTAAACAGGTTTGTTGACTGGAGCCAAAGAAATGAAATGCATATCAATATCTCTAAATGTTGTGTGATTAGATTCTCACGTCGACTAATAACAACTGACTTTAATTATAACTCAAACAAGTTTCATGGCTAATCGGGCAAAAAGGAGTTTTTTGTTTCCCTTATATTTTCCGTGGGTAGCTTGAAAGCTTAACCTCACGGGGGTCCAAGATCTAATGGACACCTAATAAGTGTTGACAGTTAACCGTTTCGTCCTTATGGGACTCCTCAGAACACTGCTGGTCAAGTGACAAATCTTGCGAAGCTAATCAGACGGTTTTGTCTCTAATTAAATGTAATTAGTGAGCGAACTATAGCAAGAGGCGCCATCCACCGAGATACGAGAGAAACAAAAAACTAAAAGCAGGGAAAAACACTGCTATACAATATCGATCAATGAAAAGATCGAATGCAAATAAAAGAAAACAACTATAGTCCGTGACCTACGACAGCTCTTTGTCTTTTCAGGCCGGATCACTCTCTATGGTGGAAAGTGTAAGGGATCTTGGAGTGACTCTCGACAGCAAACTCACTTTTATCCCGCATATAGACTTAGTAATCAGCAAATCTCTCAGAATGCTGGGTTTTGTCAAGAGAGTCTCGCCGGACTTCCGAACTCTTCAGGCGATCAAAATACTTTATTGTTGCTTTGTTAGAAGCCAACTAGAATATGCCACATCCGTGTGGAGTCCGCAGTATGCTAACCACATAAGCCGAATTAAGAGAGTGCAAAGAAAATTCCTACACCATATTCATTTTAGATTTTTTCCAAACATAGAATTTGACTACTCATCTATGCTCGACTCTTTGAATCTAAATCTATAAACATAAACTCGTAAAATACTTTCTTTAAATTCACAAAAATCGACCGTTGTTCA
The DNA here is from genome assembly GCA_963576565.1 of Aspidapion aeneum. Lineage (NCBI taxonomy): Eukaryota > Metazoa > Arthropoda > Insecta > Coleoptera > Brentidae > Aspidapion > Aspidapion aeneum. Next base: position 51,193,110 of record OY755048.1, read on the forward strand.
TTCAGATCCCTCACGATACAGATAAAACATTATTTTCATGTTCTTATCAATATGCAAAAACAAAAAATTCCTGGTCTTTTGTTTTCTTTAGTGGTTTGGTACAACATTTGCGACAAGAAATTATTAATGAGTGTTGTGATATCGCAACGATGAACGCAAAATACAGATATTTATTTTTCATTTTGTTATTGAAACTCAGGGTTATAACTTAATTTCTGCAGGACTTTTATTACATTTTTTTGAGAAATCAAATTCTTTCGTAACAGTGCATATGTTACTATAGGTAAATTTAGTGGGAATAAGGACACTGTTGTTCTGGTAAATATATGTTTTAATCCATCGGTAACGTTTCGACAATGGTTTTTGTCTTCATCAGACTAAAAAGGTTACAACTCATTAGTAAGATAATACAAAATACGGCACAATAATACATCACCAATTAAAAATTATTATTCTTTTCCCAATAAATAACATTTAAAGTGACCGTATTAACAATATATTATTTTTTTCCTAAATATTTTTTCCCTTTTAATGTATATGTAACTGATTTTTTTATTTATTTATCTAAAGAAATAATTTTGGTTTATTTTTCTTCTTTTTTTTTTATATACATAAAATTTTTCAAAGGTTCAAAAAATTTTTGTCACTATAGTAACTGATGGGTGGCTGAATAAAATACGCACAAAGAGATCAATCAGCTATTCATATAAAAACAATAATAATAAATAAAACCTGTAGCAAGCCATAATACCATGTAGAAAATAACAACAATGTACACATTATAAACCTGTGTTAAAATTTAAAACAAAATTAAAAAGGACTGTTGAAATATTTAAAATTCCGTACTCACCCTTCAGACTAGATCGTACATTGGAACAACAAAAAACAAGAATTCAAGCACATCAGGAAAACAAACGGCACAAAATTAAAAACGAAACCCAACATTAATCTGCTAATTATTTATATTTTCTTTTGTTTTGTTTATCAGACAGGTTATATTATCGGCGGCAAAATTAGTCCGCATTGTTGTCACTATTCTGGATTTTCATTGTTCCGAAATATTAAAACAAATTAAAATTCTTTAAGTTTAAAGCAAAAGGCAACCTTGAATAGAGTGGAACTAGTAGTGTACGGTCCTGATTTAATTTAGAGTGGGACAAGTGTATATAGTATGATACAATTAAGACAGTGATGGAACATATTTTCTAGTTTGGAGTTGTTGTATATTAAAATGAACATGCATTGTTGTCAGAACACAAAACTTTTCCTGTTTAAACCTTGGTATATACAATTAATTTTTAAAAAAGCAAAAAATATTTTTTGGTTGAACGCTAATTTTCAACTAATTTACGTATTCATGACTACTTAGAAAGACACTTCGTATTTTGTTGTCGTGGTTTAATTGGGGAAAAGCTTAATTTTTTTCCTTTTATATTATACATATACATACATACACCCACATATACATACATACAATCACATACATACATACATATACACACATGCACATACATACATACACATATTATATTTATATTTTTTATTAATATTATTATTATTATTATTTTTTTAATTTCTATTATTATTTTTTTCTTTTTTTTTTATATTTTATATAATTTTGATCATTTTTATAATATTAATATTATATATATATATATATATATATATATATATATATATATATATTTCTATAAATATTTTATATTATTTTTTAAACATAATTTTCTTTTAAGTTTACTTTATTTTGTTTATTGTTAATTTCATTAATCGTCATTTGGGGGTTATTTTAAGCGAATTCTATTCAGTAGGGAGTTATAGACCGTACTCAATTTGTTAACATCGCTACGTAAATTAACTGCTCTATCTTTATTAATGTTTATATAATAATTTATAATCATTTCCAAAATGGAGCGTTTGTAATAATTAGTTTCTTTTTCCAAGATCTTTGCTTCCTCAAACTATATATTACGGTCACTTTAAATGTTATTTATTAGGAAAAGAATAATAATTTTTAATTGGTGATGTATTAATGTGCCGTATTTTGTATTATCTTACTAATGAGTTGTAACCTTTTTAGTCTGATGAAGACAAAAACCATTGTCGAAACGTTACCGATGGATTAAAACGTATATTTACCAGAACAACAGTGTCCTTATTCCCACTAAATTTACCTATAGTTGCATTGCAAGGACGTGATAAGTTTACCAAAAAAGTGCATATGTTGTTTTCTAGTAAATTAAGTTAAAAGAAAATTGCTAATTAGTCTTACTGACTAGATTGTAATACAATAAACACAGTGTGTTTGACAAATAAAAAAAAAACAGTGCATATGTGGTTAAAATTTCGTGGACAAGTTGTGAAACACCCTGTATATACGATATATAAATAGTTTATCTATTTATATATCTGCTCCTTTGTGTTGGAGCTTATGCTTTTTCAACTTAGACTTCCATTTTGTCTTAAGCTCACACTGATTGCATTTAAACCAATCGATTTCATCTTCCCCTTTATGCACCAGCAAATGCAATTTTAAATTGCCGCTGCGTTTGGCTTTGTAATCACACTGGTTGCATTTAAACTAACTGATTTTATCTGCACTTTGATGCTGCAGTAAATGTCTTTTCAAATAGCGATTCTGTATACCTTTATAATCACACTGGTTGCATTTAAACCAACTGATTTCATCTGGTCCTTTGTGTTGGAGCACATGCTTTTTCAACTCATACTTCCATTTTGTCTTAAACTCACACTGATTGCATTTAAACCAATCGATTTCATCTTCCCTAGTATGCACCAGCAAATGCAATTTTAAACTGGAGTTGTGTTTGGCTTTGTAATTACACTGGCTGCATTTAAACCAAATGATTTTATCTGCACTTTGGTGCTGCAGCAAATGTTTTTTCAAATTGCGCTTCTGCATGTTTTTATAATCACACTGGTTGCATTTAAACCAACTGATTTCATCTGCTCCTGTATGTCGAAGCAAATGCGTTTTTATAGTAGACCTCCATTTTGTTTTAAAATCACACTGATTGCATTTAAACCAATCGATTTCATCTTCACTTTTATGCACCAGCAAATGCGATTTTAAATTGGAGTTGTATTTGGCTTTGTAATCACACGCATTGCATTTAAGCAAATTGATTTCATCTGCTCCTTTGTGTTGGAGTAAATGCTTATTTATAGCAGACCTCCATTTTGTCTTAAAATCACACTGATTGCATTTAAACCAATCGATTTTATCTGCATTTTGATGCTTCACAAAATGTCTTTTTAAGTTGCGTTCCCGTCTAGCTTTATAATTACACTCGTTGCATTTAAACCAACTGATTTTATCTGCTCCTTTGTGTCGGAGCAAATGCCTTTTCAAAACATGCCTCCATTTTGTCTGAAAAACACACTGATTGCATTTAAACCAACTGATTTTATCTGCACTTTGGTGCTGCAGCACATGTCTTTTTAAACGTGCTTTGAGCTTGGTCTTGTAATGACAGTTGATTTCTTCTACATCTTCATTTAGACTGTATGAAACATTTGGCGTTTCACATCTAAAAGTAATAAAAATAATGATAGGAGGTTGTATACCACACGTAAATTTTAGTAGTTCCCGAAAGTTTTCATTGCTATCGGGTAAAAATCACTGTTTCTCTTCTATTCTAAAAACAATGTAAACAAGTCACTAATTTGTTCTATTCAGCACTGGAGACAAACAAATGAAAAAATGGAACACTTTATAGTCATGATCTTAGTATAATAGTAGCTGGGTAGGATCTCCAATGCGTAATTTTTAGGGGGATTTCAACCACTGTGCGGCACGCACAAGTTAACTTTGGATCTATTTGGATACAAACAGCGCTTTGATAGTCAAGAGAGTTTATTTTGCCCTGTTTTAACTGTTCGCGAAATGACTACGCTTGAAAATAGGATTAAGCAATACCGACGAGGCATACCGGTTAGTAGGTTAAATGATTTTGTTACGGTTCCGGAAAGGGCAGTACTAGAAAGTTCCGAAAGAAACGATCATTTAGATTTTAGAGACTCTTATAAATCTTTACAAAGCATTGCGTCAGACTCTGAGTGGTATCATTTGACGGTTTTGGAAAATGGCGGGAATTTGATAGGAAAGTATTTTATTACAGCCAGGTTTTGCATTTGTTTGGCAAGGATAACCATAACAAATTTACAAGGGCTACCCAGCGGCGTAGCTAGAAGTCATGAGGCCCCGGGGCATACATTTTTTGGGCGCCCTCATAATTCATTAAGAATATAAAATGCTTGTCAACAAAAATTTGTCTTTTGTCATAATAACAAAATAAAAACTCTTTCTTTTCAATTTGCAAAATCATTAATTTCATCATCGTTTTACTACCTTTGTAAAGCTAGCTTTTTTCAAGCAAGCAATTTTATCAACCTTACGAATAAAAAATAAACATTTAAAGTGGCGGATGCAGGATGTCCGGAGGGAAGGGACCAAGAAGGTAGTAAATACAGTTGTTTTTAATAAGTCTGAACTCTGAATGTAAGAAGATGCAAATAAAATGTTGTAACGGATGTTTTCACTAAGGCTGCTGGACCCATATATACGCCGGGGCCCCGGGCACTGCCCTAGTTTGCCCAACGATAGCAACGCCACCGCGGCTAACAGTTCCTTGACTTTGGGAACCCTTAGAAGGGAGAGTTCTACGTTACAACCAATTAGGCCTCCTGTTTTCAGTGGTGCTTGGCTAGATTGGGGTACACTCAAGGATATATGAGACAGTATGATAGATTCAAGGGATGTTTAAACTAATATTAAAAATTTTAAATACTTGAGAAACGCTTTAAGTGATAAAGCCTTAATGTTGATAAAAACTATTCCTTTTGAAACTTCTAATTATTCCAAAGTGTATCTGTTTTTGAGTCGTAGATACCAAAATCGTAGATTTTTAATCGTATTTTTTGGTTATTAATAATTTGTTTAAAGTGAGTTGTGAGTTGTCTAGCAATTGTCGGCAAGTGATCAAGATCTTTTAAATGCAAATATTACCTTAATTTTCAGAAACACTCAAAAAAGCAGTTGGTTCCATTGCTTAAGGGCGGAGACCAACATAACCCACCGAATTTTCGACCGATTGCCTTATTTCCTACATTAACTAAAATAGTGCTTAGCGTCAACCCAACGCTAAGCAGAATATATGGCAAAATAATAAGAAATAAAGTGGAGAGCGAATATAAAGATATGGAGGCAGAAGAACAAGCCGGTTTCAGGGCGGGTAGATCGACTTCAGACCATCTCTTTTGTATAACTCAAGTTATTGAAAAGAAAATAGCATACGGACAAGAGCTGCTTCTGCTTTACGTAGATTTGCAGAAGGCATATGATAGTATACCACTAAATCTACTTTGGAAAGCGTTGGAAAAGACAAACATAAGCGTACAACTAATTAAGGCCATTAAAGAGTTATACCGCAATAGTAAGGCAAAAGTTAAAATAAAAGCAAAACTAACCAAAGGCTTTCAAGTAAATAAAGGTCTTAAACAAGGTTGCTGTATCTCGCCTACGCTCTTCAAGATATATTTGGAACAGGTCCTTAAAGTCTGGAAGAGAAAATGCCATAACATGGGAATTCCGTTGGATGAAACCACCTTGTATACTTTATGTTTCGCCGATGATCAGATAGTGGTGGCTCAGGATTATGACGACCTCGAATATATGACACGAAAACTAATAGAAGAGTACACAAGTGGGGACTAGAGGTTAATATCAATAAGACAGAGTATATGTGTATTGGTGGAACGAAACAGGATCTAATCTTAAATACTGGGCAGCGAATTCAGTCATGTGATGAGTATAAATACTTAGGTCTAAAAATTACAGCTCACGGAACACTAGACAAAGCTATAAAAGATAGAAAAGTACAAGGAAGAAAAGCAATAACTTTATTAAATGGAATAATTTGGGACCAAAGTATATCAAAACATAACAAAAAGGTTATATATAACACCATTGTAAAAAGTATTATTACATACGGCTCAGAAGTATGGCCAATCAAAGATAGAACAGAAAAAATGCTTTCCGCTACGGAGGTGGACTATTGGAGAAGAGCAGCAGGGAAATCAAAAAGAGAAAGAGTTACAAATCAAAGAATAAGAGAAATTATGACAGTGGGTGAACGTACTTTAGTGGATGATATAAGAACAAAACAACTGGTGTGGTACGGACATGTACAAAGAATGGATGATGGAAGACTACCTAAACAAATATTACAATGGAAACCAACTGGCCGAAGAAAACGAGGAAGGCCGAGAAGAAGCTGGAGAGAAGGAATAGACAGTCAAATAAGAATAAGAGGCCTAGATGATGAATTATGGGCAAACAGAAACGAGTGGAGATTGGGTATCGGAAGACGTAGAACGTTGTGAAACCGATAAACATATATACTAAAATAGTGAAGAAGCTGGTTCAAATTTGCCTTACTTATATCGTTAGAGTTACCAGTAGTTGGGACTGTTTTAGTTTACATCTTGAGTTCCAAAGTGGATTGCTCTTTGATGAAGCATTTTGAAATGCAACATTCGGAGCAGAATTTGAACCCAGAATTGGTTGCGTTTTTAGGGGCCTACAGACACGCGAACATTTCCAGAGATTAGTACGCGCGTACAAGTTTGCGCATACTAATCTCTTCGTGTGTAGACAATATTCGCCTAAAATATCTCTCGAAGATTAGTTCGCGCGCACAATGTACGCGAGCAAATCTCTCGGTGTCTAGGCAAAACGCATTGATAATATCGTGTTTATGTTTAGAACGTTTAATTTTGTCTTCGTGTGTGTAGGCAATTCCACCAAACGTACATGTATGCAGAGATTAGTTCGCGTATTAATCTCAAGAAATGCTCGCGTGTCTGTAGGCCCCTTTTGGATAAGCAGTGTGGTGGATGCGACACTGGCTTTTAGGCAAACTGAGAAAACAGTTCCTCCTAGAAGAAGTCAAGGTAAGCAAGGTCCAATATTGCTTGGTCTTGTTCAATCAAATAAAATGGTTTCGTCTGCATTGTCTGCATCTTTATTTTGACTATCTGAAAAAGTTGGCGTGTCAGATCTGAAAGTAAAAAAATGATGGAGCATGCGAAAAAACACTGCAAAGAACATTAAATTCTTATTAAAAAAGGTTTGTTTTGCGTTCTAAAATTTCTTTAAAATTTGCATTCAATATTAATTAAACATTAGGCAACTGCAATTTTTATAAAAATCGATATAATCAAATAATTTTGAGAGTTTTTTAATGTTTTAGTTCAGGCCCTATATGTTCAGATACTACGTTTAATGAAAGGAGCAACATCCACACATGCGTCACACTTACACAACATAAAAAAAATTGCTAGGGCGAATGAAGGTTTTCTTAGATATTATAAAAACTACCGAGATATTTACAGGCGAACAACTACACAGGCAAAAAGACTTTATTATCAAAAGGAAATCGACATTGCTTCAAATAAAAACAAAGAATCGTGGAAGATAGTTAAAAAGCTCAAAGGTAAAACGTCAGTATCGTTCACTAGTAGTCTTAAAGCTGGATTTGAATTCATTTTACTGTATATAGCGCAGTCTCTCAAGTAAAATAACACCCAGTATCGACCCTTTGCGGTATTTAGGCAATGCCCATGTGCAGGACACTTTTTTCTTGGGCCCAACTAATATAGAGGAAATTAAAACCATATTTAAAAAATAAAAAAAAAAGCCTCAAAGAGGGATAAAATGTTAATAAAAATTTTTGAAGCGTTGCCAGACTTTGGCTAAAGCAACTAATTTATCTTTTTCTACCGGTAAATTTTCAGAAACACTTAAAAAAGCAATCGTGGTTCCATTGTTTAAGGGCGGAGACCAACATAACCCATCGAATTTTTGCCCGATTGCCTACATTAGCTAAAATGGTGGAGAAACTGGTTCAAATTCGCCCAACAGGGCTGCAAAAAGTACCGAAGTATTTTTACTTTTTGAAGACCTTTATGTTGAGCTTAACTCTGGCGAGAAGGCTGCTGCAATATTTTGCGATCTATCGGAAGCCTTTGATTGTGTGAATCACAAAATATTGCTGCAAAACTGCAAAAAAAAATGGAGTCAGAGGCATAGCTTTAGATTGCTCTCGCTCATATTTGTCTAAGAGACTTCAATTAGTTTTTTTAACGAGCAAGCTTCAGGGTTCAATTTTGGGCCCACTATTGTTTTTGGTGTTGGTCAATGACCTACGAAACATTGACATTAAAATCAAAATAACAGCTTTTTGTGACCATAACACAGTTCTTTGGCACAATACTGATATAGACAGACTGAATATTGATATTTTTAAAATAAAACAATGGAGTGATGTAAACTTTCTGTCCTTTAATATATCAAAAACACACATTTTGAATGTGATATAGGTGATATCACACTAGAAAATTTTATTAAACCCAGAAATAAACAGACTTTTAGGTCCAACAATCGATCGATGTTTAAAGTTCGATAAGCATATTGGAAACCTTCAAAGTAAAATTGCCTCAAACTGTTATGCTTTAGTAGAATCACATCTTCGATATTGTTTTTCAGTTTTGTTCAGTTTTTATCCTCCAAAAAGGGGGAATTTGTGTGGAGTCAAAAAGCGCGTTTTTTGCAGACCTCTTTTTAACTTTGTGTTGTATTTTTATTTTAGAAACTGCATGTTTAATATTTCTAATTTCTGAGTTATCTTTACCTAGGCAGTATAATACTCGTAACACTTTTTTATCTTAATCTTCCCATACCCCGCTCAACCTTGGTCAAAAACTCCTTTATTTACAATGGAAAAAAGCTTTTTTAGCATTTGCGAGAAATAAAAAAAAACAAAAGATTTTTTAGCAAGCAAAGCTTACTATACTTTGAAAGATTACTTTGCTGACTAAAACTATTTAAGTTTACCTGACAAATCGTTGGGTTTTGATTTTATTGAATTTAAATTGTAAAATTTTTCACTTACACTTATTTGTCCTGGAAATTTTGACGTCGTTTTATTCATATTGTTTTCACCGATTTTAATATACAGTGTGTCCCACCGAAAACTGTCAATGGCAAATAACTTTAAAATGATAATAGATAGAAGAAAAATGAAAAACCCGTTTCGAGGGTTGGCACGGGGAATCAAAAAAGGGCACATGTCAACTCATCACGATTACCCCTGCGAAGGTAGCTACCCTAACTTGAAAATCTTAAATGCAAGCATGGGTCATGTGACACCTTATTTGACAGGTCTTTTGATTCCGCGAAAAAAGTTGTTCGGTTTTAAATATTTCTCTAGTTTTGCGAAAAAAACTTATTTGACTGCGGTCCGTAATAAATATCGAATAAATGTCAAACATTTTACTTACAATTTTTTTTTAACAAAGTAAATGTTCAAAATGTTCCCCATTATGTTGAAGACAATAGTAAAGTCGATTTTCAAATTCTGATTGTACTTTTTCCAGTGTTTCTATTGACACGTTCCGCTGTCGCAGATCTTCTAACGACTCGGGTGGCGTCTGATAGACCACATACTTTAGATGCCCTTATAAAAAGAAGTCCAGAGGGATCAAATCTGCCATTCTAACGACCCCTTTCGACCAATCCATTTGTTCGCAAAATGAATATATAGCCAATTTCTGAATGGCAATGCATAATGTGGCGGTGCCCCGTCTTGTCGAAAAAGAAGATGTTCCTCACTAAGCATCAAGTTCCCATTTCTATCCTTCTGATTTTCTAGTTCTTCTGTAATTAATGGGTCAATTTAAAAACATTTCTCCCCGGGCCGTCACACCTGACTGCACACCAAGTAGTATAAGTAGTAGCCTAGAGACTAGATTGTTTAGTTTACACTTGATAACGGTTAGAGATACTTATCAACCGAAACGTCGTGTTTTAAAATAAATAAAGACAATAAAAGTCCAAAATTTTATTTCTACACAATCATTGTCTGCGAGTTGCAAACAAAGAGTTGAAGAACGGTACGAACCCGGAATCAACAATCTATTCAGAGGCTACGAGAAGACTAAAATTAAAGTAATAAAGGAAGAAGAACACATTAAAACGAACGGTGTCATTCCGGTTGGTTTCCGCCTAAAATCCAACTTTCCGGGAGTGAGAACGAAGAAGATCTTAGAGAGGACCAGCCAAGCACTAATCCGATCCCAAATCAGTTACCATCGATGGAGAAAAGCCAACTTCAACACCGACATGGAGGAGCGTTTTAACGAAATTAGACGACACACATAAGAGGAAGACTACGAACCGATACTGAGTAAAATTGACAGTACGTGCAACAGAGAAAGACAGAAGATAAGATCAACTCACCGAGAAAAACTTAAGAAACTACAGACACGTACTCAAGATAGAACAGACTCAACAACACCAAGCACTATAGTGAACATCTCCAAAAGGACTCTGAGCACCAACGAAGAATTGGTACTCAGTAAGAGACTTAAGTTCGCCATTGCACCGGCACAGACACTGGAAATTATTGCGGCAATAGAGACCGTAAGTCTACCTCAACCCGAAGCTGATGAGTTTCGCCATAAAGTAAGAACAACGTTGGACAGAAACAAGGAACAAAAGACAAACATCACCAGTCAAGAACAACGGGCAATCAAGAACCTGCAGGCTGACAAATCAATCAAGATTCTACCGGCCGACAAAGGAAACGCGACGGTGATCATGGATGTCGAGACTTATGACAAAAAGAACCTAGAAGTTCTGAAGAAAGGAGACTACAAGCAACTACCCAAAGATCCAACCACCACCATATAAGGACACATCTACAGGAGTTTAAAGAAGTATGCTAAAAATATCCCGGACGCTGTTAGATCCTGCCCGACTCCACACCACAGTAAGGCACCACATGTTTATGGATTACCAAAGATCCATAAGAAGGATATACCACTGCGACCAATTACCAGCTCCAGAGACTCACCGACCAGCATTTTGTCGAGGTTTTTGTTGAACATAATTCAACCACTACAGGGTAAGTCCGAATCTTTTGTCAAAAACTCGGAACATTTTGTCGAGGTTTTAAAAGGTATCGAATTAGATCCCGGCGATAGATTTGTAAATTTTGATGTAGTAAGTCTCTACACCAACGTGCCAATAAATGAGTCACTCACAGTATCATAAAAAACAAATTACAAACTGATGATACACTTCACGAGACAACAACGCTATCGGTGAAGGGGGTGATGGATCTTTTGGAGCTCTGTCTCCGTAACTCTTACTTTCAAGTGAAAGATAAGATTTACGCGCAAAATGATGGACTCCCAATGGGTTCATCTCTTTCGTCAGTGGTAGCAAACATCTACATGGAGTGGTTCGAGGACCATGCGATCAACACAGCAAGACTCAAACCAAAACTATTGCTACGATACATGGATGACACATTTATTATATGGCCGGAAAATGATGACGAACTACAGAATTTTCTACACCATTTAAACGGTATTCGACCAACAATCAAGTGCACCATGGAAATTAAAAAAGATTCGGCCTTATCTTTTTTGGATGTTCTTGTCAAACGATCAGACAGAAACATTTAAACCACTGTATATAGGAAACCTACACGGGACAGTACCTAAATTTTAAGTCTAATCATTCTGTTGCTACAAAACAAGGAGTTATAAGAAGTTTGTATTTAAGAGCCGCAAATATTTGTAGTAATAATGAAGAATTAGCCACACAAATTAACAACATTAAAAAGGACTTACAACAGAATGGTTATTCCGAGAAATTAGTAAACTCAACGATATTTAAAATTAAAAACAAACTAAATGTACCAAATTCTCAAAATAATAATCCGTTAGGTGTTATTAACATTCCATATGTTCAACGGATTTCAGAAAACATAAGACGAATAGCTAAACACTATAATATAAAAACAGTATTTTCTTCGAGAAATACGATAAGAAGTTTTGTAACTAAAACAAAACCAGACAATCCCTCAAATAATAAGGAATGTATTTACCAAATCCCGTGTGAGTGTGGTAAATCATATGTAGGTGAAACGAAACGCCCTGTTCAGGTTAGAGTAAATGAACATCTAAAAAGTACCCAATTAGGGGATATTGAAAAATCCGGTTTAGCAGATCATGGTCAAATGATCACAGGATTCAGTGGTCAGAAGCTAAAGTTTTACATAAGGAGTCGCATTGGCGAAAACGAAAGTTTATTGAAGCTGGGTTTATAATGCAGAATAAAGAAGTTTTCAGTCAGCCAAGCACGGACAAACCAAACATATGGAAACCACTCCTTAAGGAAAACAGGCGTCTTAGGATTAAAAAGGGGGCGGGCCGTCACACCTGACTGCACACCAAGTAGTATAAGTAGTAGCCTAGACCCTAGATTGTTTAGTTTACACTTGATAACGGTTAGAGATACTTACTAACCCAAACGTCGTGTTTTAAAATAAATAAAGACAATGGAAGTCTGAAATTTAATTCTGTAGGCACATTGATTTTGTGCTCCATAAATAAAAATTATTGCGATATGTTCTTCTAAGCTGTACACCATCTTGCAAAGTTTATCAAAAGGAAATACCGTTTTAAGTGTGATCATTTTGGCCAACTTTTATCACAAAATGAACACAAAAAAGGTATTTTTTTGCTAAAATAATAAATCCAATTTTCGTGGTAAAAGCACATAAAAAACATAGAATTGACACATTTTTAAAAACATTTTGATGCCCATTCTTAAATCTAACCAATTCGTCCTGTCGTGGTATTCGTGGTGGTCACCACTGCACGTTTGAGTGGAATGGAGGGGGCGCAAAAGCACAAAATAATAAATTTTCTCGTAAAACCATAAATATTATTAATTAACTTTGTTCCAAGTTGTTTTAAAATCACCGTACTAAAAACAACCGATTAAATTAGTTTTTTTCATAAAACTCAAGAAATATTTGAAACTTGATTTTTTTTTGTGGACAATTTAGAAGATCAAAAGGCCGTTCGAACAAGGAATCACATGACCTATGGTCGTATTTAAGATTTTTTTTTTATTTTGGTTCCCCTTGCCAACCCTCGAAATGGGTTTTTCATTTTTTTTCTATCTATTATCCTTTTAAAGTTATTTACCATTGATAGTTTTCGGTGGGACACACTATAGTTTTTGAAATGTAATTGTTGACTGTTTCTATTGAAATAATTTTAAATCAATTATTAATCAGTGTTCAATAGACTGTAATTAGATAAGTAAGGCTTTTGTCAATGTCTACTTTGGTAACCTAAATAATAAAGCTAATTTTAAATTTAAAAATAAAATAACCAGTAGTGGACGAATGATTGATGATACTTTTTTGTATTTTTTTCATATTTTTTTGTTCTTCCAGGTATTAAATTAAAATTGGACTTCCACTTGGCGTTATCGTCACACTGATTGCATCTAAACTATTCAATTTCGTTCGCACTTATGTTTCCGTAAGTAATGTCTTTTCAAATTGGACCTTATCTTGGCCTTGTAGTCACACTGATTGCATATAAACCAATTGATTTGATCTGCACTTGTATGCAGCAGCAAATGTGATTTTAAATGACACTTCTGCTTGGCCTTGTAGTCACAATGGTTACATCTAAACCATTTGATTGCACTTGTACTTTTATGTCGTAACAAATGTATGATCAAGCCAATCTTACGTTTGGCTTGGTAATTGCATAGATGGCATTTAAAACAATTGATTTTATCTGGACTTGTATGCAGCAGCAAATGTGTTTTCAAACGAAACTTCTGCTTGGCCTTGTAGTCACACTGGTTGCATTCAAACCAATTGATTTCGCTTAAACTTTTATGTTGTAACTGATGTTTTGTCAAATTGCTCTTCCTATTAGTCTTGTAGTCACATTGGTTGCATCTAAACCAATTGATTTCGCTAGCACTTTGATGTTGTAAATGATGTGATGTTAAACTGGACTTCCGCGTGGCCTTGTAGTCACATTGGTTGCATCTAAACCAATTGGTTCCGCTATCACTTTGATGTTGTAAATGATGTGATTTTAAACTGGACTTCTGCTTCGCCTTGTACTCACATAGGTTGCATTCAAACCAATTAATTTCATTTGGACTTTTATGACGCAACGAATGCCGGATCAAGTCACTTGTGCGTTTGGTTTGGTAATTGCAGTAGTCGCATTTGAAGCAATTGATCTCACTTTTGTGGTCCAAAAAATTTTCTTTTTTTGCGCTCAACTTGGATTGATGTGGATTTTGTTCAGTTCTGAAATGTAAAAAACCAAAATGGCAGTTCAAGGGTAATCTGGCGTTTATTGGAAACATCGTAACGTGTTTTTTGTCTATTTGCCACAGGGTATAGCAACTTGAATTTGACGCCCTTAAGTAATGGTTAAAGTGAGGAAATCAAATGAATATGACAACTTGGCACGGCTAACTGTGAAATAAAAATTTCAAAAAAGATATGCAGATGAAAAACACAGAATATGCAGATATTCCTTAAGCCGCACCATACTTCCCTCCTTAGTTAAAAAGTCCTAACTCATTTTTTTGGTTTTCGACTTATCTGCATATACCAGTAGTCCTATACCATATCCATCTATTCTCCTTAGTTAGAACGTCCTAACTTTATTTATCAATGCTAGAATCACTAAAATGTATTGTCCTGTGTTCGCAAATTAAGACCTAACCAAACGTGAAACGTCCTATCTATGAATTAGTACGATAAAACGTTAGAAGTTAGGACAAAGAACTTCTGTTAGTTATCTTATTTATTCATGTCTTACACAGTTAAAATGTCCTAACTATTATTTTTTCCCTTATTTTATCATGTGTCACATAGTGAAAACGTCCTAACTTCTTCTTTTTTTTTTGTTAAATCTAATGATTACACACCTGTTTCCCTTCTTGCACTAAATAAGTAATCCATAACACAATCTCTTTAAAAAAACATGACAAAAATTTGGCATGTCATTATCTAGGTTTTCAGAAATTATGAGTTAGAACGTTTTAACTAAGCATAGCGAATAATATTTTTAAAAGTTTACATCAATGACTTTTTAGTATTATTTTTTGGGTTGCGAAAATTTGTTCAATATTTTTGATAGTTTTGCATCAGAACTTATTACCTAAAAACAACAATACCAGTTAAAACTGTTTGGTTTTCACTTTCTCCAACGTCGTTCACGAGGATACGAGTGATCCCCGTCTGGAACACGTCCTGATAGTCAGGAACAAATGTTCCATGCCAATCCACGACCGGACCGGTTTCGACCTTTTGGGCCATCCTCAGGTGAATGTAGGCGATAGCTCCGTGTAGAGCATAAGTTGTGTGAAATTACCAGAAACAACTACTCCGAGGGAAAATACCCCTACCGGCATTGAATTATATTGATGGTTTGAGGCTTTCATTGGGAACTTGTTAAAACTGTTTGGTTTTCACTTTCTCCAACGTATCCTCGTGATCGACGTTGGAGAAAGTGAAAACCAAACAGTTTTAACAAGTTCCCAACGAAAGCCTCAAACCATCAGTATAATTCAATGCCGGTAGGGGTATTTTCCCTCGGAGTAGTTGTTTCTGGTGGTTTCACACAACTTATGCTCTACACGGAGCTATCGCCTACATTCACCTGAGGATGGCCCAAAAGGTCGAAACCGGTCCGGTCATGGATTGACATGGAACATTTGTTCCTGACTATCAGGACGTGTTCCAGACGGGGATCACTCGTATCCTCGTGATCGACGTTGGAGAAAGTGAAAACCAAACAGTTTTAATAAGTTCCCAACGAAAGCCTCAAACCATCATTATAATTCAATGCCGGTAGGGGTATTTTCCCTCGGAGTAGTTGTTTCTGGTGGTTTCACACAACTTATGCTCTACACGGAGCTATCGCCTACATTCACCTGAGGATGGCCCAAAAGATCGAAACCGGTCCGGTCGTGGATTGGCATGGAACATTTGTTCCTGACTATCAGGACGTGTTCCAGACGGGGATCACTCGTATCCTCGTGATCGACGTTGGAGAAAGTGAAAACCAAACAGTTTTAACAAGTTCCCAACGAAAGCCTCAAACCATCAGTATAATTCAATGCCGGTAGGGGTATTTTCCCTCGGAGTAGTTGTTTCTGGTGGTTTTACACAACATGCTCTACACGGAGCTATCGCCTACATTCACCTGAGGATGGCCCAAAAGGTCGAAACCGGTCCGGTCGTGGATTGGCATGGAACATTTGTTCCTGACTATCAGGACGTGTTCCAGACGGGGATCACTCGTATCCTCGTGATCGACGTTGGAGAAAATGAAAACCAAACAGTTTTAACAAGTTCCCAACGAAAGCCTCAAACCATCAGTATAATTCAATGCCGGTAGGGGTATTTTCCCTCGGAGTAGTTGTTTCTGGTGGTTTTACACAACATGCTCTACACGGAGCTATCGCCTACATTCACCTGAGGATGGCCCAAAAGGTCGAAACCGGTCCGGTCGTGGATTGGCATGGAACATTTGTTCCTGACTATCAGGACGTGTTCCAGACGGGGATCACTCGTATCCTCGTGATCGACGTTGGAGAAAATGAAAACCAAACAGTTTTAACAAGTTCCCAACGAAAGCCTCAAACCATCAGTATAATTCAATGCCGGTAGGGGTATTTTCCCTCGGAGTAGTTGTTTCTGGTGGTTTCACACAACAATACCAGTACTTACTAAGGCGTAAGTTTTAGTCTAGGTTTTGGTTTAAGGTTTAGGTTTAAAATTTAAATGTGCATTGGTTTGGAAAAATTGATTTTTTTGCCGAAACAGGCCGCAATTGATTTGGTATTTTTACCTGTACTGACGATAAAATGTCCTAAAAATTGAAATTTAAGACGATTTGTTCTTGAAATGATCCATATGGACCGGAAAAAAGAAGAAAACGGAAAACTGATTTTTCTACAACTGTCTAATTTAGACTTCTACGTCACTTTAAACCCCTAGGTCATGGGATTCCGACTAAAAATCGTCCTAAATTTTAAACTACCTACGGGGGGTGGTTTATTTCATTGTAACTTAAAAACAATCACGTTTTTGTTAATTTATTTGTTAGAAATGTAAAATTTGATCATATTTAGAAACGATATGACAAAATTTTATACGATTTTTAGCTTTAATTAACTATTAGAGCGTGCTTTTTAGGGCAATGTACACAAGGCTAGATAAACCGTTTGGTACTAAATTCTCATATCTCTTTTATATTTTAGCATGTAGCTTTTAAACGATATTTGCCTTGACAAGGAAAGTAAAAAAAACGATCTTCAGATTAAAATCCAAACAAACTCACACGCGCTTTGTTTATTTGCAAATAATCTTTAAATTAATATAATAAAACTGTTTTTACTTATTTATTTATTTATTGTAGCAGTCATTTTCCATTAATGGTTGTAATACGCTCTAGCCATACAGATATATTTAAGATGTACGTGCACCGAGATGACAGCAGATGACCTTCCCAGTACTTACTCCAGCAAGTGTCAGTAAAGTCACTTTTACGCCATTTTAATAAATTTAAAAATTTATTTTTCAGTTTCGCTTTATTTGTGCAAGTTATATAATAAAAATTACGAAATTAGAACACATTTTCCGACAATGTCAAGTTTAGGAAGTAAGTGTATATTGAAAAATGTAAGTAATTCACTTAAATATCGCTGCATTTTCACTTAAACCTCGTTCCCTACAAACTTAAACCTATAGTTTAAACCATTTCTTTTCCGTTTTTTCAATTTTTTTTTACGAAATCCTTGCAGATTCTTATTTAAACCGGTTTTTTGCGATTGCGATATAACCTATGTAGTTATAATTGGTCCAAAATTCCATTAACTTTTATTAAGATTTAAAGAAATTCAGTTAAAACGTTTCACAAAAGATAAACTAAAAGTTAAGCTTAAACCTTAAACCACCTTAGTAAATACCGCTGCAAAAGTTTATATGTATATACATATTTTGGCAAAAATTTTTACAAAATGGGAAAGTAGAGGAATCTTGTATTTAAAGAAAATACGCTTGAATCATGCAATCGTACAATCTGTAAAACAATAGCTGAAACAAAAATAGATTTTTTGAGAACCACCACACCGATTTTATTAATATGTACCTCGTTGTGCGGGGGAAAAGTAGTGCTATTCTATAAACTAGAGCAAGAGAAGGCGGGTAAAAACTGCTAAATATATCGATCGATGAAAAGATCGATTGCAAAGGAAAAGAAAACATCCGTGACCTACGACAGCTCTTCTGTCTTTCAGGCCAGAGCAACACTGATTAGCGTTTTTACCCACCATTAAGACGCGAGCGTCAATCAGCGGAATTTTTAAGCAAAACAATATTAGTAAACGTGAATTTTTAGGGTATCGCATTAAACAAGCAGTGTTCTGAGGAGTCCCATAAGGACGAAACAGTTAACTGTCAACACTTATTAGGTGTCCATTAGGTCTTGGACCCCCGTGAGGTTAAGTTTTCGAGCTACCCACGAAAAAATATGAGAGAAACAAAAACTTATTTTTACTCGATAAGCCACAAAAACTTATTTGATTTTTAAATTCACGTTTGCTAATATTAGTTGACTTAAAAATTCCGCTGATTCACGCTCGCGTCTTGATGGTGGGTAAAAACGCTAATCAGCGTTGCTCTGGCCTGAAAGACAGAAGAGCTGTCGTAGGTCACGGATATTTTCTTTTTCTTTGCAATCGATCATGTTATCGATCGATATATCTAGCAGGTTATACTCGCCTTCTCTTGCTTTAGTTTCTCTCGTATCTCGGTAGATGGCGCTTCTTGCGATGGTTTTCTCACTATAGACATAGGATTAGAGACAAAAGCGTCTAATTAACTTCGCAAGGGTGTTACATTGACCAAGCAGTGTTCTGAGGAGTCTCATAAGGACGAAACAGTTAACTGTCAACACTTATTAGGTGTCCATTAGGTCTTGGACCCCCGTGAGGTTAACCTTTCGAGCTACCCACGAAAAAATATGAGAGAAACAAAAACTTCTTTTTACCCGATAAGCCATAAAAACTTGTTTGATTTTTAAATTCACGTTTGCTAATATTAGTTGGCTTAAAAATTCCGCTGATTGACGCTCGCGTCTAAAAACGCTAATCAGCGTTGCTCTGGCCTGAAAGACAGAAGAGCTGTCATAGGTCACGGATGTTTTCTTTTTCTTTGCAATCGATCATTTTATCGATCGATATATCTAGCAGGTTATACTCGCCTTCTCTTGCTCTAGTTTCTCTCGTATCTCGGTAGATGGCGCTTCTTGCGATGGTTTTCTCACTATAGACATAGGATTAGAGACAAAAGCGTCTAATTAACTTCGCAAGGGTGTTACATTGACCAAGCAGTGTTCTGAGGAGTCTCATAAGGACGAAACAGTTAACTGTCAACACTTATTAGGTGTCCATTAGGTCTTGGACCCCCGTGAGGTTAAGTTTTCGAGCTACCCACGAAAAAATATGAGAGAAACAAAAACTTATTTTTACCCGATAAGCCACAAAAACTTATTTGATTTTTAAATTCACGTTTGCTAATATTAGTTGGCTTAAAAATTCCGCTGATTGACGCTCGCTTCTTAATGGCGGGTAAAAACGCTAATCAGCGTTACTCTGGCCTGAAAGACAGAAGAGCTGTCGTAGGTCACGGATGTTTTCTTTTTCTTTGCAATCGATCATTTTATCCATCGATATATCTAGCAGGTTATACTCGCCTTCTCTTGCTCTAGTTTCTCTCGTATCTCGGTAGATGGCGCTTCTTGCGATGGTTTTCTCACTATAGACATAGGATTAGAGACAAAAGCGTCTAATTAACTTCGCAAGGGTGTTACATTGACCAAGCAGTGTTCTGAGGAGTCTCATAAGGACGAAACAGTTAACTGTCAACACTTATTAGGTGTCCATTAGGTCTTGGACCCCCGTGAGGTTAAGTTTTCGAGCTACCCACGAAAAAATATGAGAGAAACAAAAACTTATTTTTACCCGATAAGCCACAAAAACTTATTTGATTTTTAAATTCACGTTTGCTAATATTAGTTGGCTTAAAAATTCCGCTGATTGACGCTCGCTTCTTAATGGCGGGTAAAAACGCTAATCAGCGTTACTCTGGCCTGAAAGACAGAAGAGCTGTCGTAGGTCACGGATGTTTTCTTTTTCTTTGCAATCGATCATTTTATCCATCGATATATCTAGCAGGTTATACTCGCCTTCTCTTGCTCTAGTTTCTCTCGTATCTCGGTAGATGGCGCTTCTTGCGATGGTTTTCTCACTATTGACATAGGATTAGAGACAAAAGCGTCTAATTACCTTCACAAGGGTGTCACATTGACCAAGCAGTGTTCTGAGGAGTCTCATAAGGACGAAACAGTTAACTGTCAACACTTATTAGGTGTCCATTAGGTCTTGGACCCCCGTGAGGTTAAGCTTTCGAGCTACCCACGAAAAAATATGAGAGAAACAAAAACTTATTTTTACCCGATAAGCCACAAAAACTTGTTTGATTTTTAAATTCACGTTTGCTAATATTAGTTGGCTTAAAAATTCCGCAAGACGCTCGCCTCTTGATGGTGGGTAAAAACGCTAATCAGCGTTGCTCTGGCCTGAAAGACAGAAGAGCTGTCGTAGGTCACGGAAGTTTTCTTTTTCTTTGCAATCCATCATTTTATCGATCGATATATATAGCAGGTTAAACTCGCCTTCTCTTGCTCTAGTTTCTCTCGTATCTCGGTAGATGGCGCTTCTTGCGATGGTTTTCTCACTATAGACATAGGATTAGAGACAAAAGCGTGTAATTAACTTCGCAAGGGTGTTACATTGACCAAGCAGTGTTCTGAAGAGTCTCATAAGGACGAAACAGTTAACTGTCAACACTTATTAGGTGTCCATTAGGTCTTGGACCCCCGTGAGGTTAAGCTTTCGAGCTACCCACGAAAAAATATGAGAGAAACAAAAACTTATTTTTACCCGATAAGCCACAAAAACTTGTTTGATTTTTAAACTCACGTTTGCTAATATTATGCCTCTTGATGGTGGGTAAAAACGCTAATTAGCGTTGCTCTGGCCTGAAAGACAGAAGAGCTGTCGTAGGTCACGGAATTTTCTTTTTCTTTGCAATCGATCATTTTATCGATCGATATATCTAGCAGGTTATACTCGCCTTCTCTTGCTCTAGTTTCTCTCGTATCTCGGTAGATGGCGCTTCTTGCGATGGTTTTCTCACTATAGACATAGGATTAGAGACAAAAGCGTCTAATTAACTTCGCAAGGGTGTTACATTGACCAAGCAGTGTTCTGAGGAGTCTCATAAGGACGAAACAGTTAACTGTCAACACTTATTAGATGTCCATTAGGTCTTGGACCCCCGTAAGGTTAAGCTTTCGAGCTACCCACGAAAAAATATGAGAGAAACAAAAACTTATTTTTACCCGATAAGCCACAAAAACTTGTTTGATTTTTAAATTCACGTTTGCTAATATTAGTTGGCTTAAAAATTCCGCAAGACGCTCGCCTCTTGATGGTGGGTAAAAACGCTAATCAGCGTTGCTCTGGCCTGAAAGACAGAAGAGCTGTCGTAGGTCACGGAAGTTTTCTTTTTCTTTGCAATCCATCATTTTATCGATCGATATATATAGCAGGTTAAACTCGCCTTCTCTTGCTCTAGTTTCTCTCGTATCTCGGTAGATGGCGCTTCTTGCGATGGTTTTCTCACTATAGACATAGGATTAGAGACAAAAGCGTCTAATTAACTTCGCAAGGGTGTCATATTGACCAAGCAGTATTCTAAGGAGTCTCATAAGGACGAAACAGTTAACTGTCAATACTTATTAGGTGTCCATTAGATCTTGGACCCCCCTGAGGTTAAGCTTTCGAGCTACCCACGAAAAAATATGAGAGAAACAAAAACTTCTTTTTACCCGATTAGCCACAAAAATTTGTTTAATTAATTTTACTGTCGCAAGTCCATCAAGTAAAAGAACACCCATTATCGACCCTTTGCGCTATTTAAGCAATGCCCATGTGCAGGACACTTTTTTCTTGGCCCCAACTGATATAGAGGAAATTAAAACCATATTTAAAAAATTACAAAACAAAAAAGCCTCAAGGTGGTATAAAATGTTAATAATTTTTTTTAAGCGTTGCCAGACTTTGGCTAAAGCAATTAATTTAACTTTTTCTACCGGTAAATTTTCAGAAACACTTAAAAGAGCAGTTGTGGTTCCATTGTTTAAGGGCGGAGACCAACATAACCCATCGAATTTTTGCCCGATTGCCTTATTGCCTACATTAGCTAAAATAGTGGAGAAACTGGTTCAAATTCGCCTAACAGGGTATTTATCTAAAAATAATCTGTAAAATAGTCACCAATTTGGCTTTCAGGCTGCAAAAAGTACCGAAGTATTTTTACTTTTTGAAGACCTTTATGTTGAGCTTAACTCTGGCGATAAGGCTGCTGCAATATTTTGCGATCTATCGGAAGCCTTTGATTGTGTGAATCACAAAATATTGCTGCAAAACCTGCAAAAAAATATTCATATTTGTCTAAGAGAGTTCAATCAGTTTTTTTAACGAGCAAACTTCAGGGTTCAATGTTGGGCCCACTATTGTTTTTGGGGTTTAACAATGACCTATGAAACATTGACATTAAAGGCAGCTTTTTGTGACGACAACACAGTTCTTTGGCACAATCCTGATATAAACAGACTGAATATTGATATTTGTAAAATAAAACAAAGGTGTGACGCAAACTTTCTGTACTTTAATATATCAAAAACGCACATTTTAAATGTGGTATAGGTAGAAATAAACAGATTTTTAGGTCTAACAATCGATCGATGTTTAAAGTTCGATAAGCATATTGTAAACCTTCAAAGTAAAATTGCCTTAAACTGTTATGCAGTAAGAGTGATTGGTGATAATCTTGGTTTGAATCTTGCCAAAAATGTTTACCACTCTTTAGTGGAATCTATATCTTCGATATTGCATTTGCTTTTGTGAATTCAGTTCGCAGTTTTTATTAAAGTCAGTTTTTGTCCTTCAAAAAAGGGCAATAAGGAATTTGTGTGGAGTTAAAACGCGCGTTTTTTGCAAACTTTGTGTGTATTTTTATTTTAGAAACTGCATGTTTAATATTTCTGAGTTCTGAGTTATCTTCACCTAGGCAATATAACAATGTAAAAGATATTTGGCTGTCGTCTGGTCACAATAAGGGCCGAAATAATATAAACTTTGCCTGACTTTTAGATTTTATTTCAACTCTTTTTCTTGACTTTTTCAAAGTGACCAAAATACTCAAAACATTACAAAATCAACAACTTTAGTCAAAAGCTTATTTACAATAGAAAAAAGCGTTTTAATCCTTTGCCAATTGAGATTCGAGAAATAAAAAACAAAACTATTTATTTTTATATTTAATTTTATTTGACAAAAACAAATAGTAGGGTTTGGATTTTATTGAATTTAAATTTTAAAATTATTCACGTACACTAATTTGTCCTGGAAATTTTGACGTCGTTTGTTTTATTTTAATTTTAGCTTTTTATTGTTTTCACCGAGATTTATATATATTTTTTAAACGTAATTGTTTCTATTTAAATAATTTCAAATCAATAATGAATCAGTGTTCAATAGACTGTAATTAGATAAGTAAGGCTTTTGTCAATGTCTACTTTGATACACTGACTAATAAAGCTAATTTTGAATTTGAAAAAAAAAATAACCAGTAGTGGACGAATGATTGATTATACGCCAATGACGTTTCTGTCTTTTTTTCATATTTTTTTATTCATCCAGGTATGAAATTCAAATTGGACTTCCACTTGTTCTTATAGTCACACTGATTGCATCGAAACTATTAACTTATTAAATATATTAACTATATATTTCGTTCGCACTTTTATGTTTCCGTAAGTGATGTCTTTTCAAAGTGGACCTTATCTTGGCGTTGTAGTCACACTTATGTTGTAACTGATGTTTTGTCAAATGTGATTTTAAATGACACTTCTGCTTGGCCTTGTAGTCACAATGGTTACATCTAAACCAATTGATTTCACTTGTACTTTTATGTTGTAACTGATGTGACTTTAAAGCAGACTTCTTCTTCGCCTTGTAGTCACATAGGTGGCACCCAAACCAATTAATTTTATCTGGACTTCTATGACGCAATAAATGCATGATCAAGTCACACTAACGTTTGGCTTCGTATTTGCAATGATAGCATTCAACATAATTGATTTTATCTGGACTTTATGCATGGCCTTGAAGTCACACTGGTTGCATCTAAACCAACTGATTTCGCTTAAACTTTTATGCTGTAACTGATGTCTTGTCAAAGCGGTCTTCCTAATAGCCCTGTAGTCACATATTGGTTTTCTACTCTTGACCTGAAAAGTGGGTATTGGCAGATCGGAATTATCGAAAGAGATAAAGAAAAGACAGCATTCTCTGCTGGAAGTGGATTTTACCAGTTTAATGTGATGCCATTTGGCCTATGCAATGCCCCAGCTACATTTGAAAGACTGATGAAAGTCGTTCTGCGAGGCCTTACTTGGAAAACCTGTCTAGTCTACTTGGTTCGGTTTCGGTTCGGTTCGGTTTTCCATAGTAATGGGGAAATCATTCCAAGATTATCTAGACAATTAAGAGAAGTATTTTCAAGAATCCGAAATGCGAATCTTAAATTAAACCCAAAGAAATGTTTTTTATTCCAAGAAATAGTTGAGTTCCTGGGTCACGTCGTTTCCCGAGATGGCATCCAAACTGACGCAAAGAAGTTGCAAGCAATAATTCTCGCATATCCTATTCCAAAAGGAAAATTCATATTAGATGCGAGCAACGATGGCATCGAAGCAGAACTCTCTCAAGTACAAGATGGAGAAGAACGGGTCATCGAATATTTCAGCAAGAAGCTATCCAAACCAGAGAGAAATTATTGTGTCACCAGGAAGGAGCTCCTAGTCATCATTAAATCAGTAGATCACTTTCACAAATATCTATATGGACAAGAGTGTCTCATTAGAACGGATCATCCTGCGTTACTGTGGCTCATAAAAATAAAACAACCTGCGTGGCAAGTCGCGAGATGGATAGAAAAGCTACAATAATAACATTGTCAAATTAAGCACCGAGCGGGAAGGGTGAATAATAATGCAGATGCATTGTCCAGACAACCTTGCCCTGAATATTGTAACCATTGTAGGAGAATTGACCAGAAAGAAGGAATTACCTACGTGCGTCGGACAAAGTTAGAACCAGATGAAGAAGGGATGTCTGCTTCAATTAAAACGACACAACTTGAAGAGAAAGATATGGGACCTATCTTGCGATTGAAGGAAGAGAACAGGCCACGACCATCGTAGCAAGATGTCGCAAACCAAGGGATGATATTTAAATCACTGTGGGCACAATGGGATTCACTGATAGTAGAAGAAAACATACTTAAACGTGCCTGGAAAAGTGCCGATGGCCTTACGGTGATTAATCAAGTAGTAGTTCCTAGAAGCATGGTAGATAATATAATGGCCGAATGCTATAGTGGAAAATCAGGCGCGCACCTAGGCATAAATAAAACCATGGACAAAATCAGAAACCGATTTTATTGGGTCAATTACTTTCAAGATGTGAAGGACTGGTGCCGCCGATGTTCAACTTGTGCAGCCAGCCAAGGCCCCAAAACGAGGTCCAAAGGGCCAATGAAACAGTATAAGATACGCATGATATGGCCGGACCTTTCCAGAAACTAAGAAGGGCAACAAATACATCCTTGTTGTCATGGATTACTTTAGCAAATGGCCAGAAGTTTTTGCTTTGCCTAACCAAGAGGCCGTTACCGTTGCAGAAGTACTGGTGAATTTTTTTTTTAGTAGATTTGGAATTCCTTTAGAATTACATTAAGATCAAGGCAGAAACTTTGAATCAAAGCTCTTCCAGAATCTCTGGGACCTTTTAGGAATACATAAAATACGAACTACTGCTTTACATCCACAGTCAGATAGCATGGTTGAAAGATTTAATACAACAATAGAAGGATATCTTTGCAAAGTTGTTGATGAGCACCAATATATTCCATTGTTTAAGATGGTGTACAGAACCGCCATTCACAATACGACAGGAGCTACTCCATCTCCATCAGAGAACTGCGTTTACCATGTGATATCATGTTTGGTTCCCCTGAAGAAGAACACTTAGAGGCTAATGACTATGTCGAACGTTTAAGGCAAAAGCTGCACGATATCCATGAGGTATTTAGAGAGCGAATAGAAATAGGCGAAATCCAAGATGAAAGTTGTTCATCTGGACAGACTAAAACCTTACCTGGGAAATGTTGATCGAGACGATCAAATCTGAACAGGAGGATAGTGTTTAGTGTTAAAAATGTAAGTTCATTAAATTTTATAGTTAGAATTCATTTAGGTTTAGTGTAGTATTAGGTTGACTTATCTTATGGTTGTATTATTATTCTAGGTTTTAGTTGCGTTATCTGTAACTTGCGGTCACATTAACACGCGAAAACGGATGGATAGTTCGCGAAAGCTCGATGACCCTACATATAGGGCCGGACATCGCGCATCGACAGTCAGTCAGAGATAACGAACTGTAGTAATCGCGAGATATTAACACGAAGTTAATAGGCCGATTTCAGAAGTGAGTTATTAGCAACTTATTAGTAAGGTTAAGTGCGTGCTTTGTGCATTGAGTTGTCGAAATAAATTGACATATCGTTTTTGACATTTGCGAGTTTTATTTGTAGCAGTAAACTCGTAACAATATCTTTAATATAGGGAACTTGCGGGACCAAATTTTAAAGCATTATTTTTGGAAGATATGCACTCTTTAAGAAAATAAAAATTTTAAGAAAACGGTTGATAAAGAAAGCAAAGTTTTTGTCCAACTTATAAGAAATCTATATTTTTACAAGCTTTTATTTAGCTTCAGATGTTCTGTCTAACTATCTAACTAACTATCTATCAAATCTTGTGAAGCATTTTTGACACACTTCCCATTATCCGATTTGGATGAAATTTGGTACACACATAGTGGTCCCATGACAATACAACACTAAGAAAAAAATATCCTCCCACCCCTACCCCCACCCCTTCTATAGAAAAATGTGTTTTTGGCATACTTCCCGTTATCCGTTTGGATAAAATTTGGTATACACATAGTGGTCCAAAGATAATACAATAAGAAAAAAATATCCTATAAATAGTTTCATTTAATAGAGTAGATAGCTGAGACTAAAAATTAGAAAATAAATTGGTAAAAAAAAACTTTTAAGTCACAAGTTTTTATAAAATGCACTAAAAATTAAAAAATAATTTTGTAATATTCTAATATTATCATAATAATAAAAGCGATGGCCGCAAATCAAAGCATAAGTTAATCTAAATTTGTGATCTAAACACTTAAAGAATATTCAACATAGCAGGTCATCAAAGATATGTTTGATGTGCCGCAATGCTATGTCATTGCCATACCTATGTCAAAGAAATGCTGGGGTATCTTGGGTCGGGTAGGGTGAGTTTGGTACCTCCGCATTTTTCTGCTAGATTGATTCTTGCAAATAGTGATATTTAATTAATACGGATATCTTATCGTGCTAACATCGTCAAAATTTCCATTAGTCGGCCATCGCTTTTATTATTATGATAATATTAGAATGTTACAAAATTATTTTTTAATTTTTAGTGCATTTTATAAAAGCTTGTGCTTTAAAAATTTTTTTTTACCAATTTATATAGAATTTCAAACATGCCAAACAAAATAGATCGTCTGACCTGTCTATCTACACATCAAAATTGGAATGAAAATGTACAGGTATAAAATCTACTTACCTCCCGCTACAATACCCATTTTACGAGAATTTTATACACCACCAAATAATGTCTCAAAATGGCTGTGAATCTGGATCATGTAGCGTGTCATTTTTACGTTTAAGACAACGTTACATATTTGTTTATTTAGGTAAATAATCAAGGCTCTTTGATTCGTCTTTCTGTACACAAATATATAGTATTTTATAGAGCTAGGTTTGGAGGTTATATAGTGTCCAAAAAGTTACCTTATAAAGGAGGCATTCCATCGAATTACTGTGGACACTACGCACATCGCATTATCTGGACATCGTAATTGAAATTTAAGATCACAGGCTTCGGGAAAAATCACATAAAAATTTTGATTGTTTTGTTTTTATCTGTGGAATTTTGTGATTCACTTGACGTTCATAAAGTTAAACAGCTGTTATGCTGGGGAATGGCGGCGTTGCCGCATCACAAATGGTTTCAGTAACAGGAAGGAAACATTTAGATGAACATTTCATTCCCTTACGTTTATTCTCGAGGATATTGGGACAATCCGAACCCCATATTCTTCACGGATTAGCTAGTTTTGATAGCACGAAAACATATTTAGGTTCACGGTTTGACCAGTAACAACCGAGGCTCCGCCACTTTGATATCTGTATTAATTTGATAGGGAAAGGATAAAATAAAAACGAGGGATAAAAACCAAGACTAAAAGAATAAACGAAATCGTGTGAGTTAACATCTGAACACTCTTGTGCCTTTAAGCAATAGTTCAGTGTGTATTTTTGGGTTCAGGTTCAGAAACAACTTTATTACTGTAGAAATGTTTTACAAAAATGGCGTTAAACCATATGAATATTAGAGAAAACATTTATAAAGAGCGAAGGAAACTTTTGACGAAGACTGTAACTGGAGTGCAACTAAATTCTGCACTTAGTATAGCTTTATTCATATGGGAATTGGTTGAGTGTTCGAATATTCCTGGGTTTGCTGCATGCCCTGATCTCCAGTAATTGATTTTACAGTTGATGGTTTCAATGCTGAGCTTCTTCTAGTCCGTCGGGTTATTCTTCTTCTATTGGATATGTTGGTGGGGGTCCGGTAGGCAAATGTTCGGTCAAATGTATGGAGGGTGTCTCGACGTCCTTGTTATAAAAATTTCAACCGTGGAAATAGATCCGACAACACCTCAAGGTTTGTTTTACGTACTTCCTATCCCCTTGGTCGGTGCTGCCCCCTATATACCTGTATGGAACTATGCGGTATCTCCTCATTGGTTGCTTTGAAAACCCCGGGTTTTTCTTCCAGGCTTGCCACTGAATGTAGAGATTTATTTTTGGCGGAAAAGTTTTTTATAAATAGGTTATTTGAATTTCACCGGGAAGATTAGGTTGGTACTATTGCGTTTTACCGTCCCCACTCCCCACCAAATTTACAAAACGGTTTCCGGCCACTGCATTATTCTGGTATTCTCGACTAAGTGCTTTGTCTCTCTTTGCTAACAAATTTGGTTGGGTCGACAACAGTTTCTGGGATCGCCTTTGTTTTTGGTGATTGGCACTACAGCGATTGTAGGAGATATCCCAGAAACTGTGGAAGTGAGTCCGTCGTGTCTAGGCAATCTGGAGTGACGCTCGCACCCTGTTTTGAGGGGAATTTAAGTCGGCCACGCCATTTTGTACGGGGAAAGAGCAGCGCCCTGTCAATTCCAGCGACGGGACAGTTGGGCTGGACGCTGGTGGGAAGCCGGACGGGCCAGTTGTAACCCTGAGAAAGGGTTCTACGCTCGGGCAAGAATCAACACTTGAGACCATGTGCTGCCCTAGCGTGATGTGCTAAGCGGCAGTAGGGGAGGCGCGGGCAAGCCGGAACAGCAGGAGTATGTCGGGAAACCTACAACACCTCCAGGTTTACCAAATAAACACCTATAATTATTAAATAATCAAGGACCAAGGTAGGAGCGAGCCTTAACTATAATTTTTTTCTCATATATAATTTTTTTAATATAATTTAGACTTAATCTTTTCATATACAAGCTTTCACAGTATAATTTCAACATTTCTTGTAAACGCAAGATAAGGTATGACGTCATAACCCTGGTTTTGCGGCATATTTACTACATTGACTTGTTTTCCTTCATTTCATTTATTTAAGATAGTTTTACTGTCAAATTTGAAGTGCCTTGCTATTTTGGCCCTGACTTGTTTGGTATTTTTCTCAAGTTTTACAATCAAAATATACAAGATGAACTAAATTTCTTTGTTATTTGTACAATCCAGTGAACCAACTTTGCGGAGACAAAAGAGAGATGAGATTATATTTTTTATGTAGCGGTTTCGTTACACATTTTTACCTCATGGGGTGGATCTCGGACTGGGTTGCTGTCTGTCTCATTCTACCCAATGTAGAATGATGACAGCAGATATTTGGTCCGGATCTCCCCTATGATGGAACGATTGTGGAAGTGTATTTTTTTTTACAATCATTTATGTAACCGAGTCTCACACTACTGACTCAGATGTAGGTACACTATGACCTGTTAAAGGAGTCCATCTACCTGTAAAGTGCTCCTAGTTTTGTCATCTTAATTCAATCTTTTAGAATTTTATTCTGTTTATTTTTTTTGGTTTTTTTTAATTACACAAATATTCTGGAAGCCTCGGAAGTAGGTGGAATTTCATTGTTTGGCTACAACATTTGGGTTGAACTGTATTTTATTTAAGATCTTCTTTGTAAAACATTGATATTAAATAATGTGGCGCACTTAAAATTTTCTTATTTCTGAACCCCCCCCTTCTCCACTGTATAAAAGTTACCGGGCATATCAATGTTTTACCTAGCTGGAAAATACAGTTCTGCTTCCAGATATTTGTTTAATTATTCAATGGTTTTGTTGTGTCACAAAATGGCGGCAACGTCTTCAAGCTGCCACAAATGTCACACAACGCATTTTAATAGGCCACAAATTGGCGCCCAAATTTTTTTTACTTTTTTTAAGGCCACAAATTGGCGCCCTACGTGTGTTTTTGGCTAGTTTTTTAACATCAGATGTAATTTTTTTGGTTTTTTTTTGAATTTGGGAAAAAAAAAGACAAAATTATTTTTAAATTTTTTTTTGAAAAAATTTTTTGTGTTACAGCCAAAGCCAGGTTAAAAGCTTTCAGTTGCTGTCGGTGTTTTTTTTGACACCCAATCATTTTTTTTACTATAAAACAGGATTTTCCATCATTGGTTTTTTTTGAAAAAAAACACTTTTTAAATATTTTTTTTTATAATATTTTAATATTTAAGCGTTGATTTGAAATTCGTTGTTGCTCTGTTGATCCTCATAGTTTTTTTTGTTAGCTTATCTTCACAAGTTTTTTTCTTGGAAAATAAAATATTCATTTTTATTTATTAAGGAAGAATAAGTGGATAGGAAAACATGTGAGTTTTTATTGAACAGAGTCCAACTCATGTTCTTAATTCTTTAAAGTTTTTTGTAGGAAAAACATGTTTTAATTTTTTTTTAAGAAAAATAAATACAACAATGTAAATTTACTTCAATTTTATTTAATTTATAGGTGGATGGATTTCCAGACATGGTCTTTTTTATGTTTTAAATATATGACATAGGTACTGTGTTTTTTTCTAACAATTTTTTTTCTGCAGGTTCATGTATTTATATTTTATTATTTCCTGCTTGTGATAAGATAGAAATTGTTTCACAGATTATTTTTTAGTGCAGTCGATTTATTTAGGTCAACAAGTTTTTTTTGGTGATTTTAATTTTTTGTGGGATATCACACTTGGTATTTGGAATATTTTTACAGGGTTTCACACAAATTTTTCTTGGCTAGGTTGTTTTAGGGTAAATATAGCTTAACAGCTGGTAGCTTTGTTTAGTTGAAAGTATTAATTAGTAATAAAGGAAAAGGAAAATGAGTTTATTTTGCTTTGTCATTTTCTTTTCTTGTTTTTGGTGGTAACTGTTGGATGACAATTAAGATCTTATGTCACTCAGTTACATCGGGTCAGAGGAGGGTACACTACTAGTGTCGGCTCGGGAGGTTAGGAAACACAAGGCTAAAACCCCTAGAGTGACACCTTGGCTGAAGATCAATGCCAGAGGTCCAGTTAACATTTTTTTTTGGGGTATTTTTTTTTGAAAGACAGTTTTTAGGTCGTTGGTTTAGTTGTCTAGTTGTGTTTCGTGACTGGTCAAATTTTTTTTTTGGTAGAAAATACAGTGTTGGGCTTTGGAGTGCATTTTTTAAAAAAATGACCTACGGGTATTTCTATCAATTAAAGTTTTTCTGGTTCACTATTATTTTTTTTTCTGTATTTTTTCTGCGTTCAGGTCATAGCTTGGTCATGGCCATTGGAGAGCAAACATTTATGTTTGAGCCTTGAGAAGTTTTGCCTGCTCCAGATTGAATACAGAGAAAATGAATTTGAAGCCCAACTAGATATAATACCACAAAAGAAATGTTTAACTGAGACAGATATAGATATAAGTTTTTTTGATTTTTTTTAGTTCATTTGTAGAGTTCATTTGTAAAGTTCAGTAATTTTTTTAAGTAGTGTCATTTTGAGTCAGTGAATTTAAGAGAGACTTTCAACTAAATATAAATGCTAGTCGGTGGTAATTGGTAAAAATATTTCAAAATTTTACTTTTTTTTAAATAATTTAATCTTTCTTGAAAAGATTATTTTTTTTTCTGTAAGCATAAATTCTCGAATTCTTGTTTTGGTCAAAACGGTTTGTATAGGGGTCGTAGTTTTAAAGGGTGACCAGACAGGTTATATTTTTTTTGGGGGACCAAACAGGAATTTCTTGAGTTACAAAAGGTGAACTTTTTGTTTATCTTAGTTGATCAGGCAGGAATAAATAAATCTTTTTACTTCCGAATCATAATTTTAAATAACAAGATTTATTGGTTAAGTGTTTGGGTCTTATAGTAAAAAACGTTTTGTTTTGAGGATACTGGTGTTAGCTCCCGCTAAATTTCGCGGTTGTTTATATATATTTTTAAAAACACACAACTGTATGAAGGACAAAGCGCATTCAGCGTATTTGGACATGCGCACCAACAACCGGTGAGATCATTGTCAATCGCCAAGAGAAAAGGCGTGTTAATTTCGTTCTCCAACTATTTTAAATATCTACACCTGAAAGTGCTCGATTTTTGTGTACTGAAGCATAGAACTGGAAACTTCAACCCTTCAGCTACGTGGTGACATCATTAGATCCATTCGGGGGCCCCTGGGAACGAGGAGAACTTGATTGCAAAGGAGGTGAGTGCTTGTCTTTGATTACCGTTGTGTGATATCAATATTTTACCTATGGACATTTTGATTATTTCGTAATTTCATATCAATCTTTATGTTTGCTCGCGATATCATTAATTAAAATATTTACAGTCCATTCATTGCCTTTAACGTTTTTCTATCCGCGGGCTAACATAAGTGTTCCGTTCGAGCCGAATTATTTTTAAATAATAAATCCATACGACGGTATTAATAAAATTGCAAGTCGAATAATAACAGGGCGGTTCAAGGCCGCATCGTCGAGAGAGAAAGTCGGCGGGCGCAGTACGTGTTTTTGGTCCGCTGCCATGGTAACGGGTCTACTCCGCGTGGTGTAAACAAAACGAGTAGGATCAAAACAAAACAAAGCAAAAGTTCAGTGGTGTATCATATCATTTCGATATTTAAAACAATTTTTATCAATTGGCGATAAATTGGTGCATATTTTCGACAATTCGTCATTTTTCTATTTCAGAAGCATTAATTTAGCGTTAATTGTATATTTACCGACAATTTCGTCATTTCAAAGGTAAAATCATGTCTGTCAAAAAAGCCGTACAAAAACGCAAGGGTTTTTTATCTGCGATCACCGAGTGTTATGTGTTGTCGCAGACTGCGGAAAAAGATGAAAGAGCGAGAAACGAGTTTCAAGTGAGGTATGCCGATTTGGATGAAACCTTCGATAAATGCATGCTAGCACATAATGACGTCATTATGTTGCTAGACGACACGGACGACGAGGAATTTACAACGCAGGATGCGATCCTTTCAGAAGCTCGTAAATATTTTTATGCGTGTAAGGGGGTTTACTCTAAAATATTTCCGGTTGAGGCCCCATCTTTTTCGGGATCATATGTTCGACAAAACGAATACGAAACTCCAAAACTCAAAGAGTTAGGTATTCCCATATTTCGAGGTGATAAAAAATTATGGCCAAGCTTTTTCGATCTTTTTAATAA
Organism: Aspidapion aeneum; assembly: GCA_963576565.1. Lineage (NCBI taxonomy): Eukaryota > Metazoa > Arthropoda > Insecta > Coleoptera > Brentidae > Aspidapion > Aspidapion aeneum. The sequence continues at coordinate 51,227,126 of OY755048.1, forward strand.
CATTATAGATCAAAATCAAAGTCTAAGTAACGTTCGAAAACTTCAATATTTATTTTCATATCTCGAGGATGAGCCTTTAAAATTGATATCAGGGATTAGCTTATCTGATCAAAATTATAAAATTGCTTACGACAAATTAGTCAATAGATATCAAAACAAGCGAGACCTCGCAAATGATGCTTTGAGCTCAATTATGAACTCCACCTTAAAAAACGAGTCAGCTAAAGAATTGCGTAATTTAATTGACACCTTTTCTGAATCCCTAGAAATTTTAAAATCACTTAGCTTTGACGTTGACAGTTGGGACTTTATTATTTTTTTCATTTTATTAGAAAAATTGGATATTCCAACGCGTTCAAATTTCGAAATGAGTCACGCCAATACTAATACCGAAATTCCCACTTTTCAGTCACTTTTTCAATTTCTAGAAAAAAGATGTAAAGTTTTGGAATCACTTCCTCAATCAACAGCACCCAAAAAGGTGCCTATCTATCAAAAATCAAATTCTATGCAAAATCAGTCTGGGCAAAAGCCTACCTATCAAAATTCAAATTCTATGCGAAATCAGTTTGGGCAAAAGCCTACCTATAAATCATCCAACTCGCCTTTTATAGGACTGGCTGGCACCTCAACTAATTCGAGTACGGGAATAAAATGTTTCCGGTGTAATCAAGGTCACGTGCTTTCGAAATGTCAAACATTTCTTGATCTCTCACCTATCGATCGCCTATCTTTCGTAAAACAGAAAAAATTATGTCTAGCGTGTTTTCATCCCTTGCATGATGTAGATACGTGCAAATCAAAATATTCATGCAGGACTTGCAATAGTAAAAGGCACCACACTTTAACTCATATCTTAGAAACTAATCAAGCGTCTGGAAGCCAAGATACTAGTCCTGTCATTCACACACCACCTGTCAATAATCTTCATGTGTCATTAAATGCCTCAGGACCTTCAGGTACCTTTCTTTTATGCACCGCCATAATAGATGTTATGGACGGTTGCGGAAATTTTCAACCTGTAAGGGCACTGCTTGATTCTGGATCACAGACTGGATTCATCAGTGAAAAGTGTATTCAGCGTCTTAATCTTCCTAGGCGAAGTTACACCACTGAAATATTCGGATTAAATCAGATGTCTTCTTTTACTTCCAAAGGGCTCGTTCAATGTCACATTAAACCACAAGGACAAGTCACTCCTTTACTTAATTTCGAAGCAATTGTTGTTCCACAACTATGTTCCAATATGCCTACATTCTCCTTGAACGATAATCAGTGGAAACACTTGGGAAACCTTAAACTTGCCGACCCATCTTATTTCAAATCTAGACCTGTGGACCTGGTTATTGGTTGCGAGCTATTCGCACAGATTTTCAAGGAGGGCAGGGTTCTTGGACAGGTAGGGCAGCCTTCAGCCCTTGAAACTATCTTTGGCTGGGTCGTCATGGGAAAGGTTGACGAAGTAGGTAGTCTTACGGAACGAACCAGTTGTTTTTTAACGAGTCATTCACCTCCTTTAGAGGTCATTCTCCCTAGGTTTTGGGAAATCGAACATTTGCCTAAAAAACAAATCTTATCAAAGGAAGAAAAACAAGCAGAATCAATTTTTACTGCTAGTGTATTACGGCAACCGAGCGGTAGATTCATGGTAGATCTTCCGTTTAAAGATAAAATAAACCCTGACCTAGGAAATACTTATCCGCAAGCTTATCGTAGATTTTTACTTCTAGAAAATAGATTAATCAAAAATCCTGATCTGTACACTGCCTATTCAAATTTCATGCAAGACTATATCGATTCTAATCATATGAGTTTGGTTTTATCTAGTCAACCAAAGGTCGACGTATCGTGTTTTTTGGCACATCATTGCGTGTTGAAGCCGGAAAGCTTGAGTACAAAATTAAGGGTAGTCTGGGATTGTTCAGCAGTCACCCCAAAAAATATTAGTCTCAATGACACATTGTTATCTGGACCGAAACTTCAAAAAGATATTGCTTCTTTACTCCTTACATTTCGTCTTAATCCTATTGCCTACATTGCTGATATCAAACAGATGTTCCGTCAAGTCCTTATCAGTCCTTATCACCGTCCTTATCAAAGGATATTGTGGAGGTTTTCTCCACAGGACCCACTTTCAGTGTGGGAACTTTCTACTGTCACTTTTGGCATGACATGCTCACCTTTTCTAGCCATGCGTACCTTAAATGAGCTGGCAGAGAGAGAAAAGGAACGTTTTCCTATGGCTAGTACTGTTCTAAAAACGTCAATCTATATCGACGATATCTTGGGAACTAGCCCTTCGCTTTCTGAAGCTCTCTCCCTTCAAACAGAACTCAATGATTTGTTGAGGTCGGGAGGATTTGAACTTAAAAAATGGGCAAGCAATTGTCCTGAGTTATTGGCAACATTGCCAGAGTCCGATCGTCAAATGCCTCTCTCTTTCGACAAGGAGGAACCCCACTTTATCAAAGTTTTAGGACTTCAATGGCATCCAAAAAACGACATTTTTTCTTATCAATGCCGAATGAAGGACAAACCCCCAACCAAACGTTCTATTTTATCTATCATAGGAACAATCTTCGACCCTTTAGGTTTTCTTTGTCCCTTGTTGCTACAAGCAAAATTTATTTTGCAACAGTTGTGGATATCGAAAGTAGGCTGGGACGAAGAACCAGATTCTTCTATCATCGACTCTTGGAACAAACTTCGTTCTGAATTCCCGCTTCTTTCCAATTTTCAATTACCCCGACAAATCAAACTGTCAAAAACCAATACCTGTCAAATCATCGGCTTCTGTGACGCTTCAATTCGAGGCTACGCAGGCGTCGTATATTTTCGTGTAGAAGAGGAAAACAATATATCTGTTTCTCTCATATCTGCAAAATCTAGGGTCGCGCCTATAAAGTCACAAACTTTGGCTAGGCTAGAACTCCTAGGCGCATTTCTTTTAAGCGAATTAATTGACTTCGTTTTATCTAGCTATGAAGGAAAAATAACTTTTACAAATATCGTTACTTTCTGCGATTCGCAAGTCGTATTGCACTGGCTTTCATCCCCTCCTAATCGCTGGCAAACCTTTGTTGGAAATCGCGTCAGTAGAATCCAAGAAATCATTCCCTCAAACTCGTGGCGCTACATTCCTTCTGCTTTGAATGCAGCCGATATTGCGTCACGAGGGGCCACCCCTTCACAGCTCATGTCACATGACATGTGGTGGAACGCACCGTCGTTTTTGTGGTCTCCCGAAAACGAATGGCCCGATTTTCATAAATCAAAAATGCCGATTGATTTCGGAGATATTAATCTGGAGGAAAAGCCAAAAGTCTGTTGCAATGCGATAATTGACGTCAACTTCTTAGATCAGCTTCTTATCAAATATTCATCTATATCCAAAATTCAACGTATCATTTGTTATGTCCTTCGAATAGTTAACTTTTTTCAAAACCATTCCTATCAAAAACCCACTAAGCCGCCGGACCAAAAAGTTATTTTTGAGAATATTGTTTTTCCTACCACCGGTGAGATGCAAAGTGCGTTACACCTTCTTATCAAACGCGTTCAAGGTTCTTGTTTTTCTGAGCTTTTTTCTGCGTTATCTAAGGATAAACCAATACCGAAACCTTTGCGAAAACTTTCACCTTTTCTTGATGAGAATAATATCATTAGAGTCGGTGGCAGATTACAAAAATCTGACCTTTTGTCTTATTCTGCAAAACACCCCGTCTTACTTTCGAGTGACCATCGTTTAACTACACTTCTTATCGAGTCCGCTCATCGACAATATCTTCATCCTGGGTTTAAAACATTACATAATCTGCTTTTACAGCAATTTTGGATATTATCTGCCAGACGGGCAATTCAAAGAACCATATCCAAGTGCTTGCAATGTTTTAGAATCAACCCTAAACCCTATAGACCGCCCATAATGAGTTCACTTCCCGCTCATCGAATCAATCAGCTTAAACCTTTTTCGAGTGTAGCTATCGACTTTTGTGGACCTTTCTTTGTGATTCCTCATCGTTACCGTGGTTGTAGAGCTTTCAAATCGTATGTTTGTGTGTTTGTCTGTACGGCCACACATTGCGTGCATTTGGAATTAACCATGGAACTGTCCACCGAAGGGTTCGTAGGTGCATTCCATCGATTCATTTCTAGACGCGGAAGTGTGACGCAATGCTGGTCAGATCAAGGCAGTAATTTTATAGGGTTTCGTAACCAATTACTGGATTACGCAAGAAGTGCTGCCACCAGACTTTCTATTCGTTGGCATCTGGGACCTCCTCTCAGTCCACATTTCAATGGCCTGGCAGAAGCTGGCGTCAAAAGTTTTAAAACTCACTTTGTTCGAGTTGTCGGCGACCAGAAGTTGTCTATCATGGAGATGTCCACCCTTACCTGTCGCATAGAAGCCGTACTTAATAGTCGCCCTTTATCTCCTGCCTCTTCAGACCCACACGATCTTCAACCTCTTACCCCTGGGCATTTTTTGACACTTGAACCCCTTAACTCTGAAATTCCGGAGTCAGATTTGTCCGAGGTTCCCCTAAATCGGCTCTCGAGATGGCAACTAATCCAAAAACTACATAATGATTTTTGGAAACGGTATTCTATAGAGTATTTGCATATGCTACAACAGCGACACAAGTGGGCTGATTTGTCCCCAAATATCAAATTAAATGATTTGGTTATCATAACAAGTGATCACATTCAAACGCCTTTGAAATGGCCGGTCGGTCGGGTCATCGAACTGCATCCCGGCGGGGACGGTCAGGTGCGTGTTGCGACGGTAAAAACGGTTACCGGTGTTTATAAGCGGCCAGTTGTAAAACTGTGCCTCTTGCCAAATTAAAAGTAATTTTAATTTTCTACCTTTTACCGGGTATTACAATAGGTTTTTTATTTTTAATTTTTTTTTGAATTTTTTGTTTGTTTGTTTTGCCTTTTTTCGGGATTTCGTTATCTCTAAATAAACTTACGATACTTATCTATTTTCATTCATTTATATTTATCGGTCGATTCTTTTTCTTATATCTATATCTGTCCGGTTGAGATTCTAAATTTGTGTGTTTTGGAGGGCAGTTATGTTAGCTCCCGCTAAATTTCGCGGTTGTTTATATATATTTTTAAAAACACACAACTGTATGAAGGACAAAGCGCATTCAGCGTATTTGGACATGCGCACCAACAACCGGTGAGATCATTGTCAATCGCCAAGAGAAAAGGCGTGTTAATTTCGTTCTCCAACTATTTTAAATATCTACACCTGAAAGTGCTCGATTTTTGTGTACTGAAGCATAGAACTGGAAACTTCAACCCTTCAGCTACGTGGTGACATCATTAGATCCATTCGGGGGCCCCTGGGAACGAGGAGAACTTGATTGCAAAGGAGGTGAGTGCTTGTCTTTGATTACCGTTGTGTGATATCAATATTTTACCTATGGACATTTTGATTATTTCGTAATTTCATATCAATCTTTATGTTTGCTCGCGATATCATTAATTAAAATATTTACAGTCCATTCATTGCCTTTAACGTTTTTCTATCCGCGGGCTAACATACTGGTATGATATGGAATTATTTTAATTTCATGCCAAAGGTTGGTTGACGGCAGATATGCTAGTCTTCAGTTTTTTTGTTAGTTTGCAGTTCAGGACAGTGGCGTGTACTTAAAGGGGCCTTACATCTGCGCCCATTGTAAAGCAACTTCCAACATACTTGCTTAGCTTTTCACTTAATCTTCGTTTTGTTGCTTCTGAAATTAAAGCGTTATGTTGGATAACGATTGATGGTGTTAGACTGAGAAAGTACCTAGGTATTTAGGGATGAAAACTTGGAAGTTGTGGACAATTGGGAAATAATTTTTTTTATTTCATTTTTCTTAATTTTAAAATAATTTCATACTGGTGACCTCAAATAATGAAGCAAAATTTTGTGGAATAAATGGGAAAGTGTTCAGGTTGAACAATAAATTTAAGATCATTGATTTTTGGAAAAGATTTCAACCTAAAAATAAATTTAAAAACAATAGGTTTTCTTTGATGCGACTAAACATTGATGAGGGCATCTATTTTTTTTTTAAATCTGATAGTTGTACAGGGTGTAAAGGAGCTGGCTACATTTTATATTGCGATAATTAGGTTTTTTTCCTCCCGCGAGCTGGGTGGAAATGGAAGAAATGTTTGGTTCGGAGTGTAGAAATCGAGGAACGAGGACTTCCTGCTAATCTTTTTTAGGATTTCGCAACTTCGGTTTTCGCTAAATTAAAATACATCCAAATTTGGCCTACAGGCTGAATCTCGCATTTTCCAGGACCTTGCAGATTCGCGGAGAAAGACAATTTTTGTGATCTGTTTAGTTATGATAGGAATTAAAATAGTAACATGCACATGAGGGAACTAGATATATTTAGGTTAAAAAGTAGTAAGAACACTGATCTGAACAATTTTCCATAATAGTGTCCTATTTTCACAGGGTGCTTCAAAATATCTTCACCCTTTCTTTGAAATAAGATATTGTTTCGCCTGTGGGTGTTTGACCGTTTAAAAAATATATAGGGTCCAGATGGGATTGGAATGGAAATCACAAGTTTTTGGGTTTTACTGACATTATACTTAGGGAATAGGGGAAATGTCTAATAAAAAGTTTTTTTGGTTTTAGGCCGAGTTTTGTTGAGATAACAAAAGTTTAATTGGGGCCGGGAGTTTTATTATGCTCTTCTAAAATTAATGTAATAGTTTTGGCTTCTTGATTTTTGTTTTCTGGGTTTTTACGCAGGATTATTCCCAACTGTTTCATTTCAAAATATCATTTGTTGGTGATAGGGTCTCATTAGCCCTTGGACATTTGGTAGTTTTGCTTTGACTGATAGTTGTGGAGGGGGCCCAACTTAATTTTATATCTCGTAAACACCAGGAATAGGGATCTGAGAATGCATTAGGCAGAAAAATTTTTTTTTTGATTAGATGTTGTGTGTAAAGACACTTGAGTAGGCAGATTTAGTTTTACAACGTTCTTATAGGTGAACCTTGAAATTGTTTTCATATTTGTTTTTTGAAAGTACACACAAGATAATTCTTTACGGAGTTGAGAGCAAGGTTTAAAACTTAGGTTCACATTATTATAGTGGTACAGTAAATGAGTACTCACGTTGTTTGTTTCCTTTAGTAATAATTTTAAACAAATATACTAACATCGTTTGTTTTTTGTAACATAAACATTTTTTTAAAACTTTTCCTAAACTGATTGGTTTTTTTTTTCAATCACGATTTTTATACCTTATGATTCTTAAGTAAATTTAATTTTCAACATTTTTTTTTATAGTAAATAATTTTTTCTAGCTCATTGACTTTTCACATTGCCACAGTTTTGGGAGAGGAAAGGGAATTGACAACTGTTTTTTTAAAGGAAAAGAACAAAAACTGTTGCATGACAACTCGAATAAGATTTTTCTGGTGCTGGTTTTATTAAATTTTTTTTAAGGTTCACTAATAGGAGCTGCAACCCCACTTAAACATTTTTAATTTTTTTTTGAAAATATTTTTTTTAAAAGGGAGATTTGATTTTCTTGTTGGACATTTTTTCCTTGGTGCATAGTAGTACCTTGTCCCTACAATGGTTCTACCAGTTTATTTAAATATATTTTTTTCTGAATTAAAATATAATTTTATTTCGAACCCTCACGTTTTAACAACCTATCATCATTTGTTTTAAATTTTTTTTCTTCTCCCTACTCCAAACCACCTATCAGAGTGGAGTAATTTCTGAAAATTTTAGTGAGTCACTAATTAATTTTTTTTTTACTATTGGACTACTGTGGTCGACACCAAAAATTTTTTTTTAATTTTTTTTTTGGACACCTTTCGGTACGATCCTAGGGTCTTCTTGACCATGGTTTGCATCAATTTAGTTAAAGTATTGGGAATTTCATTTTAACGATTATTAGAGAGTTGCAGTCCTACCAAGACGTTATTTGTGTAAATTTTTTATTACCATCGGTAATTTTTTTTTAAATTTTATTAAAATTTTTTTTATTACACACAACATCCTTACTAGTCTAATTCGACGCAATTTCAGCGAGCGGATTTTTTTTTTAATTGAGCATATTTTACGATTTCTATAACATGAACATCTGTGCCGACGTTTATTGCGTTCACTTATATATTAAGGGATGATGTGACCTTAAGCAATGCATGTTTCGCGTAAACTCAGAGTAGGTAAGCAGGTTGAAGTGGGTTTTGATTCTTTCTTTTTAGAAAAATCATTGTATACGGCGATTTGGGTTTTTTTGAGGAGTTTATTAGTGGAGCCGTTCTGCAATAGCAGGAGTATACCCTAGCTTTAACTGTGTACAACAGCTTTGGGATTTTTGTTATAGGTAGTCTGTTGTACGTTCCATTTAGGGATAAATTTACCTATTCGGTTGCTGAGGTAAACAAACATAACTTAACTTTAATTTTAATCCAGTTCAGCTAGGATAAGCGCAATTATTTTTTTTTGGTTTTACTCACGCAGGAGTGGAACATAAGACCTAAACACTGCCAAAACTCTTGTCTCTCTTTTATTTTTTTTTAAACTTTTTTTTTATGGCTACTTGTTAATTCTAACTTAGGATTTAAGTGGTTATTTCTCTCTGCAAGGTTGGACGTCATAGTTGGTTGTACAAATACTTAACCTAAATTATGATTACATTTTTAAATGCAAATAAATTTTATTTTCTTACTGCCCCGGTGTTTTTCGGTTTTGTTCGCGTCTGCCCGTATTTAAGTTTTATATTTTCTACAGTTGTGAGAAAATTTATAGTGATTTTCACTAGTGAATTGAAAGTGAACTTTGTGTTTGTTATTGCGTGGTTTAGTTTTTATAATTGGGAGGTATAATTAACAGTTTTAATTAAAGTTTAAAGTTTGAAGATAAAAGGCACTATGGCTATTTCTTTGAGTCGGTTGTCTGACGTAAGGTACTTAGTCAAGGACGAATTAATCTATGAGTTAACATGGAGAGGCATAGCTATTGGATCGGTGGAAGAGATGAAACAACAGCTTATGTTGATCAAACAAAGAGAAAAGACTGATGCAAGTATGAGATACCCTCCGTATCCCTTTAAATTTGGCCAAGATGCTTTTAGATGCATGAAGAAGCTTGATAGTCTGGTACCGCTGGTAGAGAAGTTCTCTGGTACGAGTAAAGGGGGAGAGTTTAGAAAAATCGCTGTGAGGTTGGAACACGTGTTGGCCAGGATAAATAACATGAATCCGTCTAACTTTGAAGAAAGTCAAACCAAAGGCATACTGGTTGCGGAAACCTTGAGTTTGATTGGGAGGTTGCAGAGCCAAGCAACAGATTTATTAAGAGTTGGCGTGACCTCAGATGATGATGAAGCATCTGAAACTCAATCAACGAGTCGAAGCTCAGACCACTCAACAAATGCTGGCAACACACCTAACCAGTCTCATTTCCCGCAACCACAGCTCTCGAGCACACAAAGAACAGCTCAACAGCCCACAAACCAGCCGTCGGTCATTGCTCCATTGCAAATGCAAGTGCTAACGAACCCAACTCAAACATCAGTACAAGCACCACTCCCTATGCCGATTGAGAATTACGGTACATCAGCTTTTCATTATCAACAACCGTCTACCGTTCCTTTGAGTTTAGCTGCCCTCCAAAGTAGCATAGCACCAATTGCTCAGTCACGACCATTTTCATGTTCGTCGCCAGTACCAATGTCAAGTGATCCTGGTACTTCAAATCATGTTGCACCTGTACCTCCGCATAAGTGGAACATAAAGTTTACAGGCGAGAGGGGTACGATCTCCGTCACCGCATTTTTTGAGAGAGTGGACGAGTTAAGTCAGGCGAGAGGAGTCAGCAAAAAGGTTTTACTGAATTCGGGCATTGATCTTTTTGAAAAGTCAGCTTATACTTTTTACAAAGATGTTCGAAGAGAAGTCCATACGTGGGAACAGCTGGAACAGAGGTTCATGGCAGAATATCTTCCTTCTTCATATGGCGAGAAGCTATTGAAGGAGATTCAAAAACGTAAACAAGGCCCTGGAGAGTCTATAGGGACCTATATTGCTGTCATGAACACATATTTCCAAAGACTTGGCTGTCCTGTTTCCGAAGAGGCGAAATTAGCTATCGTCTTCAGAAATATCGCGGACATCTATAAAAATGGGTTAATTGCTACTGAGGTCAATAGCCTATCACATTTAAAGGAGCTGTGTCGTAGAATAGACCAGAGATATGGTTTAGAGGAGGAAAATTTTACACCTAGGAAAAACCAATCTATTGAACCTGACTTGGCCTACGTTGACGTAGGGAGCGACAGTGACGATTTTTCAACAGGGGTTGATGCAATTCAAATATCAGGTGCTGGGACATCGAACCAACAGAATTTAAATCATCCTGCTAATAGATTCGACAGAAATAGGCAGCAGCCAGCAAGCAATTTTGCTGCCAGGGCTGATAGAGATAGACAGCAACCAGCTAGTGGTCAGTCTAGTGTAAATGACAGAGATGGACAACCACCACAAGGTGCTAGACCTGGTAGGGCGAATAGGGACGTGGTATGTTATAGATGCAACCAAACAGGGCACATGGCAATCGGGTGCGCATTACCTAGAGGCAAACAGTGCTATTCGTGTGGACAAGCAGGGGTAACAGTAAGAGAATGTCGAAATTGTAATCGTCAGGGAAACGGACCCAGGCGCTCGTAGGTGGTCGACCTTCGAGTCAGCCTGAACAAGCATCGACCGATAGGCTAACGTACGTTTTAGATTATGTGATAAGTCATGCTCGTAAAGATGAGAGACCTTATTTAGAAGTGGATGTACTCGGAAATAAGTTATTAGGTTTGTTGGATTCCGGGGCTTCACGTACCTTTTTAGGGAATCATGGTTGGTCAATCATCGAGAAGTTTGGTTTTTCACTTGATACGACGAAGAAGACGAGTTGTATTGTGGCAAATGGTCAAAGCACGAGTAGTATTGGAACAGTGCAGCTTCCTATGCGAGTTCAGGACAAATTTAGGTTAATAGAGGTCGTCGTCGTTCCTGAGTTGCCGCACACTTTGATTTTAGGATTAGATTTTTGGATTTCGATGGGTATAGTACCGAACTTAAGTACTAATGAGTGGCATTTTGCCGATAATAAAGATGTGATTTGTTCTTTAGAAACATCAGACCAACAAACAACTCTTACACCTTATGAATCAGAACGACTAGAGGAATTGGTCGTTAAATATAAGAATATGATGGGTGACTCACTGGGATGTACAGATAGGGTAGAGCATAAGATTACAACAGATGCAGCACCGATAAGACAACGTTCATATAAGGTCTCACCGGTCATTCAGAAACTTATTGATGACGAAATCGACGAAATGCTGAAAATGGATGTGATAGAACGTAGTAGTAGTTCATGGGCTTCACCAGTGGTAATGGTACAAAAGAAAAACACAAAGAAATATCGTTTCTGTGTAGACTACCGCAAATTGAACTCAGTGACGGCGCGTGATAGTTATCCTTTACCACTCGTATCCGAGACTCTTGACAAATTGAAAGATGCTAAGTACTTGTCAACTTTAGATATTAAGAGTGCTTATTGGCAAGTACCAATGGAAGAATCATCGAAGCCACTAACAGCATTCATCTGTAGACGAGGTCTCTTCCAATTTAAGCGGTTACCATTTGGTCTTCATAATGCACCTGCAACTTGGCAGAGACTCATAGATAGCATCATAGGAAACGATTTAGACCCCTACGTGTACGTATATCTCGATGACCTCGTAATTGTCACACAGAGCTTTTCTGAACATCTTAGAATTCTTGAGGAAGTCCTACGAAGATTGCAGAATGCAAAGATAACGGTAAGTTGGGAAAAATGCCAACTGTGTAGGCCAGAAATGACTTATTTAGGTTTCGTAGTGGACCGTCGAGGCATCCGAGTTGACCCTAATAAAATTAGAGCCATGTTAGAGCTCCAGAGGCCAAGAACTGTCAGAGAAGTTCGTAGAGTTGTAGGTACAATATCCTGGTATAGACGTTTCATAGAGAATTTTTCAGCGATAATAGCTCCAATTACAGCTCTAACTAAGAAGAATCAAAAGTTCGATTGGACTCCAGACTGCGAAAGAGCATTTATTAAGATTAAGGAACTTTTAGTGACTGCACCGATTCTTACATGTCCAGATTATACCAAAGAATTTGTCATTCAAACAGACGCCTCAGGATATGGAATAGGAGCATGTTTAACGCAGCCTTATCCTGAAGGAGACAAAGTCATATGCTATTTGAGTCGATCTTTGACTAAGCAAGAACGTGTTTACACGACCACCGAGCGAGAATGTTTGGCATTGGTTTGGGCGATAGAGAAGCTCCGGCCTTATATTGAGGGGATCTCATTTAAGGTCATAACAGATCATTTTAGTTTAAAATGGCTTCATAGCTTAAAAGAGCCCAGTGGAAGACTTGCTCGTTGGTCTGTAAAACTGCAGCAATATGATTTTGAAGTAATCCATCGGAAAGGGAAAGATTTAGTTGTCCCGGACATGTTGTCTCGTGCAGTACCTATGATTGATACAATTTCGCAGCCCAGAGATGTTTCAACAACAATAAAAGATCGATGGTACCAAAAGATGGTAAAGAGGGTCGTAGAATCACCGTTAAAATTTATGAACTGGAGATACACTGCTAATAAGTTGTATAAATATGTCAAACAAGAATATCCTCAACTTTCACCATCTAACGAATATTGGAAAGAGGTAGTCCCCAAAGATCATAGGCGTAGAATTATTGGAGAAGCTCACGATCCTCCTACCGCAGGACATATGGGTGTGTATAAAACCTTCCACAGACTGGCAGAAAAATATTATTGGCCAAAAATGCGCCAGGACGTGGCAACTTTTGTAAAGAAATGCTTTGTCTGTGCAGCTCATAAAGGTGATACACAAGGTGTATCTGATCAGATGATATCTCACCCAAAACCAACTCGTCCTTGGGAAATTATTTCGACTGATTTATGTGGACCTCTACCTCGTTCGACAAAGGGTAATTGCTGGATTCTCGTCGTGACGGACTATTTGAGTAAGTTTTCCTTAGTTTTTCCAATGCGAACAGCCCCTACTCAAGCTGTTGTTAAGCATCTTGAGGAGCAAGTATTTATGGTCTTCGGAGTACCCCGTTTGATACTTTGTGATAATGGCCCTCAGTACAAAAGTAATGAGTTTAAGCGTTTTGCTGAGAGTTATCAGGTTAAAATACAGTATAATCCGTATTATCACCCCAGAGCAAATCCAACAGAGAGGACGAATCGTACGTTAAAAACCATGTTATGTTGTTATGTGAAAGACAACCACAGGAAGTGGGACGAACAGATACATAAACTTGCCTGCGCGATTCGTACTGCAACCCATGAGACAACCAGGATGTCTCCTTTCTTTGTTAATTTTGGTAGAAATATGTGTCTGTCAGGAAAAGATTACTCCAACCCAGTTTTGTTATCTGAAGAGAATGGTGTACAATCCGCAGCTGAAAGTAAGAACGAAGGTTTCCGGAAGCTCTATGCTGATGTTAAGAGAGGGTTAGAGGTGGCTGGAGAGAAAAACGTAGTTCAGTATAATTTGCGTACAAGGGTACCCAACTTTGCTGTGGGTCAGCGTGTTTGGAAGAAAAATTATGTTTTGTCAGATGCTGCGAAGTTTTTCTCGAAGAAGTTAGCACCGAAATTCGTTGGTCCTTATGTGATTAGGAATAAAATTTCTCCATGGATATTTGAGCTTCAGGAACCATCGGGTAAAGTACTGCCAGGGAGTTGGCATGCCAAAGACCTTAAGTCGGCAGCGGACCTCTCCGATTAACCTTTTAGGTTAATCGTCTTGAAGTTGGGGGGGGATTATGTAGCGTGTCATTTTTACGTTTAAGACAACGTTACATATTTGTTTATTTAGGTAAATAATCAAGGCTCTTTGATTCGTCTTTCTGTACACAAATATATAGTATTTTATAGAGCTAGGTTTGGAGGTTATATAGTGTCCAAAAAGTTACCTTATAAAGGAGGCATTCCATCGAATTACTGTGGACACTACGCACATCGCATTATCTGGACATCGTAATTGAAATTTAAGATCACAGGCTTCGGGAAAAATCACATAAAAATTTTGATTGTTTTGTTTTTATCTGTGGAATTTTGTGATTCACTTGACGTTCATAAAGTTAAACAGCTGTTATGCTGGGGAATGGCGGCGTTGCCGCATCACAAATGGTTTCAGTAACAGGAAGGAAACATTTAGATGAACATTTCATTCCCTTACGTTTATTCTCGAGGATATTGGGACAATCCGAACCCCATATTCTTCACGGATTAGCTAGTTTTGATAGCACGAAAACATATTTAGGTTCACGGTTTGACCAGTAACAACCGAGGCTCCGCCACTTTGATATCTGTATTAATTTGATAGGGAAAGGATAAAATAAATACGAGTTATGCACTGTTGTAAATGGGAGATAAACGAGGGATAAAAACCAAGACTAAAAGAATAAACGAAATCGTGTGAGTTAACATCTGAACACTCTTGTGCCTTTAAGCAATAGTTCAGTGTGTATTTTTGGGTTCAGGTTCAGAAACAACTTTATTACTGTAGAAATGTTTTACAAAAATGGCGTTAAACCATATGAATATTAGAGAAAACATTTATAAAGAGCGAAGGAAACTTTTGACGAAGACTGTAACTGGAGTGCAACTAAATTCTGCACTTAGTATAGCTTTATTCATATGGGAATTGGTTGAGTGTTCGAATATTCCTGGGTTTGCTGCATGCCCTGATCTCCAGTAATTGATTTTACAGTTGATGGTTTCAATGCTGAGCTTCTTCTAGTCCGTCGGGTTATTCTTCTTCTATTGGATATGTTGGTGGGGGTCCGGTAGGCAAATGTTCGGTCAAATGTATGGAGGGTGTCTCGACGTCCTTGTTATAAAAATTTCAACCGTGGAAATAGATCCGACAACACCTCAAGGTTTGTTTTACGTACTTCCTATCCCCTTGGTCGGTGCTGCCCCCTATATACCTGTATGGAACTATGCGGTATCTCCTCATTGGTTGCTTTGAAAACCCCGGGTTTTTCTTCCAGGCTTGCCACTGAATGTAGAGATTTATTTTTGGCGGAAAAGTTTTTTATAAATAGGTTATTTGAATTTCACCGGGAAGATTAGGTTGGTACTATTGCGTTTTACCGTCCCCACTCCCCACCAAATTTACAAAACGGTTTCCGGCCACTGCATTATTCTGGTATTCTCGACTAAGTGCTTTGTCTCTCTTTGCTAACAAATTTGGTTGGGTCGACAACAGTTTCTGGGATCGCCTTTGTTTTTGGTGATTGGCACTACAGCGATTGTAGGAGATATCCCAGAAACTGTGGAAGTGAGTCCGTCGTGTCTAGGCAATCTGGAGTGACGCTCGCACCCTGTTTTGAGGGGAATTTAAGTCGGCCACGCCATTTTGTACGGGGAAAGAGCAGCGCCCTGTCAATTCCAGCGACGGGACAGTTGGGCTGGACGCTGGTGGGAAGCCGGACGGGCCAGTTGTAACCCTGAGAAAGGGTTCTACGCTCGGGCAAGAATCAACACTTGAGACCATGTGCTGCCCTAGCGTGATGTGCTAAGCGGCAGTAGGGGAGGCGCGGGCAAGCCGGAACAGCAGGAGTATGTCGGGAAACCTACAACACCTCCAGGTTTACCAAATAAACACCTATAATTATTAAATAATCAAGGACCAAGGTAGGAGCGAGCCTTAACTATAATTTTTTTCTCATATATAATTTTTTTAATATAATTTAGACTTAATCTTTTCATATACAAGCTTTCACAGTATAATTTCAACATTTCTTGTAAACGCAAGATAAGGTATGACGTCATAACCCTGGTTTTGCGGCATATTTACTACATTGACTTGTTTTCCTTCATTTCATTTATTTAAGATAGTTTTACTGTCAAATTTGAAGTGCCTTGCTATTTTGGCCCTGACTTGTTTGGTATTTTTCTCAAGTTTTACAATCAAAATATACAAGATGAACTAAATTTCTTTGTTATTTGTACAATCCAGTGAACCAACTTTGCGGAGACAAAAGAGAGATGAGATTATATTTTTTATGTAGCGGTTTCGTTACACATTTTTACCTCATGGGGTGGATCTCGGACTGGGTTGCTGTCTGTCTCATTCTACCCAATGTAGAATGATGACAGCAGATATTTGGTCCGGATCTCCCCTATGATGGAACGATTGTGGAAGTGTATTTTTTTTTACAATCATTTATGTAACCGAGTCTCACACTACTGACTCAGATGTAGGTACACTATGACCTGTTAAAGGAGTCCATCTACCTGTAAAGTGCTCCTAGTTTTGTCATCTTAATTCAATCTTTTAGAATTTTATTCTGTTTATTTTTTTTGGTTTTTTTTAATTACACAAATATTCTGGAAGCCTCGGAAGTAGGTGGAATTTCATTGTTTGGCTACAACATTTGGGTTGAACTGTATTTTATTTAAGATCTTCTTTGTAAAACATTGATATTAAATAATGTGGCGCACTTAAAATTTTCTTATTTCTGAACCCCCCCCTTCTCCACTGTATAAAAGTTACCGGGCATATCAATGTTTTACCTAGCTGGAAAATACAGTTCTGCTTCCAGATATTTGTTTAATTATTCAATGGTTTTGTTGTGTCACAAAATGGCGGCAACGTCTTCAAGCTGCCACAAATGTCACACAACGCATTTTAATAGGCCACAAATTGGCGCCCAAATTTTTTTTACTTTTTTTAAGGCCACAATCAAAGCGACATACAAATACAGTACTTTTAACGCGTTCCTCACAAAGGAAAAATGACACTTCTCAAAAATAAATGAAAGTTGCATCAATCAAATTATAGTTTTTTTCAAGGCCTTCTAGTCTAGCCACTCTAATTTAGGAAAGGTGTTTGGGAGTTTCAGTATGTTCTTAATTTAACCCTTATTGTTATGCTAGATCTAACTAGTCATTGTGTTAAGTTAGTTGCCTATATCAGAAAACGCTTCCATTTTTTCATGTAGTTTAAGAGCTACCTTGGTTTATCCTTCATCTTAAATTTAATGCACTTACTCAGATATGCTGTCATCTAGCATGAGCTCTTCCTGTTTGATTTCTTCAGTCTTCAGTTCAAACCCCTTAACTTCTGATTTTACACTGATTGATGACGACTCAAGTAAATTGCCATCTGGCTGCCTGCAAAAATAAGATAAAATATTGTAGAAAAAATTAATAACAAAAACATTTCATGTAAAAAAGGCCAAGTACGCGAAAATGGTATTCCGTAAAATTGAATCAAAGTATAGACAAGTTTTTCAATACACATTTCAAAGAAAGATTCTTTCATTAAAATTTTGCTATTACTGTCAAATTTGTTTATATTCTTGTAACACTGTGCCTAGTAGTAGTAGTAGTAGTAGCAGTAGTGTGGGGTAGGCTCTGGGCCTGGCGACAATCCCTCACAATCTTAGCAAAAGATTGTGGATTTTCACAATCGGCGCACACAGTTTGGGGTTAGCTGGTCACCCCTAGGTTATTAAGTAGCAGGACCGGTAACGGTATATTAAGAGGACGGCCAAGGAAACTATAGGCATGATGACCTTTTTTTTTTTTTGGTCGCCAGAATTTTTGATGGAACGGCCCCCCTTCAGGTACGCAGGTACGCTACACCGCTGCACAGTCCTCCACAATCCCTCACAATCTTGCCACAATCCCTCACAATGTTTCCACAATCTTAGCAAAAGATTGTGGATTTTCACAATCGGTGTACACATTTTGGGTTAGCTGTTCACCCCTCGGACATGGCTCAGCCCTAATAGAACAACGAAAAACGAAATTGATTACATACTGACTACTGATTAAAATATGGTTAGAGATGTAATAGTCCTAAACAGTTTTACAGCAGGCAGTGATCACAAGATGGTCAGAACAAAAATCTGCATTGATAGCAATTTCAAAATGAAAAGAAAAATTAATAATAACAATGAACAATTTGACATGAATAATCTTACACAAAATAAAGCTATATACAAAGAAAGGCTAAAGGAACGGCAAACCCAAAACTTGGGATGCGAAAATGAAAATATAGATGAAATAAATGATACGCTGACAAGAGCTATAACCAAAGTAAAAGATAAAAAGAGAGAAAATTTTAGAAGAAATAAAGAGACTGATGGAAAAAGGGCGGAGCCTCGAGAGAGAGAAGGAAAAAGAACATCTATGGAATACACAGAAATAAATAAAACTATAAGAAAAATTATAAAAGAAAATAAAAGAAATTAAAGTTGAGAGAGTTATAGAAAATAACAGAAATATGAAATGTCGGCCGATTCTAGGTAGATATGAAATAATTAAAATAAAAGATATTAACGGCGTAGAAACTAACGTTAAAGAGGATATCATAAATATCACACAACTATTCTATACAGTGGTGACTCGATAATCCGGATCAATTAAAAGCGGGCCGATCCGAATTATCTAGGAATCCGGATTATTAAGGACATTTTTTGATTGTCCTATCCGCACTCATCCACTTACCACTTCAAAAATAGCACTTTCCGCACGCGATTAAACATGGATTTCCAAAGAATTGAATACAAAGCCTTTAATTGTTTTAAACTAATAGAAGAGTACAATAAGTGGGGACTAGAGGTTAATCTCAATAAGACAGAGTATATGTGTATCGGTGGAATCAAACAGGATCTAATCTTAAATACAGGGCAGCGAATTCAGTCCTGTGATGAGTATAAATACTTAGGTCTATTAATTACAGCTGACGGAACACTAGACAAAGCTATAAAAGATCGAAACGTACAAGGAAGAAAAGCAATAACTTTATTAAATGGAATAATTTGGGACCAAAGTATATCAAAACATAACAAAAAGCTTATATATAACATCATTGTAAATCGCTAAATAGCTATTTTTTTGTATGTGAAAGAAAAAAAATCCGCCTTGTATTTTCACCTTGTAAGTGAAAGAAAAAAGTCCATCTTGTATGTTCACCTGGTATTTTCACCATGTATATTCATCATATATCTTCACCTTGCAAGGACCAAAAAATTTTCTCCAAAGTTTTAAATAATCGTATCCCCGCCAAAATACAAACATGCATGCATAAAATCGAATCAATAAAATAACATCTCCTCAAATTTTCAAAATATTATAGAAATCCAAGCTTTCTATTTGCTGCAGCTATATTTTTTACTTAAGATATGCCTATTAGATATATTTTTATATCTTTTATTTCCTTGATTCAGGGACAAAAGTATAAAATTATTTTTTATAAATAAACAATAAGCTCTGTTGTTCTGTGAGTACTTCTATAGAAATCATTAAGATAAGAACGAAACTCAATCTGTATATGTATATCAAACTGCAAATTTAGCATTTTTTGTTAATTACTTTTAACAAATACAGAGTCTCTCATCAGGAAATATTACATGTTAAAAAAATGTTCTTTATTAAGAAAATACGTATTGTAATATCTTTAATAATTAAAAAAAAAAATCTTAGTATAAATACTTTTTAATTTTCAACAATAATTAACTTTTTGGTTAATAAAGCTGACAGTTGAGCTAAATAGCTTTTGAGCTAATATTATGTATTAAAAAATCTGCACAGTTATTTATGTGCTATTTGAATTTTTAATATAATGTCCTAAGTTGACATTGGCACAATAGTCCTGTTTTAAATGGGTGTCTTTGAAAATATGCTTAGCCCATTTCTCGAGAAATTAAAACAAAAAAAAATATTTTTCTTTTTAGTAAAGTTTATTTAAATGCCAAAAGATCTTTTGAGACAAAATTTATGCTAAATATTAAATTTTATATAAAACAGTTAAACTTTTTGTGCAAGCTGATTAGTTGTTCGTTTTCTCAGCTACGAGTGAAGCTGAAAGGTCATTGCGTGCTTATTTAGTTCAGCTAACCAATTTCAATACTGGCCATTGCTCATACTGGTATGCCAAATAATGTACAGTAGCACTAAAATTTTTTTTTTATTGCTAAGAGATATGCTCTATTGGGGCATGCGCAAAACGTACCCTTTTAAATCTTACTGTTTTTGTATATTTAGCTTTATGTTTTTCAGAAAATATCAAAAAACATATATTTTTTTTAATTACAAATTTTTTTCACTCGCCCTGTATTTCGTTGTTCCTGTAAAAGTCCCTACTTGCACAGGTTACCCATTTGTTGCGTGTTCTGTGGTACTTGTGTGAGTTATAAGTATGTTTTAGTCGCTTTTCGTCCTTCCAGATGTTAAATTAAAACGTGTGTTCTGCCAAAAAGTTGGCATCAAAGGTCGGTAACGTCGTGACGGTTATTGAAAAAAATAAAATAAAACGTAAATCGTTCTGTTCGGTAATTTATGTATGTGTAATGTGTGTAATCTCCAAAATTGTAAAACGTGTCAACCTAAAAAAAAAATTATATTAGTATCTGTGTTGTAAAATTATATTAGTATATGTTGAAGTTCTACATTATACTTGAATCCTGTATGCACCATCCATCGAAAGAATTCATTTTTTCTTGGAGATACCGATGTAAGTCGTTTTTATGTTATTTTTTGTAGGAAAACATATTAAAATAATTTTTTATGGATAATAAGTTATAACTTATTTCAAGTTTTTTTTTTAAATTTTTTCCAGCGCTGAGCAATAGTTATGAAAACAACTAAATTTACAACATGTTTTTACCTTCCTTTCTTGTTGCGACTTTAACTGACTTAAAAAATTGACGTTCAAAGCACTTAACATTTTTAAAGTCTGAAATTTGGAATTCTAATTGACTGATACAATCTTTTTTAAAATAAAGTTAAATTTCTAACTTGGTCTTCTGCCTATTTTATAAATTTGCCCTTTATAAATTTTTTGCCGATATTTTCTATTCGCGTCACTAAAAACCGTGACTTTCTTTTTATGTCCAGATTTTAAAACAAGAAAAACATTCTGTGGTTTTCCACGAAATCGCTTTTTATACATAAAAGGTTTAGTACCTTAACAGAAAAAAATGTTTAAAAAATATAGCGATATTGCTATTCTATTTTTATATAAGTTATTTTCCAAAACATTTTTCGTGCGCCCATTAAAAACAAAGTTTTACTAATTGAGTTTAAGGTTATGTTGTGTAATTTACCAATTTCTCACAAATCCATCCTTAATTTATTTTTCAAGATTTATTTTCAATAATTTTAAAACAAAAAGCAATTTTTTAAAAATAAACTTTTATTTGAGTTTTTTAAGAATTGTATTGCCTGCGGCGCTGCAGTTCCTTATGAACTTTAGTTCAACCTTTAATGTTTTGAAAAAAAATCATTGAAGGAAACCAAAAATGTTTTAAAAATGCGTGTTTTGGAAAAACATTGCTTTTGGGACATAACTATTCACTTTATTTCACTCCATCTGTGTAATTGATTTTACGAAAGCATAATTAAATACGGCAAAACTTCTTATTTTGGAACTAGTTTAATTATTACAACACGAAAGTCTAATTTATTCAAGTGGCTATCGAGAGCCTTTCCAATGCGACCTCAAGCGGGTCTTTTGTGGCTAACAAAAACATAATATGAAATCTTAACTTGTACTTGGTTTTTCATAAACTAACAAATCTTATTTTTTCCTTTTCATTCCAATACCAATTTTGTTGTTTAAAATATAATTTTTTCGTATTTTCGAAATATTGTCTTACTGAATGTCAAAGTTAGAAGTGGGTGTTTTGCATAAGAAATATTTACAAAAAATCGCGTTCAATAAATAAAAAGCATAAATTTAAGTGTTTCAGTACCAATTTTTTTTTAATGTGCTTAGATGCGCTTCTAAATATTAAAAAATAAATTTTTTAGTACTTTTTTGAATTTTTACAAAGAGTAACTCAATATTTGGTGTTTTAGAATTCTTGGATTTTCGAAATTTAAGTAAGAAATGCGTGCCCATTTTTAACATGATAACAATAACGCACGTCTTAAAATATAAAAAATACTAAAATAAAATTAATCAATGTATTGCAATCGAAAATTTTGCCTTAGATAATTTAAAAAAATAGTTACCTTAATTTACAGAAAAAATAAAATAAAATTCAACATATTAAAATTTATGAATTTAGTGTCTGTTTGTTACCTTTATAAATTATAAATATATACTACAAATTTATATAAAAAAAGTTCCTGCTGTACGAACTTTAAAAAATTAACCAGAATTTAATATCTAATGTGCTATTAAACTTTGTATTGAACTCAAGCGATTTATTAAATTCAAAACATCATCTGGGTCCGTCGAAGGTTCTTTTCGCAAAATATAATAACTCGTGAGTATATCATTATGCAAACCACTTTCAAAATATTCCAAAAAATTAGAAAAAGTCATAGATTCGTCATATTCGTCACAAATATTTGTTAATAATTAATATTCTCTTTTTGCTTTGTATTTAATAAACAAAATTTTTAATTCACTTTTGTAAAAAACTGAGCCAAATTTTTCTAAAAAATCGCATATCTGGCGTATTTTTCCATTTTTTATTTTGATTTTCTACTTTTTCTTTATATTTTTGAAACCAAGTAAAAGCCACGTATACTAAATAAGTGCCAAATAGATTAATTTTTCTTTTTCTGTCCAAAAACTTTGGACCTGCACATCTTTTAAAATGCTCAAAAAAAAATCACGAGCATTAATCTCTGAGGAGGAATCACATAAATTTGGGGATACAAACTTTGGCTTTGCGGGGGTCCCGGTCTCATTTTTAATATCTCAAATTGTAATATTGGCCATTTCTATTTATTACAAAAAAATAACGCGCGTATTGAAATTACCCCTATCAAAATAACCTCTAGAATTTCTAAAAAATAAAAAAAAAATAGAATTCGGACCAGGGGGTAGCACAACTTTGGGCCCTCCAAGTTTTGAAGAAGTTCAGTTTTACCTGGTCGGAATTCGGTACAGGGTTTGCTTGTCTTATAGTCTTAACATTGATTTAAAAATAAATTTTATTAAAAAAAAATCAAGTTGATGAATAATAAATAATTAAAAATAAACTGATAAATAAAAAATTATTAGCAAAAAATTATAAATTTTTAAAGCAAAAATAATTTTAAAAAAAATTAATTTTACAAAATTATTTGCAAGATCTTATTCACACAAGCCTCAAGCCTCCACCAACTTGTCGGGTACGATTTTATTTTAAATCGAGCCCTTAAACGAGGGTACCGTAGTAGATCTCTTATGTGAATAAAATAAATATAAAACAGTTTTAAAAACGTTACAAACTTTAATGAATACAAAATAAAACTCTGTTGCAATTTACAAATTGTTACAAGACTTTTCTTATGACCTATAAAACGAACAAGACCCAAAATATTAAAATAAAAACTTTAACTTACGATAATAACAAACTGCAAAATATTATTTAAATATAAAAATCTTATGTTTCTTTACTGACAATTACTTTTAGAGGTTTTAGTTAAATTCAACAAAACTTAGAATGTAACTACCGACTTGTCTCCTCAAAGTTTATCCCCTCTTTGAAGAGTTTCGAGGAACCAAGTCAGTGGCGTTGCTGATAATCCTAAAATTTTCTTTACATTCTAGCTAATGAGCTAAACAAGATAAGCTAAACAAAAACAGAGATAAAATACATTTTATAGACAACATTTTCTTATCTCACAGTATTTCCATGTCCAATCACTTTGAAGGGAAAACCCTCTCGCTACTTGCTGTATCCCCACGCTTAACCATTACAACTCCCACTCTAGACTTTTCAATAGTTTTTCTCGCCATAACCATCTGCTGTGTAGTGGGCGGCAACCAAATGTTTTCTATTTTGGAGGGAGGCGGAACCACTTTCTTATCTCAACAGAACCATAATTGTGTTTGTCGCTTTTCCAAGATGGTTTCGTACAGTGGCACAGTCAGGGGAAATTCACATTCCTGACAGTATTATTACATACGGCTCAGAAGTATGGCCAATCAAGGATAGAACAGAAAAAATGCTTTCCGCTACGGAGATGGACTATTGGACAAGAGCAGCAGGGAAATCAAAAAGAGAAAGAGTTACAAATGAATGAATTATGAGAGTGGGGGAACATACT
This sequence comes from Aspidapion aeneum, assembly GCA_963576565.1. Classification (NCBI taxonomy): domain Eukaryota; kingdom Metazoa; phylum Arthropoda; class Insecta; order Coleoptera; family Brentidae; genus Aspidapion; species Aspidapion aeneum. Next base: position 51,251,268 of record OY755048.1, read on the forward strand.
TTAGTGGATGATATAAGAACAAAGCAACTGGTGTGGTACGGACATGTACAAAGAATGAATGATGAAAGACTACCTAAACAAATACTACAATGGAAACCAACTGGCCGAAGAAAACGAGGACGGCCAAGGAGAAGCTGGAGAGAAGGAATAGACAGTGAAATAAGAATAAGAGGCCTAGATGATGAATTATGGGCAAACAGAAACGAGTGGAGATTGGGTATCGGAAGACGTAGAACGTTGTGAAACCAATAAATATATATATATATATATATATATATATATATATATATATATATATATATATAATTGTTCCGAATATCGCTGATTGTTGATGTATTCACCATACTCCAGAGCTAATGCTTTTCCAGTAACGCTATCACTTTTTAGTGCATCAGAAATCTCTGACTTCTCTTTTGTGGTTAAAGTTTTATGTTTTCCTTTGATTAGACATATTCTAGACACGAACCTGTCCTATAACCTTGCCCTTGCCCGAAAAGCTGGTTGAGAACTTCTGAATGCGGCCTTTGACACTACACGCCGCATCAAACCAACCAAATGACATGTTAAAACCTGCATTATTATGTGAATTATAAAGCGTTTTCTGGAAAAACGCGAGTCCGGATTATTGAATCAAGTTAAATCCGGATTACCGAGTACCTCTATGGACTGCTGATGCTATCCGGACTGCCGAAGCATCCGGAATATCGCGTGTACGGATTATCGAGTCACCACTGTACAGAATTATACCAAACAAAAAAGGAACCATCACGAGAAACCATGAAGAAACTCCAAACAAAAATAAAGAACATAAACTCAGAGTTACAACCTGAAATAAGCAAAGCGGAAATAAAGAGAGCATTACAGAAAATGAAAAATAACAAATCACCTGGAAAAGACGGAGTAACGGCAGAAATGCTCAAGTATGGTGGTAAAGCTGTAGTTAATACCCTCCATATTCTCCTGAATAAAATACTAAAAGAAAAAATAATCCCAAACAACTGGAAAGAATCCATAACCATTATTCTACACAAGAAAGGCGATAGAGCAGACCTAAAAAACTATCCACCTATAACACTCCTCAATGTAATTTGTAAGTCTTTTTTAAATATTAACAGATAGACTAACAACAAAATTTGACGGATATCAATCAAAGGAGCAAGCAGGCTTTACAAAAGGCTTCAGTACAGTTGACCACTTATTAACCATGAAAATCCTAATAGAACGAACCAACGATTATAATATTCCATTATATATTGCGTTTATAGACTTCGAAAAAGTTTTCCATAGCATTGAGCACTGGGCAGTAAAAGCATCTTTAAATAATAGCCGAATAGATCACATATATACAGACTTAATAGACAATATCAATCAAAATCCACGAAGGAACCAAGCCAATCCGCATAAGAAGAGTTGTCAGTCAGGGGACACAATATACCCTAAACTATTTAACCAGGCCCTAGAAGATGTTTTTAAAAGCTTAGATTGTGAAGAAATAGGCATCAAAGTAAACAGACAATTCTTGAAACACCTAAGATATGCTGATGATATTGCCTTAATAACACACAAGAAAGCAGAACTGATAAAAATGCTGGAAGAACTGGATACAGCAGCTAAAAAGATAGGCTTAAGTATGAACTACACTAAAACTAAAATCATAACAAACACAGATGAAGATATTATGTTCAGAATAAACCAAATGAAAATAGAACAAGTAGAAGACTATATATACCTGGGAAAAATTATTAAACTAAACAAAGAAAACCAAACAGCTGAAACCAAGAGACGAGTAAGATTGGCCTGGGCAGCATTCAGTAAATTAAGCTACATATTAAGAAATAAAAAATACCCTCAGTACCTCAAAACAAAAGTGTATAATCAATGTATCCTTCCTGTATTTACCTCCCAAAGCTGGACACTTACAAAATTAAACATGGATAAGGTAACAAAAGCCCAAAGATCAATGGAAGGACAAATGTTACACGTAAACCTAAAAGATAGAAAAAAGAATGAATGGATAAGAAATAAACCAAAAGTAAGGGATGTCAGAGGAGAAGTAACAAAACTAAAATTTGCTGGTCATAATATCGGGCAGAAAGACGATCGATGAAACAAATGTATTGTAAACTGGAGACCTTGGGAAAATAAAAGAAGTAGGGGAAGACCCCAAATGAGATGTGCGGACGATTTAAAGAAACACGCGGGAACTAGATGGATGAACACGGCGACAGACAGAGAAGAGAGGAAGATATTGGGGGAGGCCTATGTCCAAAGATGGATTGAAGAAGGCTAAATAGATAGATAGATAGATAGATAGATAGATAGATAGATAGATAGATAGATAGATAGATAGATAGATAGATAGATAGATAGATAGATAGATAGATAGATAGATAGATATATATATATATATATATATATATATATATATATATGCAAGTGCCAAATCTTTCAACGTTAAATCATCCAGATGTTCCAACATATAGAAACTGGAGTTCCATCTTGTAGGCACATCCTGTAGCAAAGCTTTCGCTGCACAGTTTAGCCACAAATAGTTTACACATTTTTTTTTACACCTTTATTAAAAAAGACAAAAATTGAATAAAAATAGCCACAAAAAAAACAACTGTTTAAGAAAACGATTATATTTTATTATTTTATAAAGTAAATGTAAATGTAAATGTATATATTACTAGTTCTGTTACAGTATCAAAATTAATTAAAATCTAATTCTAATACAGATACCCATCAGGGTGTAGAACTTGTCAAGTATAAAAAACCTAAATTCTAACACAAATCTTATCACAATCGAGTATAAAACGAAGTACTTTTATTTTTTTTACAAACAATAATATTTTGCGTTTCAGTTCCCCTTAAAAAAATATATATATTTAATTATTTATTTGTTTAATTTGTTTAATTCTACATTAAAAACTCCCAGAATTTTTTAATGTTTTATTTTGTTGCTGAGTTACTTTACCTGCTAGGGATATAATGTGGCTATTTCTTCATCATTTAAGAATTCCTGTAAACTATAATAAGATTTTTATTGCAAAAAAATTTTCAATGTTTGTTCGATTGTTCTGTTGTTCTGTATTCTCAAATTTAATATTATATTAAAAGTAATGTTTTTTTGTAGGTACGAGAAATGAGGTATATCAGTGTTTAGATTTTCTTTAAGTCTGGTATTATATTCATGAGTTCTTTTTAGATGTTGGAACAGATCTGGATTTTTTTATTTTAAAGTTTACACATTCGAGAATATATAAGTTGTATATTGTGTGTATTTTATGTTTAATAAAGAGCTCTTTGCAACTATGTCTTCTGTTTATTTTTAGAACAGTTCTTAGACATCTTTTCTGTATTTTTAGTATTCGAACTGCACCCACTGAATTTCCCCAAAAAATCACCCCATATCTAACCCTTGACTGCACATAAGCATGGAAAGATGTCAGTGCTGCCCCAAGGCCAATATTTTCAGTAACCAGCCTTAATGCATAACAATATTTACTCATCTGTGCCGCCACTCCCTCAATGTGACTCTCCCAGAAACCCAGTTTAAGTTTTTGTCAATTGTGACACCAAGTAGCAGAACCTCTTCCTCCGCCTCTAGCTGCTCTCCCCTATACTCTATACACAGTTTGTCTGATTTTTTTTTTGGTTTAAATTGTATTATTTGAGTTTTATTTATATTTAACATTAGATTATTTGCTTCAAACCAATTTTCTAAAGTTGATAGGTCTTTTTTTATGTCAGTTTTAATTTGTTGCTCATTCTCATTTTTGTACAGAACTGTTTTGTCATCAGCAAAAAGTATTATGTTGTTATTAAGTATGTTAGTGATGTCATTTGTGTATAAAATATATAGAAGTGGGGCAAGCACCGATCCCTGAGGCACACCTTTTTTTATTGTTTTAAAAACTGACCGAAGTTTCCGACCATCGCTAGTCACCTCTTCCACACATTGCTGTCTCTCATTTAGGTATGATTGAATTAATTTATTCTCAACATTTCTAATGCCACAAAGTTCCAACTTTTTTAACAAGGTTTGATGGTCAACACTATCAAAAGCTTTCGACAAGTCAATGCTTAGTGTTGCTGTTACCTTTTTATTGTTAAGAGAGTCAATAACATCCTCAAGAATCTGATAAACTGCTCTAATAGTTGATTTACCCTTTCGAAAGCCATTTTGATTATTTGTAAGGATGCTTTGTGTTTCAAGGAAATCTACTACTTGTTTGTGAATCACCTTTTCAAATATTTTGCTTAGATTGTTAAGTAAGGAAATTGGACGGTAGTTATTCAGGTCACTTTTTCCTCCTTTATTTTTGTAGAGTGGTTTAACAATTGCACATTTAAGTGCTGTAGGAAATTTCCCTGTTTGAAACGCGAGGTTAATAATGTATGACAGTGGGTGTGAAATAGAAGAGGCAACTGATTTTAGTAGCTTGATCGGTATTTCATCTAGTCCAAATGAGTTTTTATTTGTTAAACTGCCTATTACTTTCTCTATCTCTACTGGTGTAACTTCTTGAAATGAGAAGTTATGCTCGCATGTTTGAACGCTTTTTGTTATGTCCACCTTTGACTTCCCGTTAATATCGGGGCATGTGTTTAAAAAAAAATCATTTACTTGGTTTAGAAAATGAGAGGATTCTTCTTGGCCAAAGTTTTCAAAAATATTTTTGTTTTTTGTTCTTGTTTTTGTGAATTTATTTATTGCATTCCATGTGGCTTTTGTTTTATTTTCTGCCTTATTTATTGATGTTTTATGTGCTAATTTTTTTGCATTAGTGATAGTTTTCTTTAAAAGTTTTGCAAATTTTTTATAGTGTTGTTTACTTACTATACCAGAGAGATAAGAATCATAGAGAATTCTTTTATTTTTTAAGGAAGTTCTGAGACCTGCCGTCATCCAACCATTGTTTGATCTTTTTTGGTGTTTTTTGGTTTTGACTGGAAAAATCAGATCAAGATAATAGGAAAAGACGCCAGCAAGCATACTGTATGCAGAGTCTACATCAGGTTTAGGTAGTAGGTACTGGCATATAGGCAATAAACCAGTACATCCTAAGGATGTCTTTTTTATGTCATATTTATGTCTAAACAACCTTTTGGAGATATCTATAAGATGTCTTATAAAGGATATTTTGATAATGTTGGTATCCCAACATCTTAAAGATATTTTTATTATCACATTTTCGATTATTGCCATGTTATAGTACACATAGATCACACCCGACTTTTTAAAGATATCTTTAAGATATCAAAATGATATTTTTGAAAAAGTTTTGTGCTTTTTTTAACGAGACTTTATTAAATTTACCTAATTTTCAAAGCAAAAAAAAAATTATGCCATGCATATATCGGTATCGGCCTAAAAAAACCCGTATCGGTCGATCCCTAGAGGTGTCTAAAGCTATTTTTGACAAGGGTGCTATATATATAATAAACAAAATGAAAAACAAAAGCAACAAAATTTATTTTTACACAGAAACCTTGGTTTGATTATGAATGTGTTCAAGCCAAACAGCGAGTCAAGCAGTCCTTAAAAGCATGTAAATCTTTAAACTTCGACAATGAGGGTAGGAACTCTTATTTAAGCTCTAAAAAAACTTACAGGAAGGTACTGCTTTCTAAAAAAAGGCAATATGAACACTCCACATCTGTTATCCTCTCTAAGACCACTGACCAAATTACTTTCTGGAAGTGCATTAAAAAATTTCAAAGCCGTACAGTTCATCATAATCTCAGTGTGGCTGATTGGGAAATATTTTTACAAACTGTGTACAGTCCTCGCATTCCGTGTGATATTACATTTTTTGGCACTTTTGACCCAATACTAGACGATACTATTACCAGAAGTGAATTGGAAAAAGTTTTGCTTAAATGTAAAAATAACAGAGCACCTGGTGAAGACTCACTTTCCTATGAGTTTTACAAGTTTCTCCCAGAAAACTGGATACTTTATCTTTGTTGCCTCTTCAATAAAATCCTGGATGCTAAAGACATACCTGAACCCTGGGGTAAACTACAATTTTCAATGCTCTTTAAAAAAGGTAATGCTCTTGACCCTAACAACTATCGATCCATAGCATTGGTCAATTGCGCTACAAAGATTTTTACCCAGATTTTGTTAGGTAGATTGATGCTTTGGACTGAAGTTAATAAAACAATCCCGGAGATTCAATCTGGTTTTAGACCCAAACGTGGGTGCGTGGACAATGTATTTATTTTAACATCGGCAATTCATAATCACTTGAGATTGAGGGGGGGGAAAGTCTTTGTGGCCTTTGTCGACTTTAGAAGAGCATTCGATTCAGTTTGTCACTCTCTTTTGTGGTCCAAAATGTATGATTTAGGTATTAGCCCTAACTTTATCTCAACTCTTAAAAATTTTTATAACATAGCAACCACAAAGATTAAATCGTCCAATGGTTTTACGCGACCCTTTGATGTCACAGAAGGAGTATTGCAGGGGGAGTCTCTGAGCCCACTTCTTTTCTCAATCTTTTTATCTGATATTCTTTCATTCTTCGAAAATGTGGGCTTTCAGGGAATTTCCATTGATGGGGTGTGCAGTGTTATCTTCCTACTTTATGCGGATGATTTGGTTTTATTGGCTCCTTCACAAGTGCAACTTCAAAAAATGCTTAATACATTAGAAATATATGCCCAGAATAACAAGCTTACAGTCAACCCACAAAAAACTAAAATAATATGCTTTTCTAAAACTCCAGCTTCCTCTCAAAACTATAACTTTTTTCTTCAAAATCTTAAGGTCGAGGTTGTCAAAAAGTTCTGCTATCTAGGAACTATATTTACAACAACTTCGTTGTTCCGCGAAATGGCAGAGGCGACCGTGGTCAAAGCAAACCAAGCGTCTGGTGCTGCAATGGCGACAATGGCTAAAGCTAAAATGTGCAACTTTAATTCCATTAAAAAACTCTTTGATTCGACCGTGCTCACCATTTTCGCGGGCTGTCTCCCAGTTTGAGGACTGCGTTATTGTGATATACTAGAAAGGGCACAAACTACCTTTTACAAAAAACTGTTGCTTCTTCCACAATCCACCTCTGGAGCTATATTAAGAATCGAAACAGGAGTCACCCACATTAAGCATCTTGTATTTAAAGCTTGTTTTAATTTTATTCTCAAACTTTTATCTATGGCCGATGACCGTCTTCCCAAGATATGTTTAAATCGTCAATTGCAGATTATAAATTCGTCTGCACCCAAGTTTAATTGGGCCCTGCAACTAAAACAAACAGTCAGTGAAATAGGATATGAACATGTCTGGGAAAACTTGAATTATGCCTATTTAAAAGGCCTAAAGAGGGAAATTCTTGAAAAACAAAAACTTGTGCTACAATCGCGACTTGGTAATAGCTCAGAATTCTAGGTACACAAATTTTTATACGAGTCTTTCCCTTTCAGCCTGTCCAGCAAAATATCTTACTCTCAATCTTCCTATTTTCATAATCAGGGCTATAGGTCAACTTCGAACCTCAAATAATGTTTTTTTAAAATTCTCTATTAAAGGATACACATACAAAATCAACCCCCAAGACATCTGCTCAGTTTGCAATCTACTCATGCCCGAGGATCTAAATCACCTACTATTTGTTTGCCCTCTATACGGGCATTTGCGTACTGCAGAATTTTTAAATGCTGAATCTCTCATTAACTCCTTAGATAATGCTACTCACCATAGTGCAAGAACAATTGCTTTGACCATTTTCAACATTTTAAAAACCAGAGCTTTTTTAATAAATGAATGGTAAATTTTCTTTTTATCTGTTGCATATCATTTTTCCAAATGCACTCTAAATTTCTAGCAAAATTTTTTCTGTTTGCACGACTTTTCTTTTTTGAAAAAAGTTTGGGATATTGGAATAGTGGCTTTAAGCTAACAAATTAATTATAAGTATAAAGTATTACTTTATGTAGACAAGGGTAGGCATTGAAATTTATTTAATTAGAATTTTTATTTTTTGGATATTGTGTTTATTTTAACTTTTATTTTTAAAACATGTTAATTATTTTTAAGCAATCTGTATGATCTTCTTGTTATAAGAATTATGTACATTCTTTAGAAACAATAAAGGAAATAAAATAAAAAATAAAATACACAACTAATTAGTGGTAAATTATCCACCACATTCGATTTCCATAGGTGATGTCTAAAGCCATTTTTGATGAAAGTGCTTCACTAAATTCATATGAAGTTAGCAAAGCACCCAAAAAACAAAATAAAAGCAACAAAATTTATTTATTCACAACTAATTAACGACCAATTAGCGGCAAACTATCCACCAAGACAAATGACACAACAAAATATAAAGTTTGCAAAGAACCCAAATAGAAAAACAAAAATAAAATCGACAAAATCAATTTATCCACCACTAATTAACTACTAATTAGCAGCAAATTATCCACCATGTTCGATTTCAATAGGTGATTTCCCAAGCCATTTTTGACGAGGGTGCTTCTAAAATTTATATGAAGTTGGTGAGGCACCCAAAAAAAGACAAAAAAGCTACAAAATCAATTTACTTACAACTAATTAACTCCTAATTAGATCATATTAGAATTCGATAGTGGATGTTCAAAGCCAGTTTCACCACTTCATATGAAGTTAGTGAAGCACCCAAAAAAACGCTCAAACATAAAAGTGGTAAAATTAATTTTTTCACAACTAAATCATGACTGTAATTCATATAAAGTTAGAGAAGCATCCAAAAACCCAAAAAAAAAATTCAAGCAACAAAATTTATTTATTTACAGCTAATTAACGACTAATTAGCGGCAAATTATCCACCATATCCGATTTTAATAGGCAATGTCTAAAGCCATTTTTGATGAGGGTGCTTCATTAACTTCATTGGAAGTTAGCAAAGCACCCAAAAGCCACAAAATAAATTTTTCCACAACTAATTTCCCTTGTCTCTACTTACAGATTCTCAGCACCACATTCTGAAAACTCTTCTTTAACTTTCACTTTGTCTGAACTACATGTATGTCTTATTCTTTCTCCCCACTTGCTGCATTCAGGTTGATTAATATAATCTGGGGATGTTTCTTTTTTAATATGTGAACTTAAAAGTAAAAGTTCAGCAGCCTGGTCATCTAGCTCTTTACAAATGTCTTTGGGATTGTTAGTCAGCTGATCTTTTTCTAGTAGTAATTTTGTAAAAAAGGATTCCTCTGAGGAGGTTATTGTTTCTTTCGACATGTTTTGCAAAGATTATAAAATATAATTAGTATGTTTTGTTTTTTCTCTAACTAAACCAAAAAACCCATCAACTAACCCAAAAAAAAACAGTAAACAAACAAGCAATGACAGATGCAAGGAAAAGTATTTGGTTGTGGAACATGAGAATTACTATTTTACTGACCCAAAAATTTGGGGCTACCTATTTAACTGACCAGAATTTTACTGACCAACGATTCTTTTATAATTTTCGATGTCAGAGCGAATTGTTTGAGGTCCAAACAAATCCTAACTAATAAATCAAAGCTACTACCACATTCCCCTAGCGTTTACCAATAAAAAATAAACTACTACCACCTCCCCCTACATTCTACCACCAAAAAATGAACTACTACCACCTCCCCCAACATTCTACCACCAAAAAACCAACTACTTCCACATTCTCCTAGCTTCTACCACAAAAAACCAACTACTACCACCTCCCCCAAGATTCTATCACCAGAAAATCAACTACTATCACATTCCCCTAGCTTCTACCAGCAAAAAACCAACTACTGCCACTTCCCCCTAGATTCTAGCACCAGAAAATCAACTACTACCACCTTCCCCTAGCTTCTACCAGCAAAAAACCAACTACTACCACTTCCCCCTAGATTCTAGCACCAGAAAATCAACTACTACCACCTTCCCCTAGCCTCTACCAATAAAAGATCAACTACTACCACCTCCCCCTAGATTCTACCACCAAAAAATCAACAACTACCACCTTCCCGCAGCCTCTACCAATAAAGAATCAACTACCACCTCCCACTAGATTCTACCAGCAAAAAACCACCAACTACTACCACCTCCCCCTAGCTTCTCCCAGCAAAAAAACTAACTACTACCACATTCCCCTAGCTTCTACCAGCAAAAAACCAACTACTACCACTTTCCCCTAGATTCTAGCACCAGAAAATCAACTACTACCACCTTCCCCTAGCCTCTTCCAGTAAAAAATCAACTACTACCAGCTTTCCCTAGATTCTACCACCAACAAATCGACTACTACCACCTTCCCCTAGCTTCTACTTCTCAAAAATCAACTACTACCACCTCCCCCTAGATTCTAAAACCAAAAAAATTATTTACTACCTACTTCTCCTAGCCTCTACCATCAAAAAATCAACTACTACCACCTTCCCCTAGCTTCTACTACTCAAAAATCAACTAATCACCTCCCCCTAAATTCTAAAACCAAAAAATCAACTACTATCACCTTCCCCCTAGCGTCTACCAATAAAAAAACAACTACTACCACCTTTCCCTAGATTCTACCACCAGAAAATCAACTACTACCACCTTCCCCTAGCCTCTACCAACAAAAAATCAACTACTACCACCTCCCCCTATATTCTACCACCAGAAAATCTACTACTACCATATCCCCCTAGCTTCTACCAGCAAAAAACCAACTACTACCACATTCCCCTAGCTTCTACCACCAAAAAAAAACACCTACTACCACCTTCCCCTAGCTTCTACCAGCAAAAAACCAACTACTACCACATTCCCCTAGCTTCTCCCAGTAAAAAACTAACTACTAGCTAGATAATAACGGTTCGTTATCCAGTATTTGCCAATTTCGTAGCTTATTTGCAAGGCTTCTTGTTGTCAGAGTCAAATCTATGTATGATTTTTGGCCGCGTCTTTCAAAAGTTGGTTTGCCGCCAATATTATGTACTTTAAGATCTGCTTCCGCTATTATTTCTAACATTATTTCTCCTCTGCGGTCTGTTACTGGTGCCCCCCATTCATAGGATTTGGAATTAAAATCCCCCAGTACAAGTGATTTATGATCTCCTTCTCTTATCGTTTCTCTAAGAGTATTAATATAATCTTCAAAAGTTTGGATGCTTATATTTGGAGAAATATAACATCCATGGATATCAAAAGCGTCTGTACTAATTGAAACTATTCCTTTTTTACTTCTTATTTTACTAACTGTTATATTAGAATTTATAAAATATACTGCGACGTCTTTGTTTTCGTCTGCTAACCAGCCTCTGGTTTGTGATAAGTTCTTATTTGGCTCACTGGCTACAATTAAATCTATGTTATTCTCTTTTGCTGTGGCGTAGGCCATGTCGTGTGCCTTCTTGGATCTGTCTGCATTTATTTGTAGTATCTTCATTTTTTAATTTAAAGTTACTTGTCCGTCCTCCTCTCTTTCTTCTTTGTTTGACCAGATCTCTATATATTGGGCATTTCATCGATCCGTTTTGGTGTCCTTTTAATTGGCAGCTAAAACAATATTCTTCTTGTTGGCAATCTTTTGCCTTATGCCCGTTTTGACCGCATCGCATACACTGACTCTTTTGTTCCGCACCTTTGCATTCTTTGCTAATATGACCTAACTGCAGACATCTATAGCATCTTTCTATTTGTAACCTCTCCATTATCCTACAATTTAACCACCCTATTTTTATTCTGCCCATTTCGATTAGTCTTTTTGCTGTGTTGTCTGTGGCTGTTATTGTGGCATTTTGTGTTTCTCCATGTGCCGCTCTTATGGATTTTACAGTAAACGTTGTCTTATCTATCTCTTGTAAAATTTGTTTTAGAGCGTCTTCAATTTCATTAATTTTTGTGACAGCATCTAATCCTTTAACATGTAATGTTTTGCCTTCTCTGCCTTTTTTAAGCACCTCGACTTCCATGTCTTTACCTTCCGCTATTTCTTTAACCTTTTCCGCGTTTTCGAGATTTCCCTTCCCTTTTTTTTGCATTTTCAAATTTCTTCGATGAATTCAGTTTTACGTTTTAATACGATTTGATTCAGATTTGGATGCGATCTGATAATTTTCTTTTTTCAGCTTTTTACGAATAAAAGAAGGGCTTATGTAAATAGGCTATTATGTTTTTAAATAACAACTATTTATTAATAAAAAAGTTCTTAATATAACAAAACCAAATGTAACACAAGCAATTTAAATTTGGACGAATAAAAATATTATCCAAAAATGCGGAGAATGCCAAAAAATTAAAGTATAGAAAACCATGTGCGTAACGGGTCTGATTTTGTTATCATCGTTTTTTTTTACTTAATTAATTTATCCTTTGTTTTAGTCCGATCTTTTGTCTCTTTAAACGCATTTTCAAATTGTCCTTCGTTAGACCTCGTTGCAATTAAACCAATTGTGGACGCTAGCATGCCGCAGCAAATGCCCCTGCAAAATTAACTTCTTGAGGTCTTGAAATCACACTGGTCGCATACAAGTCAATCGATTTTATCTTCCCTTTTATGCACACGTAAATTCCATTTCAAATTTGAACTGTGTTTGCCCTTGTATTTAAACTGATTGCATTTAAACCAACTGATTTGATCTGCACTTTGGTGCCGCAGCAAATCAATCGATTTTATCTGCCACTTTATGCCGCAGCAAATGTCTTTTCAAATTGGCCTTCTGTATGGCCTTGAAATCACACTGGTTGCGTTTAAACCAACTGATTTCATCTGTTCCTTGGTGTTGGAGCAAATGCCTTTTCAAAACAGACCTCTATTTTGTCTGAAAATCACACTGATTGCATTTAAACTAATCGATTCCATCTGCTCCTTTGTGTCGAAGCAAATGCTCTTTTATAGAAAACCTCGATTTTGTGTTAAAATCACACTGATTGCATTTAAACCAATCGATTTCATCTTCCCTATTATGCACCCGTAAATGCCATTTCAAATTAGAGCTATATTTGCCCTTGTAATCACACTGATTGCATTTAAACCAACTGATTTTATCTGCACTTTGGTGATACAGCAAATGTCTTTTCAAATTGCGCTTCTGTATACATTTATATTCACACTGGTTGCATTTAAACCAACTGATTTTATCTGTATCTTGATGCTGCAGCAAATGTTCTTTCAAATAGCGTTTCTGTGTACCTTTGTAATCACACTGGTTGCATTTATACCAAATAATTTTATCTGCTCCTTTGTGTTGAAGCAAATGTCTTTTCATAGCAGACTTCCATTTTGTCTTAAACTCACACTGATTGCATTTAAACCAATCGATTTCATCTTCCCTATTATGCACCAGCAAATGCATTTTTAAACTGGAGCTGTGTTTGGCTTTGTACTCACACTGATTGCATTTAAACCCACTGATTTTATCTGCACTTTGGTGCTGCAGCAAATGTCTTGTTAAATTGCGCTGTATACCTTTATAATCACACTGGTTGCATTTAAACCAACTGATTTCATCTGTTTCTTCGTGTCGGAGCAAATGCTTTTTCAAAGCAGACCTCCATTTTGTCTGAAAAACACATTGATTGCATTTAAACCAATCGATTTCATCTTCTTTATTATGCACCAGCAAATGCGATTTTAAATTGGAGTTGTGTTTGGATTTGTAATCACACTGATTGCATTTAAATAAATTGATTTCATCTGCTCCTTTGTGTTTCAGTAAATGCGTTTTTATAGCAGACCTCCATTTTGTCTTAAAATCACACTGATTGCATTTAAACCAATCGATTTTATCTGCACTTTGATGCTGCAGCAAATGTCTTTTTAAATTGTGTTCCCGTGTAGCTTTATAATTACACTCGTTGCATTTAAACCAACTGATTTCATCTGCACTTTGGTGCTGCAGCAAATGTCTTTTTAAATTGCGTTCCCATATAGCTTTATAATTACACTCGTTGCATTTAAACCAACTGATTTCATCTGCACTTTGGTGCTGCAGCACATGTCTTTTTAAACTTGCTTTGAGCTTGGTCTTGTAATGACAGTGGTGACATTTAAACCAGTTAATTTCTTCTACATCTTCATTTTGACTGTGTGAAACATTTGGCGCTTCAGATCTGAAAGTAATAGAAATAATGATAGGAGGTTGTATACCACAAGTAATAGTTGTTCCCGAAAGTTTTACGTAGCTATCGCGTAAGAATCACTATGTTTCTTTTCTATTTTTAATTTGCAAAAATTTGCTATTTAACAAACATACTTTTAATTCACATACTAAAATTCCTCACTTCTGCCCAGTGGCAGATCCAGGATATTTATTTTTGCAGGTCTGAGCTGTAAAATTTAGCACCAAAAACCAGTTTAATTGCGCTGCAAGGGAAATTTAAAAAAAAATTAAGTAGGTTTTGTTAAAACAAATAAATAAGTAATGCTGCGGAACTAAAAAATAAGTTTTATGTCTTGAAGGGGAAGCATGCCCCTCTGACCCCACCCCTGGATCGCTTCTGCTTCAGTCGCAATGGAGAGCGAAAAGTGCCTTTTTTCGGTTTTATGCCTATAACTCTTTTACCTTCCTATGCCTAGCCCGCGCAGCAATAGCTAGAGAAGATGTTGCTTTCGTGATTTTTTTTTTAAATCAAAACGAATTTTATACTTCACACAAAGGTGTGTGTGCCTAACTTGCGAGTGTCAGAAAGAGAAGGAAGAGTTGGTTTTGGTTGTTTTCCTACTTACACAAGGTAGCATCTCTAGACGTACGTTTCTGTGTGTTTCACGTCATCAGTAGAGAACAGCATACCCAGGTAAGCCAATTTTAACCAAAACCAACTCCTACATATGAGTAAAGTCCAAGTTTAAGCACACTGGCATCGTCTTGTCTAAGACGCAGCGGCGCCATCTGTGACAAGTTTCGTCCATTGAATGTGGTATTAAAACCACGTAATCAGATAGCAACTAAAAGGCCGTACTGCCTGAAGCATATGCAAAGAAAAAAGATGGAAAACGTGCTGTGTGTGGATCGATAAAAATCAAAACGAATTTTATACTTCACACAAAGGTGTGAGTGTCTAACTTGCGAGTGTCAGAAAAAGAAGGAAGAGTTGATTTTGGTTGTTTTCCTACTTATACAAGGTAGCATCTCTAGACGTACGTTTCTGTGTGTTTCAGGTTATCAGTAGAGAACAGTATACCTAGGTAAGCCAATTTTAACCAAAACCAACTCCTACATATGAAATACTCGCGTCCGTGCAATGCGAGTAAACTCCAAGTTTAAGCACACTGGCATCGTCTTGTCTAAGACGCAGCGGCGCCATCTATGACAAGTTTCGTCCATTGAATGTGGTATTAAAACCACGTTATCACGTAGCAACTAAAAGGCCATACTGCCCGAAGCATATGCAAAGAAAAAAGATGGAAAACGTGCTGTGTGTGGATCGATAAAAATCAAAACGAATTTTATACTTCACACAAAGGTGTGTTTGCCTAACTTGCGAGTGTCAGAAAGAGAAGGAAGAGTTGGTTTTGGTTGTTTTCCTGCTTACACAAGGTAGCATCTCTAGACGTACGTTTCTGTGTGTTTCACGTCATCAGTAGAGAACAGCATACCCAGGTAAGCCAATTTTAACCAAAACCAACTCCTACATATGAAATACTCGCGTCCGTGCAATGCGAGTAAACTCCAAGTTTAAGCACACTGGCATCGTCTTGTCTAAGACGCAGCGGCGCCATCTATGACAAGTTTCGTCCATTGAATGTGGTATTAAAACCATGTAATCACATAGCAACTAAAAGGCCGTACTACCCGAAGCCTATGCAAAGAAAAAAGATGGAAAACGTGCTGTGTGTGGATCGATAAAAATCGAAACGAATTTTATACTTCACACAAAGGTGTGTGTGTCTAACTTGCGAGTGTCAGAAAGAGAAGGAAGAGTTGGTTTTGGTTGTTTTCCTACTTACACAAGGTAGCATCTCTAGACGTACGTTTCTGTGTGTTTCACGTCATCAGTAGAGAACAGCATACCCAGGTAAGCCAATTTTAACCAAAACCAACTTCTACATATGAAATACTCGCGTCCGTGCAATGCGAGTTAACTCCAAGTTTAAGCACACTGGCATCGTCTTGTCTAAGACGCAGCGGAGCCATCTATGACAAGTTTCGTCCATTGAATGTGGTATTAAAACCACGTAATCACGTAGCAACTAAAAGACCGTACTGCACGAAGCATATGCAAAGAAAAAAGATAGAAAACGTGCTGTGTGTGGATCGATAAAAATCAAAACGAATTTTATACTTCACACAAAGGTGTGTGTGTCTAACTTGCGAGTGCCAGAAAGAGAAGGAAGAGTTGGTTTTGGTTGTTTTCCTACTTACACAAGGTAGCATCTCTAGACGTACGTTTCTGTGTGTTTCACGTCATCAGTAGAGAACAGCATACCCAGGTAAGCCAATTTTAACCAAAACCAACTCCTACATATGAAATACTCGCGTCCGTGCAATGCGAGTAAACTCCAAGTTTAAGCACACTGGCATCGTCTTGTCTAAGACGCAGCGGCGCCATCTATGACAAGTTTCGTCCATTGAATGTGGTATTAAAACCACGTAATCACATAGCAACTAAAAGGCCGTACTGCCCGAAGCATATGCAAAGAAAAAAGATGGAAAACGTGCTGTGTGTGGATCGATAAAAATCAAAACGAATTTTATACTTCACACAAAGGTGTGTGTGTCTAACTTGCGAGTGTCAGAAAGAGAAGGAAGAGTTGGTTTTGGTTGTTTTCCTACTTACATGGGTAGCATCTCTAGACGTACGTTTCTGTGCGTTTCACGTCATCAGTAGAGAACAGCATACCAAGGTAAGCCAATTTTAACCAAAACCAACTCCTACATATGAAATACTCGCGTCCGTGCAATGCGAGTAAACTCCAAGTTTAAGCACACTGGCATCGTCTTGTCTAAGACACAGCGGAGCCATCTATGACAAGTTTCGTCCATTGAATGTGGTATTAAAACCACGTAATCACGTAGCAACTAAAAGACCGTACTGCACGAGGCATATGCAAAGAAAAAAGATGGAAAACGTGCTGTGTGTGGATCGATAAAAATCAAAACGAATTTTATACTTCACACAAAGGTGTGTGTGTCTAACTTGCGAGTGTCAGAAAGAGAAGGAAGAGTTGGTTTTGGTTGTTTTCCTACTTACACAAGGTAGCATCTCTAGACGTACGTTTCTGTGTGTTTCACGTCATCAGTAGAGAACAGCATACCCAGGTAAGCCAATTTTAACCAAAACCAACTCCTACATATGAAATACTCGCGTCCGTGCAATGCGAGTAAACTCCAAGTTTAAGCACACTGGCATCGTCTTGTCTAAGACGCAGCGGCGCCATCTATGACAAGTTTCGTCCATTGAATGTGGTATTAAAACCACGTAATCACGTAGCAACTAAAAGGCCATACTGCACGAAGCATATGCAAAGAAAAAAGATGGAAAACGTGCTTTGTGTGGATCGATAAAAATCAAAACGAATTTTATACTTCACACAAAGGTGTGTTTGTCTAACTTGCGAGTGTCAGAAAGAGAAGGAAGAGTTGGTTTTGGTTGTTTTCCTGCTTACACAAGGTAGCATCTCTAGACGTACGTTTCTGTGTGTTTCACGTCATCAGTAGAGAACAGCATACCCACGTAATCACGTAGCAACTAAAAGGCCATACTGCCCGAAGCATATGCAAAGAAAAAAGATGGAAAACGTGCTGTGTGTGGATCGATAAAAATCAAAACGAATTTTATACTTCACACAAAGGTGTGTTTGTCTAACTTGCGAGTGTCAGAAAGAGAAGGAAGAGTTGGTTTTGGTTGTTTTCCTGCTTACACAAGGTAGCATCTCTAGACGTACGTTTCTGTGTGTTTCACGTCATCAGTAGAGAACAGCATACCCAGGTAAGCCAATTTTAACCAAAACCAACTCCTACATATGAAATACTCGCGTCCGTGCAATGCGAGTAAACTCCAAGTTTAAGCACACTGGCATCGTCTTGTCTAAGACGCAGTGGCGCCATCTATGACAAGTTTCGTCCATTGAATGTGGTATTAAAACCACGTAATCACGTAGCAACTAAAAGGCCATACTGCCCGAAGCATATGCAAAGAAAAAAGATGGAAAACGTGCTGTGTGTGGATCGATAAAAATCAAAACGAATTTTATACTTCACACAAAGGTGTGTTTGTCTAACTTGCGAGTGTCAGAAAGAGAAGGAAGAGTTGGTTTTGGTTGTTTTCCTACTTATACAAGGTAGCATCTCTAGACGTGCGTTCTTGTGTGTTTCACGTTATCAGTAGAGAACAGTATTGGCCCATTGATTTGCACCGGTTTTAAATGCAGCGTCACCTGATGCGTTTTTTGAATCGGGGTGGGCATGCATTGGTGGAAACAGGGTATTAGAAGAACAGCTGTCTTCTTTCAAAATTAGGCCTTTGTGTATTATAAGAGCCAAAATTAATAGTGCCGCCACTACTAATGGAAAATAAACGACAGGATTTATAAATTCGACTTTGGTATGTCAATTTTGAAAGATCAACTGTCAGTTTTCAATGCGAATCTGTCAGTATAGTGCCAGGCACAATTAGTGCCTGGCTTTATTGCAATAGGTCTCTATTATCTAAATACCTTTATACCCTGTTTCCACCAATCCACCGGTTTTAAATGCAGCGTCACCTTATGCGTTTTTTGAATGGGGGTGGGCATGCATTGGTAGAAACACGGTGTTATTAACAAATAACAGCAAATACCGGGACGCCGCGCCTGGACCAGCTTCAAATAATCGAGCAAACTAATGTGTTTTTTATTCCATCATATAACAAAATAAAATCGAGCTTCGATTTTGGAAAAAAAGATCGATTATCCAAGAGATCGCTTAGAAAAAAATCGATCGATTTTAATCGATCTTTTTGGTCAAAAGATCGATCTTCGATTAAAATCGATTTGAATCGCACATCCCTAACACACAGAAACGTACGTCTAGAGATGCTACCTTGTGTAAGTAGGAAAACAACCAAAACCAACTCTTCCTTCTCTTTCTGACACTCGCAAATTAGGCACACACACTTGTGTAAAGTATAAAATTCGTTTTGATTTTTATCGATCCACACAGAGCACGTTTTCCATCTTTTTTCTTTGCATTTTTTTTTGACATAACATTAATATGCGGTTTTCGGAATATAGTAGTTCGCGCGTTCCTCAATCATTTATGTTATTACTAAAAGCTTCTTAGGAACCTGAGATATTTACAAAAAAAACTGTTTTCAATGCTGATTTATTTATGCATCTTGCGTTGTATAAAAAAAATACTAAAAACTTAAAAAGAAATAAATTTCTTATAAAATGATAATACTAGCTTAAGCTTATAATGATTTTAAGATAGTGGTCACCAAGAATTTTTTTTTACACATTTTTGCCCCATGATTTTTATCAAGCTTGCTCATCTGCAACACTTTAGTTCTTAATTTTACAAGAACTTCGTCTGTATAGGGAACTTCTAGCGTTTTAACAGTCTCTTAAAAAACTTTTTCTTTGTCTTATTTTTGGGCGATGGACGAATCATGGAAACACAGAATGTCGAAAACAAAATATAAAAATGAAATGTCGAAACAACAAAATGTCGAAATTACAAAATATCGAAATTATAAAATGTCGAAATAACAAAATGTTGAAATTCCAAAATATCGAAAAGGCGAAATATCGAATTACAAAATGTCGAAATTACAAAATGTCGAAATAACAAAATGTCGAAATTGCTAAATGTCAAAAAACAAAATATCGAAATGCGGAATAAAAAACCTAACCTAAGGTTTGGTTGTTTTTTATTTCGTATAGCAATCAAACCAGGTTTTAATTTCTTATTATTTTTAATTTTCTTTTTGCTACATTTTTTTTTCATATTATACGTTTTGATATTTTATAATTTTGAAATTTCGACATTTTGCAAGTTGACATTTTGTGATTAAGATATTTTGGCGTGTGCGCCGAGCCGATATGGGAAAAAGGCTTATAAGACATGGCAACATTCGATATTGATTTGTCGTTGAAGCACGTTGTTAAAAGCTTTATCGGATGTTCAACATTCCGCGATATTAGTGGTGTAGCTTTCGGCCTTTGTTAGATAATGTAACGACGAGGGGCCCCTTAGAGACCGACTGAGGAATTGGAACCAGGTAAGATGTATTGGCCAATTTCCGTTCTATTTTTTCGTGGTTTTAAACATCCTCCTTATGTACTTCGAATTAGTTTGATTAGGATTTGAGGTACATAAAAATATATTCCTAATTCAACCCTGATTAGGTCGCTATTTAGATTTTATTCTTCCGAAAAAAAATTAATTAAATTTTAGTAGGTTTTTACACATAGGTTGGATTTTTGTAAGGCCAGATATTTCGTTGGACACGAGCAGCACTCGCGTTACAGTTTCTTGTTTTGTTCTTGTTACGGAAAAGTGTAGGCGGTCTACCGGGCGTCGAGTCGTGAACACATTGATGCCATGTGTTAATCTAGTGGGTTTTAATTAATATTAAAAAAAAAAATAATAATACTGCACCTTAATGGTCGAATACCTGAAAAAGAAAAAAATAAGTCCGATAGAAATATTTATAGAATTTTTTGTTTTTGAACAGACGTACATTTACTGTTTTGCCATTTCACATTAATAAATCTTTTTAAATAGTTTGTGGTGCAGTAGTGAAGTCTTATAACTAAGGTAATGTATGCATAGTAATTTTTTTATATAGTACGTCTTTCTGTTTTATATAGCGCAGTTTAAGAAGAAGGATTAAAAAAAAATCAAGTTGAGATGTTTCTTATGGTTGTATATGGTTGTCGAATAATTATAAAAATAATGACCATGGTTTCTACTGAAAGGCACTTAAAAAACTTTTGCCTTTTTTCCCTTATTAGTCCGTGGACTTTACAAATATTTTACTTCAGGTTACAAAGAAATACGTTGGGAGCCACTCGATCAGAGTTACTTCCCCCCTGACCCTAATTTCATTACAGACAGACAAACAAATAGAAAAACAAACTCTACAACGAAATCGTTGCCTTAGGTCAAGAAATAAATAAATGATACATTTTTGTTTGTTTTTCTATTTTAATCGTCTTAATCAGCGAGGAGAATACAACTAGTTTGCTAATTTAACCAATCTAGTAAATCCAATAACAAAAAAGTTAACAATGGTGCAGACTTAATGAAACACCATGTATAAAGGAATTATATTTATATTTACTTAATAACAAAAAGCAATAGGTTTAGGAAACAAAGTTTATTTTTTTAATAGAATGTTTTCTTTACTTAAATCATAAGTAAGCAACGGTGCAGATTTAATGAAACACCTTGTATAAAAAAATAATATTTAATTTTACTTAATAACAAAAAAAATTGGTTTAGGTCATAAAGTTTATTTTTTTAATAATATGTTTCCTTTATTAAAATCATTAGTTAGCAATGGTGCAAACTTAAAGAAACACTCTGTATAAAGAAATTATTTTTATTTTATCTAATACAGAAATATAGGAACAAAGATTATATTTTTTAAGAATAACCAATATGTTTTCTTCACTTAAATAATAAGTTAGCCATGGTGAAGACTTAATGAAACACCCTCTATATAAAGGTTGTTATACTAATACTTATTTTTAAAATCATAAAGCTGTTTCTAACCTATAAACAATATTTGTGTCATTGTTTTAATTAGATCCCCAAGATCACAAAAAGGAGACAACGTGCACCGGGCGTCGATGACTACCAACTGAGACAGTGTTGCCGCAGCAGAAGTTTTAAAAAAGTACTGAGAATTTTCTGAAAATGTACTGAATTTGATCAAAATGTACTTTTTTGGTTGCAAACAAATTAGTTCACTCAAAAAGTTTTGCAAAATGCTTAAGCGGTAATAAAATATATATTTAAATAAAAAATATTTCATTTAATAATATAATAATTATTCAAACATTTGAAATCCACTTACCTAGGCTAAAATTATATTATATTATTATGGGTGTAATATTTGATCTTTAGTAAGGGTCAGTTTTAAAGTAATTTTCTTTGAATTGCAAATCGAAAATTATTATTTTTTACCAAAAAATATTTTAAACAGTTTCTTATTTATTTTAAAAATGTATTTTCGTTTGGGTATAAGCTATTATGATGTCTGGTATTCAATTTTGTACTGAAAATGTGTCGATTTTCAAAACTGTAGTACTTGCGTACTGAATGAACATTTTTCGTAGTTTTTAGTTACTCGAAAAATCACTAAAAATAGAAAGCAAGTAGATGTTTTGCTGATCTCTCACAATAATAATGTACAAAAAGCCTTGGCTTGTGCGTAAACATTATTGTGGGTGATCCCAGAGTTTATTTTTATCAGAATATTACTTAAATATATAACTATAATAAGAATTACACAAATAACTAAAAATTCAAAAGTATAACATTAATAATAACAATACAAGTTTAAAAATGACAAAAAAAAACATATCTTTTTTTATATTTATATATAACAAATCTGTAATTGACAAGGAATTAGCTGCTATACATTGGGCAATAAATTACTTTAGACCATGTATATATATATATATATATATATATATATATATATATATACGATATATAAATAGTTTATCTATTTATATATCCGCTCCTTTGTGTTGGAGCACATGCTTTTTCAAATCAGACTTCCATTTTGTCTTAAACTTACACTGATTGCATTTAAACCAATCGATTTCATCTTCCCTATTATGCACCAGCGAATGCGATTTCAAATTGGAGCTGTATTTGCTCTTGTAATCACACTGATTGCATTTAAACCAACTGATTTTATCTGCACTTTGGTGCTGCAGCAAATGTCTTTTCAGATTGCCTTGTATACCTTTATAATCACACTGGTTGCATTTAAACCAATCTGCTCCTTTGAGTTGGATTAAATGCTTTTTCAAATCAGACTTCCATTTTGTCTTAAACTCACACTGATTGCATTTAAACCAATCGATTTCATCTTCCCTAGTATGCACAAGCAAATGCAATTTTAAACAGGACCTGCGTTTGGCTTTGTAATCACAATGGTTGCATTTAAACCAAATAATTTTATCTGCTCCTTTGTGTTGAAGCAAATGCCTTTTCATAGCAGACTTCCATTTTGTCTTAAACTCGCACTGACTGCATTTAAACCAATCGATTTCATCTTCCCTAGTATGCACAAGCAAATGCAATTTTAAACTGGAGTTGTGTTTAGCTTTGTAATCACACTGATTGCATTTAAACCAATCGATTTTATCTGCACTTTGATGCTGCAGCAAATGTCTTTTTAAATTGCATTCCCATATAGCTTTATAATTGCACTCGTTGCATTTAAACCAACTTATTTCATCTACACTTTGGTGCTGCAGCACATGTATTTTTAAACTTGTTTTGAGCTTAGTCTTGTAATGACAGTGGTGACATTTAAACCAGTTGATTTCTTCTATATCTTCATTTTGACTGTGTGAAACATTTGGCGCTTCAGATCTGAAAGTAATAAAAATAATGATAGGAGGTTGTATAACACACCTAAATTTTAGTAGTTCCTGAAAGTTTTCGTGGCTATTGGGTAAAAATCACTGTTTCTCTTTTATTTTTAATAAAAAAAATTTGCTATTTAAAAAAAATGCTTTAATTTCACATACTAAAATTCCTCACTCTTGGCCAGTGGCAGATCCAGGATATTTATTTTTGCAGGTCTGAGCTGTAAAATTTAGCACCAAAAGGCCGTTTAATTGTGCTGCAAGCAAAATTTTTTAAAAAATTAAGTAGGTTTTGATTAAAAAAAAATAATAAGTAATGCTGCGGAACTAAAAATTAAGTTTTATGTCTTGAAGAGGGGGCATGTCGCTCTGCCCCCGCCCCTGGACCGCTTCTGCCTCAGTGGCAGAGGAGAGCGAAAAGTGCCTTATTTTGGCTATACATATGTCTATAACTCTTTTACCTTCATAGCCCGCGCAGTAATAGCTAGAGAAGATATTTTTTTCGACGATTTTTTTTTTGACATAACGCAGAAAATGTGTTAATATGTGTGGGTGGTCCTGAACTCGTCGTTTCAGGTACCGTAATAATGACAGATGAGGTTAATTTGTAATAGCTTGTATTGAGATAATGGACTGTAATATTGACAATAAAATGATTTTAAATAGGTAATTAATTGTAGCAACGTCTACGACCCTTCTTTGTATGGCTTTGTCGAGCGAATGTCCCCACCTACGTCTCGTACGGTTACATTACCAAAATCAAAGCGCCAGCATCAGGTGATGTCGATCTCCACCAATCAGAGCGCGTGCCGCGCTAAGCGAATCTTGTGTTTCTTTGGAATGCGAGGGATGATATAGGCCATTGAATATCAGAAAAGCAAAGAAGGCCCCGACAATGTGCGTGTTTGTGTATGTCTGTCCAGCCGTTGTTAAAAAAGTGTGGAGTTAACTTGGAGTGCCTAATGGACTAGGAAGGGATAAGATCATTTAGGAATCCATTTATTTATCCATATTGCGTTGTATAAAAAAAATTAAAAAGAAATAAATTTCCTATAAAATGATAATACTAGCTTAAGCTGATAATATTTTTGAGATAATGGCCACCAAGATTTTTTTTAAAACACATTTTTGTCCCATGATTTTTTATCAAACTTGCTCGTCTAACACTTTAGTTCTTAATTTTACAAGAACTTCATCTATATAGGGAACTTCTAGCGTTAAAAACTTCATTTTTGTCTTATTTTTGGGCGACGAACTAATCATCGAAACACAAAATGTCGAAAACAATATATCGAAATATAAAATGTCGAAACCACAAAATCTCGAAAATACAAAATGTCTAAATGCAAAATGTCGGAATTACAAAATACCGAAAAGATAAAATGTCGAATTACAAAATGTCGAAGTTACAAAATGTCGAAATAACAAAATATCGATATTGCAAAATGTTAAAAAACAAAATATCGAAATACGGCTTATAAGACATGGCAACATTCGATATTGATTTGTCGTTGAAGCACGTTGTTAAAAGCTTTATCGGATGTTCAACATTCCGCGATATTAGTGGTGTAGCTTTCGGAAAGACCTTTTGTTAGTTAATGTTACGAAGAGGGGCCCCTTAGAGACCGACTGGGGAATTGGAACCAGGTAAGATGTATTGGCCAATTTTTGTTCTATTTTTTCGTGGTTTTAAACATCCTCCTTATGTACTTCGAATTAATTCACTGAATTCAGTACAATTGTACTGAAACGGCAACACTGAACTGAGAGCGCGCTTCTCGACTTTCTCCGCGGTTTCGTCCGCTGTGAGCGTCCAAGCGCCGCAGCGTCGCGTCGGCAGGCGTCTTGTTTACAATTACAAGTTACCTTTGCATTTTTTTTTAATTTAAATTTATTTATAATTTGACAAATACAAAGCCAGAGTGACACTGATAATGTTACAATAGCATTGAGAAATCAAATTAAGTTTACAAAAAACAAAAGAGGAAAAAAATATATATAAGTTATTAGTTACTTGAAAAATCACTAAAAATAGAAAGCAAGTAGATGTTTTGCTGATCTCTCACAATAATAATGTACAAAAAGCCTTGGCTTGTGCGTAAACGTTATTGTGGGTGACCCCAGAGTTTATTTTTATCAGAATATTACTTAAATATATAACTATAATAGGAATTACACACATAACTAAAAATTCAAAAGTATAACATTAATAATAACAATACAAGTTTAAAAATGACAAAAAAAAACATACACAAACATATCTTTTTTGTATTTATATATTACGAAATAAACAAATCTGTAATTGAAAAGAAATTAGCTACTATACATTGGGCAATAAATTACTTTAGACCATATATATATACGATATATAAATAGTTTATCTATTTATACATCCGCTCCTTTGTGTTGGAGCACATGCTTTTTCAACTTATACTTCAATTTTGTCTTAAACTCACACTGATTGCATTTAAACCAATCACTAGTATGCACCAGCAAATGCAATTTTAAATTGCGGCTGCGTTTGGCTTTGTAATCACACTGGTTGCATTTAAACCAACTGATTTTATCTGCACTTTGGTGCTGCAGCACTATATGTCTTTTCAAATAACGTTTCTGTGTACCTTTATAATCACACCGGTTGCATTTAAACCAACTGATTTCATCTGCTCCTTTGTGTTGGAGTACATGCTTTTTTAAATCAGACTTCCATTTTGTCTTAAACTTACACTGATTGCATTTAAACCAATCGATTTCATCTTCCCTAGTATGCACCAGTGAATGCAATTTTAAATTGGAGCTGCGTTTGGCTTTGTAATCACACTGGTTGCATTTAAACCAAATAATTTTATCTACTCCTTTGTGTTGAAGCAAATGCCTTTTCATAGCAGACTTCCATTTTGTCTTAAACTCACACTGATTGCATTTAAACCAATCGATTTCATTTTCCCTTGTATGCACCAGCAAATGCAATTTTAAACAGGAGTTGTATTTGGCTTTGTAAACACACTGATTGCATTTAAACCAATCGATTTTATCTGCCCTTTGATGCTGCAGCAAATGTCTTTTTAAATTGCATTCCCGTATAGCTTTATAATTACACTCGTTGCATTTAAACCAACTTATTTCATCTGCACTTTGGTGCTGCAGCACATGTCCTTTTAAAATTGCTTTGAGCTTAGTCTTGTAATGACAGTGGTGACATTTAAACCAGCTGATTTCTTCTACATCTTCATTTTGACTGTGTGAAACATTTGGCGCTTCAGATCTGAAAGTAATAAAAATAATGATAGGAGGTTGTATAACACACGTAAATTTTAGTAGTTCCTGAAAGTTTTCGTGGCTATCGGGTAAAAATCACTGTCTCTTCTATTTTTAATTTAAAAAAATTTGCTATTTAAAAAAAATGCTTTAATTTCACATACTAAAATTCCTCACTCCTGGCCAGTGGCAGATCCAGGATATTTATTTTTGCAGGTCTGAGCTGTAAAATTTAGCACCAAAAGGCCGTTTAATTGCGCTGCAAGCGAAGTTTTTTTAAAAATTAAGTAGGTTTTGATAAAAAAATAAATAAATAAGTAATGCTGCGGAACTAAAAAATAAGTTTTATGTCTTGAAGGGGGAGCATGCCGCTCTGCCACCGCCCCTGAACCGCTTCTGCTTCAGTGGCTGAGGTGAGCGAAAAGTGCCTTATTTTGGCTATACGTATGTCTATAACTCTTTTACCTTCCTAGCCCGCGCGGTAATAGCTAGAGAAGATATTGTTTTCGACGAAAAAATTTTTTTGACATAACGCGGAAAATGTGTTATTATGTGTTTGTGTATGTCTGTCCGGCCGTTGTTAAAAAAGTGTGGAGTTAACTTGGAGTGTCCTAATGGACTAGGAAGGGATAAGATCATTTAGGAATCCATTTATTTATGCATATTGCGTTGTATAAAAAAAATTAGAAATTAATAAATTTCTTATAAAATGATAATACTAGCTTAAGCTTATAATATTTTTGAGAAAATGGTCACCAAAATTTTTTTAAAACACATTTTTGTCCCATGATTTTTTATCAAACTTGCTCATCTAAAGCTACATTTCTAATCGTGTTTGCGGGTTGACACGAACGCCAGCACGGAACTCGTCTTCTACAACTGGCTGAGTGGGCTCTGCATGCCGCTTTATATATCATAATTAAAATATCGAGAATGTTTATGAAAATTCCAGATCATAAACATTCCAGGCATAACCACATCTTTCGGAAATGCTTAATTCTTTTGGTCGCCCAAGTGCACTTTTAATATATGTTCATCTTTCTTTTACTCGTACTAATATAGGAGACAGATATAGCCAAAAAGATCTCGATCGAGATTATTCCCGATGGAACTGCGCATGTCTGGCACGCTGCACGGACGCCAGCACGGGCCGCAGAGTTTGCAGCTTACAAGCACGAAGGACCGTGCGGACACGGTGGTCGTCATTAGAAATGGTTACATTGATTCCCATATGCCTAGCACGCATGTCGGATTGCGACTCTGCCAGCGAACACGATTAGAAATGCACCTTAACACTTTAGTTCTTAATTTTACAAGAACCTCGTCTGTATAGGAAACTTCTAGCGTTAAAAACTTAATTTTTGTCTTATATTTGGGCGACGAACTAATCATCAAAACACAAAATGTCGAAAACAAAATATCGAAATATAAAATGTCGAAATTACAAAATGTCTAAATGCAAAATCGGAATTACAAAATTACAAAATATCGAAAAGATAAAATGTCGAATTACAAAATGTCGAAGTTACAAAATGTCGAAATAACAAAATATCGATATTGCAAAATGTTGAAAAACAAAATATCGAAATGCGGAAGAAAAAAATCAAACCTAACCTAAAACGATCTGGTAAGGTTAGATTTAGTCTAATAACCTAACCAGAACAGATTATTATTTAAAAAAAAGCTAACCTGATCTGGTCAGCTAAGTTTTTTTTAATTATACATATTAACCCAACTGGAACAGATTTGGTTGTTTTTCATTTCGTATAGCAATCTAACGAGGTTTTAATTTCTTGTTATTTTTAATTTTATTTTTGCGACATTTTGTATTTTCGACATTATACATTTTGATATTTTGTAATTTTGAGCTTTCGACATTTTGCAAGTTGACATTTTGTGACTAAGACATTTCGTAACATTTTTAGGTATTTTAAAAATTTCTCCTCTGCGACGAGCCGATATGGGAAAAGAGCTTATAACACATTCGATATCGATTTGTCGTTGAAGCACGTTGTTAAAAGTTTTATCGGGTGTTCAACTTTCCGCGATATTAGTGGTGTTAGCTTTCGGAAAGACCCTTTGTTAGTTAATGGAACGAAGAGGGGCCCCTTAGAGACCGACTGGGGAATTGGAACCAGGTAAGACGTATTGGCCAATTTTCGTTCTATGTTTTCATGGTTTTAAACATCCCCCTTATGTACTACGAATTAGTTTGATTGGGGTTTGAGGTACATATAAATATAGTCGTAATTCAAGCCTGATTCTAGTGCAGATTAGGTCGCTTTTTAGATTTTATTCTGCCGAAAGAAACTTCATTAAAATTAGTAGGTTTTTACACATAGGTTGGTTTTTTGTAAGAACAAAAATTTCGTTGGACACGAGCAGCACTCGCGTTGCAGTTTCTTATTTTGAACTTGCTAGAGGAAAGTGTAGGCGGTCTACCGGGCGTCGAGTCGTAAATACATTGATGCCATGTGTTAATTTAGTGACATTTAATTAATATTTTTTTTCTAAAGAAATTAAAAAAATAATACTGCACCTTAATGGTCAAATACGTGAAAAATACTAATTTGTCATAAAAAACTTTAGAAAAAAATTTTAATCCAAGAAAAAAATAAGTCCGAGAGAAATATTTATAGCATTTTTTGTTTTTAAACAGACGTATATTTACTGTTTTGCCATTTCACATTAATAAATCTTTTTAAACAGTTTGTGGTGCAGTGGTGGTCTAATAACTAAGGTAATGTATGCATAGTAATTTTTTCATTTCTTGTTCACAATCTTTGTGTTTTATATAGCGCAATTTAAAAAAATTGTTCAAAAATTAAATATAAAAAAAAATCAAGTTGAGATATGTTCATTTGGTTTGGTTGGTTTCTACCGCAGGGCACTTCAAAAAACTTTTGCCTTTTTTTATTCTTCTTTCTTGTCTGTTATTAAGGCGATATCATCAGCATATCTTAAGTGGCTCAAGAATTATCCGTTTACTTTGATGCCTATTTCTTCCCAATCTAAGCTTTCAAAAACATCTAGGGCCAGGTTAAATAATTTAGGGGATAATTTGTCACCCTGCTGACACCTTTTGATTGATGTTGTTGCTTCGCTATATATATTGGCTATTAAGTCTGTATATCTGTGATCTATTCGGATATTTATTAAAGATTCTTTCACTGCACAGTGCTCAATGCTATCGAAAGCTTTTTCGAAGTCTATAAACGCAATATATTGGAATATTATAGTCGTTGGCTCATTCTATTAGGATTTTCATGGTTAATAAGTGGTCGAATGTACTGAAACCTTTTCTAAAGCCTGCTTGTTCCTTTGATTGATATCCGTCAAATTTTGTTGTTAGTTTATCTGTTAATATATTCGTGAAAAGCTTATAAATTACATTGAGGACTGTTATAGGTCGATAGTTTTTTATGTCTGCTCTATCGCCTTTCTTGTGTAGAATAATGGTTATGGATTCTTTCCAGTTGTTTGGGATTATTTTTTCTTGTAGTATTTTATTCAGGAGAATATGGAGGATATCAACTAAAGCTTTACCGCCGTACTTGAGCATTTCTGCCGTTACTCCGTCTTTTCCAGGTGATTTGTTATTTTTCATTTTCTTTAATGCTCTCTTTATTACCGCTTTGCTTATTCCAGGTTGTAGCTCTGAGTTTATGTTCTTTATTTTTGTTTGGAGTTTCTTCATGGTCTCTTGTGATGGTTCCCTTTTTGTTTGGTATAATTCTGTATAGAATAGTTGTGTGATATTTATGATATCCTCTTTAATGTTAGTTTCTATTCCGTTAATATCCTTTATTTTAATTATTTCATATCTACCTAGAGTCGGCCTTAGACATTTCATATTTCTGTTATTTTCTATACCAATCTAGTAAATCCAATATCAAAAAAGTTAGCAATGGTGCAGACTGAATGAAACACCCTGTATAAAGGAATAATATTTTTTTTACTTAATAACAAAAACCAATAGGTTTAGGTAACAAAGTTTATTTTTTTAATAATAATATGTTTTCTTTACTTAAATCATAAGTAAGCAACGGTGCAGATTTAATGAAACACCTTGTATAAAGAAATAATATTTATTTTTACTCAATAACAACAAAAAAAGGGTTTAGGTCCATAAAGTTGATTTTTTTTAATACCAATGGTGCAAACTTAAAGAAACACTCTGTATAAAGAAATAATTTTTATTTAATCTAACAAAGAAATATAGGAACAAAGTTTATATTTTTTAAGAATAATAATAAAATAATATGTTTCATTCACTTAAATAATAAGTTAGCCATGATGCAGACTTAATGAAACACCCTGTATATAAAAATTGCTATACTATATTTCTAAAAAATACTTATTTTAAAATAATAAAGCTGTTTCGAACCTATAAACAAAATAAAAATATATGTGTCATTGTTTTAATTAAATCCCCCTAAATCATAAAAAGCACACAATGTGCACCAGGCGTGAGAGCGCGCTTCTCGACTTTCTTCGCGGTTTTGCCCGCTGTGAGCGTCCAACCGGCGCAGCGTCGCGTCGGCAGGCGTCTTGTTTACATTTGCAAGTTAACTTTGCATTTTTTTTAAATTTTAATTTATTTATAAGTTAGCTTTACAAAGCCACAGTTACACTGATAAAATTACAATAACATTAAGTAATCGAATTAGGTTTACAAAAAAAAAGAGGAAATAAATATATATAAGTTTTTAGTTACTTTAAAAATCATCAAAAATAGAGGGCAAGCAGATGTTCTTTGCATTGTGGTACTCTCCTAGATGAGTTGAGGTCTTTTGCTCCACACTGAATTCTTAACAGCGAAATAAAATTACGTTTTTAGCAAAAAATGCAGTCATTATTTCTTACCCTTGACACGTTTCGGTCTTTCCGACCATAATTATAAGGGATTAAACAAAGTGTGGAAGAAGTCCTTCTTGCAAACGCCACATCATCTTAACTTAAACTACATTTAATTTATCAAAATATTTTAAAAACTAAAATATTTTAAAAACTAAAATATTTTGATAAATTAGATGTAGTTTAAGTTAACATGATGTGGCGTTCGGGTAAATCCATATCAAATCAACCACGAAAATGGTGATTTTCGTTTTGACCATCTCCGATTTTGATGATTTTTGGTACACTTATTTTCCTTATAAAATTTATTTTATTTTATTTTTTTTTTAAATTTGAATTTTTTTTATAAAAAAGTATGCTGTTTAGCAGTTTTCAAGACATTAGTATTTTTGTTAGTGCCTGTAAGAGCCAAATTGACCATTTTTTCAATTTTCAAAAATTCATAACACGAAAACTAGTGATCTAAAAAATCTAAAAATTTTGGATTTCTGAGTTTTTCTAGGGGCGGAATAAGTGTACCAAAAATCATTAAAATCAGAGGTGGTCGAAACAATTGACTGGTTGATTTGATATTGATTTACCCGTTCGCAAGAAGGATTTCTTCGACACTTTGTTTAAGCCCTTATGATTATGGTCGCAAAGACCGAAACGCGTCAAGGATAAGAAGTAAAGACGCATTTTTGCTAAAAACGTAGTTTTATTTCGCTGTTAAGATTTCAGTGTGGAGCAAAGGACCCCAACTCACTGCACATCTAGAGCAGATGTTCTGCTGATCTCTCATAATAATAATCTACAATAAGCATTGGCTTGTGGGTAAACATTATTTTGAGTGATCCCAGAGTTTATTTTTATCAGAATATTACTATAAATAACTATAATAGGAATTACACATAGATGGGATGAAAAGTTTCCGGCGTAGCCTATAGCAGGCCCAATTTGCTTTCTTGTCCAACGTTTTCATGAGGCCTTGCTTGTGATCAGTATACGCTAGAAGTTTAAAGTGAGTGCGGCAAGTAGTTTGTGTCCTGCTTATTTTGAAAGTTTATACAGTGTGTCAATTTTAAAAGATGGAAAAAAAACGAGATAATTTTTTCATATTAAAGGGTTATCGCCGACGGCAATAAAAGCTGAACTAGATGCTATACGAGGGGAATCTGCTCCTTCCTATACCACAGTTAAAACCTGGGTATCGGACTTAAAACGTGGTCGTACTACACTGATGATGCTCCG
This sequence comes from Aspidapion aeneum, assembly GCA_963576565.1. Lineage (NCBI taxonomy): Eukaryota > Metazoa > Arthropoda > Insecta > Coleoptera > Brentidae > Aspidapion > Aspidapion aeneum. The sequence continues at coordinate 51,284,087 of OY755048.1, forward strand.
CGTTCTGGCAGGTGAAAAACGCCAACTTCTGAAGAAATGGTACAAACCATTCACAAACTAACTTTAAAAGATCGCAGATTAAGATTGGAAGAGGAGCTGAGACTGTGGGCATATCAAAAAAGCGAGTTCACCATATTTTATGTGAAGTTTCAGGTATGAGAAAGTTATCCGTCCGATGGGTGCCGCGTTTGCTTACGCCAGATCAAAAGCTCGTGCGTCTCACCATTTCAGAGGAGAATTTGGCACTGTTTAGACGTGATTCAGAGGACTTTTTGCGTAGATTTATTACGTTTGATGAAACATGGGTTCATCATTATACCCCTGAAACTAAGCAACAGTCCAAACAATGGACGGCAAAGGACGAACCAGTTCCAAAGAAGGCAAAGGCAGTACCGTCTGCTGGAAAGGTCATGGCAACGGTCTTTTGGGACGCTAAAGGGATACTCCTCATAGATTATTTCGAAAAAGGAAGAACAATAAATTCAGAGTACTACAGCGACTTACTGGACCAGCTCAAGCATAATATAAGCGAAAAACGCCCTGGTTTGGCAAAAAAGAAAATTTTGTTTCATCAGGACAATGCACCTTGCCACAAGTCAGCTCTTGTAATGGCTAAAATCCATCAGCTAGGCTTTGAACTGTTAAACCATCCACCTTATTTGCCAGACTTAGCTCCGTCAGACTTTTATTTGTTTCCAAACCTAAAAATATTTCTTGCTGGAAAAAATACTTTTCTTTCTCAAATTTAGAAGTCATTGCAGCTACAAACGCCTATTTTGATGAGTTGAATAAATCAGACTTTAGTGATGGCATCAAATCAGTTGAATGAACATCGTTGGGCCAAATGTATTACCTTACAAGGGGACTATGTAGAAAAATAAATTATTATTAAGTCACTATGGTGTTGCGTTCTATGTTAGGCGGGAAACTTTTCATCCCATCTTCGTATAAATATAAATTCAAAAGTATAACATTAATAATAACAATACAACTTTAAAAAAGATAAAAAAAACATACACAAACATATCTTTTTTTATATTTATATATTATGAAATAAAAAAATCTGTAATTGAAAAGGAATTAGCTGCTATACATTTGACAATAAATTACTTTAGACCATTAAATCAAAATCAAATCAAACTAAACTTTATTAATACATCTTAATCTTAACCTCGTAAGAATACCTATTTTTAATCACATAAATTAAAAATATAACAAATTAAAAATTAACGTTAAGAAATAGTTAACAGTGGAAAAATTTTAACACTTTTGTAATATAGCAAAGGGAAAATTTTGTCATATATAATAACAATAACAACTTTCATTAGATTGATCATGGGTATGGCAGGTAGAATTATTTCAATTTTTTTTACCTATGCAAGGAATAGATTCTTTTTTATACTGCCAGTTATTTTTGTTTTTGTTTTATTTTGAATTTTTTGGAAAACCTCACCTTAAAGTTTGTTTTGATATTTTTGGGCTTTCAGCAAAAACTTTCAAATCAAAAAAGAAAGTCCTTGTTTGGGAAAAATTCCGAGCAGGTGATAATTTCTCTCTTTGTTGTTATGTTATTTTCTTTTTGATCACCTGATCATTTTGGTAAAATCATGCGTGCTTTTGCACACGCTGGGAGTTTGAAGCGCCACCCTGTGTTTGACAGGGGAATGAAGAAATCACTTCCGACAAGAAACTGAAAGGAGTCACACGTGGTGTTAAGTTTAAGACCGAAATTCCAGCCACAAGAACAGACCGCGGCCGCGAGAAAGTGTAGAACTGCTGTTAAATGAAAGAAGGTAAGCTTCTAGCGTGTTGCCGATTTTTAGCTCACACATATACTATACTATAGTAGTGTGAGCTTTGGTGATCCTAATTTTTTCTAGAAAAAAAAAGTTGGTCCGATTTCAAAATTTTTTATATATCTTTGCGTTTCAGATGATTTTGAAACTTTTTTGTTGCGCCGTCTGTCTGTCTGTCTGTCTGTCTGTAACGACCAACGCGCATAACTCAAAAACCGCTTGGCCGATTTTAATGAAATTTGGTACCTAGGCTGGGTCTTAGGTCGAGATGGTCCCACTTAAAAATGAACAAAATCCACCGAACACAAACCAAATAAAAGGGTGGGGGTAGATTTCAAAAATTAGAGTTTATGTGAAAATATGGCGTGTGTGATATCAAACGAAAGGTAATTGAGTCTGCAGTTAAACAAAATACATTTTAATTTATTTAAAAAAAAAGGGTAGGGGTATATTTTAAAAATTAGAGTTTAAGTGAAAATATGGCGTGTGTGATATCAAACGAAAGGTAATTGAGTCCGGAGTTTAACAAAATACATTTTAGTTTTTTGTTTTTAGCTCACACATATACTATACTATAGTAGTGTGAGCTATGGTGATCCTAATTTTGTCGAGAAAAAAAAAGTTGCTCCGATTTCAAAAATTTTTATATATCTTTGCGTTTCAGATGACTTTGAAACTTTTTTGTTGCGCCGTCTGTCTGTCTGTCTGTCTGTAACGACCAACGCGCATAACTCAAAAACGGCTTGGCCGATTTCAATGAAATTTGGTGCCTAGGCTGGGTCTTGGGTCGAGATGGTCCCATTTAAAAATGAACAAAATCCACCGAACATAAACCAAAAAAAGAGTGGGGATAGATTTCAAAAATTAGAGTTTATGTGAAAATATGGCGTGTGTGATATCAAACGAAAGGTAATTGAGTCTGGAGTTAAACAAAATACATTTTAATTTATTTTAAAAAAAGGGTGGGGGTATATTTCAAAAATGAGAGTTTAAGTGAAAATATGGCGTGTGTGATATCAAACGAAAGGTAATTGAGTCCGGAGTTTAACAAAAAACATTTTAGTTTTTGTTTTTTTAAGGGTGGGTTTGGATTTCAAAAATTTGAGTTTTAGTCAAAACATGGCTTGTGTGGTATCAAACAAAAGGTAATTTAGTGTGGAGTTGAATAAAATATATTTCAGTTTTTAGTTATATTAGCTCACACGTACACTATAACTATAGTACCTAGTGTGAGCTTAGGGGCCCATATATTGGCAGAGTATTTTCCTTTGTTTTTAGTTTAATAGACGTCTGTTTTCCCACTTTGGGGTAATTTTTTTTTGATATCTCTAGTTTTCTCCCCTTCGGGCAAAGCCGTCTTGGTCCTTGCGACCAGACGTTTTTTTGGCCCTTCGAGCTCAGATGTCTAAATTCTAATTTTTTAAAAAAATTCCGTACTAAAATTTTAAATATATAAAACACTAATGTTTGAAAATAAAAACATATTTACAATATTGATGATTAAAAAAGTAATAATAAAGTTCTGAATTTAAAACAATTATTTAAAATAAAACGACAAAAACACTCACCAAAAATTAAAACACACCTAAAAAGTAGCTTTACCATGATATCAAGGTTTCGAAGGAAGGTTTTTTACCTAAGCAAAAAATAGATTATAATTAAAGAACACTACCTACTAAAATGTTAAATATATATATAAACACTCAACAAATATTAAAACACAGTTAAAATAAATGTCTACTTCTCGCCCAGTTAAAATTGGTTTGCAAAGTGGACTGTAATTAGAAATTAGAATTTTATACTTTATTTTATTTTTTAGAATTATTATGGATTATGTTTATTTTAATTTTAGAAGCATTTAAGTTGGCCGATAATATCAAGCTGAAAGGGTAGAAATTTCCCCAAATAAAAATAAATGATTGCTAAAAACCAGCTCCGCTCAAGCTTAGCACTAAAGTTATGCACTAAGAAATTATTATTGTTAATATAATTTTATAAGCGAATTTCGACACTAAAAATATAATCACTTACTGCTGTGTTGTCTTCATTCCAGATCGTGGAAGGCCTTCCAGAGGGTTGACTCCATGTGTCCAGCTTCTATTCCAGTAATATTGAGCACACGCGTAATCGCGTTAATTAGCAAAAGTGAAAAATTTTATTGTGTGTTTGGTTTAATGTTAAATATATTGATATTAATCATAGCCGAAAAACGTGCAGGCGAGATTCATTGTCACGTATTTCTTATCAGAAAAAATGTGAGAGAGACTCGCTGAAGGCGCTATCTTTCATTATTGAATTCACAAGCGAGTTCGCGCATATATGTCCAGTTTTAAGTTTTAGAGGGGCGCTAAGGGAGTTTCACTGGTGTATTTTTATTTTAATTTAAAAGTAGAAAAATGGATTTAAGATTTTATTCTTAATTATAATTATTTTAACAACTAATTAACCATTTAATTATGATTGATTAGAGTAACTTATAAGAAGCCCAATTATGGCCTAATTAATGCAAACCGTATTTAAGAATATAGTAAAAATAAAAAAATGCCTAAAAAATAAAATTAAACAAAATAAATTATTTTTTAAATAAATAATAACCCGGAATGAACAATAAAGTTTAAAATTAGCTTTAAAGTAAGGTCAAGATTAAAAAACAAGACTAATAATAAAAGAAACTCAAAAACAAAGATTTAAAAAAATCACAATAATATAACTTAATTTATTTCTACAATCTTATGCATGCAACTCCTCAACACTATAATCTTGGTCAACAAAAACCGCTTTAAAGAATTTTTAAATTTTTTGTACTCTGCTATATTTTTTAAATTTTCTAGTAATTTATTAAATATCTTTCGCATATGATAGAGTTTTTTTGTTAATGTGTATTTGGAAATTCGTAATGGTAGATTATTATGCCTTAAATGATAAATAGAATTTTGATTAAAAGTTTTAAATGTTTTAAACATCAGGCATGCTGTTTCCATAATAAAAATACAAGGTACAGGGTGTCCCAAATTGGGCACTTTTAGGGGGGTTAAGGTACTTCTAGGGGAGACAGAGAAATACTGACCACGCATTGCGAGGCTCAAATATCAAGAGAAGACTTATAGTGAAAACCGCATTTTGAAATATCGTCTTGTCTCTGAGCTACGGGGGCTTTTTGAAAAGTCTGCATTTTGGAAGGGGGTCTATAACTTCGATATTAGTAGAAATTTTGATTTAGAGTAAATTGCAATTTTATAGAATTTGTCACGAGGAATTCACCCACCAAATTAAATTTCAACTGTCACTTTTAATTTTTGAGATATGACATAAAGTTGCATTTTTTCTTATGGAATGGCCTATATTTTAATTAATTTTCGAATTCGTCATTGAATTCTTTTCAAAATGATGTATCATGTGTCATAGTTTGATTGAGCGGTTTCGGAGATAATTCAAGTTTTTTATTTTTGTCTAGTGTGCGTTGAATGACGTCATGCGCCATTGACATGAAAGCCTTGCGGTCAAATCCTACTTCAATGCACCTATAGTTTTGTTGTCTTATACTATGCAAATCAAGTTGGCCTTACGTATTGGCGTTTTGTCATTGTTTTCAATTGTTTAAACAATTTGACATTACGCTTTGATATGAAATTATTTTGCACAAAAGCGTTTTTAATTTTATTTTGAAATATGTCTCAAAACGATGAAAAGTATGACATGTTAAAATGTTACTGGGAAAGTAATGATAATCGACAGGACGCTGGAAACTTATATCTTCAAAGGTATCCCGAACGAAGACAACCTTATATGGATATATTTCCAAAGGTGAAAAAGAACCTTGTTCAGTATGGCTCTTTTTCAAAACCGTGGGCCAAAATATATGACGTTAGAAGGGACCGTGAGTTAGAGGAGATAGGCATTATTGGTGATTTGGAACAAAATAATTCGCGATCATTGAGACAATTAGAAGCTGCCCAGGCATACCGAGAACTTCAATCCACCGAACACTTAAACGGAATAATTATAAGCCTTATCGCACAAGAAAGGTTCATAAGCTTTATGACCGGGACTACCAGCCTAGAATGAACTTTTCTAATTGGTTTATTGATAAATGCGAGGATGATTTAAACTTTCCCATTGATGTGATGTTTACAGATGAGGCAAGAGTCACAAGTAACCGTATATTTAATAGATAAAACAACTACACTTGGGCCCAACAAAATCCCTACAAAACTGTTGAATTTGTCAACCAGGGTCGCTACGGCTTTAATATTTGGGCTGGAGTTCATCGAGGACGTATAGTTGGCCCATATATATATAATGAAAATTTAAATCAAGAGCGGTATTTAGAAAACATTTTACAAGATGTGGTTGAGCCATAATATCGAAAACTTACCGCTAGTAGAGAATATGCTACTTCCAACAAGATAGCGCACCACCGCATACGGCTGGAATTATTACCAATTATTTGAATAATAACTTTCACAACCAGTGGATTGGATTAAGAGGCCCAATACCATGGCCAGCAAGGTCTTCAGACATCACCTTGATGATTTCTATTTATGAGGAAGAATCACAGACATGACGTTTAGACATCCTGCTGAAGATCGTCAAGATTTGGAAAATAATCTTCTTAATTCGTTCGAATCCATTCAAAATTTTGAATAAATTAATGCGGCTAGATCTACTCAAAAACGGTGCCGTCTGTGCTTGAGGCAAAACGGGCGCCATTTTGAACATATATTGTAAAATAGTATGAATATGATATATAAATTAGTATTTATCAAGGTTAATTAGTATTAGCTTAAGTTACTATAGTTATATAGTAGGTTGGTTATTTTTTCTGTTAATCTATAACGCAATGATTATTGATAATTTTTAATAATATTGAATTTCTATTGAGTCTGTAATTTTTGTTTCTTTTTATAACTAGGCTTTGAGGGCTGTCACCTGAATTATAATTTTTCCACCAGACTTACTATAATTTTGACTGTGTAAAATAATAAAAATACTGGAGTGCCTTGACCTGCCTCAGCAGGAAATCAAAGCGCACTAGAAATAAGTGAAATAGCTGAATATCTCCTAAACCGCTCAATCAACCTATGACATATGATACATCATTTTGAAAAGAATTCAATGACGAATTCGAAAATTAATTAAAATATAGGCCATTCCATAAGAAAAAATGCAACTTTATGTCATATCTCAAAAACTAGAAGTGACAGTTAAAATTTAATTTGGTGGGTGAATTCCTCGTGACAAAGTCTATAAAATTGCAATTTACTCTAAATCAAAATTTCCACTAATAACGAAGTTATAGATCCCCTTCCAAAATGCAGACTTTTCAAAAAGCCCCCGTAGCACAAAGACCAGACGATATTTCAAAATGCCGTTTTCACTATAAGTCTTCTCTTGAAATTTGAGCCTCGCAACCCGTGGTCAGTTTTTCTCTGTCTTCCCTAGAAGTACCTTAAACCCCCTAAAAGTGCCCAATTTGGGACACCCTGTACAGTCAAAATATTTTCTTGCTTAAAAAGTAGCCTGCAAGAGTGTCTAGTATCAGTATTGCACAAATACCTAACGGCTATTTTTTGCATTACAAAGGCCAACTGAAACGATCCTTGTGTAGAAAACTCACAAAAAGCAATCGGATGTGTGATTCCACAAGTGCATAATAAGCAGCCTTTGCGATGCTTTTACCGAGTTCTTGCTGAATGGTTCTTACTATACAGTGTGTCCCCGGATGGAGTTGACAAGAGGAAAAAATCCTTTATTTTTGATTTAACAAAAAAAAACTCCCTCTTTATAAAAAAATTCTGTTTGTTGAAAAATTAAGATTATCATAATAAAATCTTTGATTAGATGTTCAAGGTGTTATCAAATTAAGAAACATGTAATTAATAAGAGGAAAAAATCTTTATTTTTAATTTCACGAAAAATATCATCCTTTATAAAAAATTCTGCTTGTCAAAAAACTGAAATAACGATTGTAATATCTTATTAGAAGTACAGGGTGTTATCGAATTAAAAAACATAAAATAATCCAAGAGAAAGAGGATCGTATTTATTCAGTAAAGCAAAATGTTATGTAAACAAAATTGTTTGTATCACAACATAAAATGAAAGTACGAAATCTAGGAAAACAAAATCTATATAGGTTTTAATTTTTAAAAGTTAAACATCTGATGAAAAAACAAGATAACATAATATGGAACAAACTGTAAAACAGCTATTCTACAACCTATTACTTAAAAATCAATATGACAAAAACAAAAAAAAATCGATCAATGTCACATCACATCTCCTCTTATTAATTACATGTTTGGCAGAATTTTTTGATAATAATAAAGAGTGAGTTAGTTTAGATCAAAAATAAAGAATTTTTTTCTCTTGTCAACTCCATCCGGGGACACACTGTATAACATCCTTTTGCTAGCTTTTTGCTTAACATATCAATATGTGTATCAAATTTTAGTTTTGAATCGATAAGCAGTCATCTATAACTTATATATGTATATATACGATACATAAATTATTTTACTAATTATATATCTGCTCCTTTGTGTTGGAGCACATGCTTTTTCAACTCAGACTTCCATTTTGTCTTAAACTCACACTGATTGCATTTCAACCAATCGACTTCCCTAGTATGCACCAGCAAATGCGATTTCAAATTGGAGCTGTATTTGCTCTTGTAATCACACTGATTGCATTTAAACCAACTGATTTCATCTGCTCCTTTGTGTAGGAGTAAATGCTTTTTCAAATCAGACTTCCATTTTGACTTAAACTCACAGTGATTGCATTTAAACCAATCGATTTCATCTTCCCTATTATGCACCAGCAAATGCGATTTCAAATTGGAGCTGTATTTGCTCTTGTAATCACACTGATTGCATTTAAACCAACTGATTTCATCTGCTCCTTTGTGTAGGAGTAAATGCTTTTTCAAATGAAACTTCCATTTTGTCTTAAACTCACACTGATTGCATTTAAACCAATCGATTTCATCTTCCCTGGTATGCATCAGCAAATGCATTTTTAAATAGGTGCTGCGTTTGGCTTTGTAATCACAATGGTTGCATTTAAACCAAATAATCCTATCTGCTCGTTTGTGTTGAAGCAAATGCCTTTTCATAGCAGACTTCCATTTTGTCTTAAACTCGCACTGACTGCATTTAAACCAATCGATTTCATCTTCCCTAGTATGCACCAGCAAATGCAATTTTAAACTGGAGTTGTGTTTGGTTTTGTAATCACACTGATTGCATTTAAACCAACTGATTTTGTCTGCACTTTGGTGCTGCATATCTGCTCCTGTATGTCGAAGCAAATGCCTTTTTATAGCAGACCTCCATTTTGTCTTAAAATCACACTGATTGCATTTAAACCAATCGATTTTATCTACATTTTGATGCTGCAGCAAGTGTCTTTTCAAATAGCGTTTCCGTATAGCTTTATAATTACACTCGTTGCATTTAAACCAACTGATTTTATCTGCACTTTGGTGCTGCATCACATGTCTTTTTAAACTTTCTTTGAGCTTGGTGTTGTAATGACAGTTGATTTCTTTTACATCTTCATTTTGACTGTGTGAAATATTTGGCGCTTCAGATCTGAAAGCAATAAAAATAATGATAGGAGGTTGTATAAATATTAGTGGTTCCCGAAAGTTTTCGTGGCTATCTCTTCTATTTTTAAGTGCTTTTATTTCACATACTAAAATTCCTCACTCCTGCCCAGTGGCAGATCCAGGACATTTATTTTTGCAGGTCTGAGCTGTGAAATTTAGCATCAAAAGGCCATTTAATTGCGCTGCAAGCGAAATTTAAAAAAAAATTAAATCAGTTATGCTGCAGAACTAAAAAATAAGTTTTATGTCTTGAAGGGGGGGCATGCCGCTCTGCCCACGCCCTTGGACCGCTTCTGCTTCAGTGGCAAAGGAGAGCGAAAAGTGCCTTTTTTCGGTTTTATGCCTATAACTCTTAATGCTTATGCGGATGCATCCGAGTACAGTGAAACCTCCCATAAGCGGACACTCACGGTTCCGTCGATTTTGTCCGCTTATTGGAGGTGTCCGCTTATGAGAGGAAACTGCGAAATTTTAATATATATTTATTAACAATTTCCGCTGCTTGAGTTTTTCCGATATTAAATTTTTCAGCGATTTTTCCTTCTGATAGATGTTCCTTCTCCGAAACGTTAACAACTTTTATTTTTTCACGTAAACTAAGAAGTTTTTTACTAGGCACCATTTTAAAGAGATCTATCTATTACTACCCAATTTTTTTATTTTTTTTTATTTGTCAAACACACTGTGTTTTTTTTATTACAATCTAGTCAGTAAGACTAATTAGCAATTTTGTTTTAACTTAATTTACTAGAAAAGTCAGATTTAAACTTAGGGTTCACTCAACAGTTCTCCCCGCTTTGTTTAGTCTGTAACTCACAATTGTGTTGTGTTTATAGCATTATTTTGTTTTATGTGTAATTCACTTAGTTTACTAGCTCAAACGGCTTCACTCTTTTTAGTCTTCGAACTAGCATAGTATTGTCTAGAAGCTGAATTGCTTCCACATTCACATGCCGATGGAGTCTTCATGGCTTTTTGCGTACTTCTTTATAGTCTCTGCTACAGTTTCGATTTTTAGATCTCGATAAAGGTCACTATTTCGAACGTACCATTCACAATGTTTCTTAATACTTTATTTTGAAATCTCTGTACAACTAGAATGTTAGTCTCTTTAGCACAACCCCATAGTTGAATACCATATATCCATACTGGTTTCAGTATTTGTCTATAAAGCATTCTATACCCAATTGAACAATAAAAATAAAACACAACAGTCCCTCCCCCGCCGAATAAAATATGTATATTTAAACAGAAAGAGGTAATTCCTTGGCTGCAGAGTGCGTTGTTGCCAACATACTACATAATAATATTTATGCCCATGTCGTGCATCGCTCCGTCCCGTTGTCAGAGGTTCGCGTCCGGTTAAGGGAGGTTTCAGAATTTTTTAACCAAAAAAAATTGTCCGCGTCCGGTTATTAGAGTGTCCGGTTATGGGAGTGAATTTTACATGTAAAGAAATAGGGAAAAGCTTGGTTCCAAAAAATTTGTCCGCCTAAAGGGAGTGTCCGCTTAATAGAGGTGTCCGCAAGAAGAGGTTTCACTGTATTAAAATGATATAATTTATCGGTTTCACAACGTTCTACGTCTTCCGATACCCAATCTCCACTCGTTTCTGTTTGCCCATAATTCATCATCTAGGCCTCTTATTCTTATTTCACTATCTATTCCTTCTCTCCAGCTTCTCCTCGGCCTTCCTCGTTTTCTTCGGCAAGTTGGTTTCCATTGTAATATTTGTTTAGGTAGTCTTCCATCATCCATTCTTTGTACATGTCCGTACCACACCAGTTGTTTTGTTCTTATATTATCCACTAGAGTACGTTCACCCACTGTCATAATTTCTCTTATTCTTTGATTGGTAACTCTTTCTCTGTTTGATTTCCCTGCTGCTCTTCTCCAATAGTCCATCTCCGTAACGGACCGTTCTATCTTTGATTGGCCATACTTCTGAGCCGTATGTAATAATACTTTTAACAATGGTGTTATATATAAGCTTTTTGTTATGTTTTGATATACTCTGGTCCCAAATTATTCCATTTAATAAAGTTATTGCTTTTCTTCCTTGTACGTTTCTATCTTTTATAGCTTTGTCTAGTGTTCCGTCAGCTGTAATTTTTAGACCCAAGTATTTATACTCATCACAGGACTGAAGTCGCTGCCCAGTATTTAAGATCCTGTTTCATTCCACCAATACACATATACTCTGTCTTATTGATATTAACCTCTAGTCCCCACTTAATGTACACTTCTATTAGTTTTCGTGTCATATATTCGAGGTCGTCATAATCCTGAGCCACCTCTATCTGATCATCGGCGAAACATAAAGTATGCAAGGTGGTTTCATCCAACGGAATTCCCATGTTTTGGCATTTTCTCTTCCAGACTTTAAGGACCTGTTCCAAATATATCTTGAAGAGCGTAGGCGAGATACAGCAACCTTGTTTAAGACCTTTATTTACTTGAAAGCCTTTGGTTAGTTTTGCTTTTATTTTAACTTTTGCCTTACTATTGCGGTATAACTCTTTGATGGCCTTAATTAGTTGTACGCTTATATTTGTCTTTTCCAACGCTTTCCAAAGTAGATTTAGTGGTATACTATCATATGCCTTCTGCAAATCTACGTAAAGCAGATAAAGCTCTTGTCCGTATGCCATTTTCTTTTCAATAACTTGGGTTATACAAAAGAGACGATCTGAAGTCGATCTACCCGCCCTGAAACCAGCTTGTTCTTCTGCCTCCATATCTTTATATTCGCTCTCCACTTTATTTCTTATTATTTTGCCATATATTCTGCTTAGCGTACTAGTTACAGATATACCTCTATAATTGTCACATATACATTAAAATGATTCGGAACCGAAATAAGGATACGGATTAAATTTTACCTTTTGCGACATGGGATAACATTTATACGAATAAGAATACAGAGGTAGAATTTATTGTACACGGATTCAAACTAATTTTTACCTAGTCCTCCTGGAGAGTTTTGTTTTCAAAGAACTTTAAACGAATACGAATACAGAGCTGCAATTTATCAAGGTGGAATATACAGGGTGTCCTATGGTGTGTGATATCTTGATATGTCAAGGAGCCATAGTGCAGCAGGTGATAGAGGAGGATATTTCCGAGAAAAAAGTTTATATAACATGAGAGTCAACACACATCTGTTTTTAAGATGTAGGATTTTTAAAGTTAGAGGAGTGGGGGGAAAAGGGTTTTACAAAAAAAAGAAAATCTGTCATAGCCGGCTGAATACTCACCTAATTGTGATTCAAAAATGTGGTATTCCTTTTTTTGATAAAATTACAAGTTGAGGAGATACAGGCTGTCAAAATAACCTCCAAAAACGTATAAAAAATAATAATTTTTTTAAAAAATTAATTTTTGTTTACTTATTCTTTTAAAAAATATTAATAATATTTTATTATTATGTTTTGCTATAAATTTGTTTTTATTAACAAAAAATATAATAAAGAAATATGGCATTTATAAAAGTTTATACTAAAAAAATAGTTTTTTCTGAAAAACATTGACCGACTAATTTTTTTCAAAATAATTTTTATTTAAATTTAGTGCTCTTGTTCCAATACGTGACTACCCAATTTCATAATTTTAATGCGTTTTTTTAAAAGTTATCAAAAAGGTTTAAAAAAATGCCAACTTTGATGATCTCGACAAAGAAAGAGTTTTGACTCATGCATTATAGGAACTTTTTTATCAGACATGACCTCTATCACCTGTTGGCCTATGGCCCCTAAGTTATGGGACACCCTGTATTGACCATCGAATTTATTTTAAATTTACCGTTACAAAAAAGGATTCAAATTAAAATATAAAATAATATTATTATAATTATATGTTTTGTTCACAATTATACTCGTTGCGCAGGTCAATGTTCCTTAAAATGTTCAGGTGTATACGTGGCTTTAGAAAACAAAATAGCACCAAATATAAAAGTCGATAAAATTAAGATAAGGTTATATCTGGAGAATTATTGAAATACAGCCGCTATAATTGTGCCAGGCACTATTTTGACACATTCGCATTGAAAACTGACAGTTAATCCTTCAAAATTGACATACCAAAGTCGAATTTAAAACTTTCGTCGTTTATTTTCAATTAATAAAAGAAGGCACTATTTATTCCGGTTCATATAGTGAACAAAGGCCGTGTGTTGAAAGATCACAATTGATATTACAATGTGAAGGTGTCAAAATTATGCCTGGCACTATTATAGCCTGGCTTTATTTCAAAAATTCTCTATTGTTTCTTTTTCGTAAAGTGCGGATGTAAAAATCACCCCCTAATATGAACTTTCTTACGGAATTAGATTAACTTCAAATAAAAAGGATGCTAGATGATAGCACTTTTACTACTTTTGGGTCGAAGGCTATTACGTCACTAAGAATTTTAAATTTTTAAATTAGGGGGGTCGAGTGATATCTTGTTTGAAAGATATTTTAATTATTTTAACTTATAGTCCGCGCAACTCCTTTTACCTTTGAGTAGTTTAAGACATTGAGTTAAAGTAAAAACTATGTTTATTGGTAAATGAGGGCTAAAATTTAATATCAGTTGTTCTTATTTACTTTTAAATTTCAAATTTTACAATAATACTTTACTGCCTTTTAGTCCTTTTGTGGTGATAGTAGTTTAAGTTAATTTAAATTAAATGTATATTTTATTTTTTATACCACAATAAACAAATTCTATTCTATTCTATTCTACATAGATTGTACTTTTTGACTATAAGGTCACTAAAAACTAAATTTTGTCAAGTGACACTTAAATTTTAATTAGAGAATTAGAATAACGTTTAAATACAATATCAATCCACCCCCTCCTTATTAAGGAAATTAAAGCTGTCAGTGACCTTATCGTCCACATAAAGATTTTAAGATTAAAAGTGTTACCATAAAACATGCTTTTTACTTAAAATTGGTATCTAATTCCGTTTAAATGTTATTAGTAAGGATGCACTTTTAAGGTATATTATACAGTGTGTCCACGTAAGTTGGCGGCATATGGGAAACTTTTTTATTATTAGCTTTACGAAAAAAAGTTATTCTTCATAAAAAGTTCTGCATGGTCCAAAACCTAAAATGCAACCATCAGATGTTAAATTTTTTTAGTCATATTACGAGGTTTGTCAAAAAATGTGATTTTTGCTCCATAGTAAAGTACCTTTCTTTTTGACAATATCGAAAATTGTTATAAAGAAAAGATGTTTAGAATTAAAAATAGCTTTCAAATATTCAACATTGTTTATTTACATTAAAAAAATATTTTTTTCTACATTTTCTCTGCGATTACGTTGGAAATTTAAGTTTGCACATTAATGCATAATTAATCTAGGATGCACTGGCATTTTTAAAACTGATAATTAAAGTAGGCTTTGCGAACTGTCTAAATATCGAAAATTCGAAGAAACGTCAACAATCGTATTTCAAAAAGTGCCATGGTGTAAACACTTTTTTAGGCAGTCTAACAGTGTTTTTCAAAATTTTTAGAGATCCGTATTGTACAGTTTTATGTTTGACAGACGTATTTGTTTGTTACAAACTAGTGATTAAGCAACTTAAAGGTTATCAGTGTTCGATAAATATTAAGAGATAATTGTTTTTAAAAGTTTATTTATAATTGTTTAATCAAATTTATAATTAATAAATGAAATGCATTAATGTGCAAACTTAATCGCAGAGAAAATGAAGAAAAAAATATTTTTTTAATGTAAATAAACAATGTTGAATATTTGAAAGCTATTTTTAATTCTAAACATCTTTTCTTTATAACAATTTTCGATATTGTCAAAAAGAAAGGTACTTTACTCTGGAGCAAAAATCACATTTTTTGACAAACCTCGTAATATGACTGAAAAAATTTAACATCTGATGGTTGCATTTTAGGTATTGGACCATGCAGAACTTTTTATGAAGAATAACTTTTTTTCGTAAAGCTAATAATAAAAAAGTTTCCCATATGCCGCCAACTTACGTGGACACACTGTATACCAAAGGATGAAAGTGACACTTTTTCCCCCCGAGGCAAAAGCGTAGCAAGGACTGCAATTCTTTGGTGGATAAAAATGTTTATCACGAGGTTTATTATATATTTTCCGCAATTTTGAGGATAAAAATTAACACTTTTATCTCTTAAATAAGGTATAAAAGTGCACTTTTTATCAAAAAAGTAACATTTCTGTTCAAAACAGGCTTATATGTGATTAACTTTGTATAACAAACGATTTAGCATAAAATTGTCAATTTTTAAAATTGGGACCCCTATCTATATTAAAAGATATATCTTAAAAAGACGGGTGGATCCGTGTGAGATATTATAAGCAATAAAAGCAGTGATATGTAGGTTCTTAAGGTTATTGATTTTAAAAGTGAGCTAGGTGAAGCTCTAAAGATATATTAACTTGAATCTCAAATTCTTTATATTTATATTTAAACTATTAAATATCTATAATACTATTATTAATAATATATTTCAGAATTACTTACCAATAGATAATTTATTATTTATTATTTATAAAACTTTCACCAATAAAAACAATGTAAACAAGTCACTAATTTGTTCCATCCAGGACTGCAGACAAACAAATGAAAAAATGGAACACTAGCGAACCGGCGATAAGCAACTTGGTGATACTGAGAAGTGGGGCAATGAAAAACAGTATAGTCATGATCATTTAATTAATTTAACATTGACATTAAAGGCAAAATAACAGCTTATTGTGAGGACAAAACAGATTAACTGAATATTGATATTTGTAAAATAAAACAATGGTGTGATGCAAACTTTTTGTCCTTTAATCAAAAACACACATTTTAAATGTGATATAGGTGATATCACACTAGAAAATTTTATTAAACCTAGAAAAAAAACAGATTTTCAGGTCTAACAATCGATCGATGTTTAAAGTTCGATAATCATAGTGCAAGCCGTCAAAGTAAAATTGCCTCAAACTGTTATGCTGTAAAAGTGATTGGTGATAATCTTGGTTTGGATGTTGCCAAAAATGTTTACCACTCTTTAGTGGAATCCCATCTTCGATATTGCATTCGCTTTCGCAGTTTTTATTAAATTCAGTTTTTGTCCTCCAAAAAAGACCAATAGGGAATTTGTCAAGTCAAAAAGCGCGATTTTTGCAGACCTCTTTTTTTGAGGCATAGGATTTGAACTTTGTGTTTTTTTATTTTAGAAACTGCATGTTTAATATTTCCGAGTTATCTTTACCTAGGCAGTATAATACTCGTAACATTTTTATTTTAATCTTCCCATACCTCGGTCAAATTTGGTCAAAAACTCCTTTATGTACAATGGAAAAAATCTTTTTAATCATTTATTAATTAAGATTTGAGAAATAAAAAATTGGTCAATTTAGACGAAAAACAAAAGATTCTTTAGCAAGCACTATTTATTTTTATAATTAAGTATATCTGATAAAAACAAATCGTAGGGTTTTGATTTTATTAAATTTACATTTTAAAATTTTTCACATACACTAATTTGTCCTGGAAATTTTGACGTCGTTTGTTTTATTCCAATTTTAGCTTTTTATTGTTTTCACCGATTTTTATATACAGGGTATCCCCAAAGTCCGAGTCCACCCAAAAATCTTCTGAACTATTGAAGATAACTGAACCATATTTGGCAGTACTCGATAACATCAAGAGATCTATTTTACGAAGTGGCGGGTGTACCACATCTGCATTAGGGGGCGGCATAGGGTCGGCCAACTTAATTTTTTTAAATAGAAACCCCAATCGAGTGATACCTTTTGTAGCTCCTTGCAAAACTAACATGTTGACATAACTGCCAATTGTCTACGTCAAATTTGTCAAACAAAAATTTTTCAGTTTTCGTCAAAATTTGTTATTTTAAACAAAAACCCTATCAAGTGAAATCTTGTTTAAAAGGTCTTTGAATAAGTGACAGTCACGTCAACATGTTTTTGAAAGACCTTTCGAACATACTATGGTTAGACAAAACTTTGTCAAAAATAGTCAAATAAAAAGTTTTGACAGTAGAACAAATTTTTACACGTTTGACACAAGCAGGGAGCAGTTACGCCAAAATGTTGGTTTTTCAAAGGTCTTTCAAATAAGTTATCACGCAATAGTTTTTCGTTTAAAACAACAAACTAGTTAATATAAAAAAAAGGCTTGGCAGATTTAACATAGAAAATTGACAGTTTTTTTTAAATCAATAATTAATCAGTGTTGAATAGACTGTAATGAGATAAGTTAGGCTTTTGTCAATGTCTACTTTGGTAACCTGACTAAAAAAATTAACCAGTAGTGGACGAATGATTACTGATACGCCAATGACTTTTTTGTCTTTTTTTCATAGGTTTTTATTCATCCAGGTATTAAATTTAAATTGGACTTCCACTTGGTCTTATAGCCACACCGATTGCATCTAAACTATTAAATTTCGTTCAAATGTTTCCGTAAGTGATGTTTTTTCAAAGTAGACCTTATCTTGGCCCTGTAGTCACACTGATTGCATATAAGCCAGTTGATTTTATCTGCACTTGTATGCCGCAGCAAATGTGATTTTAAATGAGACTTCTGCTTGCCCTTGTAGTCACACTGGTTACATCTATACCAATTGATTTCACTTGTACTTTTATGTTGTAACTGATGTGATTTTAAAGCAGACTTCTTCTTCGTCTTGTAGTCACATAGGTGGCATCTAAACCAATTAATTTTATCTGGACTTCTATGACGCAACAAATGCATGATCAAGTCACACTTACGTTTGGCCTTGTATTTGCAATGATAGCATTTAACATAATTGATTTTATCTGGACTTGTATGCAGCAGCAAATGTGTTTTCAATTGAGACTTCTGCTTAGCCTTGTAATCACACTGGTTGCACCTAAACCAATTGATTTCGCTTAAACTTTTATGTTGTAACTGATGTCTTGTCAAAGCGGCCTTCCTATTAGTCTTGTAGTCACATTGGTTGCATCTAAACCAATTGGTTTCGCTAGCACTTTGATGTTGTAAATAATGTGATTTTAAATTGGACTTCAGCGTGGCGTTGTAGTCACATTGGTTGCATCTAAACCAAGTGGTTTCGCTAGCACTACGATGTTGTAAATGATGTGATTTTAAACTGGACTTCTGCTTCGCCTTGTACTCACATAGGTTGCATCCAAACCAATTAATTTCATTTGAACACCTATGACGCAACGAATGCCGGCTCAAGTCACTCATGCGTTTGGTCTGGTAATTGCAATAGTCGCATTTGAAACAATTGATTTCACTTTTGTGGTATAAAAAATTTTCTTTTTTTGTTCCCAACTTGGATTGATATGGATTTTGTTCAGTTCTGAAATATAAGAAACCAAAATGGCAGTTCAAGTCAAATCTAGCGTTTGTTGTAAACATCGTAACGTGGTTTTTGTCTAATTGCCACAGGGTTTATACAGGGTAGGGTATAGCAACTTGAACTTGACGCCCTTAAGCAATGGTTGCTCTAATTAAAGTGAGGAAATCGAAGGAATGTGATAACTTGGCGAAATAAAAATGTCAAATAAGATATGCAGATAAAAAACACAGAATATGCAGATATTCTTTTTTTACAACAAGCAATATGCATTGTTCCGACCTGAGGGACAAATTTTGTCATGGTACCAAATTCTCAAAATAATAATCCGTTAGGTGTTATTAACATTCCATGTGTTCAAGGGATTTCAGAAAACATAAAACGAATAGCTAAACACTATAATATAAAAACAGTATTTTCTTCGGGAAATACGATAAGTTTTGTAACTAAAACAAAACCAGACAATCCCTCAAATAATAAGGAATGTATTTACCAAATCCCGTGTGAGTGTGGTAAATCATATGTAGGTGAAACGAAACGCCCTCTTCAGGTTAGAGTAAATGAACATCTAAAAAGTACCCAATTAGGGGATATTGAAAAATCCGGTTTAGCAGAGATTCAGTGGTCAGAAGCTAAAGTTTTACATAAGGAGTCGCATTGGCGAAAACGAAAGTTTATTGAAGCTGCGTTTATAATGCAGAATAAAGAAGTTTTCAGTTAACCAAGCACGGACATACCAAACATATGGAAACCACTCCTTAAGGAAAACAGGCGTCTTAGGATTAAAAAAGGGGCGGGCCCTCACACCTGACTGCACACCAAGTAGTATAAGTAGTAGCCTAAAGACTAGATTGTTTAGTTTACACTTGATAACGGTTAGAGATACTTACTAACCGAAACGTCGTGTTTTAAAATAAATAAAGACAATGGAAGTCCGAAATTTTATTTCTACACAATCATTGTCTACAATTTTGTTTTTCAGTATGCGTCTGGCAGGGACAAACGTTTAAAGCACACTGTCTTCTCATTTTTCGTTGTTGTTGACTCCACGCATTTATGTAGGTAGGCTACACTCGTATTTTTAAATGGGTCAGTTTAAAGGAAATAGGAAAACGGAATATCAGGTGTGATAAACAAGGACACATCGAGATTGGTATGTAATAGAATTGCACCAGTTTTAATTTTAACGTTTTAAAATCAAATAAACAAAAAACATATCTGGTTTTGTGATCCCAAGGTACCGAGTGTTATTTATTTCTAACACCGGGTTGAAATCAAATTTCAAAAAATAAATAAATAAAATAAAATAAAAATGTTTTGTAGTTCAAAAACTTAACTAAGGACGTGGAAACGAACCATTTCTCCCCGACCCTGAGAACAGCCAGCGTGCTGTTCTAAGAAGCAATAGGCAATGGGCAAAGCTTTACCAATGGCCGTTTGAGTACGCCAGTGGCTGTTTGCACATTTGCTACCCTCGGAACATTATCCTTGCCAGGAAATAATTCTATAATACGGCCTAGCAACCAATCTAGTGGGCGGCGATTCTCGTCCCGAATGAGAACTAAAGTTCCTATCTCCACAGGGGAGGTCATGGAATCCGTCCATTTCGACCTTTGTTGTAGGGTGTGTAAATATTCACTAGCCCACCTTTTCCAAAAGTGATCATGCATTTGCAATAACAAATTCCAACGCGAAAGCCGATTTATAGGGACATCCGAGTACTCTGGATCGGGCAAACACGTCGGGGGTTGCAAGTTTAGGAAATGTCCTGGTGTAAGCGCCGTAAAATCCGTAGGATCTGAAGAAATAGCTCCTATTGGTCGTGAGTTTAACACCGCTTCGATTTGAATTATGAAAGTATTAAGTTCTTCATAAGTAAGAGTCTGATTTCCCACGACTCGAGTCAAATGGGTTTTTGTAGACTTTATGTTGGATTCATAAATTCCACCGAAATGTGGACTGGCACTTGGCATAAAGTGCCAACGAATACCTTGCGCTGTCGCTGCGTCCGTGAAGATTTGCTTTAAGTAGTTCCAACCCCCCTGGAAATTTTCACCATTGTCAGAAAATATATCGCTCACGTGACCTCTACGTGCGATCAGACGCCGCAGCGCGGCCAGAAACGCTTCCGTCGTGAGTTCAGATACGAGCTCCAGGTGAACCGCGTGAACCACCACGTCAATGGCGAGCATAATGTAAGCTTTATAACAGCGCGCCTTACGAAGGCGCCCTAAGGTCACTGAGAAAGGACCGCAAAAATCTATCCCAATTTTTGAAAAAACCGGCGCTTAGCGCACTCGATAAACGGGTAGATCCGCCATTGGAGGCTGATAAGCAACGGGCTTTGTTTTCCAACATGGCAAACATTTTGTAAGTATATTTCGAATAACTTTTCGTGCGGATAATATCCAAAAGTTCTGCGCGATTATGCAATGCGTGGTGTGTATACCACAATGTAAATTTACCGTGTGAACATGAAAAATCAAGAGTTCTGTCAATCGGCATTTACTAGGCAAAAGCAAAGGAAATTTTTTATCATATTCCAATTCCGAGTGGCATAGCCTGCCTCCGATTCGCAAATAACCGTGAGGGTCTATGAAAGGATTGAGTTTTTTAAACCACTTCGGCAACTCTTCCTGGTTCGTCAATTTTAAAATTTCCATCTCAAAATAGACCGACTGTACATGTTTGGTAATAAAAAGTAACGCGGTTCGATTTTCTACCAAAGTGATATATTTATATCGAGAAATTTCAATTTTTTGTATCCTATCTCGAATTCGTAAAAGATAAGCGACAATCCTTTGTAATTTTAACAATGAACTATATTTTTCTAACAGGTCATTTATCAAAGGAGAATTAAAATTTTGAATCGCAAAAAATATTTGGTTTTTTGCTTCTACCAAAACAAGGCCTGATTCATCCAGTGGGGATGAAATTGAAAAATCCCATTGTTCTTGGGGTGAACAAAGAAAGGAAGGGCCCTGCCACCATAGGGTGCAACTCAGAAGGTCGGAGGCGAACATCCCTCTGGTACCGCAGTCCGCAGGGTTGTTGGTACCGCTAATGTGAAACCAGTTTTGCGGGGGGACCTTTTCCTGTACAAATGAGACCCTATTGGCCACGTAACTTTTCCAGGAGTGGGGGGATTTTTGTAACCATTGTAAAGCTACCGCACTATCGGTAAAACAAAAGATGTCGCTAAATTGAAATTTCCGTGATAAATTGTTAACTGTAAAATCTATCAATTTGGCAAGTAGAACCATAGAACAAAGTTCTAAACGCGGGATGCTTACAGTTTTAAGCGGCGCAACTTTGCTTTTGCTGCATAATAAATAATTTTTTATGGTATTGTTTTGATACGAGACTCGTACGTATATAACAGCGCAATAAGCTTTTTCGGAGCTATCGCAAAATCCGATCAACTGAACCGATGTTGATTCGCGAATATCAATATGACGTCATATTTTAAGGTCCCGTAGCAAATTTAATTCGGATTGAAACTTTCTCCATTTTGCGGCTATTTCTTCGGGAACCTTTTGATCCCAAGAAAGTTTTAAAAGCCACAAATGTTGGATAAGTATTTTTGCCCAAATCGTAAGCGGAGTTAAAAAACCAATGGGGTCGAAACATCGCGCTAGATTTGAAAGCATGATTCGCTTGGTGCAACTTGGTAAGCCAAGAATTTTTAACGTATTCCGGCTATCCTCATCGAAGCAAAGGGCGTCGATTTGGATATGAGACTCTGGTAAGTCTGAAAGTATGTCGGGGTGATTCTGGCCCATTTTCTTACTTCAAACCCAGCTCGAGAAACTAAAGAAATTATTTGATTTTTCATCAAAATTAGGGTGTCCAGTGAATCACTAGTTCCCAAGATATCATCTATATAAGAGGAATGAAGAATGAGCTCGGTTGCCAGGGGCAGATCCGAGTGATCGGTTGCTAACTGCTGCATGGTGCGCAACGCAAGGTAGGGCGAACAAGTGACGCCAAAAACAACATTTCTTTCATAGTCTGAAATAGGATCTGAGGGATTAAAACGCCAAAGAATCCTTTGAAATTTTCTATCTTCTGGGCGCACTTCTATCATCCTGTACATAGCCCGTATGTCTGTAACAAAGATGTATTTTCCAAAGCGAAAATCGAGAAGCAATTTTACAATATCATTTTGTAATTTGGGCCCCGTGTAGAGCGCATTATTCAAACTGACATGTCGCGGTGATGCGCTAGCGTCGTAAACAATTCGTGCGGGAATTGTCGTGGACTCTTTTTTGCAGATTGCAAAATGAGGGATGTAGTAATAATTATTTATTTCTTTAAGTAGGGGGGGAGCCACAACGGTCATATGTTTATTTTCCAAATAATCGCGCATAATATATTAGTCGTCGCTCCAAGGAATAAAACCTCTTTAATGCCATGGATCTAGAATCGCCAAAATCAGGGGAATTGATTTTAAATGGTAAGCCAGCCCTTGGGGCGTAATTTTAGTAGTTTTTGAGAAAAACTTATCACAGTATTTTTCTTCGGGGCTCAAACACTGCACCTCCGGCACCTTCTCGACCTCCCAAAATTTTTGAAGAGTAATATCTAACTCTAGGTTAGCGGAATTGGTAAAAAATGTTTTTATTTGGCTATTTAAACCCGAACATGACAAAGTCTTTCCCAAAACCGTGTAGCCGAAATAAGTATTGACAAAAACAGGTTGATTCTGACCGAAAGAAATGATACCATCCCTTAAAATGTAGGGTACAATATCGTTACCCAAAAGCAACTGTACGAACCCAGGCTTTATAAAATTAGGGTCCGAAAGTTGAATATTTTTTAGTTGCGATATCTCTTTCAAGCCTAAATTGCATGGGGGTAATTTGTCGCATATTTTATCAATAATTATGGCATTGGAGCTAAAAGTTTCGGAAGAATCGTAAAGCGAACCAATAGTAAGTTGTATCCCCGATTTTGCAGATGTGGTCATCCTGTCTAGACCATGCAAAGATATGGCAACATTGTATTTATGCAATCCTAATTTATTAGCACAAGATTTAGTGATAAATGTATTTTGCGCCCCTGTATCGAGAATGGCGCGAAAAGTTTGCCAATTATGAAATGCGTCTTTTATTTTTATTAAAACTGTTCCCAACATTGTTTCCTGGTCATTCAACATCATTCCTACCTGAGTTTTCTGACCTCCAGAAGGTCCCGCAGTTACAGTGAGAGTCCCAGAGGAAGACTGAGAGTCCACGTGATCAGGCAAGGGGGGGGAAGCCCCGGAGAAGAAGACTGTGATGCGCTGTAGGCTGTGGGCAATATTGGCAACGTTTCGACGAAGGGCACGCATAAACCCCGTGTCCTGAGTTTAGGCAGTTGATGCACGCATGTTTTGACTTAATGAAAGCGAATCTTTCAGAGGGCGATTTATTCAAAAACTCATGACAGCGATATATTATGTGTTTTTGATTGCAAAAAATGCACTGGGATTGTCCTTGGGGACGCTTTTGCTGGTGAAACACCTTTTTTGGCCTACCAACGAAGCTGTTGCCGTCCCTAGGGGGGTCCGGTGACGCTTTTTCGTGCGGTTTAATGCTAGAATCGATGGCGATTCCGGTAGCACATTCGAGCGCCGTACAACGTTTTAAAAGGAAATCCCTAACATCCTCATATTTCGGTATGTCGGTATTTCCTTGTGTTTGCTCATAGGCGAGGCGTGTGGTAGGGGGTAACCTATCTAATATCATGTAACCAAGTATAAAATTCCAGTTGTCTGGACTTAGCTTCATAACTTTTAAAGCCGCGGTGTGCTTAGTAAAAGTGTCCACTAAATTCCGTAGCGCTTGCGCATTTTCACTTTTGATGTGTGGCGAACTCTCGATAGCTCTCCAGTGATTGAAAGCACGCAAACGGGAATTATGAAAACGTTCGACGAGCATAGTATAAACCATTAAATAATTTTCGTTTAAAATAGGGATATCCACGATTAGCTCTTTTGGAGAGCCCTCTAGGCAAGACAGCAACAAATTAAATTTTTGCAAATTGCAAATCGAGCGATTATTATGAACCGACGTATTAAAACTTTGTAAAAAAGTCGGAAATGTGGCAATATCGCCAGAAAAGACCGGTAGCTTGAATTTCGGCAAAAAGGCATCGCTGGAGCTAGCACCCGCTAATGTGCCTTGGGGCATAAAAGTACTATTAAAAACGTTAGCCGGGTCTTCCAAAGGAGCCTCAAATAAATCATAAAAGATTGTCTCAATTTTCTGTACCTGTTCAAAGGTAGAGGTTTGCAATTGGTTTTCGACATCCAAGCAAGTCTGATCCTCCGCTATTAGAGCTAAGAGAGTGTTGTGATGCTTTTCAAAATCTTTGAGGACATGTCTCAAGTTTCTGAAACTAACTTTGAAAGAGTTTTTACTTCCAGATTCAAGGTGGGCCGCGGTAGCCAATTTTGAAATAGAATTTAATTGATTTATTGCTGTCTGCCTAAGAGCTGTTGCTCTGGCGATTTTGGTATCCGTATTTACGGTCGGCATGATTTTTTATTGCAAATGCAAGATTTCCCTCGTAAAAAAATAATAAAACTTCCTTACTCAAAGTAACTTTTTGAGCAAAATATGTTACAATGGTGTAACAGACCGAAGCTTTTTTTTACAAAATAATTTTTGAGGAGAGGAGATTTGAAGTACAAGGTGTTCAGTCCTCAGTACATTCATTTTGTGTGGATGTTAGAATTTAGTTATTTTATTTTTAGATATTTTTTGGCTCACTGTGTAGAATTGGAATTTGTTCACCTTAGCCAAGTGATGCCAAGCAAGGGGATATATCGTATCAAATCCCTATTCAATCACACGGTGTGCAATCAAGCTAAGCACTTTTTAGTTAAATAATTTTAAGTAAATTAGATTTACGAATTTTCGCGAGTGTTTTCCCTCGTCCTCCCTTCCTTAAAACCTCTGTAATGGAAACCCCTCAACAGAACTGCTGAAGCCAGGATAAAGGCGGCCGCCCATCGACCCCACAACACAGCAACGAACAGTGAGTAGAACAAAAACCATTTATACAGTCCATTTTAAATCTCTCCTGAGTAAATTACTTAACACCCCACCATTTTGGTCCTTTTCGCCAGATCCTTTCTAGCGTTACTCCTACTTTACTACCCTAATCGTCGTTTTTTTTTATATAGTAGGTAGACCTTTTTGATAAAAATACGTAGTGACTTTGATCCGCCTTTCACTAAACTCAAAGTTAGGAGTAAACTAATCGGCATATAGTCATTAATTAACATAAATTTTTAGAGTTCTTGCTGTAAAACATTCACACAAAATTTCCAATTATAGGTCGTGCATTTATTCAAATTGAATAGAAATCAATTTCTTTTGTATCGCCTTTTTTTTGCTTTGCTTCGAGGAAAAGCAGTCTTAGCAGCCGGTCTCGCGCTTAGTAACGGGAATGGATTCTCATATAGTATAGAACGTATAGTCGTCTCATTTAGCTCTTGCTTCACCGTTGATTTCACACTCGCAATTAGAATTTAGCCACACTCCATATTAGAATTTACTGTATGCATTGCTTTCGTCTACTGTGTCCAGCCATTAGAATACACAGTGACACGTATAAATTGAAAATTGTAGTAGCTTTTTCCTGAAACCATAAAATAATTAATTATAGATGCTAATTAGGTAAATAACTGATAAAATTAATTGCGTATTTAGTAGTAGGAGCATTTTTTCTTAAAATTTCCAATTAATTGCTCAATTTATTAGTTGAGAAAAAATAGTAGAAAAATTTTGTTTTCAACAAATAGTAGCACTCGTTTACCACGTTTAGACAACTTCATTAAATTGGTAGTTAGTAGATTTCTCGCCATTTATAAGGTTTAAAATTTAACTTAGGAAATAAATAATTTTTTTTTTAATTTTTTAAATTTAAAATATAAAACAGATTTTTTTTATAATTTTTAATTTGGTTTAATTATTAAGCTACAATGTCAGATAAAGTTAGAAAAGCAACAAACTGAAGACTGAGTGAAATTAGTAGCATGACTGAAATATACGATTTTGCTATAAAAGCTGAGACTGATAGCAAATATCATGCTTCACTCAAGGTTCGCTATCAAGACCTAGAACAAATTAGAGATGATTTCAGTAAACAGCATAACATTTTGATAGGTTTATTAGATGAACAGGATGATTTTCAAGCTGAAGATAAAGTTCGAGCTGATTTTGAAAATAAATTCTGGCATATTAAAAGCATATATTTTAGCTTATTTTCTCATACAACTAGTGAAACGCAATCTTCTGTTTCCTTATCAAAGGCACCTCAGTTTACTAACAATCTTAAACCTTTAGATTTACCTATTTTTAGAGGAGATGTAACTTCATTTCCTAGTTTCAAAGATATGTTTGAAGCCCTGGCTCATAACAATCCTCACTTTTCGGATGTAACTAAATTCGAATATTTACTGAAAGCCCTTGAGGAACAGCCAAAACTCCTAGTTCAGCATTTGCCACTAACTCATGCTAATTATTCCATTGCTTATGATACTTTGTGTAAAAGATATTATAGAAAACGAATCATAGCAGCTAGTCATTGGTCAGCTATTGAAAATGCTAAAAAAGTATCTTCAGAAAATCCTCAAGATTTACGTACCCTGTTAGATACCTTTAACGATAATTTAGAGGCCTTGCGCAATTTACAGTTACCTATAGACGCCTGGTCATTTCCATTAGTTCAAATGATTAATAGAAAAATAGATATTTCCTTAGCAACAAAATTTGAGTTACAGCTTTCTGATTCCAATAAAATGCCTGATTATAAAGAGTTAATAGCGTATTTGGAAAAACACTGTGAAGCTTTAGATAATGTAGAATTAACCCGAAAAGAAGATAAAAAATTCTTTAAAAAATCTATAAATAATAATAGTAGTAGTTTTAAATCAGGTAGCTCCAGACAAACTTCCAATGTTTTTCTAAGTCAACCCAATCAAAATCATAATAAAAATACTTGTGTAGTTTGCAAACAGGTACCTTATCACACTCTTTCTAAATGTCAGTTCTTTCGCTCAAAAACGGCCAATGAACGTTATAAACTTGCCAAGGCAAATTATTTATGTTAAAATTGCCTTTCTAGATCGCATAGTATAAAGGAGTGCCCCTCTACTAATTCCTGTTTTCGTTGCGGTGTTCGTCACCATAGTTTACTTTGTTTCAGTGGAAATGATAGTTCCAATCAAGTTAGCACCTTATATAGTAGTCAGAATAATAGTAGTCAGAATAATAGTAGTCAAAATAATAGAAATTTTCAAGCCTGCAGTACTGTTACACATCATAATAGTCAGGGTCCTAAGTATAATCCTGTACACAATCATAGTCAGGGTCCTAACCCCCATTTTAGTAGCTTTAGTTCCACTCCAAATTATTATAATCAGTGTCAATACTCATTGTAGTCCAGTAGCGCATTCTAGTTCTAGTTTCCCGAATTCCATTGGCCACCCCACTAGTTCGGGTGCCAACCACCATGCCAACCATAGTAGTATAGTTTCCAATAATGCTAACTCTGTAGCTCAATTACCTCATATTGATAGTCAAAATTCACAAAGCAACACCAATGCTTTTGTCGGATTAACTGTAGACAACCCCTTATGTTTAAGTAGTAGCATCGATTCTTCGGGTGTATTATTATCCACCGCAATAGTAGAAATTTTAGATAGCAAAGGTGATTATCAACCTATTAGAATAATCGTAGATTCAGGTTCAACCTCAAATTTCATAACGAAAGCTTGTGTTAAACGTCTTGGTTTACATAGTTACAAATCAGATATCGATGTGCAAGGCATTGGTGAAGCCCCTATGCTTAAAAGTTGTGAGAGCATTTCTTCTACCATTCGTCCTTCAGGAAAATCTAGTCCCCTTTTAGAATTTAGTGCCGTAGTTATCCCTAAAATATGTGGAAATCTTCCACTTTCAACACTTTCCACTACTAATTGGCCTTTCTTAAAAAATTGTCAGCTAGCCGATCCTTATTTTTACAAATCTAGACCGGTTGATATATTAGTAGGAGCTGATATATTTGCAAGAATTCTTAAAGATGGAAAGATTGTTGCTGGTCCTAATGATCCAGTGGCAATTAATAGTATTTTTGGTTATTTGCTTATGGGTAAAACTTGTTCTTCGTCTAAAGTAATTAGTCAATTCATTTCTCAAACATTTTTCGCAATGGACACCCTCGAAGATACCATTCAAAGATTTTGGCTTGTCGAGGAAGTTCCCAAGGTCAATTCAATGTCACCTGAAGATAGTTTAGCTGAAAAAATATTTTCTGAAACCACTTATAGAACAGAGACAGGCAGATTTGTAGTATCTACCTTTTAAGTCTAGTGAACCTTCTTTTCCCAACAGTAGAGAGTTAGCACTCAAGCAATTCTTAGCATTAGAACGTAGATTGTTAAAAAATTCTGATCTTTACATGCAATATTCCGATTTTATGAAGGAATACTTATCTTTAGGACATATGAAAATAGTTTCATCTTTGGCCATTCCAGATAAAAGTTATTATATTCCACATCATTGTGTACTAAAGCCTTCTAGTGTCACAACTAAACTTCGCGTGGTTTATAATGGCTCTGCTAAAGGTTCTAGTGATCCTTATTCATTAAACGATTGCCTGCTTCCTGGTCCCAAACTTCAAGCTGACATATGTCAATTACTTCTGTTATTTAGATTGGAAAAATTCGTATTTACAGCGGATATCTGTAAAATGTTTAGACAAATTCTAGTTACTCCTCCTCATCAGGATTATCAACGCGTTCTTTGGCGTTTTCAGCCTGATGGTCCAATCGAAGACATAGCTCTCTGTACTGTTACTTATGGATTAACATGCAGCCCTTATTTAGCTATCAAATCATTGCTTACTTTAGCTGAGCAGGAGAAAGTTAATTACCCTGAAGCTTCAGAACTAATTATCTCGCACTCATATGTAGATGATATAACTGGCATGCATTGTGACCTTGAAGGTGCCAAAAGGATTCAGAAAGACCTAATTTCTCTTCTTGCCAAAGGTGGGTTTCAATTGCGCAAGTGGTGCAGCAATGACCCAAGACTCTTGGCAGACTTTCCTTCTTCTCATCTGTGCAATGAAAATTTATCCTTTGATGCTGATTCCAATAATACTCTTAAAGTTTTAGGACTTGAGTGGAGTCCATCATCAGATTGCTATCAATTTTCGATAAACTCAATTTTGTCACCGTGTACAAAACGTAATTTACTTAGCAACTTAGCTAAGATTTTTGACCCTCTAGGTATCTTAACCCCTGTTACTTTTTTCCTAAAACATTTAATACAGAAGCTTTGGGACTTAAAGCTCAATTGGGATGATCCACCCTCGATAGAAATTAGTAGAATATGGGAAAAATTTACAAGTGAAGTTAGTTTGCTATCTTTATGTAAAATAACTCGTAGAGTAGTGCCTGATAGTTATCAATCAATTCAGATTCATGGCTTTTCAGATGCCTCTGAAAAAGGCTATTGTGCTGTTGTTTATTTTAGATTTTCATTAAAAGATAATGAATTTTGTGTCAAATTTGTGACTGCAAAATCCAAAGTAGCCCCTTTAAAAACAATTAGTATACCCCGCCTTGAACTGTGTGGAGCAGTTCTGTTATCAAAATTGTTACATTATGTTCTAGGAATTTATCAGCCCAGGCTAAAAATTAGTGAAATATACGCTTGGTGTGATTCAACTATAGTCCTTTCTTGGATAAAGTCTTCCCCACATAGATTTACCACTTTTGTTAGTAATAGATCAACTTTCATCCAAGAAAAAATCCCTTCCTCGCATTGGCATCATGTCATATCTGAGAACAATCCTGCAGATTTGGGTAGTCGTGGTCTCCTCCCATCTGAGTTGTCAGAAAGCTCAATGTGGTGGTATGGCCCTAGTTTTTTGTCGCAACACACCGACACATGGACAGAAATAAATCTTCCATTGTCTGATGAAGACATTCCTGAACATAGAAAAACATGTCTTCTTGTAGCAGAATTAGAACCCCATTTGTTAGCTCAACTAATAAAAAATATTTCTGGTTTTGATAGATTACGTAGAGTTTTAGCATATATTTTAAGATTTTTGTCGAATTGTAGAAACAAAATCAAAGTAACTGAACCTCTTACTAGTTTAGAGTTACATCAGTCTGTCATGCTCTTAGTAAAGCATGTACAAACTTTAGCTTTTTCTCATGAAATTGATAGAATCCAACAGCATCTTTTACCCTCAAAATTATTTAGAAGACTAAGCCCCTTTTAGATGATGAAAGCATACTTCGCCTTGGTGGCAGATTAAGAAATTCTACTTCGTTGTCCTATCAACAAAAATTTCCTGCTCTATTGCCCAACAATCATCGATTTACGGAACTTTTGGTTAGTTATGTACACTTGAAATATTTCCATGCAGGAATTCAATCAATTCAGTACATAATCGCACAACAATTTTGGATAATTTCCTGCAAAAATGTAATTAGAAAGGTAGTTTCTAAGTGTATTACTTGCTATAAGATAAATCCAACCCCTGTTCAAGCTCCCATGGGTGATCTACCCTTACTTCGCGTGCGCCAAGTTAAGCATTTTCTTCACACAGGTGTTGACTTCGCAGGTCCCTTTAATCTGTTAATGACTCGCTACCAAGGAGCTCGCACGACGAAAGCATACCTTTGTCTTTTCGTTTGTTATGCTACCAAAGCTTTGCATTTAGAGCTAGTTTCAAGCTTGTCTTCCGATGCTTTTCTGGCAGCCTTACGCCGCTTTGTAGGCCGTAGAGGCAGACTTGTTTCACTCCACAGTGACTGTGGAACTAATTTTACTGGAGCTTATAGAACTTTATGTAATCTAATGCGTGATGCTTCGAAAGCAGAAACAATTTCGTGGCATTTTAATCCCCCCTCTGCACCCCATTTTGGCGGTCTTTGGGAATCTTCAGTAAAATCCGTTAAAACTCATTTGTTACGTATAGTTGGATCTCAAATCTTAACATACGAGGAGATGTACACTCTGCTTGTACAGATAGAAGCCTTTTTAAATAGTATGCCTTTAAACCCCCTTTGTAGTGATCCGAATGACATTTCGGCAATCACCCCAGGTCATTTTTTGACCTTAGAGTCTCTTAGTGCACTTCCCGAACCCAATTTTAGTGACACCCCCCTTAATAGATTAGATCGCTGGCAATTGCTCCAGAAGTTGCACCAGGATTTTTGGTCTCGGTGGTCTAAAGAGTACTTACATACTCTTCACCAACGTGCTAAATGGCATGATAGTAAAGGTTCACTAAAAATTGGTAACCTTGTGGTTATAAAAGAGGATAACACTCCCTGTATGCAATGGCAACTGGGTCGTATTGAGGCAGTGCATCCAGGTTCGGACGGTTTAGTACGAGTGGCAAGCGTGCGTACCACTAACGGTACTTTAAAGCGACCGGTTGTTAAGCTGTGTCCGCTCCCCATTGAAGACAATGTAGATAGTAGTTAAAATTAAAAGGGATAAACCCCTTTTGGCCGGTGGGATGTTCAGTCCTCAGTACATTCATTTTGTGTGGATGTTAGAATTTAGTTATTTTATTTTTACTTTTAAGATATTTTTTGGCTCACTGTGTAGAATTGGAATTTGTTCACCTTAGCCTTTAGCTTTTAGAAAAATATAATGAACAATCAGTGTGAATTAGATTTTCAAGGGGATATATCGTATCAAATCCCTATTCAATCACACGGTGTGCAATCAAGCTAAGCACTTTTTAGGTAAATAATTTTAAGTAAATTAGATTTACGAATGTTTTCCCTCGTCCTGCCTTCCTTAAAACCTCTGTAATGGAAACCCCTCAACAGAACTGCTGAAGCCAGGATAAAGGCGGCCGCCCATCGACCCCACAACACAGCAACGAACAGTGAGTAGAACAAAAACCATTTATACAGTCCATTTTAAATCTCTCCTGAGTAAATTACTCAACACCCCACCACAAGGTGTACTCAAAATATTTTTACACTTAAAATAGTTTATTTGTAAGTGCAAAATCCAATTTGATACTCCGACAATAATTAAAGCAAAAAGTTGTTGTCAAGCCAACTTCTTTTTTTGTATTTAAAAAAGTCGTGGCAAGGACAATGTTCGCGCGATAAACGAATTTATATTCAATGCAAAGAGGCAAACTAGCCGATTTATTTTGAAGGTCATTTATTTAAATATAATTTAATCTTAATATTTAATTAACCCCACAAATTAAAATACCACCAAAGCTACGTTTTACCCTTAAGGAAAGGTTATGCTTGGCGCAAAAAAGGAGCTATAGGTAGTATTTTACCAGATATAGACTTTGCATATGAAAATAAAAAACCACATTAAGAGGGGTAACTTCACCCCAATGCGTCTTATACAAAAATAGTCCTGTCCCCGAGATCCGGCTCTCGAAGGACCAATGAAACGGGCCGAGTGTGTAATAGCTTCTTCGCTAAGGAGCTATGGAGCTACCACTCAATCGGACACCTACTGTAAACAATAGGGAGCGCGGGAACAACAGAGCGTGATTTCAGCTGACGCAGTGAGGTGGGCGAACAACCCTTAATGGGTATGAAAAGGAGAGAAAAGGAGCTAAAAAGAGTTATTTTTGAAACAGGAAGGGTACCATGGAAATGGAGTAATCCTATGATGATGTCTTCTTTCGGCGTTGTTAACTCTTTTTTAGGTTTTATATGTTTTATGGTTTTCCGCACTAATATATCTTTAATGGCTTAACAATTTTGAATTTTTGTTTAATTAGGTTTAGTTTGACACTAATTAATTCGGCAAGGGCCGTAGATTGATGCCACAGGGCGGCTATGATCAACCCTTTTGTTTTTCAGTATGCGTCTGGCAGGGACAAACGTTTAAAGCACACTGTCTTCTCATTTTTCGTTGTTGTTGACTCCACGCATTTATGTAGGTAGGCTACACTCGTATTTTTAAATGGGTCAGTTTAAAGGAAATAGGAAAACGGAATATCAGGTGTGATAAACAAGGACACATCGAGATTGGTATGTAATAGAATTGCTCCAGTTTTAATTTTAACGTTTTAAAATCAAATAAACAAAAAACATATCTGGTTTTGTGATCCCATGGTACCCTTCCTTTGTAAGAAAACAACATCGAGGTAAGTCATTTTTTTCAAACATAACTCTTTTTTAGCTCTTTTTCATACCCATTAAGGGTTGTTCGCCCACCTCACTGCGTCAGCTGAAATCACGCTCTGTTGTTCCCGCGCTCCCTATTGTTTACAGTAGGTGTCCGATTGAGTGGTAGCTCCATAGCTCCTTAGTGAAGAAGCTATTACACACTCGGCCCGTTTCACAATCCAAACCAATTATTTTATCTGCACTTGTATGTCGCAGCAGATGTGCTTGTACATTGACTGTATTTAAACCAACTAATTTCACTAGTACTTTTATGTAGTAACCGATGTGATTTTAAATTTGACTCACTATTAGCCTTGAAGTCACATCTGCATGTTTATGTCGCAGCAAATGTATTTTCATAACAGAGTTCTGCTTGGCCTTGTAGTCACACTGGTTGCATATAAACCAATTGATTTCGCTTGGAGTTTGATGTTGTAACCAATGTGTTTTTAAACTGGACTTACTATTAGCCTTGTAGTCACATTGGTTGCATCCAAACCAATTGATTTTATCTGCACTAGTATGCCGCAGCAGATGTCCTTGCAATTGAGACTTTTGCTTGGCCTTGTAGTCACATTGAGTACATCTGAACCAATTAATTTCACTTGTACTTTTATGTAGTAACCGATGTGTTTTTAAATTGGACTTAGTCTTAGCCTTGTAGTCGCATTGGTTGCATCCGAACCAATTAATTTATTGGATCTGCATTTGTATGTCGCAGCAAATGTGATTACAACTGAGCCTTCAGCATGGCCTTGTAGTCACACTGACTGCCAACTGATTTCACTTGCAGTTTTATGTCGTAACTGATGTGTTTTTAAAGTGGATTTTCTATTAGCCTTGTAGTCACATTGGTTGCATCCAAACCAATTGATTTTATCTGCACTAGTATGCCGCAGCAGATGTCCTTGCAATTGAGACTTTTGCTTGGCCTTGTAGTCACATTGAGTACATCTAAACCAACTAATTTCACTTGTACTTTTATGTAGTAACCGATGTGTTTTTAAATTGGACTTAGTCTTAGCCTTGTAGTCGCATTGGTTGCATCCGAACCAATTAATTTTATCTGCATTTGTATGTCGCAGCAAATGTGATTACAACTGAGCCTTCAGCATGGCCTTGTAGTCACACTGACTGCCAACTGATTTCACTTGCAGTTTTATGTCGTAACTGATGTGTTTTTAAAGTGGATTTTCTATTAGCCTTGTAGTCACATTGGTTGCATCCAAACCAATTGATTTTATCTGCACTAGTATGCCGCAGCAGATGTCCTTGCAACTGACACTTTTGCTTGGCCTTGTAGTCACATTGAGTACATCTAAACCAACTGATTTCACTTGTACTTTTATGTAGTAATCGATGTGTTTTTAAATTGGACTTAGTCTTAGCCTTGTAGTCACATTGGTTGCATCCAAACCAATTAATTTTATCTGCACTTGTATGTCGCAGCAGATGTTGTTGCAACTGAGACTTCAGCATGAACTTGTAGTTACACTGACTGCATCTAAACCAACTAATTTCACTTGCACTTTTATGTAGTAATTGATGTATTTTTAAAGTTGGCTTCCTACTAGCCTTGTAGTCACACTGGTTGCATGCAAACCAATTGATTTCGCTTGCACTTTGATGTTGTAACCGATGTGCTTTTAAATTGGACTTAGTTTTACCCTTGTAGTCACATTGGTTGCATCCAAACCTTCTCTCACTTGTATGTCGCAGCAAATGTGATTGCAAGTGAGACTTTTGCTTCGCCTTGTAGTCACATTGACTACATCTAAACCAATTGATTTCGCTTGCACTTTGATGTTGTAACCGATGTGCTTCTAAATTGGACTTAGTTTTACCCTTGTAGTCACATTGGTTGCATCCAAACCTTCTCTCACTTGTATGTCGCAGCAAATGTGATTGCAAGTGAGACTTTTGCTTCGCCTTGTAGTCACATTGACTACATCTAAACCAACTGATTTCACTTGTACTTTTATGTAGTAACAGATGTGTTTTTAAATTGGACTTATTGTTACCCTTGTAGTCACATTGGTTGCATCCAAACCTTCTCTCACTTGTATGTCGCAGCAAATGTGATTGCAAGTGAGACTTTCGCTTCGCCTTGTAGTCACATTGACTACATCTAAACCAACTGATTTCACTTGTACTTTTATGTAGTAACAGATGTGTTTTTAAATTGGACTTATTGTTAGCCTTGTAGTCACATTGGTTGCATCCAAACCAATTGATTTTATCTGCACTAGTATGTCGCAGCAGATGTGCTTGCAAATGAGAATTTTGCTTGGCCTTGTAGTCACATTGACTGCATCTAAACCAACTGATTTCACTTGTACTTTTATGTTTGAACAGATGTGTTTTTAAACAGGACTTCCTACTAGCCTTGTAGTCACAATGGTTGCATCGAAACCAATTAATTTTATCTGGACTTATATGAAGCAACAAATGTCCATTCAAATTGCTCTTGCGTTTGGTTTGAAAATTACAATGATGACATTTGAAACAATTGATCTCTACAACACTTTTGTGTTGCAATATATCGTGTTCTTTTGCTCTCCAATTAATTTGATAATCGCAATGTGACCCTTGGTGTAGATTTTGTTCAGTTCTGAAACGTAAAAAACAACAATTTTTTACTGGTAAGAGCATTGTGAAAAAAATCGACAGATTTTTTGTCTAATAGGTTTGCAACTTATAAAACATTAATCAAGGGCATTTTATTTTAAAATAAATTAATTTTGTTAAAAAATCTGGTTTATTCATTTATTCTGTCTTTGATTGCCTTTTTACGTGGAACTGAATACTTTTTACGAGCCTAATATGTGATGTGAAATTTTTTGATCACGTCCACTTTCTGAATTAATTAAAAGTTTGAAGTTTTGGCTTTTTTGGACAATATTAATGAAAACTCTACATCAACAACCGACGTTTCGGCCCTAGGCCTGGCCATCTTCAAGGCTAAACAACACAAAGAACAAATCTTATTTACCTAACCTAAAAGGCGACATGATCTACTATAAAATTTAAATGTCAAAAACCTAGTAAAAATACTCTGCCAATCTATGGGCAACTAAGCTCACACTAGGTACTATAGTTATAGTGTGAGCTAATATAATCAAAAACTGAAATATATTTTATTCAACTCCAGACTCAATTACCTTTCGTTTGATACCCCACAAGCCATGTTTTGACTTAAGCTCAAATTTTTTAAATCTACCCCCACCCTTTTAAAAAAAACTAAAATGTATTTTGTTTAACTCCAGACTCAATTTCCTTTCGTTTGATATCACACACGCCATATTTTCACTTAAACTCTAATTTTTGACATCTACCCCCACCCTTTTTTTAAAAATAAACTAAAATTCATTTTTTTAACCCCAGACTTAATTACCTTTCGTTTGATATCACACACGCCATATTTTCATATAAACTCTAATTTTTGGAATCTACCCCTACCCTTTTATTTGGCTTGCGTTCGGTGGATTTTGTTCATTTTTAAATGGGAGCATCACGGCCCAAGGCCCAACTTAGGTACCAAATTTCATTAAAATCGGACAAGCGGTTTTTGAGTTATGCGGGTTGGTGGTTACAGACAGACATACAGACAGACAGACAGACACAGCAAAACAAAAAAGTTTCAAAATCATCTGAAACGCAAAGATATATAAAAATTTTGAAATCGGAGCAACTTTTTTTTTCTCGAAAAAATTAGGATCACCTTAGCTCACACTACTTATATAGTAGTAGTGTGAGCTAATATTTAATATGAAAATTACCCACTTTTCTAATTAATTTCTATCTAAAATAAACATATGCCAATATATACACTTACTTTGAAAATTAAAATAGATTAAACCTAAATTTTGTTATAAGATAAAAGTTTTAAAATGAGAAGAAACAGTTAATAGCCTTTAAAATAAGATAACAACGAACAAAAACACAAAAACAACATTAAAAAGCAGACAGACAGCATTAAAAATGTTTTTTAAAAAAACGTAAAAGTAAAGAACTACCCTTATATTAGATGATTAAAAATTCAAAATTATAAATATAGAACATAATATTATAAGTTGTACACAAAATACGGTGGTACCACCAAACGCGAAAAATCTTTTTTTTTTTTCATTTGTCAAACACACTGTGTTTATTGTATTACAATCTAGTCAGTAAGACTAATTAGCAATTTTGTTTTAACTTTTACTAGAAAAGTCAGATTTAAACTTAGGGTTCACTCAACAGTTCTCCCCGCTTTGTTTAGTCTGTAACTCATAATTGTGTTGTGTTTATAGCATTATTTTGTTTTATGTAATTCACTTAGTTCACTAGCTCAAACGGCTTTACTCTTTTTAGTCTTCAAACTAGCATAGTATTGTCTAGAAGCTGAATTGCTTCCACATTCACATGCCGATGGAGTCTATCTTCATGGCTTTTTGTGTACTTTTTTATAGTCTCTGCTACAGTTTCGATTTTTAGATCTCGATGAAGGTCACTATTTCGAACGTACCAAGGTGAATTCACAATGTTTCTTAATACTTTATTTTGAAATCTCTGTAAAACTAAAATGTTACTCTTTTTAGCACAACCCCATAGTTTAATACCATATGTCCATACTGGTTTCAGTATTTGTCTATAAAGCAGTAACTTATTATAAATTGTTAAATTGGACTTCCTTCCAATTAGCCAGTTCATTTTTCTATACCTTATCTCAAGTTCTTCTTTTTTTTTCTTAACATGTGCTTTCCCGCGCAATTTGGCATCAAGTGTTATACCGAGATATTTTGCCTGATTTGAATATGATACGAGAATGTTGTTAATTGTTATTTGTATGTGATTTATATTTTTGTGTGTAACATCAACATGAATTGATTTGGTTTCATTTAATTTTATTCGCCACTTGGTGGTCCAACTGTAAACTTCGGTGACTGCATCCTGAAGTTTTTCTATGCATTTTTCAATAGATTTTTCTACCGTCAATATACCAGTATCATCGGCAAATGTTGCTAAGTGACAATTTTCTGGCTTTGGGATATCGCAAGTGAATAATAAGTATAGATAAGGGCCTAGTACGCTACTCTGGGGCACGCCTGCTTGAATTTCTCTTAAATTTGAGTATGAGTCTTCCTGTTTTACTCTAAAATGTCTATCAGATATGTATTATTCCAAAATATCCGAATATTGTTTTGGCAGAAACCGTTTTAGTTTAAAATTAAGGCCTTCATGCCACACTTTGTCAAATGCTTGTGCTACATCTAGAAAAACTGCAGAACAAACTTTTCCCTCTTCTAGTGCTTTTTCTATTATATTAGTAATTCTGTGTACTTGATCTATCGTGAAATGCTTGTCTCGAAAACCAAATTGATGAGATGGAATAATTTCTTGTCTTTCTATGATGGGTTTTATTCTCTTAAGCAATACCTTGGATATAATTGGCAGCAAAGATATTGGCCTGTAAGATGAAACGTCATGGAGTGGTTTTCCCGGTTTTGGAATCATGATAACTTCTGCAACTTTCCATAGTTTAGGTACATACCTAAGCCTAAAGAACGCATTAAATAGGTTGCATAGTTTTAGGATAGCTTTTCTGGGGAGTTGCTTTATGACTACCCCGTTAATAAGATCATACCCTGGGGGTTTTTTCGAATTAATATTTTTGATTTCTATTAATATTTCTTTTGGTGATGTAAGCTTAATATGGTCTTCGATTTGATGGGGTTCATTTAAATGAAAGTTTTCATCTGGTGCTTCGTGGGGCTGAAATGTTTTTTCTAAATGACTTGAAAAATATCTGCTTTTTCTTCGTTACCCCTTGCCCACTGATTGTTAGATTTTCGTATGGGTGGAATTTGGATAATTGGTCTTTTAAAATCTTTGGTTGCTTTCCAAAGGGAATAGTCGGTATTTTTATCATCTGTAAGTTCATTAAGAAAATGGTTAATAGATTCATTTTTTATTACTAGAATTTCTCGCCTAATGCGCTGCGTCATGTTGTTGAGATTTGTTTTGTCCGAGGATCACGGCTTTGCTGCCACTTTCTTCTTAGTTTCCGTTTTTCCAGTATAAGGTCTCTAATTTCCTTTGGATAGTTATTTCCCTTCGGTTCGGTTCGGTTCGGTTACAGCACTTCCCCCATGTGCAGTATTGCTAGGGTGAGTTGTATGATACACTTTATAACCTTTAAATTTAATGTGAGACTGGTTAGTGAAATGCGTTTCTGACACAAGACAGACGTCAATTTTTTCTATGTCTAGAATAACTTGCAAGTCTTGCTGATGTTGCAAGAGGCCATTAGCATTCCAAGCTAGAATTCTAAGATTACTTGACCATTTTGTGGCATATTGGTGCACCGTTATTGCTACTTTCTAGTTTAGTTAATCGCTCATCAAGTTTGTTCAATTTCTCCAAAATTAATTGTAGTGTTTGTTCCATAGTATTTTGACTACCGATATTAATATCAGTTATAGTAGCTGTTGCTGCTACTTGGCTGTATGTCCTTGTCACAGAGTTTTGTGTTACTGTGTTTCTTGTCTGTTGGGTTTGTCTATTTGTAATCCCGTTTGGTGTGAGATTCGGTTTCTTAAGCATTTTAGTAACCAGCCGATAGCTGTCTGCGTCTTGTACATTTATTTTCGTTATTTAAAACTTTTATTTTAACTTCTTGTATGATATTTAACTTTTCATAAATATCATTAAAATTATTTACGCCATTTACCATAATCGGTGGAGGTAATGGAGCTTTTTTAACCTTAGTAGAGGGTTCTTCATTTTGTGTTTTATTGGAGGGCTCTCCAGTGCCCGAGCTTTTTTGTGGTGGTGAGAGTGAAGTATCCATTCGACGTTTTTTCCAACCTTTTCCTTTTTGTCTGATCCACTCAGTTTCTCTTGCCAGATCGTCCTCATCAGTAATGTAGTCCATGTCAGACTCTTCTTTTTTAGTGACTTTTCTCTCTAAATCTGCAAATTTTTTTTGCATACTTTCCAGTTGACTTCGGGATAACTTGTACACTAAGTAAATTTTTTTCGTTTTGGGATTTTTTCCATTCGCTATATAAAACTTCTTCAGTTTGTGTTCTAGCATGGCTATCCTGAAATAATTCGGCATTATCCATTTTTTCTTGATTTTGTTTGGGCTTTTCGCTAATTTTTAAAACAAGCTTCACAGTGACACTTTTTTTGCTTTTAAACATGATATATTATTTATAATAAACATTTTTTATAGATATTTAACACATATTTTTCGCGCGCGCGGTTTATTATAAACAAAACAAACCCCGACGTTGACCTCGTTAGCACTATTCTGCAGGTACGATGCAATACAACCGTACCAAACTGCGATCGAACGAATACTAAAAATAAAAATAAATCGTTGTGTCTTGATATATTTCTAGGTTTTTGACATTTAAATTTTATAGTAGATCATGTCGCCTTTTAGGTTAGGTATATAAGATTTGTTCTTTGTGTTTTTAGCCCGGAAGATGGCCCAGACCTAGGGCCGAAACGTCGGTTGTTGATGTAGAGTTTTCATTTATAAATATTGTCCAAAAAAGCCAAAACTTCAAATCTTGAATGAATACTTTTTACCCAACTGTAGCACGGCGAAAGGAAGGGTAATGCTTTTCAATTGGGATATGTATTTATGTAAGTAGTCACACTGGTTGCATCTAAACCAATTGATTTTGCTTGCACTTTTATGTAGTAACCATTCTGTTTTTAAATTGGACTTAGTCTTAGACTTGTAGTCACATTGGCTGCATCCAAATCAATTAATTTTATCTGCACTTGTATATCTCAGCAAATGTGCTTGCAACTGATACTTCTGCTTGGCTTTGTAGTCACACTGACTGCATGTAAACAGATTTCAACTGCACTTTTATGTTGTAACTGATGTGTTTTTAAAGTGGACTTCCTATTAACCTTGTAGTCACAGTTATTGCATCAAAACCAATTGATTTCGCTTGCACTTTGATGTTGTAACCGATGAGTTTTTAAACTGAATTTACTATTAGCCTTGTTAGATCTGCATGTTTATATCGCAGCAAATGTATTTTCATAACAGAGTTCTGATTGGCCTTGTAGTCACACTGGTTGCATATAATAATAATAATATCCTTTATCCTTTATTTGCCAACAATATCTTACACAGACAAAGCAACGTCAAATTTTGATCTTGTAATACCTAAAGATCTACTTAAATATAAAGTGTACAGCATACTTAACTAGCCTATTACTAATAGTAATTAAAAACTACTCAAGCTATAGATTTTTTTATTTTTATAAACCAATTGATTTCGCTTGGAGTTTGATGCTGTAACCAATGTGTTTTTAAACTGGACTTACTAGCCTAGCATTCACACTGGTTATCTCGCACCAAATGTATTTTCCGAGGGGTGAACAGCTAACCCAAAATGTGTACACCGATTGTGAAAATCCACAATCTTTTGCTAAGATTGTGAGCGATTGTGAAAGATTGTGAGGGATTGTGGAGGACTGTGCAGCGGTGTAGCGTGTCTAAAGGGGCGGGGGGCGACAGCAAAAATTCTTGCGACAAAAACAAAAAAAAAAGGTCATCATGTCTATAGTTTCCTTTGAGGGCTTGTGAAGGACTGTGATCAGATTGTGAGGGGTTGTGGTAAGATTGTGA
The DNA here is from genome assembly GCA_963576565.1 of Aspidapion aeneum. Taxonomy (NCBI): domain Eukaryota; kingdom Metazoa; phylum Arthropoda; class Insecta; order Coleoptera; family Brentidae; genus Aspidapion; species Aspidapion aeneum. Next base: position 51,326,650 of record OY755048.1, read on the forward strand.
GTGATTGGGACAGACTGTGTAAAGATTGTGAATTGTGGGATGAAGGATTGTGAAAGATTGTGAGTGATTGGGATGGATTGTGAAGGATTGTGGTAACATTGTGAGGAATTGTGAGTGATTGGGAGGGATTGTGTAAAGATTGTGAGAAATGTGTACACCGATTGTGAGAGCTTTTCACCCCTCGGTATTTTCATCGCAGAGTTCCGCTTAGCCTTGTAGCCACACTGGTTGCATCTACACTAATTGATTTTGTTTGGACTTTGATGTTGTAACCGATGTGTTTTTAAATTTACTTTAATTTACTGTTAGCTTTGACCAACCAATTAATTTTATTTGCACTAGAATGTCGCAGCACATGTGCTTGCAACTGAGACTTTTGCTTGCCCCTGTAGTCACACTGTCTGCATGTAAACCAACTAATTTCACTTGCACTTTTATGTAGTAACCGATGTGTTTTTAAATTGGACTTACTGTTAGCCTTGTAGTCACATTGGTTGCATCCAAACCAATTGATTTTATTTGCACTAGCATGTCGCAGCACAAGTGCTTGCAACTGAGACTTTTGCTTGGCCTTGTAGTCACAATGACTGCATCTAAACTAATTGATTTCACTTTTATGTAGTAACCGATGTGTTTTTCAAATTGGACTTAGTCTTAGCCTTGTAGTCACATTGGTTGCATCCAAACCAATTAATTTTATCTGCACTTGTATCTCGCAGCAGATGTGTTTTTAAAGTGGGCTTCCTACTAGCCTTGTAGTCACACTGGTTGCATCTAAACCAATTGATTTCACTTGCACTTTGATGTAGTAACCGATGTGTTTTTAAATTGGACTTACTGTTAGCCTTGTAGTCACATTGGTTGCATCCAAACCAATTGATTTTATTTGCACTAGCATGTCGCAGCACAAGTGCTTGCAACTGAGACTTTTGCTTGGCCTTGTAGTCACACTGACTGCATCTAAACTAATTGATTTCACTTTTATGTAGTAACCGATGTGTTTTTCAAATTGGACTTAGTCGTAGCCTTGTAGTCACATTGGTTGCATCCAAACCAATTAATTTTATCTGCACTTGTATGTCGCAGCAGATGTGCTTGCAACTGAGACTTTTGCTTGGCCTTTTAGTCGCATTGACTGCATCGAAACCAACTGATTTCACTTGTACTTTTATGCAGTAACCGATGTGTTTTTAAAGTGGACTTCCTACTAGCTTTGTAGTCACATTGGGTGCATCCAAAACAGCTGATTTCACTTGCACTTTGATTTAGTAACCGATGTGCTTTTAAATTGGACTTACTATTACCCTTGTAGTCACATTGGTTGCATCGAAACCAGTTGATTTTATCTGCACTTGTATGTCGCAGCAGATGTGCTTGCAACTGAGACTTTTGCTTGCCCTTGTAGTCACACTGACTGCATGTAAACCAGCTAATTTCACTTGCACTTTTATGTTGTAACTGATGTGTTTTTAAAGTGGGCTTCCTACTAGCCTTGTAGTCACACTGGTTGCATCTAAACCAATTAATTTTATCTGCACTTGTATGTCGCAGCAAATGTGATTGCAACTGACACTTTTGCTTGGCCTTGTAGTCACATTGACTTCATCTGTGATTTCACTTGTACTTTTATGTTTTAACTTATGTGTTTTTAAACAGGACTTCCTATAAGCCTTGTAGTCATAGTGATTTCATCTAAAATTTCGCTTGCACTGTGATTTTGTAACCGATGAGTTTTCAAACTGGACTTACTATTAGCCTTGTAGTCACATTGGTTGCATTCAAATTAATGGCTTTGATCTGCATTTGTATGTCGCAGCAAATGTATTTTCTGCTTGGCCTTGTAGTCACACTGGTTGCATGTAAACCAATTGATTTCGCTTGGAGTTTGATATTGTAACCAATGTGTTTTTAAAGTGGACTTACTATTAGCCTTGTAGTCACACTGGTTACATCCAAACCAATTGATTTATTGGATCTGCATTTGTATGTCGCAGCAAGTGTTTTTTCTATCAGAGTTCCGCTTGGCCTTGTAGTCACACTGGTTGCATCTAAACTAATTGATTTCGCTTGGACTATTATGTAGTAACCGATGTGTTTTTAAATTGGACTTACTGTTAGCCTTGTAGTCACATTGGTTGCATCCAAACCAATTGATTTTGTTTGCACAAGTATGTCTAAGCAGATGTACTTGCAACTGAGACTTTTGCTTGGCCTTGTAGTCACATTGACTGCATCTAAACCAACTGATTTCACTTGTACTTTTATGTAGTAACCGATGTGTTTCTAAATGGGACTTACTCTTAGCTTTGTAGTCACATTGGTTGCATCCAAACCAATTAATTTTATCTGTACTTGTATGTCGCAGCAGATGTGCTTGCAAGTGATGCTTTTGCTTGGCCTTGTAGTCACATTGACTGCATCCAAACCAACTGATTTCACTTGTACTTTTATGTAGTAACCGATGTCTTTTTAAATTTGACTTCCTACTAGTTTTGTAGTCACATTGGGTGCATCCAAACCAACTGATTTCACTTGTACTTTTATGTAGTAACCGATGTCTTTTTAAATTGGTCTTCCTACTAGTTTTGTAGTCACATTGGGTGCATCTAAACCAACTGCTTTCACTTGCAATTTGATGTAGTAACATATGTGTTTTTAAATAGGACTTCCTACTAGCCTTGTAGTCACAATTGTTGCATCGAAGCCAATTAATTTTATCTGAACTTACATGAATCAACAAATGTCGATTCAAAGTGCCCTTGCGTTTGGTTTGAAAATTACAATGATGACATTTGAAGCAATTGATCTCGACGACACTTTTGTGCTGCAACATATCGTGTTCTTTTGCTCTCCAGTTAATTTGATAATCGCAATGTGACCCTTGATGTAGATTTTGTCCAGTTCTGAAACGTAAAAAACAACAATTTTTCACTGGTGAGAACATTGTGAAAAAAATCGACACAGATTTTTTTGTCTAATCGGTTTGTAACTTTTAAAACATTTTATTTTAAAATAAACTAATTTTGTTAAAAAAACTGGTTTGTTTATTTATTTTATCTTTGATTGCCTTTTCACGTGGAACTGAATACTTTTTTAAAACGAACGGGCCACGATCCTCCACTTTGTTGACGTCCCATCGGAGGATGATTTTTTTTATGGTTCGTCACGACACAGCTGATTGTCTTTAAAATATTCAAGTTGGAATGACGGTTCATGAATATTTGATTTTTTTAAGAATAAAGCCGGTTTTAAAATTGTTTATATTCTTGCAGAACAATTTTTTTTAAATGTATAGTAATCCTTAATATTTCAGAGCCGCTTCATTAGCTCAAATTTAAATCAGAAGCAAATGTGACAAACACAGATGACAAAGTCAAATACATTTCAAATATAACAGTTGGCATGCGGTACATGGCGGGTAATTGGAATTCAAAATAAAGAAGATTTTAACCTTTTAATCATTTTGCATCCTTACAAAAGTTTGGTAGAATATGGGGATGGTGTCTGAGAATCTTTCACTAAAATTTCGCCGAAATCTGTAGTGCCATTTTGAAAATATCATAAAAAAACGTCTGACCTCCCATAAGACCCAATGTAAAAATCAGCCCCCCGATAACAGCTGATTTTTTCAGTGTCGTGGTCTGTATTTTTTTGTTGGCCTTGGTTCATCAAAACAACACATAAGCCAGTCAGTAAAATCATTCAACATACCAAATGCGTATGTATCAACGACTTTTTTATATATTGTTATGATGCTTGAGTTCATACTCAATTTGCAACCAGAAAATCCGTGTGCTACCCACATGGTACTCAAAAATCTGCAAATTTTTTTTTTGTCAAACACACTGTGTTTTTTTTATTACAATCTAGTCAGTAAGACTAATTAGCAATTTTGTTTTAACTTAATTTACTAGAAAAGTCAGATTTAAACTTAGGGTTCACTCAACAGTTCTCCCCGCTTTGTTTAGTCTGTAACTCACAATTGTGTTGTGTTTATAGCATTATTTTGTTTTATGTGTAATTCACTTAGTTTACTAGCTCAAACGGCTTCACTCTTTTTAGTCGTCGAACTAGCATAGTATTGTCTAGAAGCTGAATTGCTTCCACATTCACATGCCGATGGAGTCTATCTTCATGGCTTTTTGCGTACTTTTTTATAGTCTCTGCTACAGTTTCGATTTTTAGATCTCAGATCTGCAAAATTTTTAAGGTATAAAAAGGTAAGGTATCTGTAATTTTCAAAAGCCAACCAAATTTCCGCAACCAGAGCTCCTTAGTTGCGGAGATACGTCTGATCAAAAAAGTGCTTTACACAAAGTGAAAATTGACCAGTAAGGTTATTTTTCAGCCATGTCAATGATCATGTTCGAAAAAAGTGATAACCAAGGAATTTATAGAGGATTGTATTGACTTGAATCCGGCACTAAAATTGTTTATCTAGGTGTTATAATTAACACTGTTAGTGTTAAAAGCCAAGCAATTACCCCTCTTCATTTGTCCACCTATCTATGACTCGCCCTGTATATTTATGACTCGCCCTGCCAGGAGGCCATATCGTCTTTAGTGAGCATTTTAATAAAGATTTTATAACACTGGTTTTAATCAATTACTAATTCTTGGTAACCAGCATTACTTGATCTAATATAAGGTATAATATCAAAATATTTTTTTCAATTTTGAACAGTTAAGCTGGAGTAATAAAACTTAACACCCATAACGGCCATCAGGTAATGAATGTTCCACTGTCAAAAAAATTACATATATGGCCCCTAGGAGGCGTATGAGGCCTAATCTGTTTTTAGATTATCTCTTACATCTTCTATACTATTGCACCTGAACATCTAGATTTCACTAATTGGTAGTTAAGACAATGAAAAAATTATCTCAGGAATAGACATCTACATATGCTCGAACAGTAGAGCTTCACTGTCCGCCATCAAATATCGGCCAGAGTGACGATGGTGTATGGACGATGAAGAATCTTCTCTACATATCTGAACCGAGTGCACGGCACTTGCCGCGTTAAGGGCTGGTTTCTCAATAGAGGGTGAGCCGTGACCCGTGGGTTATCTTTGCTAGCTCTCCTTTTTTAGCATGTTGTAAATATGTCAGTCATCTCTTTTTTAACCCACGGGTCAAGGCTAATCCTCTATTGAGAAACCGGCCCTAAGACTGTCACATTTCGGATGCTGTGTGTTAATCCTAACGATATTAGAAAATTTCAACCCAGAATATTTTTCTGCTCCTTTGCTAAGGCGAGGGGTTTTCAGGGCTGAAACAGTGGGGTACATCAAGCCCAGTAAGGTGGCCTAAATGCACAGCTTTCCCGCCCACAAAACTCCATTCATTCATTCAAGACAACTACGAACAGGTCTGCTATGTAAAAAAAATCAAAGCTAAGGCAAAATATTTTGTCATTTACGTAAAAAAGAAGTAACTGACTTATACGCTGCCCTAGGTCATCGATATGGCACAAATAGAGCGCGGTCGAATACTTCTTAATTTTAAATACTTTATAATTTACCCCATATGACTCCACTACATAATCTGAAATCGCATTTTCCCCATAGCTAGAGGACCTTATTAACAGCTTTGATCGTTTTTTTTTTAAGAAGTAGTCCTGTAGGCAATTGTAGAAACTACCAATTTAGTGAGACCTGCATGTGCAAGTGCAATTCTAGAAGATATAAGCAATTATCTTAAAGCACATATTGACGTTCGACGCCCTCTAGGAGCCTTACATATACCTTTTTTAACAGATCAGCACTTGAAGGCCGATATGCATGATGATTTTATTACTCTAGCTTAAACCGTTTAGAAAGATTGACATCCAAGCTTAATTGTTGGTTAAGGCAACTTTTGAGTCTATTAATAGGTCAAGCGCCACTTTCTCATCTAGCACTTAAGTCCGTAGTTACACTTTGTTTGACTTAAGGACTTGCAGGTGTTGTCAAGGTCAATAAAACTTTCGGACCAAAAAGCAACGCAAGTCTAAATGCCCATTTTTCGACTTATCTTCTTTCTGCGGCTCACGGGGGAAATATGGAATTCCTCAAGGGAAAATCCCAAATATTGGGGAAATACTTGGGAATAAAGAAAAATATTGGGGAAATTCCTGTGGAATACTACGGAAATATCTAAAAAAATGTTGGCCAGTAATAAGCCCCGTTACCCTTAAACTTGAAGCCCTATTTTTGCGTGATGTGATAAAGTCAACAAACTTTGCACAATTACTCCCTATACCTTAAGGACTGACAACCTGGAGTGAGGGGGATGGGTGGTGATTGAAATTATACACAAAAAAATAATTTGTTTTGACATAGTCGCTATATGTATCGCTTTATAGGTTCTCCGGCATGACATTTTAGTAATCCCTGGATTTGATCTCTATCGCTTTGGGAAAAACAGATCTGACATTCTGGTTCTCAATGAAAAATGTCTCGGGTTCTGGACTGCCAGGAAAGTTGGTATTATTAAACACAACCAAATTAAACTGTAGGTCAAGCTTGAAGTAAAATATATATATATATATATATATATATTTATCGGTTTCACAACGTTCTACGTCTTCCGATACCCAATCTCCACTCGTTTCTGTTTGCCCATAATTCATCATCTAGGCCTCTTATTCTTATTTCACTATCTATTCCTTCTCTCCAGCTTCTCCTTGGTCTTCCTCGTTTTCTTCGGCCAGTTGGTTTCCATTGTAATATTTGTTTAGGTAGTCTTCCATCATCACCAGTTGTTTTGTTCTTATATCATCCACTAGAGTACGTTCACCCACTGTCATAATTTCTCTTATTCTTTGATTGGTAACTCTTTCTCTTTTTGATTTCCCTGCTGCTCTTCTCCAATAGTCCATCTCCGTAGCGGAAAGCATTTTTTCTGTTCTATCTTTGATTGGCCATACTTCTGAGCCGTATATAATAATACTTTTTACAATGGTGTTATATATAAGCTTTTTGTTATGTTTTGATATACTTTGGTCCCAAATTATTCCATTTAATAAAGTTATTGCTTTTCTTCCTTGTACGTTTCTATCTTTTATAGCTTTGTCTAGTGTTCCGTCAGCTGTAATTTTTAGACCCAAGTATTTATACTCATCACAGGACTGAATTCGCTGCCCAGTATTTAAGATTAGATCCTGTTTCGTTCCACTAATACACATATACTCTGTCTTATTGATATTAACGTCTAGTCCCCACTTATTGTACTCGTCTATTAGTTTTCGTGTCATATATTCGAGGTCTTCATAATCCTGAGCCACCACTATCTGATCATCGGCGAAACATAAAGTATACAAGGTGGTTTCATTCAACGGAATTCCCATGTTTTGGCATTTTCTCTTCCAGACTTTAAGGACCTGCTCCAAATATATCTTGAAGAGCGTAGGCGAGATACAGCAACCTTGTTTAAGACCTTTATTTACTTGAAAGCCTTTGGTTAGTTTTGCTTTTATTTTAACTTTTGCCTTACTATTGCGGTATAACTCTTTGATGGCCTTAATTAGTTGTACGCTTATGTTTGTCTTTTCCAACGCTTTCCAAAGTAGATTTAGTGGTATACTATCATATGCCTTCTGCAAATCTACGTAAAGCAGATGGAGCTCTTGTCCGTATGCCATTTTCTTTTCAATAACTTGGGTTATACAAAAGAGATGATCTGAAGTCGATCTACCCGCCCTTGAAGTAAAATAAACAAACATAAACATGAATAGGGGGTTTGTTTGTACTAAGTGCTATATTTTTATATTATTTTATTATTCATTGACAGAGCGCTTTCGGCATTTCGCCATGATCAGTGACTTGAACATATGCTTACACCAAGAGAAAATCTTTCTGGTTTAGAGTTTAGTATAGTTACTTATCATCCACTACTACTACTATTTTTCATTAATAAAATTGACTAAAAAAATTTTTCACGGCTCACTATAACATAAAAATTTTTTGGTATTTTTTGAAATGATGAACCAACAACATTACAAAACATACAAAAGTCTTCCTTCTAGTTGAAATAAGCCAGGAATATGTGTTATTTGTTTAATATATCACATTGCTTTTGAGGGTTTTTTGTGTGTTTTTATGGGGTTTTTTAAACTTAAGACTCCAATTTTCTTTTAAAATTTCTTATTTTTTATTTGCATCACTTATTATTGATTTTTCAGTTTTTTGTTGAACAAACGTACACTATAACTATAGTACCTATTGTTAGCTTAGGGGCCCATATATTGGCAGAGTATTTTTAATTTCTTTAAAAAAAAAAAATTAGTTAAATCCCCCTAGATTAACAAATGGCATCATGTGCGGTGTTTGTAATTAAATCAACGGACTAAAAGGCAAAAAAAAGGTAAAAGTTTTATTAAGTATTCTTTAGTAGAAACTATGTTTATTATTTTTATAATTCTTCGACAACCATATACGACCATATAAGAAACATATCTCAATTTGATTTTTTTTTGGAACTCTATTGTTTGTTGCCTTTATCACAAAACGTTCCTTTTTTTCATGTAGCTTAAAGGCTACCTTGGTTTATCCTTCATCTTAAATTCAATGCACTTACTCAGATGAGTTGTCATCCAGCATGAGCTCTTCCTGTTTAATTTCTTCAGTCTTCAGTTCAAACCCATTAACTTCTGATTTTACACTGATTGATGACGAGTCAAGTAAATTTCCATCTGGCTGCCTGCAAAAATAAGATAAAATATTGTAGAAAAAATTAATAATAACAAAAACATTTCATGTAAAAAAAGGCCAAGTACGCGAAAAGGGTATTCCGTAAAAAGAATTAAAATCAAAGTATAGCCAAGTTTTTCAATACACATTTCAAACAAGTATGTATATAATTTTTCCAAGGGAAATTTCCCACTATTTTACAATCTTGAGAAATCTCACGATTGGACAGAGCTGTTCACAATAAAAGATTTCAACAACTGTTTCAACTTTTTCTATGATAATATGTATGGTTTATTAGACAAGGCAATGCCAAAGCCACAAGTAAAAAAACACAAACAAAAAACCAGGTTTCCATTATGGTATCTATATATAACTTCTTTGTTTGAAACTCGTAGACAATGATTGTGTAGAAATAAAATTTCGGACTTCCATTGTCTTTATTTATTTTAAAACACGACGTTTCGGTTAGTAAGTATCTCTAACCGTTATCAAGTGTAAACTAAACAATCTAGTCTCTAGGCTACTACTTATACTACTTGGTGTGCAGTCAGGTGTGACGGCCCGCCCCCTTTTTAATCCAAAGACGCCTGTTTTCCTTAAGGAGTGGTTTTCATATGTTTGGTATATCCGTGCTTGGTTGACTGAAAACTTCTTTATTCTGCATTATAAACGCAGCTTCAACAAACTTTCGTTTTTACCGTAAGTCATTTTTAATGTTGTTAATTTCTGTGGTTAATTCTTCATTATTACTACAAATATTTACGGCTCTTAAATACAAACTTCTTATAACTCCTTGTTTTGTAGCAACAGAATAATTAGTCTTAAAATTTAGGTACTGTCCCGTGTGTGTAGGTTTCCTATATACAGTGGTTTGAATGTTCCTGTCTAATCGTTTGACAAGAACATCCAAAAAAGGTAAGGCCGAATCTTTTTCAATTTCCATGGTGCACTTGATTGTTGGTCGTTTGTTATTAACCCAGATAAACCCAACAAAATTTTATTTTTAAAATTTGATATTTTTTTCCTTTTTTGTTAAAAAAAAGAATCCCACTACTTTACTTTACAAAAACACGCAAACATCAATTTTAGTTTCAGATTTTTTAATAAATTGCAGCTCCTAAAACTGGCGCCATTCCACAAATATACCCAAAAATACCGAACTAACTTGACTGTTTTTTTTAAAAGGACAGTGGCCATATATGGGTTAACATTCCATATGTTCAAGGGATTTCAGAAAACATAAGACATATAGCTAAACACTATAATATAAAAACAGTATTTTCTTCGGGAAATACGATAAGAAGTTTTGTAACTAAAACAAAACCAGACAATCCCTCAAATAATCAGGAATTTATTTACCAAATCCCGTGTGAGTGTGGTAAATCATATGTAGGTGAAACGAAACGCCCTCTTCAGGTTAGAGTAAATGAACATCTAAAAAGTACCCAATTAGGGGACATTGAAAAATCCGGTTTAGCAGATCATGCATGGTCAAATGATCACAGGATTCAGTGGTCAGAAGCTAAAATTTTACATAAGGAGTCGCATTGGCGAAAACGAAATTTTATTGAAGCTGCGTTTATAATGCAGAATAAAGAAGTTTTCAGTCAACCAAGCACGGACATACCAAACATATGGAAACCACTTCTTAAGGAAAATATATATATAATATATAGTAGATAGTAGATATATATATATATATATATATATATATATATATATATATCTACTATCTACTATATATAGCTTCGTCAACGATCGTTTGGTCATTGAAAATATGTGAATTGAAGTAAGATCGTTATTTAAATAAATGGCACTAAGATAGATAAGTAGTTTAGCGCTATTGTCAAGTTAGCAATTCAAGAAAATGGTTTTCTTTTCGCGATCTAATGACGTTACTCTTACCGGCTGAGTAGGCCAAAGACGGCAATTAATAAAATCCTAAAAACGCCTTGATTTTAATTGCTGTTGCGCCATCTCTTAGATATCATTTGAACTGTATGCTAATAATCAATACTGCGAATCCGTAATTAAATGTACAGCATAGACGAATAAAATTATACTTGTTTCCGGTCCTCCCCCCTTAAAAGTGCTTTTTGATAGTTTTTTGCTAATAACTCGAAAACAGTCAACTTTTTCAAAAATCATCTAGAGATCATTTTTCAAGCTGATACAATTTCCTTTCCAACGATGTACCTTAGTACCCTCGGACGGGAGTGGTGCACATTCTATTAGCGTACGAAAAAAGGGGAAAATTTTTAAAATATTTTTTTTTAATCTATTTTTTGTGGTATTTTTTATCCTTTACACAATTTTTTTTTCAAAAAAATATTTTTAGTTATAAGCCCATTGTATACAGTTAAATAGTTATTAAGCTAGACGTATCTTTTTTTAATAGCCGCCTTGATATAAAAATAAATGTGTTTGTAGAAACCATTAAATCAAACAAAAATTTTGAACATTCATTTTTGTAACTGAATAAATAAAAATGAGAGTGAGTAAAATATTATTTTCGGTTAGTAATAACTTAAAACTGACTTTTTTAAGTTAACCTTTTTTAAAGTGGGGGTGTGGGACATCCCCCCTCTCTAAAATACTGTATTTTCTAAATTATTTGCAAACTTTTAACTTGGCAAAAATAACTAAGTAACAATTATTGAGGCAGATGAAAAGTCCTCTCTAACGATTTATAACACGCCCCCCCTTACATAAGTGGCGCACCTTTTATAGGCATTTAAATAAATTAGAGGTGTAGAAAAAACTTGTTTTTTTTTTATTTTCTTATATTTTACTGTCCCACATGTTTGGTTTTAAAACTTAATTTTAAAGCTAAAGAAATTTCCTTTCCTGTCTTTTAAAAGTGGAAATCTTACTGTGCTTGCTCCTGTTTAGTAATAAAAAACTATTAATGAATTTTGAGTCACACCGGCAAACGCTCCTGAATATGCGCGTCTTTTGTCCTTCACTGACTTCTTGCTTTCCATAAGTTCATCCTTTTTTATACGCGTTTCATAGAGGCTCAACGTTCGAAGTCGAGCACTGTATATATATATACAGGGTGTCCCATAACTTAGGTGCCATAGTGCACCAGGTGATAGAGGAGGTTATTTCCAAGAAAAATGTTTATATAACATAGGAGTCAACACACATTTGTTTAGAGTTTAGAGGAGTGGGGGGAAAAAGGTTTTACAAAAAAAAGAAAAAATGTCACAGCCAGCTAACTAATCAGCTAATTGTAATTCAAAAATGTGGTATAAATATTTAAAAAATATTGCGTTTAATATGGCATTCACAAAAGTTAATACCAACCAACCAAATAAAAATTTAAAAAGAATAAATTTAAAAATTATTTTTATTTCAGTTTATTGCTCTTGTTCTGATACACGACTTTACCCAATTTCACATTTTTACTGCGTTTTTTTAAAAAGTTATTAGCATAAAAGTTTAAAAAATCGCCAACTTTGATGCTCTGTATCTCGACAAAGAGTTTTGACCCATGCATTATTATTATTATTATATATATATATATATATATATATATATATATATATATATATATATATATATATATATATATATATGTGTGTGTGTGTAAACAAGGGCATAGCAGAACATATTGCATCACTGTTACAGATAGACATCTATCACATTCAATCACTTTCCTGATCCATTAAAGGAGGGCAAATATCACCAATTTTTAGGAATGGAAAATTTTTTTGTGTAAATCCTAGCAGTATTTTCCTTTTAATAGAATAATAGTAATTCGTTCGATCGCAGTTCAGTACGGTTATATTGCATCGTACCTGCATGATAGTACTAACGAGGTCAAAGTCGAAGTTTGTTTTGTTTACAATAAACCTCGCGCGCGAAATACCTGTGTTAAAAATCTATATACATACATACATATAAACATTGTATTATAAATAATATATCATGTTTAAAAGCAAAAAAAGTGTACCATCACCTGTGAAACTTGTTTTAAAAATTAGCGAAAAGCCCAAACAAAATCAAGAAAAAATGGATAATGCCGAATTATTTCAGGATAGCCATGCTAGAACACAAAATGAAGAAGTTTTATATAGCGAATGGAAAAAATCCCAAAACGAAAAAAATTCACTTAGTGTACAAGTGGATTATCTCCGAAGTCAACTGGAAAGTATGCAAAGAAAATTTGCAGATTTAGAGACAAAAGTCACTAAAAAATAAGAGTCTGACATGGACTACATTACTGATGAGGGGAAAAAACGTCGAATGGATACTTCACTCTCACCACCACAACAAAGCTCGGGCACTGGAGAGCCCTCCAATAAAACACAAAATGAAGAACCCCCAACTAAGGTTAAAAAAGCTCCATTACCTCCACCGATTATGGTAAATGGCGTAAATAATTTTAATGATATTTATGAAAAGTTAAATATCATACAAGGAGTTAAAATAAAAGTTTTAAATAACGAAAATATTAAAATAAATGTACAAGACGCAGACAGCTATCGGCTGGTTACTAAAATGCTTAATGAAATAAAGCATCAATGGCACTCATACGAAAACAAACAAATAAGGCCAATTAGAGTAATAGCGAATAGGCTACACTTCTCATGTGACCCACAAAAAATTGTAGCTGATCTACAAAAAAAAGATTTTAAGGCACTGGAGGCCAGCAACAAACTTAAATGGAGAACAAGACAACCTCTTAACATGTTTATGCTCACATTTAGCCACGATGAAGATATCAACAAAATTTTTGAAATTTCCAGTATCCTTGGGATTGAAGTGGAAATAAAAGCACTAAAAACCTCAAAGTTAGTCCCTCAATGCAAAAGATGCCAATCTTATGGACACACGCAAAAATATTGCGCTAAAGAACCACGTTGCGTAAAATGCACGGGGAAACATCTTACTGTAGAATGCCCCAAACCAAAAGAATCTGAGCCAAAATGCATCCACTGTGGAGGCAAGCATCCTGCTAACTACAGAGGATGCCTTGTTGCTAAAGAAATACAAAAATTGAAACACAAAACTCTGTGACAAGGACATACAGCCAAGTAGCAGCAACAGCTACTATACCTGATATTAATATCAGTAGTCAAAATACTATGGAACAAACACTACAATTAATTTTGGAGAAATTGAACAAACTTGATGAGCGATTAACTAATCTAGAAAGTAGCAATAACGGAGCTACCAATATGCCTCAAAATGGTCAGTAATCTTAGAATCCTAGCTTGGAATGCCAATGGTCTCTTGCAACATCAGCAAGACTTGCAAGTTATTCTAGACATAGAAAAAATTGACGTCTGTCTTGTGTCAGAAACGCATTTCACTAACCAGTCTCACATTAAATTTAAAGGTTATAAAGTGTATCATACAACTCACCCTAGCAATACTGCACATGGGGGAAGTGCTGTAATAATTAAAGAAAATATATCACACTATGAGGAGATGGGATATAAAACCATAGAGATTCAAGCTACATTAGTAAGTGTAAAAACCAAAACATATACATTAGTCATAAGTGCTGTCTATATACCACCAAGGCACTTACTAAAGAAAAATCAATATCTTAATTTTCTCAGAAAATTAGGAAACCGTTTTATAATTGGAGGTGACTTTAATGCAAAAAATACCTACTGGGGATCTAGACTGACGAATTCTAAAGGAAAAGAACTTTTGCAAGCTATTAGTGAATATCAATGTGAGCCGATATCAACTGGTAAGCCCACATACTATCCAACAGATCCAGGAAAAATTCCAGATCTAATTGATTTTTTTATAGTAAAAAATATATCTTTAAGTTTTGTAGATATAGAAGAAAGTTTTGATTTACACTCAGATCATTCACCTATTATTCTAACTCTTAGTAAAAACATAATAAAGAAAGAAACAAATATCTCACTAGTTAATAAACTGACTGACTGGATTAGTTTTAAACAAAGTCTGTCAGAAAAAATAAACCTATCAGTACCATTGCAAACGCCAGAACAAATCGATAAAGAAGTTGATTATTTTGTTACAAATATTCAACAAGCAGCTTGGGAAAACAGTCCAAAACCAAAGAGAATTTTTAAGGGAAAAAACTATCCAAAGGAAATTAGAGACCTTATATTGGAAAAAAGGAAACTAAGAAGAAAGTGGCAACAAAGCCGTGATCCTCGGAACAAAACAAATCTCAACAACATGACGCAGCGCATTAGGCGAGAAATTCTAGTAATAAAAAATGAATCTATTAACCATTTTCTTATTGAACTTACAGATGATAAAAATACCGACTATTCCCTTTGAAAAGCAACCAAAGATTTTAAGACCAATTATCCAAATTCCACCCATACGAAAATCTAACAACCAGTGGGCAAGGAGTAACGAAGAAAAAGCAGATATTTTTGCAAGTCATTTAGAAAAAACATTTCAGCCCCACGAAGCACCAGATGAACACTTTCATTTAAATGAACCCCATCAAATCGAGGACCATATTAAGCTTACATCACCAAAAGAAATATTAACAGAAATCAAAAATATTAATTCGAAAAAAGCCCCAGGGTATGATCTTATTAACGGGGTAGTCATAAAACAACTCCCCAGAAAAGCTATCGTAAAACTATGCAACCTAATTAATGCGTCTTTTAGGCTTAGGTATGTACCTAAACTGTGGAAAGTTGCAGAAGTTATCATGATTCCAAAACCGGGAAAACCACTCCATGACGTGTCATCTTACAGGCCAATATCTTTGCTGCCAATTATATCCAAGCTCTATAAAAAATTATTGCTTAAAAGAATAAAACCCATCATAGAAAGACAAGAAATTATTCCATCTCATCAATTTGGTTTTCGAGACAAGCATTCCACGATAGATCAAGTACACAGAATTACTAATATAATAGAAAAAGCACTAGAAGAGGGAAAAGTTTGTTCTGCAGTTTTTCTAGATGTAGCACAAGCATTTGACAAAGTGTGGCATGAAGGCCTTAATTTTAAACTAAAAAGGTTTCTGCCAAAACAATATTCGGATATTTTGGAATCATACATATCTGATAGACATTTTAGAGTAAAACAGGAAGACTCATACTCAAATTTAAGAGAAATTCAAGCAGGCGTGCCCCAGGGTAGCGTACTAGGCCCTTATCTATACTTATTATTCACTTGTGATATCCCAAAGCCAGAAAATTGTCACTTAGCAACATTTGCCGATGATACTGGTTTATTGACGGTAGAAAAATCTATTGAAAAATGCATAGAAAAACTTCAGGATGCAGTCACCCAAATTCACAGTTGGACCACAAAGTGGCGAATAAAATTAAATGAAACCAAATCAATTCATGTTGATTTTACAAACAAAAATATAAATCACATACAAATAACAATTAACAACATTCCAGTACCATATTCGAATCAGGCAAAATATCTAGGTATGACACTTGATGCCAAATTGCGCTGGAAAGCACATGTTAAGAAAAAAAAAGAAGAACTTGAGATAAGGTATAGAAAAATGAACTGGCTAATTGGAAGGAAGTCCAATTTAACAATTCATAATAAGTTACTGCTTTATAGACAAATACTGAAACCAGTATGGACATATGGTATTCAACTATGGGGTTGTGCTAAAGAGAGTAACATTCTAGTTGTACAGAGATTTCAAAATAAAGTATTAAGAAACATTGTGAATGCACCTTGGTACGTTCGAAATAGTGACCTTCATCGAGATCTAAAAATCGAAACTGTAGCAGAGACTATAAAAAAGTACGCAAAAAGCCATGAAGATAGACTCCATCGGCATGTGAATGTGGAAGCAATTCAGCTTCTAGACAATACTATGCTAGTGCGACGACTAAAAAGAGTGAAGCCGTTTGAGCTAGTAAACTAAGTGAATTACACATAAAACAAAATAATGCTATAAACACAACACAATTGTGAGTTACAGACTAAACAAAGCGGGGAGAACTGTTGAGTGAACCCTAAGTTTAAATCTGACTTTTCTAGTAAATTAAGTTAAAACAAAATTGCTAATTAGTCTTACTGACTAGATTGTAATAAAAAAAAACACAGTGTGTTTGACAAAAAAAAAAATAGAATAATGGAGGTAGCTAATGAGATTTTTGCTGACGTCTAGACAGATATCTTTCAAACAAACCTAAAACAGTTAAAACCTGTAATTTAGCAATAACAATTTGTTACGCATTGTAGTATTGCATCTCTTTTGTAGGTAGGCTGTAGGCTAAGTTTTAAATATCTACTTCTTTTATTAAATTTTTCTTTACATGTACTTAATTACTATAAGTAGTGTTTGTAAAGTATCCAACAAATAAATTCCTCTATCTACCCCCTCGAAGGGACCATTATTAAATTATATAATGCTTAAGGGGGGGGGGGGTGATTTGATGAACCCCGCCCCCCTATTTAGCCTTGCATTACACTCGAAATTACACTAAATGATGTATTTAAGGGTCCAGGGCAGGTAAAAAATGTTTATAGATAGATAATGTGCTTTATTGTCATAAAAAACAGTGGGTTTTGTGGACAAAGCGAAAAAAGTAAAACTATGCACATATTACATAAGGTTTGCTTATACTAAAATACATATCCTACAAAAAAAAAACCACATTAAAAAGTCTAAAAGTTAATACTGCAATGTAAAATTTATACAAAACAAACTCTTTAAAAAAATACATGTCACATTAACAATACTAGTTGGAATCAGGAATCAAAGTTCTTTTTTTTTTAGTTTCCCTCTCTTTTTTAGTATTTTTTTAGGTGTATAGTCAAATATGTAACCAAACCAAGCCAATTAATGTGTCAAAATCTATCTTGATAATACTCTTCCAGACTATAATAAGCCCTATAAACAAGTAACATTGTAACCCATTTTTTAAACATTTTTAGATTAGGTGACTATCTTAATATTTTGAGGCAGATGATTAAACATTTTTATGCCATCAGGGCTCTCAACAGATAAACAGGAAAATAATATGAAAAATATGACATTGTTTAATAAAAATATGAAATTTTGAAAAAAAAAATATGAAAGAAATATGAATAAAAATTAGGTTTTTTTTTGGTCCCCTACCAAATGGCCGGTTAAGCCAAACCCAACTTTTTTTTTTAGGAAAATACATTTACTAAGCAAAACTATACAGTGAAACCTCATATACCCGGACACTCACCGAGTTTGTCCGCTTATTGGAGGTGTCCGCTTATGAGAGAGAACTACTACTATGTCGGATTAGAACGTTTTTCTACGTTGTCCGACGCCTATTCTCCACCTCCTTCGATCCTGACAGTCATCTTCTGTCAGGTTTTTGTGACTCATTGATCTTTGGATTGACTGTTGCCGTTCCAGTTTATGACGCCCTCTTTTTCTGCGCCCCATTGGTTGCCATTCTAGGACCTGCTTTGGTAATCTTTCGTCCCTCATCCGTTGTACATGGCCGTACCATATCAGTTGCCTTTTAGTGATGTCATCCGTTATGCTTCCCTCGATTCCCATTCTTTCTTTTATGATCTCATTTCTTATATGATCTGTTCTAGATATTCTCATTGATCTTCTTATTGCATCCATTTCGACACTTTCCATTTTTGTTTTGTATTTTTCTGTTAGGCGACAAGTCTCTATTCCATACAACAGCGTGCTTTTCACCATTGTTTCATATATGTTAAATTTTACATTCTTTTTTTCTCTCTGCTCCATAAAATACTGTTAAGACAACCAATAACCTTTTTTGCCTTTACTATTCTTTTTTCCAGTTCTTTACAGTCTGTTCCTGTCTTATCAAATGTGACACTCAAGTATACATACTCATTGCATGGAGATATTGTTTGTCCATTTTCTAGTTCTAATTCACTTGATTCGTTTCCAATACATATGTCTTGTCCACGTTCACTGTTAACCCCCACTTTTGGTATTCTTCAGTAAACTTTCTCATCATATACTCCATGTCTTCTTTATCATTAGCTACAGTTACTTGGTCGTCAGCAAACTGTAGTGTGTATATCGTAAATCGGTCGTTAAGTTGTATTCCCATGTCGTGTACTTTGCGTTTCCAGTTTTTGAGAGCTACTGCGATATATATTTTAAAAAGAGTTGGAGAGATACAACATCCCTGTCTTAAGCCTTTCGTTACCAGGAATTTTCTTGAAAGTAGATTTCCAATTTTAATTTTAGATTTTGACCCTTTGCATAGTTCTCTTATCGCTTTTATGTATGTATGATTGATATTAGTCTGCTCTAACACTGTCCATAATTTTTCTACTGGAACGGTATCATATGCTTTTTGTAGGTTCACAAAGGTAACATGAGTCTCTATATTTCTGGCGCTCCTTTTCTCAATTACTTGTTTAAGACAAAAAACATTATCACTACAAGATCTGCCTGCACGAAACCCACTTTGCTCTTCTGCTTCTTGTTCATGAAAATCATTCTCTATTAGATCTCTAATAATCCTACCGCACAAACTACTTAGAGTACTGGTTACTGAAATTCCTCTGTAATCGTTGCAATCCAGCTTGTTTCCTTTTTTATGTATTGAGGATATGAATGCAATTTTCCAATCATTAGGTACTGGATGTCCGTTTATGCATTGATTGATAATATATGTAAGATTTTCGAGTAGTTTCTCTGATCCATATTTGAGCATATCAGCATATATTCCCCCAGGTCTGCTAGCTTTTCCGGATTTAAGCTTTTTTATACTATTCTTTATCATTTCTTTTTCGCTAATTACTTCCTGTCCATGTACTTCTATGTCTCTCCTCAGAGAGGCTGCCAGATATTCGAGTCTCGTCTCCTGCAGCAGTCCCTTTGTTCTGTCCATTGTTCTGGTTTGATGATCTGGATGTTTACTTTTTCTTTTGTTGGGTTTTTTACTGTAGACATGAATTTCCATACTTCAGAACTCTGCCTACCTCCTACATGTGTATTTATATCGTGGCAGAGAACTGCGAAATTTTAATCTGATAGATGTTCCTTCTCTGAAACGTTAACAACTTCCATTTTTTCACGTAAACTAAGAAGTTTTAGGTGTGGCCAAACAAAAACAAGGCGCAATTTTTAAAAGTACATTTTCCTAGGCACGTCTAGTAACACAGAAAACAGTTTTAAGTATAATACTTTAAATACCTATTTTGAGATCATATTATATTTAAAAAACTCAACATTTCAAAGTAATAGAATAAAATGCATGAAAAAGCCCTACTCAATTCAGACTTTGTCAGTTGTTAACCACTCATCTTGAAACAGGGACATTATTTTGACTATTCATCTCTGAAATTTAATTTAAGTCTATTATTTTTTCCATGAGGAAAAAATAGTAAACTTATTTAAAAAAGAAAAAAAAAACTTTTTTCCTAAAATCAAAATTATCTCCCCATTTATGTATTAACAAGACTGAAGAGGTAATTTTAAATTTGTGTTTGCATTAACAGTAGTCACTGGAGCAAACATTAGAGAGTTATTGGAAAAAGGCACAGATAAAACCAGGCCCCAATAAGGCCAGGTCTAATTTAGACAGCTTTACATTGTCAATGATTCAATTATGACTTACCAGCTGTTTTAAGGCTTGAACTAAATACGGCCTGATTTATTTATCCTTAAATAGGCCAGAACCTATATATTTTGGGCTTTAAAACAGCTGATGTTATAAATAAAGCATCTTACAATGCAAAACTAAATAAGGCCTGGCCTTATTGCTGCCTGATCTTATCTGTGCCTTAATCCAATAACTCTCTTTTAGCCCCTCAGTTCATTTTCATTGGGGAAAATATGAAAAATATGAAGCTTTTTTTAAAAATATGAAAGTCTGAAAAAAAATATGAACATTTTCATAAAATATGAAGGTGCTGAGAGCCCTGTGCCAATGTAATAAATTGATTTGTGCACCAGAGTAGATTTCGGAATAGGAAGTTTCAAATCTCTCTGTTGAATAGATCTGGTGTTGTATCCACTTGATAGACACAGAAAATCACTTTGATGTGTATATATAAGAGTATTTTTTTTAGACATGAACAAAGGCCTGCATGACTAAAGTGCACATGACACAAATACCGTATTGCCCGCTTTTGAAAAGCAAAAATTATTTGAATTAGTTGGTTGTTGGTGGAAATCCAGAAGGCAATGCCATACCGTAGATGGGACTCTATCAAAGCATGATAAACTGTTTTTCCAAAAGTGAATCTGAGCTTGTTGACTGTTGTTTTAACTGCGAAACAAAGTCCATAAATGATTTATGGCATTAACTAAAATATCAGATATTATAACTTCAGGCATATTAAGCAATATTTTGATAGAAAGGCCATAAAAATGTTTTTTAATGCAATGTGTTACATAACTTAAGAACATGTTCTAAGAAGCTCATTTGAGAATCTTTTTTTACAACTATATACACCGAGTTCTCCAAGGCATTTGACAGGGTCAATCATGAAGTCTTGGTTAAAAAACTAGAAAGATTTAGCATCTAAGGC
The DNA here is from genome assembly GCA_963576565.1 of Aspidapion aeneum. NCBI lineage: Eukaryota > Metazoa > Arthropoda > Insecta > Coleoptera > Brentidae > Aspidapion > Aspidapion aeneum. The sequence continues at coordinate 51,347,766 of OY755048.1, forward strand.
TCTCTTCTTTGATGGGTGAAGAGCTATCTTTACTTCCTCTCAAATCCTAGTGTCATCAGGTGTGCACTGCAAGATGACCTTGACAGACTGATCCAGTGGTTGGGTTCAGTTTGCAAACGAATAAAATTCCACAATTCAATTCAACTAGAAAAAAAGTTATATTACAAAAAAAAATCGTTGACTATTACCCCTCCTAGATTTTGACCCAGATCCGTGCTTGACCTGGGTGTTTCATGAGTGCAAATCCTGATTTCACACCACACATTGACACAATAATCAGTAAAGCACTTTGGATGCTTGGGTTTGTAAAACATAATACAAGAGAATTTGTCAACATCAACTCCATCAAAGCTCTGCATTTCCCATATGTTCTCATACATGAATATGCTGCATCAGCATGGAGTCCAAACTATCCATCACCTTGAAAACATTCAACGAAAATTAAATAAATTTTTTAACAATGAAGAATTCCATTAGACACAACTTTGTGTGACCCTCAATTTATCAACCCTTTCCTCTAGAAGGAAACAGAGAGACCATAGACTGATCAACAGAATCATAAAATCTACAATTGACTGCCCCTACTTAACTTCAAAAATTGCCTACATGTCCCATCCTGCAACACTCATAGAACCCAAACTTTCCATCAACAGTTTCACAGAACCAACTATGCATCTACCTCTTTTATTCCTCTGTAATGAGCTGAGTGACATTGATTTCTTTGGCCTTTATCTTTAAGTAGTAATTGAGGCTTGAAATGTTTTTTTTTTCATTAAAAAGTTATGCTTCATAATTTTATATTATTCCTTATCTAATTATATGTACTAACTTGTTGTTTTTCTTAAGTGCTTTATTTTTTTTTAAATTATTACTTGTGAACTCGCCTGTGATGCAGTCAACAAACTCTCCAATTTTTTTATAACATGTTTAAATAACTATTCCACTCTTTCCCTTGTCTCTACTTACAGATTCTCAGCACCACATTCTGAAAGCTCTTCTTTAACTTTAATTTTGTCTGAACTAGATGTATGTCTTATTCTTTCTCCCCACTCGCTGCATTCAGGTTGATTAACATAATCTGGGGATGTTTCTTTTTTGATATGTGAACTTAAAAATAAAAGTTCAGCAGCCTGGTCATCTAGCTCTTTAAATTTTGTAGATAAGGATTCCTCTGAGGAGGTTATTGTTTCTTTCGACATGTTCTGCAAAGATTATAAAATACAATAATATTAAGATGCTTTGTTTTGTCTCCCGAAAAAACCACAGATTAGGTTAAATAAAATTTGAAAAAACTAAGCCCGAAAAAACCATAGATTAGGTTAAATAAAATTTGAAAAAACACACAAAAAAAGTTAACCAACAAGCAATGACAGATGCAAGGAAAAGTATTTGGTTGTGACCGAATATTGGATTTTTTATTTTACGGACCAAAAAATTTTCGTATTTTTCGGTGCAAGGCGGCTTGCACCGAAAAATACGTGGTACAGAAAATACTAGGGTAAAAAAGTAGCACTACACTTATACCCTGTTTCCACCAATGCATGCCCACCCCGATACAAAAAACGCAATACGTGATTGAACATGGATTTGCACCGGTTTTTAATGCAGCGTCATCTGATGCGTTTTTTGAGTCGGGGTGGGCATGCATTGGTGGAAACAGGCTGTAAGCACACTTATCATTATCCGTAAAAAAATTTATTACCTTAAGGAGCGTTCTTAAATTACGTAACGAAAAACTTCAAGAATTTTGACCAACACTCCTCGTAACGCATTTTCAGGAAAAAAAACATTGAGTGTAACGCAAGGCCAAATCCCCCCTCACCCCTTGAGCGTTACGTAATATTAGGTAAAAAATGTTAAAAAGCAAAGCTATATATTATATACTCTACGGATCGAACACCGGCAACAAACTCTTCCATCCAAAGTGAAATGCATGGGAGTAAAGGTACATTTCAAATCGTGTTCGTGTGCACCGGCGCACAGAGGGCCAGGGGTCACTGAAAATATTGAATATCTCCAACAAAAAATTCCTACTATTACCCAACTCTTGACCTTAATTTGAAACGAGAGTCATAAAACAAAAACCAAAAAATAAAAGAGTTGAAGTAAACTAGTCAAAAAGGCTTCACTTAGTGGTAGGTTCTGCGAAATATTATTATATTGCAGCAGACGTTTTTAAACTTTGTAATTTTTTTAAAACTTATATTTTATAAATAAATTTTTTATGATGAATGAAGATAAAAGAGGTAAGTTTTTGCTGTTTTCTACACTTTTATATTTTAGTAATAATTTCCCATATTTGTATACCGACCATTTTTATTAAAACATATTTTTCAAAATAAATCCTAAACATTTACGAACGATTTAAAAAAAATGTAGGTATATCGAGGGTTCATCGGCACCCTAAAATTTTGTACAGCGTCCAACAGGACTTGGGTCCTGACGTGTACTGTTGGGTCCTGTTGAGTACTGTTGGGTACTGTCGTGTACTGTCGAGTACTGTTGGGTACTGTCGTGTACTGTCGAGTACTGTTGGGTCCTGTCGTGGTACTGTCGAGTACTGTTGAGTACTGTCGTGTACTGTCGAGTACTGTTGGATCCTGTCGTGGTACTGTCGGGTACTGTTGTGAAATTTGTACAGTACTGTTGAAAGCTGATGACCCCTCGAGGTATATCATATTTTTCTTATATATATTATTAAGTTAAGTAGTCTTTATACTTTCACGTCGCGCAAAAAAAATCTGCTCTTAACTGCACACCTGTGTGGTAAAACATTATTTTCTGCTAGATGCCTGGAACAATTATTGGTCTTAATAAAAGAAGTATACAGGCTGAGTTCTAGGTAATAGTTCAAAATTGCAGGATCGATTCAGGGCTTAAAATATTACTATTTGTTTATATATGCTTTAGTCCGAAAGTTGATAGTTTAGAAGATACAGGGTGTTCGGTCCAATTTTGTCTCTAGCGAATTATATATTCAATTTTTTAATACCAAAATTGGCGTTCAGGTGTTTTTTGGGTCGACAAATACGAATATGATGTTATTTTTGATAGATTTGGTAGAGGGCGCCACTTGCGGTATCTCTAGTGCATTTTTTGGCATATATTTTTCGTGCGCTTACCTATTAGAAATTTGATAGCATACTTCAAATCCTTGATGTTTTTTATTTAAAAAAATATGATTTTGTTATGTAGTTAAAACACCCTATATAAAAAAAAATTCTGTAGGCTAATAATTATAATTTTATTTACACTTTGTATTAATATTGTAATTTTAACACATATTGAATAATATCTACGTGCTAAATAATTTTTCAATATAATATGGTCCGGCTGGCCCACTGTGCGTTGGACATTAGCACAGAGTGCCATCGTTCATGGTGTTGTTCGCACATGCATATTGCAAGTTTTAGGCAAGTTTTTGGTTGTGTTTACATAAATAAAACTGGAAAACGTACACCCTGTTTTCACCAATGCATGCCCACGACGATTCAAAAAACGCATCAGGTGACGCTGCATGTACAACCATCCATGGGCCAGTTTTTTGAATCGGGGTGGACATGCATTGGTGGAAACAAGGTATAACTGTCTCCAATAACCCGGTTTCCACCTATGCGTGCCCACTCTGATTAAAAAAACGCATCAGCGTGGGAACGCAGGTGGAAACTAGGCTTTACAGATTGTATAAACGAACGCCATTAAAGGCGCCCGTCCATGAAGCATATTATCCGCGCGGAATTAATTTTTTGGTGAAGGTGCCGGGTTTCCCGCCTTTCTTGCAGCGGATTTTTTAAAATGCGCGGAAATTATGAATTTCTTTAACACATTTTCGTGAACAATTCTGGTGAAATTCGAGCTTGTTTCTCTTTAATATAAGAAATGTATCACAAAAGGTCAACATGCGACTTGCATTTCTTGATAAAAATTAAATTTATAGAAAACATGACATAAACCAAATGGCCGATTTACCAATTTTGATCACAGCTGATTATTATTTTCGCCTCCAGTGATATCATCGCGTTTTCCGCTATAGTTCGAACAAGTTGAACTTTTCTGAAAAAACGCTGTGTTTATGAGGTTATGTAGGTGACATAACCTCACTTCGATGTTTATTATTTTTTTGGAAAAAATCTTGTGTCCCTGATTGGTTCAGTGGGCGAGGTGTCCGATTGCCAATCAGAGGGTGTGTGGTTCGAATCCCATGCCTGCCACTACAAACTCGAAACTACTCTCCGTTTGTGAATACAGATTTACCGGAAGTAAGGGTAAAGCCTGTCTTGGGCGAAGTTTGGGCATCAACGAAGTAGGCAAAGTTGATGATGAATTCAAGACCGTGGTTCGGAAGTCACGTTAAGCCGGTGGTCCCGTGTTAAGAGCGTAGATGGCGCTAGCACGATAAAGACCCCTGTGTTCGACAAAGAGCATCAGGCAAAATTAAATCCTCTATGAGAAAAGAAAATTGCTTACCATGGGGGTCTATATGTGTATGAATGTGAGTGTGTTGTGATTGTCCAAATCAGAAATCAGAGCATTAAGTTGCAGACTGTGGCCAGATGGCCTTTGATGCATAGGCCACCCAAACCGAAATGTGAATGAATGAATGAAGGTACCCGTCTATAAAGCGTATTTTCCGCGCGGATTTTTTTTTAAGGCGCGGAAAAACCGCTGTCCATTTCCATGCGTATCCTTCCGCGCTGATTTATTGTCAACGAACCAGAATGTATACTGTGCATTAAATCACAGGGAGGCCAGTTGGCCACAACCTATCATCAACAAAAGAGAAAAAAAGAATGACGACTGAAATTTAACAAAACATTAATTTTCAAAGTTGTTTTTGCGGATATTTTTGGTATTTTTGTTAAAGTTAAAAAAAAAACATTTATAACCTATATACATAGTCGAGGGTCTGGTGGTTTTGCAGAAGAACTCACCAAGAAATTTTAGAAATTTAATAGTTATCTGCCTCAACATGATCATAATACGAGTTCCAGTACCACAACTAGCAGAAGCATAGTGAAGCATAGATTATCATCAACAGAGACAAGTCCAGTTTATGTATTAGTTATCTGCCTCAACATGATATCATAATAAAATGTTGAGTAACCTCAATGACATTAACAATATCTGAAGCATAGATTATTACTAACAGAGACAAGTCCAGTTTACGCATTTATAAAAATTTTCAACAATCTACTAAACAATTTAGAAACAGAAATAAACAACAACAAAATTTAATATTTAATTTTCTGTATTTATATAGCAAGGAATCATATACAGTCTCGTCTCGTTACAAATTTATTATGGTTACCGGTGCTATTGCAAATGTGATTGTAAAATTTGTTAAGTAATTTGGTATATTTTTTGGACTAAAAAAAGTTAGGATTAGTGTTTTTTTGATATAAAATAAAGAGCCTATTTTTTTAAATTGACTCTAAATATTGTATTTTTATTAGGTTATGACTATTTATTCTAGTGGCAATTTTATTGTAAAGTTTAATTGTATACTTTTGTCAAATAAATATATTTTTAAATAAATGTGTAATACCAAAGTCTATACTTTTAAATCAAAATGTCTTGAAAATTATTGGGCACAATTAGGGGGGCTGGGGGCTTAGTGCCCTACATGAATATGTATACATTTCAGGGACAAACTAACCCAAGTCCATAAACATTTCTGAATGCAATACAAATACTCTTGAAAATAACCAAAACTTTTGCATTTTGTAACAAATTTTTGGCCTTTGGCGCCCCTTTTTTTCTTTAAATGATTTTTTTTCTAAACATTTACTTTGGTGTATAATTTTTTCAGATATACTAATTTCTGTAAAAGTTCCGGCTTTATTTTTTTTGTTATATCTGCATCATGATTTGTCCGAAGAGGACTTAATTTATCTAATCTTTTTGTCTGTAACACAATTTCTTTAAAAATTTTTAGTAGTTTTTTAAGTTTTGCCAAACATTTCTTCTGCAGTACGATTTTTCCAAGAAGTTCCTACTAAATTTTTAAAAATTTTCGGCCCAAATTTTTTTTGTTACCTATATGTATGATTTTGCCCTAAACTTTATGCCATCAGCACAATGTTTTTAAATTTTCTAGTAGTTGTTTTTTAATAATAATGTCACCCCTCCCCTGTAGTTTTATTTTTAGCAATTTACCTAATATTATAGATATTAGGCCTAGATGACAAAAAGGGCCTACTTGCCGGACCTATGGTTACCCCCCACCATTAATACTATTAGGCTTGGGCTCAAACCCGCCCCCGCCCAAAGGGCCTGGCTAGTCCTTATATTTTTATTTCCACCAAAAAAATCTGAAAATAAGACATACGTGAAAATAAGTGTTTAGTCTGTTGATGATTATCTATGCTTCACTATGCTTCTGCTAGTTGTGGTACTGGAACTCGTATTTTCATCATGTTGAGGCAGATAACTATCAAATTTCTGAAAGTTCTTGGCGAGTTCTTCTCAGTGGCGTAGCGTGGGGGGGAGCGGGGGGTTCGTCCCCCCCCCCCCGCCTTGACACCCCATGGGTGCCCGAAGACATGATGACCTTTGTTTTTTTTTTGTTTTTTTTGGTCGCAATATTTTTGAGGGCGCCCTTTTTAGCTGTCGGCCCCCCCGCCCCGTCAGGCACGCTACGCCGCTGGTTCTTCTGTAAAACCACCAAGCCCTCAACTATGTATATAGGTTATTGATGGATGATTTAGTTCAAAATATATATTTAAATATGTTAAAAACCAAAAATATTCGAAAAAACAACTATGAAAATTAATGTTTTGTTTAATTTCACTCGTCATTCTTTTTTTCTCTTTTGCTGACGTTAGGTTGTGGAAAACTGGCCTCCCTGTGATTTAATGCACAGTATACATAATGGTTCGTTGAAAATAAATCCGCGCGGAAGGATACGCTCCATGGACGTAAACAGTGGTTCTTCCGCGCTTTAAAAAAAATCCGCGCGGAAAATACCTTCATGGACGGGTACCTTAAGAATTCGCTCGACAGTAAAATGCTGGTGGGTAATTAAAATTTGCGATTCAACCAAATACGTTTCCCTGTATCTGTCATTTTTTGTTTATTTTTCGATTTTGAGGTTACGGTTTTTCGTTTTACAACTTGATTTTCCTATTTTTATTTGTATTTTCTGACTTTTCGGAGCTTGTCGATCAAGAGGCAGAATCAGCAGTATAATATCTAGACGAAATTACGGCGGATACGGTAAGTTCCTATTTGTTTAAATTTAGTGTTAATTTTGTATTTGTCTCCTTGTTATTAAACGATTTTATTTAGCTTCACGCAGCCTTTTTTTTAGGGTGTTGTCAGTGCCCTTAAAACAAGTGTTCCCTTTGAAATGCATGTGCTCCCATGACCATTTTCTAAACATTACATCAGGTGGCACAGCAGTCTTTCTGTGTAGTCACTACATCTCCCATCTGGTGTGGTAATAATTAGAAGTTCATGCATATCATCTAATTTCTATTTGTCATTTTATTTTGTGGTGCTCCTTTACTGTAATCCTGTCCTGTAATAATGTAAATTTCCAATAGCAGTCACTTAAACCTATGATGCTATTGTTTTGATTTATGAGTGTATATAGGGTTACCAGAATTTGAATGAACCAAAATTTTTTCGATGCCACACACAAAAAATCAACTTTTTTTTTTAATTGAAACAATAACTAATAAATAACATAATATACCTACTATTTTATAGGTACTTTTCACTGCTTTGTATTTTATTCAACAGAGTTGAATTTTTAGGCAGAAGTACAAAATCATAAAATTCTGAGCAGCTCATATTTCTTAAATTGTATGAAGTCATGAGTATTCCTTTTACAGAAGATAAAAGCAGCCTATTTCTTTCTTTGGTCCACTGGGTAGAAATACTTGCATTAAAATATTTTGCCCATTTTTCGTGGGTAGGCAGATTGTGGTCATCAGAAGTAAAATTGTCTGATATGTACTTTTTTAGATTACAAACTTCATCAAAAAAATTGTGTGTGCTTAAGACCACATGGCAGAAGTGTAATTCAACAAGACGAAATTAATAATACTACTTTAAGTGGGGTCTTAACATAACGTTTTACCTTACATCTTGCCTGTCAGTCAAAAGGGTCAAGTATAACAGTTGAAAGACTAGTGTAGACACTTGATAGTTTTAACGTACGTTTTTAGATCACTTTTTGATACAAAACTATGGTTTTATTGGAAAACAATGCATAATCCGGTCAGTTCTCTAGGCGGTCTTCCGTCTTAAATCAGTTCAAGTAAAACGTCCGTTTTTCCGCCTACACACAAAGTTTTACTTGATGCATTTTGACTGAACTGAACAGGCAAGATGTAAGGTAAAACGTTATGTGAAGACCCCACTTAAAGGTGAATTCACACTGCTAAATTTATCGATGATTATTGTTTAATTACATTTTTTGAAACTAGTTTATTTTGCATTATTTGATGTTTATAAAGGCGGCTACTTTAAAATCCGGACGTTTATGAAAAATCCGCCCGGACGTAGTAAAAATCCGGACATGTCCGGATTAATCAGGATGTCTGGTAACCCTTAGTGTATATTGTTCAATTTTATGTACAGGGTGTCCCAAATTCAATATTTTTGGGAGGTTTCCGGTATTTCTGGGGCAGATAGGAAAAAAGTGAAAATTTTAAGAGAACCTTAAAGGTCAAAACTGCATATTGATATAGCAATCTGTTTTTAAGTTACAGGGTGTTTTTGAAAAGTTTGCATTTTGGGCGGGGGTCTATAATTTTTATACTTATGAACATTTTGTTTTTGTGTAAAGAGCTTTATTATAATTTTTCTTAGTTTTTAACACATTGAGTGCCACAGTCAAATTGTAATATATACAGGGTGTTCGGCACATGAATGGTCAAAATTTTTTGGGATATTGTTGGGTCATTTGCTACCTTTTCAACCTTAAAACTTGGGTCCTAAGAGACACGGCTAAAGAGATATGAATTTTTTAATTTTTTTTCTCAAATTACCCAAAATCTATTTTCTCTTAAAAACTTCTCTAGTTGATTACCTTTCTAACGGTATGCTACATATTAATTAAAAAAAAACAATTCTGCTTTAAAATACGGATATTCCGTGAGACAGCCGATAATCGTTCGGACTTGATAAGAAAAACAATTTGATGTTTATGATCGTTTTTTTAAATAAAAATTAAAAATTCACAATAATTTTATACCTCACTATTCTCCAGTTTACAAATTCTGTCTGAACAAAAAAGGCAAACATTTCTGATATTACAAAAAACAGTAAATACGAACCGCAGTTGAGTTTTAACCACAGCTTAGTATTTTCTTACCAATTCAGAATGAGTCTCGCCCTTCTCACGGATTATCCGTATTTTAATGCAGAAATGTTTTTTTTTTTATCAATGTGTAGGATATCGTTAGAAAGGTAATCAACTAGAGAAGTTTTTAAAGGAAAATGAAGTTCTCAATTGTCGATACTTTTTTTAATTTTTAATTTTAAAATTGATTTTCTTTCACAAAATCACTAATGTTCTTCAATAAAAAACCTCGTATGTCCCTTTGGAACATCAATTTTAACAAATCTATTAATTAGTTGAAGAAGCATAAGATTACAGAATTATTTTAAAAAATGGTGCGTTTCCAGACATTAATAAAAAGCTTAAGAGGGTTCAATAGTAGGATTTTTGGTAATTTGAAAAAAAAAACAATTCATATCTCTTTTGCCGTGACTCTTAGGACACAAGTTCCAAGGTTGAAAAGGTAGCAAATGACCCCAACAATAGCCCAAAAAATTTTGACTGTTCATGTGCCGAACACCCTGTATATTGGAACTAATTTAATTTTTTAGTTTCTTGTTTATTTTAGGGCAATAGTGAACTATAATCACAAAAGGATGTTTATTGTTTTTTTTCTAAACAGACCTATTTTTTGTTATAATGCAGCAGCTCTTATGAAATTTTACTGTCACCTATATATTGGTGACATGGCACACAATGTGTTAATATATATAGCATAAAGTTATAATTTCTTTTATGGAATGACCCTCCCTCCTTTTATTCGAATTTTAAAATCCGCGTAAAATTTCTTTTAGAATAATGTGTCACCCTCAATATTTAATTTATTAAAAACACAGTTTTCATATTTTTGTTTTTTTAGTATTTTTTATTTTTAATTATTTTTTAACTTGATTATTTTAAAATATGTTTAACCTAATTATCAAATGTAATTATAAAATAAAAGCAAAAAATATTTAAAAAAATAAAAATACTTATAGAAACAATAAAAAAAATGTTTAAATAAAATATTGAATGTGATATGTGATTTTAAAGGAAATTTTACGCTGATTTCAATAATTGAATAAAAAGAGGGTAATTCCATAAGAAAAAATCAACTTTATGCAATATCTCAAAAACTGAAAGAGATAGATAAAAATTGTTTAAATCTGTCAATCCTTCAAGAAAAGTTCTATAATAAGGCTCTTCACAGGTCTTTATATAAAAACACAATTTTCATAAATAAAAAAGTTATAAACCCCCTCCCAAAACACAGGCTTTTCAAAAACACCCTGTAGCTTAAAATGGCTTGCTATATCAAGATGCAGTTTTCATCTTTAATCTTCTCTTGAAATTTCAGCATTGCAAAGGCAGTTCAGCGTTTTTCTATTTCCCCTGTACTATAATGAATCATTCTGGCTGCACTGTTTTTTAGTTCTTTATCGAATCTGTTTTTAAACGCGTTTATACTAAAGGGCAGTCACTGTATGTTCTGTCAAGGCATTCCATGAATAGACAATTCGATTTGTTAAAGTTTTTTTGTTACATTTAGATGTCTTTTTTTTTCTAATGTCTTGGAGTGCCATTGAAGTTGGTTATTTTGGTTGTGTTGAAAAATGTTGCTGATGTTCAAATCAAATAAGCTTTATTGTTCAAAAAATGGAATTTTAATTAACAAAGTAAAGTTAAAGCTACTAATTAAAAATTATAAATAAGGTAATTTATATTTTAAATAAAAAAGATACATATATAGCCAATTAAGAAAACATAAAAAAGAACAAACAAAACAAAGTAGTCAGTTTGGTGAAAATTTAAAATAAGTAAACACATATGTAGATATAAAACGGTATTAAAAGATAAAATTAAATAAAAAACATTAACCAAACATCAAATGGATAAAAAATATGTATACATAAATATAAAAATTATAACCTCTAACAAGACAATAAAAGTAAAGTAAAAGTAAGTAAAAAGAGCTGTTCATTATCTATGCAAAAGAAGATGTATAGAATCTTGCAGGCCATTGTTTGTACAGGGGGAATATTGACCATGCTATGTCTGTTTATATTAGAGACTTTAAGTCTTATTTTTTAAAAATTCTCTGGTTTTGTTCAAGAGAATAATAGTGGTTATAATCTACGACAAAATAACTTATCTTTGGCAGTACCCAAATTTATGTTTACAAAAAATTCAGTTATTTATGAACGCACAAAGATGTTTAATTATTTACCACAACAAATAAAAGATTACTATAAGACATTTTGTTTATGTGTAAAACAATATCTAGTCACCAAAGCATTTTATAATATTAAGGAGTTTTTAAAAAATAAGACTAAATAATTGTAAAACTTGTTTTTTTTAAAATTTTTGGATGTTCCTTGGAAAGAGAAAAAAATTGGTATTTTATTTTATATTTTTAATTATTAATTAATCATATAGTTTCTTTTTACTGTTTTTATTTCTTCTTGATTTTTAAATTTTTTAATGATTTTAAATTTTTATTATAAGAGATGTTTTTGTGTTTAATATTGATAGTTTTATATTTCATTATTTGTGATTTGTTTCCGTTTAGGCCTAATTATTTTGACACCGCTTTCATGTTTTATGTAAATTGACAACTTTGTTTGTATTAACTTTCTTTTGTTTTTTTTTTGTTTGTATTAGTTAGGTATTTAGTTATTAAGCTTAGCTTTGTCAATAAGTCTTGTAGATTTGGACAATAAAGCATGTTATGATTTGATTTGATTTTCTGTAGAATAAAGGCTACTTAAAGTTCTTTCTGGGTACAATAACCCAAGAAAGCTATGCCATATCTAATATGCGACTTTTGCTGTTTTTGTTTGTTTGTTTTTTGCCGAGTTTATGTACAACAGTTCTGTTGATTTGGTAAAATTATCACGTCCTTGCAATTCAACTACACGTAAATTTAGTGGAAATAAGGACACTGTTGTTCTGGTAAATATACGTTTTAATCCATCGGTTTCGACAATGGTTTTTCTCTTCATCAGACCTTCAGACTAGATCGTACATTGGAACAACAAAAAACAAGAATTCAAGCACATAAGGAAAACAAACGGCACAAAATTAAAAACGAAACCCAACATTAATTTGCTAATTATATCGTATCAATAGTTATCAACCAGAGGACTTTCACAGTTGTGGTAGCCACTTGTTATTTTAAATGTTTCATTTAGGTCTTCTCTGTGTCTTCTATCCTTTAATGTTGTTAATTGCATCCTCCGCAGTCCTTCAGTGTATCTTTATCTATATCTTTAATTTCAGGTGGAATTTTTGTTACTCTTCTCTGTATTTTAGCTCACACATATACTATACTATAGTAGTGTGAGCTATGGTGATCCTAATTTTTTCGAGAAAAAAAAAGTTGCTCCGATTTCAAAAATTTTTATATATTTTTGCGTTTCAGATGATTTTGAAACTTTTTTGTTGCGCCGTCTGTCTGTCTGTCTGTATGTCTGTCTGTCTGTATGTCTGTAACGACCAACGCGCATAACTCAAAAACCGCTTGGCTGATTTTAATGAAATTTGGTACCTAGGCTGGGTCTTGGGTCGAGATGGTCCCATTTAAAAATGAACAAAATCCACCGAACAGAAACCAAATAAAAGGGTGGGGGTAGATTTCAAAAATTAGAGTTTATGTGAAAATATGGCGTGTGTGATATCAAACGAAAGGTAATTGAGTCTGCAGTTAAACAAAATACATTTTAATTTATTTAAAAAAAAGGGTGGGGGTATATTTTAAAAATTAGAGTTTAAGTGAAAATATGGCGTGTGTGATATCAAACGAAAGGTAATTGAGTCCGGAATTTAACAAAATACATTTTAGTTTTTTGTTTTTTTTAAGGGTGGGGGTAGATTTCAAAAATTTGAGTTTAAGTCAAAACATGGCTTGTGTGGTATCAAACAAAAGGTAATTTAGTCTGGAGTTAAATAAAATATATTTCAGTTTTTAGTTATATTAGCTCACACGTACACTATAACTATAGTACCTAGTGTGAGCTTAGGGGCCCATATATTGGCAGAGTATTTTCTAATGTCTCAATATCTTTAACATTGTAAGGATTCCGCACTATAAAAGCATACTCGAGTTTTGCAATCATTTGTGAATGGTCTTTAAATGCAAGCTTAATTAGATAGACAAATGAGTTTGCTTTTTTGGCAATTTTTACAATCTTCCATTTAAGATCTGACGTAATAATGAATCCTGGATCAGTTTGTTCTTTTACAGATGTAAGAGCTAAGGTCTTAAGCAGATATTCACTATTGGGGTTATTAGGGCAAATTCTAAGGACTACATTTATTTTCATTTAATTTCATTCTCCAGGTTCTTGACCAGTTCTTGACTTTAATACAGGTTTCAATAAAGTTTTGCCTCATGTGCAAAATTTTTTAATTGAGTTTCAATTTGATTCACGAGATCAAATAGATAGGCCCCCTGAATCTTGAATGACTCCACTACTACCCAGATGTTTGCTTGACGTTAGACGATTTACTCGTACAGACAGAACATAGTCTCTATAAAGGTTTTCGTTAGAGTTTGGGGGTAAGTACATACATCCAAATAGTGTTGTGCCGTGCTTGGCTTGAAAGGGTATCTCCATTTTCGGTCTAAATTGAGTTATGGCGTTTATTGTACAGTCGGGGACTTAATAAATGGCCGCTGCCGTTTTCAGAAGAGCTTGGATAAGAATCCCAATACCGGCCGAGGTTATTGACCGGATTTCGTGGCGCGTCGTTTAACACAGATAATTTATCGCATTCCTGGGTTAAATTTAATCATGAAAAATTTCGCTTAGGTCTGTATTCCGTTTGAATGTTCGGTTAAAAAAATACACTTAATTGCAGAAAAAATTAGCTTTGGTCTGTAGTCCGTTTGAATGTTCGGTTAAAAAACTTAACTTTGTAAAAATATGTTTTATAATACATTAAATTAAACTGCCCTCTATATCACCAATATAAAAGGTAAAGGACAAGTGTTTATAATAATGTCGCGAGAGGCCGCCAAAGTCACTTCAGTTTTGAGTTTTGGCAATTTAAACTTTTATTTATTTCTTACAAACACAAACCTTTAGACCAACTTTTGCGGTCTTTTTAATTTCTTTGTGAGGCAAGCAATAAAAATATAACAATTGTTTTGACGTATTTCCAATAGCAAAAAAGTTGACTTTTTTTTACAAAATTATTAATTTTTGGAAAATTTTCAACTTTTGATTCTATTTTTCTCGATAACCATTACATCTACAACTGTAATATTTTCAGGTTAGTGTAAGGGACTCGGTAGCTTCTTCGTCGCACAGTATCAACTAAATGTTTTTTTGAAATTTTTGATGAAAATTTTCCTGACCAAAGGGGTACCCAAAAAGTGCGGTTTTTTAATTTTATAAATTGTTAACTTTGTAAAAATATATATTATAATACATTAAATTAAACTTCTCCGGGCCCTCTATATCACCATATAAAAGGTTAAGGACAAGTGGTTATAATATTGCCGCGAGAGGCCGCCAAAGTCACTTCAGTTTTGAGTTTTGGCAATTTAAACTTTTATTTATTTCTTACAAACACAAACCTTTAGACCAACTTTTGGGGTCTTTTTTATTACTTTGTGAGGTAAGCAATAAAAATATAACAATTGTTTTGACGTATATCCAATAGCAAAAAATTGACTTTTTTTTGACAAAATTTTTAATTTTTTTGAAAATTTACAACTTTTGATTTTATTTTTCTCGAACACCATTACATCTACAGCTGTAATATTTTTAGGTTAGTATAAGGGACTCGGTAGCTTCTTTGTGGCACAGTATCAACTAAATGTTTTTTTGAAATTTTTGACGAAAATTTTCCTGACCAAAGGGGTACCCAAAAAGTGCAGTTTTTTAATTTTTTTAAAATTGTTAACTTTGTAAAAATATATATTATAATACATTAAATTAAGCTTCTCGGGCCCCTCTATATAACGATGTAAAAGTTAAAGGACAGGTATTTATAATAATGCCGAGAGAGACCGCCAAAGTCACTTCAGTTTTGAGTTTTGGCAATTTAAACTTTTATTTATTTCTTACAAACACAAACCTTTAGACCAACTTTTGGGGTCTTTTTTATTTCTTTGTGAGGCAAGCAATAAAAATATAACAATTGTTTTGACGTATATCCAATAGCAAAAAAGTTGACTTTTTTTTTCAAAATTTTGAATTTTTTGAATATTTTCAACTTTTGATTTTATTTTTCTCGAACACCATTACATCTACAACTGTAATATTTTCAGGTTTGTATAAGGGACTCGGTAGCTTCTTTGTGGCACAGTATCAACTAAATGTTTTTTTTGAAATTTTTGACGAAAATTTTCCTGACCAAAGGGGTACCCAAAAAGTGCAGTTTTTTAATTTTTTTAAATTGTTAACTTTGTAAAAATATATATTATAATACATTAAATTAAGCTTCTCGGGCCCCTCTATATAACGATGTAAAAGTTAAAGGACAGGTATTTATAATAATGCCGAGAGAGACCGCCAAAGTCACTTCAGTTTTGAGTTTTGGCAATTTAAACTTTTATTTATTTCTTACAAACACAAACCTTTAGACCAACTTTTGGGGTCTTTTTTATTACTTTGTGAGGCAAGCAATAAAAATATAACAATTGTTTTGACGTATATCCAATAGCAAAAAAGTTGACTTTTTTTTGACAAAATTTTTAATTTTTTTGAAACTTTACAACTTCTGATTTTATTTTTCTCGAACACCATTACATCTACAACTGTAATATTTTTAGGTTAGTATAAGGGACTCGGTAGCTTCTTTGTGGCACAGTATCAACTAAATGTTTTTTTGAAATTTTTGACGAAAATTTTCCTGACCAAAGGGGTACCCAAAAAGTGCAGTTTTTAATTTTTTTAAATTGTTAACTTTGTAAAAATATATATTATAATACATTAAATTAAGCTTCTCGGGCCCCTCTATATAACGATGTAAAAGTTAAAGGACAGGTATTTATAATAATGCCGAGAGAGACCGCCAAAGCCACTTTAGTTTTGAGTTTTGGCAATTTAAACTTTTATTTATTTCTTACAAACACAAACCTTTAGACCAACTTTTGGGGTCTTTTTTATTTCTTTGTGAGGCAAGCAATAAAAATATAACAATTGTTTTGACGTATATCCAATAGTAAAAAAGTTTACTTTTTTTTAAAAAATTTTGAATTTTTTGAAAATTTTCAACTTTTGATTCTATTTTTCTCGAAAACCATTACATCTACAACTGTAATATTTTCAGGTTAATATAAGGGACTCGGTAGCTTCTTCGTGACACAGTATCAACAATTTTTTTTTTGAAATTTTTGTTGAAAATTTTCCTGACCAAAGGGGTACCCAAAAAGTGCAGTTTTTAATTTTTTTAAATTGTTAGCTTTGTAAAAATATATATTATAATACATTAAATTAAGCTTCTCGGGCTCCTCTATATAACGATGTAAAAGTTAAAGGACAGGTATTTATAATAATGCCGAGAGAGACCGCCAAAGTCACTTCAGTTTTGAGTTTTGGCAATTTAAACTTTTATTTATTTCTTACAAACACAAACCTTTAGACCAACTTTTGGGGTCTTTTTTATTTCTTTGTGAGGCAAGCAATAAAAATATAACAATTGTTTTGACGTATATCCAATAGCAAAAAAGTTTACTTTTTTTTTCAAAATGTTGAAATTTTTGAAAATTTTCAACTTTTGATTTTATTTTTTTCAAACATCATGTCATCTACAACTGTAATATTTTCAGGTTAGTATAAGGGACTCGGTAGCTTCTTCGTGGCACAGTATCAACAAATTTTTTTTTTTTTTAATTTTTGGTGAAAATTTTTCTGACGAAAGGGGTACCCAAAAAGTGCAGTTTTTTAATTTTTTTAAATTGCTAACTTTGTAAAAATATATATTATAATACATTAAATTAAACTTCTCGGGGCCCTCTATATCACCATTTAAAAGGTTAAGAACAAGAGTTTATCATATTGCCGCGAGCGGCCGCCAAAGTCACTACAGTTTTGAGTTTTGGCAATTTAAACTTTTATTTATTTCTTACAAGCACAAACTTTTAGGCCAACTTTTGGAGTGTTTTTTATTACTTTGTGAGGCAAGCAATAAAAATATATCAATTGTTTTGACTTATATCCAATAGCAAAATTTTTGGTGAAAATTTTCCTGACGAAAGGGGTACCCAAAAAGTGCAGTTTTTTAATTTTTTTAAATTGCTAACTTTGTAAAAATATATATTATAATACATTAATTTAAACTTCTCGGGGCCCTCTATATCACCATATAAAAGGTTAAGGACAAGTGGTTATAAGATTGCCGCGAGAGGCCGCCAAAGTCACTTCAGTTTTGAGTTTTGGCAATTTAAACTTTTATTTATTTCTTACAAACACAAACCTTTAGACCAACTTTTGGGATCATTTTTATTACTTTGTGGGGCAAGCAATAAAAATATAACAATTGTTTTGACGCATATCCAATAGCAAAAAAAATACACATAATAGTGATTTTTGAGGATTTTATTTTATTGTTTTTTATTACATACTTACATAGAGAAACACAAATGCAACGTTTGTATTCCTAGCTATTTTTAAAATGGTAAGTTTTAAAAGTGTAAAGCTAAAAAAAATAAATACAAGCAAAAATTGGTTATTTGAGTAAGGGCGATTCGAAAACAGCTGTGAAGACGGCCTTTACTTTAAGATTGGAATTGTTTTAAATGTGTAACTACCCCGACTTCTGGATCCACAAGAACACTATTTTTGGGGGTGGCTAAATAGTCCAGTCATTATAGAATTTTAGCTTGCAAAAGGTGGTGTAGTCGCCATTTTGACATACGTTGTTGACATTGGAGTCCTAAAAATAAACTTGAGTTTTCGACCTTGGGGGCGGCCGGCCACACATCCAATGCTAATAAACAAGAAATCAGCTAAAAAAAGAAATGTGTGTATCCAGAAAACGTGTATGGCTTAGCCCGTTTATCGGCCAATATTCCAAATAGTTATTAATTTCAATAGCAAAAATTGCATTGCACAAAAGTGCACAGCGACAGCCGATCAACGTGGAGTCGAGGAAATGAAAGCGCGCGATACGATGTTCAATAATTCATTCATTCATAAACCTCGCCCGGTATTGGGATTCTCATCCAAGCTCTTCTGAAAACGGCAGCGGCCATTTATTAAGTCCCCGACTGTACACAACCCACTATTTTACATATTTTTTCTTAGCTTAAAAATGCCTTTAAAAATTAAAATATCTTATCATAAAAATAGACCTATGTGCACGAGATATCTCAATTAGGAAGCTTTTTAGTGGTATCCGCCGTTTTCTAAACTAACACTTTTAAGAAAAGCATTGACTTATTTTTCTCATACACATCCAAGTGACCGAATTGCTGATAATTTAGTTATTATTATTGTTTTGAAGTTCGACGGATGAAGATTATAAGATGTTTTACCTTTAAATTAGTATTTACTATCTATTTTAATTATACATTACCACTATATATAGGGTCGACCGGGGTAAATGTAAACTGGGGTAAATGTAAACGGTCCTAATAAAAAATTTAAATTTGCCACTAAATTCGATATTGGCGCCAATTCTAATACCTGAAATTAGCTTCCAGATCAGTTTGGTTTAGTGTGGTTATAAGTTCAGATGTACCTCTGCAAATTAACTGTATTTCATTTTTTCAGAGACACGAAAATCTGTCAGTATTTTTTTGTCAGCAAGGTAAGTTTTAAACTAAAGTAATTATTAGTAACCCAATGCATTATTTTATTTGTTTAAACATGTTTAATTGCATAATATCAACAAAATAAATTATTATTATCGTGTTTACATTTACCCCCAGCAATATTTGCCTTGGGGTAAATGTAAACACAATTTTGAGGTAAATGTAAACACACGTGGGGTAGTAAATGTAAACACAATTTTGAGGTAAATGTAAACACACGTGGGGTAATTGTAAACATAGCTAAAATAATTAATAATTTAATTCCAGATGCCTCTAAAATATGTGCGCAAGACAAATGGGCCATCCTACAGTAGGAGGAGGATTTGCTGAACGCTATAGCTGATGTGCCAAACAGGAATAAAACATATTGTAAAGCTCAAAGTTTCTACAATGTTCCGATATCTGTAATATTCCATCGACTCAATGGTCGAAGGAATTCCTTAGATTCCACTGGTCCCGGTCGCAAAATGGCGTTTATTTCAGATGTAGAATCCAACATTTTAGATTGCCTACTGGCCAGGGCGAGATATCTGTGCGACAAAGATGAGCTAAAATACCAGTTTACATTTACCCCGGTTTGTTGGGATAAATGTCAACATATGAATTTTTTTTTGTTAAAAGCCCTTTTGTTTTTTTGTTAATTTTGTTCTTAGAACAAATGATAATGTCCAAATATTAACACAAAATTTTTGTATAATTTTTTTTATAAACGGAAGTGTCTATTTTTTATTTTAAATCTGAAATTTCTCAAAATGGTCGAAATCGTTTACATTTACCCCGGTCGACCCTAACCTAGTGTGGCATTTTTTTAAAACTTAATAGTGATATCTACCATTTTTTCGTCAAAAATAACTAAATTACAAAAATTTTTGGCTATTTTTAAGTTGTCTAGTTAATAAAATATATTGTAATACACATCTAATTAAATCTGCTTGTAGTTTTTATAAATTTAAACATCATTTTCTCAATTCCATCTCTTTGTCACATACCACTTTTAAGCAAAGCACGGCAGTATTGTTGCTTTACCAATTGTTAGATGAACAATTAAAACTGGACTGAAATTAATGCTCCCCCTTTGACAGTTGTGCTATTTGTGTTACTGTTTCTATCCATTCAGGACATATTAAAATATACAGTTCATTATTATTTGTCTGCATGAAGCGAAGACTCAGTAATAAGGATAATACTTTTAATTTCTTGCCTGATAGTCTTTAGTTGTTTTGATTTCTCTTAAAGTTAAATAGAATTCGCTTTTGTTTATGTCTGCATAAATTTTATGTGCAACACCAACTTAACATGAATGGGAGATATCTACTGTTTTTATTTTCTCGATAATGATATCACTGGCATTGTTTGTATTTATCTTGTTCTTTATATATTGTTCTACAGTTTCTGCAGTCACAGTAGTAGCTGCTCTTTCAATATACAACCACATCTTGCTCTCTGCAGCAGGCAAGAGGTTGCTTTCATTTTTTGCAGAGCCTCGAGAGGGTCGTCCTCTACGTTTAACTTGTACATGATGATGATTCATATGTGAGTGGGCCTTGCAGCCCTTCCACTGCGACCACTAGTGGGTCTATTGTGGCTCACTTTTGAGTCGTTTCTCACCACTGTATGGCCAATCCTCCAAAAAGGTTAGCTATCAATTTGGGTGAGACATTGTTCAGATCTTCTGAATCAATCTGAGGTTTACCGAAAGTGTTTTGACGTAAACGTGCAATAGTCGGACATTCGCACAGTACATGTCTAACTGTTTCGTCATCCTCCATACAGAGTCTACATTCGGTCTCTTCGGTTATTCCCATTTTGTGCATGGGTACTCTTAGTCGACAGTGACCCGTAAAGAGTCCAGTCACTATACGGATCTCCTGTCTGGTAAGTCCAATGATATTCCTGGCCCTCTTCTGACAAGGTCCTTTAATAAACTCTTTAGAGTGAGCCAGTTCTGGTATATTCATCCTGTATTGTTGGAAGCTGTTCTCCATCCATCTCAATATGCTTAATTTAGCAGCATTGTACGATATCCCCAGGCCTGGTTCGGGGCCGAAAAATTCGGCAGATGCCGCTTCCCTCGCTGCCTGGTCTGCGGCCTCATTTCCCTCGTGCCCAGAATGCCCTGGTATCCATACCAATGACACCTTATTAGCGCTACCAAGCGCATTCAGCGAGTCCCTGCAGTTCCTCACGGTTCTTGATGAGACCGTGTAGGAATCAAGCGCTTTTAAGGCTGCTTGACTGTCGGAGAAGATCTTTATTGTCCTGTTGGTCCATTCGTGGTCAATAATCCACCGGGCACACAGTTCAATGGCTACGAGTTCGGCCTGAAATATAGTTGCACATAGAGGGTATTCTGTGTTGATAGAAATTACTATTTTGAGCTTTCGTCATTGCATTGTCTATGGCTGAGTTAACTTGACTTGAAAAAAATGTTGGTCTTTAGAACCTATTGTGGCATTCGCGTAGATAATAGAGGCATTATCAACAACATTTTTCATCTGTTTATTTTTTAGGTTAGGACTATGCCGTGCGTTCGACTTGGCCTAGTCTGGCAATCATTCATGGTCCTAACCTCACAGTTGTTTCCTTGGTCAGCTGTTATTTTGGAGGTCTGACTCTCCAGTGTTGCCTTGTTCTTGATATATTGATGTAATTTTCTCCAAAACACCTACTTTTTCACTGAAAATATTCCTCTAATATTTCACTTTTGCACTACTGTAGTTCTAGTAAAATGTCTATATTATTACTAGGCAAGGTTGATTGGCTGTAGGTACTCAGGTGCTCTTAACCTCATTTTCTTTATTGTTACAATTCATTAAATTACTTTTTTTTTGTGGCCCTGATTGGTTCAGTGGGCGAGGTGTCCAGATGGTGTGTAGTTCGAATCCCATGCCTGCCACTACAAACTCGAACCTACTCTCCGTTTGTGAATACAGATTTACCGAAAGTAGGGGTAAAGCCTGTCTTGGGCGAAGTTTGGGCATCAACGAAGTAGGCAAAGTTGATGATGAATACAAGACCATGGTTCGGAATCCGTAAAGCCGGTGGTCCCTTGTTAAGAGCGTAGATGTCGCTAGCACGATAAAGACCCCTGTGTTCGACAAAGAGCATCAGGCAAAATTAAATCCTCCATGAGAAAATAAAAATTGCCTACCATGGGGGTCTATATGTGTATGAATGTGAGTGTGTTGTGATTGTCCAAATCAGAAATCAAAGCATTAAGTTGCAGACTGTGGCAAACCGAAATATGAATGAATGAATTACATTACTTTTTCTAATGGTGTTTAAACCTACTTTCTTCAGGAACATGATGTGATAGTAGTAGTAGTATTTAGTAGTATTAGTAGTAGTAGTATTTATTTCCAACTTGTACAAAATAGAGGTACAAAAGAAGCTCTAAAAAGCTGTCTGGAAAGAAACTTCTTAAAAATTTAAATGTCTAAACTAAGTAATACACATAAACAGTTTAAACATTTTTAAAAATAAAACAAAATAATAAAACAGTAAGCTGGGTCACACAAATATACCTAGGACAACTTAAGAATAAAATTTAAGTTAAAATTCATGGTTAAAAAATTCATCTATGTTATAAAAAACCTGAGTATGTAGCAGATTTTTTAGCTTTTTTTTTTAATATGTTTTCATTTTCACTATTTAATACATCACGAGGCAACCTATTTAACACTTTGATTCCCATATAATAGGACCTTTTTCTATTAACTTCTAAATTAAAGTTTGGAAGAACAAAAGCATCATTATTTCTTGTAGGGTAGTTATGAATATGTGCGTGAGTTCTTAGATTTTCTCTTTCTCTAAATAACAAAATAGCAATTCTATAAATGTAAAGGTTAGTGAGTGTAATATTTTTGTGATGGTACTTCGATTCACAATTAATACATTTCGCGATGGCTTTAAAAATGTTTTTTTTACAATATGTGCACTTTAAAATATCACCACTTTCTTCATCGTCCGTCACACATGGTCGACGTTGCCACTCCATTCCTAAGAATACATAATTTGCTATTAACGCTATTGTTAAATCTAGACTGTAGTAAACAGAAATGTACCAAATTACTTCTTACTTCGGTTTTTTCATTAAATTGTATCAGATCAAATCATAAATCTGAAAACCGCATGTTCGTTTCTGTTTTGGTTCCAAAGTTCTGAATTACACCTCTCTCCCACCCATGATTTTTTTTTATAAAATTGTATTGTCACATCACATGTTATCATAAATCTGAAAACCGCATGTTCGTATCTGTTTTGGTTCCCAAGTTATGAATTTATCCCCTTTACACCCTTTTAAAATAGACAGGCGACAGACAGCCAAGCTGTAAAGTTAAATCAAATCGTTTAATAATAATTATTAATAGTTGAATTATTTGAGTGGATATTAAAGTTTTATGACATAGGCAAATAGAGTATAATTTTTTCTGAAAAGTACTCTTTCTGTAATTTTACAAAGCTCCACTGTAAGAAAATGAACTATTTTTTCAAGTATATATTTTTTAAAAACATGAAACTTTTAAAAATATTGTTAAAAAATCAAAATTTTAAAATAGTTTTCTACAAGTAACCGCAAAGAAGCTACTTTCCGCACACTTTTGTAAACGCAAAGTACCATATTATACACGCGTTTTTGTTTCAAGTGCGGTTTGTTACCTTAGCAACCAAACTACATTGTCATACAACGTTTTCATGTCAGTTTAGAGTTCAAAGTAGTTCGTTGTGGAGTGTGTGTTCTGTTTTATTTTTTTTTGGTTTAATTTTTATGTTTTCCGCACACCCGAAGAAAAGACACATTACAAAGTTTTATTATTTGCAGGGTTTAAGAAGAAAATTCTCCAAAAGCACAGCCTATACCCGCAGGAAATCAGGGAGCAATCCTCTTTGGCAGAAATATTTTAAAACGATATTCAGTCGCTGATTGTCACGACTGAAGATATTTTAACAGAAATAGATTGTTTTGGCCTCTGAACATTTATTTTCAAACATGGATAAGATAAAAAAAGAATTGTCAGCAAATAATTTTGCTGGAACAAGCTGTATTAAGTTAGAAGACGACATGATAGCTGAAACCACTTCCAAGAAAATTAAAATGGAAGATGATTTTCTTGGATATAGTAATAGTTCTAGGTAAGAATTTTGTTTTGTATGGGAGGGGAAAATCCTTTTATATTCACGATTGATTTTTTTTATTTATGCTGTTTCTTTCATTAAACGGGACAATAACAAACTAACAATATTTTATTTTAAGTTATTTTTTTAAATATTTATTATCTAGTCTAAAAATGAAAAAAAATATGTAAGATTTTGTTTATTATTTATAATTTACAATAAAGCAAAAGTAAAGGATTTCGACTAATAAATCACATTTGTAGATGCCACTGGACTGTTACTTAAACTTAACTGAACTGAACATTGTTGAAAATAAAATTTTACTTTAAAATAAAATATACCAGAAATGTTTTCCAAGGAGATAATGTTTTAGAAAGTTTGTGTAAAGATAAAACAGAGGATAAAACATAATAGCAAGGTGTTTTTGGTAATTTTTAAAAATTACTCCTACGAACGAAAATTAATAATAAAGCTAATATAGATTTTTCTAAAGGGTTCCGGTTTTTAGAAATTCAGATAAACCTCTTATTTAAAAATGACGTCTGGACCGTTAGGTGTAAATTAAACCCTGAGTTATACATCGTTTATTGTTTAATGGTGTATTTTTAAATCTTGATTTTTATCTTAGAATTCACGGCGATCCAATATTAATGTAAATTGTGCGTCTTTTCCTAGCTTTAATATATTACACTACTTTACTTAATTTCATCCATATCAGTCCTCATGGTGTCTCAAGATAAAAATGGCACTACGGTAACTCCTAGACATGTCGAAAGATTGTATTTTTTAACCAAGTTTTATTTTGCAGCATACTTGACAGTAATAATCCGGACTCTTTATTCAGCCTGAAATTGGAACCCGAATTTGAGCAAAAGACTGAGGAGATCAAGCAGGAAGACCTTATATTAAAGGACAGTTCATCTCAGTAAGTGTTGAATCAATACAAACTCACCAAAAGAAATCTGCAGTTTTCTTATGAGCGTGTGGTCCGGCCATTCTTAATTATAATTAATGTTATAGACGACAGCGGCGCATTTACTTTGTTTTAAATGGGTATTAATCGGAAGTCTGATATATATATACCATTTTTAACTATAATAATTTAATTAATATAACTATTTTGGCGCTGGGTTAAGATGGCGCAGGTCAAAAGAGTGCAGGACAAAAGTGACGAGGTAAGGATCAGGGGTTTTACTGACAAGGTTGACATACTATTAAAAATTTTAGTTGTTTAAAAACAAAACAAAACCAGAACAACATAAGACAGACATTTGAGAAGATTAGATGACATACAAGAAAACTTCGATCAGATAAAGAGCATCTCTGAACAGCTGAGAGAAGAGTTCAAGACAGCAGCCGAAGATCTTCAGGAAGACATAACTCAAAGAATGCAGAATGTAGAAGAAAAAGTGGAGGCCGAACTACAGAATGTGAAGGAAGAAATGAAAGAAAAATTCCAGGACGTGTCCAAACAGTTTATACAGCTTCAGAAAGAACACAACAAAATAAAAGCTCAGGCATATGTAGTGAATTCCAACCAAAACATTAGACATCGAAATTTTGATGGTACGTCTTTCTGGTCCACTTACAAACAACAGTTTGAAGCTGCCGCTAGTAGATCTACGAGAACCTGCTCTGGGACTCTTACTCAAGGCTGATGTATTTGACTTACTCAGAACTGCCAGAAAATTACAGAGCTCCCTTTACGGTAGATCGTTTTATTAACGGCTTGCGTGATACGGACTTAGCAGAGTTACTTCGTCGAGAACGCGTCCATAACAGCAGTGAAGGGCTGATTCAAGGCCTCGAAATAGAATAATCAAATAGTATGTCCAGGCCAAAAGTAAGAGCTGTTTCACTTCAGGAGGGAGAAGAAATGAGTAATGAACAAGAGGTCAACTCAGACGCTAAACCAAATGTTTCAATCACTGATAGAGATGATTGCCTCTTTGAAATAAAGCAGACGATGCCCTCCAAATGGAAAGTGTTTTAGATGCTCGCCTACCATCTAGCGGGATAGAGTACCGAAGAAGAAATCAGGAAAAACTAAAACTAGTCAACGCGAAAGGACGGGTGTTCACTAATGGAAAAATAGCCCCCAAAATTTTATCTAAGAGCTTAAAACATACTGCTGACAGCCACAACATCGACGGACTTATAAATGGAAGGCAAGCTAATTTCACAGTGATGCCAACGAGATATAAAATTTCGACAAACAGAAAAGAAAATCACACTAAAAACTGTGACTGGAGAATCCGCCGATGTGTTGGGTCAGACAGACATACATCTACAGCTGGGAAGATTGAAGATTTGCCACACTGTATTAGTTGCAGAAATAGAAGACCAATTTATTTTGGGAATGGACTTGATACGTAAACATGGATTTGCATTTGATAATAAACTTAATACCCTACGATTTGGGAACGAAGAGTTCATTTTATCAAATAGTAACATCAATCAAGAACCAGTCAAGGTGCACAACAAGACTGTGAGACCACCACCTACTTCTTTGCAAAGTCACTAGTTAAAACCGATAAAAATATCCCGATTAGAGTCGCCAATATTTCCCCAAACAGTGTTAATTAAAATTAATAAGGGCGAGGTGGTAGCATTATTTGAACCACTCCAGAAAGTGACAAGATGTGAAGAGCCAACTTTTGAGGATAAAAGCAAGTTACTCCAGCAATTTCAATCAACTTGTCAAAATCTCACTCTAGAAGAATTTCGTAAAGTGAAAGAGTTTATAGAAGAACAAAGTAATATCACCACACCAAGAAGAAGACTACCAATAGCAAACAGAAGAATTTCACAATTTCATTAATAAAAGCTCAGTGACGGTGTTGTTGAAGAGTCATCAAGTCCTTGGTCATCTCCTGTGATGTTGTTCAGTCAAAAAGATGGAAGTACTAGATTGTGTGGACTACAGGAAACTTAACGATGTGGCCAAGAAAGATAGTTACGCACTGCCAAGAATTGACGACACATTAACAACATTGGCAGGATCATATTGGTTTTCTACTCTTGACCTGAAAAGTGGGTATTGGCAAGTAGGAATCTTCGAAAGAGATAAAGAGAAGACAGCATTCTCTGCTGAAGGTGAACTTTATCAGTTTAATGTGATGCCATTTGGCCTATGCAATGCCCCAGCTACATTTGAAAGACTAATGGAAGTCGTTCTACGAGGCCTTACTTGGAAAACCTGTCTAGTCTACTTGGATGATGTTATAGTAATAGGGATATCATTTCAAGATCATCTAGACAATTTACGAGAAGTATTTTCAAGAATCAGAAATGCAAATCTTAAATTAAATCCAAAGAAATGTTTTCTATTCCAAGAAAAAGTTGAGTCCCTGGGTCACGTCGCTTCCCGACAAGACATCCAAACAGACGAAAAGCAGTTGCAAGCAATAAAAAAATGGCCTCAACCTCGTCACAAACATGAATTGAGACTGGGTCTATGTACATACTACAAACAATTTGTAGAAGGATTCGCGAAAATAGCGTCCCCATTACATAGACTTACAGAAGACAAAATTTCTTATCGATGGAACACCGAATGTGACCAACCATTTAGAAGACTAAAAGCAGCATTATGTTCTAGTCCGATTCTCGTATATCCTATTACAAACGGAAAATGTATATTAAATACTCATGCGAGCAACGATGGCATCGGAGCAGTACTCTCTCAAGTACAAGATGGAGAAGGTCATCGAATTTTTCAACAAAAAGCTATCCAAACCAGAGGGAAATTATTGTGTTACCAGAACAGAGCTTCTAGCCATCATTAAATCCGTAGATCACTTTTACAAATATCTCTATGGGCAAGAATGTCTTATTAGAACGGATCATGCTGCGTTACAGTGGCTCATGAAAATGAAATAACCTGAGGGGCAAGTCGCGAGATGTATAGAAAAGCTACAACAATACCACAATAATTCAGATGCATTGTCCAGAAGACCTTGCCCTGCAGATTGTAAACATTGCAGGAGAATTGACCAAAAAAAAGGCATTACCTACGTGCGTCGGATAAAGTTAGAACCAGGTGAAGAATGGACGTCGGCTTCAATTAGAACCACAAAACTTGACGACAAAGATGTAGAACCTATCTTGCGATTGAAAGAATAGAACAAGACACGACCATCATGGCAAGATATCGCAAACCAAGGAATGATATTCAAATGACTGTGGGCACAATGGGATTCACTGATAGTAAAAGAAGCCATACTTACACGTGCCTGGGAAAGTGCCGATGGCCTTACTGTGATTTATCAAGTAGTGAAGGTCCCAAAACAAAACTCTTCCTCGACAGATCGATCACGAATCACAAGAATAGCCTAAAAAATATGAAGAAAATCGTGAACTGAAAAGGATAATTTTTTTCTCACCGGGAATTGACATCAATTAACCAGTCAAATTTAAAGGTGCCAAATTAATTTTTAATCAAAAGTTTTTGGTTTTTGGTGGTGCCTATCGGGTTAAAAAATTTCGATCTCTTATATTTTTTCTAAGAGCTTTAGTCCAAAGGTCCCTTTAATATTTCTATATTATTCGTGAAATTATGTTTCCACCAAAATATATTTTTAATATAATATTTACAAGGACCAAATATTAATGTAAAATGTGTTTGCTTTCTAACTTTTGTTGTTTTACGCCATTTTACTTAATTTCGATCCGTTGTATCCAATCCCGTGTGTAGGAATAGCATCAGGGTACCCCCTAAGACTGTTATAAGAGGCGACTAAAGAGGCCTTGCCCATGGACAAATAGGTAGTCTGGTAACGGACGAGTATCGACCAGTATGTTGGCAAAAGAAACATAATTAACCATACCTATATTTTGCAGCATACTTGACAGTCATTGTCCTGGCCCTTCATCATCGAACGTAAAGTCAGAACCGGAATACATTGAGCTAAAAACCGAGGAGATCAAGCATGACAGTCATTGTCCTGGCCCTTCATCATCGAACGTAAAGTCAGAACCGAAATACATTGAGCTAAAGACCGAGGAGATCAAGCAGGAAGAGCTCGTATTAAAGGACAGTCCTTCTGAGTAAGTGTCGTTATATCTATACGATTTGGATGAAAGAAACCCACAGTTTTCTTCTGGGGCGACTGTACCGGCGATTTTTCAATATAATTTTGATGTCACGAAGGGGGGCTAATCAAAAGTTTTATCGCACTGTTTTTTAAATTATTGAACTCGTATTGACAAAAAAAACTTATATAAAATACTTAAATGACTTTTTGTGGGTAATCGTATTGTAGACTTCAACATTTTTAAGTCAAAGACTTTTCCTCAATATGTTCAAGGAAGCGAAAAAAACCCATAAATAATTTATTTGATTAATTAAATGTTGAAAATGTATCGATAAATTTTTGAAACCCGGTAAAGGAATTTAAAAAATATTTCAAACAGTATACCACTTTCCTTATCTAAAACCAAGGGATCAAAGCTACCCCAGCCAGGGGTTGATAGGTAAAAATATCTTAAATCACAAAAATCTATCCTTCTTCTTCACGACTCGGGGCAGGAACCGCCTATGTAGGACCGGAGCCACTTTTGGGCGTGACAAGAAGACAAGTGCAAAGCGGACTCAACAAATGGGCCCAGGACGCGCTATTAAACTCCTGGGAAACAGGAACGGGTTGCAGACAGACCAGAGAATTCGTAGACCGTCCAAAAGCGACCAGAATTAGATGGATGCTGGGACGGACACGAAAAGACCTCGGACTGCTGATAGGTACTCTAACCGGACATAACCGGTTGAGGAAGCACATGACACGTATAGGAGTCGAGAATGACCCTACCTGCCCAGCCTGTGGACAGGAAGAAGAGACATCAAGACACCTCGTGGCAGAATGCGAGGCCTACGCAAGGATGAGACAACAGGCACTCGGAGCGCCAACTCTGAGCGAGGAAGAACTGCACATGCTCAAATGGGCAGACTTACTGGACTTTGTAAAGAGAACAGGAAGGCCCAATGAGTTACCCGACCATCAAAGGGAAGTGCAGAGAGTGGGTTAAGGGACAGACTTGGGGCATGGCAAAAAGGGCCTACTCTGGCCTACTTGTCAGACCTGCGGGTCAACCCCCCCCCACTACTACTACTAATATCCTTCTTGCAAAGAAAATCGACGTATCAAAGGGTTTTTTCAAAAACTTAGTGTAACTACTCAATGCGGTATTCTGTAATTGGTTTGGTTGCTCCTTTTTTCCCTTCCCGCCAACTGCGGGTGTGATAACGCGGTGGCCATGAACAAAATTATTTAAGAAAAGCCGGACCTGTCCCTCACCCCCTCCGATTTTCTTGATTTTTTGGGGGAATATTACCTACCTGGAGAATAGACAAAAGTCAAAATATTGGCTTTCAAAAAAATTTATTGGCTAGGATATAGCCATTTTTCTGTTTTTCATAAATTTTTGACATGATTTTGGATATTTTCTTTAATTCAGAAGTTTTTTGCAGTAAAATGTTGAAAATTGGTACATTGATGTAGAAGTGATCAGAGAACAAGAATGTGGTCAATAATTTGACCTAGGACAAATTTCCACAATAATTTTTTTTTTATTTTATTTATTTGTTAAACACACTGTGTTTTTTTTATTACAATCTAGTCAGTAAGACTAATTAGCAATTTTGTTTTAACTTAATTTACTAGAAAAGTCAGATTTAAACTTAGGGTTCACTCAACAGTTCTCCCCGCTTTGTTTAGTCTGTAACTCACAATTGTGTTGTGTTTATAGCATTATTTTGTTTTATGTGTAATTCACTTAGTTTACTAGCTCAAACGGCCACAATAATGGTGGCCAAAACCTCTAAAATTTACAGAAAAATACCCATTTCTTGGGAAAACGTTGAAAAAAATTTTTTTTTTTTTAATTTTTTGAATGCGTCTTACAGACAAAGAATCAGCGAATCTAATGAGCCCGTACTCATATTTTTCAGATTAATCGTTTAGGAAATACATGGTTTCAAAATTGGAAGTTGTTTTTGTAGGCGGTAAATATTGAGATTTTTGACCGAATAAGAGAATCTTCGACTTATAGATCTATTTTGTGTGAGCAAGACATGTAGCTACGTAAAAAAGAGTAAAAAAATGCAAACCCGTCAAACTCGCTGGGTGATTTAGCTATATTAGGCCAGTCATTAAAGCGAAAAAAGACCCCAGCTTGCAAAAAGTGGTAGTCACGATTTTGACATATGTTGTTCACATTGGAGTTCTAAAAGAAAATTTAAGTTTTCGACTTGGGTGAGGCGGTTTCCCCCCACCGTCTTGGATTTAGTGTGCACAAAAACATTTTTAGCTCACACTACGACTATAAGTAGTGTGAGCTATGGTTATGGTGATCCTAATTTTTTCGAGAAAAAAAAGTTGCTCCGATTTCAAAAATTTTTATATATCTTTGCGTTTCAGATGATTTTGAAACTTTTTTGTTTTGCTGTCTGTCTGTCTGTCTGTCTGTCTGTCTGTCTGTCTGTCTGTATGTCTGTCTGTATGTCTGTTTGTAACGACCAACCCGCTTAAGTCAAAAACCGCTTGTCCGATTTTAATGAAATTTGGTACCTAAGTTGTGTCTTGGGCCGTGATGGTCCCATTTAAAAATGAACAAAATCCACCGAACGCAAGCCAAATAAAAGGGTGGGGGTAGATTCCAAAAATTAGAGTTTATGTGAAAATATGGCGCGTGTGATATCAAACGAAAGGTAATTAAGTCTGGAGTTAAAAAAAATGAATTTTAGTTTATTTTTAAAAAAGGGTGGGGGTAGATGTCAAAAATTAGAGTTTAAGTGAAAATATGGCGTGTGTGATATCAAACGAAAGGTAATTGAGTCTGGAGTTAAACAAAATACATTTTAGTTTTTTTCAAAAGGGTGGGGGGTAGATTAAAAAAATTTGAGTTTAAGTCAAAACATGGCTTGTGTGGTATTAAACGAAAGGTAATTGAGTCTGGAGTTGAATAAAATATATTTCAGTTTTTGATTATATTAGCTCACACTATAACTATAGTACCTAGTGTGAGCTTAGGTGCCCATAGATTGGCAGAGTATTTTAAAAATTACTTGGTTCCTGCATATTTTAAAAAATAAAGTTTTAGACAAAAGTTGAACACAATAAAATTTCTTGCAAAAACGCTATTGTAAAGTTTTTTGTCAGACGAATGGTTTTCGAGTTATGACGCTAAACATTTCTCCGCCTTTTTGGATTTTAAACAGTTTTTTTATTTAGTGGCCTTTAACTTGAAAACTGTTTATTTTTGGGAAAATCTGTTATAACATAAAATAAAGACCAACTAATAGCCTATAAAATGGCCTATGGATGCCAATTACGTGCTAACCGTGGACTTGGCCCACATAGGTGATACATCGTTTAAAAGATAATTTAATTTTCTACAATAAAGTTCATTACATACTTTCTGTAAAATGCTTACCTTTTTAGAAAATTACATAAAACTGAATAATTTCGGTTTATTTTACATATACTATGGAAATACATAGGAAACGGGTGTACTGCTAACACTTCAGGGTTCGTATCTTAGCAAGGGTACTACCCAGATGAACTCAGTGATATATTGTTTTATAGGCTTTTAGTTGGTCTTTATTTTACGTTATTACAGATTTGCTCAAAAATAAGCAGTTTCGAAGTTAAAGGCCATTAAAAAAAAATTGGTCAAAATCCAAAGTAGAGAAGAAATGTTTAGCGTCATAACTTAAAAACCATTCGTCTGACAAAAAAATGGATAAAAGCGTTTTTGTAGGGAATTTTAACATCTTCAACTTTTGTTCAAAACTTTCTTTTCTTAAACGTACAGTAACCAAGTAATTTTAAGAAAAACCCTGTTTGTGCACAGTAAATAAAAGATATCGGGGGGGGGGCGGCCCCCCACAAGGTCGAAAATTCAAATTTGTTTTTAGGACGTCAATGTCATATGTCAAAATCGCGACGACAACACCTTTTGCAAGCGGTCTTTTTTTCGCTATAATGACTGGCCTAATATAGCTAAATCACCCAGTGCGTCAAGTTTGCACTTTTTACTTTTTTTTAAGTAGCTACCTGTGTCGCTCACACAAAATTAGTCGAAAATTGTCTTATTGGGTCAAAAATCTCAATTTTTACCGCGAACAAAAAAAAAACTTCCAATTTTAAAACAATGTATTTCCTAAACGATTTATCCGAAAAATATGAATAAATGCTCATTAGATTCGCTAATTCTTTATCTGTAAGGCGCATTTAAAAAATTTAAAGAACATTTTTTTTTCAACGTTTCCCCAAGAAATGGGTATTTTTCTGTAAATTTTAGGGGTTTTGGCCACCATTTTTGTGGAAATTTGTCCTAGGTCAAATTATTGACCACATTCTTGTTCTCTGATCACTTCTACATCAATGTACCAATTTTCAAAATTTATTGCAAAAAACTGCTGAATTATAGAAAATACCCAAAATCATGTCAAAAATTTATGAAAAACAGAAAAATGGCTATATCCTAGCCAATAAATTTTTTTGAAAGCCAATATTTTGGCTTTTGTCTATTCTCCAGGTAGGTAATCTTCCCACAAAAAATCAAGAAAATCGGAGGGGGTGAGGGACAGGTCCAGCTTTTCTTAAATAATTTTGCTCCATTTCATAATCCTTAACTATACGGCATCGGTATGTCATATAATAGTTTAACTTTGCTTTAAATATGTGTCGTGTAGTGAATAGTCACTAGATGGTGAACTGTCTTAACTGTGGCCAGGCTTTAGATGCCGAAAAGTTGTTGATAAATACATCTTTTATGGCTCATAAAAAACTATACGCTTAACTTTTATATTGGACGCCACTGCCATTTCTTTCCAACTGCGGGTTTAATGACGCGGTGGCCCTTTCATATTTCTCAACTATATGCCATCGGTATGTCATAAAAAAATTTAGCTTTGCTTTAAATATGTGCTTTTTTGTCTGTTAGAAATGGAAGAAAAATGAAGAGAACTTTAAAAACTTCATAATTAATAAAAAGCCAATAGGTAAACATATAGGGCATTATAAATAAAAATCAAGTAAAATAATAAACTAAAGAAATGTAGTACAGTGTTTTAAGTTAGGGATACTTATCAATAAGAAAAATTAAGAACTAAAGTACTGCCTTAACTATGATCAGGCTTTAGATGCCGAAACATTTGTTGATAAATACATCTTTTATGACTTATCTTGCTCAGAAAAACTCCGCACTTAACTTTTATATTGGACGCCACTGCCTGCCCTCTTTTTCTCCCTTCCCTCCAACTGCGGGTTTAATGACGCGGTGGCCTTTTCATATTCCTCAACTATACGGCATCAGTATGTTATACAAAAGTTTAACTTTACTTTAAATATGCGCTTTTGTCTAGTGTAAGGCCTAGTTACTACTTGGTGAAATAGAAGGAAAATGAAGAGAACTTTAAATATTTCATAATTAATAAAAAGTCACTTTTTCTGTAAACATATAGGGCGTTATAAATACAAAGCAAGTAAAATAATAAACTAAAGAAATGTAGTACAGCGTGTCCCATTTTCGATGGGATTAAATGGGAAACTCGGTAGTTATCAAAGTTATCGATTTGTTCTAGACATCGTGGTTTCGCTAAAACAGCGATTTTTTTAAAAAATTGCATTTTTAATTATTCCTTGTATCTCGCTTATTTTGCAAGATATTTTTAATCTGTAAAAACCTTTTAATGGCAACTTTTTTAGACCAAAATAATGACGTTTTCAGTTTTTTAAAATATTGTTTAGTTTTTGAGATGTGGTATTTATCATAAAAAAATTAAATACGGTTTCATGCTATTATTATCTTAAAATGATATTACTTTAATATTTTTTGATTTAAGGTTACAAAAAATAATATTTAAAAAAAAATTAGTCCAAACCTTGAAATTTCCAACGTAAATATAAATTGAAAATTGTAATACACACTAGTTGAACGATTTTTAGTTAATCTGTTTTAAAGCGTTAATTAAAAGATTTATAAATATAGTAAAAAACGTTAAAAAGTTACAAAAATAATATTATAGTAATTATTTGATGGTAGCACAGCAACTCATGAAATTTACTTTATCATCAAAAAAAAACAAAAGCGTGGAATTGTCATTGTCATGTTACTTGTCTTTTTTGTGAATGGCTCACTCAAAATTATTCTAAAGTGGTTAGAAATCGATCATATCCAGATTTTGAAAAATGTGATATGTTCGACTGCTTTAATCAAGCAACAAAATCCCAATATTTAAATGGCAGAAATATTTTTTTATAATATAAATTACTCAAAAATGCCAACATTGTCTTACACATAATGGCAATCAGTTTAAACATTTATATCATTAAAGAAAAATTAGTTATTATTTTTTGTTATTTGTTGTAGACTTTGTTTTACAAATCTTTAAATTAACGTAAAACCATTTTAATTTGCCAAGTATCAAAACAGCTAAACTAAAAATCGTTCAACTAGCAATTTTTAATTAATATTTATGTTGGAAATTTCCAGGTTCAGACTAATTTTTTTTTTTAAATATTAAATTCTTTTTTTTAACCTTAAAACAAAAAAATATTTTTTTTTATTATTTTGTGATAATAATAGCATGAACCTAATCAAAATAGCAATAAAAAAATCCAGGTACGTATTTAATTTTTTCATGATAAATACCATATCTCAAAAACTAAATAATATTTTAAAAAATTGACAACGTCACTATTTTGTTCTAAAAAAGTTGCCATAAAAAGGATTTTACAGAATAAAAATATCTTGCAAAATAAGCGAGATATAAGGGATTATCAAAAATGCAATTTTTTTAAAAACTCCCTGTATAGCAAATATCTGATTGCACCATTTTTAAGGGCTCAAAAAAAGAGCACGGTAAAGTGAAAATCGATATCTTTAATAACAACCGAGTTTCCCATTTAATCCCATCGAAAACGGGACACGCTGTACAGTGTTTTAAGTTAGGGATAATTATCAATAAGAAAAATTAAGAACTAAGTCGCTGGATTTCCAAGTTCAAAAGATACTTACTGCCTTAACTATGATCAGGCTTTAGATGCCCAAATATTTGTTGATAAATACATCTTTTATGACTTACATTGCTCATAAATACTCCGCACTT
The DNA here is from genome assembly GCA_963576565.1 of Aspidapion aeneum. NCBI lineage: Eukaryota > Metazoa > Arthropoda > Insecta > Coleoptera > Brentidae > Aspidapion > Aspidapion aeneum. The sequence continues at coordinate 51,384,027 of OY755048.1, forward strand.
AACTTTTATATTGGACGCCACTGCCTGCCCTCTTTTTCTCTCCTCTAAAAGTTTAACTTTGCTTTAAATATGTGCTTTCATCTTATGTAGTGACTAGTTACTAGATGGTGAACTGCCTTAACTGTGGTCAGGCTTTAGATGCCGAAATATTTGTTGGTAAATACATCTTTTATGACTTCTATTGCTCATAATAACTCCACACTTTACTTTTATTTTGAACGCCACTGCCCCTTCTCTCCAACTCCGAGTTAAATGACGCAGTGGCTCGTTCATATTCCTCAACTATATGTCATCGGTATGTCATAGAAAAATTTAGCTTTGCTTTAAATATGTGCTTTTTTGTATATATTTCTGCGTCCGCGCACTGTATTAGGAATCACTTTCAAGAACTTTCTGAGAGGAAAAAGTTGAGCGTCTCGGCAAAACCAATGTACTGTGGACTATTCACTTTGTTGACTTTTATCAGATGATGCCTTTCCACTTTAGCCCAGTCATAGGTGAAAACACCCTGAAACTTGGAAAAAATAGTCCTATAAAACCTTTTTAAAATGCCTAAAAGTAATGGCAAAAACCAAAAGTCTAAAGTTTATATTTACCACTCTTAAAAACCTTAAGAAAACTAGGTTCTATATGGCCGCCTATCTAATCATATTTACTTTTAAACTACTGGTAACTATAAAAACAAAAGGATATAAGGTAACCTTTTAGCTCTATTATAAAACACTTTTGGGATGACCTAAAGTAATAAAAAAACTAAATGACCAAAGTTTATATTTATTTCTTTTTAAAAACTTTAGGTAAAAGGGTTTTATAAAACCATCTTTATAAATCAGAAATCAATAAAACCAAAAGTATCTAAAATGAACAGAAGGAATTTCAGTGTTATTATACTCCCTTTATAAATCACTTTTTGGTTGTATAACACCTCTTTAGGTAATTGGCAATATAAATTATCTTTATGTAGCCAAATTGATCCTAAAACCCATAACAGCACCCTCTAAATAACCTAGGAACCAAATTAATAAAACCTTGAGTGGTAATAATGTTACTTGGATTATCTGTATCCAGCGAAGCTCACGGAGGATTATGGCGGAGAATATGTGGGGATGTGTCCCAGATGCTAAGGAATATTTATACAAAAATCCAACTTGCACCTATTTTTTTCCAGGTGAATTCCTAATATGACTGGGCTAACTTGTCAACCATGATATAGGAAATAATTTTATAAATTTTCTTAACAGTAGTTTTTCCTAGGCTAACTCCTATCTTTATTTTAATTACTTTCAGATCCGATACGCCAAGTTTTTCAGACATTCAAAATGTCAACAAGACTAAATACAAGTCCCGTTTAAAAAGCTATTCCGTGCGGCATACAAAAGCGACCAATTGGTTTAGATGCAACCATTGTGATTATAAAACCAATTACAAGTTTAATTTGAAAAGTCATTTGGTGAAGCACCAAAGTGCGGAAGAACTAAATTGGTTTACATGCACCCATTGTGATTTTAAAACCAATTACAAGTCTAGTTTAAAAATACATTTAGTGCATCACCAAAGTGCGGACGAAATAAGTTGGTTCAAATGCAACCAGTGCGATTACAAGGCCATACGAAAGTACTATTTAAAAAGGCATCTGCTGCAGCACAAAGATGCAGATGCAATCGATTGGTTCAAGTGCAACCAGTGTGATTACAAAACATTACAGAATTTCACCTTGAAAAGACATTTGTTGCGGCACAAAGAAGCAGAAGCCATGGATTGCTTTAAGCGTAACCGTGACTACAAGGTAAAACACAAGTCGGCTTTAAAAATGGATTTGGTACAACATGAAGGAATAGATTGGTTTAAATGCAACCAGTGTGATTACAAAACCAAATACAAGATAAGTTTGAAAAAACATTTTATGCGGCATCAAAGTGCAGATGAAATTAACTGGTTTAGATGCAACCTTTGTTTTTACAAGGCCAAACAAAAGGGCCATTTGAAAAGGCATGTGCTGCAGCACCAAAGTGCAGATGCGATCGATTGGTTCAAGTGTAACCATTGTGATTACAAGACTAAACACAAGTACAGTTTAAAGCGGCATTTTTTAGCACGAAATGGAAGATGCACTTGATTGGTTTAAATGTGACCAATGTAGCACTATTAAGGTTTTATTTAAAAATACATGTTCTGCAGTACCAAAGTACAAATGAAATGAATTATTGGTTTAGATGCAACCATTGTGATATCAAGACCTAAGGAAAGTTAAATTTAAAAATGCACTTCCTGCAGCATGAAAGCGCAAAGGCAATCGATTAGTTTAAATATGACTAATGTGATTAAACATTACAGAAGTTCACCTTGAGAAGACATTTGTTGCGACAAAAAGAAGCAGATGCCATGGATTGCTTTTTTTCAATTCAATTCAATTTATTAATTCCTCTTTTGATTACATAGTAATATAAGTTCATCACTTAAAATATAAAAAAAAATACAAGTTATTGTTAAAATACAAGCATAAATACACACACATACGTATACATACAGGGCGAGGGAAAAGTACCGGGACCCCTAAATATCTCGATAACTAAGAGCTATTTGCAAAAATGGTCTAAATAAAAGTTTTAGGATTGAATTTGTTCTATTTGGTCGTGACATTGACATTGACGTATCTGTCAGCATTAGGAGTTTTTCGGAGGCCAACTTTAAAAATTTAAATGAAAACCATATTTTTTTCTTTTACCATTCAATGGAGAATAAAAATCTACGTTTAAAATGACATTGCCATTTTCTGACGTTGAAAAATAAATGGATAATTAAATAAAATATTTAGTTTTAAGTTTTAGTGACCTTTTTTTTTCATCTTTAAGGTCTTTAAATACGGCCAGACATTTCTTTTAAAAACATGTACCTACTGTTTTAAAATCATAAGTAATAATTAAAAGTTTTGTTATTAATTCTTTCCTGTTCTGTAAGATGAAACATTTTGGAAAAAAGAAAACTTTTAAACAAATATCCTTCAAACAAGAAACAATTTGCGATATGTTTTGACACAATATTAAGATATAATGTCATTGTCACAGCTACACGCATAATAAAATACAGGGGTAATTAAATAATCTACGAGTTTCTTAAAGTGTTAAGGCCTCTTTAAGAACAATTATTTAATTTATATTCTTCGAAATGTCATTCTGACACAAAATTACAATGTCATTTTAAACGTAGATTTTTATTCTCCATCGAATGGTAAAAGAAAAAATATGGTTTTCATTTAAATTTTTAAAGTTGACCTCCGAAAAGCTCTCAATGCTGACAGATACGTCAATGTTAATGTCACGACCAAATAGAACAAATTCAATCCTAAAACTTTTATTTAGACCATTTTTGCAAATAACTCTTAGTTATCGAGATATTTAGGGGTCCCGGTACTTTTTCCTCACCCTGTATACTAGAGTATGCTAGAAAGCTTAAAACAATTTTTGACACAACAAGACACAATATTCAATACGATCACATAGTAGTTAAAATCACATAGTAAATCACATAATAAAAATCTTCAGTTTAATTCAACAGTAAGCCCAGCTATATCCATATGTACCTAATTTATTTGAATGGTCTAAGAATTCATTTATGGAATAAAATGGATGCTGAGAAAAAAATTGCTTTATTTTCACCTTGAACATCCCATAGACCTCTAACCCCTTCACCCCACCAGGCACTGCATTGTAAATTTTAACACACATATAGTAAGGACTATTCTCATACAATTTTGCTCTATGTATTGGTATAACAAGGTTCTGTTTATTTCTTGTTTCATTTTTTAAGCTTATGTCATTGTTTTTCTGAAACAGGTTTTTATTTTTATATGCTTTAAGTGTAACCGTGACTTACAAGGTAAAACACAAGTCCGCCTTAAAAATGCATTTGGTACAGTATTACAAAACCAAATACAAGATAAGTATAAAAAAACATTTTCTGCGGCACCAAAGTGCCGATGAAATTCATTATTTTAGATGCAACCATTGTTATTACAAGGCCAAACAAAAGGGTCATTTGAAAAGGCATTTGCTGCTGCACAAAGACGCTGATGCAAGCGATTGGTTCAAGTGTAACCAGTGTGATTACAAGACCAAACACAAGTACAGTTTAAAGCGGCATTTTCTAGCACAAAATAGAAGATGCACTCGATTGGTTTAAATGTGACCCACTATTGAAGTTTTATTTAAAAATACATGTGCTGCAGCACCAAAGTACAAATGAAATCAATTATTGTTTGCATGGAACTATTGTGATATCAAGACCCAAGGAAAGTTCCATTTAAAAATGCATTTCCTACAGCATGAGAGCGCAAAGGCAATCGATTGGTTTAAATGTGATTAATGTGATGACAATACAATACAGAAGTTACACTTGAAAAGATATTTGCTGAGAAAAGATGGAACAGATAATATCAGTTGGTTTGAATGCAGTTAGTGTGAATATTTTAAGAAATGTTTATAGCAAGAAGTTCTGTTTACAACTAAAGTTATTAGGCCTGGAGAATAAAAATTATCAAATATAGATTGCACATAAAGCACTAGTAAAAAGTTTTTTCTTTTCTTTCTTTATCCTTTCTTTTTAAAATAAGAATAATTACTCAATAATAAAGCAATTTACTGAGTGAAAAACATTTAACAAACGTAGAATTTCGTGCCCGTGAATTTAAAAATCAAACAAGTTTCGTGGCTAATCGGGCAAAAAGGAGTTTTTTTGTTTCCCTTATATTTTTCCGTGGGTAGCCTGAAAGCTAAACCTCACGGGGGTCCAAGGTCTAATGGACACCTACTAAGTGTTGACAGTTAACCGTTTCGTCCTTATGGGACTCCTCAGAACACTGCTGGTCGATGTGACAAATCTTGCGAAGTTAATCAGACGGTTTTGTCTCTAATTAAATATAATTAGTGAGCGAACTATAGCAAGAGGCGCCATCTACCGAGATACGAGAGAAACAAAAAAACCAAAAGCAGGCGAAAGAAAACACTGCTATACAATATCGATCAATGAAAAGATCGAATGCAAATAAAAGAAAACAACTATAGTCCGTGACCTACGACAGCTCTTTGTCTTTCAGGCCGGATCAACACAGATTGCATTTTTACCCGTCTTCAAGACAGTGAGCGTCAATCAACGGAATTTTTAAGCCAAATAATACTAACAAACGTAGAATTTCGTACCCGTGAATTTAAAAATCAAACAAGTTTCGTGGCTAATCGGGCAAAAAGGAGTTTTTTTGTTTCCCTTATATTTTTCCGTGGGTAGCCTGAAAGCTAAACCTCACGGGGGTCCAAGGTCTAATGGACACCTAATAAGTGTTGACAGTTAACCGTTTCGTCCTTATGGGACTCCTCAGAACACTGCTGGTCGATGCATTCGATCTTTTCATTGATCGATATTCTATAGCAGTGTTTTCTTTCGCCTGCTTTTGGTTTTTTTGTTTCTCTCGTATCTCGGTAGATGGCGCCTCTTGCTATAGTTCGCTCACTAATTACATTTAATTAGAGACAAAACCGTCTGATTAACTTCGCAAGATTTGTCACATCGACCAGCAGTGTTCTGAGGAGTCCCATAAGGACGAAACGGTTAACTGTCAACACTTATTAGGTGTCCATTAGACCTTGGACCCCCGTGAGGTTAAGCTTTCAGGCTACCCACGGAAAAATATAAGGGAAACAAAAAAACTCCTTTTTGCCCGATTAGCCACGAAACTTGTTTGATTTTGAAAAACATTTAATTGGCACCCCGACACAAAATATGATTCCGGAGAGTCCCCTTTTTACTACAGAAAAATTATCAAATCTAATCGTCCCATTGACTGAACTTTCACGGTATTTTCTGAATATTTACTATCTCTTTTTAAACGTATGTATTAGTAAGGACGCCTAATAATCTTAAACACACATGACATTAATAACTAAACAGTGGTTTACTCGTTTTACTTACTAAACTAACACATTATCATCCAGCTATTTAATCTCTGCCATGGGATTGTTTTGAAAAGAGAAGTGTTTATAAGATGCCAATCGACTTTCTTCCATCAGCGCAATGTGTGTTCGGGAACCTGTTTTTTGCCAAAAAGGGATAAATCAAAAACATACTGAAAAACCCGAAAACCTTTACTAAACAAAAGTAGATAGTCCTGTAGGCCTTGAAAAAACTTTGATTTGATTGACGCAACTTTCAGTTATTTTTTAGAAGTGTCATTTTTCCATTTTGAGGAACGTGTTAAAAGTACCATATTTGTATGGCGATTTGATTCAGATTCAAAGCCATTTTGCGATATTACTTTTTGGTGCATAAAATACGCGTAAAATGGATCTTACAGAGGGAGGTAAGTAGATTTTATACCTGTACATTTTGATTCCAATTTTGATGTGTAGACGGTCTAACGATGGTTTTTGTTTGGAATGTCTGAAATTCTATAAAAATATAGATTTCTTGTAAATGTTGGACAAAAATTTTGCTTCCATCATCAACCGTTTTCTTGAAATTTTTATTTTTTTAAAGACTGCTTTGCTGCCACAAATGGCCTATATGAAAGGTATTAATGATTTACTAAAAAGTGTATTTAAAACCTCAGTGTTAATCATACCAAAGCATGTCGGTCTTAACAAAAGTGCTTTTCTATCATTTTTTAAGTACTAAAACAAATAAAAATAGAAAAAATTAATAATATTAAAAAGTACAAATATTAAAAAAATAAAAAGTTAAAAATAATAAAATGTTCAGTGTGACACGTCATTTTAAAGAGAATTTTGTATAAAAATTAAAAAATACCCACTACCCAAGTAACATTTCTTTATTTATAACAGAAGCTAAGAGGTTGCCAGCGACTTTCCTTAAAACCATTAGTTCCAATGAATGGTCGCTAGCACGTTCTCATTACCCTTAGATACCCCTTAAACCTCCTAAATGGGACTCCCCAATTGGTGGTGGCATTTCTTTATTTATAACAGACGCTAAGAGGTTGCCAGCGACTTTCCTTAAAACCATTAGTTCCAATGTATGGTCGCTAGCACGTTCTCATTACCCTTAGATACCCCTTAAACCTCGTAAATGGGACTCCCCAATTGGTGGTGGCATTTCTTTATTTATAACAGAAGCTAAGAGGTTGCCAGCGACTTTCCTTAAAACCATTAGTTCCAATGTATGGTCGCTAGCACGTTCTCATTACCCTTAGATACCCCTTAAACCTCCTAAATGGGACTCCCCAATTGGTGGTGGCAATAATATAACCTGTGTTAAAGTCACTATAAAACCATAAGAAATAAACTCCAGCTTCGCCCTCTAGCGGCTCCACCAGTATAGAACCTTTTAGAGCCTAAAGCTATTTTGTCAGGTTTTAAAAACAACTCCGAAACGTCATCTATCCTATTATAAAACTAGATTTGGTATCCTGGAGATTCTGTTGAATACCATAATACCTTTAGAGTAATGAATTTTTTCTATAAAAGCTTTAGCGATATTTTAGATTCACAATGGCTATATAAAATAATTTAGGTCACAACATTGCCAAAAATGTCAGAGTCCCAAAAATTATTTTATCATATAAAAATATATATATTTTATGAGGAATTTGTCGTCTTGTTGATCATCAAATTACCTGCCAGACTTTGTTAGCACACTGCGTATGAAAAAAGAGATAATTTCGATAGCGCAAGAGGACTGTACAAAGCTTGCCGAAGAAAGAAGTGCACAACACAATTTAAGTGAATTTTGGTCGCGTGTTTAATAATTTATCCATAGGTTATATTGCCGGTACACACAAATATATTAATAAGGGGTACTCACCGTAGGAACGCCGAATTGTAGTCTCCACTGGGGCCCCAGATCTTCTTCTTGGCTACCACCACATTTGGAAGAATCAGTTTTTGATAAATATGTCACAAATCGAAGAAAAGTTTATTGGTAAAATTTGAAAATTTGGAGAAAAGCAATTTGATTTCTTACGCCATTTAATTCGTTCTTGCTTGATCTCGCGCGTGTGTGCTTGAAGTGTACCCCCATGCGCGGGCATACATATGTGTGTTTTTTGAATTTACGAAAACTTAGCGTGTGCGCTAACAGACCTATTTTACTGATAAAATCGTATCTGAAAAGCTCTCAAAACAAGCGCGCCAGCTCAAAAATGCTTTTTAATCGTTTTTTGATAAAAAATAACAAATATTTAAAATAAAACAAAAATTATTAGCATCATTCACCATTTTAAAAGTCTGTTTGGTTTACATAAATCAAAATTAAAGTAAAATTAATGTTAAAAAACATTGCTAAAACGACTAAATAAATATTTCCTCTTTACAATATTTTTTAAATAATTTTATATACGCCATGATTGTTTTATAGTGGTCACTTGGTTTTATTTGTTACTGTATCGCAACAAGGATTTTTGAGTGCCTTTATAAAACCAATAAAAAAGAAAGTCAACTTGGTCAACATAACCTCACTTAAATTTTTTGTATTTTTTTTGTTTTTAAAGCGTTGTGTTAAAAGCGTTCACTTCAACACTTTTAAATGTTTTTTTATCGTGCAAACAATCGATAGGGCCAGTGCAAAGATATCCAGTGTGCCTGCAGGTTGGGTGGAGGGCAACCTCTTATATTCGCCGTCTAAACAGGTCTTATTTTAGGCCTGGGTGTCGGAAACTCAACAATTATTAATTATTGTACTTTAAATAATTAATCTTGCATTAGGTAGGTACCAATCTGTGCCTAGGTATATCTATTATTTTTACCAGAAGTAGCTAATAAAAAAAATAAAACCCAAAAGTATTTACTTACTTCTGTTAGAATCCTTAAAAAAACGAGGTTTTATATGGCCGCCTATTTAAATATTATTCAATATGCAACTATGGGAAACTATAAAAACAAAAGAACTAAGTTTACCTTTAAGCCTTCCTGTAAAACCTTTTTAAAATTCCTAAAAGTAATGGCAAAATCCAAAAATCTAAAGTTTATATTTACCACTCTTAAAAACCTTAAGGAAACTAGGTTCTATAAGGCCGCCCATATAATCATATTTACTATTAAACTACTGGTATGACCTTTTGTTATGACCTAAAGTAATGAAAAAAACTAAATGCCTAAAGTTTATATTTATTTCTTTTTAAAAACTTTAGGTAAAAGGGTTTTATAGGACCATCTTTATAAATCAGAAATCAATAGAACCAAAAGTATCTAAAAGGAACAGAAGGAATATCAGTTTTATTATATTCCCTTTATAAATCACTTTGTTGTATAACACCTCTTTAGGTAATTGTCAATATATATTACCTTTATGTAGCCAAGTTGATCCTAAAAACCATAACAGCACCCTTTAAATAACCTCAAAACCAAATTAATAAAACCTTGAGTGGTAATAATGTTACTTGGGTAATATCTCAAAAAATCAGGTTCGAGAGCCCACTTTGCAGCGCTGAGTTGGACAGCAATAAAAAATTAGCTGTGCATTAAAATGAGATGCAAATAAGTGTATTCCAAAATTACAACTTATGTCGGGGCGCAAAATGAAAACCCTATTTGTGGCAGAGCCTCTGTAGTAAAATTTACAAAATGTATTGTGCAAAGTAATTTTATCTTAGTAATTTTTTTGGTTCTTTTACATTTTCTAACTAAACAAGAGGTTTGTGATCAGAATCTATGTTGAAACAAGTAAGGTCGAAATTATTTACTTCATTAGGATTTAGTGTACGGCTGGCGTAACAAATTGAATTGTCGTCATCCTGACTTATTACAGTACCAAGTTCAAACTTACTAGCAGCTGTGTTCAAATGAAAAGCTTATGAAAATTTTGGTCTAATTAAAATTGGATCATTACACAAAAGATTTTTGCTTATCGTGGGCGATCTGACAATACCTGCTAAGTGCAAGTCTAATTTTTTTACAGGATGGAATATAAATAACAGATATTGTCGCACCCAGCAACTGATAGAGTTGATAGCAGATATTGTTTTTCTTTTATAAAGTAAACAAGGATTTAATCTGCAGTTAGCACTCCATTTCACCATGTTATAAAGGTAATGAATGTCTTAGCAGGTATTGTCAGATCGTCGACGATATGTCGAAAGCTTCTTAAAATTATTCGGTATATCTACATTTCTACCTTTTTTAGACAAATGTGAGGCGTTTTATTATTTTTGCCAGAGAGTTTATAAATTTTCTATTAAACCATAGCTATCTGGTCATAAAAAATACCATATGAAACATCGTCATTAATCAAATTGGTAGATAAGCCTGTGTCAAAAAATGCATATTAAGGGTGTCGAGGCGTGTAAGGGGCAAAAGTAAAAAACCTTTTTTGTAACCCTTTTACATCAAAAAAATTGGCGGGATGTTTTGAAATATTTTCGTTTGGGGCGATTTGTTTTAAAACGTGAGTTTATTTTTCGGAAACTACGCATTTTTTCCTTACCCTTCTCTCAACTCGCTTAGAGCAAATATTTTTGATATATTTAAGGAAAAGAATTTGCTAAATGCGTGTTAGAGAAAAATTTAATATTTTTTATTACAATAATAAATTATTGATTTATGAATAATATTGTAGAGTCATCGAAATGAGGTGCAATATTTCAAGGACGGAAAGTACTTTTTTAATGTGCATTTTTCGAGTGATGTTTAGAGTAAGTTTTTTTTATAAAGTTAAGGAGTACTGTTTACCTGCAAAATATTTTACCCAACACAAAAGAATCAAAGGTTATGAAATACTTCTACATTATCTGGGTCGTACAGCAGTTTGAACTTTTTTTTAAATATTTTATAAAAGTAATTCAAATTAGTTGTTCAATATTTTTGTATTTCTAAACAAAAACTAATGTCGTTGTTAATTATATTAGATGGCGGACTCTCTAGTCATAAACCGCAATAGTTCTGAGAAAATTGAAGAAAAAACCCGTGAAAATTTTACTATACACAACAAAAGTATCCTGGGGCCATAAAAAATCCTTCAGGAAAATAACCGTTTAATGGGTGAGAAAATAAAATAAATTGATCCATGAGGGATCTGATACCTTCCTTGCCCATTAGCACACTCCAAGTAAACTCCATGCTATATCAACCAAACAGTTTTTTGTAAATAACTCCGGAACGAAAGCTCCTACAAAATTTTGAGAAAAATGTCCTTTACTACATTTTACCTGAAAATTTCATGAAAATCGGTTCAGCGGTTTAGGAGCCATCGTGTTACGGACAGACATACACACACAGACAGACATCACAACGATATTGCTAGGATAGCTCAAAATACACTCAATTCAACCAATTTAAAAATATTTTTGAACCTTGAGTTTTTTGATGATGGTGAGCTTTTGTATAGTTATTCTCCGCCTAATAAAAAGTAAAAATACAAATTTTTAAATTTTTTGGTTGCATATTTTTTGAGTTATGCGTTTCCAAAAATAAAAATATTGACCCATTTTAAGCCAGCATCGGTTTCTTTAAACTTTTATAATTTTTAAACCGTTCAAGATAATTAGTTGAAACTCGCTATCTGTAGAGAACGATTCACAAGCCAAACTTTGATGTGTTGATAGCCTCAATTCCTATAAAAAGGACAAAGGGTCTATGCCAAAATTGTATTTTTGATAAAATCTCAAAAACGGATTTTTTGTTTTTCTTAATTTTTAGAAATTTTTTTCTTAGACTATTTGTTTACATGTGTGCTAAATTTTACCTTGGGATGATAATGGGATCATAGTTTAAAAAAATTATTTATATCTTGATGCATATATTGTTTGATATTTTTATTACTATAAAAATTAATATCTAAAGTGGACATATTGTTATGAGGCATCTTATTTATGTAGCATGTATATTATAAAAACGTGGTCACAATGGGCATCTGGTTTCGCTACGTTGACATTTAAATAAAGAAACAATTAATTAAAAAACGTACTTACATAATAACGGGCTCACAAGAATAATTGAGAACCTGTACATAAAGGGGGGCACTTGTCGCTCTTTCAGGCTGCAATATTTGATATTGATGAAATCTGTTACATTATTTATCTCTTAAACAGTAGTGGCGCGTGGAGTAAAACTTTAGGGGTGCACACCAAAAAATTATTGCAGCCACACCCCACAGATAACGCCAAGTTGTCTCAATGCACTAATTTAAGCTGCACCTTTCACAGCCAACGGCAACCGGTGACGCGGGTGGCATCACGGGGGTGCGGGCGTTATCGATCGCCGCAATTGATTCACAAGAGCATGAACCGAAGTAAGGCCCAGATTCTGTGTACTGTAATATTGTATATTTGCGGTGCACAGAATTTGGATCCAGTTAAGCGGAGCACTGGGCGTAGCCGACCTACGCATCCTCGTTTCAACTCAAATACAAACACATACATACCGGGTATTAATTTTTAGTTAGTATTCAAGTCTTTGGTGAATTCCTTTTGGGGTCTATTGATACTTGAAATTATTAATTAAAGAATGCTCAGGAGTGTCCGTGCATATGTGCACTTATGGAGGAACCGCCACTGCTCTTAAAATAGTGGCAAAATTGGCCGTAAGGTAATTAAATATCAGAGGTGGCGTATTATTTTGACTGATGACTTTTTGTAAAAATAAAAGTTGCGTAAACATGACGTTTCGTAGCGTGTTTTCTCAGTCTGTTTGGCTTTGCGACGTATCAGTTCTGGAAATTAATTTGATTTTACGTAATTACCGAAACCGAAATGGTAGATTGAAAATCGAAAAAAAATTAGTTGGCATTTTCCACTAAATGTTGCAACCCCTATGTTGACCAAAATCATCTCACGATAGTGAGAAATTCCAGAAATTCCAGTGGATGTGTAATCTTAACTTAGGCGTCGAAATAAGTAAGTGAAAATGATTAAAAACTTCTGAAATTGTATAATTCTAGTCACGGCTAATTTATAGGTAAAATATTAAAGTAAGGGAATTGTCAAATAGTTATATTTAAGGTAAAATAAAAGAGTTTTTAACAACATCAATTTACAAAAATAAATTTTTAAATAGGAACCCACTGTCATCCCATGATAAAACTTGTCCTACATGTAAATAAATAGTCTAGAAAACCAATATAAAAAAATTAAACAAAATAAAAAATCCGTTTTTAAACTGCATCAAAAATAAATTTTGTGGAGACCCCTGCATTTTTTTTACAAGAAGGATGCCACTAGGCATACCATAATTAAGCTTATAGACCTATAAGATTACACAGCAACTTTTACCTCGATATGCCCAAGACTTTATGAATAACAAGGGTTTAAATAAATCAAGTCAGTGCTAAAAAAGACGATATTAAGCATTTAAAAAAATTAATAACATAAAAACTAGACTGCTAAAAAATCTAAAAATTTGCATTTTTACTTCTTTCTACTTAGTAAAGAATTTGACCAAAATTATGAAAATCTAAGGTGACAAGGTCCAAACCATTGCTTGATTTGATATGGACTTACCCTCAAGTAACACATTTTTGGCGTTTTCTTTTCTTTTCTTTTCTGAAAAAAAACATCGTCAAAAACAATACTTTCTCCAGCCATTGCTGCGCAGGCTAGGAAGGTAAAAATTGAATAAAGGTTGGAAAATCCTAAAAGTGAGGTATTCCACTCAGTTCCTTCCCGCGGTCAACGAGTCACAGCCACCAAAAACAGATGCACCAACGAAACAATATCAGGGCGGTCCTCTTCGAGAAATCATGAACGCACCCTTTAATCCGCCAGTCCGACTTCTGTTATATCAAATGAGAATCATATGGCAAGGTAAACAAAATTAAAAATCCCTGAATAAATGAAAGACAACTAGAAATTCACATACAAAACAATAATTATTTTGTGCAAAATGAGAAAAGTAAGGAAATCCAAGCGTTACTACGTTGGAGAACGGTTACGTATGGTAAAAAAAGAGTTTGGAGAACGAAAAACTTTCACCTTCAAGTAGCTCAAAGAAAAACTAAAATCTTCCTATCAGGGCTCTTTCCCGCCGTAACAGAGTCAACTTTGACAAACGGTGAATGTAAAATTAACAAGATAATGATTTCAGATATCTGGGGTAAAGGAATAGGGTGTTTGACAGTAGTAAAAAATAAATATATATTTATTTTTAGATATCTCTTTAGGTCTTGGAAATGCTAAAAACAAACTTCTTTGTTTAATTTTTTCTCAAATTCATAGTTCTTTTAATTAAATAAATTCATTGAATTAAAAAAAAACAATTAGCCACGTGATTCAAAACAGGAGGTCTACCAATCAGCTGTGAGTGACGTCACAAAACAGTAAACGCCTCGAACGAACCTATTTTCTGTGTTATTTTCTTATGGAAGGTAATGTTTGCTTCGGTTTAAAGTGCGAATTATCGTTCTAAATTAGATTTTATTTTGCGTTTTGCTTATAAAAAACATTTTCAATGGAAAACGGATTCTCCAAAGCCGATAGCTCCAACTTGCCAATGCTGAACTCCTTTATGGTGGCAGGCTTCTTTGCCAACAACAGTGATTTTTGTTCTGCAGAATTTAGAAACGTTAAAATGTTGATGTAAGTATTCGATGAGTTGTTTTGTATATAACTGAAAGTTTTTTTACGATATTCTTCGCCTACTTTTACTCATTTAGATTTTGAGGTTAAGTTATTTGCTATATAGTTGCTTTTTTGTTTAATGTTCCACTTACAATAGATTCATTATCTGAAAAAAACCAAAATAAAAATCATGTAATAAACCACGGGAGGGACAGGCAGGCAAAAAGTATACAACGACCAGCAATACTTGAAGTACTGCATAGATTACACTGCATAGTCCTGCGTAGGTACTACCTAGTCTTGCATATGCATTATGCACTGCTCAGTCCTACATTTAGCCTGCATGTGCACTGCCTAATCTTGCATTTAGAGGTACTCCCTAGTCCTGCCTAATAACTGCCTAGCACTGCCTAAAAATTTGTACACCTTTCTGCCTATTATAGTTGTTCACCCCTTGTAATAAACATAACCTCAAAAATTTCATCGTCATTTACGAAATAGTTATATATATTATAGACAACGTGAAAAAAATTAATAGAAACAATTTAGTTATACTCACATCAAAGTGATCTTCACAAATGTAAAGTGAAGATGTATTAGATAAGGCCCTTGGCACTCTTCGAACAAGTTCTAGCCACTTTTTCCGTTATTTTACTGCTGTAGGCACATGAATAAATAGTTTTTTAGGTGTTTTTATGCTAGTATTCGAACACTCAGGCACTACACACCACTACTACACAGACCAAAAACAAATAAACACTTGAGTGCCATGTATCTATCCGCGAGTTTACTGCGCTGTGACGTCATTGCAACGCCATGCTCTAAATGAGCGTTTTAGCGGCAAATTCAAATCGGAAATTAGAAAACTTGATTTTAAATGTGTTCCATTTTAACAATTTTGCATAGCAAATTAGGGATCTATGTATCATTCTAAACTCTTTTCTAAAATTTGTCAAATACCCTATTGTTGTCAACCATTTAAAGCACACCAGACGATGCCCAACTTGAAAGGTTTATCCACCAACAGCTCAATAAAGCAAACTTAAAATAAAAAAGCTGCAAAAATTAAAGTATGCACTATAATGCACCATTCATTAGAAATCAAATAGATGAACTGGAAGCATATTTTGTGATAATAACATAAATATAATATGTATTACTGAACATTTTCGAAAACAATGGAATGTTTAATTTGAGAATGAGAAGAACCATCTCTACAGGAGGGCTTCCTTAATTTTTCTTAAGAAAAACACTCATTTTAATGAACTGACAGGCATCAAACAGCGAAGTGTGGGGAAATACGTTGAGGTTTGTGAGGTGAAGTCCGTTGAATTTAAAACAACAATACTATCCACGGTGCGCCTTAAGTAGGATTTAATTAAAAGTTCTTGCCGTCTTTCTTCTTTTGTTTATAATTTTAGGTTGTTTCCTGATTATCTTAAAGCAAAAACAAAAACAATCGGTGGAGGGCTTTTTTCAAAAATTCAGTTTTAGTTTATTTAAACCATAAACATAGGGTTTTAGAAGTTACCTTATTTATATGCTCGCATTAAACACCTATTTTAGGCAAAACCTTTACTGTAAATAATAATTTGATTATATCAGTTAAGCACTTTTTGAAATAGCATATATATAGTTTCACAGTAGCTGTCGCCATGACAACCGATATACAAGTGATGTTAAAAGAATTTAAAACGAAAGATTTTGTATGGGCTGAGTCCTGTTAAAAAATCTACCTTATTATTAGCTATTTATTAATCTCCTTTTTCTAATTCCGATTCGAGAAGAGATCCCTCTAATTTTTTATGGAGCTAAACTATGTGCTTTTAATAAGAAAAACGGGGGGATACGTCCCATTGCAGTTGGGCTATGTCTGCGTATTTATGCTAAATTAGGAAAAACGTTTAAATTACTTCATTTGGGACGAAATGTGGTACAGACGCGGCAACTCATGCAATGAGGCTTTTAGACTTCCCTCATATTTCAGATAAAATAATTTTAAAATGACTTTAATATGGTCACTAGAAGCACAGATTTTGATAAAAGTTCAGGAATATATCGCTGAATATAACCATTTAATTAATTGATGCTATAGCGACCAACCTTTTCTCTCTCATGTTTTTCTCTCGTACGGCAAAGATAATATTTATTCCAGGCGAGGCGTCCAACAAGGGGACCCTTTGGGTCTCCCATTATTTTGTTTAGCAATTCACAGCATAGTGTCTTCCTTCAAAAATTTATATTTAAAAATTATGATAATTAGATGATGGTACCTTAGCTGGGAATCCTAAGAATGTCTTCGATAATTAAAAAAAAATAATTTCTGCAATTAAGGGTATTGATTCACATGTCGCTTATTTTCTCTTCATAAAATCATCTTTTTCTATTACTCGAATTTCATACCTTTTACGATGTGTTTCTTGTTGGAAAAACCCTGAAAATTCGAAAGAATACTTTATATTCTGCAAACCTGTCTTCAAGAAATCACAAATTGTCCAATCAAATTTAATTCCTGGCTTCAAAGTTCACTTCATGTAAAATAAGAGATACAGAGACTTTATCAATTTCTGCATTCTTGAGCTCTGTATATGTAAATAATTCGTCTAACTTACTGAAGAGTATTTTACCAGATAATATTTTAAATTCAATTGATTTAGATTATAACTTTTGTTTTAAAAATGGCTTTTTCTTAACGTTCGACAACAGAACATTTTAAATGAATGTCAAAGAGATGAAGATAGAGCGCATCTTCTAGCTCTTCAAGCTCATGAATCAAATACATGATTCAACGTCATTCCATCCGCTTCTTTAGTTTTCGTATTTCAGTTGCAATTAGACTTGGTTTGTCTATGTCTGTGGAGCACCCTTGCATTTGCAGCGAAACAGCGGACATTTATGGCTTACATGGGCTAAAAGTGCAGGGTATGCTTCCAGACATTAAACGCGCATTAATTTCAGCAGAACACTCTGCAATTTTAGAACCTCTAGGTATCTTTAGAAATGATAGTAAGAGGGCGGACCGAATGACCTTGATTCCATGGAAGTGGGGAAAGCAGCTGATTTGGGACGTAACATGCAGCCATACCTTGGCAAAATCATATTTAAACAAAACATCAAAAGAGGCTGAATCAGCTGCTGACCTTGCCGAGACAAGAATACATTCGAAATATAAAGAGCTGGAAGATCGCTTTATTATTATCTCAATCGTTAATGAAACATTAGGGCCTTGGGGTCCTGAAGCTATAAGGTTGACCCGAGAGATTTAATTAAAGATCTCTTGTGATCGATCTCTTAACATTATTACACAAAAAATCCAAAGAGATAATGTGGCATCGGTGGTTGGGAACAGGGTCTTGATGAAATTTTTTATTTCTAAATTTTTAAACAGGGTTATTTTCAACTTTTGTTTTTAAATAGGTTCCTTTTTTCCGGTTAAAATCGAACTTTTATATTGATTTGTTCTAAAAAAAATTTATGACAAGAATGCTACAATTATTAATCAAAATTACATGTTTATATGACGTCAAACATTCAAAAAGTTGCTGGTAATTATATAAACACTCAATAAAATGAAACAAAAGAGGCTGAATCCGCTGCTGACCTTACCGAGATAAGAAGACATTCTAAATATAAAGAGCTGGAAGATCGCTTTATTTTTATCCCAATCGCTATGAATTTGTGTAATTAAGTGATCGATCTCTTAACTTTATTACACGAAAAAATCAGTCTCGCTGTCCAAAGAGGTAATGCGGCATCGGTAGTTAGAACCAGGGTCTTGATGAAATTTTTTATTTCAACATTTTTAAACAGGGTTCCATGGAAGTGGCAGAATCATATTTAAACAAAACGTCAAAAGAGGCTGAATCAGCTGTTGACCTTGCCGAGATAAGAAGACATTCTAAATATAAAGAGCTGGAAGATCGCTTTATTTTTATCCCAATCGCTATTGAAACATTAGGGCCTTGGGGTGCTGAAGCTAAGACGTTGATCCGAGAGATTTTATCAAAGATCTCTTGTGATCGATCTCTTAACTTTCAAAGAGGTAATGAGGTATCGGTGGTTGGGACCAGGGTCTTGATGAAATTTTTTATTTCTAAATTTTTAAACAGGGTTATTTTCTTTTGTTTTTAAATAGGTTCCTTTTTTCCCGTTCGTTCGAACTTTTATATTGATTTGTTCTAAAAAAACGTACGACAAGAATGCTACAATTATTAATCAAAATTACATGTTTATATGACCACAAACATTCAAAAAATTGCTGGTAATTATATAAACACTCAACAAAATGAAACATTATATAAAAAGACAATTTATATAATTCCAAAACCAAAATTGTTCGAAGACTGGAAGTTAACCTCACATAGGTGTCTGTAGAAATGGCGAACGAAATGACGTTGATTCCGTGGAAGTGGCAGAATCATATTTAAACAAAACGTCAAAAGAGGCTGAATCAGCTGCTGACCTTGCCGAGACAAGAATACATGCGAAATATAAAGAGCTGGAAGATCCCTTTATTTTTATCTCAATCGCTAATGAAACATTAAGGCCTTTGGGTGCTGAAGCTAAGAGGTTGACCCGAGAGATTTCATCAAAGATCTCTTGTGATCGATCTCTTAACATTATTACACAAAAAATCAGTTTCGTTGTCCAAAGAGATAATGTGGTATCGGTGGTTGGGACCAGGGTCTTGATGAAATTTTTTATTTCTAAATTTTTAAACAGATTTATTTTCTTTTGTTTTTAAATAGGTTCCTTTTTTCCCGTTTAAATCGAATTTTTATATTGATTTGTTCTAAAAAAAATGTATGACAAGAATGCTACAATTATTAATCAAAATTACATGTGTCTTATATGACTTCAAACAGTCAAAAAGCGGCTGGTAATTATTTAAACACTCAATAAAATGTAAAATTATATACAAAGACGATTTATATAATTCCAAAACCAAAATTGTTTGAAAACTGGAAGTTACCCTCACATAGGTATCTGTAGAAATGGCGAACGGAATGACGTTAATTCCATGGAAGTGGGGAAAGCAGCTGATTTGGGACGTAACATGCTGCCATACCTTGGCAAAATCATATTTAAACAAAACATCAAAAGAGGCTGAATCAGCTGCTGACCTTGCCGAGATAAGAAGACATTCTAAATATAATGAGCTGGAAGATCGCTTTATTTTTATCCCAATCGCTATTGAAACATTATGGCCTTGGGGTGCTGAAGCTAAGAGGTTGATCCGAGAGATTTTATCATAGATCTCTTGCGATCGATCTCTTAACTTTATTACACAAGAAATCAATTTCGTTGTCCAAAGAGGTAATGCGGCATCGGTGGTTGGGACCAGGGTCTTAATAAAAAATTTTATTTCTAAATTTTGAAACAGGGTTATTTTCTTTTGTTTTTAAATAGGTTCCTTTTTTCCCATTTAAATCGAATTTTTATATTGATTTGTTCTAAAAAAAATGTATGACAAGAATGCTACAAATATTATTCAAAATTACATGTGTCTTATATGACTTCAAACATTCAAAAAGTGTCTGGTAAATTATATAAACACTCAATAAAATGAAAAATTATCTACAAAGAGGATTTATATAATTTCAAAATCAAAATTATTCGAAAACTGGAACCTCACATAGGTATCTGTAGAAATGGCGAACGGAATGGATTCCATGGAAGTGGGGAAAGCAGCTGATTTGGGACGTAACATGCTGCCATACCTTGGCAAAATCATATTTAAACAAAACATCAAAAGAGGCTGAATCAGCTGCTGACCTTGCCGAGACAAGAATACATTCGAAATATAAAGAGCTGGAAGATCGCTTTATTATTATCTCAATCGTTAATGAAACATTAGGGCCTTGGGGTCCTGAAGCTATAAGGTTGACCCGAGAGATTTAATTAAAGATCTCTTGTGATCGATCTCTTAACATTATTACACAAAAAATCCAAAGAGATAATGTGGCATCGGTGGTTGGGAACAGGGTCTTGATGAAATTTTTTATTTCTAAATTTTTAAACAGGGTTATTTTCAACTTTTGTTTTTAAACAGGTTCCTTTTTTCCGGTTAAAATCGAACTTTTATATTGATTTGTTCTAAAAAAAATTTATGACAAGAATGCTACAATTATTAATCAAAATTACATGTTTATATGACGTCAAACATTCAAAAAGTTGCTGGTAATTATATAAACACTCAATAAAATGAAACATTATATAAAAAGACAATTTATATAATTCCAAAACCAAAATTGTTCGAAAACTGGAAGTTAACCTCACATAGGTGTCTGTAGAAATGGCGAACGAAATGACGTTGATCCCATGGAAGTGGCAGAATCATATTTAAACAAAACGTCAAAAGAGGCTGAATCAGCTGCTGACCTTGCCGAGACAAGAATACATTCGAAATATAAAGAGCTGGAAGATCCCTTTATTTTTATCTCAATCGCTAATGAAACATTAAGGCCTTTGGGTGCTGAAGCTAAGAGGTTGACCCAAGAGATTTCATCAAAGATCTCTTGTGATCGATCTCTTAACTTTATTACACAAAAAATCACTTTCGTTGTTCAAAGAGGTAATGAGGTATCGGTGGTTGGGACCAGGGTCTTGATGAAATTTTTTATTTCTAAATTTTTAAACAGGGTTATTTTCTTTTGTTTTTAAATAGGTTCCTTTTTTCCCGTTTAAATCGAATTTTTATATTGATTTGTTCTAAAAAAAAAATGTATGACAAGAATGCTACAATTATTAATCAAAATTACATGTTTATATGACTTCAAACATTCAAAAAGTTGCTGGTAATTATATAAACACTCAATAAAATGAAACATTATATAACAAGATAGGTATTTGTGGAAATGGCTAACAGAATGACGTTGTTTTCATGGAAATGGGGAAAGCAGCTGATTTGGGACGTAACATGCTGCCATACCTTGGCAAAATCATATTTAAACAAAACGTCAAAAGAGGCTAAATCAGCTGTTGACCTTGCCGAGATAAGAAGACATTCTAAATATAAAGAGCTGGAAGATCGCTTTATTTTTTATCCCAATCGTTATTGAAACATTAGGGACTTGGGGTGCTGAAGCTAAGAGGTTGATCCGAGAGATTTTATCAAAGATCTCTTGTGATCGATCTCTTAACTTTATTACACAAGAAATCAGTTTCGCTGTCCAAAGAGGTAATGCGGCATCGGTGGTTGGGACCAGGGTCTTAATGAAATTTTTTATTTCTAAATTTTGAAACAGGGTTATTTTCTTTTGTTTTTAAATAGGTTCCTTTTTTCCCATTTAAATCGAATTTTTATATTGATTTGTTCTAAAAAAAATGTATGACAAGAATGCTATAATTATTATTCAAAATTACATGTTTATATGACTTCAAACATTCAAAAAGTGTCTGGTAAATTATATAAACACTCAACAAAATGAAAAATTATCTACAAAGAGGATTTATATAATTTCAAAATCAAAATTATTCGAAAACTGGAACCTCACATAGGTATCTGTAGAAATGGCGAACGCAATGACGTTGATTCCATGGAAGTGGGGAAAGCAGCTGATTTGGGACGTAACATGCTGCCATACCTTGGCAAAATCATATTTAAACAATACATCAAAATAGGCTGAATCAGCTGTTGACCTTGCCGAGATAAGAAGACATTCTAAATATAAAGAGCTGGAAGATCGCTTTATTTTTATCTCAATCGCTATTGAAACATTAGGGACTTGGGGGTGCTGAAGCTAAGAAGTTGATCCGAGATATATATTTAAACAATACATCAAAATAGGCTGAATCAGCTGTTGACCTTGCCGAGATAAGAAGACATTCTAAATATAAAGAGCTGGAAGATCGCTTTATTTTTATCCCAATCGCTATTGAAACATTAGGGACTTGGGGTGCTGAAGCTAAGAGGTTGACCCGAGAGATTTCATCAAAGATCTCTTGTGATCAATCTCTTAACATTATTACATAAAAAATCAGTTTCGTTGTCCAAAGAGATAATGTGGTATCGGTGGTTGGGACCAGGGTCTTGATGAAATTTTTTATTTCTAAATTTTTAAACAGGGTTATTTTCTTTTGTTTTTAAATAGGTTCCTTTTTTCCGTTTAAATCGAATTTTTATATTGATTTGTTCTAAAAAAAATGTATGACAAGAATGCTACAATTATTAATCAAAATTACATGTTTATATGACTTCAAACATTCAAAAAGTTGCTGGTAATTATATAAACAGTCAATAAAATGAAACATTATATAAAAAGACGATTTATATCATTTCAAAACCAAAATTGTTCGAAAACTGGAAGTTAACCTCACATAGGTATCTGTAGAAATGGCGAACGGAATGCTACGTTGATTCCAAGTGGCAGAATCATATTTAAACAAAACGTCAAAAGAGGCTGAATCAGCTGCTGACCTTGCCGAGACAAGAATACATTCGAAATATAAAGAGCTGGAAGATCCCTTTATTTTTATCTCAATCGCTAATGAAACATTAAGGCCTTTGGGTGCTGAAGCTAAGAGATTGACCCGAGAGATTTCATCAAAGATCTCTTGTGATCGATCTCTTAACTTTATTACACAAGAAATCAGTTTCGTTGTCCAAAGAGATAATGTGGCATCGGTGGTTGGGATCAGGGTCTTGATGAAATTTTTTATTTCTAAATTTTTAAACAGATTTATTTTCTTTTGTTTTTAAATAGGTTCCTTTTTTCCCGTTTAAATCGAATTTTTATATTGATTTGTTCTAAAAAAAATGTATGACAAGAATGCTACAATTATTAATCAAAATTACATGTGTCTTATATGACTTCAAACAGTCAAAAAGCGGCTGGTAATTATATAAACACTTAATAAAATGTAAAATTATATACAAAGACGATTTATATAATTCCAAAACCAAAATTGTTTGAAAACTGGAAGTTAACCTCACATAGGTATCTGTAGAAATGGCGAACGGAATGACGTTAATTCCATGGAAGTGGGGAAAGCAGCTGATTTGGGACGTAACATGCAGCCATACCTTGACAAAATCATAACTAAACAAAACATCAAAAGAGGCTGAATCAGCTGGTGACCTTGCCGAGATAAGAAGACATTCTAAATATAATGAGCTGCAAGATCGCTTTATTTTTATCCCAATCGCTATTGAAACATTAGGGCCTTGGGGTGCTGAAGCTAAGAGGTTGATCCGAGAGATTTTATCAAAGATCTCTTGTGATCGATCTCTTAACTTTATTACACAAGAAATCAATTTCGTTGTCCAAAGAGGTAATGTGGAATCGGTGGTTGGGACCAGGGTCTTGATGAAATTTTTTATTTCTAAATTTTTAAGCAGGGTTATTTTCAACTTTTGTTTTTAAATAGGTTCCTTTTTTCCCGTTTAAATCGAACTTTTATATTGATTTGTTCTAAAAAAAATGTATGACAAGAATGCTACAATTATTAATCAAAATTACATGTTTATATGACTTCAAACATTCGAAAAGTTGCTGGTAATTATATAAACACTCAATAAAATGAAACATTATATAAAAAGACAATTTATATAATTCCAAAACCAAAATTGTTCGAAAACTGGAAGTTAACCTCACATAGGTATCTGTAGAAATAGCGAACGGAATGAAAAATTATATACAAAGAGGATTTATATAATTCCAAAACCAAAATTGTTCGAAAACAGGAAGTTAACCTCAAATAGGTATTTGTGGAAACAGAATGACGTTGTTTTCATGGAAATGGGGAAAGCAGCTGATTTGGGACGTAACATGCTGCCATACCTTGGCAAAATCATATTTAAACAAAACGTCAAAAGAGGCTGAATCAGCTGTTGACCTTGCCGAGATAAGAAGACATTTTAAATATAAAGAGCTGGAAGATCGCTTTATTTTTATCCCAATCGTTCTTGAGACATTAGGGACTTTGGGGGCTGAAGCTAAGAGGTTGATTCGAGAGATTTCATCAAAAATCTCTTGTGATCGTAACTTTATTAGACAAAAAATCATTTTCGTTGTCCAAAGAGGTAATGCGGCATCGGTGGTTGGGATCAGGGTCTGGGAAATTTTTTATTTCTAAATTTTTAAACAGGGTTTTTTTCTTTTGTTTTTAAATAGGTTCCTTTTTTCCCGTTTAAATCGAATTTTTATATTGATTTGTTAAAAAAAAAATTATGACAAGAATGCTATAATTATTAATCAAAATTACATGTTTATATGACTTAAAACATTCAAAAAGTTGTTGGTAATTATATAAACAGTCAATAAAATGAAACATTATATAAAAAGACGATTTGTATAATTCCAAAACCAAAATTGTTTGAAAACTGGAAGTTAACCTCACATAGGTGTCTGTAGAAATGGCGAACGAAATGACATTGATCCCATGGAAGTGGCAGAATCATATTTAAACAAAACGTCAAAAGAGGCTGAATCAGCTGCTGACCTTGCCGAGACAAGAATACATTCGAAATATAAAGAGCTGGAAGATCCCTTTATTTTTATCTCAATCGCTAATGAAACATTAATGCCTTTGGGTGCTGAAGCTAACAGGTTGACCCGAGAGATTTCATCAAAGATCTCTTGTGATCGATCTCTTAACATTATTACACAAAAAATCAGTTTCGTTGTCCAAAGAGATAATGTGGTATCGGTGGTTGGGACCAGGGTCTGAGAAATTTTTTATTTCTAAATTTTTGAACAGGGTTATTTTCTTTTGTTTTTAAATAGGTTCCTTATTTTTCTATATTTTTTACTTATTTTGAATTTTATATTTTTTAATTTTTAGGTTTTATACTATGATATATGTGATTTTACAAACCTTTATTATAAAAACATTTATATACCTATCATTATTTTTATTACTTTCAGATCTCAAGCGCCACATGTTTCACACAATCAAAATGTAGATGTAGAAGAAATGAGCTGGTTTAAATGTCACCTCTGTAATTACAAGACCAAGTACAAAACAAATGTAAAAAAACATATGCTGCAGCATCAAAGTGCAGATGAAATCAGTTGGTTTAAATGCAACCAGTGTGAGCTTAAGACAAAATGGAAGTCTGCTTTGAAAAATCATTTGCTCAAACACAAAGGAGCGGATGAAATCAGTTGGTTTACATGCAACCAGTGTGAGTTTAAGACAAAATGGAATTCTGAGTTGAAAAAGCATTCACTCCAACACAAAGGAGCAGATGAAATCAGTTGGTTTAAATGCAACCAGTGTGATTATAAAGGTATACACATGCGCAATTTGAAAAGACATTTGATGCATCACCAAAGTGCAGATAAAATCAGTTGGTTTAAATGCAATCAGTGTGATTATAAAGCCAAACAGAGCTCTAATTTGAAATCGCATTTGCTGCTGCATAATAGCGAAGATGAAATCAATTCGTTTAAATGCAATCAGTGTGATTTTAACACAAAATGGAAGACTGCTATAAAAAAGCATTTGCTCCGACACAAAGCAGCAGATGAAATAAAGTTTAAATGCAATCAATGTGATTACAGGGGCAAAGACAGCTCCAGTTTGAAATCGCATTTGCTGGTGCATAATACGGAAGATGAAATCGATTGGTTTAAATGCAATCAGTGTGGTTTTAAGACAAAATGGAGGTCTACTATAAAAACGCATTCGCTCCTACACACAAAAGCAGATGAAATCAATTGGTTTAAATGCAACCAGTGTGATTATAAAGGTACACAGAGTCGTTATTTGAAAAGACATTTGCTACAGCACCAAAGTGAAGATAAAATTAGATGGTTTAAATGCGATCAGTGTGAATACAAGGGCAAACACATCTCCAATTTTAAATGGCATTTACGGGTGCATAAGACGGAAGATGAAATCGAATGGTTTAAATGCAATCAGTGTGAGTTTAAGACAAAATATAAGTCTACTATGAAAGAACATCTCCTGCGACACAAAGAAGCAGATGAAATCGATTGGTTTCAATGCAACCACTGTGATTTCAAGGCTATACAGAAGTCCAATTTGAAAAGGCATTTGCTGCAACATAGAGACACAGACAAAATCAGTTGGTTTAAATGCACTCAGTGTGAGTTTAAGACAAAATGGAAATCTGTTTTGAAAAGGCATTTACTGCAGCATAAAGGGGCAGATGAAATCGATTGGTTGAAATGCAACTACTGTGCTTTCAAGGCTATCCAGAAGGCCAATTTGAAAAGGCATATGCTGCTGCATAAATAAACCAGTGTGATTTTAAAAACAAACAGAAGTTTATTGTTCGGCATCATGCAAGCGTACACAATTGGTTTAAATTCAACGAGTGTGATTACGAGGCCTAAAGAAAGGACAATTTGAAAATACGTTTAATGTGACATAAAAGATCGGACTAAAACAAATGATAAATAAACTAAGTAAAAAAACGATGATAACAAAATCACACCCGTTACGCACATTGTTTTCTATATTTTAATATTTTGGCATTCTCTCTGCGTTTTTGCATAATATTTGTAATCGTCCAAATTCAAATTGCTTGTGTTACATTAGGTTTTGTTATCTTAAGCACTTTCTTATAAATACATAGTTTTTATTTAAAAACATTATAGCCTATTCAAGTAAGCCCTTCTATTAATTATTCGTAAAAAGCTGAATAAATTGCATGAAAAACTTACTGAAACAATTTATATATATATTTATCGGTTTCACAACGTTCTACGTCTTCCGATACCCAATCTCCACTCGTTTCTGTTTGTCCATAAAATTCATCATCTAGGCCTCTTATTCTTATTTCACTATCTATTCCTTCTCTCCAGCTTCTCCTTGGTCTTCCTCGTTTTCTTCGGCCAGTTGGTTTCCATTGTAATATTTGTTTAGGTAGTCTTCCATCATCCATTCTTTGTACATGTCCGTACCACACCAGTTGTTTTGTTCTGATATCATCCACTAGAGTACGTTCACCCACTGTCATAATTTCTCTTATTCTTTGATTGGTAACTCCTTCTCTTTTTGATTTCCCTGCTGCTCTTCTCCAATAGTCCATCTCCGTAGCGGAAAGCATTTTTTCTGTTCTATCTTTGATTGGCCACACCTCTGAGCCGTATGTAATAATACTCTTTACAATTGTGTTATATATAAGCTTTTTGTTATGTTTTGATATACTTTGGTCCCAAATTATTCCATTTAATAAAGTTATTGCTCTTCCTCCTTGTACGTTTCTATCTTTTATAGCTTTGTCTAGTGTTCCGTCAGCTGTAATTTTCAGACCCAAGTATTTATACTCATTACAGGACTGAATTCGCTGCCCAGTATTTAAGATTAGATCCTGTTTCGTTCCACCAATACACATATACTCTGTCTTATTGATATTAACCTCTAGTCCCCACTTATTGTACTCTCCATTAGTTTTCGTGTCATATATTCGAGGTCGTCATAATCCTGAGCCACCACTATCTGATCATCGGCGAAACATAAAGTATACAAGGTGGTTTCATTCAACGGAATTCTCATGTTTTGGCATTTTCTCTTCCAGACTTTAAGGACCTGTTCCAAATATATCTTGAAGAGCGTAGGCGAGATACAGCAACCTTGTTTAAGACCTTTATTTACTTGAAAGCCTTTGGTTAGTTTTGCTTTTATTTTAACTTTTGCCTTACTATTGCGGTATAACTCTTTGATGGCCTTAATTAGTTGTACGCTTATGTTTGTCTTTTCCAACGCTTTCCAAAGTAGATTTAGTGGTATACTATCATATGCCTTCTGCAAATCTGAAACAATTTTATTTTAGTATTTTCCAAACAAGCAGCTACTTGGTGTAGTTTTTAGTTTATTTGTTTATAGATAAAGTTCATTCGCCTTTCTTTTTTATGGCCCCGTAGAGCAACCTCAAAAATCCCACAGAATTTTAAACAGTCTTTTAACCTACTAGGTATATGTTTAATTTTTGTCACATTTTCATTATGTTCGGTAATGTTTTGTCTATAGGCACTATTTAATTGGCACCTAATATCAGTCTTGCTTAGCATAGAAAATTATATGTGATTATTTAAATGAATATCACTTACTTTGTGTCTTTTTAATTTTCATTAAAGTGCTTGATATCACTCATTACCTTTCAACGCAGTATCACTTCGTGGATTGTTCATAACAAGACAAATAAAGCAAAAAAAAGCATTTCTTTTTTTACATCCGCGCAATCAGTTTTTAGCATCGTATACTTTTTTATTAAATTGCATCGGTTGTTTAATATGTCCTTGTCTTCTGGTACATTTCCAGAGTACTGGAAAGTCAGTTTTTTGACACCTATTTTTAAGAATGGTGACAGGAATGATGTTCGTAATTATCGTGGTATTAGTATTCAATCGGTTA
This sequence comes from Aspidapion aeneum, assembly GCA_963576565.1. NCBI lineage: Eukaryota > Metazoa > Arthropoda > Insecta > Coleoptera > Brentidae > Aspidapion > Aspidapion aeneum. The sequence goes on from OY755048.1 coordinate 51,412,846, forward strand.
TACCAAAACTTTTTGATCATTTATTTTGTCGTCATTTTTCCTGGCATTGCAAGGGCATTTTATCCGATAGCCAGCTCAAGGCAGGTCAACGGTGACTAACCTGCTATCTTATCAGCACACTCTGTTGAGTGTCTTTGAGGGGTCAAAACAAGTGGACAGTGTCTACACAGACTTCTCAAAGGCATTTGACAGAGTCATGCACACTTGGTGAGCAAGTTGAGGGCTATGGGGTTGGGCGAGACTCTGGTAAGTCTTGCCCATAGTTGCTATCTGCTATCTTATCAGCACACTCTGTTGAGTGTCTTTGAGGGGTCAAAACAAGTGGACAGTGTCTACACAGACTTCTCAAAGGCATTTGACAGGGTCATGCACACTTGGTGAGCAAGTTGAGGGCTATGGGGTTGGGCGAGACTCTGGTAAGTCTTGCCCATAGTTGCTATCTGCTATCTTATCAGCACACTCTGTTGAGTGTCTTTGAGGGGTCAAAACAAGTGGACAGAGTCTACACAGACTTCTCAAAGGCATTTGACAGGGTCATGCACACTTGGTGAGCAAGTTGAGGGCTATGGGGTTGGGCGAGACTCTGGTAAGTCTTGCCCATAGTTGCTATCTGCTATCTTATCAGCACACTCTGTTGAGTGTCTTTGAGGGGTCAAAACAAGTGGACAGTGTCTACACAGACTTCTCAAAGGCATTTGACAGGGTCATGCACACTTGGTGAGCAAGTTGAGGGCTATGGGGTTGGGCGAGACTCTGGTAAGTCTTGCCCATAGTTGCTATCTGCTATCTTATCAGCACACTCTGTTGAGTGTCTTTGAGGGGTCAAAACAAGTGGACAGTGTCTACACAGACTTCTCAAAGGCATTTGACAGGGTCATGCACACTTGGTGAGCAAGTTGAGGGCTATGGGGTTGGGCGAGACTCTGGTAAGTCTTGCCCATAGTTGCTATCTGCTATCTTATCAGCACACTCTGTTGAGTGTCTTTGAGGGGTCAAAACAAGTGGACAGAGTCTACACAGACTTCTCAAAGGCATTTGACAGGGTCATGCACACTTGGTGAGCAAGTTGAGGGCTATGGGGTTGGGCGAGACTCTGGTAAGTCTTGCCCATAGTTGCTATCTGCTATCTTATCAGCACACTCTGTTGAGTGTCTTTGAGGGGTCAAAACAAGTGGACAGTGTCTACACAGACTTCTCAAAGGCATTTGACAGGGTCATGCACACTTGGTGAGCAAGTTGAGGGCTATGGGGTTGGGCGAGACTCTGGTAAGTCTTGCACATAGTTGCTATCTGCTATCTTATCAGCACACTCTGTTGAGTGTCTTTGAGGGGTCAAAACAAGTGGACAGAGTCTACACAGACTTCTCAAAGGCATTTGACAGAGTCATGCACACTTGGTGAGCAAGTTGAGGGCTATGGGGTTGGGCGAGACTCTGGTAAGTCTTGCCCATAGTTTCCTGACTATTCGCACACAGTTGGTCCGGATTGGCGATTGCGTTTCTGGAGAGATTCAAGTGGACTCTGGTGTCCCGCAAGGTTCACACATTGGCCCAGTTTTATTTAATTTATTTATTCGTGACCTTAGTGACGTGATTGTTAGTTCGGATCATCTGGCATTTGCTGATGATTTTAAGCTTTATAGGTTGATTGAAACTTATCTTGATTGTTTGTTACTTCAAAGTGATCTTAATAACATTAGTGAGTGGTGTAGTAATAATGGTCTAGATTTAAATATTAAAAAATGCCTAAGTATCACTTTCAGTCGATCATCTAATTCGATTCAGCATATATATGTCATAAATGGTACTGCTCTTGAATCAGTAGCGGCAGTCAGGAACTTGGGTGTCTTATTTGACAGCAAGTTGTCATTTAGGCCTCATTATGACGATATTATTAATAAGTGTATGCGAACCCTTGGCTTTATCACTCGTAACAGCTCCGAGTTATCACCATATTGTTTTAAGCTCTTGTACTGCTCACTAGTTCGTTCTGTACTGGAATATGCGTCAGTGGTATGGTCACCACAGTATGCCTGCCACATTGATCGCTTGGAGTCTGTACAGAGAACTTTTCTTCGTTCTCTTGCTTTCAGGGCTGACATAGCCATTAACAACAACAATTATAACATAAATTATAATGCCATTAGCCAGCCATTTGGACTTGATACTTTGGAAAGAAGAATTCTGATGTTATAACTTTTTATAAAATATTAAACGGTATCTGCTTTTGTCCTTCTTTATTGGAGATTATCGGTTTCAACACTATTCAGCGTAGGCATAACTCGCCAATGTTTCGCATTCCCTTTCATCATGCCAATTATGGCTATTATTCACCATTGACTCGTACTCTTCGTCTGTACAACCAAAACAATCTTGATCCATTCGCAGCCAGTCTCAGTTCCTTTAACGGTAGTATTAGGGAATTACTATAGTAAAACCTACAGTTAATATATTTTAATAAAAGAGAAAATTTTTTGTCTTTAGTCAATTTTCTTAGTCCAAGTTTCTTATTATTGTTTTTTTTTTTTGGTTTAATTAGTTTTATAACTTTTTTTTTGCCATCTTGTTATTAATTAATTACTCTGTAACATTATTGTAAATTGGCTCTGCCGTTGAAATAGAAAAATAAATAAATAAATAAATTTTCTATTATAAGTTTTTATGGAACACCCCTCGGCATTACTTACACTAAAATTTTGGTTAATTTTTAGGTCCGGTCTATGTGGCCCTAAAGATTTAATTTGTAATCGAAGTTCATATGTCAATGTATTTAAATTTGCACAGTTTATTATGTTATCGACGGTATTTATTTCCATTTTATAAATAAACGATAACGACACGTGACCGGCAATGCTTTTTACTACTGACATAGCCCAAATTAGAACAAACTCTACGTCTTCGCTAAGGATAGAACCGGCATCGTGTAGAAGGGCAATGGACGTTTACGGACAATGCTAATGGCCGACTTTAACTAAAACACACATTCCTCCCGCCCCCGCTCGAGAACATCCACCCATACCCCTCTGAAAAGCGGATGAAATTGAAACGTTGCCCCGCGCGGCGCTGCCGGCTTGTAATTTTTTACCCTAAAAAAGGAAAAAGTTCACCCAATTAATCGCTTGATGTTAACCACAGATAATAAAAAGAACTAGACAATCATGTCATAAGGGAAGATTTAACTTTTTTTAAATAAATCGATTAAAAATACTGTTTGTTGTCTAGTTTTGGGAAGGCACTGCCCCGTTGCCCTCCCTGTAGCAGCCGCCACTGGATTTTAATCATACTAAAATGTAAAATTGAACAAATATAAAAATTTTAAAAAAATAAAGAAAAAAGTTGTTATTTATACTGGGACTTTTATCCTAGTGGGTCAATACCTAGTATATCTACAACTTAGTTCAAATGTGATGATGACTGTTTCATTTATGTTCTATCTTTTGTTTAGATCCTTATTAATGTTTATTCTAGACTTTGAATAATATATAAGACTTTAATTATTATTTTAACGAGTTTTATTTTAAAGTAAATCGAGTTACAAAATTACTAATGTGTCCCTGTCAAGTAACCATATAAAATCAAAAGAATACAGAACATACTTGATAAAATATCAATATTTTTGGTTATTATTTCACAAATAAGGTTACTAAAGCTTTATATATATATTTATCGGTTTCACAACGTTCTACGTCTTCCGATACCCAATCTCCACTCGTTTCTGTTTGCCCATAATTCATCATCTAGGCCTCTTATTCTTATTTCACTGTCTATTCCTTCTCTCCAGCTTTTCCTTGGCCTTCCTCGTTTTCTTCGGCCAGTTGGTTTCCATTGTAATATTTGTTTAGGTAGTCTTCTACCCTCCATTCTTTGTACATGTCCGTACCACACCAGTCATTTTGTTCACCCACTGTCATAATTTCTCTTATTCTATGATTTGTAACTCTTTCTCTTTTTGATTTCCCTGCTGCTCTTCTCCAATAGTCCATCTCCGTAGCGGAAAGCATTTTTTCTGTTCTATCTTTGATTGGCCATACTTCTGAGCCGTATGTAATAATACTTTTTACAATGGTGTTATATATAAGCTTTTTGTTATGTTTTGATATACTTTGGTCCCAAATTATTCCATTTAATAAAGTTATTGCTTTTCTTCCTTGTACATTTCTATCTTTTATAGCTTTGTCTAGTGTTCCGTCAGCTGTAATTTTTAGACCTAAGTATTTATACTCATCACAGGCCTGAATTCGCTGCCCAGTATTTAAGATTAAATCCTGTTTCGTTCCACCAATACACACTCTGTCTTATTGATATGAACCTCTAGTCCCTACTTATTGTACTCTTCTATTAGTTTTCCTGTAATATATTCGAGGTCGTCAAAATCCTGAGCCACCACTATCTGATCATCGGCGAAACATAAAGTATACAAGGTGGTTTCATCCAACGGAATTCCCATGTTTTGGCATTTTCTCTTCCAGACTTTAAGGACTTGTTCCAAATATATCTTGAAGAGCGTAGGCGAGATACAGCAACCTTGTTTAAGACCTTTATTTACTTGAAAGCCTTTAGTTAGTTTTGCTATTATTTTAACTTTTGCCTTACTATTGCGGCCTTAATTAGTTGTACGCTATGTTTGTCTAGAATAGAATAGAATATCTATATTAATCTAAAAAGACTACAAATTGTATTATAGACATCGTCAAAGAAGATATATTTTTTTTTAAATAGCATAAAAATCACATATACCTACATAAAAACTAAGTATTTTTAAAAAACTAAATGTAAATTATTTTTTAAATAAAAAAAAATCAATAATAATATTAATAAAAAACTAATCATGATAAAAAAACATGCGACTAAAGATTCTTTATCATAAAGAAATAATACAAAAAAAACATTTAAACATATAAAAGTTACACGACTTTGATAAGTTCAAAAATAGTCATTAATAGCATAAAGACTTTTTTCTACTAAGAGCTGGTTTAACTGTTTTTTAAAAACCTTTAAATTCTGAATGCTCCTAATGGTTTCAGGCAATGCGTTGTATAACTTTTGAGACATATAGGTAAAAGAATTATAAAATAATGCCGTGGTATGGTTTTCCAATTTTAAAAGATTTCCATTTCGTGTACTATAACAATGAGAGTCACCTATTCTTTCAAACTGTAATATGTTTTGTCTGACACACATGATAGATTTAAAGACATACACAGAATAAAATGTTAATATTTTGTTGTTAACAAACAGTGGTTTACAAGAGTCATAAGGTTGAGACCAAAAATAAGCCTAATAATTTTTTTGCTTTAAAAATATTCTTTCCACATTGCTTGCGTTTCCCCAAAATACTATTCCGTATGAGATTGTGGAATACACGAATACATAGTACACATTTAATAAATATTTTTTTGGCATGCTTTTTTTAAGTTGAAGAATAGCATAGAAAGCAGAATTTAGTTTTTTAGACACCATATCGATTTGGTCCTGCTATCCCAGACCCGCATCAATCAGCAATCCCAAGAACTTTGTTTTAAGTACATTTTCTACTTGGATATTGTTCATTTTGACAGCACCTACATTTATCAAAGCACGACTACTGCGACTGAACTGAATTAATACTGTCTTATTGGAGTTAGCAACTAGTCGATTCTTTTTACACCAGTCCTGAAAAAGACCGCACACTTGATTGGCTTTTTCATTGGCTTCTTCGGAAGTTCTACCTTCTACTGCCGCACTGACATCGTCAGCAAATAGCGCCAAGCATTCTATCTTTAGATAAAGAGGTAGGTCATTTATAAATATTTAAAAAATTAATGGTTCCAGTATTGACCCCTGTGGTACTCCAATATCTAAATTATAGAACTCGGAGTTGGACTGATCAATTTTAACAAACATTTTGTGATATTTTAAGTATGATTGTAACAATTTTAAAATATTTCCTCAAAAGATTAAACTTGTTTAAGAATTCAACCATAGTGTCATAAATAACACTTTTGATATTGCATTTAAAATTGAGATAGGCCTAAAATTTCCAATATCTTGATTTTCGCCTCCTTTAAATATAGGTATTACTTTTATATCACACATACTTATCCCAAAAGACAGATAGAAGCAGAGAAGAATACAAAATCGCGCAATCAAAGGTGAGAAGAATGATCAGTGATAAGAAAAATCAATCAGGGATGCAAAAGTGCCAGAAAATAGATTCTTACTTAGGAGGTAGGAGAAGTACCGAAAGCTGGAAAACTATAAGATCGATCAAAAAAGAAACATGCAGAGATATTATTTCACCAATGCCAGACAAAGAATGGGATGAGCATTTTAAAAAACTTTTAACTGAAGATAGAGCAGAATTCAAGGAAGACGAAAGAGACAATATCATTAGAACGATGGGATCGCCAGTACCCCTCGCAATATCTGAGGTCAAAAACGTGTGCAAAACCTTAAACAGCGGTAAATCTGCCGGACCCGGAAATATCCCAGCTGAACTTATTAAATATGGCACTGAAGAATTGTTTTGGAGATTACGGAATCTTTTCCAAAAATATTTAAATGGAGCTGTAGTACCAACTGAGTGGAAAACGTCATATATATCCACAATACACAAAAAAGGAAGGAAAGATATATGTGACAATTATAGAGGTATATCTGTAACTAGTACGCTAAGCAGAATATATGGCAAAATAATAAGAAATAAAGTGGAGAGCGAATATAAAGATATGGAGGCAGAAGAACAAGCTGGTTTCAGGGCGGGTAGATCGACTTCAGATCATCTCTTTTGTATAACCCAAGTTATTGAAAAGAAAATGGCATACGGACAAGAGCTCCATCTGCTTTACGTAGATTTGCAGAAGGCAGAACCACTAAATCTACTTCGGAAAGCGTTGGAAAAGACAAACATAAGCGTACAACTAATTAAGGCCATCAAAGAGTTATACCGCAATAGTAAGGCAAAAGTTAAAATAAAAGCAAAACTAACCAAAGGCTTTTAAGTAAATAAAGGTCTTAAACAAGGTTGCTGTATCTCGCCTACGCTCTTCAAGATATATTTGGAACAGGTCCTTAAAGTCTGGAAGAGAAAATGCCAAAACATGGGAATTCCGTTGGATGAAACCACCTTGTATACTTTATGTTTCGCCGATGATCAGATAGTGGTGGCTCAGGATTATGACGACCTCGAATATATGACACGAAAACTAATAGAAGAGTACAATAAGTGGGGACTAGAGGTTAATATCAATAAGACAGAGTATATGTGTATTGGTGGAACGAAACAGGATCTAATCTTAAATACTGGGCAGCGAATTCAGTCCTGTGATGAGTATAAATACTTGGGTCTAAAAATTATAGCTGACGGAACACTAGACAAAGCTATAAAAGATAGAAACGTACAAGGAAGAAAAGCAATAACTTTATTAAATGGAATAATTTGGGACCAGAGTATATCAAAACATAACAAAAAGCTTATATATAACACCATTGTTAAAAGTATTATTACATACGGCTCAGAAGTATGGCCAATCAAAGATAGAACAGAAAAAATTCTTTGCGCTACGGAGATAGACTATTGGAGAAGAGCAGCAGGGAAATCAAAAAGAGAAAGAGTTACCAATCAAAGAATAAGAGAAATTATGACAGTGGGTGAACGTACTCTAGTGGATGATATAAGAACAAAACAACTGGTGTGGTACGGACATGTACAAAGAATGGATGATGGAAGACTACCTAAACAAATATTACAATGGAAACCAACTGGCCGAAGAAAACGAGGAAGGCCGAGGAGAAGCTGGAGAGAAGGAATAGATAGTGAAATAAGAATAAGAGGCCTAGATGATGAATTATGGGCAAACAGAAACGAGTGGAGATTGGGTATCGGAAGACGTAGAACGTTGTGAAACCGATAAATATATATATATATATATATATATATATATATATATATATATATATATTACTTTTGAGACTTTTAAGAGATTTGGAAAAACTCCATCATCGAAGAGTTTATTAATTAAGAAATTTTTTTTATACAGAGTTCAAATTATTTATCAAAAACAAAGACCTGACCTTTTCAAAAATAAAATAACTTTTATAACAGATTAAAATTTTTGAAGGTGTCTTTTGGCATTTCCAGTACTCCAAAATTATTCCAGCGTAAAATGTTTGAAATTTTGGGGAAAATACAGGGGCTCAAATATATTTTGACGATTTAATTTTATTTTCTAAGCACAACAAAATAACATTAAATTTAATTTTAAAAAAATACAGCACAGTAAGTTAAAAGAAGTAAATTTTATGGACATGTTATTTTACAAAACCTGATTTTGACAACATTATAGCTATAAAAGCCATAAAACCAGCTAAGCCAAATTAACTAAATACCGCATAGAACACCTAGTGGTAAGCGGCGTCGTTAGCCGCAGGCTACTGAGACCCAAAATCAAAAGAATTTATCCCAACATATGTCGCGAATAGAGCTTCGCATATTCAACTATTTACCTAACAGGTGGGGAACGCGATACTTCGCTGCAAGCCATCCGATTTCTCGGAGAAAAGTTCGGTGAAGTTATAGGCGAAAGACACTTTCCACTTGTTTCATTCAAAATTACAGTAGTGTCATGTCACGTATGCCCTACTACTACTAAGATATAATGCTTGTGCATGATAGGTATGTACCTCTTTCATTTCTAGTCTGTACTTTTCCATGTGGATTTACCTGAGCTTTAATATCTCAATTTGGCGCCCTTGTGGCGTTACTTTGTTAGACATCCAGGGGCCTTTTATAGGTATCTGGCCTTCTCGGGGCCGGTACAGAAACGCATCGTACCACGGGGTTTTGATGCCCCTCGACCCGTCTCCTGCAACGATCCTTCTGCTCCTGAATCGTTTCTAAGATATCCTCAATGTTGAGTTCCCTCTTAATTTGTACGTTACGCACAAACCAGGGGGATCCCGCTATTTGTCTTACGACTCTGTTTTGAAAGCTTTGTAACCTTCCCATTTTGCATATGTTAGTATGGGGCGAACGACTTGTCACGTATGCCGTAATATGTGTGCTCAGTTTTGTTACGTAGCTTTGGTGAGCACCCATAGCAGTATAAAAAAAGTTTGATTACGTGGTCCAGGTGATGGTCGTTTGGCCGATATCTTTAAAAGGGCCGCCAAATTGTCAGATTTCTGGTTTAAACGTATCTACGTAGTTAGTGGTCCGATTTCCGATCTCATCTCAGTATCGAGTGTTATTGATAATTGGCCCATATCTCGTGTTGCACTCCGATGGCTCAGATTAGGTTGGGGAAGAAGCAGACTATTTATTATAAACATTGGTGAAAAAATTCATTAAACTAGTGAAAGTAATAAATTTTAAAAATGCTACGTAAAATTAAAATGGAAATAAAATCTGTGATATAGCCGCATGGAGAGGGACTGACCGCTGTTTTGAAGTTCCAGGGCTCAAGGGGTACACCCTTCCATAAGAGCTATGTGGCTTAAACTTTCAACACAATGGGGCACGATAATTTTAGTTATATGCGCAATTGTAAAGTGAACTTTCACTATTTTTTGTATTTTAAATTTAAAGAGTTGTCGTTTCAAACATGAAGAGTTTAAGTTTTCCAAATCATAGTCGTTTGACCGCCATATTTAAAATAAACCAACAAATTGCTAGACTTTTTATTTAAGTATATCTCTATTCCACGGCCATATTTAAATGTGGCGGCCCAACGACCATGACTTGCAATAGAACTGAGAGCAGATGTTACTGCACACGTGACATGGACTAAATATCAATAACAGCTGACACTTAGAATACAGCTACACAGCGCTATATATGCACGAATTAATGGTGTACTCCAATTATATGGCAGTTGACATATGACATGTGAAATTTGACAGTTTTGACATCCAACATGTGACAGATGACACTTCTTTAAAATATAGTGAACAACAAATACTAACAAGTATATCAGTATATCACAGAATAGCGCATTACATGAATTAAGCGATAACAGGCTTTATAATAAACTTCCTAGCTCTCTTACTAATAGTAGCTAGGTAGCTACAAAGGTCACCGTTCGAAAGCAGATTACCTATTCCACGCAACGCATCCATTTAGTTTTTCTTCAAGTTTTTGCTTTTAAGCAAAAAACGCCGCTAAACATTTTTTGAAACGTAATTTAAAAAGTTGTTTTACATTCAGTTATTGCTCAGAGGAGTTTACCAATGTTTAACTTTTTCTGCCTATAAAAAACGTTATTATAAGAATTGTTGTATCTTTTATATTTTTTAAGGAAACATGATGTTTTTTGAGCTGCAAAAGCAATATTTTATATTCTCGCGAACATTTATAGGAACCACCCATTTTAAGACAGCCTTTAGGGGTACTATCCACCGAAATTTAAAAACATAAAATCGAGATCCTCTTCTATAAACGGTCTAAAGTCTTTTAGGTAACAAAAAGAAACGAAATTTGAATTATATTTTAAATACAATAAAATGAGCATGGGTATTATTTTAATCCTTTTGCGAGCGAAAATATTCATAATCTTGGTGTATCTCAAAAACCACATGATTTAGCAAAAAATGTTTAAGGAGTAAAGCAAGATTTAATAAATAAAAATTGGACCACTCACTAAGGAGGTACGCTTAAACCAAAAATGTGCCAATTTGTCGGTTATTCCAAATCATTATTTTTATTACTTTCAGATCTGAAGCGCCAAATGTTTCACACAATCAAAATGAAGATGTAGAAGAAATGAACTGGTTTAAATGTCATCACTGTAACTACAAGAACAAGTACAAAACAAATTTAAAAAAACATATGCTGCAGCATCAAAGTGCAGATGAAATCAGTTGGTTTAAATGCAATCAGTGTGAGCTTAAGACAAAATGGAAGTCTGCTTTGAAAAATCATTTGCTCCAACACAAAGGAGCAGATGAAATCAGTTGGTTTAAATGCAACCAGTGTGAGTTTAAGACAAAATGGAGGTCTGACTTAAAAAAGCATTCGCTCCAACACAAAGAAGCAGATGAAATCAGTTGGTTTAAATGCAACCAGTGTGATTATAAAGGTATAAACAAGCGCAATTTGGGAAGACATTTGCTGCATCACCAAAGTGCAGATAAAATCAGTTGGTTTAAATGCAATCAGTGTGATTATAAAGCCAAACAGAGCTCCAATTTGAAAAGGCATTTGCTGCTGCATAATAGGAAAGATGAAATCGATTCGCTTAAATGCAATCAGTGTGATTTTAAGACAAAATGCAGAACTGCTTTAAAAAAGCATTTGCTCCGACACAAAGCAGCAGATGAAATCAAGTTCAAATGCAATCAGTGTGATTACAAGGGCAAAGACAGCTCCAATTTGAAATCGCATTTGCTGGTGCATAATGGGGAAGATGAAATCGATTGGTTTAAATGCAATCATTGTGGTTTTAAGACAAAATGGAGGTTTGTTATAAAAACACATTTGCTCCGACACACAGGACCAGATGAAATCAGTTGGTTTAAATGCAACCAGTGTGATTATAAAGGTACACAGAATCGCTATTTGAAAAGACATTTGCTACAGCACCAAAGTGAAGATAAAATTAGATGGTTTAAATGCAATCAATGTGAGTACAAGGGCAAATACATCTCCAGTTTGAAATGGCATTTACGGGTGCATAAGAAGGAAGATGAAATCGATTGGTTTAAATGCAATCAGTGTGATTTTAAGACAAAATGGAAGTTTGCTATGAAAGAACATGTGCTCCGGCACAAAGAAGCAGATGAAATCGATTGGTTTAAATGCAACCACTGTGATTACAAGGCTAAACAGAAGTCCAATTTGAAAAGGCATTTGCTGCAACATAAAGAGACAGACAAAATCAGTTGGTTTAAATGCACCCAGTGTGAGTTTAAAGCAAAATGGAAATATGTTTTGAAAAGGCATTTGCTGCAGCATAAAAGGGCAGATGAAATCGATTGGTTGAAATGCAACTACTGTCATTTCAAGGCGACACAGAAGGCCAATTTGAGAAGACATTTGAAGCTGCATAAAGGGGCAGATGAAATCGATTAATTCATATGCAACCAGTGTGATTTCAAAAGAACCAGAAGTTTATTTTGCAGGGCATTTGCTGCGGCATGCAAGCGTTTTAAATGCATCGAGTGTGATTACAAGACCAAACGAAAAATCGATTTAAAAAGGCATTTGCTACAGCACAAAAGTGAAAATTAAATAAATTGATTTAAATGCGACCATTTTGTTTACGAGGCCAAACGAAAGGACACTTAAAAATGCGTTTGTTGTGACTTAAAAGCTCGGACTAAAACAAGGGATAAATTAACAAAGTAAAAAAAACAATGACAACAAAATTTGGCATTCTCTCCGCATTTTTGCATCGTCCAAATTCAAATTGCTTATGGTACATTAGGTTTTATATATTAAGCACTTTCTTATAATACTATAGTTTTTAATTAAAAAAATAATAGCCTATTCAATTAATTATTCGTAAGAAGCTGAAAACAAATCCGTCCGTTTCACAATTTTCCCAAAATTAATAGATTTTAACAGTGGCGGCTGGTGACCTTATAAATTGAGGGGGGGGGCAGAAATTTAAATTGCATGAAAAATAAATAAATAGCTTTTAGTTTATTTGTTTATAGATAAAGTAGAGCAACCTCAAAAATCCCACAGAATTTTAAATAGTCTATTAACCTACTAAGTATATGGTGGGTGTGCATTCGGGCTGTTCGGCCGTCGTTGTTAGAAATTCGTTCTCGACGTTTCGCAATCTCGAGTGGATGGCATCTTCAGGAGATGTTGACTGTTTGTCGGCTTCTCGAAGACTGGTGGTTAGTCTGTCGCGGGCGCAGGTTATATACGCTATGGTGGGCGGGGCGTATATCAGAGCTGGTCGGTGATTGGTCACATTCCCTTGATTCAGTTTTGTTATTGTAAGCGAGCCGTTTAGTGTTTTTAAGAACCGGTACCCATGTTCTGTTAATTTTAAGAGTTTCTTCAGATTTGTTGAAGTTCTGCTGGTGTTTATGAATTTCGATTGCTTCTCTATAGAGTCTTGGATAGTATGAAGAGGAGGCGCAGAGAACTTGCGTGTCTTCGAATTTTATTCGGTGGTCTTCATTGTTTAGTGTGTGGTCTGCAACTGCGGATTTTTCCGTATGTCCGAGTCGACAGTTGGCTTTGTGTTCTTTGATTCTTGTGTTTACGGACCGTTTGGTTGTTCCGATGTAGACACTTCCACAGGTACAGGGAATGCGGTATACATATAACAAAACTGAATCAAGGGAATGTGACCAATCACCGACCAGCTCTGATATACGCCCCGCCCACCATAGCGTATATAACCTGCGCCCGCGACAGACTAACCACCAGTCTTCGAGAAGTCGACAAACAGTCAACATCTCCTGAAGATGCCATCCACTCGAAACGTCGAGAACGAATTTCCAACGACGACGGCCGAGCAGCCCGAAAGCACACCCACCATTGGACGATGGCCGCGAAAGCCTTTCACAATTTGTACTAAGTATATGTCTAATTTTTGTCACATTTTCATTATGTTCGGTATGTTTTGCCTATAGGCACTATTCAATTGGCACCTATCAGTCTTGTCTAGCATAGAATATTCTATGTGGCTATTTAAATGAATACCACTTACTTTGTGTCTTTTTAACTTTTCACTAAAGTGCTCGATATCACGCAGGATCACTTCGTGGATTGTTCATAACAAGACAAATAAAGCAAAAAAAAGCATTTCTTTTTTCACAACCGCGCAATCAGTTTTCAGCATCGTTTCTATTATAAGTTTTTATGGAACACCCCTCGGCATTACTTACACTAAAATTTTGGTTAATTTTTAGGCCTGGTCTATGTGGCCCTAAAGATTTTATTTGTAATCGAAGTTCATATGTCAATGTATTTAAATTTGCACAGTTAATTATGTAATCGACGGTATTTATTTCCATTTTATAAACAAACGATTACAAAAACAATGACACGCGACTGGCAATGCTTTTTACAAACTCGACGTCTCCCCTAAGGTTAGAACGGCATCGTGTAGAAGGGCAACAGACGTTTACGTACGATGCTAATGGCCGACTTCAACTAAAACACACATTGCTCTCGCCCCCGCTCGAGAACATCCACTCATACCCCTCTGAAAAGCGGGTGAAATTGAAACTTTGCCCCGAGCGGCGCTGCCGGCTTGTAATTATTTACGCTAAAAAAGTAAAAAGAACTAGACAATCATGTCGTAAGGGAAGATTTAACTTTTTTTAAATAAATCAATTAAAAATACTGTTTGTTGTCTAGTTTTGGGAGGGCAGTGCCCCGTTGCCCTCCCTATAGCAGCCGCCACTGGATTTTAATCATATTAAAAAAAAGTTGTTATTTATACTGGAACTTTTATCCTATTGAGTCAATACCTAGTATATCTACAACTTAGTTCAAACGTGATGATCACTGTTTTATTTATGTTCTATCTTTTTTTTAGATCTTTATTAATGTTTATTCTAGACTTAAATAATATATAAGACTTCAATTATTATTTTAACGAGTTTTATTTTAAAATAAATCGAGTTACAAAATTACTAATGTGTCCCTATCAAGCTGGACTACCTATCTGTCGTTATGTATCACCCAAGTAACCATATAAAATCAAAAGAATACAGAAAAGACTTCATAAAATATCAATATTTTTGGTTATTATTTCTAAAATAAGGTTACTAAGGCTTTTATACAGAGTTAAAATTATTTATCAAAAACAAAAGCCTGACCTTTTCAAAAATAAAATAACTTTTATAACAAATTAAAATTTTTGGCATTTCCAGTGCTCCAGAATTATTCCAGCGTAAGATGTTTGAAATTTTGGAGGAAATACAGGGTATTTAAATATATTTTGACGATTTTATTTTATTTTCTAATTTTAAAAAAAGTATTTACTAGATCACAACAAAATAACATAAAATTTAATTTAAAAAAAATTCAATTCAGTCCGCTTCTTTTGATATATCGCTTAGCTTCCTAGATTTAATAGGTAGCTGTCTGTAATTTTTTTTCAAATTGTAAAAGATACGGCAATACTTGTAATAACGTTCTTTATAAATAAAATGTTTAGTCAAAAAAATTTCAAATTAACTACATAGCTATAGTGTCTGAGCAAGGACTGAATGTAAAACAACTTTTAAATTATGTTACAAAAATGTTTATCGTGTTTACTGCATAAAAGAAAAACCTTGAAGGGAAAATAATTAGACGCCTAGCGTGGTACAGGAAATCTACTTTTGAACAGTGTACTTTCTAGCTACCCAGCTACTACGATAAGGGAGCTAAGCAGTTTATTATGAAGCCTGTCATCGATTAAATACATTGTTGCTTTTAATTCTAGCAATTTAATTAACTTTGCTTTAGATAAATTTTATAAAAATTTACCCATTTTCTTAAGATAAATATAAAACTAAGAGTAATAATGTTATGTTTAAGACAAAGTTTTAGTCCATGATTACTTAACTGGAAAAAATGAAACTCAAAAAGTAAAAGAAAATATAAAGAGGTTTTTTTATGGAAACCGAATATTACGTAAGTGTGTAGTAATATGTTCTCTCAGTTTTGTTATGACTTTATAACACGCTCATAGTAGTCATAGGTCAGTCTATTGCCTGGCCCAGTTTTCTGATAATAATATTAACGTGTAGGTCGGGTTCCGCTTTCAACCAGAATCTGTTTCCTTCTTCTAGCTATTCGCTATACTTAACTATTAAGTTCTTCGTAAAAATTGATGGATAGTTCTTCCTAAACCTGGGTTGTAGAGCCAAACTGGATAATATTTAGTTAATGCTTAAGGTCTTCTTATTGGAACTAGCATGCTTTTATATTGTGGACTTTTTCTTTTCTTGGTGTTTTTATCATCCTCTTTGTCTTTTGTTTGAGTACCTTTAAACCACTCATCGTCACTAACTTTATTATGTTTCCGAATGATATGATTTATTAAATGAATTCGCAATCCTGGCATGCACACCACTCAATTTTTTTTACATCTTTATGAATTAGGGTATGCTTTCTCATACTATGCTTGTAATTAGTCTTAAATTCGCACTCATTAAATTGAAACACATCACTTTTGTCTTTGTGGACTTGCGCGTGCTTTCTTAAATCACTCTTTAGTTTTGTTTTATAATTGCAGTCTTTATATTGAAAGCCATCAACTTCAGTTTCCTCACTTTTCTGTTTATGTATAAGTAAGTGTGCC
This sequence comes from Aspidapion aeneum, assembly GCA_963576565.1. NCBI lineage: Eukaryota > Metazoa > Arthropoda > Insecta > Coleoptera > Brentidae > Aspidapion > Aspidapion aeneum. The sequence goes on from OY755048.1 coordinate 51,429,080, forward strand.
GTGAGTGTAGGTTTAAGCTTAGCTTTGTTATCGCAGTGATCACAACGATGCCAGTCAATCTTGTTTACGTATTTATGTGTACACGTGATATTAAAGAAGATTTTAGTATTAGTTGCACTCTTTACATTGCAAAACTTCAAATTCGCTTCTTTTTTTATGTATAGACTTAAGCTCTTTGTATTAAAACTAGAATGCTTTTTAGTAAACTTTTTCGTTTACTGGTGCCTTTACAGTCTTTTGTAAGAGCAGTTTTAAACCACTCTTCTTCACTAACTTTATTATTTTTTCGAATGATATGATTTGTTAAATTAATTTTTAGTTTCGCAATCCGGATATTGAAATCACTTAACATTTTTTACATCTTTATGGACTATGGTATACTTTTTCTGAGGCTTTTTCAAACTATTATTTTAAAAAGTTTTAAATTTGCACGCATTACATTAAAATAAATTGTCTTTGTCTTAATGGATTAGTCTATGCTTTCTTAAATCACCCTTTAGTTGTGTTGGATCTTAATTTTAACAAAGTTTGGGTCATAGATTTCTCAGGAATAGGGGTCTAAATTGAAATTGTTCTCAAAAACTTTACCTATTTTTGATTCTATGCCTAGTGTCATGTGTTGACGTGACATACGCCACAAACACTAAAAAACGCGAGATTTTCGTCCCTTCCACCTTTGACCAACAAAGAGAACACACGCGGCCCGGAGCTCCAACGCCATCGAACTCGTCTCATGTGCAGAGATTTGTTGGATAATGGGTGGGTTGAGCACTTTTTGTAGGGCATAGAATAGGGAAAATGAGAATATTATCAGCAGGAGTCGAAGTCCTGCTGAATTACTTTACTTTAAGGCATAACAAACCTAACCTAAAACCAAACCGACCCGAACTTAACTGAACCAAACCGAACTGAACTAAACCGAACCGAACTAAACCAAACCGAACCGCTTAAGCAATCAGCATGAATAGTTCTAAATAAATAATTTCCTCTAATCTGAGCCTTTAACCCTCAGATGCACCGTAACAAGGATTTGCTAATCCATTCTCCATCTTTGTTATTGTGTGTGTGAGCAACAAGGACTTAATTGCGATTAAGCCCTTGATCGCGCTTAAGTGCTTACGGTGCATCTGAGGGTAACCCTCAGATACACCGTAACAAGGCTTTGCTAATCCATTCTCCATCTTTGTTGTTTTGTATGTGAGCAACAAGGACATAATCGCGATTAAACCCATGATCGCGCTTAAGGGCTTACGGTGCATCTGAGGGTAAGTCAGCCAATAAGCAAATCGAATTGGGAAATATTATATGGCCGAATGACCTAGAAAGAGTCGGCCCAGGCCCAATGTGTCAAAATATCTGTGGGAAGGTCAAAGCCTTCACACACACCTCCGTAGCATGACGAGTCGTTAAATACCGAGATGAATTCCATCAAAGGAGCATGCGCCAAAATTAACGTCAAAATGTCTAATTTAAATTATTGGCGCGAATACCGGGATTGGCGCGAGATCAAAGAGCTTAACGTATAATAAAAAATTCAAGGTATAAAATAATGGTCAATTCTAATTTTTAGGTATGATTTTATGTAGGTATCGGGTGGTTTTTTATAACCTGAGCACTCAGCAACTTTATCATTGAAAATAAAGGGCTATAATAAATTGTAGATTTTTTTGGTTAATTATGACAACTTTAAAAGCCAACATAATTTTTTTCTATCCGTCACCATGTACAGGGTGTCTCAAATTCGATGTTTTTGGGAGGTTTCGGGTATTTCTAGAGGGGCTAAAAAACCTGATCCCCCTTTGCGACACTCAAATTTCAAAAGAAGCTTAAAGGTGAACATCGCATTTTGATATAGCAAGCCGTTTTTAAACTACGGGGTGTTTCTAAAAAGTCTGCATTTTGGGAAGGGGTCTATAACTTGTTTATTTATTAATATTTTTTATTTCTGTGAAAACATTCCTAAGACACTTTTTTAAGAGGAATTAAACTGTTAAATTAAATTTCATTTGTCACGTTTAGTTTTTGAGATATCACATCAAATTATTTTTTTATTTTTACCACATATTTTAGTTTGCTTAATGGGTTTAAAATATTTTAATATTATAAAATTATAAAAATAAAAAAATAATAAAGAGGTGATTAAAAAATAAAAATAAAGAAAACAATAAAAAAAAATAAAAATTAAAATATTGAGTGTGATACATCATTTTAAAGGGAATTTTAAGCTGATTTTAAAAATCGAATAAAAAGAGAGTTATTCTGTTAGAAAAATAACAACTTTATGCAATATTTTAAAAACCAAAACAGATAAATAAAAACCGTTTACATCTGTCAATTCTTCAAGAAAAGATCTATAAGAAAGCTATTTATACAAAAGCAAAATGCAGACAAAAACACTCCGTAGTTTAAAAACGTGTTACGGGTTCATAACGACAAATTAAAACTCGCAATTGTTGAAAACGATACGTCAATTTATTTCGACAAATTATGTACAAAAACACGCACTTAAACTTACTAATAACTTGCTAATAATTCACTACTTTAATACGACTATTAACTTTGCGTTAACATCTAGCGATCACTACCATTGGTTATCTCTGACTGCCCGATGCACGACGTCCGGCCCTATATATAAGGGTCTGCCTACTATTCGAGAATTTTCCATCCTTGTTCGATTCGGAATTATTCCACCCTTTTCTAGAACACGGACCGTTCGCATACCAGTTTGTCACAGATAACGCAACTAAAACCTAGATTAAGAATACAACCATAAAATACGTCAACCTAATACTACACTAAACCTAAATAAATTCTAACTATAAAATTTAAATAACTTAAATTTGTAACAAACGGCTTGCTATATCTAAATGTGGTTTTCACCTTTAGGCTTCTCTTAAAATTTAAGCGTCGCAAAGGGGGCTCAGTTTTTTTCTATTTCCCCTAGAAATACCCGATACCACAAAAAAACAACGAATTTCGGACACCCTGTACAGGGTGTGACAATGAAGTCGATTTTTTGAGAGGGAACACCCTGTATATTTTTGCATTTTAAGATTCGTCTTTTCTTTTTGACTTGAAAAATTTACAATATCTATGTGCTGCGATTAATATTTTTTGAGGTATATGCAGTATTTCTTCTATATTGCATTTCACGTTTATTTTGTTTTGCCATGGGAGTATTGACAAATTTAAATGCGCTAAATCTTAAAAAATGTTTATCATAGCATAGACATACAGTAGAACCCCGATGATAGTGTTTATTCAAATTAAATTGGGCACTAAATAATTTGTCACACAACTTGCACGTCACCGGCATTTTCACAGCACAAAAACGACGAATTTTCATCAAAAAGAACTGGGAATTATTAAAGTTTTGCTGTATAAAACCATACTGAAATATCTCTCAGTTGATTGGTTGGCAGAAGTGACAGATCAACGCTTGCGCACGTCTTGGAATTCATCTCGGTATTTAACGACTCGTGTAGCATAGTGCATAACGCGTGGCATGGGGCTTTCAACCAATCAACGATCGAATATCAGCGGCCATATTGGTTTTGCATAAGAAAAGTCCATAAGGTTGAACTTCTATGCGCTATGCATTTTTGTGTGTGATCGGCTTCAACTGTACAAATTTTCAAAATTATATGAAAAAAGCGATAAAAAACACGAAAAACTAGGTATGTAATTAATTTAAAATTGTAAAATAATTAATCCTAAGCTAATTTACAAATTTATGTCGAAAATTTGACGATGCAATGATAGAAGTTGATTTTTTTTCAACCAAAACAAGTCAAAGAAAATCCCTATGTAACGTTTTTTTAAAAAATAATTTAAAAAAAAACCAAACTTTTCTTTTTAATTTCCCGTATCTAAATCGACTAAAAACAGTCCAAAGAATCATTTTCATACAAAAAATCGTTATATAGTGCATTTTGACGAGCGAGGTAAAACGTAGTAGAAGTAGTAGAACCAGGATGGGTTTCTACGTCAAAAAATTCACTCTGACTTCAAAAAAATTCGTTGGTCAGTAAATCTCGGGTCAGTAAAATCGGAAAGCCCACCCGGTATGGCGGTATGTTCGCTTGAACGCAACACGAAAACGGATATGCAGCTGCCATTTTGTTCTTAGTTTGGGAAAAGGCTGGGCTTGCATTTTTTCTCAGTGCTTCTCACAAATAAGTGAAAGAAAAAATTAAAATAGACGAAACAAAAGATGTCGAAAGAAACAATTACCTCCTCTGGGAAATCCTTTTTTACAAAATTACTACTAGAAAAAGATTTCCATCTGCTGACGAACGATCCCAAGGACATTTTCAAAGAGCCAGATGTCCAGGCTGCTGAATCTTTATTTTTAAGTTCAAATGTTAAAAAGGAAACATCCCCAGATTATGTAATTGAACCTGAATGCAGCAAGTGGGATGAAAGAATAAGACATACATCTAGTTCAGAGAAAATTATAGTTAAAGAAGAGTTTTTAGAATGTGGTGCTGATAATCTGTAAGTAGCAAGAAGGGAAAGAGAATAGTTATTACAACATGTTTTGAAAATGGGGGAGATAGTTTGTTGACTGATCCATAGGCAAGGTCCACAAGTCAAGCGAGTAGTGCAATAAGTTTCTTAAGTGAGTTTGTTACAACTTAAAAATGTTTAAACTTAAAAATATATAATGTGCCATTAAGGCTATTGTTTACTACAGTCTGGATTTAACAATAGCCTTAATGGCACATTATATATTTTTAAGTTCAATATAATATAGTGGCTTATTTGAATTGAATAGTTCTATATTAGTTATAAAGCTACAATTCTTGTATAACATAATAACAAACATACCATTTACTGTAGAAACTTTAGGGCCCTTTAGGTGATGAGACAAAAAAAATTTTTTTGAGAAATTATTATCTGCAAAATTACCATTAAAAGATTCACAAAATTATATCATCCAAAGAATAAGCTTGGTAGTACAACAGGGAAATGCAGCATCAGTTTTAGGCAAAATAAAAGAAGAACCTGGATTAGACGAAAATTTTTAGACTTATTTTTTTAAATTTATGTGTTTAGGATTTTTATTATTTATTATGTATAGTGTTATTTAGTAATTAATTATTGTTTATTTTGCTGTAAATGGATATTAGTAAAAAATATGTTGATATGAATTTCTGAATTTACCTTCTTTATGGGCATTTTTCTCAAAAGTGTACTGTACTTGTTTAATTAATTGTAAAAAAAATATATTTTTGTAGTGTGTGTGTATATAGTGTGTGGATAATGTATTTTTCCCAGATTGAGAGAGAGAATTTGGCCCAGATCTTTTTCAAATATTAACAATTTTAAAACCTGAATAAACAAAAATGACGTTATCATCAGTTGTTTGTTTATGAGAAGTGCTACTTAGTTTTAACCAATATAAGTAGAATTTTAAGATTCAAATATTTCAAAAACGGCTGGATAAAATTGTCTCCTTTATTCAACAACTATAAGTTGACACTCAATAATGCCAGTGCTATAGGTAGAAATCTCAAGATGTCTTTTTATAAAATGTGCATTTTCGGAGTTATCTATTTCTTGTCACTCTTTCTTTTCTTTCTCAAGTTTGGTTGCTCGTACAAGATATCTAGATGTTTCATTAAAAAGACAATTAAAAAAATTAAGGTTTAACTGAATAACCCAAAATGCATAAATTTCGAGTTACCTAGTTGTGCACTAAGGGCCGGTTTCTCAATAGAGGGTTGGCCCTGACATGTGGGTTAAAAAAAGAGATGACTGACATATTTTCCACATGCTAAAAAAAGACAGGTATCCAAGCTAAGCCACAGGTCAGGGCTAACCCTCTATTGAGAAACCGGCCCCAAGGGGGCGAAATGTCAACATATCTTATATTAATCAAAAAGAATTTTATACTTCACACAAAGGTGTGTGTGCCTAACTCGCGAGTGTCAGAAAGAAAAGAAAGAGTTGGTTTTGGTTGTTTTCCTACTTACACAAGGTGGCATCTCCAGACATACGTTTCTGTGTATTTTACGTCATCAGTGGAGAACAGCACACCTAGGTAAGCCAATTTTAACCAAAACCAACTCCTACATATGAAATACTCGCGTCCGTGCAATGCGAGTAAACTCAAAGGTGCAGCGCCATCTGGCAAACTGGCTCGAGCACTCGAAAGTTTAAGCACACTGGCATCGTCTTGTCTGAGACGCAGCTGCGCCATCTATGACAAGTTTCGTCCATTAAATGTTTTAAACCACGTAGCAACTAAAATGCCGTACTGCCCGAAGCATATGCAAAGAAAAAAGATGGAAAACGTGCTGTGTGTGTATCCATAAAAATCAAAAAGAATTTTATACTTTATACAAAGGTGTGTGTGCCTAACTCGCGAGACGTTCATTTGTATTGTTAGAAACATTTTCTGGCGGTTTAGGAAAAATCCCACAAATTTAATTATTTTTATAAAAAATAAAATTTAAAGTGAAATTAAAGAAAGAAAAATCAGAAAAAAATATGTCTTCGGCCGGGACTCGAACCCGAAATCTCTTGCTCTGTACGCAAACGCTCTTTCATTAAGCCACCAAAGACCATACATAAATTTTCGGAAAACTTCTATCCATGCATGTGTGTGGTGTCTCAATACAAGAACGAGACACTTTCAAGGTCTAACTCGACCAAGCCATTCAACTGATTTCTATAATTCTTCGTTCCCAATGTCAAAGGTATGAAACCTGTACCTGTAAACCTTAGTTGAAATATGCAGAAACACCCTTTACGACCCCTCATTAACTTTTGCTAAAATATTTTATCCTTTTTTTTTACAGGCAGCCAGATGGCAATTTACTTGGGTCGTCATCAGTCAGTTTAAAATCGGAACTTAAGGAGTTTGAATTGAAGACTGAAGAAATCAAACAGGAAGAGCTCATGTTAGATGACAGCGCATCTGAGTAAGTGCATTTATACAGTGTTTTAAAGATTTACAAAAAATCTCTGCTCTAATATTCGGTAGACACTTTCTATTCTTCAATACTTCCGGAAACGCTACAAAGCTTAAATAAAATATTGCAGACTGATAGAAATTATCAACAAACCCTTGAAAAAAATAAATAAAAAGGTATGCAATCGCCCATTTTGCGATCAGAAATTTTAACACGAAAAGGTGATCTCATGCTTTTAGACGTTGATTCTTTACGTCTAATATCATACCTTTGACGGTGGGAAAGAAGAATTAAAGAGATCAGTTGGATGACTTGATCGAGTTAATACCCTGAGAATTTCTCGTTCTTGTATTGACACACCGCCGCCTGCATAGATGGAAGTTTTCCGAAAATTTATGTATGGCTTCGGTAGTTCAGTGGTTAGAATGTTTGCCTAGATAGCAAGAGATCCCGGATTCGATCCCCGGCCAAAGCAGAAAACTTTTTTCTTATTTTTCTTTCTTTAATTTCACTTGTTTATACTATTAATTATTATTATCTATTTATCTAGGGTAGTTTAAAAAAATATTTCACAACTATCCCACGGGATACCATAGGCCATTAAACTATTAAGGAATATCTGTATATTCTGTACTTTTTATCTGTATATCATCTGCAAGTTGTCACATTCCTTCGATACACTCACTTTTATCAGAGCAACCATTGTTTATATCTTTGAGCCAAAGTGTTAAGCCTAAATCATTTATTGTTGTAATCTGCAAAGTTTTTTTATGTGCTGGGTGGAAAAAAAATATGCCACTTTAGTCAAACTCAGTGTATAGGTACGTGTGCACAATAGATCGATTTGTGGTCGCAGTGCATGAAGGTCCAGTAGGGCCTGCCACCACTTTCGAATACAATACATTGTTAGCTCCCGCTAAATTTCGCGGTTGTTTATATATATTTTTAAAAACACACAACTGTATGAAGGACAAAGCGCATTCCGCGTATTTGGACATGCGCACCAACAACAAGTGAGATCCTTGTCAATCGCCTAGAGAAAAAGGCGTGTTAATTTCGTTCTCCAACTATTTCAAATATCTACACCTGAAAGTGCTCGATTTTTGTGTACTGAAGCATAGAATAGAAACTTCAACCCTTCAGCTACGTGGTGACATCATTAGATCCATCAGGGGCCCCTTGGAAGTGGAGAATTTGGCTGCAAAAGAGGTGAGTGCATTTGTTCGGATTACCGTTGTGTGCCACCAATATTTTACCTATGGACGTTTTGATTATTTCGTAATTTCATATCAATATTTATGTTTGTTCGCGCTATCATTAATTAAAATTTATACAGTCCATTGCATTTAACGTTTTTCTAACCGTGGACTAACATAAAGTGTTCCTTTCGAGCCGAATTATTTTTAAATAATAAATCCATAAGAAGGCGGCCTTGAATTTTTTCGCATCATCGTATTTGAAACGTCGAGAGAGAAAGTCGGCGCAGTACCTGGTTTTGGTCCGCTGCTATAGTAACGGGTCTACTCCGCGTGGTATAAACAAAAGCGAGTAGGAATCAAAACAAACAAAAGAAACGTTCAGTGTGATAGGTGTGTACCATATCATTTCGATATTTAAAACAATTTTCATCAATTGCGATAAATTAGTGCATATTTTCGACAATTCGTCATTTTTCTATTTCAGAAGCATTAATTTAGCGTTAATTGTATATTTACCGACAATTTCGTCATTTCAAAGGTAAAATCATGTCTGTCAAAAAAGCCGCGCAAAAACGCAAGGGTTTTTTATCTGCGATCACCGAGTGTTATGTGTTGTCAAAGTCCGCGGAAAAGGATGAAAGAGCGAGAAACGAGTTTCACGTGAGGTATTCCGATTTGGATGAAACCTTCGATAAATGCATGCTGGCACATAATGACGTCATTATGTTGATAGACGACACGGACGACGAGGAGTTTAAAACGCAGGATGCGATTGGAGCTCCCTGGTGGTCCAGAAAGGAGATTGTCTGGAATTTAACGGTGTCAGGTGTGGACTGTATAAAGTTAAGGGAATAAGGTCATAGGCTAAGCTGGTATAAGGGATTCTGAAATGGTCTAGTTTACCTTCTAGGTTAGTGTAGCAATAAACAAATGTATGTGAGGTAAAAATAATGCATTTTCACTTACCATTTTTATACAGGAAGTGGAACTCATGGGAGGACGCGCTGTTAAACCGTAGTTTTTGCACCCCACATTCCTGTGGTAGGAGAGTCGCTAACACGCGTGTATTATCGTTCGAAGGCGAAACGGTTCTCTGTGATGCTGCAGCAGGTATTCGCTACTGCGTTCGTTCTCCCACATGTCGCCCAGTGGCGTGGTTAATCCATAGGCGTAGGAGAAAAGGAATAAGTAGGAAGGAATGAGATTACGAAGGTCCATATTAAAGGAACTAGGAACCTTAGTAATTCAAAATGCATTTTATGTAAAGTAAATTAATTATAGCAAATTGTAATATTTGCCTTTAAAACCGCGGGAGTTTCAAATGCAAATAACCCAGTAATTTTAAGTACTTAATTAGTTAATTAATACTAAATAAACAAAAAATAGAAAATGCTCTAGTGAATCACCAAATAGCCTAATTCGAACCAATTTGGTAAATTATAGTAAAAAGAACATATTTACAAAAAAGAAGGCGGGACGAACCATTTCCCACCCCCCTGAGAATGCCCAGGGGCATTTCAGAGAGTTTAATTTGTAGGCAGGGCGCATAGTTTTACCAAAGGCCGTTTGTAGGTACCTTTAGTAGTCTTTACCATAGCAACCCGTGGAACATTATCAGAACCTTTAATAAGGTCTTCAATGCGGCCTAGGGGCCAATCCAATGGAGTGGAATTTTCATCTTTGATCAGTACCATAGTACCAATATCAATGGAAGCAAGAGGTTGGTGCCATTTGGCTCGCTGTTGCAAAGTGTGCAAATATTCGCGATGCCAGCGAATCCAAAAATCGCGGTGCATTCTTTGCAACAGTTGCCACCTGGACAGCCTGTTTAACGCAATATCGCAGTAGTTTGGATCGAGTATTGTACCTGGAGGCCTCAAATTTAAAAAATTATTAGGAGTCAAGACCGCCAGATCAGTAGGATCGGTGCTTAAGGCACATAAAGGACGTGAGTTCATTATGGCTTCAACTTGGGTTAAAACCGTATTTAATTCCTCATAGGTGAGTATTTGATTTCCAACTACCCTGTGAAGATGAGTCTTTAAAGATTTAATGTTTGATTCCCAAATGCCTCCCATGTGGGGAGCAGCAGGTGGGTTAAAAGACCAAACTATACCTTCCCCCTTCACGCAATCAGAAAAAATTTGTCGCAAGTATTTTTCAGAGGCCACGAAGTTGGTCCCGCAGTCTGAAGAGATCTTTGAGCATAGTCCTCTTCTAGCTATGAAGCGGCGCAGAGCAGCCAGAAAGGCTTCTGATGTCATATCAGAGACTAACTCTAAATGCACGGCTTTAACAGCGCAACAGATAAATAAACAGACATATGCTTTCATGGTTTTTGCACCTCTGGTCCGACCAAGAGTAATCGTGAACGGACCACAAAAATCTATACCTACATTTTCGAACACCTTTGCTTCGGAAACTCTAAATTTCGGTAGGTGACCCATAGGGGGTTGAAGGGAGTTAGGTTTAGTTTTCCAGCAAGTATGGCAAGAACTTAAAACTTTTCTCACTACCTTTTTAGCAGACAATACCCAGAAGTTTTGCATTAGTAAAAAAGTTGTGGTCTGTATACCACAATGAAGATTGCTGCGATGCAAATCTAAAATCAGTAATTCAGTGAATTTTGCACTAGAAGGCAAAAGAATTGGAAATTTTTTATCGTATGATAAATTTGAATGGCATAAACGGCCTCCAACACGAAGCAAATCGTAGCTTTCATTATGCAAAAATGGACATAATTTTTGAAAAGCTTTTGGAAGCTGTTTCTTATCTTTTAGTAATTCAATTTCTTTTTGGAAAGAAAAAGATTGTACGCATTTCGAAATAAAAAGTAAGCTTTTGTAGTAATCCTGATTTGTAAGGTAATCAGTAGCAAAATTGTATGAGGGATTTTTAAACTTTTGTAACCCTCGCAAAAAGTAAGCAACTATTCTCTTAATTTTAAAAAGAGAACTGTATTTTTCAAACAAGTTGTTTACATAATATTCAACTGTTTGTTCGCAAGTAAAAACGTTAAAAATATTTTTTCGCTGTTCTTCCAAAACTGCATTCCCATCGTAAGTAACTGTCATAAAATCCCAAGTATTTGTAGGTTGGTTTAGAAAAGAAGGCCCTTCTAACCAAAAATAAAATCTTTGTAAATCAGAGGGATACATTTCCCTAGTACCGCAGTCAGCAGGATTTTGTTCAGTAGGAACATAATGCCAAAACTCAGGGCTAATTCTTCCTTGTATATAGGCAGTTCTATTCGAAACAAATGTTTTAAATTTGTGAGGAGATCCCTGAATCCAAGATAAGGTCACTGTGCTATCAGTAAAAGCAAGAATTTTATCAAATTTAATTTTTTCCGAGAACGTTTCTAGTAAAAAATCCATTAATTTAGCCAACAAAACAGCTCCTAAAAGCTCTAGTCTTGGTAAAGTTAGTTTACGACGCAACGGTGCGACTCTAGATTTACTACAAACAAAAAAAACTTTAATGTTTCCATCAGAATAAAAAATTCGAATATAAGCGACAGCACAATAGGCCCGTTCTGAACTATCGCAAAATCCTACTAGCTGGATTTGACTAGCATTAGGCAAAATTATTTGACGAGGAATTTTAACAGAATGCAAAAACTTTAATTCATTTTTAAATTTTTCCCATTTAAAAACAATTTCCGGACTGACAGGGTCGTCCCAGTTTAAGTCTTCTGCCCAGCAGTATTGAACAATTAATTTTAAAATTAAAACTATTGGCGCCAAAAAAGACAGAGGGTCGTAAATGCGGGCCAAATTACTTAAAATTGTTCTTTTAGTGCATGTTTGGAGAGAACAGTCGAAAGTATAAAAAAATTCATCAGTATGAGGGTTCCAATTTAAACCGAGAATTTTCAAAGTTGAATTTTCAGCATCTAAATCGAGAGAAAGAGCCTTCATCGAAATGTGTGACTCAGGAAGATCGGATAGTAACTCGGGACAATTGCTCGCCCATTTACGCAATTCGAATCCACCTCGGCTAAGTAGCTCGATTAATTGATTTTTCATCTCAGTGGCCTTAAAAAAGTCATCACTTCCCGAAATCACATCATCGACAAAAACTGCCTCCTCAATGATTTTTGAGGCAAGAGGAAGGTCCTCATGCTCTCTAGCAAGTTGCAGCAAAGTTCTGATAGCCAAAAAGGGGCTACAAGAGACCCCGAATAAAACTCTATTTATTTCGAAGTCTTGAATAGGCTGGTTAGGATCAAACCTCCAAACTATTCTTTGAAAATTAGTTTGACTAGGGTCAACTAAAATCATCCTGTACATTTGACGGATGTCGCAACAAAAGCAAAATTTATGCAAACGATAAAGTAATAAAATTTTTTGTAAGTCCCTTTGTAAAGGGGGCCCAGTATAAACAGCGTTGTTGAGCGAGATTTTGCCAGGGGCGTGCATGCTCGCATCAAAAACCACCCTCAGGGGGGTGCTAGTAGAATCTTTTTTAAACACCGCATGGTGTGCAATATAAAAATGATTTGAAATTTCGGTCGGCAAAGGTGCAGAAACCGGTTGCATATGATTATTATCTAAATAATCTTGTAAAACAGAGCTGTAGGCAGCATAAAAATCAGGGTTTTGTAGCAATTTCTTCTCAAGGGAGAAAAAACGACGTACGGCAATGGATCGAGTGTCGCCAAAATCTGGAGCAGTAACTTTAAATGGTAAAGATACAATATATCTCCCCTCCTCATTTTTTGAGGTAGTTTTCAAAAAATAATTTTCGCAAAACTCATCTTCGGGGTCAATGGCCTTGACATTAGGTATGTCATCTATTTGCCAAAATCGTTGTAGATTTTTGTCTAAATTGACAAAAGAATCGTTCATTGACGTAGTAAAAAATGTTTTAATTTGATTTGTAGTTGAAGGTGAAAGTGAAAGATTGCCCATTATTCCCCAACCAAAAATAGTATTAATGCAGACGGGGTTGTTGGGTCCCGTAGACAAACGACCATCTAGCAAAATGTAAGGGTACACATCGCCGCCCAACACTAAATCAATTTTATCGCTTTTATTAAAGCCTGGGTCAGCTAGTTCTAAGTTGGCGAGAAAAGGAAAACTTTTAATCGAAAATGAGGAATGAGGTAAATCACTACAAATTTTATCGAGTATTATCGCATCAAAATTAAAAACAAAATTATTATCACGCAAAGAGGATATATTGCAATTAATTCCAGATTTTGCCGAAGTTGTCATTCGATCTAAGCTTTGTAGAGTCATGGCGATATTAAATTTAGGAAGGCCCAAACTATCAGCACATGACTTAGATATAAATGAAGATTGAGCACCAGAGTCACAGATGGCGCGCACTGTGTGCCAATTTTGAAAAACATCCTGTATTTGTATTAAAGCGGTACAGAGAAGTACTTCGCGATCATTTAAAGACATACCAGTAACAATGGTGTTAGTGGTTCTATTAAATTCGGTAGCCACGGGGCTCCTCGGGGGTTGCACTGCAGAAGTAGAGGGGCTACTCGCAGAACTAGGTGTAGAATTAATAGGAAAAAAATGTAAGAGACTGTGATGAAATTGGCCACAATGTAAACATCTTTTTTCTGATTTGCATTGCTGGGGTAAATTATGCTTTGAGGCCAAACAGTTGACACACGCTTTATGTTGTTTAACAATCTCAAAACGTTGCTGGGGAGTTTTCGCCAAAAAATTAGGACATCTGTATATTATATGATCGCCACTTTTACAGAGAAAACAAAAATTTTGAGGGTTTGGAGTATTATTTAAGCCACTTTGGCCATTTGGAGACTGGGAGGCATTTTTGGAGGCTCTCTGAGTATTAGCAAACAAAGCAGATCGATTTTGAAACTTTGCTTGATTTTTCTGACTTGAAATTGACAAATCTTTATTTTTTAAGTAATCTTGAGTTTGTTGTATTTGTTCCAACGCAATGCAATGGCTAGAAACAAAAGCACGAATTTTATCATAAGAGGGGATCTCATTGGAGCAATAATTTTGCTCAAATGCCTTGCGCGTGGTTAGGTCCAACCTATCCAAGAGCATTTGTGCCATAATATAATCCCAAAACTCCGTTTTAAAACCCATGACTTTTAAAGCACTTAAGTTTTTCGAAAAACAATCAAGCAAATTCCTCAAATTCGTAGCATTCTCTTTAGTAAGAGGAGAGAAGCCTTCAATTGCCTTCCAGTGAAGGTAAGCTTGTAATCGTTTATTTGTATACCTATCCACCAAGGTGTGGTAGGCATTTAAATAATTTTCAGCAAGGATAGGAATGTCAGAAATGACATCCAGGGCAGGGCCCTTTAAATTAGAAAAAAGCAAATTGAATTTTTCGAAGTTTCCCAGCGACCTATTATTGTGCACGGTAGCATTAAAGGCTTGCAAAAAGGTTGGAAACTCCTTAAATTCCCCTTGAAAAAGAGGTATTTTTATCCTAGGCAGTAAACCATGCTGGTCTGTGGAGGCACAGGGACTGCCCATGGGATTTATCGTACTGCTCAAAAGCCCTCCATTTTCAAAGGGTAGTTCGAAAAGTTCGTAAAATATAGTGGAAATCTCGTCACAGCGTTTGCAAAAGTCCATAGACACCTTGTTTTCTACTACTAAGCGATCCTCATCAGAGGCTACCAACGTCAACAAAGTATTATGGTGCTTTTCAAAATCTTTTTTGATTTTTGACAATGTCCGAAATTTGACTTTAAAGCCGCTGTGATAGGCAGGGTCATTTTTTGCGAGGGTCGCGGATTCAATGATCAAATTTAGCTGTGAAATCGCACTATAGCGCAAGGCTTTAGCCTTTAAAATTTTATCCGAACTAGACATGATTAAAAAAAAATCCAAAAAATAATTGACAAAAATTAGGTAAACTGAAAAAAAAATCAAAATTTGGACACCCTGTATAAATATTAATGTCCTACGTTTAATTACAATAATCAAACTATAAGCGCGCAAAAGTAAAGAAAATACCCGATGCAAACTAATGATAACAAAAAAAACTTGTGTATAAGTTTTTTTTATCTTCGCCTCGCGAATTCAAATAAGTAGGTACCTACTATGTATTAAATTTAAAAATAAATACCTACAAATCAAAAGCATTTAATTTGGTAAAACTATTTATCTGCCTTTACACGAAAACAAATTCTCAAGTTAAGAATTAAATTTCCTTCAAAATTTATTATGCACGCAAAAAATGGATACAATCATAGCCATTTGCAGACAGATATTATAATAGTAAATTAGAAATAGATATATTCATAGCAATTTTTACGCAAAAACGAATATAGTAAAGCATCCGCAATCGGATATAGTCATAGCAATTTGCAATAAGCAAAAATGAATATGGCAATTTGGAGATTTTTTTCGAGCAAATTGGATATAATTATAGCAATCCACAAATGTGAAGGCACAACGGCTAAAATAATAGCACTTTGCAGACACTATTTTAAACTATTTCCAGTGACAAACAAAAAAACACCCAAATTCCATACGGTTTTTTTTTTACAAAAAAGAAACGAAAAAACTTGATTTATTCGAAACAAAAAAAAAGCATAGTAGTTTACAGATTTTATCTGTGTTTGGTTTTTCGCATGAAAAGGCTAAATTTATTGTTAAAAATATTTAATTTTTACACAAAAAAAATCGCAAAATGTATTTTAGAAACCTAGGGGTTTTCTAAAGTAGGCATGTAAGAAAAACAAGGGTTTTTCTTGCATTTGTTTTTACACAAAAAAAAATCGCAAAATGTATTTTAGAAACCTAGGGGTTTTCTAAAGTAGGCATGTAAGAAAAACAAGGGTTTTTCTTGCATTTGAAACCAGTAAAAAAGGCATTTAGGAAAAACAAGGGTTTTTCTTGCATTTGAAACCAGTAAAAAAAACTAACCTAAAAAGGCAAAAAAACGATTCCAGAAATCCGGGTCGCTAAGGATCAAAAATGGAGCTCCCTGGTGGTCCAGAAAGGAGATTGTCTGGAATTTAACGGTGTCAGGTGTGGACTGTATAAAGTTAAGGGAATAAGGTCATAGGCTAAGCTGGTATAAGGGATTCTGAAATGGTCTAGTTTACCTTCTAGGTTAGTGTAGCAATAAACAAATGTATGTGAGGTAAAAATAATGCATTTTCACTTACCATTTTTATACAGGAAGTGGAACTCATGGGAGGACGCGCTGTTAAACCGTAGTTTTTGCACCCCACATTCCTGTGGTAGGAGAGTCGCTAACACGCGTGTATTATCGTTCGAAGGCGAAACGGTTCTCTGTGATGCTGCAGCAGGTATTCGCTACTGCGTTCGTTCTCCCACATGTCGCCCAGTGGCGTGGTTAATCCATAGGCGTAGGAGAAAAGGAATAAGTAGGAAGGAATGAGATTACGAAGGTCCATATTAAAGGAACTAGGAACCTTAGTAATTCAAAATGCATTTTATGTAAAGTAAATTAATTATAGCAAATTGTAATATTTGCCTTTAAAACCGCGGGAGTTTCAAATGCAAATAACCCAGTAATTTTAAGTACTTAATTAGTTAATTAATACTAAATAAACAAAAAATAGAAAATGCTCTAGTGAATCACCAAATAGCCTAATTCGAACCAATTTGGTAAATTATAGTAAAAAGAACATATTTACAAAAAAGAAGGCGGGACGAACCAGCGATCCTTTCAGAAGCTCGTAAATATTTTTATGCGTGTAAGGGGGTTTACTCTAAAATATTTCCGGTTGAGGCCCCATCCTTTTCGGGATCATATGTTCGAATCTGAAACTCCAAAACTCAAAGAGTTAGGTATTCCCATATTCCGAGGTGATAAAAAATTATGGCCAAGCTTTTTCGATCTTTTTAATAACATTATAGATCAAAATCAAAGTCTAAGTAACGTTCGAAAACTTCAATATTTATTTTCATATCTCGAGGATGAGCCTTTAAAATTGATATCAGGGATTAGCTTATCTGATCAAAATTATAAAATTGCTTATGACAAATTAGTCAATAGATATCAAAACAAGCGAGACCTCGCAAATGATGCTTTAAGCTCAATTATGAACTCCACCTTAAAAAACGAGTCAGCTAAAGAATTACGTAATTTAATTGACACCTTTTCTGAATCCCTAGAAATTTTAAAATCACTTAGCTTTGACGTTGACAGTTGGGACTTTATTATTTTTTTCATTTTATTAGAAAAATTGGATATTCCAACGCGTTCAAATTTCGAAATGAGTCACGCCAATACTAATAACGAAATTCCCACTTTTCAGTCACTTTTTCAATTTCTAGAAAAAAGATGTAAAGTTTTGGAATCACTTCCTCAATCAACAGCACCCAAAAAGGTGTCTATATATCAAAAATCAAATTCTATGCAAAATCAGTCTGGGCAAAAGCCTACCTATCAAAATTCAAATTCTATGCGAAATCAGTTTGGGCAAAAGCCTACCTATAAATCATCCAATTCGCCTTTTATAGGACTGGCTGGCACCTCAACTAATTCAAGTACGGGAATAAAATGTTTCCGGTGTAATCATGGTCACGTGCTTTCGAAATGTCAAACATTTCTTGATCTCTCACCTATCGATCGCCTATCTTTCGTCAAACGGAAAAAATTATGTCTAGCGTGTTTTCATCCCTTGCATGATGTAGATACGTGCAAATCAAAATATTCATGCAGGACTTGCAATAGTAAAAGGCACCACACTTTAATTCATATCTTAGAAACTAATCAAGAGTCTGGAAGCCAAGATACTAGTCCTGTCATTCACACACCACCTGTCAATAATCTTCATGTGTCATTAAATGCCTCAGGACCTTCAGGTACCTTTCTTTTATGCACCGCCATAATAGATGTTATGGACGGTTGCGGAAATTTTCAACCTGTAAGGGCACTGCTTGATTCTGGATCACAGACAGGATTCATCAGTGAAAAGTGTATTCAGCGTCTTAATCTTCCTAGGCGAAGTTACACCACTGAAATATTCGGATTAAATCAGATGTCTTCTTTTACTTCCAAAGGGCTCGTTCAATGTCACATTAAGCCACAAGGACAAGTCACTCCCTTACTTAATTTCGAAGCAATTGTTGTTCCACAACTATGTTCCAGTATGCCTACATTCTCTTTGAACGATAATCAGTGGAAACACTTGCAAAACCTTAAACTTGCCGACCCATCTTATTTCAAATCTAGACCTGTGGACCTGGTTATTGGTTGCGAGATATTCGCACAGATATTCAAGGAGGGCAGGGTTCTTGGACAGGTAGGGCAGCCTTCAGCCCTTGAAACTATCTTTGGCTGGGTCGTCATGGGAAAGGTTGACGAAGTAGGTAGTCTTACGGAACGAACCAGTTGTTTTTTAACGAGTCATTCACCTCCTTTAGAGGTCATTCTCCCTAGGTTTTGGGAAATCGAACATTTGCCTAAAAAACAAATCTTATCAAAGGAAGAAAAACAGGCAGAATCAATTTTTACTGCTAGTGTAGTACGGCAACCGAGCGGTAGATTCATGGTAGATCTTCCGTTTAAAGACAAAATAAACCCTGACCTAGGAAATACTTATCCGCAAGCTTATCGTAGATTTTTACTTCTAGAAAATAGATTAATCAAAAATCCTGATCTGTACACTGCCTATTCAAGTTTCATGCAAGACTATATCGATTCTAATCATGAGTTTAGTTTTATCTAGTCAACCAAAGGTCGACGTGTCGTGTTTTTTAGCACATCATTGCGTACTAAAGCCGGAAAGCTTAAGTACAAAATTAAGGGTAGTCTGGGATTGTTCGGCAGTCACCCCAAAAAATATTAGTCTCAATGACACATTGTTATCTGGACCGAAACTTCAAAAGGATATTGCTTCTTTACTCCTTACGTTTCATCTTAATCCTATTGCCTACATTGCTGACATCAAACAGATGTTCCGTCAAGTCCTTATCAATCTTTATCACCGTCCTTATCAAAGGAGATTGTGGAGGTTTTCTCCACATGACCCACTTTCAGTGTGGGAACTTTCTACTGTCACTTTTGGCATGACATGCTCACCTTTTCTAGCCATGCGTACCTTAAATGAGCTGGCAGAGAGAGAAAAGGAACGTTTTCCTATGGCTAGTACTGTTCTAAAAACGTCAATCTATATCGATGATATCTTGGGAACTAGCCCTTCGCTTTCTGAAGCTCTCTCCCTTCAAACAGAACTCAATGATTTGTTGAAGTCGGGAGGATTTGAACTTAAAAAATGGGCAAGCAATTGTCCTGAGTTATTGGCAACATTGCCAGAGTCCGATCGTCAAATGCCTCTCTCTTTCGACAAGGAGGAACCCCACTTTATCAAAGTTTTAGGACTTCAATGGCATCCAAAAAACGACATTTTTTCTTATCAATGCCGAATGAAGGTTTTCTTTGTCCCTTGTTGCTACAAGCAAAATTTATTTTGCAACAGTTGTGGATATCGAAAATAGGCTGGGACGAAGAACCAGATTCTTCTATCATCGACTCTTGGAACAAACTTCGTTCTGAATTCCCGCTTCTTTCCAATTTTCAATTACCCCGACAAATCAAACTGTCAAAAACCAATACCTGTCAAATCATCGGCTTCTGTGACGCTTCAATTCGAGGCTACGCAGGCGTCGTATATTTTCGTGTAGAAGAGGAAAACAATATATCTGTTTCTCTCATATCTGCAAAATCTAGGGTCGCGCCTATAAAGTCACAAACTTTGGCTAGGCTAGAACTCCTAGGCGCATTTCTTTTAAGCGAATTAATTGACTTCGTTTTATCTAGCTATGAAGGAAAAATAACTTTTACAAATATCGTTACTTTCTGCGATTCGCAAGTCGTATTGCACTGGCTTTCATCCCCTCCTAATCGCTGGCAAACCTTTGTTGGAAATCGAGTCAGTAGAATCCAAGAAATCATTCCCTCAAACTCGTGGCGCTACATTCCTTCTGCTTTGAATGCAGCCGATATTGCGTCACGAGGGGCCACCCCTTCACAGCTCATGTCACATGACATGTGGTGGAACGCACCGTCGTTTTTGTGGTCTCCCGAAAACAAATGGCCCGATTTTCATAAACCAAAAATGCCGATTGATTTCGGAGATATTAATCTGGAGGAAAAGCCAAAAGTCTGTTGCAATGCGATAATTGATGTCAACTTCTTAGATCAGCTTCTTATCAAATATTCCTCTATATCAAAAATTCAACGTATCATTTGTTATGTCCTTCGAATAGTTAACCTTTTTCAAAACCATTCCTATCAAAAACCCACTAAGCCGCCGGACCAAAAAGTTATTTTTGAGAATATTGTTTTTCCTACCACCGGTGAGATGCAAAGTGCGTTACACCTTATCAAACGCGTGCAAGGTTCTTGTTTTTCTGAGCTTTTTTCCGCGTTATCTAAGGATAAACCAATACCGAAACCTTTGCGAAAACTTTCACCTTTTCTTGATGAGAATAATATCATTAGAGTCGGTGGCAGATTACAAAAATCTGACCTTTTGTCTTATTCTGCAAAACACCCCGTCTTACTTTCGAGTGACCATCGTTTAACTACTCTTCTTATCGAGTCCGCTCATCGACAATATCTTCATCCTGGGTTTAAAACATTACATAATCTGCTTTTACAGCAATTTTGGATATTATCTGCCAGACGGGCAATTCAAAGAACCATATCCAAGTGCTTGCAATGTTTTAGAATCAACCCTAAACCCTATAGATCGCCCATAATGAGTTCACTTCCCGCTCATCGAATCAATCAACTAAAACCTTTTTCGAGTGTAGCTATCGACTTTTGTGGACCTTTCTTTGTGATTCCTCATCGTTACCGTGGTTGTAAAGCTTTCAAATCGTATGTCTGTGTGTTTGTCTGTACGGCCACACATTGCGTGCATTTGGAATTAACCATGGAACTGTCCACCGAAGGGTTCGTAGGTGCATTTCATCGATTCATTTCCAGACGCGGAAGCGTGACGCAATGCTGGTCAGATCAAGGCAGTAATTTTATAGGGTTTCGTAACCAATTACTGGATTACGCAAGAAGTGCTGCCACCAGACTTTCTATTCGTTGGCATCTGGGACCTCCTCTCAGGCCACATTTCAATGGCCTGGCAGAAGCTGGCGTCAAAAGTTTTAAAACTCACTTTGTACGAGTCGTCGGCGACCAGAAGTTGTCTATCATGGAGATGTCCACCCTTGCCTGTCGCATAGAAGCCGTACTTAATAGTCGCCCTTTATCTCCTGCCTCTTCAGAGCCACACGATCTTCAACCTCTTACCCCTGGGCATTTTTTGACACTTGAACCCCTTAATTCAGAAATTCCGGAGTCAGATTTGTCCGAGGTTCCCCTAAATCGGCTCTCGAGATGGCAACTAATCCAAAAACTACATAATGATTTTTGGAAACGGTATTCTATAGAGTATTTGCATACGCTACAACAGCGACACAAGTGGGCTGATTCGTCCCCAAATATCAAATTAAATGATTTGGTTATCATAACAAGTGATCACATTCAAACGCCTTTGAAATGGCCGGTCGGTCGGGTCATCGAACTGCATCCCGGCGGGGACGGTCAGGTGCGTGTTGCGACGGTACAAACGGTTACCGGTGTTTATAAGCGGCCAGTTGTAAAACTGTGCCTCTTGCCAAATTAAAAGTAATTTTAATTTTCTACCTTTTACCGGGTATTACAATAGGTTTTTTTTATTTTTAATTTTTTTTTGAATTTTTTGTTTGTTTGTTTTGCCTTTTTTCGTTATCTCTAAATAAATTATAATTTAAATAAATAAAAAAAATTTTGCCGGATTTCGTTATCTCTAAATAAACTTACGATACTTATCTATTTTCATTCATTTATATTTATCGGTCGATTCTTTTTCTTATATCTATATCTGTCCGGTTGAGATTCTAAAATTGTGTGTTTTGGAGGGCAGTTATGTTAGCTCCCGCTAAATTTCGCGGTTTTTTATATATATTTTTAAAAACACACAACTGTATGAAGGACAAAGCGCATTCCGCGTATTTGGACATGCGCACCAACAACCAGTGAGATCCTTGTCAATCGCCTAGAGAAAAAGGCGTGTTAATTTCGTTCTCCAACTATTTCAAATATCTACACCTGAAAGTGCTCGATTTTTGTGTACTGAAGCATAGAACTAGAAACTTCAACCCTTCAGCTACGTGGTGACATCATTAGATCCATCAGGGGCCCCTTGGAAGTGGAGAATTTGGCTGCAAAAGAGGTGAGTGCATTTGTTCGGATTACCGTTGTGTGCCACCAATATTTTACCTATGGACGTTTTGATTATTTCGTAATTTCATATCAATATTTATGTTTGTTCGCGCTATCATTAATTAAAATTTATACAGTCCATTGCATTTAACGTTTTTCTAACCGTGGACTAACATACATACAACCATTGTTTAAAGGCGTCAAATTCAATGGTATGCCCTACTCTGTATAAACCCTGTGGCAAATAGATAAAAAACACGTTACGATTTTCCCAAGATTTACTTTGAACTACCATTTTTGTTTTAAACATTTCAGAACTGGAGAAAATCCACATCAAACCAAGTTGAGAGCAAAAATAGAAAACTTTTTGGACCACAAAAATGAAATAAATTACTACACATGCCACTTTTGCAATTACCAAACCACATGGAAGAGTTGCTTGATCCAGCATTTGTTGCGTCATAGAAGTCCAAATGAAATCAATTGGTTTAGATGTAATCAGTGTGACTACAAGTCCAAGCAGAAGTCTGTATTGAAAACACATTTTTTGCTGCTGCATACAAGTGCAGATAAAATCAATTGGTTTATATGCAATCAGTGTGACTACAAGGCGAAGCTGAAGTCCAATTTAATAATACATCAGTTAAAACATCAAAGTGCAAGCGAAACCAATTGGTTTCGATGCCAGGAATGTGACTACAAGGCTAATAGAAAGTCTTGTTTAAAATCACATCAGTTACGACATCAAAGTCCTAGCGAAATCAATTGGTTTGAATGCAACCAATGTGACTACAAGGCTATTAGAAAGAAAAGTTTGACAATTCATCAGTTAAAACATAAAAGTTTAAGCGAAATCAATTGGTTTAGGTGCAACCAGTGTGACTACAAGTCCATGCGGAAGTCTAATTTGAAAACACATTTGCTGCTGCATACAAGTCTAGATAAAATCAATTGTTTTAAATGCCATCATTGCAATTACCAAACCAAACATAAGAGTAACTTGACTACGCATTCTTTGTGTCATAAAAGTGCAAGTGAAATAAATTGGTTTAGATGCAACCAGTGTGACTACAAGACGAACAAGAATTCCAGTTTAAAAATACACCAGTTACAACATAAAAGTGCAGGTGAAATCAATTGGTTTAGATGCAACCACTGTGACTACAAGACCAAGCATAAGTATCACCTAAAACCACATTTGCTGCTGCATGCAAGTGCAGATAAAGTCAATTGGTTTATATGTTATCAGTGTGACTACAAGACGAACAATAATTCCAGTTTAAAAATACATCAGTTACAACATAAAAGTGCAAGTGAAATCAATTGGTTTAGATGCAATCAGTGTGACTACAAGGCCAAGTATATGTCTTGTCTAAAATCACATTTGCTGCTGCATGCAGCAGATAAAATCAATTGGTTTATATGCAATCAGTGTGACTACAAGACGAACAGGAATTCCAGTTTAAAAATACATCAGTTACAACATGAAAGTACAAGTGAAATCAGTTGGTTTAGATGCAACGAGTGTGACTACAAGACCAAGCAGAAGTCTCAACTAAAACCACATTTTCTGCTGCATACAAGTGCAGAGAAAATCAATTGGTTTATATGCAATCAGTGTGACTACAAGGCCAAGAGAAGGTTTAGTTTAAAAAGACATCAGTTACAACATAATAGTACAACTGAAATCAATTGGTTTAGATGCAATCAGTGTGACTACAAGACAAAGAAGAAGTCCCACTTAAAAATACATCAGTTACAACATGAAAGTACAAGTGAAATCAGTTGGGTTAGATGCAACGAGTGTGACTACAAGGCCAAGCAGAAGTCTCATTTAAAATCACATTTGCTGCTGCATACAAGTGCAGATCAAATCAATTGGTTTATATGCAATCAGTGTGACTACAAGGCCAAGAGAAGGTCCAATTTAAAAAGACATCAGTTATCACATAAAAGTGCAAACATAATTGATTAGCTTAGATGCAATCAGTGTGACATAAGACCAAATATATATATATATATATATATATATATATATATATATATATATATATATATATATATATATATATACAGTGTGTCCACGTAAGTTGGCGGCATATGGGAAACTTTTTTATTATTAGCTTTACGAAAAAAAGTTATTCTTCATAAAAAGTTCTGCATGGTCCAAAACCTAAAATGCAACCATCAGATGTTAAATTTTTTCAGTCATATTACGAGGTTTGTCAAAAAATTTGATTTTTGCTCCAGAGTAAAGTACCTTTCTTTTTGACAATATCGAAAATTGTTATAAAGAAAAGATGTTTAGAATTAAAAGTAGCTTTCAAATATTCAACATTGTTTATTTACATTAAAAAATATTTTTTTCTACATTTTCTGCGATTACGTTGGAAATTTAAGTTTGCACATTAAAGCATAATTAATCTAGGATGCAAATAATAATAATGTAAATAAACAATGTTGAATATTTGAAAGCTATTTTTAATTGTAAACATCTTTTCTTTATAACAATTTTCGATATTGTCAAAAAGAAAGGTACTTTACTCAAGAGCAAAAATCACATTTTTTGACAAACCTCGTAATATAATGAAAAAATTTAACATCTGATGGTTGCATTTTAGGTTTTGGACCATGCAGAACTTTTTATGAAGAATAACTTTTTTTCGTAAAGCTAATAATAAAAAAGTTTCCCATATGCCGCCAACTTACGTGGACACACTGTATATATATATATATATATATATATATATATATATATATCGTTGATTTTGTCCGCTTATTGAACGTGTCCGCTTATGAGAGGGAACTGCGAAATTTTAATATATATTTATCAACAATTTCTGCTGCTTGAGTTTTTCCAATGTTTAATTTTTCAATTAACCGAAACGTTAACAACTTCCATTTTTTCACGTAAACTAAGAAGTTTTAGCTCACACATATATATTTATATATATAATACACACATATATATATATATATATATATATACTATAGTATATATATATATATATATATATATATATATATATATATATATATACTATAGTAGTGTGAGCTATGGTGATCCTAATTTTTTCGAAAAAAAAAAGTTGCTCCGATTTCAAATTTTTTTATATATCTTTGCGTTTCAGATGATTTTGAAACTTTTTTGTTGTGCCGTCTGTCTGTCTGTATGTCTGTCTGTCTGTAACGACCAACGCGCATAACTCAAAAACCACTTGACCGATTTTAATGAAATTTGGTACCTAGGCTGGGTCTTGGGTCGAGATGGTCCCATTTAAAAATGAACAAAATCCACCGAACACAAACCAAATAAAAGGGTGGGGGTAGATTTCAAAAATTAGAGTTTATGTGAAAATATGGCGTGTGTGATATCAAACGAAAGGTAATTGAGTCTGCAGTTAAACAAAATACATTTTAATTTATTTTAAAAAAAGGGTGGGGGTATATTTTAAAAATTAGAGTTTAAGTGAAAATATGGTGTGTGTGATATCAAACGAAAGATAATTCAGTCCGGAGTTTAACAAAATACATTTTAGTTTTTGTTTTTTTTAAGGGTGGGGGTAAATTTCAAAAATTTGAGTTTAAGTCAAAACATGGCTTGTGTGGTATCAAACAAAAGGTAATTTAGTCTGGAGTTAAATAAAATATATTTCAGTTTTTAGTTATATTAGCTCACACGTACACTATAACTATAGTACCTAGTGTGAGCTTAGGGGCCCATATATTGGCAGAGTATTTTATACATCTTTGCGTTTCAGATGATTTTGAAACTTGTTTGTTGCGCCGTCTGTCTGTGTGTCTGTCTGTAACGACCAACGCGCATAACTCAAAAACCACTTGGCCGATTTTAATGAAATTTGGTACCTAGGCTGGGTCTTGGGTCCAGATGGTCCCATTTAAAAATGAACAAAATCCACCGAACACAAACCAAATAAAAGGGTGGGGGTAGATTTCAAAAATTAGAGTTTATGTGAAAATATGGCGTGTGTGATATCAAACGAAAGGTAATTGAGTCTGCAGTTAAACAAAATACATTTTAATTTATTTAAAAAAAAGGGTGGGGGTATATTTTAAAAATTAGAGTTTAAGTGAAAATATGGCGTGTGTGATATCAAACGAAAGGTAATTGAGTCCGGAGTTTAACAAAATACATTTTAGTTTTTTGTTTTTTTTAAGGGTGGGGGTAGATTTCAAAAATTTGAGTTTAAGTCAAAACATGGCTTGTGTGGTATCAAACAAAAGGTAATTTAGTCTGGAGTTGAATAAAATAGATTTCAGTTTTTAGTTATATTAGCTCACACGTACACTATAATTGTAGTAGCTAGTGTGAGCTTAGGGGCCCATATATTGGCAGAGTATTTTCATGTGGTTAGCCATCTGTAAGTAGTAAATTTATATATACAGTGAAACCTCTCCTATTAAGCGGACACTTCCTTTAAGCGGACAAATTTGTTGGAATCAAGCTTTTCCCTACACTTTCCACCAAAATTAAAATTTTTGTCTTACCACCCCCTTTTACGGGCTGAGATTCACCCCCAGAATTTTAATAGGGAAAGTGGGTTTTAATTTTGGTGGAAAGTGTAGAATTTAAAAACAAAATCTACGGGTCCGAGGAAAAAAAGAAAATTTTGCGAAAAACTGCCCAAAAAATTTTTTCAAAATAAAACCAGGCTAATTTTAAAATTAATTATCTCAACAACTTGCTTTAAAATTGCATATTCTTCAATCCCTGAAAACGGAGTAAGTCAATACAAGCTATTTTTGGAGTTATTTACACCTCGTAAATCACCAAGGCAAATATTTTACACGAATTACACACAAGTGTCAAATCTATACTTATGACCTTTTAAATGCCGACCACAGATTTATCCTTTTAAAAATGTTTTTCGTTGTAAAAGTGTGACTTGTCTTTTTAAAATTGTTTTTTGACCAATGTAATTTGTGAATTTGAGTGAATGAATGATGAGTACTTTTTGTTATTTTAATTATTTATAAACGTGAAATTTCGTACCCGTGAATTTAAAAATGAAACAAGTTTCATGGCTAATCGGGCAAATGGTAGATGGCGCCTCTTGCTATAGTTCGCTCACTAATTACATTTAATTAGAGACAAAACCGTCTGATTAACTTCGCAAGATTTGTCACTTGACCAGCAGTGTTCTGAGGAGTCCCATAAGGACGAAACGGTTAACTGTCAACACTTATTAGGTGTCCATTAGATCTTGGACCCCCGTGAGGTTAAGCTTTCAAGCTACCCACGGAAAAATATAAGGGAAACAAAAAACTCCTTTTTGCCCGATTAGCCATGAAACTTGTTTGATTTTTAAATTCACGGGTACGAAATTTCACGTGTGTTAGTATTATTAGGCTTAAAAATTCCGTTGATTGACGCTCACTGTCTTGATGACGGGTAAAAATGCAAAATGCGTTGATCCGGCCTGAAAAGACAAAGAGCTGTCGTAGGTCACGGACTATAGTTGTTTTCTTTTATTTGCATTCGATCTTTTCATTGATCGATATTGTAGCAGTGTTTTTCCCTGCTTTTGGTTTTTTGTTTCTCTCGTATCTCGGTAGATGGCGCCTCTTGCTATAGTTCGCTCACTAATTACATTTAATTAGAGACAAAACCGTCTGATTAACTTCGCAAGATTTGTCACTTGACCAGCAGTGTTCTGAGGAGTCCCATAAGGACGAACGGTTAACTGTCAACACTTATTAGGTGTCCATTAGATCTTGGACCCCCGTGAGGTTAAGCTTTCAAGCTACCCACGGAAAAATATAAGGGAAACAAAAAACTCCTTTTTGCCCGATTAGCCATGAAACTTGTTTGGTTTTTTAATTATTTATTTTTTCTCTTAAAAATAATGGTAACAACAAATAGCCAAAAACGATGTTTTCCATTCGTTGTAGTTCCCAAGAAGGTCTTTAGACCGAAATGTCAATAAATGTATTAAAAATAGCTATTTTATTAATGAACCACATTCCCACATCCCCGTTTGGCCAGCCATCAAGTGCTAAAAAGAAACTTTCCGCAAGAGTTAGGAACACAATTTTTTTTTTCGAACGTGCGGAAAACATAAAAAAACTAAAATTATAAAACATCTTTTCTTAAATTCATAAGTTTTGTATGCACACCACAATACTGGGTACTATTTGACAGTTCTTTGCCATGCAGATAACGCATTAAAACCTTCACAATCTCTTGATATGGGCGGTTCTTGACCACTATTTGAAACTTGGGTTGTTAAGGACACCGAAAAAAATAAATATTAAGGTACCGATTCTTAGGTTTTCGGAGAGTGCGGAAAAATATTTTCTGGACGCAGTGCCAAAAAGTGACATTTTTAAAACTAAAACGCGTGCGGAGAACCCAAGTAACATTATAACCACTCAAGGTTTTATTAATTTGGTTCCTAGGTTATTTAGAGGGTGCTGTTGTGGGTTTTAGGACCAATTTGGCTACATAAAGGTAATTTGTATTGCCAATTACCTAAAGGGGTGTTGTGTGTCAAATCACTTTTTGGTTGTATATTACCTAAAGGGGTGTTATACAACCAAAAAGTGATTTATAAAGGGAGTATAATAAAACTGATATTCCTTCTGTTCCTTTTAGATACTTTTGGTTTTATTGATTTCTGATTTATAAAGATGGTCTTATAAAACCATTTTACCTAAAGTTTTGAAAAAGAAATAAATATAAACTTTGGTCATTTAGTTTTTTTCATTACTTTGGGTCATCACAAAAGTGTTTTATAATAGAGCTAAAAGGTTATCTTATATCCTCTTGTTTTTATAGTTACCAGTAGTTTAAAAGTAAATATAATTAGATAGGCGGCCATATAGAACCTAGTTTCCTTAAGGTTTTTAAGAGTGGTAAATATAAACTTTAGACTTTTGGTTTTTGCCATTACTTTTAGGCATTTTAAAAAGGTTTTATTGGAAGGCTTAAAGGTAAACTTAATTCTTTTGTATTTATAGTTACCCATAGCTGTATATTAAACTATTATTTAAATAGGCGGCCATATAAAACCTTGTTTCCTTAAGGGTTCTAACAGAAGTAAGTAAATACTTTCGTGTTTTATTTTTTTTAGGTATTTCTTGTAAAAATAATAGATATACCTAGGTACAGATTGGTACCTACCTATTGCAAGATTGATTATTTAAAGCCCAATAATTAATAATTGTTGAGTTTCCATCCTCCTGGGTAGGACACCCATGCCTAGATAAGGCCTGTTTAGACGGCCTGCAGGCACAACGAATATTATTGCAGTGGCCCTCTCGATTGTTTCGAAATTGCACGATAAAAAACATTTAAGAGTGTTGAATTATACGCTTTTAAACACTTTATAAACAAATACAAAAAATTTAAGTGAGGTTATGTTGACTATATCACTTTCACTTAATGTTGAATTTCTATTCTATATTTACTCTTCTTCATCCAAAGTGCAATCGGAACTTGAATACTTTGAGCCAAAGACTGAGGAGATCAAGCAGGAAGAGGTTATAATAAACGACTGTTTATCTGGGTAAGTGTCTTTGTCTCTATACAGGTTGAATAATCTCCCAATTTTCTTCCGCCCCAAACAGCTAGCTGCTAGTGCTTTGTTGTCGAGTGCGTTGCTTCTCAGTCTGCCTGCATTCACAATGCAAAAATTAATTTAAAAACACGCAAACTACGTAAGCCTACAGTTATGTACCCTTTCAGATGATAAATGTGAGCGTTGTTGTAGAACGGCTAAGATTTATCACTGACAAAATAATGAAAAAATTACAGGGAGAAACAAACGAAAGTGGTGTTTTAAAACAAAACAATACATTTTAAAAACCAAAAAGTCTCTCCCAATCAAAAAAAAAATATATATCAGTGCAGCAGATGCCCGAAAAGTCCTCCTTGTTCGGCTAGACAATATCCGAGCCTATTATAAAAACCCATTCTGACGTTACGGAGCATGTTAGGGTTAATAGTTTGAAATGCTTCCGTTATTTTGTGCCCGAATACTTTACTTTTAATACAGCCCCACAGGAAGAAATCATTAGGAGCCAGATCTGGTGATCTCGCTGGCCGCAAAATAGTTCCCCGTGTGCTTATTAACATATTGTCAGGATAGAAAATAATATCCTATTAAGTAAATGACACAAGTTACGTTTATAAGCAAGTGCACATTAACCCTAAACATTCTAAGGAAATGAACTTCTGTATATAGTTCAAATTGTATTAAAAGTAATAAATTGTATACAGAATTATTATAAACAACGCGGTTAATGGGATTTCGATGATGTTTATACAGGAAACAAAACACATCTCGATATCCTATCAATGGCAAACGGTTTGTAATAAAAGCATCTCCAAAAGAGTTTAGCAGTTAGTTGTACGCTGAGAACCTAACGCCCAGGCTTAGTTAATAGTGAAAAAGTAGTACAATAGTCAAGTATAAGAAGTTAAGCGTATCAAAGAAGATTTGTAGACAAGATGTATTTAAGTACAATGTAAGTAGTAAATAGAAGTATTATAATAAAACCATTACACCTAACTTAAACTGTGTTCGTCACGATAAAACCCCCTCGTGACAATATTAGGAAATACATTATCAAGATATTCGCTAACAAGGTTAACATTGTGCGCAGGGCAACCATCTTGCTGAAACCACGTTTCATCAAATCTCGCCCGGAAAACCTGCCTAGCTGTTGGCACAATTCGTTGCTGTTCTAAGTAACTAGTACCATTCAAATTACCGTTAATGAAAAATGGTCCACACACTAGATAGTTTAAGTTGTGCTACGTATTTTTACGTAAGCATGAGATTTAACAGTTACGCAAGCGCACTTCGTCACAACCTCGTCAAGGTCACGTTAGGAGCTTACGTATTTACGTTACCTTACGGCAGTCTGCGGGCACCTTAACGTTACCAAAGAATAGAATTGGTTGATTGACCGATCGAAAAAGGAGGCCTAGACGATAATTTCCGCTTCCAGTACAAACGATTCTTTGCAAATATATTCCTACTGTAGTTGAAAAGACAAAAAACAAAATTGTGACATCAAAAAAACACAGTGCCAAATTCCATATTCTCTGCTATTAGTAGACTTGTTATGGTAACGTAAAAACATTCACCTTAAACTCAAATTTGGAACAAAACGTAGAGCGCTTAACGTGCAGTTTTACGTAAAAATACGTAACACAACTTAAACTATCTAATATGGGGATATTGTGTTCTAACGTCAAAGTGCAAATGTGTGTTTTCCTTTGACTAATATCGTACATGTGTTACACACACTAAAAAAAATAGATTTCAAAAAGTTTTCGTCACGATTAGTCCTTTCCATCATTGTTTCGCAAAATTCCATACGACGATAATGGACTGGCAAAAATTTCATGCGTTTTTGACACCTTATAGGAATGATAACCATTGTTTTTTAAAACCCTTTTCACAGTGGCTGTTGACGTATCAACTGCTTCGGCAGTTTGATAGCTTGTTAACTTGGGATTTTCCGGGATTGAAGCGCAAATCATAATATCCCGAGCTTCCTGCAGCTTAAAACTTTAGGTTTTTGTGACGACTCGGGGCCACACAAATTCTGCACAAATCTACGGATTGTAGTGAGACCTGGTTCTGGACGATTTACAAACGTTTCCGAAAAAAGTTCTTGGATACGCCTTAATGATGTGCCTTGATAATACCATTTAACGACCTGAAATTTCGCCAATTTCATAAACATCCATTTTTAGTTAAAAATGTATTATTTTGATTCAAAACTCACCTATCTGTTTCTCGGACAATGCACATGCAAATCAAAAATGAATGCATCTGGGATGGCGGCGCCGCGCGGCTTATAAGTGACAAGGGGTCGGGCGGAAGAAAATTACGAGATTAATTTTATATGTACCCAGAAGAATGAGCCTGTCTGTATAATAATAAGACGGTAACATCGATGCCTGTGGCTACCACTACCCCGTTTTGAGGACGACCCCGGAAATATGTTTATTTATTATTTGACTACAGCTCAAAAAATTTCTTTGAGACTATTAATTTAATTTTTTAGAGCAGGGTCTTTGTAAATAAAAATATTAGTTTATACAACTAGTGTCTAACACAGTATTTTTTACGAGTGGTTTTTTAATGTAACAGCCAGTGGCAAATTTTATACGACCAAAAAAATATTAACAAGGATTGGCACTTTTAAAAAACTTTGTCTTCACCTTTTAGTAGGGGAAGCCGTGAAGATTTTGGGAACTTATCTTCTTTGTTAGCAAACATCGATAAAACTGTTCCTTGATCAATTCTAAGCAAAATTTGTTATATGAATAGGGGGGGGGGGGGGGGTTTCCGATGGGTTCGGTTCTAAAATGCAAAAAAGTTATATATTCCAGGAACTTTTTTTCTTAGTAACGCATATATGTGTATGAGTGAAAGCTACACTTAAGCTAAGTATAAAAAATAGTAGACTAATCTCTAAGTATAGGATATATTTGTATGTAATAAATTGTTAAAAAAATTAAATATTTAATTTTTGACAAATTTGCCAGAGATATTTTCCATATTTAGAGATAAGTCATACTATTTTTTATACTTAGCTTAAGTATAGCTTTCACTAATAAACATATATGCATTATTAAGTAGACATCTGAGCACGAAGGGCCAAATAGACGCGGGTCGCAAGGAGCAAGACGGCTTTGCCCGAAGGGGAGAAAACTAGAGATATCCCAAAAAAAATTACCCAAAGTTAAATTCTGGGAAAACAGACGTCTATTGAACTAAAAACAAAGGAAAAAAATCGGCAACACGCTAGAAGCTTACCTTCTTTCATTTAACAGCAGTTCCAAAATTTCACTCGCGGCACCGCGTACTTTCTTGGGGCTGGAATTTCGATCTTTAACTTAAAACACGTGTGACTTCTTTCAGTGTCTTGACGGAAGTGATTTCTTCATTCCCCTGTCAAACACAGGGTGGCGCTTCAAGCTCCCAGCGTGTGTAAAACGCGCATGATTTTAGCCAAAATGATCAGGTGATCAAAAAGAAAATAACTTTCAACAAAGAGAGAAATTATCACCTGATCGCACTTTTTCCCAAACAAGGACTTTTTTTGAAGGTTTTTGCTAAAGCCCAAAAATATCAAAACAAACTTTAAGGTTAGGTTTTCCCAAAATTCAAAATAAAACAAAAACAAAAATAACTGGCAGCATTAAACATTAAGAAAAAAAATTTCCTCTCAATTCTATTAATCGCAACTTTTACAAGGAAAACACTAGGGCCTATACTCTGTTAGATTAAAAAACCACTGCACTTGCATCGAAAATATAAATTTTCATCAACAAGCCGCGATTCGTAAGAAGTACAACGAATTAAAAACTGTAAATCAAAACTTAAACACTTACCACAACACCAACATGCACAACACATCAACGACTGCAAAACAAACAAACCATCCTCACTTTTAACGAGATCAGCTGTTTATCTGCCCGCACATACCTAACCAAAGTATTAGTAACTCCGGTTAGGTGTGGTCTGACTAGCCACAGACACATGTGTTTCGCTCTTATTAGAGCACATCGGTGTGACATAAGCCTTTAAGAATGCGTGGATAATGCCTGGCCGGCTGCTAAAAAACACATTTTGTGATAAACAGCTGATCTCGTTA
Organism: Aspidapion aeneum; assembly: GCA_963576565.1. Classification (NCBI taxonomy): domain Eukaryota; kingdom Metazoa; phylum Arthropoda; class Insecta; order Coleoptera; family Brentidae; genus Aspidapion; species Aspidapion aeneum. The sequence continues at coordinate 51,463,032 of OY755048.1, forward strand.
AAAGTGAGGTTGGTTTGTTTGTTTTGCTTTGCAGTCGTTGATGTGTTGTGCATGTTGGTGTTGTGGTTAGTGTTTTGATTTACAGTTTTTAATTCGTTGTACATCTTACAAATCGCGGCTTGTTGATGAAAATTTATATTTTCGATGCAAGTGCAGTGTTTTTTTCTTAAATCTAACGGAGTGTAGGCCCTAGTGTTTTTCCTTGCAAAAGTTGCGATTTATGAGGCTCCGTCGCGTTGTGGATTTATATCCTATTTTGGGTATATTTTGTGAATTCTATTAATGTTTGCTGACAAAGAAAAGAAGTTCCAAAAAATTCCACAGCCTCCCCTACTATTTTATAAAATACTTTTTTTAAGTTAAAAGATTTTATTAAAAAATTACACAAAAAAAATATAATTTGGTATACTTCTGTTTACCACAGGCTAGATTTAATAATAGCGTTAATGCCACATTAAATATTTTTAAGTTCGATATAACATTGTGGCGCTGTCATGGCATTTCAATATACTATACAAATAGATAGTCCCCTTATATCGGAGGTTTGTGGAAATCGCAAAGTAAAAAATACAAAAACGGCTTTATCTTTTTTTAAATATTTTTTATACAGAAATTGAGGATTTTTTAGGGTGTAATTTTTGACATCTTTGGCAAAAAAAATAACAACTTTTGTTTGAACCTCGTTTTTGTTTAAAATTCACGTAATTTTTTTTTACATAATGTTTGTCAGATGTCGATAAAAATATGCAGTCATTATTCAATAAGTCTTAAAAAAAGTTGTATGTAACTAAACCCTTTACTGGGGGTTAAAATACAAAAACTGCTCTATTGCAGCAAATGCATTTTCAAATTGAACTTTTGTTCGGCTTTGAAATCACAATGGTTGCATTTAAACCATTTTATTTCATATTCACTTTGGTGCTGCAGAAAATGCACTATCAAGCTAGACTTTCATGTCGCGTTTTGTAATCACACGGGTAACATTTAAACCAACTGATTTCATCTGCCTCTTTATGCTGCAGAGAATGCAATTTGGTCTTGTAGTCACATTGATTGCATTTAAACCACTTGATTTCATCTACACTTTGGTGCATCAAAAAATGTGTTTTAAAATAGTGCTTCCATTTGGACACAATGGTTGCATTTAAGCCATTTTATTTCATATTCACTTTGGTGCCGCAGCAAATGCAAACTAGACTTTCGTGTCGTTTTGTAACCACACTGGTAACATTTAAACCGACTGATTTTATCTGCCTCTTTATGCAGCAGCGAATGTTTTTTTAAACAGGACTTCAATTTGGTCTTGTAGTCACACTGGTTGCATTTAAACCACTTGATTTCATCTGCACTTTGGTGCATCATGAAATGTATTTTCAAATAATGCTTCCATTTGGACTTGTAATCACACTGATTGCACTTAAACAAATAAATTTTATCTGCCCCTTTATGGCGCAACAAATGCATTGTCAAATTAGTCTTCCATTTGGTCTTATAATCACTGGTTACATTTAAACCAATCGATTTCATCTGCTCCTTTATCTCGCAGAAAATGCATTTTGATATTGACCTTTGTTTTGGCCTTATATTTACAATGGTCACATTTAAACCAATCGATTTCATCTGCCCCTTTATGACCCATAATCTTTTGCTCTACTTCCAACAGTTTTCTGTGTTTTTATGCCACAGCAAATGCAATTTCAAATTGAACTTTTGTTTGGCTTTGTAATCACATTGGTTGCATTTAAACCATTGTATTTCATATTCACTTTGGTGTCGCAGCAAATGTCTTTTTAAACTTGACTTGTGCTTGGCCTTGTAATCACACTGGTTGCATTTAAACCAAGCGATTTCATCTGCTCCTTTATGCCGCAGCAAATGCATTTTGATATTGACCTTGTGTTTGGCTTTGTAATCACAATGGTCGCATTTAAACCAATCGATTTCATCTGCCCCTTTATGCTGGAGCGAATGCATTTTCAAATTGCCTTTTTGCTTGGTCTTGTATTCACAATGGTCGCATTTAAACCAATCGATTTCATCTGCCCCTCTATGCTGAAGCGAATGTATTTTCAAATTGCCTTTTTGCTTGGTCTTGTAATTGCACTGGCTGCATTTAAACCAACTGATTTCTTCAACACTTTGGTGCTGCAGGAAATGTGTTTTTAAACCTGACCTGTACTTGGCCTTGAATTCACACTGGTGGCATTTCAACCAACTGATTTTGTCTGCATCTTCAGTTTGATTGCCTGAAACATTTGGCCCTTCAGATCTGAAAGTAATAAAAATAATGATAGGAGGTTAACACAAGTAAAACTGCAGTAAATTTGGAAGGTATTTCAAGAAAAAGCTGCAAATAGTAGCTAACACCACAAGCTAAATTTTCATTCGAGGATCTCCGATTTTCCGGCTTCAGAATCCAAGATGGTAGCTGCCAAAGTTAAGAAAAAAAATTGAGTTTGTTTAATGCTGCCAGTTATTTTTCTTTATTGTTTTATTTTGAATTTTTGGAAAACCTAACCTTAAAGTTTGTTTTGATATTTTTGGGCTTTCTGCAAAAACCTTCAAAAAAGAAAGTCCTGTTTGGGAAAAATTCCGATCAGGTGATAATTTCTCTCTTTGTTGAAAGTTATTTTCTTTTTGATCACCTGATCATTTTATTAAAATCATGCGCGTTTTTTGCTCACGCTGGGAGTTTTGAAGCGCCACCCTGTGTGCGACAGGGGAATGAAGAAATCACTTCCGCCAAAAAACTAAAAGAAGTCTCACGTGTTTTCAGGTTGAAGACCGAAATTCCAGTCACAAGGAGGGGCGGTGACGCCAGTGAAATTTTGGGACTGCTGCAGAATTACAGAAGGTAAGCTTCTAGCGTGTTGCCGATTTTTTCCTTTGTTTTTTAGTTTAATAGACTCTGTTTTCCCAGGCGGGGCGAATTTAACTTTCGGGTTATTTTTTTGGGATATCTCTAGTTTTTCTCCCCTTCAGGGCTCAGATCTCTAGAGTTGTCATTTTAACATACGGAAAAGGTGATCTCATGTTTTCAGACGTTGATACGAGGGTGGATCAAATATAAACATGCCTTTAACTTACTAACGGAAAAGTCATTCAAGATGAACGTGACCGTTATAATTTTGAAGCAGGGATATTGAGCAGCATGTAGGCGGCTGGTAGTGCCGCGATGCTCATTTGGCCAGGAGCAATCGCAATAAGCGAGAAGAAGGTACACAGCAGTGTTGCGCAAAGAATAATCATTAAATTTCTTACACGCGAAAACCTTAAACCTGCTGAAATTCGATGCAGATTGCGAGCACAGTTCGGAAATAAGACGCTTTTGTGGGTACCTGTAAAAACTTGGTGCAAAGAAATTAACGACGGCTGTGAGCGTGTCGACAACGTGAGTCAACCACGTCGTCCTTACCATCATTTCTGCAGTCAAAGTTTTAGCGACCGTTTTCTGGGACTGGAGAGGAGTTTTGTTGGTCGATTTTTTGCACGAGCGAATAACAATAAACGCAGCTTACTACTGCAACTTACTCGACCAGGTAAAGCTTGATTACCGCCAAAAGAGGAGAGCACACCCCATCCAAGAAGTGTTGCTCCTGCATGACAACGCTAGACCTGAAACGGCAGTTTTAACACAGGCCAAAATCAATGAAATGCACTGGACTCTGCTGGAATACCCTCCATACAGTTCAGATTTGTCACATTGCGATTTTCATATGATTTGCCCACACAAAGATTTATTGGGAGGCGAGCAATTTCAGACCAATGAAGAGGTGGAGGCATTCGTGCGCAACAGGTTAGATACCCGCCCAGCTTTCTTTTATATAAACGGGATTAAGAAACTGTCAAACCGTTGGGAAAAGTGTACTAACAGAGAAAGGGGATGTGTAGAAAAGTAGAAAAAATTTCTGTTTTGTGTCATGTTTCTAAATAACTAGTTTATAAACAAAGGCTTGTTTATATTTGATCCACCTTCGTACTTTACGTCTAATTTGAGTTTTTATACCTTTGAAAGTGGAAAAGAAGAATAATCGAAGTCAGTTGAATGTCTTGGTCGAGTTAATACCATGACAATATCTCGTTCTTGTATTGACAGACCACACACATGCATGGATAGAAGTTTTCCGAAAATTTATGTATGTTCTTTGGTGGCTTAATGAGAGAGCGTTTGCGTACAGAACAAGAGATTCCGGGTTCAAGTCCCGGCCGAAGAAAAACTTTTTATAATTTTTATTTTTGAAATTTACTTGTATATCAATTTAAACTAAATATGGGCCGTCGATCTTAAATATTTCCTAATAAATGACATATGTCTATTATTATCCAAGATGGTGGCGTTCAAAATATAAAAACAACATTATCTTTTTGGTTTGGTAATTTTTTTACCAAGATATTTCATTTTATATTATTCTTAATTAGTTTTAAATTATAATGTACAAAAAAAATATAATTTATTTATTTTTTAAAGATTTTTTTTTATTTTTTTATTTGTCAAACACACTGTGTTTTTTTTTATTACAATCTAGTCAGTAAGACTAATTAGCAATTTTGTTTTAACTTAATTTACTAGAAAAGTCAGATTTAAACTTAGGGTTCACTCAACAGTTCTCCCCGCTTTGTTTAGTCTGTAACTCACAATTGTGTTGTGTTTATAGCATTATTTTGTTTTATGTGTAATTCACTTAGTTTACTAGCTCAAACGGCTTCACTCTTTTTAGTAGTCGAACTAGCATAGTATTGTCTAGAAGCTGAATTGCTTCCACATTCACATGCCGATGGCTTTTTGCGTACTTTTTTATAGTCTCTGCTACAGTTTCGATTTTTAGATCTCGATGAAGGTCACTATTTCGAACGTACCAAGGTGCATTCACAATGTTTCTTAATACTTTATTTTGAAATCTCTGTACAACTAGAATGTTACTCTCTTTAGCACAACCCCATAGTTGAATACCATATGTCCATACTGGTTTCAGTATTTGTCTATAAAGCAGTAACTTATTATGAATTGTTAAATTGGACTTCCTTCCAATTAGCCAGTTCATTTTTCTATACCTTATCTCAAGTTCTTCTTTTTTTTTCTTAACATGTGCTTTCCAGCGCAATTTGGTATCAAGTGTCATACCTAGATATTTTGCCTGATTCGAATATGGTACTGGAATGTTGTTAATTGTTATTTGTATGTGATTTATATTTTTGTTTGTAAAATCAACATGAATTGATTTGGTTTCATTTAATTTTATTCGCCACTTTGTGGTCCAACTGTGAATTTGGGTGACTGCATCCTGAAGTTTCTCTATGCATTTTTCAATAGATTTTTCTACCGTCAATAAACCAGTATCATCGGCAAATGTTGCTAAGTGACAATTTTCTGGCTTTGGGATATCACAAGTGAATAATAAGTATAGATAAGGGCCTAGTACGCTACCCTGAGGCACGCCTGCTTGAATTTCTCTTAAATTTGAGTATGAGTCTTCCTGTTTTACTCTAAAATGTCTATCAGATATGTATGATTCCAAAATATCCGAATACTGTTTTGGTAGAAACCTTTTTAGTTTAAAATTAAGGCCTTCATGCCACACTTTGTCAAATGCTTGTGCTACATCTAGAAAAACTGCAGAACAAACTTTTCCCTCTTCTAGTGCTTTTTCTATTATATTAGTAATTCTGTGTACTTGATCTATCGTGGAATGCTTGTCTCGAAAACCAAATTGATGAGATGAAATAATTTCTTGTCTTTCTATGATGGGTTTTATTCTTTTAAGCAATAATTCTTCATAGAGCTTGGATATAATTGGCAGCAAAGATATTGGCCTGTAAGATGACACGTCATGGAGTGGTTTTCCCGGTTTTGGAATCATGATAACTTTCCACAGTTTAGGTACGTACCTAAGCCTAAAAATTTTTTAAAGATGGCGGCCGAAAAAGTAAAGAAAAAGCATTGTTTTTCTCTAAATTATAAAAATGATTAACCTTACTTTTTTAAAGCGGAGTTGTGTCTTTCAACGCGGGCCAGATAAAGACGAAATTTTTGGGGAAAATGTGATTTTTGTACAAGGATTTTTACAAAATTTGCGAAAAATTAACCCCAACTGAAGATGACTGTTTGGCGTTAAGTCAAAGAAACTAATTATTTTACTGTCACGATTTCAAAAGTAAAATATCGAAAGGCGGAATTTCAAGACTTCTATAAAGCAAAAAAAAATAAAAAAGATCTGGCCGTTAAAGAATAAATATTAACTTACAAGCAGAAAAATATCTTAGAAAATACCATTCAAGAAAAAGATAATTACACAAAACGTTTAAAAAAATGTTCTCAAACTTTTGAAGATATTGCATACCAAGCAGAAGTAAAATTACAACCTTTCCAAAAAATAGAATAAATTAGAGCACCAAGCATTAGAGACACGTAGAAACACTTACACTGGGAAAAGAACTTAAAACCTGAAGATTGCAAATTTCAGATCAAAAACAAACAATTGAAAAATGCAAGTAAATATTGCTAATGCGACAAAAAAAAATTGTCCGACGTTTCTATAGAGACAAATTTAAGTTCTGAAAAAGTCCCGATACCTGGCATAAATTGTCAAATTTCAAACGGAAATATTAAAAAACACAGATAATCATTTACCCATTACAAATCTTTCTAATGTGCCCGTAATATGCTAGACGTCACTCTGTATAAATAATATTTTAGTTCACCATGTATTAGAAATATTGCTGATTGATTGATTTTTAAAAATAAAATAATTTTGGTAAATATTTTCGTTCTACTTTTGAATTAATAATTTAAAACTGAGTATTAAGTTAAAAAATAAAGAAAGGTGTATCCAAAACTTGCGTAATTACATTATTTATATCTAAAAGATCCCGCCCGGAGCTTATAGGCGGTGGCTTTTGGTTGGATTTCTTTTAAATTTTAGTATGTTGTAGATCTTGATGCCCTTGATGAAAAGTTATCATTGCCCCATCGTCGTCCGATCTATGGTTTCAAAGATACAGGGGTTCAAAGTTTCAGTTTCTAGCTTTTGTCCATTTTTCACAAAAAACTGTTTCAAGTAATTTCTACCTATTCTGAAAATTATATGACTGCCTGCTGTATATCAAACGTTAGACCACAAGTACAGCTTAATACACAAACAAAAAAATTGGACCTGTTAACAGTTTGCTACATTCAGTGGCGTTTGTAACGTGTCATTTTTACGTTTAAGGCATCGTTACATATTTGTTTATTTAGGTAAATAATCAAGGATCTTTGACTCGTCTTTCTGTACACAAATATATAGTATTTTATAGAGCTAGGTTTGGAGGTCATATAGTGTCCAAAAAGTTACCTTATAAAGGAGACATTCCATCGAATTACTGTGGACACTACGCACATCGCATTATCTGGACATCGTAATTGGAATTTAGGATCACAGGTTTCGGGAAAATCACATTAAAACTTTTGTTTGTTTTGTTTATTTCTGTAGTTTCATCGTTTACTTGACGTTCATAAAGTTAAACAGCTGTTAGGCTGGGGAATGGCGGCGTTGCCGCATCACAAATGGTTTCAGTAACAGGAAGGAAACATTTAGATGAACATTTCATTCCCTTACGCTTATTTCGAGGATATTGGGACAATCCGAACCTCATATCCTTCACGGATTAACTAGTTTTGATAGTACGAAAACATATTTGGGTCGACCAGGAACATCCGAGGCTCCGCCACTTTGATATCTTTATTAGTTTGATAGGGAAAGGATAAAATAAATACGAGTTATGCACTTTTGTAAATGGGAGATGGACGAGGGATAAAAAAAAACCAAGACTGGGGAATAAACGAAATCGTGTGAGTTAACATCTGAACACTCTTGTGCCGAGCTTCTTAGCAGTAGTTCAGTGTGTATTTTTAGGTTCAGGTTCAGAAACAACTTTATTAATGTAGAAATGTTTTACAAAAATGGCGTCAAACCATATGAATCTTAGAGAAAACATTTATAAAGAGCAAAGGAAACTTTTGACGAAAACTGTAACTAAAATACAACTAAATTCTGCACTTAGTATAGCTTTAATCATATGGGAATTGGTTGAATGTTCAAATATTCCTGGGTTTGATACATGCTCGAATCTCCAGTAATTGAATTTACAATTGATGGTTTCAATGCTGAGCTTCTTATAGTCCGTCTGGTTATTTTCCTCTTACTTGATATGTTGGCGGGGGTCCGGTAGGCAAATGTTCGGTGGATGTATGGAGGGTGTCTCGACGTCCTTGTTATAAAAATTTCAACCGTGGAAATAGATCCGACAACACACGTTTTACATATTTTCAACGTCCCCTTGGTCGGTGCTGCCCCCTATATACCTGTATAGAACTGTATCTCCTCATTGGTTACTTTGAAAACCCCGGGTTTTTTCTTCCAGTCTTGCCACTGAAGGTGGATATTTATTTTTGGCGGAAAAGTTTTTTATAAATAGGTTTGCATCCTTTATTTGAATTTCACCGGGAAGATTAGGTTGGTACTATTGCGTTTTACCGTCCCCACTCCCCACCAAATTTACAAAACGGTTTCCGGCCACTTCGTTTTTTGTGTTCTGCCTGGTCTCTTTGCTAACAAATTTTGGCTGGGTCGGCAGCAGGCTCTGGGATCGCCATTGTTTTGGTTAGTGGCACTGCAAAAAAACTGCAGGTTCTGTCCCAGAGGCTGTGAGGAGTGAGCCGTCGTGTTTTAGGCGTAATCTGAAGTGACGCTCACACCCTTTTGAGGGGAAATTAAGTCGGCCTACGCCATTTGTACGGAAAGAGCATCGCCCTGTCAATTCCAGCGACGGGACAGTTGGGCTGGACGCTGGTGGGAAGCCGGACGAGCCAGTTATAACCCTGGGAAAGGGTTTTATGGTCGGGGCAAGGAACCATCAACACTTGAGACCATGTGCTGCCCTAGCGTGATGTGCTAAGCGGCAGTAGGGGAGGCGCGGGCAAGCCGGAACAGCAGTAGCAGGAGTATGTCGGGAAACCTACAACACTTCCAGGTTTACCAAATAAACACCAATAATTATTAGATAATTCAAGGACCAAGGTAGGAGCAAGCCTTTAGACATAACCATTTCATATAATTTTTTTCAATATAATTTGGACAATCTTTTCATATATAATTTTTCATAGTATAATTTCAACATTGCTTGTAAACGCAAGGTAACGGTATGACGTCATAACCACAATTTTGCGGCGTATTTACTATATTGACTTGTCTTCCTTGATTTCATTTATTTAAGACAATTTCTCCTGTGAAATTTGGAGTGCCTTGCTATTTTGGCCCGAACTTGTTTAATTTTTTTTAGCATATTTCATGTTTCTAATCTTAACTTCAGCCCTTATAAAATACACAAGATGAACTAAATTTTTGTATTATTTGTGCAACCCAGTGACCAACTTTGCGGAGACAAAAGAGAGATGAGATTATATGTTTTAGCGGTTTCTTTACACATTTTTACCTCATGGGGTGGATCTCGGACTGGGTTGCTGTCTGTCTCATTCTACCCAATGTAGAATGATGACAGCAGATATTTGGTCTGGATTTCCCCTATGACAGAATGATTTTGGAAGTGTATTTTTTTTTAACAATCATTTATATAATTGAGTCCTGCGCTACTGACTCAGATGTAGGTATAGTATGACCTGTTAAAGGAGTCCATCTACCTGTAAAGTATTTCTAGTTTTGTCATCTTAATTCAATCTTTTAGAATTTTATTCTGTTTATTTTTTTTTGGTTATTCTTAATTACACAAATACTCTGGAAGCCTCGGAAGTAAGTAGAATTTCATTGTTTGACTGCAACGTTTGGGTTGAACTGTATTTCATTTAAGATCTTCTTTGTAAAACATTGGTATTAAATAATGTGGCGCACTTAAAATTTTCTTATTTCTGAACCCCCCCCTTCTCCACTGTATAAAAGTTACCGGGCATATCAATGTTTTACCTAGCTGGAAAATACAGTTCTGCTTCCAGATATTTGTTTAATTATTCAGTGGGTTTCAGTGTCACAAAATGGCGGCGACGTCTTTAAGCTGCCACAAATGTCACACAACTTTTTTTAAGGCCACAAATTGGCGCCCTACGTGTGTTTTGGCTAGTAGTTTTAACATCTGATGTAATTTTTTTGTTTTTTTTTAATTGGAAAAAAAAAGAAAAAACTTATTTTGAATTTTTTGGATTTTTTTTTTAAATTTTTTTTGTGGTACAGCCAAAGCCAGGTTAAAGGCTTTCAGTGGCTGTCGGTGTTTTTTGATACTCAATCAATTTTTTTTAATGAAAAACAAGATCATTGGTTTTGGAAATAACACTTTTTAAATATTTTTTTTGGTAATTTAAGCGTTGATTTGAAATTCATTGTCGCTCTGTTGGAAAATAAAATATTCATTTTTATTTGTTAAGGAAGAATGAGTGGATGAGGAACATGGGAGTTTTTATTGAATGGACTCCAATTCATGTTCTTAATTCTTTAAAGTTTTTTTGTAGGAAAAACATGTTTTAATTTTTTTTTAAGAAAAATAAATACAACAATGTAAATTTACTTCAATTTTATTTAATTTATAGGTGGATGGATGTCCAGACATGGTCTTTTTATGTTTTAAATATATGACATAGGTACTGTGTTTTTTCTAACAATTTTTTTTCTGCAGGTTCATGTATTTATATTTTATTATTTCCTGCTTGTGATAAGATAGAAATTGTTTCACAGATTATTTTTTAGTGCAGTCGATTTATTTAGGTCAACAAGTTTTTTTTGGTGATTTTAATTTTTTGTGGGATATCACCACTTGGTATTTGGAATATTTTTACAGGGTTTCACACAAATTTTTCTGAGTTGTTTTAAAGTAAATATAGCTTAACAGCTGGTAGCTTTGTTTAGTTGAAAGTATTAATTAGTAATGAAAGAAAAGGAAAATGAGTTTATTTTGCTTTGCCATTTTCTTTTCTTGTTTTTTGGAGGTAACTGTTGATGACAATTAAGATCTTACGTCACTCAGTTACATCGGGTCAGAGGAGGGTACTACTACTAGTGTCGGCTCGGGAGGTTAGGAAACACAAGGCTAAAACCCTAGAGCGACATATTGGCTGAAGATCAACGCCAGAGGTCCAGTTGGCATTTTTTTTGGGGTATTTTTTTTTGAAAGACAGTTTTTTAGGTCTTTGGTTGCCAGTTTAGTGGTCTAGTTGTGTTTTTGTGACTGGTCAAATTTTTTTGGTAGAAAATACAGCGTTGGGCTTTGGAGTGCATTTTTTTTAAAAAATGACCTACGGGTATTTCTATCAATTAAAGTTTTCTGGTTCACAATTATTTTTTTTCTGTATTTTTTTTTCTGCATTCAGGTCATAGCTTGGTCATGGCCATTGGAGAGCAAACATTTATGTTTGAGCCTTGAGAAGTTTTGCCTGCTCCGGATTGAATACAGGGAAAATAATTTGAAGCCCAACTAGATATAATACCACAAAAGAAATGTTTGGCTGAGACAGATATAGATATAAGTTTTTCGATTTTTTTTTAGTTCATTTGTAGAGTTCATTTGTAAAGTTCAGTAATTTTTTAAGTAATGTCATTTTGAGTCAGTGAATTTAAGAGAGACTTTCAACTAAATATAAATGCTAGGCGGGGGTAATTGGTAAAAAATATTTCAAAATTTTACTTTCTTTTAAATAATTTAATTTTTCTTAAAAAGATTATTTTTTTCTGTAAACATAACTTCTCGAATTCTTGTTTTGGTCAAAACGGTTTGTATAGTGGTCGTAGTTTTAAAGGGTGACCAGACAGGTTATATTTTTTTTAAGGGGACCAAACAGGAATGTCTTGAGTTACAAAAGGTGAATTTTTTTTGTCTTAGTTGATCAGGCAGGAATAAATAAATCTTTTACTTCCGAATCATAATTTTAAATAACAAGATTTATTGGTTAAGTGTTTGGGTCTTATAGTAAAAAACGTTTTGTTTTTTTGGAGGATACTGGTATGATATGAGATTATTTTAATTTCATGCCAAATGTTGGTTGACGGCAGATATGCTAGTCTTCAGTTTTTTAGTTAGTTTGCATTTCAGGACAGTGGCGTGTACTTAAGGGGGCCTGTCATCTGCGCCCATTGTAAAGCAACTTCCAACTTACTTGCTTAGCTTTTTTTTCACTTAATCTTCGTTTTGTTGCTTCTGAAAATAAAGCGTTATGTTGGATAACGATGGATGGTGTTAGACTGAGAAAGTACCTAGGTATTTAGGGATGAAAACTTGGAAGTTGTGGACAATTGGAAAATAATTTTTTTTATTTCATTTTTTGAATTTTAAAATAATTTCATACTGGTGACCTCAAATAATGAAGCAAATTTTGCGGAATAAATGGGAAAGTGTTCAGGTTAAACAATAAATTTAAGATGATTGATTTTTAAAAGAAAGATTTCAACCTAAGAACAAATTTGGAAACAATAGGTTTTCTTTGATGCGACTAAACAATGAAGAGGGCATACATTTTTTTTGTTATGCATAATATGATAGTAGTACCTTTTGTATTGCAATAATTAGGGGTTTTCCTCTCGCGAGCTGGGTGGAAATGGAAGAAATGTTTGGTTCGGAGTGTAGAAGTCGAGGAACGAGGACTTCCTGCTAATCTTTTTAGGATTTCGCAACTTCGGTTTTCGCTAAATTAAAATACATCCAAACATCTTCCAGGACCTTGCAGATTTGCGGAGAAAGACAATTTTTGTGATCTGTTTAGTTATGATAGGAATTAAAATAGTAACATGCACATGAGGGAACTAGATATATTTAGGTTAAAAAGTAGTAAGAACACTGATCTGAACAATTTTCCATAATAGTGTCCTATTTTCACAGGGTGCTTCAAAATACCGCGCCCTTTCTTTGAAATAAGATATTGTTTCGCCTGTGGGTGTTTAACCGTTTGAAAAATATATAGGGTACAGATGGGATTGGAATGGAAATCACAAGTTTTTGGGTTTATTGACATTATACTTAGGAAATAGGGGAAATGTCTAATAAAAAGTTTTTGGTTTTAGGCCGAGTTTTGTTGAGATAACAAAAGTTTAATTGGGGCCGGGAGTTTTATTATGCTCTTTTAAAATTAATGTAATAGTTTTGGCTTCTTGATTTTTGTTCTCTGGTTTTTGCGCAGGATTATTCCCAACTGTTTCATTTCAAAATGTCATTTATAAGTGATAGGGTCTCATTAGCCCTTGGCCATTTGGTAATTTTGCTTTGACTAATAGTTGTGAAAAGGGCCCAACTTAATTTTATATCTCGTGAACACCGGGGATAAGGATCTGAGAATGCATTAAGCAATAATTTTTTTTTGATTAGATGTTGTGTGTAAAAACACTTGAGTAGGCAGATTTAGTTTTACAACGTTCTTATGGGTGAACCTTGAAATTGTTTTCATATTTGTTTTTTTGGAAGTGCACACAAGATAATTCTTTACGGAGTTGAGTGCAAAGGTTCTTCACATTATAGTGGTACAGTAAATAAGTACTCACGTTGTTTATTCCTTTCAGTAATAATTTTAAACAAATATACTAACATCGGTTGTTTTTTTTGGAACATAAATATATTTTTTTTTCTTTTCCTAAACTGATTGTTTTTTTTTGCAATTACGATTTTAATACCTTATGATTCTTAAGTAAATTTAATTTTCAACATTTTTTTTTGTAGAGTAAATTAATTTTTCTAGCTCATTTACTTTTCACATTGCCACAGTTTTGGGAGAGGAAAGGGAATTGACAACTGTTTTTTTAAAGGAAAAGAACAAAAACTGTTGCATGACAACTCGAATAAGATTTTTCTGGTGTTGATTTTATTTAATTTTTTTTTAAGGTTCACTAATAGGAGCTGCAACCCCACTTAAACATTTTTAATTTTTTTTTTGAAAATATTTTTTAAATATTTTTTTTAATATTTTTTTTTAGGAAGGAAACTTGATTTTCTTGTTGCAAAAAAAATTTTTTTTTGTGCATAGTAGTACCTTGTCCCTACAATGGTTCTACCAGTTTATTTAAATATTTTTTTTTCTGAATTAAATATAATTTTATTTCGAACCCTCACGTTTTAACAACCTATCATCATTTGTTTTAATTTTTTTTTCTCCCTACTCCAAACCACCTATTAGGGTAGAGTAATATTTTGAACATTGTAGTGAGCCACTATATAATTTTTTTTATTATTGGACTACTGTGGTCGACACCAAAAATTTTTAAAAAATTTTTTTTGGACACCTTTGGGTACGATCCTAGGGTCTTTTTGACCATGACCATGGATGATGCATCAATTTAGTTAAAATTTTGGGAATTTCATTTTAACGATTATTAGAGAGTTGCAGTCCTACCAAGACGTTATTTGTGTAAATTTTTTATTACCATCGGTAATTTTTTTTTAAAATTTTCTTAAATTTTTTTTTAATTACACACAACATCCTTACTAGTCTAATTCGACGCAATTTCAGCGAGCGGTTTTTTTTTAATTGAGCATATTTTACGATTTCTATAACATGAACATCTGTTCCGATGTTTATTGCGTTCTCTTATATATTAAGGGATGATTTTGCCTTAAGCAATGCAAGTTTCGTGTAGACTCAGAGTAGGTAAGCAGGTTAAAGTGGGTTTTGATTTATTCTTTGTAGAAAAATCATTGTATACGGCGATTTGGGTTTTTTTTGAGGAGTTTATTTGTGGAGCCGTTCTGCAATAGCAGGAGTATACCCTAGCGTTAACTGTGTACAACAGCTTTGGGATTTTTGTTATAGGTAGTCTGTTGTACGTTCCATTTAGGGATAAATTTACCTATTCGGTTGCTGAGGCAAACAAACATCACTTAACTTTAATTTTAATCCAGTTCAGCTAGGATAAGCGCAATTATTTTTTTTTGGTTTTACTCACGCAGGAGTGGAACATAAGACCTGAACACTGCCAAAACTCTTGTCTCTCTTTTATTTTTTAACTTTTTTTTTATGGCTACTTGTTAATTCTAATTTAGGATTTAAGTAGTTATTTCTCTCTGCAAGGTTGGACGTCATAGTTGGTTGTACAAATACTTGATATAAACTATGATTACATTTTCAAATGCAAATAAATTTTATTTTCTTACTGCTCCGGTGTTTTTCGGTTTTGTTCGCGTCTGCCCGTATTTAAGTTTTATATTTTCTACATTTGTGAGAAAATTTATAGTGATTTTCACTGGTGAATTTAAAGTGAACTTTGTGTTGGTTATTGCGTGGTTTAGTTTTTATAATTGGGAGGTATAATTAAGAGTTTTAAGTTTAAAGTTTGAATATAAAAGGCAGCATGGCTATTTCTTTGAGTCGGTTGTCTGACATAAGGTACTTAGTCAAGGACGAATTAATCTATGAATTAACATGGAGAGGCATAGCCATTGGATCGGTGGAAGAGATGAAGCAATAGCTCATACTGATTAGACAGAGAGAAAAGACCGATGGGAGTATGAGATACCCTCCGTATCCCTTTAAATTTGGCCAGGATGCTTCTAGCTGCATGAAGAAGCTTGATAGTCTGGTACCGCTGGTAGAGAAGTTCTCTGGTACGAGTAAAGGGGGAGAGTTTAGAAAAATTGCTGTAAGGTTGGAACATGTGTTAGCCAGGATAAATAACATGAATCCGTCTAACTTTGAAGAAAGTCAAACCAAAGGCATACTGGTTGCGGAAACCTTGAGTTTGATTGGGAGGTTGCAGAGCCAAGCAACAGATTTATTGAGAGTTGGCGTTGCCTCAGATGATGATGAAGCATCTGAAACCCATTCAACGAGTCGAGGCTCAGACCACTCAACAAATGCTGGCAACACACCAAACCAGTCTCATTTCCCGCAACCACAGCACTCGAGCACACAAAGAACAGCTCAACAGCCTACGAACCAACCGTCGGTCATTGCTCCAGTGCAAATGCAAGTGCTAACGAACCCAACTCAAGCACCAATACAGGCACCAGTCCCTATGCCGATTCAGAATGACGGTGCATCAGCTTTTCAGTATCAACAACCCTCTACCGTTCCTTTGAGTTTAGCTGCCCTCCAAAGTAGCATAGCACCAATTGCTCAGTCCCGACCATTCTCATGTTCGTCGCCAGTACCAATGTCAAGTGATCCTGGTACTTCATATCATGTTGCACCTGTACCTCCGCATAAGTGGAACTTAAAGTTTACAGGCGAGAGGGGTACAATCTCCGTCACCGCATTTTTCGAGAGAGTGGACGAGTTGAGCCAGGCTAGAGGAGTCAGCAAAAAGATTTTACTGAATTCGGGCATTGATCTTTTTGAAAAGTCAGCTTATACTTTTTACAAAGATGTACGTAGAGAAGTCCATACATGGGAACAGCTGGAACAAAGGTTCATGGCAGAGTATCTTCCTTCTTCATATGGCGAGAAGCTATTGAAGGAGATCCAAAAACGTAAACAAGGCCCTGGAGAGTCTATAGGGACCTATATTGCTGTCATGAACACATATTTCCAAAGACTTGGCTGTCCTGTTTCCGAAGAGGCAAAATTAGCTATCGTCTTCAGAAATATCGCGGACATCTATAAAAATGGGTTAATTGCTACTGAGGTCAATAGCCTATCACATTTAAAGGATCTGTGTCGTAGAATAGACCAGAGATATGGTTTAGAAGAGGAGAATTTTACACCTAGGAAAAACCAATCTATTGAACCTGACTTGGCCTACGTTGACGTAGAGAGCGACAATGACGATTTTTCAACAGGGGTTGATGCAATTCAAATATCAGGTGCCGGGACATCAAATCAACAGAATGTGAATATTCCTGAAAATAGATTTAACAGAGATAGGCAGCAGCCAGCAAGCAGTTTCGCTGCTAGGGCTGATAGAGATAGACAGCAACCACCTAGTGGTCAGTCTAGCGTAAGTGACAGGGATGTACAACCACCACAGGGTGTTGGTATTGGTAGGGCGAATAGGGACGTTGTTTGTTATAGATGCAACCAAACAGGGCACATGGCGATCGGGTGCGCATTACCTAGAGGCAAACAGTGCTATTCGTGTGGACAGGCAGGGGTGACAGTCAGAGAATGTCGAAATTGTAATCGTCAGGGAAACGGACCCAGGCGCTCGTAGGTGGTCGACCTTCGAGTCAGCCTGAACAAGCATCGACCGATAGGCTAACGTACGTCTTAGATTATGTGATAAGTCATGCTCGGAAAGATGAAAGGCCTTATTTAGAAGTGGATGTACTCGGAAATAAGTTATTAGGTTTGTTGGATTCCGGGGCTTCACGTACCTTTTTAGGGAATCATGGTTGGTCAATCATCGAGAGGTGTGGTTTTTCACTTGATACGACAAGGAAGACGAGTTGTATTGTGGCAAATGGTCAAAGCACGAGTAGTATTGCGACAGTGCAGCTCCTTATGCGAGTTCAAGATAAATTTAGGTTAATAGAGGTCGTCGTCGTTCCTGAGTTGCCACACACTTTGATTTTAGGATTAGATTTTTGGATTTCGATGGGTATAGTACCGAACTTAAGTACTAATGAGTGGCACGTTGCCGATAATAAAGATGTGATTTGTTCTCTAGAAACATCAGACCAACAAACTACTCTTACGCCTTATGAATCAGAACGACTAGAGGAATTGGTCGATAAATATAAGACTATTATGGGTGACTCACTAGGATGTACAGACAGGGTAGAGCATAAGATTACAACAAATGCAGCACCGATAAGACAACGTTCATATAAGGTCTCACCGGTCATTCAAAAACTTATTGATGACGAAATCGACGAAATGCTAAAAATGGATGTAATAGAACGTAGTAATAGTTCATGGGCTTCACCAGTGGTAATGGTACAAAAGAAAAACACAAAGAAATATCGTTTCTGTGTAGACTACCGCAAATTGAACTCAGTGACGGCGCGTGATAGTTATCCTTTACCACTCGTATCCGAGACTCTTGACAAGTTGAAAGATGCTAAATACTTGTCAACTTTAGATATCAAAAGCGCGTATTGGCAAGTACCAATGGAAGAATCATCGAAGCCACTAACAGCATTCATCTGTCGACGAGGTCTCTTCCAATTTAAGCGGTTACCATTTGGTCTTCATAATGCACCTGCAACTTGGCAGAGACTCATAGATAGCATCATAGGAAACAATTTAGACCCCTACGTGTACGTATATCTCGATGACCTCGTAATTGTCACACAGAGCTTTTCTGAACATCTTAGAATTCTTGAGGAAGTCCTACGAAGATTGCAGAATGCAAAGATAACGGTAAGTTGGGAGAAATGCCAACTGTGTAGGCCAGAAATGACGTATTTAGGATTCGTAGTGGACCGTCGAGGCATCCGAGTTGACCCTAATAAAATTAGAGCCATGTTAGAGCTCCAGAGGCCAAGAACTGTCAGGGAAGTCCGTAGAGTTGTAGGTACAATATCCTGGTATAGACGTTTCATAGAGAATTTTTCAGCGATAATAGCTCCAATTACAGCTCTAACTAAGAAAAATCAAAAGTTCGATTGGACTCCAGACTGCGAAAAAGCATTTATTAAGATCAAGGAACTTTTAGTGACTGCACCGATTCTTACATGTCCAGATTATAGCAAGGAATTTGTCATTCAAACAGACGCATCAGGATATGGAATAGGAGCATGTTTAACGCAGCCTTATCCTGAAGGAGACAAAGTCATATGCTATTTGAGTCGATCTTTGACTAAGCAAGAACGTGTTTACACGACCACCGAGCGAGAATGGTTGGCATTGGTTTGGGCGATAGAGAAGCTCCGGCCTTATATTGAGGGGATCTCATTTAAGGTCATAACAGATCATTTTAGCTTAAAATGGCTTCATAGCTTGAAAGAGCCCAGTGGAAGACTTGCTCGTTGGTCTGTAAAACTGCAGCAATATGACTTTGAAGTAATCCATCGGAAAGGGAAAGATTTAGTTGTCCCGGACATGTTGTCTCGCGCAGTACCTATGATTGATACAATTTCGCAGCCCAGAGACGTTTCAACAACAATTAAAGATCGATGGTACCAAAAGATGGTAAAGAGGGTCGTAGAATCACCGTTAAAATTTATGAATTGGAGATACACTGATAATAAGTTGTATAAATATGTCAAACAAGAATACCCTCAACTTTCACCATCTAACGAATATTGGAAAGAGGTAGTCCCCAAAGATCATAGGCGTAGAATTATAGGAGAAGCTCACGATCCTCCTACCGCAGGACATATGGGTGTGTATAAAACCTTCCACAGACTGGCAGAAAAATATTATTGGCCAAAAATGCGCCAGGACGTGGCAACTTTTGTAAAGAAATGCTTTGTCTGTGCAGCTCATAAAGGTGATACACAAGGTGTATCTGATCAGATGATATCTCACCCAAAACCAACTCGTCCTTGGGAAATTATTTCAACAGATTTATGTGGACCCCTACCTCGTTCGACAAAGGGTAATTGCTGGATTCTCGTCGTTACGGACTATTTAAGTAAGTTTTCCTTAGTTTTTCCAATGCGAACAGCCCCTACTCAAGCAGTTGTCAAGCATCTTGAGGAGCAGGTATTTATGGTCTTCGGAGTACCCCGTTTGATACTTTGTGATAATGGCCCTCAGTACAAAAGTAATGAGTTTAAGCGTTTTGCTGAGAGTTATCAGGTTAAAATACAGTATAATCCGTATTATCACCCCAGAGCAAATCCAACAGAGAGGACGAATCGTACGTTAAAAACCATGTTATGTTGTTATGTGAAAGACAACCACAGGAAGTGGGACGAACAAATACATAAACTTGCCTGCGCGATTCGTACTGCAACCCATGAGACAACCAGGATGTCTCCCTTCTTTGTTAATTTTGGTAGGAATATGTGTCTGTCAGGAAGAGATTACTCCAACCCAGTTTTGTTATCTGAAGAGAATGGTGTACAAACTGCAGCTGAAAGTAAGAACGAAGGTTTCCGGAAGCTCTATGCTGATGTTAAGAGAAGGTTAGAGGTGGCAGGAGAGAAAAACGTAGTTCAGTATAATTTGCGTACAAGGGTACCCAACTTTGTTGTGGGTCAGCGTGTTTGGAAGAAAAATTATGTGTTGTCAGATGCTGCGAAGTTTTTCTCAAAGAAGTTAGCACCGAAATTCGTTGGTCCTTATGTGATTAGGAATAAAATTTCTCCATGGATATTTGAGCTTCAGGAACCATCGGGTAAAGTACTACCAGGGAGTTGGCATGCCAAAGACCTTAAGTCGGCAGCGGACCTCTCCGATTAACCTTTTTAGGTTAATCGTCTTGAAGTTGGGGGGGGATTATGTAACGTGTCATTTTTACGTTTAAGGCATCGTTACATATTTGTTTATTTAGGTAAATAATCAAGGATCTTTGACTCGTCTTTCTGTACACAAATATATAGTATTTTATAGAGCTAGGTTTGGAGGTCATATAGTGTCCAAAAAGTTACCTTATAAAGGAGACATTCCATCGAATTACTGTGGACACTACGCACATCGCATTATCTGGACATCGTAATTGGAATTTAGGATCACAGGTTTCGGGAAAATCACATTAAAACTTTTGTTTGTTTTGTTTATTTCTGTAGTTTCATCGTTTACTTGACGTTCATAAAGTTAAACAGCTGTTAGGCTGGGGAATGGCGGCGTTGCCGCATCACAAATGGTTTCAGTAAAAGGAAGGAAACATTTAGATGAACATTTCATTCCCTTACGCTTATTTCGAGGATATTGGGACAATCCGAACCTCATATCCTTCACGGATTAACTAGTTTTGATAGTACGAAAACATATTTGGGTCGACCAGGAACATCCGAGGCTCCGCCACTTTGATATCTTTATTGGTTTGATAGGGAAAGGATAAAATAAATACGAGTTATGCACTTTTGTAAATGGGAGATGGACGAGGGATAAAAAAAACCAAGACTGGGGAATAAACGAAATCGTGTGAGTTAACATCTGAACACTCTTGTGCCGAGCTTCTTAGCAGTAGTTCAGTGTGTATTTTTAGGTTCAGGTTCAGAAACAACTTTATTAATGTAGAAATGTTTTACAAAAATGGCGTCAAACCATATGAATCTTAGAGAAAACATTTATAAAGAGCAAAGGAAACTTTTGACGAAAACTGTAACTAAAATACAACTAAATTCTGCACTTAGTATAGCTTTAATCATATGGGAATTGGTTGAATGTTCAAATATTCCTGGGTTTGATACATGCTCGAATCTCCAGTAATTGAATTTACAATTGATGGTTTCAATGCTGAGCTTCTTATAGTCCGTCTGGTTATTTTCCTCTTACTTGATATGTTGGCGGGGGTCCGGTAGGCAAATGTTCGGTGGATGTATGGAGGGTGTCTCGACGTCCTTGTTATAAAAATTTCAACCGTGGAAATAGATCCGACAACACACGTTTTACATATTTTCAACGTCCCCTTGGTCGGTGCTGCCCCCTATATACCTGTATAGAACTGTATCTCCTCATTGGTTACTTTGAAAACCCCGGGTTTTTTCTTCCAGTCTTGCCACTGAAGGTGGATATTTATTTTTGGCGGAAAAGTTTTTTATAAATAGGTTTGCATCCTTTATTTGAATTTCACCGGGAAGATTAGGTTGGTACTATTGCGTTTTACCGTCCCCACTCCCCACCAAATTTACAAAACGGTTTCCGGCCACTTCGTTTTTTGTGTTCTGCCTGGTCTCTTTGCTAACAAATTTTGGCTTGGTCGGCAGCAGGCTCTGGGATCGCCATTGTTTTGGTTAGTGGCACTGCAAAAAAACTGCAGGTTCTGTCCCAGAGGCTGTGAGGAGTGAGCCGTCGTGTTTTAGGCGTAATCTGAAGTGACGCTCACACCCTTTTGAGGGGAAATTAAGTCGGCCTACGCCATTTGTACGGAAAGAGCATCGCCCTGTCAATTCCAGCGACGGGACAGTTGGGCTGGACGCTGGTGGGAAGCCGGACGAGCCAGTTATAACCCTGGGAAAGGGTTTTATGCTCGGGGCAAGGAACCATCAACACTTGAGACCATGTGCTGCCCTAGCGTGATGTGCTAAGCGGCAGTAGGGGAGGCGCGGGCAAGCCGGAACAGCAGTAGCAGGAGTATGTCGGGAAACCTACAACACTTCCAGGTTTACCAAATAAACACCAATAATTATTAGATAATTCAAGGACCAAGGTAGGAGCAAGCCTTTAGACATAACCATTTCATATAATTTTTTTCAATATAATTTGGACAATCTTTTCATATATAATTTTTCATAGTATAATTTCAACATTGCTTGTAAACGCAAGGTAACGGTATGACGTCATAACCACAATTTTGCGGCGTATTTACTATATTGACTTGTCTTCCTTGATTTCATTTATTTAAGACAATTTCTCCTGTGAAATTTGGAGTGCCTTGCTATTTTGGCCCGAACTTGTTTAATTTTTTTTAGCATATTTCATGTTTCTAATCTTAACTTCAGCCCTTATAAAATACACAAGATGAACTAAATTTTTGTATTATTTGTGCAACCCAGTGACCAACTTTGCGGAGACAAAAGAGAGATGAGATTATATGTTTTAGCGGTTTCTTTACACATTTTTACCTCATGGGGTGGATCTCGGACTGGGTTGCTGTCTGTCTCATTCTACCCAATGTAGAATGATGACAGCAGATATTTGGTCTGGATTTCCCCTATGACAGAATGATTTTGGAAGTGTATTTTTTTTTAACAATCATTTATATAATTGAGTCCTGCGCTACTGACTCAGATGTAGGTATAGTATGACCTGTTAAAGGAGTCCATCTACCTGTAAAGTATTTCTAGTTTTGTCATCTTAATTCAATCTTTTAGAATTTTATTCTGTTTATTTTTTTTTTGGTTATTCTTAATTACACAAATACTCTGGAAGCCTTGGAAGTAAGTAGAATTTCATTGTTTGACTGCAACGTTTGGGTTGAACTGTATTTCATTTAAGATCTTCTTTGTAAAACATTGGTATTAAATAATGTGGCGCACTTAAAATTTTCTTATTTCTGAACCCCCCCCCTTCTCCACTGTATAAAAGTTACCGGGCATATCAATGTTTTACCTAGCTGGAAAATACAGTTCTGCTTCCAGATATTTGTTTAATTATTCAGTGGGTTTCAGTGTCACAAAATGGCGGCGACGTCTTTAAGCTGCCACAAATGTCACACAACTTTTTTTAAGGCCACACGTTCCAAACATAAAAATTGTTAAAAAATATTTATTCAAAAAACGATGCTGTACAGAATTAACTATAAAAAAAGAACAAACGGTGGAATTTTCTTTGATTTATTCTGTCTTTTAGAAGTCTCCCAAAGAAACCAGAATATGTATAAATGGTAAAAATCGGTTTGTAAAGTTTTTCACAAAACGCTGTAAAACTCTATAAATGTTCGAAATCCTAACTTTTTTTAACATTGATTGTTTTGCGACATTAAAAGTAAAATAAAAAAGTTTAACAATATGATCTGTCAATTTGACATTGGTAGTTTAGTGAAACGAGCTAAAGGTGAGCTCTTTATGAAAAAAAGTTGTACCGGGTGATCCAAAAAAAAAGACAATTTTTTTTTCATTATAACTTTTGAATTATATGATCGATTTTAATATGATAAACTGCACTTGCACAAAGTTTTGACTAAATATATTTTTTTGTCCGATATCTCAAAATCCAGGATGGCGGATGAAAATAAAACATGTTCCCAACATAAGAATAAACGAGCATCTTTGAAGGGTACAATTTAATTTCGTCCGCCATCTTGGATGTTGAGATGTCGGACAAAAAAATATATTTAATCAGATCTCTGATTAATTATTTGCCAAGCGCAGTTTGTCCCATTAAAATCGATTGTATAGTTCAAAAATTACATTGAAAATACATTATCCGGTTTTTTGGCTCACCTGGTATAATTTTTTTTCGTGTAGAGCTCACCTTTAGCTCGTTTCACTAACCTGCCATTGTCAAATTGATAGATCATATTATTCAACTTTTTTATTTTACTTTTAATTTCGCCAAAAAATCAATGTCAAAAGAAGTTACGATTTCGAACATTTATCTTGGTACATTGCACGCCACTGAATAAATAAATGATCAGAAAAGTACTGTGAGCAACAAAAATCATTTCAATAACCTCATAATTATATTTGTTTAAATATTATCGTTAAAAAAAAGCGAAAGTATTTGGCATTTCTAAAAAAAAATATTAAAATCCTAAAAAAGTTACAGTTTTACAGCGTATTGTGAAAAACTTTACAAACCGATTTTAACTATTTATACATATTCTGGTTTCTTTAGGAGATTTTCCCAAAAAACAAGAGAAATCAAAAAAAATTATTTTGTTCATATTTTATAGTTAATTCTGTAAAGCATCGTTTTTTGAATAAATATTTTTTAATAATTTTTATGTTTGGAACGCCACTGAATGTAGCAAACTGTTAATAAGTCTCTACAACATACTGAAATTTAAAAGAAATCCAACCGAAAGCCACCGCCCATAAGCTCCGGGCGGGATGCTTTGAAAAATAAAGATATTTAAAACAAGTTAAAACTACATAATTACTATATGTCTCCTCATGAATAAATAAATAAGAAAAAAATAAATAAAATCATCAATGTTAAGAAATATAAAAACTAAATTTTATTTGTTTGCGAAACTGGCCGAGGTTTAGCTGACAGTCTTAAAAAAAATTGAATACAGATTCTCAGATAGAATCTATAATTAAACCTTATGCGATGTTTAAGTCGGTGGTGAAAGATATTCATTTATTGGCAAAAAGGTTGACGGCTAATGACTATATCATTGTTATCGCTGGCTTAAATAATCCTTTGCAACGTAAAAATTGTAACTTCTCAAGCACTATTCAAAATTTGAAACATTGTATATATATATATATATATATATATATATATATATATATATATATATATATATATTTATCGGTTTCACAACGTTCTACGTCTTCCGATACCCAATCTCCACTCGTTTGTTTGCCCATAATTCATCATCTAGGCCTCTTATTCTTATTTCACTGTCTATTCCTTCTCTCCAGCTTCTCCTTGGCCGTCCTTGTTTTCTTCGGCCAGTTGGTTTCCATTGTAGTATTTGTTTAGGTAGTCTTTCATCATTCATTCTTTGTACATGTCCGTACCACACCAGTTGCTTTGTTCTTATATCATCCACTAAAGTACGTTCCCCCACTGTCATAATTTCTCTTATTCTTTGATTTGTAACTCTTTCTCTTTTTGATTTCCCTGCTGCTCTTCTCCAATAGTCCATCTCCGTAGCGGAAAGCTTTTTTTCTGTTCTATCCTTGATTGGCCATACTTCTGAGCCGTATGTAATAATACTTTTTACAATGGTGTTATGTATAAGCTTTTTGTTATGTTTTGATATACTTTGGTCCCAAATTATTCCATTTAATAAAGTTATTGCTTTTCTTCCTTGTACGTTTCGATCTTTTATAGCTTTGTCTAGTGTTCCGTCAGCTGTAATTTTTAGACCTAAGTATTTATACCCATCACAGGACTGAATTCGCTGCCCGGTTTTTAAGATTAGATCCTGTTTCATTCCACCGATACACATATACTCTGTCTTATTGAGATTAACCTCTAGTCCCCACTTATTGTACTCTTCTGTTAGTTTTCGTGTGATATATTCGAGGTCGTCATAATCCTGAGCCACTATCTGATCATCGGCGAAACATAAAGTATACAAGGTGGTTTCGTCCAACGGAATTCCCATGTTTTGGCATTTTCTCTTCCATACTTTAAGGACTTGTTCCAAGTATATCTTGAAGAGCGTAGGCGAGATACAGCAACCTTGTTTAAGACCTTTATTTACTTGAAAGCCTTTGGTTAGTTTTGCTTGAAACATTGTATATTAACTTAAATTTTTTATCGACTGCTTGTCAAAAGTCTTATAGTAGTTTAATTAGAAGTAGGTTAGAATATTGTAATATGTTGCTTGGAAAAATGGTAGGTAAATTTAACAGATCCTCTAAAAATAAGCTTTTATTATTGAATATTAATAAAAATCGACAAAAGATAAGTAATTTAAGTATTTTTAGACAAATAGAACAAATTTTAAATTCATCTACCTCTTTTTATAAAAACTTAATACATAAAACAGTTGACGATCAGTGGCGGCTGCAACAGGGAGGGCAACGGGGCAGTGCCCTCCCAAAACTAGACATCAAACAGTATTTTTAATTGATTTACTTAAAAAAAGTTAAATCTTCCCTTGCGACATGATTGTCTACTTCTTTTTATTATCTGTGGTTAACAACAAGCGATTAATTGGGTGAACTTTTTTAGCGTAAATAATTACAAGCCGGCAGCGCCGCGGGGGCAAGGTTTCAATTTCACCCGTTTTTCAGCGGGGTATGGGTGGATGTTCTCGAGCGGGGGCAGAAGGATGTTTGTTTTTGTTGAAGTCGGCCATCATCATCGTGCGAAAACGTCCGTTGCCCTTCCTAGCGTTGCCGGTTCTATCCTTAGTGCCGGTCGCGTGTCATTGTTTGTTTTTGTTATCGTTTGTTTATAAAATGGAAATAAATACCATCGATTACATAATTAACTGTGCAAATTATTAAAAATTATATGTATAATGCCTATGACAACAGTTGAATGTGAACGCTCTTTTTCAGCATTAGAGCGTATTACAATGTGTGAAAGTAAATTGAACGCCTTAGCTATGTGTTCAATAGGGAACTTGCCCAAAAAATCGAATCCTTTAAAAACAATTAAAATCGTAAGGAAGAAACTTCCTAGAAAAAGAAAAATTCCAATAACAATTAAATTACCTGAGAAATAAAGGTTTGAAATTTGAGTAACTTGACGTGTTCTTAAAACGCGCTGCCATTGGTTGTGACGTTACGTCTTTGGATCTCGATCCATGCGACCGTTAACCGACATTGAAACAACACGTAAATAATTGATATTGTACTTATTGGAGCTTTGAACGTTGTGTTCAGTTATTTCCGGACGTAGTTTTGTCTAAATTTTTATAATTTAGTGTTTTGTGATTCTGTTAAAGACTGAAAATGGTTGATGCGGGGTTTATAAAAGGACAATCAGACAATTTACCTAGAGTTGATATGTTTATGACTGCATTATACATTAAAAATTCGGAGGATTTTTCTCAAGCTGAAGTTTGTGGTTTAAAAGCTCGCAAGTAAGTATAAATACCTAAGTACTGTAAGTACTATAATATAATAGTTATATATATAACCATACTAATAAGTCTTATTAAAAATAAGTATATTAATTAAGTAGGTACCCACCTATTTAAAACACTGTTTAGAATGAGCTCTATAAACACTAGTGCTGATTTATTTTCATTTATACCTACCCACAGGTACAGAGTGGTCCAAATTGGACACTTTTGATAGGAAACGCCCATTTCTAGAGGAGATAGAAAAAAACTAACCTACATGTTACGAGCTCGATTTTTGTTAAAACATTAATGCCGAAAACCGCACATCGATATCTTAAACTACTTTCAAGATATATATTTTCAATTTGGTGCATTTTCGACCCACCCCCGTAACTTTTTTATTTATGAATATTTTTTATTACTGTAAAAAGATTCCTGAGGCACTTTTTTAAGAGCAATTCAACTGTCAAATTAAATTTTATCTGTCACTTTTAGTTTTGGAGATATTACATAAGGTTTGTATTTTTCTTATGGAATGACCTTTTTTTTATTCGATTTTTGAAATCAGCGTAATTTTTTTTTCAAAATAAGAAGTAATAAAAAAATAAAAATATAAAAAAATTAAATATTAAGTGTGAAACATCATTTTAAAGGAAATTTTACGCTAATTTTAAAAATCGAATAAAACAAGGATCAATCCATAAGTAAAATATAAACTTTATGTAATATCTCAAAAACTAAAAGTGACAAATAAACTTTAATTTGACAGTTGAATTGCTCTTAAAAAAGTGCCTAAAGAATGTTTTTACAGAAATAAAAAATATTCATAAATAAAAAAGTTATGAACCGAATGGCCGTTATACTCATAAGGGGCCCGGGATTTTTCTAAGGAGTGACGTCACAGCGGCTGCCGCGCATTTTGCTGTGTTTGAATATACCAGTCAGCGATTCCAACTTTAATTATTTATTGTAAAATAAGTATTGCGATTTAAGGGCTGATATTTGGTATAATGCGTTTTCATACAGAAACACACATTTTAGTAAAATAAAAAAAAAGGGACAATTTCCCTATTGAAAGAAAATTGTTGACTACGGACAATTTTAATAAACTTGTCGTTGAGCACTATCCGCATGGAAAAGAAAGGCGAAAGGGCTTTATCTATGAACAAATAAACTAAATACTACACCAGGTAGCTGCTGTTTGGAAAATACTAAAATAAAATTGTTTCGGTAGGTTTTTTTATCTCATTTTTCATACAATTTACCAGCTGCTGTAGATACAAGCAATTATGGGTTGGTCTCTGAACCAAATGAAATTTTAATAATGGAAAATGTATCCATTGGACAAACTACAAATTTAGTTTTATCTTGCGAAATACTTCAGTAATCCGGACACATATCGTCCGGACTACTATTTATAAAAATCGCAAAATTTCATACTAAAATACCTTTATTTCGTAAAAGTGCTTATATAGAAATAGGTCAAACTTAAAAAATCAATCCAATGTTATAAAAATATAAAACTACAAAAAAATGTATGTTCCTATATAGGTACATACATACCTATGTATAACTTAAACTGCATAAGTTTAAAAAGTGTCGTTTCTTGAACTTGTCAAGCCAACCAGAGCTCGCCAAAAAATTGCTTCGCTTTTGTTCTTAAAAGATATGAAGAAACAGATATGTGGGCAAGCGGTTGTTGTAAAAACCAATTGTATAAAGCAGCCTCAACTTTAGGATTATCTGCTGCTGCCACTTTTCGAATTCTGTGTATAAAAAAAATGCGATAAACTTGGAGAACACCGGTAAAAATCGACGAACGTAAAAAAACAAAAATACATCCCAGACGCATACCTGTCCCTTGATATGATTTTGACACAAAGTTCCTTATTTTGTCTTTATTCTTCTTTATATCAAAAATCGTGGATCTAGGCACTCCAAAATTTGCTGCCGTTTGACGGATACTTCCGGATTTATCTAGACTGTCCAATATTTCACATTTTAGCTCACACATATACTATACTATAGTAGTGTGAGCTATGGTGATCCTAATTTTTTCGAGAAAAAAAAAGTTGCTCCGATTTCAAAAATTTTTATATATCTTTGCGTTTCAGATGATTTTGAAACTTTTTTGTTGCGCCGTCTGTCTGTCTGTCTGTATGTCTGTCTGTGTGTCTGTATGTCTGTCTGTAACGACCAACGCGCATAACTCAAAAACCGCTTGGCCGATTTTAATGAAATTTGGTACCTGGGCTGGGTCTTGGGTCGAGATGGTCCCATTTAAAAATGAACAAAATCCACCGAACACAAACCAAATAAAAGGGGGGGATAGATTTCAAAAATTAGAGTTTATGTGAAAATATGGCGTGTGTGATATCAAACGAAAGGTAATTGAGTCTGGAGTTAAACAAAATACATTTTAATTTATTTAAAAAAAAGGGTGGGGGTATATTTAAAAAATGAGAGTTTAAGTGAAAATATGGCGTGTGTGATATCAAACGAAAGGTAATTAAGTCCGGAGTTCAACAAAATACATTTTAGTTTTTGTTTTTTTTTAAGGGTGGGGGTGGATTTCAAAAATTTGAGTTTAAGTCAAAACATGGCTTGTGTGGTATCAAACGAAAGTTTTTAGTTATATTAGCTCACATAACTATAGTACCTAGTGTGAGCTTAGGGGCCCATATATTGGCAGAGTATTTTGGTGAGTGTTAATGTTTTGTGGGGCCATTTGTATGGAGCCATCGCTGACGTGTCTCGTACATACTTACGACTGAATAGAATAAACTGAATGCAGAAATGCCTACAATTATTACGTCGCGTGAAACTTGTTAAGACAGGAAAATTATTGTTGTTTCTCTCATATAGAATAGAATAGAAATAGTCTTTATTTTCATATGCAATAATATACATAGAAATTGAGTCAGGTTCTTACAAAAATAAAAAAACTTAGGCTACCTATATAAAGACTGGCTAACCAACGACTAGTAACAAATAAAAGTCAGTAAAATCAACTAAAAATTTAACGAGCTAGAAGTAATAAATAGAAAATTGGTTTAACCGTCTTGTTGTTTCTTAGGCTAGTGGCTAGTTTTACACGCAATATAGGCTAGGTTCTTTCACGATTGGCTAAACGTTTTAACGTCCGGTGTAGAGAGGTAAAATTTTGAAAATGTCCGGTTTATAGAGCAATCCGGATTACTGAAGTGTCCGTTTTAGCGAGTGTCCAAACTAGTGAAGTTGTACTGTAGTAGAAAACTGCATTTTTCTTTGTGTTTTAATTTTATCGATTTTAAATTTAAAAATTTTCCACTCACTATTTTTTCCTCGAAATTTTGACGTCGTTTGTTCTAATATATATATATATATAGTTTTTAAATGTAATTGAAATAATGTATCAGTGTAATTAAATAAGTAAGGCTTTTGTCAACTTTGGTAAACTCACTAATATAGCTAATTTTGAATTTAAAAATAAATTGACCAGTAGTGGACGAATAATTGATGATACGCCAATGACTTTTTTGTCTTTTTTTCATATGTTTTAAGTCATCCATCCATAGGTATGAAATTTTAATTGGACTTAGTCTAAAAAAAAGTTAAGAAAAAAAATTGAGTTTTCATTTTAACATACGGAAAAGGTGATCTCATGTTTTCAGACGTTGATACAAGGGTGGATCAAATATAAACAAGGTTTTTTTTAAACTTACTTAACGGAAAAGTCATTTAAGATGAACGTGGCTGTTATAATTTTGAAGTAGGGATATTCAGCAGCATGTAGGCGGCTGGTAGTGCCGCGATGCTCATTTGACCAGGAGCAATCGCAATGAGCGAGAAGAAGGTACACAGCAGTGTTGCGCAAAGAATAATCATTAAATTTCTTACACGCGAAAACCTTAAACCTGAAATTCGATGCAGATTGCAAGCACAGTTCGGAAATAAGACGCTTTCGTGGGTACCTTAGTCTAATAGTCACACTGATCAAAACTAATCAATTTCGTTCGCACTTTTATGTGCTCGTAACTGATGTCTTTTGAAATTGGACCTTATCTTGGTGTTGTAGTCACACTGGTTGCATCTAAACCAATTGATTTCACTTGTACTTTTATGTTGTAACTGATGTGTTTTTAAATTGGACTTGTTCTTCGCCTTGTATGTCGCAGCAAATGTGATTGCAACTGAGCCTTCAGCATGGCCTTGTAGTCACACTGGTTGCATCTAAACCAATTGATTTCATCTGTGCTTTTATGTCGTAACTGATGTGTTTTTAAAGTGGACTTCTTCTTTGCCTTGTAGTCACATTCGTGGCATTCAAACCAATTAATTTTATCCGGACTTCTATGACGCAACAAATGCTTGATCAGGTCATGCTTGCGTTTGGTTTCGTAATTGCAATGATGGCATTTAAAACAATTGAATTTATCTGAACTTTTATGCAGCAGCAAATGTGATTTTAGTTGAGACTTCTGCTTGGCCCTGTAGTCACACTGGTTGCATCTAAACCAATTGATTTCACTGGTACTTTTATGTTCTAGCTGATGTGTTTTTAAAGTGGACTTCCACTTCGTCTTGTAGTCACATTGGTTGCATCCAAACCAATTAATTTTATCTGCACTTGTATGTCCCAGCAAATGTGATTGCAAGTGAGCCTTCAGCATGGCCTTGTAGTCACACTGGTTGCATCTAAACCAATTGATTTCATTTGTGCTTTTATGTCGTAACTGATGTGTTTTTAAAGTTGACTTCTTCTTTGCCTTGTAGTCACATTCGTGGCATCCAAACCAATTAATTTTATCTGCACTTGTATGTCGCAGCAAATGTGATTGCAACTGAGCCTTCAGCATGGCCTTGTAGTCACACTGGTTGCATCTAAACCAATTGATTTCATCTGTGCTTTTATGTCGTAACTGATGTGTTTTTAAAGTGGACTTCTTCTTTGCCTTGTAGTCACATTCGTGGCATTCAAACCAATTAATTTTATCCGGACTTCTATGACGCAACAAATGCTTGATCAGGTCATGCTTGCGTTTGGTTTCGTAATTGCAATGATGGCATTTAAAACAATTGAATTTATCTGAACTTTTATGCAGCAGCAAATGTGATTTTAGTTGAGACTTCTGCTTGGCCCTGTAGTCACACTGGTTGCATCTAAACCAATTGATTTCACTGGTACTTTTATGTCCTAGCTGATGTGTTTTTAAAGTGGACTTCCACTTCGTCTTGTAGTCACATTGGTTGCATCCAAACCAATTAATTTTATCTGCACTTGTATGTCGCAGCAAATGTGATTGCAAGTAAGCCTTCAGCATGGCCTTGTAGTCACACTGGTTGCATCTAAACCAATTGATTTCATTTGTGCTTTTATGTCGTAACTGATGTGTTTTTAAAGTTGACTTCTTCTTTGCCTTGTAGTCACATTCGTGGCATCTAAACCAATTAATTTTATCCGGACTTCTATGACGCAACAAATGCTTAATCAGGTCAAGCTTGCGTTTGGCTTTGTAATTGCAATGATGACATTTAAAACAATTGATTTTATCTGGACTTTTATGCAGCAGCAAATGTGATTTTAGTTGAGACTTTCGCGTGGCCTTGTAGTCACACTGGTTGCATTCAAAACAATTAATTTTGCTTGCGCTTTGATGTTGTAACTGATGTGATTTTACACTGGAATTCAGCTTTGCCTTGTAGTCACACTGGTTGCATCTAAACCAATTGATTTCGCTTAAACTTTTATGTTTTAACTGATGTCTTGTTATACAGTTCTTTCTACTGGCCTTGTAGTCACACTGGTTGCATCTAAACCAATTGATTTCGCTAGCATTTTTATGTTGTATCTGATGTATTTTTAAATTGGCCTTCTGCTTCGCCTTGTAGTCACACTGGTTGCATCTAAACCAAATGATTTCGGTTAAACTTTTATGTTTTAACTGATGTCTTTGATGTTGAAACTGATGTAATTTTACACTAGACTTCCGCTTAGCCTTGTAGTCACACTGGTTACATCTAAACCAATTAATTTCGCTTGCACTTTGATGTCGTAATTGATGTGTTTTTAAATTGAACTTCTTATTGGACTTGTAGTCCCATTGGTTGCATCCAAACCAATTAATTTCATTTTGACTTTTATGACGCAACGAATGCCGGATCAAATTATCCTTACGCTTCGTTTGGTAATTGCAATAGTGGCATTTGAAGCACTTGATCTCAATTTTGTGGTCCAAAAAATTTTCTTTTTGTACTCTCAACTTAGTTTGATGTGAATTTTGTCCAGTTCTGAAATATAAAAAACGAAAATGGCAATTCAAGGCAAATCTAGTTTTAAATATAAAAGGAATTTTTCGAGGTGAAGTCAAAGACTAAATAAATTAATTTTCGCGCTAATCCTCAAAGGGGTCGTGGTAGCCGCAGACATAATTATGTTTCCGCCTTGTTAGGGTTCATCAGTACGTTTAACCATAATGGGTGGAAAGGGAATGAAATGAAGATGATGAAAACTGAAAAAGAAAAAGGCGGAAAACAATTATGTCTTGCGGCTACCATGACCCCTTTGAGGATTAGCCCGAAAATTAATTTATCAAATCTAGTTTGTTGGAAACATCGGGTTTTTTGCCTATTTGCCACAGGGTTTATACAGGGTAAGGTATAGCAACTTGAATTTGACGCCCGTAAGCAATGGTTGATCTAGGGCGCAATTCTTGAAAAAAATCCGGATTCACCAAATCGTATACGAATATTCAACACTCGAATTCTTGAAAGCTAGTGTATGAATTTTGGGTTCCGAATTCACATGCAGACCAGGTTCGCGTTACGAACAACGATGCAAAAACAAAAAATAATTCTGCCCTGCCGCTCACTTGCTTTTCAGCATTCAACAGTCTTCATCGAATTATAAGCGTGCGATGCGATGTAAGCAAAATATAAGTTGACCATGTACATCGAGAATATACGCAGGGGTAGTCCAGGAGCCGACACGCAGCCAGTTGAGGAACCAGGGATAATAACCCAGGAGCCTGCTATAAGTGCGATAT
The DNA here is from genome assembly GCA_963576565.1 of Aspidapion aeneum. NCBI lineage: Eukaryota > Metazoa > Arthropoda > Insecta > Coleoptera > Brentidae > Aspidapion > Aspidapion aeneum. The sequence continues at coordinate 51,497,203 of OY755048.1, forward strand.
AGTCGGAACCAGGATGACGCCAGCATACATCTCCTACGAAGTCAACTCACGATGACCACGACTGTTGCGCTGAAAAGGAAATAAGTCTATCGTCTATAACCAAGTTCTGCTGGAACGGTAGCGATGTTAGATAGATGCAAGTCTAACATGTAGCACGACCACCTTTGGGAAGGGGTGTAAAAGCGAGTCCACTGTGTATATTTGCTACGCAGTATATAGATCCCTGCGTTCGACAACGAGATGCCAGACAAAATTAAGTCCTCTTAGAGAAAGAAAACTTGCATCCTGAGGGGCATCAGTTTGGTATATGGTGTACGGACAAAACGGGGTTTGCGAAAAGAGTGCCGTGTGCCTAGTCGCTAGACCAAAAATGGTCTCCCCACCACTACAACTACTACTAGAGTCGAGAAGTTAAGCCCACTCGAATCCCAATTTCTGCATACGAATCTAAGTGATCTAACATTTTGGTTTACTTTAATATATTTTTTGTTGTGCGTAATTTTGTTAAAAAAAATTGGGAGGCCTTCTCAAACGAGATGCGATTTAGCACGCCTCATGGCCATAAAAGAGCTTAAGGATGCGAAGGGTGGAGCGGGATTTAACCACACTCACTGTTTTTTAATTTGTTTTTTCCTCGAAATGCGTTACGACTGGGGGGGAGTCAAAAATCCTGAGTTTTTGCGTTAGTAAGTTTTGAATTTTTTAGTGATTTTACTGTTTCGTCACAGCTCCTTAAATAGGTACCTAAAGCAAGAAGAATAATTTTAAAAAAATTACAAAAAAATAAACCTAGATTTCGGATCTTTTTATGTAGTTTAGAAAATATATACCAATTTTAGTTTTTTAAAGTTCGGGCATATTCTTAAATAATGTAAAAATTAAGGATTGATGCACCTTTGTAAAGCATTTTTAAGAAAAAATACATAAAAGCATCATTGAGTGTAACGCAAGGCTAATCGCCCCCCTCCATGGGGGTTACGTAACTTAAGAATAGTTTCTTAGCTCTTTTATTTCATGATAATTCATGTTATTAAATTTATCTTATTTCAGGGCCGTACCCAGGATAAAAATTCGGGGAGAGGGATTAAAAAGTTTTAATAAAAATTTGAGTATTTTGCAATTTTTTTTGTCTTGTTTGTGTCTCTTTTAACACACTTTATCAACCATTTTGAGGGGGGATTCATCCCCCCTGGGTACGGCCTTGTCTTATTTTGCTTAATTTTTGGCTCACATCAACTATGATTATAAATCCCCTGCATGTAAATAAACAAACCTAATCTTATACTGCAACCAGTTTTCGTAATTTTTAAACTTTTTTTTTGTTGGCCGAAAATAAAGATAAAATATTAAAACAGTATTATTTTTTATTTATATTACAAAGTATATAATAAACCGTTAGATTATATAACATTTGTCTGAATAAAAAAAACTCTTGTGTTCCCTACATTCTCTGAAGCAGAAACTGAACTGTCAAGTGCAATAAAAAATGCTATGCAATATTACTAAGGGTTTTTATGTGAGAAATTGTATACTCTTTTTTTTGCAATAAAAACTACAGTAAACTTAGTTTTATTTTATACATTCATTCATCAACACATTGCTACTTGCATCTAAATATTTTCAGTAGGATCATAGTTTTTTCATTGAAAGACACATGAGACTGCACAGGATCAGTATTACTGGCAGGATTTTACGGTCTTTGTTTAAAGCTTTTGACAAACAAAGACATGTACACAAATAATGTACGTACTGATCGTGTACTTTATTATCAAAAGAAAATCGACATTGCTTCAAATAAAAACAAAGAATCGTGGAAGATAGTGAACCAGCTCAAAGGTTAAACGTTAGTATCGTTTACTAGCAGTTTTTGAGCTGATGATTTAACTTCATTTTACTGCAATATAGAGCACCCAAGTAACATTATTACCACTCAATATTTTATTAATTTGGTTCCAACGGCTATCATTGCACTGGTCCTCCTGATTGTGTGCAAATTGCACGATAAAAAACATTTAAATTTAACACAACACTTTAAAAAACAAAAACAAAAAATTTAAGTGAGGTTATGTTCACTATGTTTACCTTCTCTTTTTTATTGGTTTCATAAGCGCACTCAAAAATCCTTGTTGCGATAGAGTAACAAATAAAACCAAGTGACCACTATAAAACGATAATGGCGTATATAGAATTATTTTAAAAATATTGTAAACAAAAAATATTTATCTAGTCGTTTTAGCAGTGTTTTTTAACAATAATTTTACTTTAATTTTATTTTTATGTAAACCAAACAGACTTTTTTAATGGTGAATAGTGTAAATTATTTTTTTTAATTTTTAATATTTGTTATTTAGTTATCAAAAAACTATTAAAAAGCATTTGTGAGCTGGCGCGCTTGTTTTGAGAGCTTTTCAGATACGATTTTATCAGAAAAATAAGTCTGGCAGGCAATTTGATGATCCACAAAACGACAAACTCCTCATATATAGGTATATTTTTATGTGATACAATAATTTTGGGACTCTGACATTTTTGGCAATTTTATGACCTAAATTATTTTATATAGCCATTGTGAATCTAAAATATCGCTAAAGCTTTTATAGGAAAAATTCTTTACTCTAAAGGTATTATGGTATTTAACAGAATTGCCAGGATACCAAATTACCAAATCTAGTTTTATAATAGGATAGAGGACGTTTCTGAGTTGCTTTTAGAACCTGGCATAATAGCTTTAGGCTCTAAAAGGTTCTATACTGGTGGAACCGCTACAGGGCGAAGCTAGCGTTTATTTCTTATGGTTTTATTATGAGTTTAATACATAGGTTGCCACCACCAATTGGGGAGTCCCATTTAGGAGGTCTAAGGGGTATATAAGCGTAATGGGAACGTGCTAGCGACCAAACATTGAAACTAATGGTTTTAAGGAAAGGCGCTGGCAACCTTTTAGCTTCTGTTATAAATAAAGAAATGTTACTTGGGCAGTCTCTCAAGTTAAATAGCACCCAGTATCGACCCTTTGAGCTATCTAAGTAATGTCCATGTGCAGGACACTTTTTTCTTAGCCCCAACTGATATAGAGGAAATCAAAACAATATTTAAAAAAATAAAAAACAAAAAAGCCTCAGGGTGGGAAAGTCATACATTTTTTTTAAAGCGTTCCCAGCGTTGCACTTGAAAATTTGGTTAAAGCAATTAATTTATTTTTCTCTACCGGTAAATTTTCAGAAATACTCAAAAAAAGCAGTTGTGGGTCCATTGTTTAAGGGAAGACACCAACATGCGACCGATTGCCTTATTGCTTACATTAGCTAAAATAGTCAAGAAACTGGTTTAAATTCGCGTAACAGGGTTTTTAACTAAAAATAATCTGTCAAATAGTCCCCAATTCTGGCTTCAGGTTGCAAAAAGTACCGACGAACCTTTATGTTGAGCTCACCTCTGGCAAAAAGGCTGCTGAAATATTATGTGATCTATCGAATGCCTTTGATTGTGTGGATCACAAAATATTGCTGCAAATACCCCAAAAATGTAGAGCCAGAGGCGTAACTTTATATTGGTTTCGCTCATATTTGTCTAGGAGACTTCAATCAGTTTTTTTAACGAGCAAACTTCAATGGAACAGAAAGTTTTATAAATTGTATGTTTAATGTTTAAAAAGTCTCATTAAGAGTTTTTATCTTAATCTTCCCATACCTTGCTCAACTTTGGTCAAAAACTCTTTTATTTATAATGGAACTCGCACGACTCGGGGCAGGAACCGCCTATGTAGGACCGGAGCCACTTTTGGGCGTGACAAAAAGACAAGTGCAAAGCGGACTCAACAAATGGGCCCAGGACGCGCTATTAAACTCCTGGGAAACAGGAACGGGTTGCAGACAGACCAGAGAATTCGTAGACCGTCCAAAAGCGACCAGAATTAGATTGATGCTGGGACGGACACGAAAAGACCTCGGACTGCTGATAGGTACTCTAACCGGACATAACCGGTTGAGGAAGCACATGACACGTATAGGAGTCGAGAATGACCCTACCTGCCCAGACTGTGGACAGGAAGAAGAGACATCAAGACACCTCGTGGCAGAATGCGAGGCCTACGCAAGGATGAGACAACAGGCACTCGGAGCGCCAACTCTGAGCGAGGAAGAACTGCACATGCTCAAATGGGCAGACTTACTGGACTTTGTAAAGAGAACAGGAAGGCCCAATGAGTTACCCGACCATCAAGGGAAGTGCAGAGAGTGGGTTAAGGGACAGACTTGGGGCATGGCAAAAAGGGCCTACTCTGGCCTACTTGTCAGACCTGCGGGTCAACCCCCCCACTACTACTACTATAATGGAAAAAAGCTTTTTAATCATTTGCCAGTTGAGATTAAAAAAATAAAAAATTGCGAAATTTAGAAGAAAAACGAAAGATTTATCGAATTTAAATTTTAAAATTTTTCACTCATACTAATTTTTCACAGTATTCGTTCGATCGCAGATCGGTACGGTTGTATTGGGTCATACCTACATAATAGTGCTAACGAGGTCAAAGTCGGGGTCTGATTTGTTTATAATAAACCGCGCGCGCGAAAATCTGTGTTAAATATCTATAAACAATGTTTATTATAAATGAAATATCATGTTTAAAAGTAAAAAAAGTGTACCATCACCTGTGAAGCTTGTTTTAATAATTAGCGAAAAACCCAAAGAAAATCAAGAAGTAATGGATAAGGCCGCATTATTTCAGGATAGCCATGCTAGAACACAAAATGAAGAAGTTTTATATAGCGAATGGAAAAAATCCCAAAACGAAAAAAATTCACTTAGTGTACAAGTGGATTATCTTCGAAGTCAACTGAAAAGTATGCAAAAAGTTTGCAGATTTAGAGACAAAAGTCACTCAAAAAGAAGAGTCTGACATGCACTACATTACTGATGAGGACGATCTGGCAAGAGAAACTGAGTGAATCAGACAAAAAGGAAAAGGTTGGAAAAAACGTCGAATGGATACTTCACTCATCAACACAACAAGGCTCGGGCACTGGAGAGCCCTCCAATGAACCAAAAAAAGAAGAACGGCCTACTAAGGTTAAAAAAGCTCCATTACCTCCACCGATTATGGTAAATGGCGTAAATAATTTTAATGATATTTATGAAAAGTTAAATATCATACAAGGAGTTAAAATAAAAGTTTTAAATAACGAAAATATTAAAATACATGTACAAGACGCAGACAGCTATCGGCTGGTTACTAAAATGCTTAATGAAATAAAGCATCAATGGCACTCATAAAAAAACAAACAAATAAGGCCAATTAGAGTAATAGCGAATAGGCTACACTTCTCATGTGACCCACAAAATATTGTAGCTGATCTACAAAAAAAAAGTTTTAAGGCACTGGAAGCCAGCAACAAACTGAAATGGAGAACAAGACAACCTCTCACGATGAAGATATCAACAAAATTTTTGAAATTTCCAGTATCCTTGGGAATAAAGTGGAAATAAAAGCACTAAAAACCTCAAAATTAGTCCCTCAATGCAAAAGATGTCAATATAATATTGCGCTATAGAACTACGTTGCGTAAAATGCACTATAGAATGCCCCAAACCAAAACAATCTGAGCCAAAATGCATCCACTGTGGAGGCACGCATCCTGCTAACTACAGAGGATGCCTTGTTGCTAAAGAAATATAAAAATTTTAAAATAAACCTAAGAAACCGAATCTCATACCAAACGTGAGTACAAATAGACAAAACCATCAGACAAGAAACACAGTCACACAAAACTTTGTGACAAGGACATACAGCCAAGTAGCAGCAACAGCTACTATACCTGATATTAATATCAGTAGTCAAAATACTATGGAACAAACACTACAATTAATTTTGGAGAAATTGAACAAACTTAATGAGCGATTAACTAAACTAGAAAGTAGCAATAACCAATATGCCTCAAAATGGTCAGTAATCTTAGAATTCTAGCCTAGAATGCCAATGGTCTCTTGCAACATCAGCAAGACTTGCAAGTTATTCTAGACATAAAAAAAATTGACGTCTGTCTTGTGTGAAAAACGCATTTCACTAACCAGTCTTATATAAAATTTAAAGGTTATAAAGTGTATCATACCACTTACCCTAGCAATACTGCACATGGGGGAAGTGCTATAATAATTAAAGAAAATATATCACACTATGAGGAGATGGGATATAAAACCATTGAGATTCAAGCTACATTAGTAAGTGTAGAAACCAAAACATATACACTAGTCGTAAGTGCTGTCTGTATACCACCAAGGCACTTACTAAAGAAAAATCAATATCTTAATTTTCTCAGAAAATTAGGAAACCGTTTTATAGTTGGAGGTGACTTTAATGCAAAAAATACCTACTGGGGATCTAGACTGACGAATTCTAAAGGAAAATAACTTTTGCAAGCTATTAGTGAATATCAATGTGAGCCGATATCAACTGGTAAGCCCACATACTATCCAACAGATCCAGGAAAAATTCCAGATCTTATTGATTTTTTTATAGTAAAAAATATATCTTTAAGTTTTGTAGATGTAGAAGAAAGTTTTGATTTACACTCAGCAAGAAGCAAATATCTCACTAGTTAATAAACTGACCGACTGGATTAGTTTTAAACAAAGTCTGTCAGAAAAAATAAACCTATCAGTACCATTGCAAACGCCACAACAAATCGATCAAGAAACTGAATATTTTGTTACAAATATTCAACAAGCAGCTTGGGAAAACAGTCCAAACCCAAAAAGAATTTTTAAGGGAAAAAACTATCCAAAGGAAATTAGAGACCTTATATTGGAAAAAAGGAAACTAAGAAGAAAGTGGCAGCAAAGCCGTGATCCTCGGGACAAAACAAATCTCAACAACATGACGCAGCGCAGGATTTTACAAACAAAAATGTAAATCACATACAAATAACAATTAACAACATTCCCGTACCATATTCAAATCAGGCAAAATATCTCGGTATGACACTTGATGCCAAATTGCGCTGGAAAGGACATGTTAAGAAAAGAACTTGAGATAAGGTATAGGAAAATGAACTGGCTAATTGGAAGGAAGTCCAATTTAACAATTCATAATAAGACAAATACTAAAACCGTATGGACATATTATGGTATTCAACTATGGGGTTGTGCTAAAGAGAGTAACATTCTAGTTTTACAGATATTTTAAAATAACGTATTAAAAACCACTGTGAATGCACCTTGGTACGTTCGAAATAGTGACCTTCATCGGGATCTAAAAATCGAAACTGTAGCAGAGACTATAAAAAAGTACGCAAAAAGCCATGAAGATAGACTCCATCGGCATGTGAATGTGGAAGCAATTCAGCTTCTAGACAATACTATGCTAGTCGAAGACTAAAAAGAGTGAAGCCGTTTGAGCTAGTAAACTAAGTGAATTACATAAAACAAAATAATGCTATAAACACAACACAATTGTGAGTTACAGACGAAACAAAGCGGGAAGAACTGTTGAGTGAACCCTAAGTTTAAATCTGACTTTTCTTGTAAATTAAGTTAAAACAAAATTGCTAATTAGTCTTACTGACTAGATTGTTATTCAATAAACACAGTGTGTTTGACAAATAAAAAAAAACACTAATTTTTCCTCGAAATTTTGACGTTGTTTGTAGTTTCTAATCTAATTTTAGCTTTTTATTATTTTTACCGATATTTATATATAGTTTTTAAATGTAATTGAAATAATTTATCAGCGTTCAATAGACTGTAATTAAATAAGTAAGACTTTTGTCAATGTCTACTCATTGACCAGTAGTGGACGAATGATTGATGATACGCCAATGACTTTTTTGTTCTTTTTTTCATATGCTTTAAGTCATCCATCCATATGTATTAAACTTAAATTGGACTTCAACTTGGTTTTAAAGTTACACTGATTCAATCTAAACTAGTTAATTTCATTCGCACTTTTATGTGCTCGTAACTGATATCTTTTAAAATTGGACCTTCTCTTGTTCTTGTAGTCACACTGGTTGCATCTAAACCAATTGTTTTCACTTGTACTTTTATGTTGTAACTATGTGTTTTTAAAGTGTATGTTGTATATGTGTAAGTTGTATGCAGCACCAAATGTGGTTTTAGTTGAGACTTCTGCTTGGCCTTGTAGTTACAGTGCTTGCATCTAAATCAATTAACTTCACTTGAACTTTTATGTTGTAGCTGATGTATTTTTAAATTGGACTTCAGCTTTGCCTTGTAGTCAAACTAATTGATTTTATCTGCACTTGTATGCAGCAGCAAATGTGGTTTTAGTTGAGACTTCTGATTGGACTTGTAGTCACAGTAATTGCATCTAAACCAATTGATTTCACTTGCACTTTTATGTCGTAACTGATGTGTTTTTAAAGTGGACTTCTTCTTCGCCTTGTAGTCACATTCGTGGCATCGAAACCAATTAATTTTATCAGAACTTCTATGACGCAAGAAATGCATGATCAAGTCCCTCTTGCGTTTGGTTTGGTAATTGCAATGATGGCATTTAAAACAATTGATTTCATCTGGACTTGTATGCAGCAGTAAATGTGATTTTAGTTGAGACTTCCGCTTGGCCTTGTAGTCACAGTGGTTGCATCCAAACCAAGTGATTTCGCTTAAACTTTTATGTTGTAACTGATGTCTTGTCAAACTGGCCTTCCTAATAGCCTTGTAGGCACATTGGTTGCATTTAAAACAATTAATTTCGCTTGCACTTTGATGTTGTAACTGATGTGAGTTTAAACTGGATCTCAGCTTCGTCTTGTAGTCACATTGGTTGCATCTAAACCAATTGATTTCGCTAGCACTTTTATGGTGTATCTCATGTGATTTTAAACTGGACTTCACCTTCGCCTTGTAGTCACACTGGTTGCATCTAAACCAATTGATTTCGCTTAAACTTTTATGTTTTAACTGATGTCTTGTCATACAGTGCTTCCTAATAGTTTTGTAGTCACATTGGTTGCATTCAAAACAATTAATTTCGCTTACACTTTGATGTTGAAACTGATGTAATTTTAAACTAGATTTCCGCTTAGCCTTGTAGCCACATTGGTTGCATCTAAACCAATTGATTTCGCTGGCACTTTTATGGTGTATCTCATGTGATTTTAAACTGGACTTCGCCTTCGCCTTGTAGTCACACTGATTGCATCTAAACCAATTGATTTCACTTGTACATTTATGTTGTAATTGATGTGTTTTTAAATTGCACTTCTTATTGGACTTGTACTCACATTGGTTGCATCCAAACCAATTAATTTGATTTAGACTTCTATGACGCAACGAATGCCGGATCAAGTAATTCTTATGTTTGGTTTGGTATTTGCAATAGTGGCAATTGAAGCAATTATTCTCAATTTTGTGGTCCAAAAAATTTTCTTTTTGTGCTCTCAACTTGGTTTGATATGGATTTTGTCCAGTTTTGAAATGTAAAAAACCAAAATGATAGTTTAAGACAAATCTAGTTTGTTGGAAACATCGTAACGTGTTTTTTGTCTATTTGCCACAGGATTTATACAATAATTGATCTGGGGCCCAATTCTTTAAAAAAATCCGCCAAAGCGTATACGAATATTCAACATTTGAATTCTTGAAAGCTAGTATACGAATTTTGCGTTCGGAACTAGAGTCGAAAGGTAGACGGCAAGTACATGCTGGTACGAGGTTCGTCTCGAAACATGATGCAAAAACCAAAAAAATCTGCCATGTCGCTCACTTCCTTTTCAGCGTTCAACAGTCAAAAAATAAGTTGACCTTGAACATCGAGTATATACGCAGGTGTAGTCCAGGAGCCGACACGCAGCCAGCCGAGGAACCTGGAATAATAACACAGGAGCCTGCTATAAGTGCTATATAGTCGGTACCAGGATGGCGCGATTAAAGAAATAAAAACTTTGCGAAATTTAGAAGAAAAACAAAAGATTTTATGGCAAGCAAATCTTACTATACTTTGGAAGTATACTTTGCTGACTTAACTATTTATTACAAGCTTTTATTTAGCTTCAGATGTTCTGTCTAACTATCTAACTAATTAACTATCTATCAAATCTTGTGAAGCGTTTTTGACACACTTCCCATTATCCGATTTGGATGAAATTTGGTACACACATAGTGGTCCCATGACAATACAACATTAAGAAAAAAATATCCTTTGGTATACATATAGTGGTCCGATGACAATACAACAATAATGAAAAAATGTCCTCCCACCCCTACCCCCTTCCATAAAAAATGCGTTTTTGACACACTTTACTTCAAATGACTTTTATAAAATTTGGTATATGCATAAAGGTCCGATGGCAATACAGCCCAAACAAAAAATATATTTCTACCTCTACCCCCACCTTCTCCTTCTCCCAATAGAAAAATGAGTTTCCAAACAACTCACGATCAGCGATTTCATTATAATCTAGAATAAACACTTCTGTTCTGTTATTGAACAAATATTTTCATTTAATAGAGTAGATAGCTGAGACCAAAAAGTAGAAAATAAATTGGTAAAAAAAATTTTTTAAGTCACAGTCACAGTAAACATATCTTTGATGACCTGCTATGTTGAATATTCTTTAAGTGTTTAGATCACAAATTTTGATTAACTTATGCTTTGATTTGCGGCCATCGCTTTTATCATTATGATAATATTAGAATGTTAGAAAATTATTTTTTAATTTTTAGTGCATTTTATAAAAGCTTGTGACTTTTTTTTTACCAATTTATTTTTATATTTAAGTTTACCTGACAAAAAAAAATCAAATTTAAATTTTAAAAATTTTCACTCAATTTGACGTAGTTCTAATTCAATTTTAGCTTTTTATTATTTGTACTGATATTTATATATAGTTTTTAAATGTAATTGAAATAATGTATCAGTGTAATTAAATAAGTAAGGCTTTTGTCCATGTCTACTTTGGTAAACTCAGTAATATACCTAATTTTGAATTAAAAAAAAAAATTAACAGTAGTGGACGAATAATTGATGATACGCCAATGACTTTTTTGTCTTTTTTTCATATGTTTTATTAATTAATTAATATATTTACACGGCCCAACAGGCAATAAACATTTACAGGTCCTGCCCTGTACAAGTTTACAAAAAAAAATGTTTACAATAACTAACTAATGTTTTAAGTCATCCATCCATAGGTATTAAATTTAAATTGGACTTCCACTTGGTCTTATAGTCACACTGATTGCATCTAAACTAATCAATTTCGTTCGCACTTTTATGTGTTCGTAACTGATGTCTTTTAAAATTTGACCTTCTCCTGGCCTTGTAGTCACACTGGTTGCATCTAAACCAATTGATTTCAGGTGTACTTTTATGTTGTAACTGGTGTGATTTTAAAATCGACTTCTTCTTCGCCTTGTAGTCACACTGGTTGCATATAAACCAATTGACTTTATCTGCACTTATGCAGCAGCAAATGTGGTTTTAGTCGAGACTTCTGCTTGGCCTTGTAGTCACACTGGTTGCATCTAAACCAATTGATTTAATTTGTACTTTTATGTTGTAACTGATGTGCTTTTAAAGTGGATTTCTTCTTCGCCTTGTAGTCACATTGGTGGCATCCAAACCAATTAATTTTATCCGGACTTCTATGACGCACCAAATGCTTGATCAGGTCACGGTTTGGATTGGTAATTGCAATGGTGGCATTTAAAACCATTGATTTTATCTAGACTTGTATGCAGCAGCAAATGTGATTTTAGTTGAGACTTCTGCTTGACCCTGTAGTCACACTGGTTGCATCTAAACCACTTGTACTTTTATGTCGTAACTGATGTGATTTTAAACTGGACTTCTTCTTCGCCTTGTAGTCACATTCGTGGCATCCAAACCAACTAATTTTATCCGGAATTTTTATGACGCAACAAATGCATGATCAGATCACTTTTGTATGCAGCAGCAAATGTAATTTTAGTTGAGACTTCCGCTTGGCCTTGTAGTCACACTGGTTGCATCTCAACCAATTGATTTCGCTTAAACTTTCACGTTGTAACTGACTTCTATGACACAACAAATGCATGATCAGGTCTCTCTTACGTTTGGTTTGGTAAATGCAATGATGGCATTTAAAACAATTGATTTTATCTGGACTTGTATGCAGCAGCAAATGTGATTTCAGTTGAGACTTCCGCTTAGCCCTGTAGTCACACTTGTTGCATCTAAACCAATTGATTTCAGTTGTACTTTTATGTTGCAACTGGTGTGATTTTAAATCGGACTTCTTCTTCGCCTTGTAGTCACACTGATTGCATATAAACCAATTGATTTTATCTGGACTTGTATGCAGCAGCAAATGTGTTTTCAATTGGGACTTCTGCTTAGCCTTGTAATCACAGTGGTTGCACCTAAACCAATTGATTTCGCTTAAACTTTTATGCTTATTTAACTGATGTGTTTTCAAAGTGAACTTCCTACTGGTCTTATAGTCACATTGGTTGCATCCAAACCAATTAATTTGATTTGGACTTTTATGACACAACGAATGCCGGACCAAGTAATTCTTACGTTTGGCTTGGTAATTGCAATAGTGGCATTTGAAGCAATTGATCTCACTTTTGTGGTCCAAAAATTTTTCTTTTTGTGGTCTCAACTTGGTTTGATGTGAATTTTGTCCAGTTCTGAAATGTAAAAAACCAAAATGGCAGGTCAAGACAAATCTTGTTTTAGTGCAGGCGCTGTAGGTAGTTGAGTATGCAAAATATGAGGACCGCAGTTTGACAATGGATTCTAGCTGACAAAAGGTCACAGATTAATAATCTGGATGTTGCCAAGCTAGGTTTTGTTCCAAATTGTTTTTATCCCCCCCTCTCTTATAGTCGTGTTTGAATTTCTGAAAATTTAAATAAGTTGACACCTTAAAGCCACAATGACAGAGAGATAAATCAAAAATGTGTAAAATCTGACATAAAACTAAAATGATATTAATTTGTTAAATTTTAGCTGCAAAAACCCCCAAAAACCACCCAGACCCCCCAAAACCTGAGATTTTAAGGTTTTCTTCAAATTTTATCAAAAACTAATCTTAGGGAAAAATATAATTACCTTTATTATAAACAATAAAATTTCCTTTTGAACGATATATTAGTCAGTGGGGTACAACCATTGATAAACTCTTTAGCAGCGTCCGTTTATTGAGGTGATGTAAAAAAATTTAAAAAAGAAACATGTTTATTACATGATTTAACCGATTTTCTTGAAAACTAAGCTCTCTCTCAAAAATTGTGTCCTATACATGATTGTAGACAATGAAATTTCCTTTAAAATGACTTATAACTAGGCAAGATTATTTTTATTTATAGCCAATTTTCTCAAAAACTAAGCTTTTTAGGAAAAAAATTATTTTACACTTTATTGCTGAAAATGAAATTCCCTTTTTATTAATGTATAAATTAGTGCGGTCGGACTAATGCCAAACTTCTCAGCGGCGTCCCTTTATTGAGAAAATGTAAAAAAAAATTAAAAACCACATGTTTGTCACAAGTTTTACCCGATTATCTTAAAAACCAATCCCTTTATCAAAAATTATGTCTTATAGTCAACAAATATTTTTTTATCCAATTTGCTCAGAAACAGAAAAAAATGTGTTCCAAACTTTTTTGAAGAAAATAAAATTCACTTTCGATATATAAGTCAGTGAGGTTTCGTTAATGACAAACTCTCCAGCAACGTTCGTATATAAAGGTCATATAAAACAAAAATAATAAAAACATTTTTGTCACACGATTCACCAAAAAACCAAGCTTTTTATAAGAATATATGCCCCATAGCTGATTTTAAAAAATAAAATTTGCTTTTCAATGATGTATAACACGGAAAGATTAATTTCATTTTTAAATCTTCAAAGGCGTTCGTAAATAAAATAAATTTTAAAAAATTACCAAATGAAACACCACTATAGCCGCTATCTGAATTGATGGTCTTCGCGCCCCTCGAACCTACCCACCCTCCCTCCCATCCCCCCTCCACAAAAAAAAATATGAAACTACCCCCGAAAAAAGATTCTAGGTACGGCTGTAGCAGCAAAGGTGATCCCTCCTACTCACCTTTTGTAGGTACGAATAGATGGATGAGGGGGAGGGTGCCCTACTACCGCCACTGATTCAGATTTTAAAGATCTTAAAAAATATCGAACCAAAATTAATTTGTTTAGTGATTTTTAAACATTGATTTAATTTACGGACATCCCCAAAGTTTTAAAAATGAAATTTTTCTTATCTTGTTATACATTGTTTAAAATTAAATTTTATTTTCTACAATCAGGCAGAAGGGACATTTTTTAATAAAAAGCTTGGTTTTTTGGAAAATCGGGTAAAACTTGTGACAAAAATGTGTTTATTTATTTATTTTTTAAATGACCCCCATTTACGGACGTCGCTGGAGAGTTTGTCATCAATGAAATCCCAATGACTAATACATCGTTAAAAAGGAAATTTTATTTTCTACAACAAAGTGTAAAACACTTTTTTTAGTTGAGGTTAGTTTTTGAGAAAATTGGATAAAACCTGTATCAAAATTAATTTGTTTGGTGATTTATAAAAATTGATTTGATTTACGGACGCCTGTAAAGTTTTAATTTGCAGATAAATCATGCTTTGTAGTACAGCGCTTTAAAGGAAATTTCATTGCCGATAATCGACTATAAAACACAATTTCTAAAAGAGGGCTTGGTTTTTAAGATAATCGGGTAAAACATGTGACAAACATTTCGCTCTATATTTTTTTTACATTTTCTAAAAAAACAGACGCTGCTGGTGAATTCGGTATTAGTCTGATTGCACTGACTTATACAATGTTAAAATGGGAATTTTATTTTCTACAATAAAGTGTAAAATAATTTTTTTCCCAAAAATCTTAGTTTCTGAGAAAATTGAATAAAACTGGTTTAGTGATTATTCAAAATTGATGTAATTTATGGACGACCCTAAATTGTTCTAAATAAAACAAATCTTGCCTTGTTACACATTGTTTAAAAGGAAATTTCATGGTCTACAATCGACTGAGGCACATAATTTTTGATAAAGAGCTTAGTTTTTAAGAAAATGGAGTAAAACCTGTAATAAACAATTTCGGATTCGGCTACTGACGCACTTTTCCACCCACCATGTCGCTTCAAATTGGTTATATTTGCTCCGGCATTGGCCAACATTGTGGCAGAAGATCGTCGGAAATAATGGCCCGTATAAGTTTCCGGATTTGGCAGCTTAAGAAACCCGGCGATGTTACCGGGGATCTTGCCAAATGTGTTTATACCAACCACTTGCTTCGAGCATTTACCGGTATGGTAGGAAACAAAGAACCGTTGGTGCGGTGTGTCAGGTGGTCGCAAATTTTTGTATTTTTTGTAGATGTTGATATAGTCTTTGTTGGGATCGCAGACCACAAAACTCCTTGAAGTATGGTTCTTAGTGTTTGAAATTGTTACCACCAGGATGTCGCCTTTCTCTTTGATGTCGGATACTTGTAAATTCGCTAACTCCGCTCTTCGGCAGGCTCCTGCAATGCTGAATATTGTGGCCACCTTGTTCATTAAATAAATCTCATCGGGAGCGTCTTTCAAAAATTTATCGGTCTCATTTTTTTGCAGTACTTGAGACTTTTTTGGTTTAAAACCGACATTTTTTCGTTTAATAAATGATATTAAGTTATAATATCGCCCAATATCTATATTTTTTCGTAGTCTTATACACATTTTAAGCATTGAAAATTTTGACCATAACGTGCTAGGCACGAAACTCTTTGACAAATAAGAAAAATAGGCCAAAAATACCTCTTCTTTTAGCGATGAAGTGTTCTTTGCTTTTAACCAATCTTCAAAAGCGTGGTACTCTTTTTCGTATCTCGGACGGGACTTTTCTGGAACTAATTCCTCCCTCGCCGATGCTGCGTCATTCAAAATACTGTCTGGAAGTTCAATATCGCTGTTGTCGAAATCCATTTTAAAGAAAACTTTGTAGATAAACCGAAAATAACGCTGAAATGACACTTGCTGCAATGTTTGTATTTTTAATCCCATAGTAACAACAATAACACAATCCGAAAAAATAGCTTGTCACTAATTAATGTCAAAATGACACCAAAATAATAGAGTGCCTGAATATCAATTTGGAATTATTTGACAAAATTTTTCAAAAAGGTAGAGTGCGTAAAAAAATTTTTTGCGCACGGCGTGCGTAAATTTTTTTTTTACGCACGCTACCTTTTTTGATGATTTTATGAAAGCAAATAAAAATAAAATAATTATAGTAATGAACTTGAATTTTAAAACTAAAACGAAAACATAATTTGTCAATAAAAATACAAAATACATTATGTAGGAAGAAGTTTTTTACGCAAGTAGGCAAAATATTGTACCTAACACGCGTGGAAAGTTCTTTTCCACCCTTAACGGCCTTTCCGAACTCCGCTTCGCGTCGTTCGTGTAACTGCCGTTCGTGCGGAAAAGGGTCACTTTCCGCACTTGTTAGGTAAATAACTATTCCTTCCTCAGCGTGGCTTGCCTGACACAAGTTAGAACAAACTGACTACAAAATACAAGGTAAATCAAAAAGAATGAAAAAAATAGGTTAAACCTATTTTTCATTCTACAAGTGAAACGATAGCAAACCAAGGAAACTAAGTCCATGGCGGTACGAAAACGTCCACCGGTCTACAAGGAAGAAATACATTTCGTCACAGTTCAACCAGACCATCCTATCACCGTCTCCACGGTGTTGGTTCGGCACTTTGCATGAAAAATAAGAAAAAAACTTACCGAAACAATTTTATTTTAGTATTTTCCTAATAACCAGCTACTTGGTGTAGTTTTTAGTTCATTTGTTTATAAATAAACTACATTCGCCTTTCTTTTTCATGGCCCCATAGAGCAACCTTAAAAATCCCACAGAATTTTAAACAGTCTATTACCGTACTAAGTATAAGTCTAATTTTCGCCACATTTTCATTATTTTCGGTAATGTTTTGCCTATAGGCACTATTCAATTTGCCCCTAATATCAGTCTTGCCTAGCAAAGTTTTTATGGAACACCCCTCGGCATTACTTACACTAAAATTTTGGTTAATTTTTAGGTCCGGTCTATGTGACCCTAAAGATTTTATTTGTAATCGAAGTTCATATGTCAACGTATTTAAATTTGCACAGTTAATTATATAATCGACGGTATTTATTTGTTAGCTCCCGCTAAATTTCGCGGTTGTTTATATATTTTTAAAACCACACAATTGTATGAAGGACAGAGAGCATTTCGCGCATTTGGACATGCGCACCAACAACCAGAGAGATCCTTGTCGACCGCCTCGAGAAAATGGCGTGTTAATTTCGTTCTCCAACTATTTCAAATTTCTACACCTGAAAGTGCTCGATTTTGGTGTACTGAAGCATAGAACTAGAAACTTCAGCCCTTCAGCTACGTGGTGACATCATTAGATCCAAAAAGGGGCCCCTTGGAAGTGGATAATTGGCTGCAAACTGGTGAGTGCCTTTGTTTCTGATTGCCGTTGTGTGGCACAACAATTAACCTATGGACCTTTTCATTATTTCGTAATTTCATATCAATATATTTATGTTTGTTCGCGCTTCATTTAATTAAAATATTTACAGTCCATTGCAGTTATCGTTTTTCTTACTGCGAGCATAACATTTATTTCCATTCTATAAATAAACGATAACGAAAACAAACAATGACACGCGACCAGCAATGCTTTTTTTTTACTACTGACAAACCCCAAATCAAAACGAATTCATACGTCTTCACTAAGGATAGAACCGGTAACACTAGAAAGGGCAACGAACGTTTAAGCATGATGAATATGGCCGACCACCACTGAAAAACGGGTGAAAGTGAAAACTTGCCCCGCGCGGCGCTGCCGGCTTGTAATTATTTACGCTAAAAAAGTTCACCCAATTAATCGCTTGTTGTTAACCACAGAAAATAAAAAGAACTAGACAGTCATGTCGTAAGGGAAGATTTAACTTTTTTTAAATAAATCAATTAAAAATATTGTTTGTTGTCTAGTTCTGGGGGGGCACTGACCCCTTGCCCTCCCTGTAGCAGCCACCACTGGCTCTAACGTATTTGGTTTATCCTTTGTCTTAAATTACTTCTTAAATTTACTTACTCAGATGAGCTGTCATCTAGTATGAGCTCTTCTTGCTTGATTTCATCAGTCTTCAGTTCATACTCCTCAAGTTCTGATTTTACACTGATTGTTGATGAGTCAAGTAAATTACCATCTGGCGGCCTGAAAAAATAAGATGATAAAATATTTAACCCGTTTATGGCCGCTGATGTGTATACGCAAGACTGCACAATTTTTTTTTTTTAATGAAAAATGTAAGGCTTTTTGGCTTAAAATATGGGCAATACCATTGATCCAATGTTTTTGTTTGAAACTCGTAGACAATGATTGTGTAGAAATAAAATTTCGAACTTCCATTGTCTTTATTTATTTTAAAACAACGTTTCGGTTAGTAAGTATCTCTAACCGTTATCAAGTGTAAACTAAACAATCTAGTCTCTAGGCTACTACTTATACTACTTGATGTGCAGTCAGGTGTGACGGCCCGCCCCCTTTTTAATCCTAAGATGCCGGTTTTCCTTATGGAGTGGTTTCTATATGTTTGGTATGTCCGTGCTTGGTTGACTGAAAACTTCTTTATTCTGCATTATAAACGCAGCTTCAATTAACTTTCGTTTTCCCCAATGCGACTCCTTATGTAAAACTTTAGCTTCTGACCACTGAATCCTGTGATCATTTGACCATGCATGATCTGCTAAACCGGATTTTTTAGTATCCCCTAATTGGGTACTTTTTAGATGTTCATTTACTCTAACCTGCAGAGGGCGTTTCGTTTCACCTACATATGATTTACCACACTCACACGGGATTTGGTTTCGTTTCACCTACATATGATTTACCACACTCACACGAGATTTGGTAAATACATTCCTTATTATTTTATTTCATTGATCCAATGTTAAACAAAATTGACAAGATTAGATTTGAAGGAAGTTTTTTATTTGTATTTTTTTGGGAAATATTTTATCATAACAAAAACATTTCATGTAAAAAAAGCCAAGTACGCGAAAATGGCATTCCGTCAAAAGAATTGAGATAAAAGTAAAGCCAAGTTCTTCAATACAAATTTCAAAATGAAAGGTTGTTACTAGTTTGGAAATGTTTTTTTAAACTTTGCTATTACAGCCAAACTTCTTTATGTTCAATTTAGCACTGTGCCTAAGAGTCATTTACAGCCGTAATAGTCAAGTTTAGAAAAACATTACCAAACTAGTAAGAACCTTTCATTTTGAAACTAGTATTGGAGAACTTGGCTTTACTTTTATCTCAATTCTTTTTACGGAATGCCATTTTCGCGTACTTGGCTTCTTTTTACATGAAATGTTTTTGTTATGATTTCACTTCTTTTTGAAAGGAATTGGATAATATTTAATTTTTAAAGTAGTAAAATATGTGGAATATTGTTCGAAACTTTTGCAGTGCCTTACTTAAAAGTTTGAGGTTTTTTAATTTTTTCCCATGGTTTTATCATAGTTCTTATCAGCTTTTCAAAGCTTAGCTCTCTAGCGTTTCTGAAAGTAGACAATGTTACTTTTACATAACTTTACATGCATAGGGGAGGGAAATGAATTAAAATTTTCGGGTTTTTAAATTTTTTCCTATAGTTTTATCATAGTTCCTATCAGTCTTCCGATGCTCAGCTCTCTAATCTCTGGAAGTGGGTAATGTTACTTTTACATAAATTTACATTTATAGGGGAGAAGACTAAATGATAATTTTGGGGTTTTTTAATTTTTTCCCTTGGTTTTATCATAGTTTCTATTAGCATTCCAAAGCTCAGCTCTCTGGAAGTGGACAATGTTACTTTTATATAAATTTACATTTATAGGAGAGGGAAGTAAATTAAAATGTTGTGTTTTTAAATTTTTTCCTATAGTTTTATCATAGTGTCTTTCAGTCTTAAAAAGCTCAGCTCGTTTCTGGAAGTGGGCAGTGTTAATTTTACATAAATTTATATTTATAGGAGAGGGAAGTAAATTAGAATTTTGGGGTGTTAATTTTTTTCTATAGTTTTATCATAGTTACTATCGGCCTTCCAAAGCTCAGCTCTCTAGCGTGTCTGGAAGTGGGCAATGTTACTTTTACATAACTTTACATTCATAGGGGAGGGAAGTAAATTATAATTTTGGTGTTTTTTCCTATTATTTTATTATAGTTCCTATCAGTCTGCCGAAGCTCAGCTCTCTAGCATTTCTTTGACATAATTTTACATGTATAGGGGAGGGGAGTAAATTAGAATTTTGGGGTTTTTTTACTTTTTCCAGGGATTTGGTCATAATTTTTATCAGTCTGCCAAATGTCAGCTTTGTAGCATGTCTGGAAGTACAGTAGAATTTTGATGATCTATACATGAGTGAGTGAGTGGCAATTTCGACGTTTTTTGAAATTTCGTAACTACTTTACTACTTTATGGAATTCCATGATACTTGGAGGGGTTGTTAACTCCATGAAGATCTATGACTGTGCAAGTTTGAGTTTCGTAGCTCATTCCGAAGTAGAGTTTTAGATAGTTCAAATATCGGCTGAAATGTTTTAAGAAAAGATGGTAGATCGCGCGAACTTGGCGAGGCACTGCCGTGCCCTCAGATAATGTTAATTTTTCTATAAATTGCCACAAAAATTTCAAAAATCAATAAAAGTACTACATGAAGATTTGGGAAAAGGTAAGAGTTTGAAAAATATTGAACTAAAACTAAAAATTGCACTTTTCAAAAAAATTTAATATTGTTGCCATCTGATCAAGAAATTTCATAAAATTTGATAGTTTTGTACTAATAATAAATAAAAGCTATATAATATAATACCCACTGGTGGTTGCAGTGGAAGGGCTGCAAGGCCCACTCACATATGAATCAATCATCATCAAAAAACATAATAAAAAAATAACAAAATATTTATAAGAACTCTTTTTTTGTTATATGCACAATTTTTAAGCTGATGAAGAGTTTTTTAAACCGAACCCACGAATACCTACCTGATTCTATAATAGGACACAAAATGCACACAAAGAGATTTTTTATAAACAACTACATACAGGGTGTCCCAAATTGGGCACTTTTGGGGGGTTTAAGGTACTTCTAGGGAAGACAGAGAAAAACTGACCACGCATTGCGAGGCTCAAATTTCAAGAGAAGACTTATAGTGAAAACCGTATTTTGAAATATCGTCTCGTCTTTGAGCTACGGGGGCTTTTTGAAAAATCTGCATTTTGGAGGGGGGTCTTTAACTTCGTTATTATTGGAAATATTGATTTAGAGTATATTGCAATTTTATAGACTTTGTCACGAGGAATTCAACCGCTAAACTAAATTTGAACTGTCACTTTTAGTTTTTGAGATATGACATAAAGTTGCACTTTTTCTTATGGAATGGCCTATATTTTAATTAATTTTCGAATTCGTGATTGAATTCTTTTCAAAATGATGTATCATATGTCATAGTTTGATTGAGCGGTTTCGGAGATAATTAAAGTTTTTAGTGTGCGTTGACGTGAAAGCCTTGCGGTCAAATCCTACTTCAATGCTCCTATAGTTTTGTTGTCTTCTATTATGCAAATCAGGTTGGCCTTGCGTCTTGGCGTTTTGTCATTGTTTTCAATTGTTTAAACAGTTTGACATTACGCTTTGATATGAAATTATTTTGCACAAAAGCGTTTTAATTTTATTTTGAAATATGTATCATTTTTTTTTACTTTTTATAACTAGGCTTTGAGGGCCGTGAGCTGAATTATAATTTTTCCAAACCAGCATTACTATATTTGTGACTGTGTAAAATAATAAAAATACTGGAGTGCCTTTACCTGCCTCAGCAGGAAATCATAGCGCACTAGAAATAAGTGAAAAAGCTGAATATCTCCTAAACCGCTCAATCAAACTATGACATATGATACATCATTTTGAAAAGAATTCAATGACGAATTCGAAAATTAATTAAAATATAGGCTATTCCATAAGAGAAAATGCAACTTTATGTCATATCTCAATAACTAAAAGTGACAGTTAAAACGTAATTTAGCGGGTGAATTCCTCGTGACAAAGTCTATAAAACTGCAATTTACTCTAAATCAAAATTTCCACTAATAACAAAGTTATAGACCCCCTTCAAATATGCAGACTTTTCAAAAAGCCCCCGTAGCTCAAAGACGAGACGATATTTCAAAATGCGGTTTTCACTATAAGTCTTCTCTTGAAATTTGAGCCTCGCAATGCGTGGTCAGTTTTTCTCTGTCTCCCCTAGAAGTACCTTAAACCCCCTAAAAGTGCCCAATTTGGGACACCCTGTACATGTCAAATATAATTTTATTTTGTTTAAGTTACTTAAATTATAATTGTTTTTGTGTAATGTTGGCCATTGCAGAAAAACCATTGTAAAAATAGTAGTTTACCTAACTAGTGCGGAAAGTGCCTCTTTTCCGCACGCGATTGCAGATGGCCAAACGACGCGATAGCGGAGTTTGGCCAGCAATCAAGTGCGGAAAAGACACTTTACGCACGAGTTAGGTACACTATTTTTTCTATAAGCGTGAGGAAAAAACTAAAAATTAATCAGAAAATTATTTATATTCAAAACGTTTTAATCAAATCAATTATTATTATTCACATTCTAGCGGCTTCTAGAACTGACTGGGGTAGATCTTCGTCCGAAGAATCCATTGAAAATCTGATTTTTTTGTTTGAAAAATTCAAAAGACGCTTGTATCTGCAAAATTGGCTTTGTTTTGACAGTTTGTTTGTACTTTGTTGCTATGGTGATTTAAGATGCCAAATCTAAAACCACTAGTGTTCATTGTTGTTTGACATTGACAATGACGATATTTATACCGGGGAGGTTTAAAACTTATAATTTGAACCTATTTTACTGAAAACTTTATTTTATCGAAAATATTGAACATATAGCAGAATTTTAGTCAATTTGAATATTTTTAGGATATTTCGTGTGCTAGGAAAGATACAAATGTATTTTGAACGGTCTAAATGTTATAGAACACCTCAAAATCGTAACAAATTGGTGCAACTAGTGCGGAAAAGTGGCACTTTCCACACTAAAATGCGTGCGGAAAAGTGGACTTTTCCGCACGCTTATAGAAAAAGTATTTTTTTCACTATGGCACAGAGGTTTCCCAAAACCAATTTTTGGCCAAAACTAATTTAGGCATACTTTTACAAAAATATAGAATTTTTTAATTACTAATCATAGAATACCGAAAACCTACCTGATTCTATAATAGGACACAAAATGCACACAAAGAGATTTTTTAAAAACAACTACATACATGTCAAATATAATTTTATTTTGTTTAAGTTACTTAAATTATAATTGTTTTTGTGTAATGTTGGCCAGTGCAGAAAAACCATTGTAAAAAAATATTTTTTTCACTACAGCACAGAGGTTTCCCAAAACCAATTTTTGGCCAAAACTAATTTAGGCATAATTTTACAAAAATATAGAATTTTTTTAAAAACTAAAAAAAAAATATTAAAATAATTGTTTCATAAAGTCTTACACCAGTATTTACTAAGACCTTAAGACTTAGCATTGTAGACCGGGTTTAAGTATCAAGTCTATAGACTTGATACCGACCGGTTTAAGTGTATTTTTTTAATACTCACAGGACAAATAACAGCAAAGATTTGGTTCACCCTAATGTGCAATATGATAGTAAGCATTTCTCAGTGAGGTCCATCTCATATAAATTCAAATTAACTTTAGAAATAAAGAAAAACCACATAAAAATTTTGTAACCAAATGTCATTTTTTGGAAACTTAGTCTGTACAGTCGTAGGATTCCTGTTAAAACTAGTCTCAAATTGTAGTACCACCCCTGAGGGGTGGTTTAAAGTTCGAAACACAATAGAAATAATCCATGATTGACAAAAAAACTTACATACAAAAATATTCAAAGCTAAATAATACATAAATAACTTAAAACTATATCTGTAGATGCATTACCATATTAAATATGTATCAATATTTAAATACTGTAAAAAGCACAAGATATATTAGAATCCCTTTTCAATTACTCATTCACTAAAACAATCGACCATCGGTTTAATCGTCGCTAACTTGTCTAAAAAATTAACATGTAAAATATAGCGGACAGCTGACACTGACTTACACCGTTTTTATTCGACATTTCCTAGTGACATTTGGAGGTTTAAATATGACTACCATTGTTAAACCAAAATATTTGATTATTTTTATTTATTTATAACCTTTGTGTGGAAATTATGTCTTTGTAACAACAAAAAAAGATGACCCATTCGCAAGGTATTTATGAACAATTTATATAAATATTAAAAACTATTGCATTTACGGGAAAAATGAGTTAAACCTTCAACCAAAATGTAGACTTTTAAACCTAGGATTGTAGGACTTAGCACTAAGCACCCTTTAGTAAATACTGGTGTTATAGTTTTCTTTGTTTTAATATTAAGTGGCAAATCTATTTCGAGCATTTATAAAAAAAAAATTTCTAACTAAAAGTCAGTGGTGTAGTATGAGAAACAAGAAAAATATCCGTAATTCATAGTTTCAATTTTTAGTAGAGAAACTATTATATTTAAATATGTATAAAGTTAAATCATACATTATTTTCTTTAATCCAAAATATATTTTTGATGATGATTATGTTAAGCTAATTTTAAATGCATGTGGAGTGAACAAAAGTGTTTTGGTTTGTAGAAAATAATCTATAATTTGGTTGTAGTGCTGTCAAAGTTTCAAATTCTCAACTCAAACTAAAGCAAAACAAAAAGTAATACCAAGTACCTACTAAAAATGTTACTCATTTTTGAAATCTGAAAAGTCAATGGCACTGGCACCAGTTAATTTTTCTAAATGATGATCTGTGCCTGGTTTTTTTTGTAAAAAGAGAGAGGGAGAAAAAGAAGATAAGACATGTGCTATCGCAATTTGGGTAGTAAATTTGTATTCAGGTTGTTTACATATATGCAGGTATATACACAATTGGAAATGAAAAAAAAACATTTTTTCATTGGGTATTTTTGTCAATTTTGTAAAATTTTAGTGATTTTTTTGACATTAGAAAAAAAGTTTGACATGCTAATGCAATTTCGACAACAGATTCAGATTCAGTGCATTAAAATACTATAGAATATGACTATCTCATCAAAAGTATATACCAAGGGGTGAACAGCTAACCCAAAATGTGTACACCAATGAAAATCCACAATCTTTTGCTAAGATTGTGAGGGATTGTGGGAAGATTGTGAGGGATTGCGGGGGATTGTGGAGGACTGTGCAGTGGTGTAGCGTGCCTGAAGGGGCGGGGGGGGCGACAGCCCATCAAAAATTCTTGTGACCAAAAAAACAAAAAAAAAAGGTCATCATGTCTATAGTTTCCTTTGCGAGGGATTGTGAAAGATTGTCACAGATTGTGGTAAGATTGTCACAGATTGTGAGTGATTGGGACAGACTGTGTAAAGATTGTGGGATGAAGGATTGTGAGTGCTTGGGATGGATTGTGTAAAGATTGTGAGGGATTGTGGTAAGATTGTGAGAAATGTGTACAGCGATTGTGAGAGCTGTTCACCCCTCAGTATATACCATACTTATTTTTTTTGTGTGGCTGTGAACATCTGTTAGCACTGGAGCTGTTATGTTAAAGAATATAATATGTCGAAATATTGAAGAGGCCCTTATGCATGCAGATTTTTTTTTTTACAGTCATAATCCTGAATGTGTGTAGTTTTAAATAAAATTTATCTCTAGGTGGCAGTTTATAGCTGACATAAAGTTTTACTCTGACATCTCCAAAATTTCTTACTTCTTTTTCACATTTCTACATCATAAATAAATTTCTGAGTGTATGTAATTCATCATACCATACCCCATACCATACCACATATCATACCTTTGACAGTGGGAAAGAAGAATTTAGAGATTGGTTGGATGACTTGGTCGAGTTAATACCCTGAGAGTCTCTCGTTCTTGTATTGAGACACTGCAGCCAGCATAGATAGAAGTTTTCCGAAAAATTTATGTGTGGCTTCGGTGGTTCAGTGGTAGAATGTTTGCCTAGATAGCAAGAGATCCCGGGTTCGATTCCTGGCCGAAGCAGAAAACTTTTTTCTTATTTTTCTTTCTTTGATTTCACTTGTTTATAGTCATCAGTTTTTTGTTGAATAAGCAATTCTGGAATCTACTCACCTTCCTCTCTCAAATCTATTTTAAATATGCTTTAATATAAAAACAAGACAAGGAAAAAATTCTGTCTATAAGGCTTAAAATATTAACAATATTCTACATTTCAAGCACTACAAAAACAATATTTAAAATAAATCATTTCTGATGTCTGTCAAACAGTATTTATAGTTTTTTTCATGTATTTTCAGGCCTACTAGACTCTTTACTTTACACTGACATTAAAGGTTGGTTCATGGATCGTTCATACTCATCTTTTGTCTAGTCTTTTGTCTTGGTTTAGTCATATGTCTTGTCATAAGAAAGTTAAAACCACTGTTTCTTATGGGAGTGTTCATACAATGCTTTTGCTTTTGATTAGTCTTTGTCTTAAGAGTTGCCAACTTTCAATCCTTAGGACAACAACTAAGACAAGTGACAGACATCAGCTGATATTTGTTGTTTTTTTTTACAGGGCGTCCGAAGAGCGCAAGCGCGCGGCCAAAATTTTGAATTTACCGCCATTAATCATGTTTTTAACAGAAAATCTCAACATAACCTCAAAATTTTATTTGTTTTTATTTTCTTTTTCACTTTTGTTCTTTCGTGTCTGTGTTTCATGCACAAATTAGGTTAAATAAGATTGTTTTGTGTAGAAAATGACTTTTGAAAAGGGGCCTTTTTATTGAAATTGAATTTTTTTTCAGTGGGTTATGACTAAGACCAATCAAAAACAAAAGACGAGTATGAACAGCCGATTTTGTTTAAGACAGCTAAGACTAATCAAAGGACAAAGACTAATCAAAAACAAAAGACTAAGACGAGTATGAACAATACTTCAGCCTCATAAATTAAATTAGATTAAATTAAATTAACTTACATTAACTTACCCTAAGCCAAATTAGACTAACTTAAGAGATTTTTGTGAAAAATGTGTTGTTTTTTTACTTGGGAAAGTTCCTAAAGGCATAAAATAACATGTTTACAAAAAATACAAGTGAAAAACTTCAGAAAAACAGTAAAAATCTACAAAATTTTCTCTTAAGTTAGTCTAATTTGTCTTAGGGTAAGTTAATTTAATTTAATCTAATGTAATTTATGAGGCTGAACCAACCTTAAGCTTGATGGCTTTTACCTTAAGCTATTTTTGGCCAAAAATTAGACTTGTGGACATTGCCTATGGCTCAGTCAACAAACTATCTCCCCTGTTTTCAAAATTTGTTACTTAAACAACCACTCTTTCCCTCCTCTCTACTTACAGATTATTAGGACCAAATTCTGAAAACTCTTCTTTAACATTCATTTTGGCTGGACTAGATGTATGTCTTATTCTTCCACCCCACTTGCTGCGTTCAGGTTGATCAACATACTCGGCAGATGTTTTCTTTTTAATATGTTAACTTAAAAATAAAAGTTTAGCAGCCAGGTCATCTAACTCTTTGAAAATGTCTTCGAGATTGTTAGTCAGCAGATGGAAATCTTTTTATAGTAGTGATTTTGTAAAAAAGGATTCCTCTGAGGAGGTTGTTTCCTTCACTTGTTTTGTTTTGTGTACTTTTTTGACTACTTCGTAAAAAAACCAAAAACAAAACTTGTTTATTGTTATGAGAAAAACATCTCAATTAAACCCAGTAAAGAAGCAATGACAGTTGCAAGGAAACGTATTTGGTTGTGACCTTGTGGTCAGCAAAATGCAAGTAAGGTGACCAAGTATATACGATACGTGTGATCACGGTGCCTAGTCTGTTCTAGACACGAGTCGTTAAATACCGAGATGAATTCCATCAAAGGAGCATGCGCCAAAATTAACGTCAAAATGTCTAATTTAAATTATTGGCGCGAATACCGGGATTGGCGCGAGATCGAAGAGCTTAACGTATAATAAAAAATTCAAGGTATAAAATAATGGTCAATTCTAGTTTTTAGGTATGATTTTATGTAGGTACCGGGTGGTTATTTATAACCGGAGCACTCAGCAACTTTATCATTGAAAATAAAGGGCTATAATAAATTGTAGATTTTTTTGGTTAATTATGATGATGATGAACTTTAAAAGCCAACATAATTTTTTTCTATCCGTCACCATGTACAGGGTGTCCCAAATTCGATGTTTTTGGGGAGTTTCGGGTATTTCTAGAGGGGCTAAAAAGACCTGATCAACCTTTGCGACACTCAAATTTCAAAAGAAGCTTAAAGGTGAAAATCGCATTTTGATATAGCAAGCCGTTTTTAAACTACGGGGTGTTTTTAAAAAGTCTGCGTTTTGGGAAGGGGTCTATAACTTGTTTATTTATTAATATTTTTATTTCTGTGAAAACATTCTTTAGACACTTTTTTAAGAGGAATTCAACTGTTAAATTAAATTTCATTTGTCACGTTCAGTTTTTGAGATCACATAAAATTAATTTTTCTTTATGGGATTAGTGGGATTTCTTTATATTTTTGTTTTTTTTTATTTTTACCACATATTTTAGTTTGCTTAATGGGTTAAAAATATTTTAATATTATAAAATTATAAAAATAAAAAAATAATAAAGAGGTGATTAAAAAATAAAAATAAAGAAAACATATTGACAACAAACTAAAAATTAAAATATTGAGTGTGATACATCATTTTAAAGGAAATTTTAGAGAGAGTTTTAGAGTTATTCTGTAAGAAAAATAACAACTTTATGCAATATTTTAAAAGAAAAGATCTATAAGAAAGCTATTTACACAAAAGCAAAATGCAGACAAAAACACTCCGTAGCTTAAAAACGGCTTGCTATATCTAAATGTAGTTTTCACCTTTAGGCTTCTCTTAAAATTTGAGCGTCGCAAAGGGGGCTCAGTTTTTTCTTTCTCCCCTAGAAATACCCGACACCACAAAAAAACAACGAATTTGGGACACCCTGTACAGGGTGTGACAATAAAGTCGATTTTTTTGAGAGGGAACACCCTGTATATTTTTGCATTTTAAGATTCGTCTTTTCTTTTTGATTTCAAAAATATACAATATCTATGTGCTGCGATTAATATTTTTTGAGGTATATGCAGTATTTCTTCTATATGCATTTCACGTTTATTTTGTTTTGCCATGGGAGTATTGACAAATTTAAATGCGCTAAATCTTAAAAAAAATGTTTATCGTAGCATAGACATACAGTAGAACCCCGATGACAGTGTTTATTCAAATTAAATTGGGCACTAAATAATTTGTCACACAACTTGCACGTCACCGGCATTTTCACAGCACAAAAACGACGAATTTTCATCAAAAAGAACTGGGAATTATTAAAGTTTTGCTGTATAAAACCATACTGAAATATCTCTCAGTTGATTGGTTGGCAGAAGTGATCAACGCTTGCGCACGTTTTGGAATTCATCTCGGTATTTAACGACTCGTTTCTAGACACCTTGACGAGTGACTGCCATTTTGCCTGCGTAATCTAATGCCGTATTCCATTGGGGAATTGAGTGCAGCACTAGTGCACAACTGGCTCGGTGTTTGTATTCCATTGACATGCACTTTTTCAGTTTTCGTATTCCATTGAGGAACTTATGAATTCAGTTTTGCACTGAGTGCGGCTTTTTTGACACCGGCTCTGAGGGCTCGTGCCGCACCGAAAACTTTTTCCCGCCATTAATTTTAAACGCTCATTATTGTCGTGGGACGTAAAAATGAGTGAAAATAAAGTTGTTAGCGATTTTTTATTATTTTCTTCGCTGCTAAGTAGTAGCAGCGATGAAGATGAAAAACAGTTCTGTGCAATAAAAACAATGAGAACGGAAACCCCAAAAATAAAAAACTATTGAAAATGTGGTTTACCGATTTAACAACAAACAGGTAAGTAGATTTGTATGGATTTGGTTGACTGGGGCCGTGGGGCTAATTTTCCGACAGTTGGGGTTTTCTGGCAGCTATGATTATAAGTAAAAATAAATGTATTTTTTAGTTCAAGAAACACTTTCGACTCGAGATGAGCACTGTAGAATTCCTCATAAATAAATTCAAGTAGCCTCAATTTTGTCCAAAAAAAGAACAAGGGGGACGAAACCCCATTAGCGCTGAGGCACATGTCTTGCCATTTTTATGGTATGTTAAAACACCTTTACGCTTAGCTGTTAGGTTAGGTTATGTTCTTGTTGAATGGAAATTTGTTCAAAAATATTTTCTTCAAAAACTTTTTTGAACAATTTTCCTTATGAAAAAAATTGACTTTCAAAGAAAATGTTTTTGAACAAAAAAATTTTAATAAAATGTTTTCAAACAATTTTTTGTTTGAAGGAAATGTTTTTAAACAATTTTCCTTTTCAAGAAAATGTTATTGAAGTATTAATATTACTTTCGAACAAATGGATTGAACAACATGTTTTTGACCAAATTCCGCAAGGCAGAAAAGTTAGGTTTAGTTGAAAGAAACTTGTGAAATATTATATATGTATACAAGGTGTTTCGAATACTTATGTTCAAATTTTGGGAGCATAAAGAACACTTCTGGTTAGGGTTTTTTGAAAAACAAGCGCGAAATATAGATAACTACTCTATCTGTTGGTATACGAGCACAAGCCTGCATTCAACAAGGAGGTGGGCATTTTTAAAATATTCTTATTAACTTTTTTTAAATAAAATCATTATTTATTTATTTGACGAATTTTATTTATCTTAGGATAATATTTATCGGCGTGTAACTTTGAAACAAATAAAAATGGATATCGTCGTTGGCCTGATAAAACTACAGGTTGTGTGACATTTTTTTCAAAAATGAGATTTTTGCATAATCAATTTGCCCTATTCATAATGGATATACCATAAAAAATTATTTGCAAGAAAATGTTATATTAACGTTGCTTAAAGCAAGAATAAAAAAGAAGTTCTACAGCTCATAATGACATACCACACTAAGGTCACTATATCACGATGTTAGGAACTTCGTGATATAGTGACCTTATACCACACGAGTGCGATTTTTCATTTTCCGCGTGTTCCATTGAAACTGCACTCGGTGCAAATTTTGACAGCACCGTTTTAGTGTCAGTGCACCACCAGTGCTGCACTCATTTTCCCAATGGAATACGGCATTAATTTACTTTGTCATCATCATGTTTGAACTAAGTTGTAGAAACACTAGATAATGACCCAATAGGATAAAAGTCCCAGTATAAAAACACCTTTTTTCTTATTTTTTTTTTGATTTTACATTTTAATATGATTCGATTCAGATTTGGATGCTATCTAATAATTTTTAGAAAACTGTGAAACTGGCGCATTTTTTTATGAATAATTAATAGAAGGACTTACTTGAATAGGCTATTTCATTTTTAAATAAAAACTATGTATTTATAAGAAAGTGCTTAATATAACAAAACCTAATGTAACACAAGGAATTTGAATTTGGACGATCCAAAAATGCGGAGAAAATGCCAACATTTTATAATATAGAAAACAATGTGCGTGTAATTTTGTTCTCATCGTTTTTTTTGACTTAAGAATTTATCCTTGGTTTCAGTCTGAGCTTTTATGTCACAAGAAACCAATTTTCAAAATGTCCTTTCGTTTGGACTCGTAATATAATACAACTTTTTCAATTTTCACTTTCGTGCTGTAGCAAATGCCTTTTTAAATCGAATTTTAGTTGGGTCTTGTAGTAGCAATATAAACTTTTATTTGGTCTTGAAATCACACTGGTTGTATTTGAAGCAATCGATTTAATCTACCCCTTTATGCCGCAGCACATGTCTTTTTAAATCAGACTTCCTTGTGGCCTTGTAATAACACTGGCTGCATTTAAACCAACTGATTTTATCTGCTGCTTCGTGTCGGAGCAAATGCCTATTCAAAACAGACCTCCATTTTGTCTGAAAAACACACTGATTGCATTTAAACCAATCGATTTCATCTTCTGTAGTATGCACCAGCAAATGCGATTTCAAATTGGAGTTGTCTTTGCCCTTGTAATCACACTGGTTGCATTTAAACCAACCGATTTTATTTGCACTTTGGTGCTGCAGTAAATGCCTTTTCAAATTGCGTTTCTGTATACCTTTATAATCACACTGGTTGCATTTAAACCAACTGATTTCATTAGCTCCTGTATGTCGAAGCAAATGCGTTTTTATAGTAGACCTCCATTTTGTTTTAAAATCACACTGATTGCATTTCAACCAATCGATTTTATCTTCCCTTTTATGCACCAGCAAATGCGATTTTAAATTGGAGCTGCATTTGCCTTTGTAATCACACTGATTGCATTTAAACAAGTCGATTTCATCTGCTCTTTTGTGTTGGAGTAAATGCTTTTTTATAGCAGACTTCCATTTTGTCTTAAAATCGCAATGATTGCATTTAAACCAATCGATTTTATCTGCACTTTGATGCTGCAGCAAATGTCTTTTCAAATTGCCTTCCTGTATAGCTTTATAAGTACACTCGTTGCATTTAAACCAACTGATTTCATCTGCACTTTGGTGTTGCAGGGCATGTCTTCTTAAACTTGATTTGCGCCTGGTCTTGTAAGTACAGTGGTGACATTTAAACCAGTTCATTTCTTCTACATCTTCATTTTGATTGTGTGAAATATTTGGCGCTTCAGATCTAAAAGTAATTAAATAAATGATAGTAGATTCTATACCACACGTAAATTTTAGTGGTTCCCGAAAACTTTCGTGACTATTGGGTAAAAATCACTATGTTTCTCTTCTATTCAGTGTTGCCACCCTCGACCCTGAGGTCTTCGGTAGAAGGCTTCGAGAAAAATCGGTAGATTTCGGCAGATTTTTTAATCATCTCAGCAAGCAGTGCTGGATAACTATCGATAGTTTGGATTGATTTAGTAGGTAAATTGTATTTCTACGATTTGGTTTTACTGAGAAAATACCAAAATTAGGAATTAAATAAAAAAATTAGGTACATTAGGTAGATAATATTATAAAAAAAACTTCAGGGTTTATAATAGCGTGATCTTTAATGCCGCTTGCGGCTGCCGGCTGAGTATATCGCAAAATCCAAGAGATGGCGCCATAAATACACTTTTAAAAACAATGGCTTAAAATAAAATTTTTATTCTACAAAGGATCTTACATAAAACGAATACTTTATTTATGGTATTTTTTTTAATCGCGACTACGATGCGTATAAAAAAAAACAAGTTTATATCGAAAAAAAATCGGTAGAAAACTATGGTAATTCGGTATATCGTAAAGTAAAAGGCTAAATCGGTAGATCTACCGAAAAATCGGTAGAGGTGGCAACGCTGCTTCTATTTTTAATTTGCAAAAATTTGCTATTAGTCAATGAATCTCCATTAAGGGGCTGTAGTGAGGGAATGTCCATTAAGGGGCTGTAATGAGGGAAAAGGATAATTTTGCTTTTCAGGAATTAGTCCATGGGCCAGTCAACATATCGGTATAATTTGGGCGTATTAGTTTTCCTTTTTACCATAGAGCATTTTACCGGAATATTAAAAAAGCTATGATGGCAATCTCGAAGTGGTAGCTTAAACAAATTGTGGCCCATTCCTTCATGGGAAATTTACCACTTGCTCGCGTTTCACAGCTTAAGCCCTTTTGTATTGTTAGAGTTGATATTGCTGGGCCATTTTTAGTTGGAACCTCAAAACTCCGTAAGGCCCATAAACTTAAAACTTATTTGTCGCTTTTTGTTTGTTTTTCGACCAAAGCTGTATATTTGGAATTGGTCTCGGACTTGTCTAACGATGCTTTTTTTGCCGCGTTTAAGCGATTTATGAGTCGGAGAGGAAGGTGTGACACGTGTATAGCGATAACGGGACCAATTTCATTGGAGCAAGAGATGAACTATTTCGATTGGCCAAATCTGCAACCTCTTAAAATACTATAAAATGGCATCTAATTCCCCCTTCCTTTCCCCGTTGGAGGCCTTTGGGAATCCAAAATTAAAACGGTAAAGGGTCATTTGATGCGAGCGGTTGGAGAACAAACTTTAAAGAATTATACACTTGAGACCTTTTGCATATCACATTTTTCTCTTATCTTCTATTTGAGGCATGCGCAGTTACCTGGGGTAAACCTTATCCGTTACTAAAGGATAGTGTTTGACCTTACTTGTTCCAATAACGCAGGCTACTAGTTCCTTTATTTAGAGACAGTGTTGCCGCGCATATAATGTTATGTCAAAATGTAATGTAAATTATTATATTTTTGATTTGTAGTACTTGTTTAGGTAGTCTTTCATCATTCATTCTTTGTACATGTCCGTACCACACCAGTTGTTTTGTTCTTATATCATCCACTAAAGTACGTTCACCCACTGTCATAATTTCTCTTATTCTTTGATTTGTAACTCTTTCTCTTTTT
Organism: Aspidapion aeneum; assembly: GCA_963576565.1. Classification (NCBI taxonomy): domain Eukaryota; kingdom Metazoa; phylum Arthropoda; class Insecta; order Coleoptera; family Brentidae; genus Aspidapion; species Aspidapion aeneum. Next base: position 51,531,749 of record OY755048.1, read on the forward strand.
GATTTCCCTGCTGCTCTTCTCCAATAGTCCATCTCCGTAGCGGAAAGCATTTTTTCTGTTCTATCCTTGATTGGGCATACTTCTGAGCCGTATGTAATAATACTTTTTACAATGGTGTTATATATAAGCTTTTTGTTATGTTTTGATATACTTTGGTCCCAAATTATTCCATTTAATAAAGTTATTGCTTTTCTTCCTTTTAGGTTTCGATCTTTTATAGCTTTGTCTAGTGTTCCATCAACTGTAATTTTTAGACCTAAGTATTTATACTCATCACAGGACTGAATTCGCTGCCCGGTATTTAACATTAGATCCTGTTTACTATGTCTTATTGAGATTAACCTCTAGTCCCCACTTATTGTACTCTTCTATATTTTTGATACCAGACAATTATTTCAAGAGCTACCAATGCGGAGTAATCCACATATTTAATTTTATGTCAGTTATTGAAAATTATTTTTTATAAAAACTGGTAGGTATGTGTTCTTTGGCAACAGTGTTCACCAACTAACCAAAAGTCATCAATGTTCTGTGAAGTGGGTAAAAAAATAAGAAATAAAGTCCTTTCATTTCAAAACGCCGCCAAAAAAACCATAATAAAATTTGAAGTGTGAAACCCATTAAGGAATCCCAAACAAATAAAAGAGAATATGGGCCGGACTGGAAACAGTTTATAGTATAATAAAACGTTTAAGAAAAGCTGCTTAATACGTATAATAATCATTAATAGATAGGTACTATACATTTTATTTAAATGTAACATTAGGTACAGGATGAATTGTTATAACAGGTTTTATACATGTTGTCTAGCTAAGTTGGAACCATATGGAAAACTTTTTTATTTTTAATTTTAGGAAAAAAAGTTGATCTTTGTAAAAAGTTCTGCATGTTCTAAAATTTAAAATACAATTTTTTTAATAAAATTTTTTAAACAATCTACCGGAATTAAAGCTGTAAAAACTCGATTGCTAGGCTACCGCGTTTATGTTAATAACTGGGTGTTTCAAATATCCAACAAAAAAAGGTGTCAAATAAGGGATTGAGTGTTGTTCCTGTTATGCCCATCATATTACCTAATTCAAGATTGAATATATCGATAACGATATTTTTTAAAACCATTATCGTAGCATCAGATTTCTCAACAATACCAATAATATTTCTGGCATTTATAAATAGGCATTGCGGTATGAATGATATGATCAGAAATTTTAAGACACGAAAAGGTGATCTCATGCTTTCAGACGTTGATTCTTTACGTCTAATTTGAGTTATCATACCTTTGACAGTGGAAAAGAAGAATTAAAGAGATCAGTTGGATGACTTGGTCGAGTTAATACCCTGAGAATTTCTCGTTCTTGTATTGAGACACCGCAGCCTGCATTGATGAAAGTTTTCCAAAAATTTATGTATGGCTTCTTTAGTTCAATGCTTAGAAGGTTTGCCTAGAGAGCAAGAGATCCCGGGTTCGAGTCCCGGCCGAAGCAGAAAACTTTTTTCTTATTTTTCTTTCGTTAATTTCACTTGTAATAATGAAAATATCACAATAATAATAATCTGAATTCAAATTCAAACAATATAAACACCAACCGCTAACAATTTTAAACTGAGTTTGACCCTGTATTAAAGAATGCAGGTAGTACCTTTCGAAAGCCTTTGTTATATTTCGAGAAGGGATTAGGTACTTATAGAATGGAATAAGGTACGTTCGAAGCTTAAACTTTAAAGAATGAAGTATACCTAGCCGTGCTTAAAACACAGAAATTCTTCCCAAAATTTGAAAATAAATTTTCAATTTTTGCACAGACTCCTGCAAATCCCAAAATGGTTATTATGATTAGGGTGGCACGCGCCAGTTTTTTGTGAGGCTTTTTGAAATGACAGGACTATATACGGTAAACACAGACCTAATCCTATATTTTTCAATGGTCTTGCTCTTTAAAATTTTCCTAGTTGTTTTTGGAACTTTTTAATTAATTTTGCCTATAAAACAGGCTTTTGACAGATAAATAAAGGATAAAGGATTGTGTCTGCAAAAGGTCAAAATCGGGCTTCTAAATATCACGTGACATCTGTCATTTAATGTCGCATTTTTAAAGGATAGGTCAGCTAAAGGGAGGCGTGCAAAAGGTCCCTACTATCTTCCCTCAAATAGAAGCGATAATGAATTCACGACCTTTATGTCCGTTAAGTCAAGATCTCAACGATCTTAACGCGTTTACACCCGGACATTTTTTAACTATGGAGCCTCTGTGTACTCCACCTAAAGAGACTTTGCAAGAGGTTGCTAATAATCGCTTGTCGAGAGGGAACTTGTTAACTAAATTCCATCAACAAATCTAGATTCGGTGGTATATGGAATATTTGCAAACTTTCGACCAAAAAGCAAAATGGAATTCTGCAATGCCGAATGTACACCTTGGTACATTAGTTGTTATAGAACAAAGTAATACTCCTCCATTACAATGGCCTTTGGGCCGTGTCCTTGAAATCCATCCAGGGTCGGATGGAGTAGTCTGAATATAGTAGCTACGGTTAAGACTTGTAACGGGATTTTTAAACTGTTCCCATTGTGTAACGCTCATTTCGTAAATTATTAACTTGAATTTTAATTTTTTTAATTTCATTTTATGAAGAACATTTTTTAACTAAGGAAAAAAGGAAATTATATCACACCTACTTATCCCAAAAGACAGACAGAAGCAGACAAGCATACAAAATCGCGCAATCAAAGGTGAGAAGAATGATCAGTGATAAGAAAAATCATTCGTGGATGCAAAAGTGCCAGAAAATAGATTCATACTTAGGAGGTAGGAGAAGTACCGAAAGCTGGAAAACTATAAGATCGATTAAAAAAGAAACATACAGAGATATCATTTCACCAATACCAGACAAAGAATGGGATGAACATTAAAAAAAAAAAACTTTTAACTGAAGATAGAGCAGAATTCAAGGAAGACCCAAGAGACAATATAATTAGAACGATGGGATCTCCAGTACCCCTCACAATCTCTGAGGTCAAAAACGTGTGCACTACCTTAAAAAGCGGTAAATCTGCCGGACCCGGAAATATCCCAGCTGAACTTATTAAATATGGCACTGAAGAACTGTTTTGAAGATTACGGAATCTTTTCCAAAAATATTTAAATGGAACTGTAGTCCCAACTGAGTGGAAAACGTCATATATATGTGTTGTAAAAAGTAAAATAATAAGAAATAAAGTAGAGAGCGAATATAAAGACATGGAGGCAGAAGAACAAGCTGGTTTCAGGGCGGGTAGATCGACTTCAGATCATCTCTTTTGTATAACCCAAGTTATTGAAAAGAAAATGGCATACGGACAAGAGCTGCATCTGCTTTACGTGGATTTGCAGAAGGCATATGATAGTATACCACTAAATCTACTTTGGAAAGCGTTGGAAAACACAAACATAAGCGTACAACTAATTAAGGCCATCAAAGAGTTATACCGCAATAGTAAGGCAAAAGTTAAAATAAAAGCAAAACTAACCAAAGGCTTTCAAGTAAATAAAGGTCTAAAACAAGGTTGCTGTATCTCGCCTACGCTCTTCAAGATATACTTGGAACAAGTCCTTAAAGTATGGAAGAGAAAATGCCAAAACATGGGAATTCCGTTGGACGAAACCACCTTGTATACTTTATGTTTCGCCGATGATCAGATAGTAGTGGCTCAGGATTATGACGACCTCGAATATATGACACGAAAACTAATAGAAGAGTACAATAAGTGGGGACTAGAGGTTAATCTCAATAAGACAGAGTATATGTGTATCGGTGGAATGAAACAGGATCTAATCTTAAATACCGGGCAGCGAATTCACTCCTGTGTTGAGTATAAATACTTAGGTCTAAAAATTACAGCTGACGGAACACTAGACAAAGCTATAAAAGATCGAAACGTACAAGGAAGAAAAGCAATAACTTTATTAAATGGAATAATTTGGGACCAAAGTATATCAAAACATAACAAAAAGCTTATATATAACACCATTATAAAAAGTATTATTACATACGGCTCAGAAGTATGGCCACTCAAGGATAACAGAAAAAATGCTTTCCGCTATGGAGATGGACTATTGAGAAGAGCAGCAGGGAAATCAAAAAGAGAAAGAGTTACAAATCAAAGAATAAGAGAAATTATGACAGTGGGTGAACGTACTTTAGTGGTTGATATAAGAACAAAACAACTGGTGTGGTACGGACATGTACAAAGAATGAATGATGAAAGACTACCTAAACAAATACTACAATGGAAACCAACTGGCCGAAGAAAACGAGGACGGCCAAGGAGAAACTGGAGAGAAGGAATAGACAGTGAAATAAGAATAAGAGGCCTAGATGATGAATTATGGGCAAACAGAAACGAGTGGAGATTGGGTATCGGAAGACGTAGAACGTTGTGAAACCGATAAATATATATATAATTAATTAATTTGAATCTTTAATTAATTACATGGTGTTGGGGTAACAATTTAATATAAAGCAATTCTAAATTTAATTGTTTCATTACTTACTACACCCTATATATATTTCTATTTCAGCGGTTATTGATAGATAGATAGATAATCTTTATTACTATAATATTCATACAAATGTACAGATACATGGAGTCGTCATACACTTAATAATTAAGTATAGGTATAGTAATAATTTAAAGTTTTTCCAGAAAGACTTATCGTTTATAAAAAATGTTACAATTTTTAATCCTAAACATTTTATATATAGGTATGTAGTTCAACATAAGAGTAGAAATTAAAAAATTAAAAATACAGTTTAAAAATTTTAAACACATAGATAAGGACAAACATAAATTATGAACATTAAGACAAATTTATACATATATTTTAATATGGATATTACATATATAAAGTTAATTTCTGTTTTTCATCTTGAGCCATTATAAGTTAAAATTTAAATATTCACCTATTGTATAAGGTTCAATTTGGCATATTATTTTAAAACATTCTGTCTTGAATTTTTTTAAATTATGTATGTCTTGTATCAGCTTTGTTAGTTTATTGTAAAACTTAATAGCCGAGTAGATCGGGCCTTTTTCGGTTGATGAAAGTCTATGTACTGGATAGAGAAGTAAATCATTACGGTTTCTCGTTTGGTATGAATGGTTTGGCTTAAATGACTCAAATAGACTGGGATTCTTTCTTAAATATAAGATACATTCAAAAATATAAATGCCAGGCACTGTTAAATAATTATTATTTTTGAAAGTTTGACGGCAGCTTGTTAGCGTTGTTAGTCCAAACATGATTCTTATTACTCTTTTTTGCATTTTAAACACACTATCCATACTACTACTGGCACCCCATAAAAGTACTCCGTATTTGATATTTGAGTAAAAAATTCCATAATATATTGATTTTAAGGATACATGGTTTTGAAATGATTTGACGAGCACTCGAATCGCATAGCAGGATCGTCCTAATTTTTTACAAAGATTTTCAATGTGAGCTGCATAATTCAAATTACTACCTATAGTAACCCCTAGTACATTAGCAGAATTAACAACTTTAATTTGCTGTGAATTGTAAGTTATTTCTTCTGGCACAGTAACATCAATATTCGAAAATGTAATTAGCAAAGATACTGTTAGGTTCTTCAATTATTTCGGTGATATCGTTTAAATAGATAATAAAAAAGATAGGACCCAGAATACTACCCTGTGGGACACCCGTTGTAGCCGTCTACGTTTCCGACACAGTCCTAAAACCGTTTCTCGCAATTACCACTGTTTACGGTCTGAAAGATACGATCTAAACCATTAGGGTGGTGATCCTCTAAATCCATACGATTCCATTTTTTTAAAGAACAAAGAGTGGTTTATTGTTTCGAAAGCCTTTGATAGATCGAGAAGTAATCCACAGTCTGCAAATTAAGATTCAAGGAGTGATAATATAGTATTATTAATTTCAAGAAGAGCAGATTCCGTTGATCTTTCAGGCAGAAACCCGTGCTGAAAAGTATTAAATAGTGAATATTTATTGAAAAAGTTTAATATACGGTGAATGACTAGTAATTCAAATAATTTAGAAAATGAAGAAAGTAAACTAATAGGCCTGTAGTTTGCAAAATCATCTGGATCATCCTTCCTGTAAATAGGTATTATTTGGGCGGTTTTGAGTGCCTGTGGAAATAAGCCCCGATCCATGCTGGCATTAAAAATAAAAGCTAAAGGTTCAGCTATGTCTGAAGTGCATTGCTTAAGAATGTCAGATGGTACTAAATCGAAACCTGCAGATTTTTTATTTTTTAGTCTTTTGCTGAATTGGACAATCTCATTGGCGTCCGTTGGATAGAAATAAAAAGATTTACTATTATTAAATTTTATGTTTATGTCATTTATGTTTGACGAAATGTTGTTTTGCTTAAGAAGATTTAAAGGCGCATTTACGTAGTATTTATTAAAGTTGTCTGCAAGAAGTTTGTTTTCGTCGATGTTTGGCAACACATTGATCGGTTTTTTGGCGTTAGTCAGGTCACGAACAGCGTTTGTTTGTCTGTTATAATTTATTTTTGTTTTTCTTATCTCTGCTACATACCATCAAAGTTTTTTTGTATCCTGCAGCGCTCGACGAATTTATCCCGTGTGTATATATGTTGAAACGTTAAGTGCGTTTACTTTATATATTGCGCGTTTTGTAGAACTTTAGATATAAGACTTTTCTGCAAAACTTCCAGTTTGAAACCAGAGGAAGCAAGCCTGCTAGAGACCACCACTAGAACTAAAGTAGGTAGGTTTTGAAAATTCTTTAAAGGTCGCTTTTTCTATATATTTTAAAGCCATACAGTCCTCTTTAAAACTCGTTGAGATAGAAGTTTACCTTGGGGTTTTCCCTTAGTAATTTCGATCATCATTTTTATAGGGGATGCACCAATATGTATTGAACAAAATAATACAATGATCCCATATTAAAATTAAAATATAATTTATTTTCATAAGTTATATATTAGAAACAAAAAAATGCTCGTCGGGATTTATACTTCCGTAAAGTAAACAGTCAGGTAAGAAATAAAAATGGTTCATTTTTACTTATGTATCAGGGGGCACGGCAGTGCCGCGCCAAGTTCGCGCGGAAACTACTGTAGCATCTTTTCTTAAAACATTTCAGCCCATATTTGACCTATCTAAAACTCTACTTCTGAGCTACGAAATTCAAGCTGTGCACATGGACTTCCATAAAGTAGTAAAGTAGTTACGAAATTTCAAAAAACGTCGAAATTGCCACCACTCACTCACTCACTCATGTATAGATCATCAAAATTCTACTGTACTTGACATGTTACAAAAAAACAAAAAACCCCAAAATTCTAATTCACTCTCCTCCCCAATACATGTAAAATGTAAAGGTAACATTGCCAACTTCCAGAGGCGGTACAGAGCTGAGCTTTGGCAGACTGATAGGAAATATGATAAAACTATAGGAAAAAATTAAAAACCCCAAAATTTTAATTTGCTTCTCTCCCCTATAAATGTAAAGTTATGTAAAAGTAACATTACCCACTTCCAGAAACGCTAGAGAGCTGAGCTTTGGAAGGCCGATAGGAACTATGATAAAACTATAAAAGAAAATTAAAAAACATCAAATTTTAATTAACTTCCTTCCTAAGTTATATAAAATTAACATTGCGTACTTCCAGGAACACTAGAGAGCTGAGCTTTAGAAGATTGATAGGAACTATAATAAAACCATATAAAAATATAAAAAAAAACTCAACATTTTTAATAAGGCATTGCAAAAGTTTTGAACAATATTCCGCATATTTTACTACTTTAAAACTTAAATATTATCCAAATCCTTCAAAATAGGAGTGAAATCATAACAAAAATATTTCATGTAAAAAAATCCAAGTACGCGAAAGTGGTATTCTGTAAAAAGAATTGAGATAAAAGTAAAGCCAAGTTCTCCAATACAAATTTCAAAATAAAAGGTTCTTACTAGTTTGGAAATATTTTTCTAAGCTTGGCTATTACGGCTGCAAATGACAGTGCTAATGCATAAAGAAGTTTGACTGGAACAGCAAAGTTTAAAAAAACATTTCCAAACTAATAAGAACCTGTCATTTTGAAATATTTATTGGAGAACTTGGCTTTACTTTTATCATAATTTTTTTACGAAATACGACTTTCGCGTACTTGGCTTTTTTTTACATGAAATGTTTTTGTTATGATCATATTGTCAACTATAAACATCAGCATGTGTGTAGGATAGTTTATTTTTCCTTCTTTTCCTACTTACTTTACAGAACTATGAATCCAGCTTTATATTTTCCAATTCTTCCTACTATGAAGACGCGCGTCTGATGGTAGCGGAAAGAAAGCCATGGGTATCCTCTAAATGTAAACCTCCCAGAATGTCATCTACGCCGAGCTTTTCTGGAGGGCGGTCGATATTGATGTCTCAGGCCAGTGATCAAAGCGCCGATGAAATAGCTGAACTTAAACAAGCTATAAAAAAGCTACAAGATGAAAACAAGAACATTATAAAATCCCTGGAATTTTTGGGAGATCAGTTCGATGAGGAAAAGATTCGATGAGGAAAAGAAAAGGTCCAAGGTCTTGGAGGAGATGCTTGGGGAGGTTACAAAGGAAAATAAAATATTAAAGAATGAGATTGACAAGTTGAAATCTACCACTAACCAGGAAGAAACCAAAAAAATCATGAATAACGCCTCGATCACAGAAGTGAAAGCACTAATAAGTAATCTTAAGCTGGATATATTAGGTATTTTAGAGTCTTGGCTTTCTGATGTAATCCTTGACGAGGATATAAAAATAGCAGATTTAAACTTTTATCGCGTTGATCGAGGATCACGATGTGGGGGTGTGAGAGTATATATACATTCTGATATTAAGGTAACTAAAATTGAGATTTCCGAAGATGGCACAGATAGTTTTGAGCAACAATGGCTGCTTCTTAAACTCGGTAAGATTAGTTTGGGTTTGGGCATATTTTATCGTCCACCGCGGTTCAACGTCTGTTCGGCCTTACGCCAACTTGAAAACTCCATTGCAAACATAATCACTGTGACAGACGAAATCATGATAATAAACCAGTTTGAAAATTTGCTTGATGCTTTTGATTTTAAGCAGGTTGTTATGAGCCCCACTCTCGTGAAAAATCAAGTCTAATAGACGTTATTATTCTGTCTGATGAGCGCTTGCTTAATGGCAGTGTGCACCACCATGATATGCAGGATCACTCAGATCATCAGCTATCTACTGTACAATTAATATTAAAATATCCCCTGTTACACCAAAATTTATTAATTATCGCAACTTCAAACAGTTTGACAAGTCTCAATTCGATCGGGACTTTGTCAATCAGCAATGGTGGCAAGTTCTCGGGTTTGAAAATATAAATTTTAAAGTTGACTTCATATCGAAGAAAATTGTCTACCTTTTTGATATTCATGCACCAGTATGCGAAAAAAAAGTTACGATGCCACCGTCGCCGTGGTTCACAGAGGCTCTGAGCGTAATGAAAAAATATCGCAATAACCTATTTTCCAAATATAAGCGAACCAAAAGTTTGCGGAACAGGAAAGCTTTGTGGCCTTAAAAAAAAGTTAAAAAATAATTTGGGCGCCAATTTGTAGCCTTAAAAAAAGTTGTGTGACATTTGTGGCAGCTTAAAGACGTCGCCGCCATTTTGTGACACTGAAACCCACTGAATAATTAAACAAATATCTGGAAGCAGAACTGTATTTTCCAGCTAGGTAAAACATTGATATGCCCGGTAACTTTTATACAGTGGAGAAGGGGGGGTTCAGAAATAAGAAACTTTTAAGTGCGCCACATTATTTAATACCAATGTTTTACAAAGAAGATCTTAAATAAAATACAGTTCAACCCAAACGTTGCAGCCAAACAATGAAATTCTACTTACTTCCGAGGCTTCCAGAGTATTTGTGTAATTAAGAATAACCAAAAAAAATAAACAGAATAAAATTCTAAAAGATTGAATTAAGATGACAAAACTAGAAGCACTTTACAGGTAGATGGACTCCTTTAACAGGTCATAGTTATCTACATCTGAATCAGTAGTGTGAGACTCAGTTGTATAAATGATGGTTAAACATAAGATATACTTCCAAAATTATTCTGTCATAGGGGAGATCCGGACCAAATATCTGCTGTCATCATTCTACGTTGGGTAGAATGAGACAGACAGCAACCCAGTCCGAGATCCACCCCATGAGGCAAAAATGTGTAAAGAAACCGTTAAAACATGTAATCTCATCTCTCTTTTGTCTCCGCAAAGTTGGTCATTGGGTTGTACAAATAACACAAGAAAATTTAGTTCATCTTGTTTATTTTAAAATCTGAGGAAAAGATGGTGCTGAATTATTATAGGACAGAGTAAAATATTTAAACGCAAAGCACTTTCAATTTCGAAGAAAAAAATGTTACTTAAATATGCCGCAAAATTTTGGTCATGACGTCATACCTTATCTTGCGTTTACAAGCAATGTTGAAATTATACTGTGAAAACTTATATATGAAAGATTACGTCTAAATGATATTTTGTTGGTTAATTGAACAATAGGTTGTTTTATCTTGTGAACCTGTTTCCAGACATCTTCCACTGCTCCACCGGTCCCAGTTCTGCCGCGACTTCCCTGCTGACTAACTAGCACATGGTACTAGTGCAGCACATCATGGACAAAAGGTTGTTGGTTTCTTGCCCGAGCATAAAAAGGTTGTGGGATACTTGCCCGGGCGTAGAACCCTGTGGAAAATGAAATGTTTCAGTTTCCTGGAATTCGTCAATTTTGCACGAAGTTCCCCTACACAGTAACTTAAATCGAGAACCCCATGTCGACTCAATAAAATAAAGCAAATTTAAACAGATGAACTAAAATAAACCTACGTACCTTTCCCAGGGTTAGAACTGGCTCGTCCGGCTTCCCACCAGCGTCCAGCACCGCTGCCGATGGAATGGACAGGGCTGTAGACAAAAGAGAAAAACAATATATAGTTTTTATCCAACACGTGGTTAAAAGAAAAATATAAAAACGCCAAAAATTCCCCACGTCTGTTGTCAAAAAAAGTACATTTCACACGAAAAATAACTACAATTTGGGAGGCAAATATTATCTTGAAGAGTACTCAAATAAAAAAAAATGAAAAAAATAAAAAAAAAAATAAAATCGAACTTACCGCTGCTCTTTCCGTACAAAATGGCGTAGGCCGACTTAAAATTCCCCTCAAAAGGGTGCGAGCGTCACTCCAGATTACGCCTAGACACGACGGACTCACTTGTACAGTCTCTGGGACTGAACCTGCAGTTTTTTGCAGTGCCACTAACCAAAATAATGGCGATCCCAGAGTCTGCTGCCGACCCAGCCAAAATTCGTTAGCAAAGAGAGACAAAGCACTTCGTCAGGAATACCAGAATAATGAAGTCGCCGGAAACCGTTTTGTAAATTTGGTGGGGAGTGGGGACGGTAAAACGCAATAGTACCAACCTAATCTTCCCGGTTAAATTCAAATAAAGGATGCGAACCTATTTATAAAAAACTTTTTCGCCAAAAATAAATCTCTACCTTCAGTGGCAAGACTGGAAGAAAAAACCCGGGGTTTTCAAAGTAACCAATGAGGAGATACAGCAATAGTTCTATACAGGTATATAGGGGGCAGCACCGACCAAGGGGATAGGAAGTACGTAAAACGCACCTTGAGGTGTTGTCGGATCTATTTCCACGGTTGAAATTTTTATAACAAGGACGTCGAGACACCCTCCATACATTTGACCGAACATTTGCCTACCGGACCCCCACCAACATATCAAGTAGAAGAAGAATAACCCGACGGACTAGAAGAAGCTCAGCATTGAAACCATCAACTGTAAAATCAATTACTGGAGATCAGGGCATGCAGCAAACCCAGGAATATTCGAACACTCAACCAATTCCCATATGAGTAAAGCTATACTAAGTGTAGAATTTAGTTGTATTTTAGCTACAGTTTTAGTCACAAGTTTCCTTTGCTCTTTATATATGTTTTCTCTAAGATTCATATGGTTTGACGCCATTCTTGTAAAACATTTCTACTGTAATAAAGTTGTTTCTGAACCTGAACCTAAAAATACACACTGAACTACTGCTAAGAAGCTCGGCACAAGAGTGTTCAGATGTTAACTCACACGATTTCGTTTATTCTTTTAGTCTTGGTTTTTATCCCTCGTTTATCTCCCATTTACAAAAGTGCACGACTCGTATTTATTCCATCCTCTCCCTATCAAATTAATAAAGATATCAAAGTCACAACTAGCTATGAGGTTCGGATTGTCCCAATATCCTCGAAAATAAACGTAAGGGAATGAAATGTTCATCCAAATGTTTCCTTCCTGTTACTAAAACCATTTGTGATGCGGCAACGCCGCCATTCCCCAGCATAACAGCTGTTTAACTTTATGAACGTCAAGTGAATCACAAAATTCCACAGATAAAAACAAAACAATCAAAATTTTTATGTGATTTTTCCCGAAGCCTGTGATCTTAAATTCCAATTACGATGTCCAGATAATGCGATGTGCGTAGTGTCCACAGTAATTCGATGGAATGCCTCCTTTTAAGGTAACTTCCTAGACACTATGTAACCTCCAAACCTAGCTCTATAAAATACCCTTACTTTGTGTACAGAAAGACGAATCAAAGAGCCTTGATTATTTACCTAAATAAACAAATATGTAACGTTGTCTTAAACGTAAAAATGACACGTTACATAATCCCCCCCCAACTTCAAGACGATTAACCTAAAAAGGTTAATCGGAGAGGTCCGCTGCCGACTTAAGGTCTTTGGCATGCCAACTCCCTGGCAGTACTTTACCCGATGGTTCCTGAAGCTCAAATATCCATGGAGAAATTTTATTCCTAATCACATAAGGACCAACGAATTTCGGTGCTAACTTCTTCGAGAAAAACTTCGCAGCATCTGACAAAACATAATTTTTCTTCCAAACACGCTGACCCACAGCAAAGTTGGGTACCCTTGTACGCAAATTATACTGAACTACGTTTTTCTCTCCAGCCACCTCTAACCTTCTCTTAACATCAGCATAGAGCTTCCGGAAACCTTCGTTCTTACTTTCAGCTGCGGATTGTACACCATTCTCTTCAGATAACAAAACTGGGTTGGAGTAATCTTTACCTGATAAACACATATTCCTACCAAAATTAACAAAGAAAGGAGACATCCTGGTTGTCTCATGGGTTGCAGTACGAATCGCGCAGGCAAGTTTATGTATTTGTTCGTCCCACTTCCTGTGGTTGTCTTTCACATAACAACATAACATGGTTTTTAACGTGCGATTCGTCCTTTCTGTTGGATTTGCTCTGGGGTGATAATACGGATTATACTGAATTTTAACCTGATAACTCTCAGCAAAACGCTTAAACTCATTACTTTTGTACTGAGGGCCATTATCACAAAATATCAAACGGGGCACTCCGAAGACCATAAATACTTGCTCCTCAAGATGCTTAACAACAGCTTGAGTAGGGGCTGTTCGCATTGGAAAAACTAAGGAAAACTTACTCAAATAGTCCGTAACGACGAGAATCCAGCAATTACCCTTTGTTGAACGAGGTAGAGGTCCACATAAATCAGTCGAAATAATTTCCCAAGGACGAGTTGGTTTTGGGTGAGATATCATCTGATCAGATACACCTTGTGTATCACCTTTATGAGCTGCACAGACAAAGCATTTCGTTACAAAAGTTGCCACGTCCTGGCGCATTTTTGGCCAATAATATTTTTCTGCCAGTCTGTGGAAGGTTTTATACACACCCATATGTCCTGCGGTAGGAGGATCGTGAGCTTCTCCAATAATTCTACGCCTATGATCTTTGGGGACTACCTCTTTCCAATATTCGTTAGATGGTGAAAGTTGAGGGTATTCTTGTTTGACATATTTATACAACTTATTATCAGTGTATCTCCAGTTCATAAATTTTAACGGTGATTCTACGACCCTCTTTACCATCTTTTGGTACCATCGATCTTTAATTGCTGTTGAAACATCTCTGGGCTGCGAAATTGTATCAATCATAGGTACTGCACGAGACAACATGTCCGGGACAACTAAATCTTTCCCTTTCCGATGGATTACTTCAAAATCATATTGCTGCAGTTTTACAGACCAACGAGCAAGTCTTCCACTGGGCTCTTTTAAGCTATGAAGCCATTTTAAACTAAAATGATCTGTTATGACCTTAAATGAGATCCCCTCAATATAAGGCCGGAGCTTCTCTATCGCCCAAACCAATGCCAAACATTCTCGCTCGGTGGTCGTGTAAACACGTTCTTGCTTAGTCAAAGATCGACTCAAATAGCATATGACTTTGTCTCCTTCAGGATAAGGCTGCGTTAAACATGCTCCTATTCCATATCCTGATGCGTCTGTTTGAATGACAAATTCTTTGGTATAATCTGGACATGTAAGAATCGGTGCAGTCACTAAAAGTTCCTTAATCTTAATAAATGCTTTTTCGCAGTCTGGAGTCCAATCGAACTTTTGATTTTTCTTAGTTAGAGCTGTAATCGGAGCTATTATCGCTGAAAAATTCTCTATGAAACGTCTGTACCAGGATATTGTACCTACAACTCTACGAACTTCTCTGACAGTTCTTGGCCTCTGGAGCTCTAACATGGCTCTAATTTTATTAGGGTCAACTCGGATGCCTCGACGGTCCACTACGAATCCTAAATACGTCATTTCTGGCCTACACAGTTGGCATTTTTCCCAACTTACCGTTATCTTTGCATTCTGCAATCTTCGTAGGACTTCCTCAAGAATTCTAAGATGTTCAGAAAAGCTCTGTGTGACAATTACGAGGTCATCGAGATATACGTACACGTAGGGGTCTAAATCGTTTCCTATGATGCTATCTATGAGTCTCTGCCAAGTTGCAGGTGCATTATGAAGACCAAATGGTAACCGCTTAAATTGGAAGAGACCTCGTCGACAGATGAATGCTGTTAGTGGCTTCGATGATTCTTCCATTGGTACTTGCCAATAAGCGCTTTTGATATCTAAAGTTGACAAGTATTTAGCATCTTTCAACTTGTCAAGAGTCTCGGATACGAGTGGTAAAGGATAACGCGCCGTCACTGAGTTCAATTTGCGGTAGTCTACACAGAAACGATATTTCTTTGTGTTTTTCTTTTGAACCATTACCACTGGTGAAGCCCATGAACTACTACTACGTTCTATCACATCCATTTTCAGCATTTCGTCGATTTCGTCATCAGTAAGTTTCTGAATGACCGGTGAGACCTTATATGAACGTTGTCTTATCGGTGCTGCATCTGTTGTAATCTTATGCTCTACCCTATCTGTACATCCTAGTGAGTCACCCATAATAGTCTTATATTTATCAACCAATTCCTCTAGTCGTTCTGATTCATAAGGCGAAAGAGTAGTTTGTTGGTCTGGTGTTTCTAAAGAACAAATCACATCTTTATTATCGGCAAAGTGCCACTCATTAGTACTTAAGTTCGGTACTATCCCCATCGAAATCCAAAAATCTAATCCTAAAATCAAAGTGTGCGGCAATTCAGGAACGACGACGACCTCTATTAACCTAAATTTATCCTGAACTCGCATAGGAAGCTGCACTGTCCCAATACTACTCGTGCTTTGACCATTTGCCACAATACAACTCGTCTTCTTTGTCGTATCAAGTGAAAAACCAAACCTCTCGATGATTGACCAACCATGATTCCCTAAAAAGGTACGTGAAGCCCCGGAATCCAACAAACCTAATAACTTATTTCCGAGCACATCCACTTCTAAATAAGGCCTTTCATCTTTACGAGCATGACTTATCACATAATCTAAAACGTACGTTAGCCTATCGGTCGATGCTTGTTCAGGCTGACTCGAAGGTCGACCACCTACGAACGCCTGGGTCCGTTTCCCTGACGATTACAATCACGACATTCTCTTACTGTAACCCCTGCTTGACCACACGAATAACACTGCTTACCTCTAGGTAATGCGCACCCGATTGCCATGTGCCCTGTTTGGTTGCATCTATAACATACCACGTCCCTATTCGCCCTACCAGGTCTAACACCTTGTGGTGGTTGTTCATCTCTGTCATTTACACTAGACTGACCACTAGCTGGTTGCTGTCTATCTCTATCAGCCCTAACAGCAAAATTGCTTGCTGGCTGCTGCCTATTTCTGTCGAATCTATTAGCAGGATGATTTAAATTTTGTTGGTTCGATGTCCCAGCACCTGATATTTGAATTGCATCAACCCCTGTTGAAAAATCGTCACTGTCGCTCTCTACGTCAACGTAGGCCAAGTCAGGTTCAATAGATTGGTTTTTCCTAGGTGTAAAATTCTCCTCTTCTAAACCATATCTCTGGTCTATTCTACGACACAGATCCTTTAAATGTGATAGGCTATTGACCTCAGTAGCAATTAACCCATTTTTATAGATGTTCGCGATATTTCTGAAGACGATAGCTAATTTTGCCTCTTCAGAAACAGGACAGCCAAGTCTTTGGAAGTATGTGTTCATGACAGCAATGTAGGTCCCTATAGACTCTCCAGGGCCTTGTTTACGTTTTTGGATCTCCTTCAATAGCTTCTCGCCATATGAAGAAGGAAGATATTCTGCCATGAACCTTTGTTCCAGCTGTTCCCATGTATGGACTTCTCTACGTACATCTTTGTAAAAAGTATAAGCTGACTTTTCAAAAAGATCAATGCCCGAATTCAGTAAAACCTTTTTGCTGACTCCTCTAGCCTGACTCAACTCGTCCACTCTCTCGAAAAATGCGGTGACGGAGATTGTACCCCTCTCACCTGTAAACTTTAAGTTCCACTTATGCGGTGGTACAGGTGCAACATGATATGAGGTACCAGGATCACTTGACATTGGTACTGGCGACGAACATGAAAATGGTCGTGACTGAGCAATTGGTGCAATGCTACTTTGGAGGGCAGCTAGACTCAAAGGAACGGTCGACGGTTGTTGATAATGAAAAGCTGATGTACCGTAATTCTCAATCGGCATAGGGACTGGTGCCTGTATTGGTGCTTGAGTTGGGTTTGTAAGCACTTGCATTTGCAATGGAGCCATGGCCGACGGTTGGTTTGTGGGCTGTTGAGCTGTTCTTTGTGTGCTCGAGTGCTGTGGCTGCGGGAGTTGAGACTGGCTGGGAATGTTGCCAACATTTGTCGGGTGATCTGAGCTTCGACTCGTTGATTGGGTTTCAGATGCTTCATCATCATCTGAGGTCACGCCAACTCTTAATAAATCTGTTGCTTGGCTCTGCAACCTCCCAATCAAGCTCAAGGTTTCCGCAACCAGTATGCCTTTGGTTTGACTTTCTTCAAAGTTAGACGGATTCATGTTATTTATCCTGGCCAACACGTGTTCCAACCTCACAGCGATTTTTCTAAACTCTCCCCCTTTATTCGTACCAGAGAACTTCTCTACCAGCGGTACCAGACTATCAAGCTTCTTCATGCAGCTAAAAGCATCTTGGCCAAATTTAAAGGGATACGGAGGGTATCTCATACTTGCATCAGTCTTTTCTCTTTGTTTGATCAACATAAGCTGTTGTTTCATCTCTTCCACCGATCCAATAGCTATGTCTCTCCATGTTAACTCATAGATTAATTCGTCCTTGACTAAGTACCTTACGTCAGACAACCGACTCAAAGAAATAGCCATAGTGCCTTTTATCTTCAAACTTTAATTAAAACTGTTAATTATACCTCCCAATTATAAAAACTAAACCACGCAATAACAAACACAAAGTTCACTGTAAATTCACCAGTGAAAATCACTATAAATTTTCTCACAAATGTAGAAAATATAAAACTTAAATACGGGCAGACGCGAACAAAACCGAAAAACACCGGAGCAGTAAGAAAATAAAATTTATTTGCATTTAAAAATGTAATCATAATTTATATTAAGTATTTGTACAACCAACTATGACGTCCAACCTTGCAGAGAGAAATAACTACTTAAATCCTAAATTAGAATTAACAAGTAGTAAAAAAGTAAAAAAAAAATAAAAGAGAGACAAGAGTTTTGGCAGTGTTTAGGTCTTATGTTTCACTCCTGTGTGAGTAAAACCAAAAAAAAAATAATTGCGCTTATCCTAGCTGAACTGGATTAAAATTAAAGTTAAGTGATGTTTGTTTACCTCAGCAACCGAATAGGTAAATTTATCCCTAAATGGAACGTACAACAGACTACCTATAACAAAAATCCCAAAGCTGTTGTACACAGTTAACGCTAGGGTATACTCCTGCTATTGCAGAACGGCTCCACTAATAACTCCTCAAAAAAAAACCCAAATCGCCGTATACAATGATTTTTCTAAAAAGAATAAATCAAAACCCACTTTAACCTGCTTACCTACTCTGAGTTTACACGAAACATGCATTGCTTAAGGTCACATCATCCCTTAATATATAAGTGAACGCAATAAACATCGGAACAGATGTTCATGTTATAGAAATCGTAAAATATGCTCAATTAAAAAAAAAACCGCTCGCTGAAATTGCGTCGAATTAGAGAAGGGGGGGTTCAGAAATAAGAAACTTTTAACTGCGCCACATTATTTAATACCAATGTTTAACAAAGAAGATCTTAAATAAAATACAGTTCAACCCAAACGTTGCAGCCAAACAATGAAATTCTACTTACTTCCGAGGCTTCCAGAGTATTTGTGTAATTAAGAATAAACAAAAAAAATAAACAGAATAAAATTCTAAAAGATTGAATTAAGATGACAAAACTAGAAGCACTTTACAGGTAGATGGACTCCTTTAACAGGTCATAGTTATCTACATCTGAATCAGTAGTGTGAGACTCAGTTGTATAAATGATGGTTAAACATAAGATATACTTCCAAAATTATTCTGTCATAGGGGAGATCCGGACCAAATATCTGCTGTCATCATTCTACGTTGGGTAGAATGAGACAGACAGCAACCCAGTCCGAGATCCACCCCATGAGGCAAAAATGTGTAAAGAAACCGTTAAAACATGTAATCTCATCTCTCTTTTGTCTCCGCAAAGTTGGTCATTGGGTTGTACAAATAACACAAGAAAATTTAGTTCATCTTGTTTATTTTAAAATCTGAGGAAAAGATGGTGCTGAATTATTATAGGACAGAGTAAAATATTTAAACGCAAAGCACTTTCAATTTCGAAGAAAAAAATGTTACTTAAATATGCCGCAAAATTTTGGTCATGACGTCATACCTTATCTTGCGTTTACAAGCAATGTTGAAATTATACTGTGAAAACTTATATATGAAAGATTACGTCTAAATGATATTATAAATTTATATGAAAAGATTATGTCTAAATTATATTGAAGGTTTATGAAAAAAATTATAGTTAAGGCTTGCTCCTACCTTGGTCCTTGATTAGTTTTTAAGTTGTTGGTTAATTGAACAATAGGTTGTTTTATCTTGTGAACCTGTTTCCAGACATCTTCCACTGCTCCACCGGTCCCAGTTCTGCCGCGACTTCCCTGCTGACTAACTAGCACATGGTACTAGTGCAGCACATCATGGACAAAAGGTTGTTGGTTTCTTGCCCGAGCATAAAAAGGTTGTGGGATACTTGCCCGAGCGTAGAACCCTGTGGAAAATGAAATGTTTCAGTTTCCTGGAATTCGTCAATTTTGCACGAAGTTCCCCTACACAGTAACTTAAATCGAGAACCCCATGTCGACTCAATAAAATAAAGCAAATTTAAACAGATGAACTAAAATAAACCTACGTACCTTTCCCAGGGTTAGAACTGGCTCGTCCGGCTTCCCACCAGCGTCCAGCACCGCTGCCGATGGAATGGACAGGGCTGTAGACAAAGGAGAAAAACAATATATAGTTTTTATCCAACACGTGGTTAAAAGAAAAATATAAAAACGCCAAAAATTCCCCACGTCTGTTGTCAAAAAAAGTACATTTCACACGAAAAATAACTACAATTTGGGAGGCAAATATTATCTTGAAGAGTACTCAAATAAAAAAAAATGAAAAAAATATAAAAAAAAATCAAATCGAACTTACCGCTGCTCTTTCCGTACAAAATGGCGTAGGCCGACTTAAAATTCCCCTCAAAAGGGTGCGAGCGTCACTCCAGATTACGCCTAGACACGACGGACTCACTTGTACAGTCTCTGGGACTGAACCTGCAGTTTTTTGCAGTGCCACTAACCAAAACAATGGCGATCCCAGAGCCTGCTGCCGACCCAGCCAAAATTCGTTAGCAAAGAGAGACAAAGCACTTCGTCGAGAATACCAGAATAATGAAGTCGCCGGAAACCGTTTTGTAAATTTGGTGGGGAGTGGGGACGGTAAAACGCAATAGTACCAACCTAATCTTCCCGGTTAAATTCAAATAAAGGATGCGAACCTATTTATAAAAAACTTTTTCGCCAAAAATAAATCTCTACCTTCAGTGGCAAGACTGGAAGAAAAAACCCGGGGTTTTCAAAGTAACCAATGAGGAGATACAGCAATAGTTCTATACAGGTATATAGGGGGCAGCACCGACCAAGGGGATAGGAAGTAAGTAAAACGCACCTTGAGGTGTTGTCGGATCTATTTCCACGGTTGAAATTTTTATAACAAGGACGTCGAGACACCCTCCATACATTTGACCGAACATTTGCCTACCGGACCCCCACCAACATATCAAGTAGAAGAAGAATAACCCGACGGACTAGAAGAAGCTCAGCATTGAAACCATCAACTGTAAAATCAATTACTGGAGATCAGGGCATGCAGCAAACCCAGGAATATTCGAACACTCAACCAATTCCCATATGAGTAAAGCTATACTAAGTGTAGAATTTAGTTGTATTTTAGCTACAGTTTTAGTCACAAGTTTCCTTTGCTCTTTATATATGTTTTCTCTAAAATTCATATGGTTTGACGCCATTCTTGTAAAACATTTCTACTGTAATAAAGTTGTTTCTGAACCTGAACCTAAAAATACACACTGAACTACTGCTAAGAAGCTCGGCACAAGAGTGTTCAGATGTTAACTCACACGATTTCGTTTATTCTTTTAGTCTTGGTTTTTATCCCTCGTTTATCTCCCATTTACAAAAGTGCACGACTCGTATTTATTCCATCCTCTCCCTATCAAATTAATAAAGATATCAGTCACAACTAGCTATGAGGTTCGGATTGTCCCAATATCCTCGAAAATAAACGTAAGGGAATGAAATGTTCATCCAAATGTTTCCTTCCTGTTACTAAAACCATTTGTGATGCGGCAACGCCGCCATTCCCCAGCATAACAGCTGTTTAACTTTATGAACGTCAAGTGAATCACAAAATTCCACAGATAAAAACAAAACAATCAAAATTTTTATGTGATTTTTCCCGAAGCCTGTGATCTTAAATTCCAATTACGATGTCCAGATAATGCGATGTGCGTAGTGTCCACAGTAATTCGATGGAATGCCTCCTTTTAAGGTAACTTCCTAGACACTATATAACCTCCAAACCTAGCTCTATAAAATACCCTTACTTTGTGTACAGAAAGACGAATCAAAGAGCCTTGATTATTTACCTAAATAAACAAATATGTAACGTTGTCTTAAACGTAAAAATGACACGTTACAGCTTACAAGGAGGTTTGAAACCTCTTCACTTCGGCGGAGCGGAGTGAAGCATATATTGATTATATCAGTCGCACTAAAAACTCAAAAAAATTGTGGAAGTCCTTAGACCAACTAAATGCAACATTTAAAAAAACCTGACCTAATTAACAATAATTTTATAGTCAATACGTTCGATTCCAAATACCGTCGAAGCAGATACTATTTCTCGTTAGCTCAAAATGTACTAACTCGGAATTTGAGTTGGAGCCGGTTGGTGATGATGACGTATCTTAGGCGATCTCACAATTGAAATCTAATGCATCTGGTTACGATGGAGTATCCTTGGAGATGCTCTGGTTATGTAGTCCAGTCATTCTGCCGGTTCTCCCTCATTAAATACATGATTTATGCATCGAGATCAGTGGAAGGTGGCGGAAGTTTTGCCACTTGCAAAGGTCAGCAGTCCCAAAGACTTTTCTAAACTTCGTCCGATAAGCCGTCTTCCAGTATTGTCAAAAGTGTTAAACTAAACTAGCAAAATAATGACTTTCTGTTTATTGCGTCGTAATCGTAATTCTTTTCGAGGTTATAGTATACTATATTGTTCGTAATCGTAATTCTTTTCAAGGTTATAGTATACTTATAGTTATAGTATACTATAACCTCGTAATTCTTTTCGAGGTTATAGTATACTATAACCTCGAAAAGAATTACGATTACGACGCAATAAACAGAAAGTCATTATTTATTTATTTTATTTATTTATTTATTTATTATTACACTGCTTAACAGGAAAAAAAACCCAATTACAAAGCAGGAAAATCTTAAAAATTACACAACCTAAATACTCAAGCAATAAACTAAGTTAAAAAACATGAAATGTAAAATAATTATAAAAATACACTCAGGACATGGTTATAAAATTAAATTTAAAATAAATAAAAACTACATTAAAAATTATGGACAGAATGTTTACTATATCAGAGAGTGGGGAATGACGTTGTAAAATAACCACCAATTTTTGAGATTGTGGTGTTAAATATGTCAAGGTCTCTGTTACATTTATTATAAGTTCTGCACATAACATGAAGTGGAGAAAACTGTAATTTATTTGTTCGAACTCTTGGTAAAAAGAATGTCAGATTTTGACGTGAAGACAAAAGCATTATTTTGCTAGTCAATTTTAAATAAAGAATAGTACTATAACTGTATAATGTACCTGACATTTTTAAATATTTTAAGTAGTTTCTAAGTTTTTAAAATTGTGCTGTCCTGTGATGTCCGATGAAGAACCAGATTTTAAGATTTTAACTAGCTTTAAGGCACTGATGATGGTCGTATAGACCGAAAGCGCTTTGTCAAGAATTTTTCACTAAAATTTTGCACGAAGTACAAAAGCCTTGTTTGCATTAATTTATTTTAACTCTAATGATCTACTACCAAAATTACAATCTGGATTCCGAAAAAACTTCAGTACTGCGACAGCCCTATTAAAGGTATTGGATGACATCCTTTTGGCTGCAGATAGGGGAGAAACTACAGCTTTAGTTTTATTGGATTACAGCAAAGCATTTGACACCCTAAATCCTTAAGAAAATTCACTATAGTCACCAATCACAGACCTCTAACCTGGCTACTTTCAATTAAAGACCCCGGTAGCACATTAGCACGTTGGCGATTAAAATTGGAGGAATATAGTTTTAAAATCATTCATAAACCCGGTAAAATCAATAAAAATGCAGACGCTTTATCGCGGATAAAAACAAATCATTTCAAAGACTGTATACACTTTAAATCAAACATAATAATTTTTGCAAATAACGAAAATAACGATCAAGAGCCAGTTTTTAATAAAGAAGATGATCAAAAAATTACAGATGAATTTAATAGATTTGTTGAACTTTACAAGACGCGATCCCTATTTGATTATTCTAAAATCGAAACCTCGAATGATCAATAATTAGATAAATCAAATAAATTAATGGTAACCTTTTTCCGACAAAATAAAATGGAAGATTTACATTTCAAAATCATTTTTTGAAGAAGAATTCCACCTTGAAAAATTAAAAATTAATACTGTTTCTAGAAAAACAGTTAAAGAACGTAAATATTTTATTATAGCCCTACCATTCGATAATGACGATTGTTCACAACACTTATTTTATTGCCTTTTTAAAGACCAAAATGAATTCGAAATTAACAAAACATACTGCATCGAAAACAATCTAGATTTACCCACTTTAGAGATGCTATCTTACATTTTTTCTGATAAAGACATAAAATTTATTTGCCAAAATATAATAACAACCCCCGACGAAGATGAAATCCCAATAATTTTAGAGAATTATCACGTACATTTTACGTCAATTTTAGAGATGCGCTTCCGAAAATTTAACAACGGAATTTGGTAATAGATGGCGTACAGTAGTTAACATTTAACGGCATTGTTAGAGATATATTTCTTAAATATTTAATAAAGCAAAACAAACTTAAACAAACCTGTGAAGACTTCGAGTCTCGAGGTAAAACTGGAAGATCCACTCTAAAGTAGGTTCAGGTAGCTGGAATATTTTAAATGATACCTAGTCCTAATCCTACTTTTTTTGTTTTAATTTGACGCCCTATGTACGTCTAACCCTAAGACGTACATATGTGGACGTAGGCCAAAAATGTACGTACACTACGTCGCAAAGTTACGTACTATGTACGTACTTGTGCTGTCTGGGTGTGATCTTAGTATTTTTTTAAAACTTTTTTAGACACTCAATACTTCATGTGCCCTTGAGGAACTACTTCATATAAAGAAATTTTATCTTAAAATTATGAATATATCTATCTATAACATTTCCTTTAATAAGGTCACTATGTTGATCTTTGTTGGTGGGAAGGCTCTTTTTTATTAATATGTACATTTCAGTTTGTTGGAACAAGCACCCAGAATCGATCGAATTATGTGTGTCACAACTTGGAATTTTACTAAACTGTATCTGTAATTGGCCATTGGCTGTTGATATTTGAGGAATAAATAAAAAATCCAGCCGCCACTGTATGTTTATGGCTATGAAATGATTTATTTAAATTGGTTAAAATTATTACAAATTAAAATTTTTTTGTTGGTTCATGTTTTTGTTACAACTTAGCCCGGGCGCAAGTTGTAACAAATAAGAAAATAAAGGTTAAAGTTCTCTTCTCATTTATTTTTTAAAGTAAAAAAACATTTTGTACTAATTAAAAAACCAAAATAAACATAATTAGGTCTCACCTCAAGAACATCCACATTTTAAAGTATGGCTTTTCAAAGTATGTATATATACGTAGTTTTAAATCTACACTGGTCGTAGTTAAACGGTTCGCTTTTGTGAATCACGAAATTTGATTTAGTTTAAAATAGGTAATTCATTTTACTCATGCAAATGCTGTTTTAAGACATTAATACTCTTGTGTCTACTCATATGATTCGAGGACACGAACACGCAAGCAAAAACCACGAATGTCATTACAGCGCGGACCATTACAGCGCAGTCAAAAACCGGGCAAAGATAACCATTACCGCGTATGAAAATCACCGCGCATAACAATCATTGTTGGAACCGGACTGCCAGCGCAGTAGCGGAACGTGGTGATACCACTTAGCGCTACTCAGTTCTGGCATGGTGTTATCTCACCGGTCGACGCCCAATGAGTAAAAGCGTCTACCACCTACGGGCGACCCAAAAGCTTGGGGTGCTATTTCGTACAAGACATCTGTATACAGCAAGCCAACTGCTGACACTCTACAAAGCCCAGATTCGACCAACTATGGAGTACTGCTCCCATATATGGAGTGCGGCACCCAAACATACCTTAATGCTTTTGAACACCGTGCAAAAACGAGCTATCAAGCTGATCAATGACCCCGCACTTACCAGTAGCTTGGATAGTCTCGAACATCGAAGAACTGTGGGCGATCTATCTCTCTTCTACAGGTATTATCACGGAAAATGCTCTGAAGAGTTGGCACGTATGATCCCCCCGGGAGTAGCACCTACTAGGCTAACACGTCAAACAGACGGTAACCATCAATTTACTGTCAAAATAGAGGCACCAAGAACCTCATTATATCAGAATTCATATCTCTGGAGAACAGCATCGTTGTGGAATAAACTCCCTGCGACAGTTTTCCCTGTAGGTTACAACGTAAACCGTTTCAAAACCACCACACATCAACATTTCCGCGCTCTGGCCGCTTCTCGAGCGTGATAGGGATCTCCTTGCGAGTGCGCTTAACCGTAAAAAAAAATATATCGTTCATAACATTTACCGCGCATAACAATTGCAGCGCATGACTGTTAGGTTAGGTTATGTTGACGATCATCTGACAAAGGTTAGGTATCATCCTTTCTAGAATCCCAGGAAAGGGGTCAGGAGAGTATCTTTTTGAATAAATATGTCAGGAATGCAAATTACCCTTGACTGTGTTTTGCAGAGATAAGAAAGTGGTTCCGCCTCCCTCTACATTGGTAAACAGTTCGTTGCCGCCTACCTACACAGCAGGTGGTTGATGCGTGAAAAATTACTGAAAAGTGAAGAGTGGGAGTTGTAATGGTTAAGCGTAATACATCAAGTAGAGAGAGGGTTTACCCTTCAAAGTGATTGGCTATGGAAAAACTGCGAGATAAGAAAATGTTGTCTATAAAATATTATTTTATCTCTGTTTTCGTTTAGATTTTCTTGTTTAGCTCATTAGCTAGAATGTAAAGTGAACTTTAGGATTATCAGCAGAGCAATTGTCAGTAAAGAACATAAGATTTTTCTATTTTAAAGAATATTTTGCAGTTTGTTAGTTTGGTAAGTTAAAGTTTTTATGTTAATATTTTTGGTCTTTTTTGTTTTATAGGTCATAAGAAAAGTCTTGTCACAATTTGTAAATGGCAACAAAGTTTTATTTTGTATTCATTAAAGTTTGTAACGTTTTTAAAACTGTTTTATATTATTATTTTATACACACAAGAGATCTACCACGGTATCCTCGTTTAAGGGTTTGATTGAAAAGAAAATCGTACCCGACAATATGTTGGCATAAGACCCCTCAGTCGAACCAAACCAAGACAAGAAAACCTATATGGCTTGATTAAGTGGTCTTATCCTAACCTATTTTTTCAAAAACATACCGTCCTGACCTCTTTTTCTGAATTATAGAAAATAGAAAAACCTAACCTGTACCGAATAATCGCCAACGTAACCTAACCTTGTCAGTGAAGACCCCTGAACATTTTTCGCTAAATTTTGGGAAAAAATTCTTAATTTTCGAGCCCGTTAATAAAAAAATCTGTTTAACATATTTTAACAAAGGCGCTAAAGGTCTAGCGCGCTAATAGTCATGCGCGGTAAAAGTATTGTGCCGTAATGCTTTGTGCGGTGAAAACCATTATATGCACGGTAATTTTTTGTGCAGTAATGGTGTATCAATCAGATTAGGTTTTAGATTAACTGGCAATATCTTCAGAATTTCAATGCTTTAGAGCATGACTTTTTAAATTATATATATGTTTGGTCTCGAAGCTGCACTGGGAGCACCTAAACACTTCAGTTTTGTGAATTACCAAATGTCTTTCCAGATTACCTTTTCTCTTTGACTTAAAATCACACTGATCACATTTAAACAAAAACATTTCACTGGTATGATACCTAACCATGTGTCTTTCTAAAGTATTTCTTTTCCGAGCTAAAAAACCACAAAAAATACATTTAAAATACGGAATTTCACTAGAGTCACTTTTAGTTCTGTGTGAATACAAATGTTCCTTTAAACTGTTCTTACGCTTAGCCTTGTAACTGCATTTTGGACATTGATGCCATGCAGTCTTGTCATCAGTTCTATGAACAAGCAAATGCCGTTTTAGGGCATTCTTCTGCTTTGCCTTATAGTCGCAATGTGCACAATATAACCATGTTACTTCACTAATACCTTTGTGTCTGATCAGATGATGTTTTAAATTAATTCTAAGTCTGGACTTATATTCGCATAAAGTGCATTGATACCAGGGAACCTCATCATCGTTTTTGTGCTTAAGCAAATGCAATGTTAGAGCTCTCTTATACTTGCCTTTGTAACTGCATTGGGTGCATTGAAAACAATTGATTTCATTGTGACTTTTATGAGTGAGCAAATGTAATTTTAGCTGTTCCTTGTATTTCGATCTATAACTGCATTGAGTACATTTATACCATATTACCTCGTCATCATTTTTATGGACGAGCATGTGGCGTCTTAGACCATATTGACGTTTTGATATATAACTGCACTGAGTGCAATAGTAATATTTTGGTTTTATGGCGGTGACGTCGATGTCAGTGGGCTTAGAAAATCTGAAATTAAATAGATGTGTAATTTAACTTATGGAAATATAATAAATGAGCCTCGAAAAAGGCACATTTTTTTCATAAGGTTTCTTGTGCGAATGGTAGGTAAGACACATGAATAAAAAGCGATGTTCACTAATTTTATTATTCTCAAATTAGAAATTATTTTAAAACTGGTAAACCGGACTGCAATGTGCTGAAACTTAAAACGGTCCGTCAAACGGGTTTTTATTAGCGAGCGAGACTAAATATCATAAAGGAAAATGACATAACAGTCCTATGTTAAAAACATAATTATTAATAACCGGACATTATCAAAAACGTCATTCTTCAAGACAAGAGCAAAATCGAAGTTCTGTATTAAGGTCTTTTATCAGAAGCGGACAAAATCAAAATGATAAAAAGGGGTCGGGCTTAGCTTGGACGTTCACCCTAAGAAGAGTACTTAGGAAAAAGCAACCTACACCGCGGAATAAATGAAACAGTTAGACGCATTAGAGAAAAATATAATTGGCGTGGTTTAACAAAAAACGTAGAAGATTTCATAAAAAAATACGAAACTTACGTAGTAAAAATTTTTCGTAAAAATCTAAGGAGACCCTTCGTTGTAACAGAAACACCACGTACCCCTTTTGAACGAATCAATATCGATATTTTCGAATACCCCACTAGAAATTACGCGTTAACAGTACGGGATGAATTAACAAAATTTACACAAGCTTACGCAATGATTGATAAAAAAGCAAGTCCAGTAGTTAGTACTATTTTACTATTTTTCCAACATTTCGGTGTACCCTTGCGAATACATTGCGATTATGGTAAAGAATTTGATAATACCCTTTTAAAAGATTTATGTACCCTATACGACGTTAACATTTTCTAGCGTAGCACATCCCCAGTCAAACGGTTCACTAGAACGATTTCACGCAACCCTTTGCGAAATGATTAGAATCAATAAACAAGAAAACCCTGAAGATCATTGTTTTAGCATTTTTCCATACGCAGTAATTTGCTATAATACAAAATATAAAACTCACGGATTTACCCCTTACGAACTTGTTTTCGAACATACATCAAGTCGACCCCCCGAAAAACTTTATAATCAAGAACAATTGATATCTAAATATGTACGCGATTCAAATAATAGAATGGACTATTTTTACAAATTAGCTAGAAATAGAACTGATCAATCGAAGCAAAAATCGAAAGAACGATTTGACGAAGACGTACGAAAGAATCTCCCTGAATTTAAAGTAGGAGACAAAGTTTGGCTTAAAGAATCACAAATCAAATCAAAATCCGAAAACTTATTTAATGGTCCTATTGACATTTTAGAAATACATCGTAACTCTGCAACACTTAAAAACCCACAAACAAACCAATTAACCAAAGTTAATTTTGATAGGTTGAAACCGTGCTTTGAATAAATTAAATATAAAACAAAAATATTTTATTTTAGATTAATGGAAATAATCTCAATTGTTTCCAGTCAATATTCAATATTGCCAATAAATAATACTCTAGGACTATTTTATCATGAAGAATCCCTTATCAGAATTTCTAATAATGAATGGACACTTGTTCTTTACAAAGATATTTTACCCTTTAAGAAAGCAATTGAGCATAATGACAAAATTTTAGATACCTTTATGGATCAATCAATAATAATCAAATTGCAAATTA
This sequence comes from Aspidapion aeneum, assembly GCA_963576565.1. NCBI lineage: Eukaryota > Metazoa > Arthropoda > Insecta > Coleoptera > Brentidae > Aspidapion > Aspidapion aeneum. The sequence continues at coordinate 51,561,412 of OY755048.1, forward strand.
AAACGCATGTTAGCCTTTGAAAACAAATTTCCAATTACGTTAATATTAAATACGAAGAACTTAGCTCGGATACAAAAGAAAAATCATATAGGCAAAAACGTGGAATACTAAATGTCATCGGAACTATTTGGAAATCTATTACAGGAAATTTAGATGCATCAGACGGAAAATACTTTAATGATTGTATTGAAAAAGTATTGACTGATGAGAAAAATATTGAAAGATTATTGTAAAAACAAATTTCAGTAACAACCTCTGTTATTAAAAGTTTTAATTCGACTTTACAAAAATTACAAATTGATGAAGAAACGTTTAATCATGATATTAAATTAATTCAATATTTAGTATTTGTTCGTAAAATACCACTTGTAGACCCTTCGACTTTATACAGACTTTACCCAATACCAATATTAGATAATCGAACAGGTCTTCACCATACTATATCAACAATCAATAAATTTATTGCGCGTGACGATGATCATCATCGAAAGAAGAACGAAGCTCTGTTCCAAAGTACTTCCGACAGTGATGCTATTTGTGAAGCTCAACTATTGAAGCAACAAACTCAGCTGCCGAAAACATGTCAAACAACCATCTTCTATGCACAAGGATACAATGTTCAACCACTTAAAGAAAATCAATGGTTAGTTACTACGTCAGAACCAGTACCTACCAATATTAATTGCAAGAATCAAGAAATCATTACGAAATTAATTGAAACCAATAGTATAATTCGTTTCAAATCAACATGCAATGCTTTTAGTGGAAGTACGAGAATTCATTCTGAAACCATACTTCAAGAAAGTACCTTCGAAGAAATAAATTCACCAATAATCAATATTTCATATCCTTGTTGTAAAGATATGCCTGAAATCCCGAAAATTTAAGGCCTGAAACCACTAAAGTTAAGCAAAATAAACGTCGAAGATCTGAATATTGCACAACATAATCTTAACCAATATTCAGAAGAATTACATAAAATGATCAATCAACCATTCATTCAAAAACACATTGATTGGTTTACTCATTTCATCATTACAATAACATTGATAGTACTACTAGTAATTCTTTACATTATTAACAAATGTCGAAGACACCGAAGAACAAGAAATGGTAATAATACCAATAACGATAATGATAATGGTAATGACTTTCCACCATTTCCAAAACCTAATCTACAAAGAATTAGGAATTTATCGAATATCCGACCAAGAAGAAGACCAAGCATACACATCGAAGAAGAAATCGAACCCAATCCAAAATTAATAATCAATCAATCATCCTAATAAAAGTTGCTATATAACGCCAACTTTTTCAAAAAGAGGGGAGCTGTTATATGAAAATATCCTGCCTACACTTAGAAGAAACCAGAACCTTCTATGAAACCCGAGAACATTCCAGATAAGAAGCTTATTCTGCTGACTTGCGTTTCCCATAAAATAAACAACATGTGCATTCAAGCCGAATCAGCACATTATTTCTCAGAACCTTTCAAGATAAGAAGACCATTCTGCTGACTTGCGTCTCTCATGAAATAAACAACACGTGCATTCCTGCCGAATTGCACTTTAGTTCTAAGAAGTTTAAATCTAGAATATTAAGGAATTATTCCATTGCTTAATCAGCACTTTTTCTTTATATAAACTAAAATCATTGTAATGTTAAGTCATTCTCTTTAGAATCGTTCTTAAGTAGACGTTCAATTATAACGTTTAAGTCCTATATTGTATTTAATCAAAATAAAGTTTTTTAGAAAGTTGAAAGTAAACTTTAAAGTATAACATATATAAGAAACAAAAAAATGCCAAATCGTGATTTATACTTCCGTAAAGTAAGTAGTTAGGTAAGAAACAAAAATGGTTTATTTTTACTTATGTATCTGCCACGTTTGCGCGAAAACTACTGTACCATCTTTTCTTGAAACATTTCAGCATATATTTGACCTATCTAAAACTCTACTTCGGAACGAGCTACGAAACTCAAACTTTGCACAGATCTTTATAGAGTTAACAATCCCTTCATGGACTTCCATAAAGTAGTAGTTTCAAAAAACGTCGAAATTGCCACGCACTCACTCATGTATAGATCCTCAAAATTCTACTGTAGTTCCAGATAAAGCTGAAATAATTTGGCACATTTATAGAAATTGTGATCAAACCCTAGGAAAAAATCAAAAAACCCCAAAATTCTAATTCACTCCCCCCCCTCATACATGTAAAGTTATGTAAAAATAACATTGCCCACTTCCAGAGGCGCTAGAGAGCTGAGCTTTGGCAAACTGATAGGAAATATGATAAAACTATAGGAAAAAATTTAAAAACCCCAAATTTTAAACCCTAGGAAAAAATCAAAAAACCCCAAAATTCTAATTCACTCCCCCCCCCTCATACATGTTAGAGGCGCTAGAGAGCTGAGCTTTGGCAAACTGATAGGAAATATGATAAAACTATAGGAAAAAATTTAAAAACCCCAAATTTCAATTAACTTCCCTCCCCTATAAAAGTAAAGTTATGTAAAAGTAACATTCTCCACTTCCAGAAACGCTAGAGAGCTGAGCTTTGGAAGACTGATAGGAACTATAATAAAACTATAGAAAAAAGTTCAAAAACACCAATGTTTTAATTTACTTTCCTCCCCTATAAATGTAAAGTTATGTAAAATTAACATTGCCTACTAACACTAGAGAGCTGAGCTTTAGAAAGTTTATAGGAACTATGATAAAACCATAGGAAAATATAAAAAAAACCCCAAACTTTTTAATAAGGTATTGCAAAAGTTTTGAACAATATTCGGCATATTTTACTACTTTAAAACTTAAATATTATCTAAATCCTTTAAAAAAGGAGTGAAGTGAAGTGGAGTAAAAAAAAGCCAAGTACGCGAAAGTGGTATTCCGTAAAAAGAATTGAGATAAAAGTAAAGCCAAGCTCTCCAATACAAATTTTAAAATGAAAGGTTCTTACTAGTTTGGAAATGTTTTTGTAAACTTGTCTATTACGGCCGCAAATGACTCTTAGGCACAGTGCTAAATTGAACATAAAAAAGTTTGGCTGGAATAGCAAAGTTTAAAAAAACATTTCCAAACTAGTAAGAACCTTTCATTTTGAAATTTGTATTAGAGAACTTGGCTGTACTTTTATCTCAATTCTTTTTACGAAATACCACTTTCGCGTACTTGGCTTTTTTTTCATGAAATGTGTTATGATCAGAAATATGAAATATCTAAGACCGACTCTAGGTAGATATGAAATAATTAAAATAACGGATATTAACGGCATAGAAACTAACGTTAAAGAGGATCTCATAAATATCACACAGCTGTACTATACAGAATTATATCAAACAAAAAGGGAACCATCACGAGAGACCACGAAGAGACTCCAAACAAAAATAAAGAACATAAAGTCAGAGCTGCAACTTGAAATAAGCAAAGCGGAAATAAAGAGAGCATTAAAGAAAATGAAAAATAAATCACCTGGAAAAGACGGAGTAACGGCAGAAATGCTCAAGTACAGTGGTAATGGAATAGAGACTTGTCGCGTAACGGAAAAATACAAAACAAAAATAGAAAGTGTCGAAATGGATGCAATAAGAAGATCAATGAGAATATCTAGAACAGATCACATAAGAAATGAGATCATAAAAGAAAGAATGGGAATCGAAGGGAGCATAACGGATGACATCACTAAAAGACAACTGATATGGTACGGCTATGTACAACGGATGAACGACGAAAGATTACCAAAGCAGGTCCTAGAATGGCAACCAATAGGGCGCAGAAAAAGAGGGCGTCCTAAACTAGAATGGCAACAGTCAATCCAAAGATCAATGAGTCAAAAAAATCTGACAGAAGATGATTGTCAGGATCGAAGGAGGTGGAGAATAGGCGTCGGACAACGTAGAAAAACGTTCTAAACCGACTAAATAATAACAGTGGTAAAGCTGTAGTTAATACCCTCCATATTCTCCTGAATAAAATACTACAAGAAAAAATAATCCCAAACAACTGGAAAAAATCCATAACCATTATTCTACACAAGAAAGGCGATAGAGCAGACCTAAAAAACTATCGACCTAAAACACTCCTCAATGTAATTTATAAGATTTTCACGAAAATATTAACAGATAGACTAACAACAAAATTTGACGGATATAAATCCACGGAACAAGCAGGCTTTAGAAAAGGTTTCAGTACAGCTGACCACTTATTAACCATGAACATCCTAATAGAACGAGCCAACGAATATAACATTCCACTATATATTGCGTTTATAGACTTCGAAAAAGCTTTCGATAGCATTGAGCACTTGGCAGTAAAAGCATCTTTAATAAATAGCCGAATAGATCACAGATATACAGACTTAATAGCCAATACATATAGCGAAGCAACACCATCAATCAAAATCCACGAAGGAACCAAGCCAGTCCTTATAAGAAGAGGTGTCAGACAGGGTGACACAATATCCTCTAAATTATTTAACCAGGCCCTAGAAGATGTTTTTAAAAGCTTAGATTGGGAAAAACTAGGCATCAGAGTAAACGGATAACGAAAAGAAAGAAGAACTGAAGAAAAAATTTAATTAGAAATTTATTATTTTTCGGATTTAATTTTTATTTTATCATTCCATGTTAAATTTGAAAATTTGAAGGCAAATATCTCAAAAACTAATCGATGGATTATCGAAATTTTTACACGGCTGTAAAGATATTCAAGAGAGCTTCAAAATAAGGTATCACTAGACCCACTTTCCCTATTCAAAATATAGGGGTAAAGTATACCCCTCGAAGGGGGTTCGTGCTACAAAAATTTCAAGATAGCCAAAAAGTGTCCCCCTCAAAAACTAAATCGACGTGTCCGAGGAATTTTTCGAAAAAATATTCTAAATACCCAAAAACGCCTGTGTTTCGTTTTCGTTGGGACACACTGTATATACCTGGGACAAATTATTAAACTGAAAAAAGAAAACCAAACAGCTGAAATCAAGAAACGAGTAAGATTGGCCTGGGCTTCATTCGGTTAATTAAGCTACATACTAAGAAATAATATAACCTGGAGGAATATATGAGAGATCAGAGAAACTAATCGAAAATCTCACATATATTATCAATCAATGCATAAACGGACATCCAGTACCTGATGATTGGAAAATTGCATTCATATCCTCAATACACAAAAAAGGAAACAAGCTGGATTGCAACAATTACAGAGGAATTTCAGTAACCAGTACTCTCAGTAGATTGTACGGTAGGATTCTTAGAGATCTAATAGAGAAGGATTTTCATGACCAAGAAGAAGAAGAGCAAAGTGGGTTTCATGCAGGCAGATCTTGTAGTGATAATGTTTTTTGTCTTAAACAAGTAATTGAGAAAAGGAGCGCCAGAAATATAGAGACTCATGTTACATTTGTGGACCTAAAACAAGCATATGATACCGTTCCAGTAGAAAAACTATGGACAGTGCTAGAGCAGACTAATATCAATCATACATACATAAAAGCGATAAAAGAACTATACAAAGTGTCAAAATCTAAAATTAAAATTGGAAATCGACTTCCAAAAGAATTCCTGGTAACAATTTTTAAAATATATATCGCAGTAGCTCTAAAAAACTGGAAACAGAAAGTGCACGGCATGGGAATACAACTTAACGACCGATTTACCATATACACACTACAGTTTGCTGACGACCAAGTAATTGTGGCTAATGATAAAGAGGATATGGAGTATATGATGAGAAAGTTAATGGAAGAATACCAAAAGTGGGGATTAACAGTGAACGTGGACAAGACACAGTACTTATGTATTGGAAACGAATCCAGTGAGTTAGAACTAGACAATGGACAAGTAATATCTCCATGAAATGACTATGTATACTTGGGTGTCACATTTGATAAGACAGGAACATACTGTAAAGAACTGGAAAAAAGAATAGTAAAAGCAAAAAAGGTTATTGGATGTCTTAACAGTATTTTATGGAGCAGAGAGATAAAAAAGAATGTAAAATTTAACATATATGAAACAATGGTGAAAAGCACGCTGTTGTATGGAATAGAGACTTGTCGCGTAACAGAAAAATACAAAACAAAAATGGAAAGTGTCGAAATGGATGCAATAAGAAGATCAATGAGAATATCTAGAACAGATCACATAAGAAATGAGATCATAAAAGAAAGAATGGGAATCGAAGGAAGCATAACGGATGACACCACTAAAAGACAACTGATATGGTACGGCCATGTACAACGGATGAACGACGAAAGATTACCAAAGCAGGTCCTAGAATGGCAACCAATAGGGCGCAGAAAAAGAGGGCATCCTAAACTAGAATGGCAACAGTCAATCCAAAGATCAATGAGTCGAAAAAATCTGAGAGAAGATGATTATCAGGATGGAAGGAGGTGGAGAATAGGCGTCGGACAACGTAGAAAAACGTTTTAAACCGACTAAAAAAAAAAAAAACTAAGAAATAAAAAATAAAAAATATCGTCAGTAACTCAAAACGAAAGTGTATAACCAATGTATCCTTCCTGTGCTTACCTATGGATCCCAGACCTGGACACTTACAAAATCAAACATGGATAAAGTAACAAAAGCCTATAGATTAATAAAAAATCAAAGAAAATCTGACAGATAGAAAAAGGAATGAATGGATAAGAAATGAAACAAAAGTAAGGGATGTCAGAGAAGTAGCAAAATTAAAATGAAAATTTGCCGGCCATAATATCAGACAGAAAGACGATCGATGGTTCATATGTATGTAATGTATTGTAAACTGGAGACCTTGGGAAAATAAAAGAAGTAGGGGAAGACCTCAAATGAGATGGGCGGACGATTTGAAGAAACACGCGGGAACTAGATGGATGAACACGGCGACAGACAGAGAAGAGTGGGAGATATTGGGGGAGGCTTATGTCCATTGGATGGATTGAAGAAATAAATAGATAGATGATCATATTGTCAACTATAAACATTAGCATGTGTGTAGGATAGTTTTTTTTCCTTGCGTCTTAATTGTCTTCCTACTTACTTTACAGAAATATAAATTCAGCTTTATATTTTCCAATAATTCCTACTATGAAAATACTCTGCCAATATATGGGCCCCTAAGCTCACACTAGGTACTATAGTTATAGTGTACGTGCGAGATAATAAAACTAAAACCTAAAACATATCTTATTCAACTCGAGACTAAATTACCTTTTGTTTGATACCACACAAGCCATGTTTTGACTTAAACTTAAATTTTTGAAATCTACCCCCACCCTTAAAAAAACAAAAACTAAAATGTATTTTGTTTAACTCCGGACTCAATTACCTTTCGTTTGATATCACACACGCCATATTTTCACGTAAACTCTAATTTTTGAAATCTACCCCCACCCTTTTATTTGGCTTGTGTTCGATGGATTTTATTCATTTTTAAATGGGACCATCTCGACCCAAGACCCAGCCTAGGTACCAATTTTCATTAAAATCGGCCAAGCGGTTTTTGAGTTATGCGCGTTGGTCGTTACAGACAGACATACAGACAGACAGACATACAGACAGACAGACAGACAGACAGACGGCGCGACAAAAAAGTTTCAAAATCATCTGAAACGCAAAGATATATAAAACATTTTGAAATCGGAGCAACGTTTTTTTTCTCGAAAAAATTAGGATCACCATAGCTTACACTACTATAGTATAGTATATGTGTGGGCTAAAAAGGTGGCGTTCTTGGCCTTATAGTCACACCAATTGCATCTAAACTAATTAATTTTGTTCGCACTTTTATGTACTTGTAACTGATGTCTTTTAAAATTGAACCTTGTCTTGGCCCTGTAATTACACTGATTGCATATAAACCAATTAATTTTATCTGGACTTCTATGACGCAACAAATGCATAATCAAATCACTCTTGCGTTTGGTTTCGTAAATGCAATGATGGCATTTAAAACAATTGATTTTATCTGGACTTGTATGCAGCAGCAAATGTGATTTTAGATAAGACTTCTGCTTGGCCCTGTAGTCACACTGGTTGCATCTAAACCAAGTGATTTCACTTGTACTTTTATGTCGTAACTGATGTGTTTTTAAAGAGGACTTTCTATTAGCCTTGTAGTCACATTGGTTGCATATAAACCAATTGATTTTATCTGCACTTGTATGCAGCAGCCAATGTAATTTTAGTTGATACTTCCGGTTGGCTTTGTAATCACACTGGTTACATCTAAACCAAGTGATTTCACTTGTACTTTTATGTCGTAACTGATGTGTTTTTAAAGTGGATTTCTTCTTCGCCTTGTAGTCACATTCGTGGCATCCAAACCAATTCATTTTATCAGAACTTCTATGACGCAACAAATGCATAATCAAATCACTCTTACGTTTGGTTTGGTATATGCAATGATGACATTTAAAACAATTGATTTTATCTGGACTTGTATGCAGCAGCAAATGTGTTTTCAATTGAGACTTCTGCTTAGCCTTGTAATCACACTGGTTGCACTTAAACCAATTGATTTCGCTTAAACTTTTATGCTTATTAACCTGATGTATTTTCAAACTGGACTTCGTGGTAGCCTTGTAGTCACATTGTTTGCATCCAAACCAATTAATTTCATCTGGACTTCTATGACGCAACAAATGTATGATCAAGGTACTCTTACGTTTGGCTTGGTAAATGCAATGATGGCATTTAAACCAATTGATCTTATAAGCACTTTTGTGATCCAAAAAAATTTCTTTTTTTGCTTTCAAGTCGGTTTGATCTGGATCTTGTCCAGTTCTGAAATGTAAAAAAGAAAAAAATCGTAACGTGTTTTCTATCTACTTGCCACAGGGTTTATACAGGATAGGGCATAACATTGAGTTTGGCGCCGTTAAGCAATGGTTGCTCTGATAAAAATGAGGGTATCGAAGGAATGTGACAATTTTTTCGTGCAACTTTAATTTTAAATTCAAATTTTGCGCCAAATTCCTGTATTCGGAAAACCCACACAATTTCAATTTTGATTGGCACAAGCAAAACGCCAGCGCCATCTACGAAAAATGAATCTGCGCAAAAAGGCGTAACCAAAAAAGATTCGTCTGTCGTATTCTATCGAGATCACCACGCAGCATGGTGATAAATTCTATTAACCAAAAAATCCAATAACATTCTTAGAAAATCAAACTAAACCATTACACGAACAAGTGATTCTAGTGTGGATCGACTGCAACGACTGGGCCAGCGAGAGGAGCTCCTCTGGACGACGGAAACAACTAAAAAGGTGAGTGCCAATCCTCTATATTGTCTTTGTGTGGCTCGGAAAAATTAATATTTTTACATCGACCTTTTAAGGATTTTTGCACCCAGATTTTATAAAACGACCAGCGCGCTTACAGTCCCGCGGCTCTACCTCATACCTCAAACCTCAAAACATCAACACAATTTGCAGATGAAAAACACAGAATATACAGATATTCCTTAACTCGTTCTGAGGGGCACCTTAGCGCCAATGACTTTTTTACCCAACTGCAGCACGGCGACAGGAAGGGTAATGTTTTTCGATTGTTGTATGTATGTAAGTAAATATGTATGTTTGTGTCATGCTAGAGGCTAAACGGCTGAACCGATTTTGACAAAAAAGGTGTCGTTGAATTGCTACTGATCCCGAAGGTGCTATAGGCTATATTTTTTTAAAACAGGAATCAACATGGCGATCTTTAGATGCCATTTTATCACACGTTGTAGGCTTTAAGGCATACACGTTACCTAAATTTCAGGCGATTTTATTGAAATTCCTTTGACCCATTGCAAATGTCCTCTAATTTGTTGTAGTTACCCCTCCTGTCATTCCCCCACCCTATTCAAAAACCATATTCGCATAATTTTATCAAATATAAAGCGATTTCAAAAATTCTTTCTGCATACGCTTTCAGATTTTTTTTCCAACACTATTTTACTAGTCCCCCCCGCCTTTCTCTCTCTCCTCCCCGACATCCTTATTAGTAATAGTTATAGCTATAACTTTCACAAATATAAAGCGATTTAAAAAATTCTTTCGCTTTAAGATTTCTTTCGACACCAGTTCCCTCCTCCCTCTCTCCTCCCCCACCTTCACTCACTGGAAGGTAACACTGTTCGCGTCACACTTTAGTCTGAAACCCCAATATTTTGGTCAAAAATAGCAAAAACTAACTTAACAATAAAACTGTTTGGTTACATATTTTTTAAAGCTAAATAATGGCACCTTAAAATTCCAGCATAATTGGCTTCATTGCCAAAGCAGGCTTCGAAATATCGTTGTTTGAATTTGATATTTCCTGACAATCAGCAATTGTTCTTTATTGTTCATTATTTTTCACTAACTTTAATGTGCTATTTCTAAGAAGTGTGAAGAGAAAAATTTTTTAAAAATGGCTTTTTTAACCAAAGGTAAGTAGTTTATTTTTTGATAATTTTAGTCACAGGGATTTTAAACTTATTCTTTAAATACCAATGATACAAAAATTGTGCCAGAGGTGTATGAATTTTTTTTTCTCGATATTTCATTAGACTAACAAAAAAGCTTTCACGAACTTTCATATTAATTTTTGTAAAAATATTTTCGTCCTGATATGTACTTTCCCAAGTACATACACTGGTGGTGCGAAAAGGTGCGATAGTCTCCAAATTCGTTATTAAACATGACCGAACATATTCTGATAGCCACAAAATGCCTATGATAGTGCATTTTAATTTGTGTTTCCGTGTGTCTTCTATATAGATAGTAATGAGCAAAGTACCTTTAAAGAAGCAAAATGAATCATAGATATCAAAACTTCTGTCTTAGCAATGAACTTTAAAAAACAAGGGAAAAATTCAAGATGGCCGCCAAAATAGATAGGAAATTAATAGAAACTGCAAACATTTAACATCGGTTTTGGGATATTTGGAGCATCTAAATTCAAATATAGAATAATTTTTACTGGGGGAGGAAAAGAACAATTTTGAATGGTGGGAGGTTTACTAGGTTAAAAATTATTAAGATGGTGAAACAAAAAAATAGATTTTAATTATTTAACTTACTCTTATTACCCCCCAAACTAAAATATGATGATTAATACAAATTTATCCTCAATCCTCATTCATTGGATTAATGCTCTCTTTTTCATCCTGTATGTGGAGGTAAAAACTTCACTTTTTAGGAACATTAAAAGTTTTTAATGCAATATTAGATATTCGCTGAATCCAACCAACCAACCAGAACAAGAAAAACTGTTTATCATCTCCCTGGCAGGGGGAGGCGTGAGAGTGGGAGTCTATAAATAAATTTTGTATGGAACTTACTATAGGCACGACTAAACTTGTATATGCATTTTTATTTTAGTGTCTACGGCTTCTCCTCTTAAGGAGGAAAAAGGGTTGCTGGGGCAAGGTCGTATTCAACCCAAAACAAAAGAGGGGACAGGTTTCTGATTTCCATGGCCTTCTATATATTCTAATTGAATTTCAATGTGCGATTTTAAAAAAAACCTGGTTAAAAAGGGGGACTGCTCAACAGCTGCCCTTCTCCCCCCCCCCGGATACGACCTTGTGCTAAGGGTGACTTAGGGGATAATTGAGTAAATTATTATTTTTCTTGTCTTCGTTGAATTTAGCAAATAGAAATATTTCCATGATAAACTGTTCATGTCCATTAAAAAAGTAAAGTTTTGACCCCCAAATAAACTGAGTAAAAGGGGATTGGGTTACTTAATGGTTACAAAATTTTTAATCCTTAAATTTTAGTTCTGCGGACCAACATACCTAAGAATATATTTTGCATTTTTATAATAGATCAAATTTTACCCCCCCCCCCCCAGGGGCAAATTTGATAATTGAAACATTTTTTTAGGGGAACTGGATTTTAGTGCACCAAAATTAGGAGAGTTTGGGGGGTCTACTCTCTGAGTTTTGCAACTTATAATTTTTTGTGAGGCTGTGTAGTTTGCAGACCATATTAAAAATAATGCACTTTTTTAAAGGGCTTTTAGGCAGTATAAATCACGAAAATGGTGGTGGCAAGAGTGGTGGGGTTATAAAAAATATTTTTTAATTGTATATTAGCAATTCAGACTTCTTTATTAATTTGCGTTTAAGTGATTAGAGAGTTTAACTGCAAAAGTCTATTTTTGGCCAAAATTTTGATCCCTCGGACCATAGTGCGTCAGTAGAAAATCTACACGTACTTTTTGGGTAAAGCTAAAAGTTTGAAATAACAAAAAAATTAAATAAAAAAAACACCCAACTGCTTAATTTACTTGTAACTACTAGTCGCAGTTGGGTACAAAATTACCTAATAACCTGATTCAGTGGCGCACCCAGGAATGTGTCTTGGGGGGGGCCCGACAGCTACAAAGCGCGCCCTCAAAAACTTGCGACCAAAAAAAAAAGGTCATGTCTTTTCGCACCTACGCCACTGCTTGGGGTTGGGGGGGCCCGAAGCCTCCTGATGTCCAATTTTAAGGTATTTTTCATGTTTTATCATCAAATATGTAGAAAATATATTAAAAATCACAACCTGGGTGCGCCCATGCCTGATTCTTGAAAATACAAAACTGTATAATTTCGCTTTGGGCATCAAAACTAAAAGTTGAAGCATGTCGTACATTATAGGTATACCTATCAATTTTGTACTCAACTGCGACTAGTACTTACAAGTAAATTTAGCAGTTGGGTGTTTTTTTTATTCAAAATTTTTTTTTTGTTTTATTTTTTGGGTTGCGAAAATGTAAAAAACATTTTTTGATAATTTTGCATGAGAGCATATTACCTAAAAAAACAACACGAGTTTATATTCAAATTTTGGTGAAAAATTTTACAAAATAGGAAAATAAACGAACAACATTCCTGTTAAAATGTTTTTATGTTCCCTGATATTTTCCAAAACATTATAAAATAAAGTTAGAAACGTATTCTTATGTATAGTTTGGGTCGCGGAAATTTCTTCGAAAAATTTTCTTCAAATTTTTTTGTTCGAACGGAAAATTGTTCGAAAACATTTTCTTCGAACGGAAATCTGTTCGAAAACATTTTCTTCGAACGGTAATTTGTTCGAAAACATTTTCTTCAAACGGAAATTGGTTCGAAAACATTTTCTTCGAACGGAAATTTGTTCGAACGGAAACTTGTTCGAAAACATATTTTTCGAACGGAAATTTGTTCGAAAACATTTTGTTCGAACGCAAATTTGTTCGAACGAAAATTTGTTCAAAAGGACATTTGTTCGAAAAAATTTTGTTCGAATGGAAATTTGTTTAAACGGAAATTTGTTCGAAAACGTTTTCTTCGAACGGAAATTCGTTCGAAAACATTTTGTTTATTAAAAACAGCAACTGTTTGACCAAGGAGTCTCTTTCTAACATATTTTTTCAAAAAAAGAACTTTCCTGACTTCTTTTGCGGGATCCTAGCGGGTGTGAAACTAAACTGAACCAAACCGAACCGAATCGAAGTATCGGTTTAGTTCGGTTTGGTTTTACAACCTCTAGGATGCCGGTTCGGTTCGGTTTGGTTTCACACCCTCTAGAAACCGCGAAAGAAGTCAGGAAAGTTTTTTTTTTTGAAAAAATATGTTAGAAAGAGACCATATTACCTAAAAAAACAACACGAGTTTATATTCATATTTTGGTGAAAAATTTTACAAAATAGGAAAATAAACGAACAACATTCCTGTTAAAGCAAATACGCTTAAATCGCAAATTATATGTCAATTGTTATGCACGAGTGTAATTTAGGGAGAAAATTAATCAAATAACTGGTAAATTAAAAATATATGTATATTAGTTCAGGCAAGATTCGGGAAAATCCACTTTCTAGAAGCATTTTATATTACTTTTTGGCAAGTGGGCAATTCCCCCTATTTTGACCCCGCTGAATCCGAATATCCCTGTTGCCAACTCGAAATATTGACAGGGGCTGAGATATTCAAGATGGCGGCCAAAATGGCGGCGGAATTTTAAATTGCCGCTGGAAAGCCCAAATTGTTACAGGTGTTTTTATTTTTTTTTTAATGGCTGCAAAAACCTCCAATAACCCCCCCAGACCCCCCAAAATCTGAAAATTTGAGGTTTTTTCAAATTTTCTTAAAAACTAAGCTTCTAAGAGAAAAATGTACAATATACTTTATTGTAGACAATAAAATTCCCTTTCCAACATGGTATAACTTAATAAAGTTAGACTAATAACAGGCACTCCAGCGGCGTCCGTTAATTGAATTAATTAAAAAGTTGAAAAAATACCTATGTTTTTTCCAAGATTTATTTAATTTTTTTAAAAACTAATATCTACAGAAAACCATGTATTACATTTTGGTATACTCAATAAAATTTCCTTCAAAATGACGTATAACATGATTAAATCGGTTTTATAAATAAAACTTCAGGGGCATCCGTAAATTAAATTAATTTTGAAAAAACAGAAAATAAACCATTTTTGTTACACGTTTTATCAAATTTTCTCAAAAACTAAGTTTAACATGAAAAAACTTGTTTTACACTTTTTTGTAGACAGGGAAATTCCCTTTTTAAAAATGTGAAACTCGGTGGGGTTTGACTTATAGCAAACTCTCCAGCGACGTCCGTCAATGGGGGTGATTTCAACAATTCAATTTTTATTCAATTTTCTTAGCTCTTTATCAAAAAATGTGTTCTAGACTTCGTCATAGCCAATAAAATTTCCTTTCAAACGATGTATAACAAAGTGGAAGTTATTTTATATTTACCGCTCCAGTGGTGTTCTTAATTTAAAGAAATTATTTAAGATCAATCCAAACTAATCAATTTTGTGTCTTATTAGCTTTTCGGTGGATAATAAAGAGCGGCGGATAAAAGGTCGAAAGAACAAAAAATCGAAAATACAAAAGGTCGAAAAAGTAAGGTCGAAAGTACAAAAGGCCGAAAATACAAAAGGTCGAAAGTACAAAAGATCAAAAAACAAAAGGTCGAAAGTTCAAAAGGTCGAAAGTATGAGTACCTAATTATGATTATGCCCCCCCCCCCGAACCGTTGCATAAGATTCACCACTTTATTTTTAGTTCCATATGCTTAAAAAAATAACAAAAAACACCTGTATCAAAGTTACTACTGTTACTTTCTGCACAAAAATATTGCTTAGGGGGGGGGGGGGCATGGCCCCTATCCCCCTTCCCTTATAACCACCGGTGTTTTTTTGCTTTAAAGAACTTATTTAGATAAATCAAAATATCTAATCTAATCAAAAAACAGTTTATTTTAATTTGGAAACATTTTATTTTAGTAAGTTAAATTACGAACCTTGTTGAAGTATTTATCATAACATTAACCTCACTTTGTAATATATCATTTAAATCTCCTCAATAAAGAATAAAGGCACATTTTGTTTGAAAACAGTTTCTTCAAACGGAAATTGGTTCGAAAACATTTTCTTCGAACGGAAATTTGTTCGAAAACATTTTGTTCGAACGGAAATTTGTTCGAAAACATATTTTTCGAACGGAAATTTGTTCGAAAATATTTTGTTCCAACAAAAATTTGTTCGAAAACATTTTGTTCCAAGGAAAATTTGTTCGAAAGGACATTTGTTCGAAAAAATTTTGTTCGAATGGAAATTTTTTGGATAAAAATTTTGTTCAAACGGAAATTTTTTGGATAAAAATTTTGTTTAAACGGAAATTTGTTCGAAAACGTTTTCTTCGAACGGAAATTCGTTCGAAAACATTTTGTTCATTAAAAACAGCAACTGTTTGACTAAGGAGTCTCTTTCTAACATATTTTTTTCAAAAAAAGAACTTTCCTGACTTCTGTTGCGGGATCCTAGCGGGTGTGAAACAAAACTGAACCAAACCGAACTGAACCGAATCGAAGTATCGGTTTGGTTTCACAACCTCTAGGATGCCGGTTCGGTTAGGGACTACAATAATATTGTACAGTCAGGGACTGCTGAATAGGCGAAAGTGAGTAATATTTTATTTGTCTGAAGGAAACACTTTATTTGCAGTTTTAATACTTCAGTTTACAGACAAGAGCTGCATCTGCTTTACGTCAATTTGCAGAAGGCATATGATAGTATACCACTAAATCTACTTTGGAAAGCGTTGGAAAACACAAACATAAGCGTACAACTAATTAAGGCCATCAAAGAGTTATACCGCAACAGTAAGGCAAAAGTTAAAATAAAAGCAAAACTAACCAAAGGCTTTCAAGTAAATAAAGGTCTTAAACAAGGTTGCTGTATCTCGCCTACGCTCTTCAAGATATACTTGGAACAAGTCCTTAAAGTATGGAAGAGAAAATGCCAAAACGTGGGAATTCCGTTGGACGAAACCACCTTGTATACTTTATGTTTCGCCGATGATCAGATAGTAGTGGCTCAGGATTATGACGACCTCGAATATATGACACGAAAACTAATAGAAGTGTACAATAAGTGGGGACTAGAGGTTAATCTCAATAAGACAGAGTATATGTGTATCGGTGGAACGAAACAGGATCTAATCTTAAATAACGGGCAGCGAATTCAGTCCTGTGATGAGTATAAATACTTGGTCTAAAAATTACAGCTGACGAAACGCTAGACAAAGCTATAAAAGATCGATACCTTTTTTGTAGAATCAGCAGTTGAGGAATATATTTTTTTGATAAAAGTTCACTATAATCCAAATAAAATAAAATTAGTTTGAAACAAATCGGTTCAAAAATAAAACTTGTGAATTTTCCAAAATTCTTCTTTTTTGAGCCGCCATATTTTATTTAGCATGAGCTTGACAGATGTCCAACAAGTGGAATTGTGTTCTTAAAAGTAAGTGCTTTCAATTCCTGGAGTCAAATTCGCATTAACACGAAAAGTGCAAAAACGCCTCTAAGCGAATAGAGTACTATACAAGGAGGTTTAAAGAAAAATCTAGAAATTTTACGGGAATTTTTTAATATAGCGGCCAAAAGTCAATAATTTGGACCACGTCACCAATTTTATGGCACACGTGTATACCTCTAATTATTTGACACATGGCAATTGACATATCAAATTTTACAGTTTTGACATCTAACAGGTGACAGATGAAGATTTTTAAAAATATAGTTACATTTTTCAAGATATATTTGGAACAGGTCCTTAAAGTCTGGAAGAGAAAATGCCAAAACATGGGAATTCCGTTGGATGAAACCACCTTGTATACTTTATGTTTCGCCGATGATCAGATAGTGGTGGCTCAGGATTATGACGACCTCGAATATATGACACGAAAACTAATAGAAGAGTACAATAAGTGGGGACTAGAGGTTAATATCAATAAGACAGAGTATATGTGTATTGGTGGAACGAACCAGGATCTAATCTTAAATACTGGGCAGCGAATTCAGTCCTGTGATGAGTATAAATACTTGGGTCTAAAAATTACAGCGGACGGAACACTAGACAAAGCTATAAAAGATAGAAACGTACAAGGAAGAAAAGCAATAACTTTATTAAATGGAATAATTTGGGACCAAAGTATATCAAAACATAACAAAAAGCTTATATATAACACAATTGTTAAAAGTATTATTACATACGGCTCAGAAGTATGGCCAATCAAAGATAGAACAGAAAAAATGCTTTCCGCTACGGAGATGGACTATTGGAGAAGAGCAGCAGGGAAATCAAAAAGAGAAAGAGTTACCAATCAAAGAATAAGAGAAATTATGACAGTGGGTGAACGTACTCTAGTGGATGATATAAGAACAAAACAACTGGTGTGGTACGGACATGTACAAAGAATGGATGATGGAAGACTACCTAAACAAATATTACAATGGAAACCAACTGGCCGAAGAAAACGAGGAAGGCCGAGGAGAAGCTGGAGAGAAGGAATAGATAGTGAAATAAGAATAAGAGGCCTAGATGATGAATTATGGGCAAACAGAAACGAGTGGAGATTGGGTATCGGAAGACGTAGAACGTTGTGAAACCGATAAATATATATATATATATATATATATAGTTACATTTTTATTTATCTATTTATTTTTTTGGGTTATTGATTTTTATTAGAAAACATCGCTAAATAGTTTTCGTAACATCCTCCGACTTCGATGGAATTTTCATGTCGTAACTGAGGACATACCTTTATCGGTTCTAATGTTGTAGTAAATGATTTATTAGAAATTGAAATTGAAATTTATTTATTCACCAATATGATACATCATAGAAGGTTTTGTCACAAAGAGAACACTGACTTATAAAATCATGTAAATGTTTTTAAAATTTTAAATCCTAATATGTCAGTCTTAAAATATGATTTTTAGTAAAAAGGTACATACATTGTTTAAAAAAAAAACAATAAAAAATACACAAAAACACTATTCTAATTTCCCTAGCAGTTATTATTACACAGACAGATGTAACTTGGAGATTAAAATTAAATTTTGGATTCATTAAGAAATTCTTGTATAGAGTAAAAGGCATTTTAACAGTTTTTTTACATACAATAGGAACTGTTTTTCACTTAAATTTATAACTTTTTCTGGCAACTTGTTATAGAATAAGGGGCCAAAATAATAAACCTGCAGTGGTTTAATCTTGTGTAGTCCAAATAAATTTTTAGCTCACACATATACTATACTATAGTAGTGTGAGCGAGCTATGGTGATCCTAATTTTTTCGAGAAAAAAAAAGTTGCTCCGATTTCAAAATTTTTTATATATCTTTGCGTTTCAGATGATTTTGAAACTTTTTTGTTGCGCCGTCTGTCTGTCTGTATGTCTGTCTGTCTGTGTGTCTGTCTGTAACGACCAACGCGAATAACTCAAAAACCGCTTGGCCGATTTTAATGAAATTTGGTACCTAGGCTGGGTCTTGGGTCGAGATGGTCCCATTTAAAAATGAACAAAATCCACCGAACACAAACCAAATAAAAGGGTGGGGGTAGATTTCAAAAATTAGAGTTTATGTGAAAATATGGCGTATGTGATATTAAACAAAAGGTAATTGAGTCTGCAGTTAAACAAAATAAATTTTAATTTATTTAGAAAAAAAGGGTGGGGGTATATTTTAAAAATTAAATTTTAAGTGAAAATATGGCGTGTGTGATATCAAACGAAAGGTAATTGAGTCTGGAGTTTAACAAAATACATTTTAGTTTTTGTTTTTTTTAAGGGTGGGGGTAGATTTCAAAAATTTGAGTTTAAGTCAAAACATGGCTTGTGTGGTATCAAACAAAAGGTAATTTAGGAGTTGAATAAGATATATTTCAGTTTTTAGTTATATTAGCTCACACGTACACTATAACTATAGTACCTAGTGTGAGCTTAGGGGCCCATATATTGGCAGAGTATTTTGTTTTGCCTGGTATTGTGCTCATGAATATCATTATGTGTTTGATAATTCTGTATATTTACTCTGACATATTTTATAAAGGATGGAAGTGTAAAAAGATTATTGCTTATAAATATGTCCCTTACATCTGCTTGATACCCCAATCCAAACGCCACACTCAAGGACTTTCTCTGCATGCCAAAAGCACGTTCCGCGTGAGAAGAATGTCCCCATGCTAATATCCCATAACTGATATGGGACACAATCAACGAGTGGTAGGCTGTTAAAATTATGTTTCTTGAGACAACATTTATTAAATTTCTTAAAACAAATACGTTCTTTGATAATTTGTTGCATATTTTATCAACCTGGTATTCCCATGTTAACTTTTGATCTAAATCAAATCCCAAAAACTGGATGTGTGAGTTTTCGTTTTCCACTGGTAGCTCTTTAAAAGTAAAAAAGTATTTTTTTTTGTTTTAGTTTCATTAAGTTTTAGTTTATTTGTTCTGAACCAGAACTCCGCTTCGTCATTCATTAGTTGCTTTAAATCATTTAACGCCTTTCTTCTTATTGAAAAGGACGGATGATGGACGGAGGATGTAAATCAAAAAGAGCACAGGACCAAGCACAGACCCCTGCGGAACTCCGTGACGTACTTTTTGTATACCAGATGATTTTTTATTCATGTGTACGTATTGTTCTCTGTCTTTTAAGTATGAGGTTACTGATTATTCATCAAAGTTATACCGATCTAGTTTTGTGGTTGGGTATGGATGGTACACACAATCAAAGGCAGAGCTCAAGTCGCAGAACACACTTCCCGTATATTCACAGTTTTGATATCCGTCTGTTATTTTTTCAAGCAACTCCATTACAGCACTGGTAGTTGACCTTTTAGATCGATAAACATGTTGACTATTTAAAAATATGTTATTTTTTTCAAAATGTTCCGTAATTTGAATTTTTAGTGCAGTTTCATAAACTTTCGATAAAGCGGGAAGTAAAAAAATAACGAGTCGTTAAATACCGAGATGAATTCCATCAAAGGAGCATGCGCCAAAATTAACGTCAAAATGTCTAATTTAAATTATTGGCGCGAATACCGTGATTGGCGCGAGATCGAAGAGCTTAACGTATAATAAAAAATTCAAGGTATAAAATAATGGTCAATTCTAATTTTTAGGTATGATTTTATGAAGGTACCGGGTGGTTTTTTATAACCGGATCATTCAGCAACTTTATCATTGAAAATAAATTGATATTTTTTTTGGTTAATTATGACAACTTTAAAAGCCAACCTAATTTTTTTCTATCCGTCACCATGTCATGGTGTCCCAAATTCGATGTTTTTGGGGGGTTTTGGGTATTTCTAGAGGGGCTAAAAAGACTGATCCCCCTTTGCGACACTCAAATTTCAAAAGAAGCTTAAAGGTGAAAATCGCATTTTGATATAGCAAGCCGTTTTTAAACTACGGGGTGTTTTTAAAAAGTCTACATTTTGGGAAGGGGTCTATAACTTGTTTATTTATTAATATTTTTTATTTCTGTGAAAACATTCTTAAGACACTTTTTTAAGAGGAATTCAACTGTTAAATTAAATTTCATTTGTCACGTTTAGTTTTTGAGATATCACATAAAATTAATTTTTCTTTATGGGAGGATCCCTTTATTTCTTTATATTTTTGTATTTTTTTTATTTTCACCACATATTTTACTTTGCTTAATGGGTTTAAAATATTTTAATATAAAATTATAAAAATAAAAAAACAATAAAGAGGTGATTAAAAAATAAAAATAAAGAAAACAATAAAAAAGTAAAAATATAAAATATTGAGTGTGATACATCATTTTAAAGGAAATTTTAAGCTGATTTTAAAAATCGAATAAAAAAAGACTTATTCTGTAAGAAAAATAACAACTTTATGCAATATCTTAAAAACCAAAAGAGATAAATAAAACCGTTTACATCTATCAATTCTTCAAGAAAAGAACTATAAGAAAGCTATTTACACAAAAACAAAATTTTTATAAACAAAAAAGTTATAAACCCCCTCCCAAAATGCAGACAAAAACACTCCGTAGTTTAAAAACGGCTTGCTATATCTAAATGTGGTTTTCACCTTTAGGCTTCTCTTGAAATTTGAGCGTCGCAAAGGGGGGTCAGTCTCCCCTAGAAATACCCGACACCACAAAAAAACCACGAATTTGGGACACCCTGTACAGGGTGTGACAATGAAGTCGATTTTTTGAGAGGGAACACCCTGGATTCGTCTTTTCTTTCTGATTTCAAAAATATACAATATCTACGTGCTGCGAATATTTTTTGAGGTATATGCAGCAGTGGCGTATATAGGTAAAAGTTTGGGGGGGGGGGCCTGAGACAGTTTCGGGGGGGGGGCGAGACCTCATAAGGCTGTATTTTATGCTATTTTATGTTTGTATTCATGAAATATGTGGAAAATATCTAAAAAAATCTTAGCTTCCGGGAGGGGCCCGGGCCCCCCATATATACGCCACTGATATGCAGTATTTCTTCGATATGATCTTATGCATTTCACGTTTATTTTGTTTTGCCATGGGAGTATTGACTCTCAACTCCAATGTTTCTTCAAGTAGGTATTTCTTGATTGTGTTTGTATTTCAAATGATCACACAGATCCAAGTTTTTTGGAAAGGAGCATTTACATTCTAGGCATCTAAACATACAAACACTTTCTGCATAGGAATACCTTTGTTTTTGTATGCCACGTTTACTTTGACAGTGTTTATTCAATTTAAATTGGGCACTAAAACGACGAATTTTCATCAAAAAGAATTGGGAATTACTAAAGTTTTGCTGTGTAAAACCATACTGAAATATCTCTCAGTTGATTGGTTGGCAGAAGTGACAGATCAACGCTTGCGCACGTCTTGGAATTCATCTCGGTATTTAACGACTCGTAAAAAATAGGCCTTAACTTGTTGAGATTATCGGTTATTCCTTCTTTTGGAATAGGAATAACTTTTGATGGAGACTGGGCTTCCTGTGAGCCTTATAGTCATAGTCAACCAATTTCTTAGGCAGTATAAAGCAAAAAAGGTACTCTTTGTTACTTGAGGTGTCCGCTTAAGAGAGAGAATGCGTAATTTTGATATATATTTATTAAGAATTTCCGCTGCTTGAGTTTTTCCGATATTAAATTTTTCAGCGATCTTTCATGTTGATAGATATTCCTTCTTCGAAACGTTAAAAACTTCAATTTTTTCACGTAAACTAAGAAGTTTTTTAATAAGGCGCCATTTCAAACAGACCTATTACTACATAATTGAACAATAAAAATAAACACAGAAGTCCCGCCGAATAAAATATGTTGTAAATACGACAGAAGTATTTAGTTTCCGCATTAAAACGGAAAGAGATAATTCTTTGGCTGCAGAGTGCGTTATTTTTAACATACTACATAATATTTATGCACATGTCGTGCAGAACTTCACGTCCGGTTTAGGGAGGTTTCAGAATGTGTCCGGTTAAAGGAATTAATTTTACATGTAAAGAAATAGACAAATGCTTGGTTCCAACAAAATTGACCGCCTAAAGGGAGTGTCCGCTTAATAGGGGTGTCCGCCAGGACAGGTTTTACTCTAGTTACATTTGGTTTAAAAGTAGCAATTATAACATTTAAACCAATTGATTTCATCCGCATTTTTATGTCGTATTAAATGCTTTTTCAAGACAAAGTTCCGACGGGCCCTAAAATCACATTGGCTGCATCTAAACTAAGCGAATCGTTTGCACTTTTATGTGCTCGTAACTGATGTGTTTTTAAATTGCACTTTAGTTTTGCCTTGTAGTCACATTGGTTGCATTCAAACCAATTGATTTTATCTGCACTTGTATGTCGCAGCGAAAGTGTTTTCAATTGAGACTTCTTCTTGGCCTTGTAGTCACACTGATTGCACCTAAACCAATTGCTCACTTGCACTTTTATGTTGTAACTGATGCGTTCTTAAATTAGACTTTCTATTAGCCTTGTAGTCACATTGGTTGCATTCAAACCAATTGATTTCGGTAGCACTTTTGTGTCGTAACTGATGCCTTTTTAAACTGGACTTTTGGTTCGCCTTGTAGTCACATTGGTTGCACCCAAACCAATCGCTGGCACTTTTGTGTTGAAACTGATATTTATTTTAAACTGGACTTTTGCTTCGCCTTGTAGTCACATTGGTTGCATACAAACCAATTGATTTTATGTGCACTTATATGTTGCAGAAAATGTGCTTTCAACTGAGGATTCTGCTTAGTCTTGTAATCAAACTGGCTGCAACTAAACCAATTGATTTCGCTTGTACTTTTATGTTGTAACTGATGTCTTTTTGAAGTAAACTTTCGTTTGACTTTGTAGTCACATTGGTTGCATCCAAACCAAATCGTTTTATCTGGAGTTTTATGACGCAACAAATGCAAGTTAGTTATTTTTGCGTTTGGTTTGAAAGTAGCAATTATGACATTTGAACAAATTGATTTCATCTGCATTTTTATATCGTAGTAAATGCTTTTTCAAGACAAAGTTCCGATTGGCACTAAAATCACATTGGCTGCATCTAAACTAAGCAAATCGTTTGCACTTTTATGTGCTCGTAACTGATGTGTTTTTAAATTGCACTTCAGTTTTGCCTTGTAGTCACATTGGTTGCATTCAAACCAATTGATTTTATCTGCACTTGTATGTCGCAGCGAAAGTGTTTTCAATTGAGACTTCTTCTTGGCCTTGTAGTCACACTGATTGCACCTAAACCAATTGATTTCACTTGCACTTTTATGTTGTAACTGATGCGTTCTTAAATAAGACTTTCTATTAGCCTTGTAGTCACATTGGTTGCATTCAAACCAATTCATTTCGGTAGCACTTTTGTGTTGTAACTGATGCCTTTTTAAAGCGGACTTTTGCTTCGCCTTGTAGTCACATTGGTTGCACCCAAACCAATCGCTGGCACTTTTGTGTTGAAACTGATATTTATTTTAAACTGGACTTTTGCTTCGCCTTGTAGTCACATTGGTTGCATACAAACCAATTGATTTTATGTGCACTTATATGTTGCAGAAAATGTGCTTTCAACTGAGGATTCTGCTTAGTCTTGTAATCAAACTGGCTGCAACTAATCCAATTGATTTCGCTTGTACTTTTATGTTGTAACTGATGTCTTTTTGAAGTAAACTTTTGTTTGACTTTGTAGTCACATTGGTTGCATCCAAACCAAATCGTTTTATCTGGAGTTTTATGACGCAACAAATGCATGTTAGTTATGTTTGCGTTTGGTTTGAAAGTAGCAATTATGACATTTGAACAAATTGATTTCATCTGCATTTTTATATCGTAGTAAATGCTTTTTCAAGACAAAGTTCCGATTGGCACTAAAATCACATTGGCTGCATCTAAACTAAGCGAATCGTTTGCACTTTTATGTGCTCGTAACTGATGTGTTTTTAAATTGCACTTCAGCTTTGCCTTGTAGTCACATTGGTTGCATTCAAACCAATTAATTTTATTTGCACTTGTATGTCGCAGTGAATGTGTATTTAATTGAGACTTCTTCTTGGCCTTGTAGTCACACTGATTGCACCTAAACCAATTGATTTCACTTGCACTTTTATGTTGTAACTGATGCGTTCTTAAATTAGACTTTCTATTAGCCTTGTAGTCACATTGGTTGCATTCAAACCAATTGATTTCGGTAGCACTTTTGTGTTGTAACTGATGCCTTTTTAAAGCGGACTTTTGCTTCGCCTTGTAGTCACATTGGTTGCACCCAAACCAATCGCTGGCACTTTTGTGTTGAAACTGATATTTATTTTAAACTGGACTTTTGCTTCGCCTTGTAGTCACATTGGTTGCATACAAACCAATTGATTTTATGTGCACTTATATGGTGCAGAAAATGTGCTTTCAACTGAGGATTCTGCTGAGTCTTGTAATCAAACTGGCTGCAACTAAACCAATTGATTTCGCTTGTACTTTTATGTTGTAACTGATGTCTTTTTGAAGTAAACTTTCGTTTGACTTTGTAGTCACATTGGTTGCATCCAAACCAAATCGTTTTATCTGGAGTTTTATGACGCAACAAATGCATGTTAGTTATTTTTGCGTTTGGTTATGACATTTGAACAAATTGATTTCATTTGCATTTTTATATCGTAGTAAATGCTTTTTCAAGACAAAGTTCCGATTGGTACTAAAATCTCATTGGCTGAATCTAAACTAAGCGAATCGTTTGCACTTTTATGTGCTCGTAACTGATGTGTTTTTAAATTGCACTTCAGCTTTGCCTTGTAGTCACATTGGTTGCATTCAAACCAATTGATTTTATTTGCACTTGTATGTCGCAGCGAATGTGTATTTAATTGAGACTTCTTCTTCGCCTTGTAGTTACACTGATTGCACCTAAACCAATTGATTTCACTTGCACTTTTATGTTGTAACTGATGCGTTTTTAAATTAGACTTTCTATTAGCCTTGTAGTCACATTGGTTGCATTCAAACCAATTGATTTCGGTAGCACTTTTGTGTCGTAACTGATGCCTTTTTAAACTGGACTTTTGGTTCGCCTTGTAGTCACATTGGTTGCACCCAAACCAATCGCTGGCACTTTTGTGTTGAAACTAATATTTATTTTAAACTGGACTTTTGCTTCGCCTTGTAGTCACATTGGTTGCATACAAACCAATTGATTTTATGTGCACTTATATGTTGCAGAAAATGTGCTTTCAATTGAGGATTCTGCTTAGTCTTGTAATCAAACTGGCTGCAACTAAACCAATTGATTTCGCTTGTACTTTTATGTTGTAACTGATGTCTTTTTGAAGTAAACTTTCGTTTGACTTTGTAGTCACATTGGTTGCATCCAAACCAAATCGTTTTATCTGGAGTTTTATGACGCAACAAATGCATGTTAGTTATTTTTGCGTTTGGTTTGAAAGTAGCAATTATGACATTTGAACAAATTGATTTTATCTGCATTTTTATATCGTAGTAAATGCTTTTTCAAGACAAAGTTCCGATTGGCACTAAAATCATATTGGCTGCATCTAAACTAAGCGAATGGTTTGCACTTTTATGTGCTCGTAACTGATTTGTTTTTAAAATGCACTACAGCTTTGCCTTGTAGTCATATTGGTTTTCAAACCAATTGATTTTATTTGCACTTGTATGTCGCAGCGAATGTGTATTTAATTGAGACTTCTTCTTGGCCTTGTAGTCACACTGATTGCACCTAAACCAATTGATTTCGCTTGCACTTTTATGTTGTAACTAATGCGTTCTTAAATTAGACTTTCTATTAGCCTTGTAGTCACATTGGTTGCATTCAAACCAATTGATTTCGGTAGCACTTTTGTGTCGTAACTGATGCCTTTTTAAACTGGACCTTTGGTTCGCCTTGTAGTCACATTGGTTGCACCCAAACCAATCGCTGGCACTTTTGTGTTGAAACTAATATTTATTTTAAACTGGACTTTTGCTTCGCCTTGTAGTCACATTGGTTGCATAGAAACCAATTGATTTTATGTGCACTTATATGTTGCAGAAAATGTGCTTTCAACTGATGATTCTGCTTAGTCTTGTAATCAAACTGGCTGCAACTAAACCAATTGATTTCGCTTGTACTTTTATGTTGTAACTGATGTTTTTTTGAAGTAAACTTTCGTTTGACTTAGTAGTCACATTGGTTGCATCCAAACCAAATCGTTTTATCTGGAGTTTTATGACGCAACAAATGCATGTTAGTTATTTTTGCGTTTGGTTTGAAAGTAGCAATTATGACATTTAAACAAATTGATTTCATCTGCATTTTTATATCGTAGTAAATGCTTTTTCAAGACAAAGTTCCGATTGGCACTAAAATCACATTGGCTGCATCTAAACTAAACGAATCGTTTGCACTTTTATGTGCTCGTAACTGATGTGTTTTTAAATTGCACTTCAGCTTTGCCTTGTAGTCACATTGGTTGCATTCAAACCAATTGATTTTATTTGCACTTGTATGTCGCAGCGAATGTGTATTTAATTGAGACTTCTTCTTCGCCTTGTAGTCACACTGATTGCACCTAAACCAATTGATTTCACTTGCACTTTTATGTTGTAACTGATGCGTTTTTAAATTAGACTTTCTATTAGCCTTGTAGTCACATTGGTTGCATTCAAACCAATTGATTTCGGTAGCACTTTTGTGTCGTAACTGATGCCTTTTTAAACTGGACTTTTGGTTCGCCTTGTAGTCACATTGGTTGCACCCAAACCAATCGCTAGCACTTTTGTGTTGAAACTGATGTTTTTTTAAACTGGACTTTTGTTTAGCCTTGTAGTCACATTGGTCGCATATAAACCAATTGATTTTATCTGCACTTATATGTTGCAGCAAATGTGCTTTCAATTGAGGATTCTGCTTAGTCTTGTAATCACACTGGCTGCAACTAAACCAATGGATTTCGCTTGTACTTTTATGTTGTAACTGATGTCTTTTTAAGGTAAACTTCCGTTTGGCTTTGTAGTCACATTGGTTGCATCCAAACCAAATCGTTTCCTCTGGAGTTTTATGACGCAACAAATGCATGTTTAAGTTCTTTTTGCGTTTGGTTTGATAATTGCAATGATGACATTTAAAGCAATTGACCTCAACACTTTTGTGCTGCATCAAATCATGTTTGTTTGTTTTCCAATTGGGTGGATAATCGCAGTCAGAACCTTGATGTAGATTTTTTCCAGTTCTGAAAAGTAAAAAAATGACAGTTCGAAGCAATTTTGGCTGGCAAGTCCAGCATTGTAAAAAATAAAATCGATCGGTTTGCAACTTTTAATACATCAATCCAGTGCATTTTATTGCAACATATTGATTGTTTATACAGTTTCACAAAGCTGTAGGAAAGTTAGTGTTTTAAACAATCACAAACATCCATATGCGTAGGTAGGATTCGAATCTGGACCGCCCGAATGTGAAGCAAATGTGCTACCACTACGCTACGAACGACAATTGATTGATATATGTCATTAAAAAAAACTAGTTTGTTTATTTATTCTGTGCTTGATTACCTTGTGGTATTAAATATTTTTTAAACGATTTACTTTCAAAAGTTACGTTATGTTTTAAAATAATTCAACAAACCCCTTTTTCCTAATCTTACCCATTACAGCCCCCTAACATCTCCAAAATCAAATTTTGTTGAAATGCAAATTTTGTTGGAAGTATTATATAAAGTCAATATAAAATTTAAAACCACGTAATATGGTTTTTCAGTTTTGGTTTTAATTCCCTCGTATTGCGTCGCTTCGGCCCGTCCGTCTGTCTAGATGTTGGCACTATAACTCGAGAATGCCTAAAACTATTGTAATGATATTGTTGATACGGATGCAGGAGTGGCGGACGCATTTAATTCATTTTTTAGCAAGATTGGAAAGAAAATGGCAGACAAAATTAAGCCACCTAAAATTAAATTTGCTATCGAGGAAAAGTCTTTGCCTCACTCAATGTTCCTAAGGCGCATTACAGAGAATGAGCTGGTTTTGCAAATTAACTCGCTTAAGAATAATGCAGCTTCTGGTGCAGATAAAATCCCAGTTGCTCTAATTAAAGACAATCCTATTACCTTGCTAAAACCACTCTTGCATCTGATATTTTCTTCTGGTGGTTTTCCTAGGGTTCTTAAGCATGCAACAATAATCCCGGTACATAAAAGTGGAGACAAGATAGTACTTAATAATTACCGCCCAATTGCATTAACTAGCTCTGTTGCCAAATTGGTGGAGAAGTGTATGAAGCTAAGACTTTATTTAAAAACAAACAAAATTTTGTCATCCAGCCAGTTTGGTTTTAAGGAAAATTGTAGCACCGAGGATGCGGTTCCCTGTGTGGCGGAACATATTAATGAATGTTTCAACAAAAATATAAAATGTATGGGCATATTCCTTGATTTAGGAAAGGCATTTGATAACATGACGCATCGGATTCTATTGGAAAAAATGGAACGAATAGGTATAAGACAGGTTGCTTACAACTTATTTGCAAGTTATCTCAAGCTAAGAACTCAAGATGTCAAAATTAATAACACTATTAGCTCCAAAAGTGTGGTGGAGTTCGGTGTTCCACAGGGTACAGTGCTTGGTCCGGTATTGTTTTCAATATATATAAATTAAATTATGAAATTACTTGACAATGTAGAAATAATATGTTTCGCTGATGACACGGTAATCATCGTCAAAGCTCACACCTGGAAAGAATTGAAACAAATGGCAGAAAAGGCAATCAAGCAAATTAAAAGCTGGTTTGACAAAAACTACTTAACTTTAAACGCAGATAAGTCTGGCATTATATACTTTTCTATGACTGAAGCTAGTGCTGCTTTGGGGTCTGATAACAGCATTACAATACACGACTTTGAATGCAGTAGTGACAACAGATGCAACTGCAGAACAAAAATTGGTAGAAAAGAACAAGTAAAATATCTCGGGGTTGTATTTGATGCGCATTTGTCCTGGAAACATCATGTTGAATTTCTATCTAAGAGAATTCGTAAACTAATATACAAATTTTATCAGCTACGAAAAATTATGGACCGAAAGCTCCTAATATCTGTTTACTATGCCCTGGTGGAATCTGTCATTAGTTACTGCATAACGGTCTGAAGGGCAGCATTTAAAAATACACTAAATCCGCTAATAATTAGTCAAAAATATCTGATTAAAGTAATGCTACATAAGAATAAAAGGTTTTCTACTGAGAGTTTATTTAAAGAAGCTTGTGTTTTGAAACTCAATCAGTTGTATGTCAAATCTGTAGTCAGAATAATTCCCAAAAAACATTACCTTCATTATAGGACTAATGAGAGAAGCACCAGGGCAGCTACCAACCAATTGGTTCTCCTACCTAAAAGTACTATGACGCGGTACCAAAGGTCGTTAATATGGACCATGCCAAAAATATATAATATGTTGCCTAAATAAAAACATTGATTGGTTTTTCAAACTAATATAAGGGTTTGAAAAATGTATGTCTACTTTTAGTTAGAAATATTTTTTAATTATTCTTAAATAGTTAAATTCCATATGAGAGATGGTAGACGCACAGACATAATGTCCATTGTTTGCCATCTTGTCATATTAATTGAAACAAATCTGTAATGACATTATATGAAATAAATTGAATTGAATTGAATTGGATATAAACAAAACTTTATCTGGGTATTGCGCCACTATTAAGGAATTATTTAAATCAAGAAACCACTACGTTTCTCCTAGAAATAGAAAAATAATTAATTTGCCAGTGGTTTATAAGAAAAAATAAATATTTGCCTAACAATATTTCGAAAAACTTCTTTTTGTTAAAACAACATTATTGCGACGTTTCGATTATTCTTCTGCAATCGTTTTTATAAAATTATTCTTTTACCAATACTATTTACTTTGCTTTACGTTTATGTTTGTTATTCATTATTGTACTTTGACCTCTCGAAGGCGTTCGACACGGTTGACTTTAAACTTATGTTAGAAAAACTAGATAAATTTGGTATCCGTGGAATAGTAGCCAGTGTCAAACGGCTATACAGAAAAAACACAGAGCATATAACCTTTGGAAACGACAACAAACTGCTCAAAACCACACAGAATTTATAGAAGCCAGAAATAGTTGCAAAATTACTATTGACGCCGCCAAAGAAACTTACAATGAAAGAATAAAAAACAGGTTGCTGAAATGTCCAAGTAGTTCTAGGTCCTTTTGGTCTCTTGCAAAAGCTGTTGGATCAAACTTCACCAAGTCATCCATACCACCACTTATAGATAAAAATACTCACTTAGCCACAACATCAGAGGAAAAAGCCAATATGCTGGCCAAAATCTTTTCCTACAACTCAAACCTAACAGTGCCAAATGAAAAAACTCCAACGTTCATTGAAAGGGTTTCCCACAGTATGCCAGAGGTATCCTTTTGTCACAGAGAAATACGAAAATCCCTTAAAAAGTTCAATACAAACAAAGCAATGGGTCCAGATGGCATTCCCGCGATAGTACTCAAAAATTGTGCTAACGAACTCACCCCAACTTTCGCTAAATTATTCAATTTATCTTACAGGCAAGGAGTATATCCATCATCATGGAAGTCTGCCGCAGTACAACCTATTCCAAAGAAAGGAAAAAAGACAGATCCGTTAAACTATAGGCCAATTGCTCTACTTTCGGTGATATCAAAAGTAATGGAAAGAGTTGTGAACAATCACCTAACCAAGTACTTGGAAAAGTACAAAATTATCAACGACAAGCAATACGGATTTCGAAAATATAGGTCAACTGGCGATTTACTTACATACGTCACTCACTTATGGCAAAAAGCGATTAAGTTACGGGGCGAAACAAGAACAATTGCCTTAGATATATCTAAAGCATTCGATAAAGTCTGGCATGAAAATCTCCTCAACAAGCTCAAAGCAATGGGATTGTCGCCGAAACTTTGCACTTGGTTTGAAAGTTATCTTAAGGATAGATCCATTTATGTTGCACTGGATGGCCGGAACTCCAACTCTTACCAAATAAATGCTGGTGTGCCACAGGGAGCAATCCTTTCGCCAACACTTTTTCTGATTTACATAAATGACCTCATAGATAAAACAGTAAATCCTCCTCAGTCATACCACCCACTCAGTGTCTATCCACACGGGAATTCCATCATCTAGACTAACTCAAATATCGCAGATAAATAACGACCTCGAGATAATAGAGGACTGGGGCAACAAAAACCTTGTACAGGGTGATTTTTTATAATTGCAAGATCGCTATAACTCGGTTATTATTGGGAGTAGAAAGTTCAAACAAAAACTGTTCGGTTTGGTAAATTATGGCCACTTTAGACCCACCATTAGTATTTTGTTATAGGTTATAATATACAGGGGGTGACAATCAGATCAATTTTTTTAAAGGGAACACCCTATATATTTTTGTATTTTTAAGTTCCGCAAAAAATTAGATTTACAGATATATATAACACTATGGCTCTATCTTTGTTAGTTTTCGAGATATTGACGATTGAAATTCCGAAAATTAGCAAATTTTAAATAGGTATACGGTGCGGAGTATTTAACATATAGACTGTAAATAACAAACTGAAACAATATTGACTGACAGTTTGATAAATATAAATAATCATCTTTGTCAATTTTCATAGAAATTTAAAATCAAAAGACGACAATTTTTTAAATGTTTTAATTGTTTTAAATCCATAAATAAATAAAAATTAACCTAACCTATCACCATTGACTTCAATACATTTTTGAAACCGGTCTCTTAAATTATTTATTGTTCTGGTTATTAAATTAGAAAAATTTTCATTAAGCTCATTGACAGACAGTGATATTAATTCTCTGAGCTCTCGAGTATTCCTCGCTTCTAATCTGTAAACTTTATCTTTAAGGTGACCCCATAAAAAAATGTCTAAAGGAGTTAAATCAAAACCCATTCATTAAAATTATTATTTAAGAATTCTCGAACCTCATGAACATTATAAGGAGAGCCCCATCCTGCTAAAAAATCAATCTTCTTCTTTGATTGTGGCAAGTCATCCAAAAAATTTTCTAAGTAATTTTGTAAAAAATTTAAATAAATTTGTCCCGTTAAAGAGCGCTAAAAAAAATGGCCCAACAACACGGTCGTTCAGTATGCCACACCAGACATTCACGGATTGTCTTCCCTGCCTTTTAATTTCTTTTACAAAATTAGGGTTAATCGTGGACCATAGTCTGCTATTCTGTCTATTTGGTAGACCACAAGTTGTAAACGTCGACTCATCCGACCACAAAATGTGATTTAAAAAACGGGGTTCTGCGTTTAGTCTTTCATGCATAAAGTGACAAAACTCTACCCTTTTTCTTTTCTGATCGGGTGTTAGGCCTTGAAGTTCTTGTTGTTTATATGCCCAATAAGAATTTGTTCTTAGGACACTTCTTACTTTGCTAAAAGACGTCAAGCGTTCCTGTCCTTCTTGCACTAATGCGGAAGATACTTTTCTTATAGAAATTTGTGGGCTTTCTTGAAAATGTAGTAAAATATTTAAATTAGCCTCTTCGTTTGGACGAACAACTCGTTTTTTTCGTTCCACAGACGATGTTTCACGAAATTTTCTATATATCCTAAGAATTGTGGATATATTAGGACATTGTCGGGCTGGATACAGCTCTCGATATTCTCTCGCAGTAGCAGTGGCATTTTTATTATTTTTCGTATATAATAAAAGTATCTCTTGCTTTTCTGCATTGGAATAAAGCAACATTGTTGATAAATATTTAAAATTTGGCACTGAAAATGTCATTAGGTATCCACACATCTTAATATTGTTTGTGACTTGTCACAGGAAATACTCCGCACCGTATTTAAAATTTGCTAATTTTCGTAATTTCACTCGTTAATATCTCGAAAACTAACAAAGATAGAGTCATAGTGTTACATATATCTATAAAGCTAATTTTTTGCGGAACTTAAAAATACAAAAATATATAGGATGTTCCCTTTAAAAAAATTGATCTGATTGTCGACCCCTGTATATTATAATCTATAAAAAAATACTAATGGTGGGCCTAAAGTGGCCATAATTTACCAAACCGAATAGTTTTTGCTTGAACTTTCTACTCCCAATAATAACCGAGTTATAGCGATCTTGCAATTATAAAAAATCACCCTGTACAGTTTAACGCGCAGAAAACCCAAGCAGCCCTGTTTTCAAAAAAGACCAGCACCGGTGAGCCAAACATCATACTATCTGGAAGTGCCGTCACATTGCAGAGCCAGTTGAACATCTTAGGAGTCACTGCAGAGACCAACATGTCTTGGCACAGTCACGTGGCAGATATATCTAAAAGGGCGTCCCAAAAGCTTGGGGTGCTATTTCGTACAAGACATCTGTAAACACCAAGCCAACTGCTGACACTCTACAAAGCCCAGATTCGACCAACTATGGGGTACTGCTCACATATATGGAGTGCGGCACCCAAACATACCTTAATGCTTTTGAACACCGTGCAAAAACGAGCTATCAAGCTGATCAATGACCCCGCACTTACTCGTAGCTTGGATAGTCTCGAACATCGAAGAACTGTGGGCGATCTATCTCTCTTCTACAGGTATTATCACGGAAAATGCTCTGAAGAGTTGGCACGTATGATCCCCCCGGGAGTAGCACCTACTAGGCGAACACGTCAAACAGACGGTAACCATCAATTTACTGTCAAAATAGAGGCAGCAAGAACCTCATTATATCAGAATTCATATCTTTGGAGAACAGCATCACTGTGGAATAAACTCCCTGCGACAGTTTTCTTTGCAGGTTACAACCTGAACCGTTTCAAAACGAACGCACACCAACATTTCCGCGCACCTGCCGCTTCTCGAGCGTGATAGGGATCTCCTTGCGAGTGCGCTTAACCGTAAAAAAATAGATTCATACCTGAGTAACAGAAAAAAATAGTTTGTATAGAAAAGCGAGAAGTTAGTTTCTTCTCTGAGTGGTCTGACATAAAGCAAGGGGTCCCGCATGGTTTGAAATATAATAAAGGGTCCGCTGCTGTTCCTGCTGATGAGGACATGGTTGCCCATGTTGCAGATGACACAACCTGTGGTGAGTCTGATGCAAAACTTGAGGGGCTCTCGGTGGGGTGCTCGCGTGTGGTGGGGGCAGTGGCGGACTGGTGTCAGACCAACAGTCTAAACTTGAATGTACAACAAACAGCCTTAATATTCCAAAAAACAGGCACGATAAAAGAATCACTTCTAGTAAAACTCAACCACAAGTCACTACCAACTACTGATAAAGTAAAATTTTTGGGAATTACTATGGATCCACTATTGAATTGGGAAAATCATGTGAGGGACCTGAACTCGAGGCTCTCTAGTGCAACAGCTGTTACTAGAAGGTTTAGAGAAGTTATAACAACAAAAACCTTTAAAACCTACTATTTTTCTAGTGTCCAAAGTCTCATTACATATGGCATCATTTTTTGGGGCTCTTCGTTCAAGGCATCTATTGTATTTGGGGCACAAAAGGGTATAATCATAGCTTTTCTGGGACTCTCTCCAAGAACCTCTTGAAGGACTCATTTTGCAGCCATGGGCATTTTGACGATACCATCACTGTATTTTCTCCACTTGGTCCTTTTTGTCAAAAAAAATAAACACCTACTCAAGCAAAATAGTGATCTCTATGGTGAGGAAATGCATATGATCACGAGAAACAGGCATGGCCTAAGCATACCCCGACACAATATATCTTTTTTTCAGCGCTGACCTGAATACCGAGCTATCAAAGCATACCAGGACCAAAAAAACCAAATTTATATCTCAGAAATTATACATCTTAATAACAAAAGCACCGAGTTACAGAAAAAACCACACCTTGAGATGAGATTCGAAAAAACGTCATTTAGCGATTTTTAGAACTTTGAAAATTCATATCTCCCAAACTATACATTTTATTAACAAAAGCACCGAGTTACAGTATGGTGGGGCCATAAAGATGCGAAAAAGCCACACCTTAAGTTGAGATTCTGAAAAACGTCATTTAGCGATTTTTAAGATAGGGAATCCCATAGGACCAAAATTGCCAAACTTTGAAAATTCATATCTCCCAAACTATACATTTTATTAACAAAAGCACCGAGTTGCAGTATGGTAGGGCCATAAAGATGCGAAAAAGCGACACCTTGAGTTCAGATTCCGAAAAACGTCATTTAGCGATTTTTAAGATAGGGAATCCGATAGAACCAAAATTGAAAAAAATGTGGAAATTCATATCTCCCAAACTATACATTTTATTAACAAAAGCACCAAGTTACAGTATGATGCGGCCATAAAGATGCGAAAAAGCCACACCTTGAGTTCAGATTCGGAAAAACGTCATTTAGCGATTTTTAAGATAGGAAATCCCATAGGACCAAAATTGCCAAACTTTGAAAATTCATATCACCCAAACTATACATTTTATTAACAAAAGCACCGAGTTACAGTATGGTGGGGTCATCGAAATGCGAAAAAACCACACCTTGAGTTGAGATTCGGAAAAACGTCATTTAGCGATTTTTAAGATAGGAAATCCCATAGGACCAAAATTGAAAAAATTGTGAAAATTCATATCTCCCAAACTATACATTTTATTTACAAAAGCACCAAGTTACAGTATGGTGGGGCCATAAAGATGCGAAAGAGCCACACCTTGAGTTCAGATTCGGAAAAACGTAATTTAGCGATTTTTAAGATGGGGAATCCCATAGGACCAAAATTGCCAAACTTTGAAAATTTATATCTCCCAAACTATACATTTTATTAACAAAAGCACTGAGTTACAGTATGGTGGGGCCATAAAGATGCGAAAAATCGACACCTTGAGTTCAGATTCGGAAAAACGTCATTTAGCGATTTTTAAGATAGGAAATCCCATAGGACCAAAATTGAAAAAAATGTGAAAATTCATATCTCCCAAACTATACATTTTATTTACAAAAGCACCAAGTTACAGTATGGTGGGGCCATAAAGATGCGAAAGAGCCACACCTTGAGTTCAGATTCGGAAAAACGTCATTTAGCGATTTTTAAGATGGGGAATCCCATAGGACCAAAATTGCCAAACTTTGAAAATTTATATCTCCCAAACTATACATTTTATTAACAAAAGCACCGAGTTACAGTATGGTGGGGTCATCGAAATGCGAAAAAACCACACCTTGAGTTGAGATTCGGAAAAACGTCATTTAGCGATTTTTAAGATAGGGAATCCCATAGGACCAAAATTGCCAAACTTTGAAAATTCATATCTCCCAAACTATACATTTTATTAACAAAAGCACCGAGTTACAGTATGGTAGGGCCATAAAGATGCAAAAAAGCGACACCTTGAGTTCAGATTCGCAAAAACGTCATTTAGCGATTTTTAAGATAGGGAATCCCATAGGACCAAAATTGCCAAACTTTGAAAATTCATATCTCCCAAACTATACATTTTATTAACAAAAGCACTGAGTTACAGTATGGTGGGGCCATAAAGATGTGAAAAAGCGACACCTTGAGTTCAGATTCGGAAAAACGTCATTCAGCGATTTTTAAGATAGGAAATCCCATAGGACCAAAATTGAAAAAATTGTGAAAATTCATATCTCTCAAACTATACATTTTATTAACAAAAGCACCAAGTTACAGTATGGTGGGGCCATAAAGATGCGAAAAAGCCACACCTTGAGTTCAGATTCGGAAAAACGTCATTTAGCGATTTTTAAGATGGGGAATCCCATAGGACCAAAATTGCCAAACTTTGAAAATTCATATCTCCCAAGCTATACATTTTATTAACAAAAGCACCGAGTTACAGTATGGTGGGGTCATCGAAATGCGAAAAAACCACACCTTGAGTTGAGATTCGGAAAAACGTCATTTAGCGATTTTTAGGATATGGAATCCCATGGGACCAAAATGACCAAACTTTGAAAATTCATATCTCCCAAACTATATATTTTATTAACAAAAGCACCGAGTTACAGTATGGTGGGGCCATAGAGATGCGAAAAAGCCACACCTTGAGGTGAGATTCGGAAAAACGTCATTTAGTGATTTTTAGGATAGGGAATCCCATAGGACCAAAATGACCAAACTACGAAAATTCATATCTCGGAAATTATACATCTCAATAACAAAAGCACCGAGTTACAGTATGGTGGGGTCATCGAGATGCGAAAAAACCACACCTTGAGTTGAGATTCGGAAAAACGTCATTTAGCGATTTTTAAGATAGGAAATCCCATAGGACCAAAATTGAAAAAAATGTGAAAATTCATATCTCCCAAACTATACATTTTATTAACAAAAGCACTGAGTTACAGTATGGTGGGGCCATTTAGCGATTTTTAAGATAGGAAATCCCATAGGACCAAAACTGAAAAAATTCATATCTCCCAAACTATACATTTTATTAACAAAAGCACCGAGTTACAGTATGGTGGGGTCATCAAAATGCGAAAAAACCACACCTTGAGTTGAGATTCGGAAAAACTTCATTTAGCGATTTTTAAGATAGGGAATCCTATAGGACCAAAATTGCCAAACTTTGAAAATTCATATCTTGAGTTCAGATTCGGAAAAACGTCATTTATCGATTTTTAAGATAGGGAATCCCATAGGACCAAAATTGCCAAACTTTGAAAATTCATATCTCCCAAACTATACATTTTATTAACAAAAGCACCGAGTTACAGTATGGTGGGGTCATCGAGATGCGAAAAAACCACACCTTGAGTTGAGATTCGGAAAAACGTCATTTAGCGATTTTTAGGATATGGAATCCCATGGGACCAAAATGACCAAACTTTGAAAATTCATATCTCCCAAACTATACATTTTATTAACAAAAGCACCGAGTTACAGTATGGTGGGACCATAAAGATGCGAAAAAGCCACACCTTGAGTTCAGATTCGGAAAAACGTCATTTAGCGATTTTTAAGATAGGGAATCCCATAGGACCAAAATTGCCAAACTTTGAAAATTCATATCTCCCAAACTATACATTTTATTAACAAAAGCACCGAGTTACAGTATGGTGGGGTCATCGAGATGCGAAAAAACCACACCTTGAGTTGAGATTCGGAAAAACGTCATTTAGCGAGTTTTAGAAGACCTAACCAATGTTAAGTCTCCGTCTCCATCGCTGGCAGCTTGTTCAGCAGATCCAGCAGCATTTTTTGGCGCCGCTGGCATATGGAGTATTTGCAGTCGTTGCAACAGCGCGAAAGATGGAATACCCCCGATAACCCTCCAAAAGTTGGAACATTAGTAGCGTTGAAAGACGAAAACCTACCCCCATTGAAGTGGTCACTCGGTAGAATTGAAAAAATTTACTCGAGTCCAAATAGAATCCCCCGTGTCGTGCAAGTAAAAACCGCGAAAGGATTACTTGACCGTAGTTTGGTGAAGGTATGTCCGTTACCCAGCCAGTAACCAACCTTCAAAGCCTTGTGTAGCGTGAATCATGCTTATTTGAATTAACTTAAGTATGACGTCCATAGTTATTGCGATAAAATTATTGTTGCAAAAATGCTAATTTATTGTTTAGACCCTTTGGGCAATTGAATAACCTTTTTTTTTGATTTTTTGTTTTTGGGTTTTTCTATAAAAATTGGGAATTTTTATGGTGGGCGGAATGTTTAATGCTGCCAGTTATTTTTTCTTTATTGTTTTATTTTGAATTTTTGGGAAAACCTAACCTTAAAGTTTGTTTTGATATTTTTGGGCTTTCTGCAAAAACTTTCAAAAAAGAAAGTCCTGTTTGGGAAAAATTCCGATCAGGTGATAATTTCTCTCTTTGTTGAAAGTTATTTTCTTTTTGATCACCTGATCATTTTGTTAAAATCATTCGCGTTTTTTGCTCACGCTGGGAGTTTGAAGCGCCACCCTGTGTGTGACAGGGGAATGAAGACTTCACTTCCGCCAAAAAACTAAAAGAAGTCACACGTGTTTTCGGGTTGAAGACCGAAATTCCAGTCACAAGAAGGGCCGGTGCCGCCAGTGAAATTTTGGGACTGCTGCAGAATTACAGAAGGTAAGCTTTGTTTTTCAGTTTAATTTTGTTTTCCCAGGCGGGGCGAATTTAATTTTGGGGTTATTTTTTTTGGGATATCTCTAGTTTTTCTCCCCTTCAGAGCTCAGATCTCTAATCTTTTATAATAGTTTTTTAGGAAATTTAAAACTCATTCATATTAATAGGTATACTTGAAAAACAAATGTTCTTTATTTACATAAATACTTGTTGATTCCTAAAATTTTTCTTGAAATCTCTTCATAATATTTTTAAATGTATTATTTTATGAAATTTCATACTAAAATCAAATTTATTTATACTAGTTTTAACAAAATTAAAATAATTTCAAAAGTAATAATAATAAAAACTTTATTGTCTAAATCAATTTTGAAAAACCTTCTGTAAATCCTATTCAAGAATAGAACGACGAATTTTTTGTTTATGTAATTTTTTCCTAAATTTACTATCAATATGAAATTTTATATCAAAATCACATTTAAAAATATTAAAAAATAATAATAATCAAAATATTATTACAGTATTAATTTTAAAAAAACCTTTTTGTGAATCTTGTTTAAGAATAGAAAGCTAAGTTTTATTTATATCAATAGATACACTTGAAAAACAGTTATCTTCATCTAAATAAATAGAAGATGATTGTTTTAATTTTCTCCTCATTAGATTATTTTTGTAAAATTTGGGTTTCTCCCCATTTTATTATATGATTACTTTCAAAAGAATGTTGACAAACTCTGGATGTCTCGTAATCCCCCTTCTAAGAATTCTACTTTTGAAATTATTTTAATTTTGTTGAAACTAGTATAAAGAAGTTTGATTTTAGTATGACATTTCATAAAATAATACAATTAAAAATATTTGGAAGAGATTAAAAGAAAAATTTGAAGAATCAATAAATATTTATTTAAATAAAGATGTGTTTTTCAAGTATACCTAGTGACATGAATAAGTTTTAAATTTTTTAAAAAACTATTATAAAAAGAAACTTTAATAATATGTATTTTAATGAATCCCCCTTTTCTGTCTAAAGTGTCAAAGTTGAAAAACAAATAAAACATCATTTGTTTTGATAAACTTTCAAAAATATGTCACACATAAATAAATAACAAACAAAAACTTAAAGCAGAGTAAATAGTATTGCTGGTAAAAGAATAATTTGAAAATTATTTATTTGAAGAGCTTAAAAACGGTTGTAGAAGAACAATCGAAACGTCACAATAGTGTTATCTTATCAAAAAGCTGTTTTTCAAATTTTTATTTTATCTTATACTTATATATTTTCTTAATTAAAAAATACCCAGATAGAGTTTTGTAAATAAAATGAATCCGCCACAAACATAGATTTTATTTATTTTAATAATATTTTACACAAATATACAGGGTACGGTTCTGTTTTCTTGACAAATATAAAGAGTCGAATTCGTAAGATCCATACAAATTTTCAGTCCATTCCCAGTTTTTCCAGGAAAGTGAAAGAAAAAAAATGACTTCTGATTATGAAGCTTGATCAAAATAAGATTTTAGGCTCTTATAGCCCCTAGGGGCCGGGGCCAATTATAAAGTATTTAAAATTAAGAAGTGGCTGATTGCACTCTTTTGGTACAATCTCGATGACCTAGGGCAGAGTAAAAGTCAATAAAAAATTTTTACCATAAATGACAAAAATCTTCTTCTTTATTAGGGGTCTTACTAACGGCATTTAATTTTTTTTTGTATAGCAGGCCTGCTGGTAATTTTCTGAGTTTAGAAGATATAAGGGATAATCTAAAAACACACGCCCTCTAGGGGATATAAGTATTTTTTTTGACACCTGAAAATTCAGTACTTAAGGGGTATTGTGCGTGTTAACTTTCATTACTCTAACCTAACTACCCGATCAAAATGATTTTTTTTTTATAATCTACCTTTTTAGCATTTTTGTGTCTGTAAACAGGTCAGCCAGTATTAAATCCCATCAATTACTAATTGGCTAAGCAGAAGAAAGACGCTGTGGGCTAATGCTATAGATTCCATAATTATTTAGTACAATGTTTTTTTTGTTTTCTGGAACATCGATAGTTTACTATTTTGTTCGTTTTTGCCCAAACTATGATACCTAGAGGCTCAATTTTAGAACCGTGTTAAAGCAATGAGTATATGACCCATATAGAGTGACAGCCGGCGAGTTTTACAACATTAAGGGGCAGATGGCGCTGAAATAAATTAGTCTATTTTGCAATATTCAGGGACTACTAGTACGATTTAGTTGCATGTGCGAGTTCCGAGGTTCATGTCTATCATATTATCGCAGCCCGGCTTTCGCGACTATAGGGTGCGAGCCATCATCATATCGGTAGGGATGTTGGAGAAGACGAGGATCGTCAGTCTCTAAACAACCTTACCAATATATATTTTATTTAAATGTAATATTAAATGGCTTTGGAATGAAAAAATGTAATGGTTTAAGACATGTATTGGTAATATTAAAATTCCCTTTCTTTTATCAAATTATATCCAATATAAATATAAAGATACTTACAGTACTACTTGTAATAAAACCAGACACAGGTCAGGACACATCTTTGGGCTCTGTACTCTTTTACTTTCACTTACTTACTGATGCCCGATAATGAGCCAGCACCTCCCAATACAACTTTCTTCCTGCGTCAGCACTTATTGGCGATGGGTCGTTGCCAGGGCCATAATTGCTGACACATCAAAGCGAAGTTCGTTCACTGAACTTTTATTATTTTATAGGTAATGCCTCATCAGCATTTAGGAGAAAGTTGTTTTTTTAAATAATTTTAAAATAATAAATTTTATGAAAATCTGATTTTAATATTTTGCACAAGCTTTTATTTAACTTCACCTATATGTATGTATGTATGTGGGTATGTATGTATGTAATCAAATCTTGCAACTCATTTTTGAAGAACAATCCGATTGACTTCAAATTTCGCATAGCATCTTAGTTCCGATGACAATACAATAATGTGGTTTCATCGGGTACCTACCTCTCCCCTAACGTGGGGGGGTGGAGAGGGGGTAAAACTTTAGTTTGTCCGATTTCCACCAAAATTGGTATCTGGGGGTTTTTGAGGATGAGAATTACGAATTTTTGATCAGATTACAAAAATTCAATATGGCGGATTCATAATGGACGATTTAATTTCAAGTTTTTCTGATTACTTTCATGACTTATCGTATCCGATTGACTTTAAATTTCATATACCGTTATAGTTCCGATGACAATCCAATAATGTGGTATCACTGACTGCCTGCCTCATCCTTAGGACGGAGAGGGGGTAAAATTTTAGTTTGTTGGATTTCCACCAAAATTGGTATGTGGGGGTTTTTGAGGATGAGCATTACGAATTTTTTATCAGATTACAAAAATTCAATATGGCGGATTCAAAATGGACGATTTAATGTCAAGTTTTTCTGATTATTTGATTAACTTTAAATTTCGCATAACGTTATAGTTCCGATGACAATCCAATAATGTGGTATCATTGACTGCCTACCTCCCCCCTAACGTGGAGGGCGGAGAGGGGGTAAAATTTTAGTTTGTATTTTGTTTAGTACCAAATCGTTGGACGGCCTTCTCATCGAAGACTTAGATATTTCAAAATTGACAGGAAAGAATCCCTGCAATATCGATGCGCTAGCTGAAATGCATACACTTGGAAAAATCTAAAACTTAAAAAATAAATAAGAAAAAAAAACTTTTTGAAAACAAGCTTTAATAAAATGGACTAAAAAGCATAAAATAATTTATTAAGTGTTCTGATATCATAATAATAAAAGCTATGGGCGTATTTAACATTAGGTAAATGCCTTTCCATGCGCATTTGGTGGATCGTCAACAACCGATGATTGGCCGACTCTTCTTTTTTAATGTGACAAAATAAATCGACACACTGCCGGTCGCGGATGATCTGCCTAATATGAAGCAGGCGTAATAATGTCCATCCATATCAGAAAACTGTAAGGGTAGCTTGAGTAGGGTTGGGTTGGGTTAAATTATCTACTCTTACATTTCTCTGCTATAATATAATGAATTTCGATTTTCACTAAACTTCGAGTTAACAAGGCTAAAAGAAAAACGGGTAAATTTCCTTTAATACGCCCAACGCTATATTATTATGATATCAGAACACTCAATAAATTATTTTATGCTTTTTAGTCCATTTTATAAAAGCTTGTTATCAAAAAGTTTTTTTTTCTAAATTTATTTATCACTTTTCTGTACGATGGTTAGTTTAACCGGTACGTGGCTTAGAAAATGACCCTACCGGTAAAATTTTGTAAAAACTGAAGATATTAGACCACACGTATCTCCGCAACCAATGAACCTAACAAGCTAGAGTTGCGCTAAGATTGTAGAGAATTTGGGGGGGCTTTACAAAAGTATACAACATAAATACATTTAAAAATAAATTCTGAAGATAGTTTTTTTTTAATCTAAAAAAATTGCTTGATTTTCGAGTCCCTCGGGAGTAGCATAGGGATTTCAGGGTTGCAAACTTGGGTCTACCCTTAAGGATACTAACAACATATCAAAAAATCGTAGATACATGCGCATTTGCAGGTCTGTTGATAAAGTAGGATTTTTCGCTAATATTTTTAATTTAAACGGGTATAGAAAGATTTTGTTTCTCTTGTACTTTTCTGTGGGCAGCTCGATAGCTGTACACCTACAGGGGTCCAAGATCTAATGGACACCTATTAAGTGTTGAAAGTTAACTGTTTCGTCCTTACAGGACTCTTCAGAACACTGAAGGGTCAATGTGACATCCTTGTCAAGCTAGAAGACGGTATGTAAATTGCATCTTACGATATTGGTAAGATAAATTAAAAATCATAACAAAAACATTTCATGTTAAAAAATGCCAAGTATGCGAAAATGGCATTCCGTAAAAAGAATTGAGATAAAAGTAAATCCAAGTTTTCCAATAGAAATTTCAAAATGAAAGGTTCTTACTAGTTTGGAAATGTTTTTTTAAACTTTGCTATTACAACCAAACTTCTTTATGTTCAATTTAGCACTGTGCCTAAGAGTCATTTACAGCCTTAATAGCCAAGTTTAGAAAAATATTTCCAAACTAGTAAG
Organism: Aspidapion aeneum; assembly: GCA_963576565.1. Lineage (NCBI taxonomy): Eukaryota > Metazoa > Arthropoda > Insecta > Coleoptera > Brentidae > Aspidapion > Aspidapion aeneum. Next base: position 51,606,347 of record OY755048.1, read on the forward strand.
AACCTTTCATTTTGAAATTTGTATTGGAAAACTTGGCTTTACTTTTATCTCAATTCTTTTTACGGAATGCCATTTTCGCGTACTTGGCTTTTTTGTACATAAAATGTTTTTGTTATGATTTCACTTCTTTTTTAAAGGAATTGGATAATACTTAATTTTTAAAGTAGTAAAATATGCGGAATATTGTTCAAAACTTTTGCAATGCCTTACTTAAATTTGTGACATTTTTTAATTTTTTTCCATGGTTTTATCGTAGTTCCTATCAGTCTTCCAAAGCTCAGCTCTCTAGCGTTTCTGAAAGTGCACAATGTTACTTTTACATAACTTTACATGTATAGGGGAGGGAAATAAATTAAAATTGTCGTGTTTTTAAATTTGGTCCTATAGTTTTATCATAGTTCCTATCAGTCCTCCAATGCTCAGCTCTCTAGCGTTTCTGGAAGTGGGTCATGTTACTTTTACATAACTTTACATTTATAGGGGAGGAGAGTAAATGAAAATATTGGACTTTTTAAATTTTTTCCCATGGTTTTATCATAATTTCTATCAGCATTCCAATGCTCAGCTCTCTAGCATTTCTGGAAGTGGGCAATGTTAGTTTTATATAAATTTACATTTATAGGAGAGGGAAGTAAATTAAAATGTTGGTGTTTTTAAATTTTTTCATATAGTTTTATCATATTGCCTTTCAGTCTTAAAAAGTTCAGCTATCTAGCGTTTCTGGAAGTGGGCAGTGTTACTTTTACATAACTTTATTTTGGCGTGTTTCAATTTTTTTCTATAACTTCATCATAGTTACTATCGGTTTTTCAAAGCTCAGCTCTCTAGTATGCCTGGAAGTAGGCAATGTTACTTTTACTTAACTTTATATTTATAGGGGAGGGAAGTAAATTAGAATTTTGGGGTGTTTTAATTTTTTCCTATAGTTTTATCATAGTTCCTATCAGTCTGCCAAAGCTCAACTCTCTAGCATTTCTGGAAGTGGGCAATGCTACTTTTACATAACTTTAAATGTATAGGGGAGCAGAGTAAATTCAAATTTTAGGGTTTTTAAATTTTTTCATATAGTTTTATCATATTGCCTTTCAGTCTTAAAAAGTTTAGCTCTCTAGCGTTTCTGGAAGTGGGCAGTGTTACTTTTACATAACTCTACATTTATTGGGTGAAGGAAGTTAATTAGAATTTTGGCGTGTTTAAATTTTTTTCTATAACTTTATCATTGTTACTATCGGTCTTCCAAAGCTCAGCTCTCTAGTATGTCTGGAAGTAGGCAATGTTACTTTTACTTAACTTTACATTTGTAGGGGAGGGAAGTAAATTAGAATTTTGGGGTGTCTTAATTTTTTCCTATAGTTTTATCATAGTTCCTATCAGCCTGCCAAAGCTCAACTCTCTAGCATTTCTGAAAGTGGGCAATGCTACTTTTACATAACTTTAAATGTATAGGGGAGGGGAGTAAATTAAAATTTTGGGGTTTTTTGATTTTTTCCAGGGGTTTGGTCATAATTTCTATCAGTCTGCCAAATTTCAGCTTTGTAGCATGTCTGGAAGTACTGTAGAATATTGATGATCTATACATGAGTGAGTCAGTGAGTGAGTGGCAATTTCGACGTTTTTTGAAATTTCGTAACTACTTTACTACTTTATGGAATTTCATGAAACTTGGGAGGATGTTAACTCCATGGAGATCTACGATTGTGCAAAGTTTGAGATTCGTAGCTCATTCCGAAGTAGAGTTTTAGATAGGTCAAATATCGGCTGAAATGTTTCCAGAAAAGATGGTTACGGCGCGCGAACTTGGCGAGGCACTGCCGTGCCCTCAGATATTACCTGCGATACCGTATGCTTTTCACAAAAGCGGAGACATCTACCAAATACAAAAGAAACTACCAGAGTAAAAACAAAAGGTAGGCAGATGAAATGAAAAACAGTACCCATGACCGTGACATAATTTGTCCCTCAGGTCGAGTCAATGCATATTGCATTTTTGCCGCCTTCGCGACGTTTTATGTCGAGTCAGCGGAGTGTGAGCCAAAAACACTACACCCATGAATAAAAAAACCAAACATTTTTTTGTGGCTAAGCGGATACAGAAAGATTATTATTTTTAATAACAAAATATACAAGTGTGTTATTTACGTACATATAATCTGCCTGAAAATTTTCAGAAAAAATTTGGAAACATTCAGTAAAAGTATGAATATATTTAAGGAACATCTGAAATTTCCAAACCAGGGGTAAAATTAAAGACTAAAAGAACTATAAAGAAAGTTTTCTGTTACCCCTGGTTTGGAATTGTTAAATATCTAAAATAATAATAAATATCTTTGAAATTGTTGTTTGCGGTTTAATTGAAAAGTCCGAAAATGTTCAGAAAAAGTCTGTAAATGTTCAACAAAACTCTGAAAATGTTCTGGAAAAATCCTAGAAGTCTGGAAATGCTCTGGAAATATTTAGGAAAAGTTTGGAAATGTTCAGAAGAATTCATCAGCATGTTCAGCAAAATTCTGAAAATGTTTATCAAGTCTTAAAATAGAAATAAAATTTCGGACTTCCATTGTCTTTATTTATTTTAAAACACGACGTTTCGGTTACTTTATCAAGTGTAAACTGTTTACACTTGATAACGGTTAGAGATACTTACTAACCGAAACGTCGTGTTTTAAAATAAATAAAGACAATGGAAGTCCGAAATTTTATTTCTACACAATCATTGTCTGCGAGTTTCAAACAAAAAGTCTTAAAATGTTATGGAAAAGTATGGAAATGTTCTAGAAAAGCCCGGATCTATTCTGGACAAGTTTAGAAAAGGTATAGAAATGTTTTGGAAAAGTCTGAAAGTGTTTAGAGTCTGGACATTTTCAGCCCTAAAAAAGTTAAGTCTTTTAAAGTTATTGGACCCTTAAAGTTAGGGCTTTCTTAAATTAAAAAAGCCGTTAACTTTGAGAGGTTATTTATTCTAGGTGACCCTTAAATTTAAGGAACCTTCAACTTTTGCTTAGGGGTTTCTTAATTATTTGATTCTATTTAAAATGTTGTGTTTAATTAATCGTATCAGGATCACAAAGGGCTAGAGTCGTTTTTTGCAGGAATTTCATTCACGTACTACAGTCGAACCTCTATAACTCGAACTTCAAGGGACAACCAAATCCGTTCGAGTTATGGAGAGTTCGACTTATAGAAATTCGAGTTAAAGAGGTTAAAATTCATCTAAAATGTGCAGGGACCACCTAAAAGGTTCGAGTTATAGAGAGGTTCGAGTTATAGAGGTTCGAGTTAGAGAGGTTCGACTGTATTTAATTTAAACTAATTTTTATTATCTTAAGATTAACAAAATACTTTGCCAATATATGGGCCCCTAAGCTCACACTAAGTACTATAGTTATAGTGTACGTGTGAGCTAATATAACTAAAAACTGAAATATATTTTATTCAACTCCACACTAAGTTACCTTTTGTTTGATACCACACAAGCCATGTTTTGACTTAAACTCAAATTTTTGAAATCCACTCCCACCCTTAAAAAAAACAAAAACTAAAATGTATTTTGTTGAATTCCGGACTTAATTACCTTTCGTTTGATATCACACACGCCATATTTTCACTTAAACACTAATTTTTAAAATATACCCCCACCCTTTTTTTAAAATAAATTAAAATGTATTTTGTTTAACTCCAGACTCAATTACCTTTCGTTTGATATCACACACGCCATATTTTCACATAAATTCTAATTTTTGAAATCTATCCCCACCCTTTTATTTGGTTTGTGTTCGGTGGATTTTGTTCATTTTTAAATGGGACCACCTCGACCCAAGACCCAGCCTAGGTACCAAATTTCATTGAAATCGGCCAAGCGCTTTTTGAGTTATGCGCGTTGGTCGTTACAGACAGACATACAGACAGGCAGACAGACATACAGACAGACAGACAGACAGACAGACGGCGCAACAAAAAAGTTTCAAAATCATCTGAAACGCAAAGATATATAAAAATAATTGAAATCGGAGCAACTTTTTTTTTCTCGAAAAAATTAGGATCACCATAGCTCACACTACTATAGTATAGTATATGTGTGAGCTAATATAATCATAACAAAACATTTCCTATAGAAAAAGCCAAACGCGCAAAAAAGGTAATCCTTTAAAATAATTAAGACAGTTCTCCAATACACATTTCAAAATAAAAGGTTCTTACTAATTTGGAAATGTTTATTTAAACATTGCTATTACAGTCAAAAATGTTCAATTTAGCATTGCTTCTAAGGGTCAATATGCAGCCGTAAAAGCTTTAACTAAACATTTGTCAACCTTTCGTTTTGAAATGTGTATTGCAGAACCTCACTATACTTTGTCTTCATTATTTTTACGGAAAACCATTATCGTGTGCTTCGCTTTTTTTTAATAAAATGTTTTTATGTTATGATCGCTTATACCGTTTTTTAATTTTACTTTAGAATTGAAGGCCTTAATTTTAAACTAAAAGGGTTTCTGCCAAAACAATGTTCGGATATTTTGGAATCATACATATGTGATAGACATTTTAGAGTAAAACAGGAAGACTCATACTCAAATTTAAGAGAAATTCAAGCAGGCGTGCCCCAGGGTAGGCCCCTATCTATACTTATTATTCACTTGCGATATCCCAAAGCCAGAAAATTGTCACTTAGCAACATTTGCCGATGATACTAGTTTATTGACAGTAGAAAAATCTATTGAAAAATGCATAGAAAAACTTTAGGATGCAGTCACCGAAGTTCACAGTTGGATCACAAAGTGGCGAATAAAATTAAATGAAATCAAATCAATTCATGTTGATTTTACAAACAAAAATATAAATCACATACAAATAACAATTAACATTCCCGTACCATATTCAAATCGGGCAAAATATCTCGGTATAACACTTGATGCCAAATTGTGCTGGAAAGCACATGTTAAGAAAAAAAAAGAAAAACTTAAGATAAGGTATAGAAAAATGAACTGGCTAATTGGAAGGAAGTCCAATTTAACAATTCCTAATAAGTTACTGCTTTATAGACAAATACTGAAACCAGTATGGACATATGGTATTCAACTATGGGGTTGTGCTAAAGAGAGTAATATTCTAGTTTTACAGAGATTTCAAAATAAAGTATTAAGAAACATTGTAAATGCACCTTGGTACGTTCGAAATAGTGACCCTCACTCAATGAAAAATCGAAACTGTAGCAGAGACTATAAAAAAGTACGCAAAAAGCCATGAAGATAGACTCCATCGGCATGTGAATGTGGAAGCAATTCAGCTTCTAGACAATACTATACTAGTTCGAAGACTAAAAAGAGTGAAGCCGTTTGAGCTAGTAAACTAAGTGAATTACATAAAACAAAATAATGCTATAAACACAACACAATTGTGAGTTACAGACTAAACAAAGCGGGGAGAACTGTAGAGTGAACCCTAAGTTTAAATCTGACTTTTCTAGTAAATTTAGTTAAAACAAAATTGCTAATTAGTCTTACTGACTAGATTGTAATACAATAAACACAGTGTGTTTGACAAATTAAAAAAAAAAAACTTTAGAACTGAAAAAATTTTCATTTCTATCAATTTGTGCATTAGTACAATTCTTACATTTCAATTCTATTTCTGGTATGTAGGTAGGTATACTAAATTTTTAATTTGTTACATAAAGTATGATTTTAACAATTTTTATAATGAATTGGATAAAATTTTGTATTGTACTTGCATCCATCGCTAAAACAAGGCTTCCGACAACTGAATTAAAGGAACCAAAGTGTGCTTTTTACTTATAGTTGAGACCAATCATACCTAGGTAGTTTCATCATATATCCTACCAGTCTGCCAAAGCTCAGCTCCAGCGTTTTAGGAAGTGAGAGGAGAGTAAATTCAAATTTTGGGGTTTTTTTTATTTTTTCCAAGGGTTTGATCATAATTTCTATTAATCTGCTATATTTAAGCTTTGTAGCGTTTCCGGTAGTATTGATGAATAGAAAGTGTCTACCGAATTTCCCAATATTCAAAGAGAAGATTTTTTGTAAATCTTTAAAGAACTGTATCTGAAATCCTAAGTTTTTTCTCAAAATGAACACAAGAATTACCTGTTTGAATATTAGCATCTTATTCAATAACACCCTGTATAAATGCACTTACTCAAATGTGCTGTCATCTAGCATGAGCTCTTCCTGTTTGATTTCTTCAGTCTTCAGTTCAAACTCTTCAAGTTCCGATTTTATACCGATTGATGATGACCCTAGTAAATTGTCATCTAGCTGCCTAAAAAAAAGGATAAAATATTTTAGAAAAAATTAATGAGGGATTGTACAGGGTGTTTCTGCATATTTCAACCAAGGTCAACTACACTTATTATAAAAGATAAAATAATATGTAAATGCAAAAATTTGTGGGATTTCTCCTAAACCTCCAGAAAATGTTTTTAACAAGACACATGAATGTCAGAGTTAAAAAAAACATACAAGTATGATAAATCTCTTACAGAACACCCTGCCTATGTATAATAACTCAAAATGAATTCAATTCAATTCAATTCAATTCTTTATTGTACATTGACTTATAAAAGTATATACAATGTCAAATTTGACAGCAAAAAATACTATATAATATTACATTTAACTCTAGTCAATGATCAAAAAGGTCATTAATGCTATAGAAACATTTATCAATAAGGTAGCTCTGTAGTCTTTTTTTGAACTGTTTTTCTGATGTGACATTATTTATTTCATTAGGAATTTTGTTATATACATAACTAGCAAAACATTTTGGACTTTTCCTAAAAGCTGATAGATGAAAATTTGGAATCAAGATTTTACTTGTTTGCCTAGTATTATAGTTATGACTTGTTGAAACTGTTGGGAATTTGCTTTTGTTTCTCCTTTCAAACATAGCCGCCTCAAGTATCAAAATGCCATAAATAGTAAGTAGCTTTTGATTTTTAAATATAGGCCTACATGATTCCACAGGGCTCAAGGAAAAAATCTTCCTTAAGATTCGTTTCTGAAGCACAAAAACCCTCCCAATTTCGCATGATTGACCCCAATAAAGAATCATGTATTTCAGATGACTGTATACCAAAGCATAATATACATTTATAAGTTGTTTTGTTGTTAATATGTTTTCAAATTAACTATTGCAAAGTATGCAGAGTTGAGTTTTCCAGCTACATGGTCAATATGACAGGTCCAGGTAAGCTGGCTATCGATATGTAATCCTAAGAACTTATAGCTGTCAACCCTATCAACATTTACACCATTCATGGAGAGGACAAAGTTTGGTACTAACCTTCTCTTGTGAAACACCATGTATTTAGTTTTGCTCTCATTGACTAGCAGTTTGTTACTAGTACACCATTCATGAAACTTATCAAGCATGAGATTGGACTTTTCGATAAGAGTTTCTAGGGATTCACACGATATGACAATGGTGGAATCATCGGCATACAGAACGATTTTTATTTTATCCCCTGGGGACCAACAACTTTCTAGAAAACTTACAAGGTCATTAATAAACAGAATAAATAGGAGTGGGGATAGCACACTACCTTGTGGCATCCCATATCTTTGCTCACAAGTACTAGAGAAATCTGAACCAAACTTTACCTTTATTTTCCTACCTGTCATAAAAGAAGTAACAAGATTTCTGAAATCACCTCGAAACCCTAAAGCATTCAGTTTTTGAATAAGGAACACACTATCAACACAAGCAAATGCACATTTGAGGTCAAAATAGAGAGCAACAGTGAACTTGCTTGAGTCCATTGAGTTGTAAATTGCTTGAGTGAAATCATAAGCGGCAGTATTAGTTGACAATTTATCTCTGAAACCATGCTGTGCATTTGAGAGAAGGTTTTCATGATTCAGGAATGACCTCATTCTATTTACATTTATTTTCTCAAAGATTTTGGAAAAAGACAGAAGGCCAGTGATAGATCTATAATTCTCGAGAAGCTGGCAATCACCTTTCTTAAATAAAGGGACAACATGTCCTAATTTAAGTTTGTCTGGAAATGTACCACTTGTAACAAACAAATTGTACAGAAACCTAAGAATTCAACATTATAAGATGTGTTGACATTTGATTCAGCCATTTTAGAAATATTTAAATTTTAAACACCTTCAAGGCACAAACACAAACATATGCACATTCAGCCTCACAGTGTTGCATGCAAATTCTTAACTATTTAACTTTTTAATAAAAATCATTTAACTTAAATTTTTTTTATTTATTTTATTACTAAACAAATTCTGCAGTTGTAGAAAAACAGAGGAAAATCATTCTAAAGGCCGCTTGACATGGTGCATGACATGCTGCAAATATTTGCAAGCAAAAAATTTCAGTCAAATTGTTGCCTGCAAAAAATCTTCTTTTCATTTGACATTGTGCATAGCCATGCATTGATTCCCCAGAATCTAGGTAAAAATTCCCCAGTTTGCATACAAAAAAATGGCACCGGACTGATAAAAATGGATTGCCTGCAACAATCAGCTGGATTTCTACTGCACATGCACCTGGGCAAAATTTCATGCATTTGCCTGCAAATTTTATTGTCATGCACCATGTCAAGCGGCCTAAAGAAACTTATTTCACTACTCGCTAGACTTATGGACCTTGCCTATGGCTCAGGCAACAAACTATCTCGCCCATTTTCAAAACATGTTGTTTAAATATCTATTCTACTCTTTCCCTACTTTCTACTTACAGATTATCGGCACCACATTCTAGAAACTCTTCTTTAACTTCCATTTTGTCTGAACTAGATGTATGTCTTATTTTTTCACCCCACTTGCTGCATTCAGGTTGAATGACATAATCTGGAGATGTTTCTGTTTTAATATATTCAGGTTGAATGATATAATCTGGAGATGTTTCCCTTTTAATATTTGAACTTAAAAATAAATGGTTACCAGCCTGGTCACCTAGCTCTTTAAAAATGTCTTCAGGATTGTTAGTAAGCAAATGGATATCTTTTTCTGGTAGTAATTCTGTAAAAAAGGATTTCTCTGAGGAGGTAATTGTCTCTTTCGACATCTTTTGTTTTGTCTACTACTTGAATTTTTTTTCTGTAACTTCACTCACAGATTAGGTTAGATGATTACTTCACTTGTTTTTGAGAGGCAACCAGAAAATCACAAGCCGTCACCCCAGCTGAGAACAAAATGGCAGGTGCATTTCCGAAGTTCTTTTTCTATGGTTTCGTGCTGCGTTCAAGCGAACATACCGCCATAACGGCGACTACCGTGTGCGTCATTTTTTACTTACCCGAATATTACTGAACAACGATTTTTTATTCTTTTCGATGTCAGAGAGAATTTTTTGACGTCGGAACAAATCCTAGCTACCACCACAGAAGAGCTACCACTCCCAAACGGTTCCTAGGGTGACCATACGTCCGGACAAAGCCAGACATGTCCGGCTTTTTAGGCAAAATTAAAATGTCCGGCCGGCTTTTTTTTTCGTCCTGCTTTTTGACGTCCTCCTTTTGCGCTTAACACATATAGTGATGAACCCTAGGTAATACCCTGTTTCCACCAATGCATGCCCACCCCGATTTAAAAAACGCATCACGTGATGGCCCATGGATTTGCACCGGTTTTAAATGCAGTGTCACCTGATGCGTGTTTTGAATCGGGGTGGGCATGCATTGGTGGAAACACGGTGTTATCTATTTATCTATTACTTATACCCTGTTTCCACCAATGCATGCCCACCCCGATTAAAAAAACGCATCAGGTGACGCTGCATTTAAAACTAGTGCCAAACCAGGGACCATCACGTGATGCGTTTTTTGAATAGGGTATTAGGCACAGTGAATAGAATAGAGCGGTGTTCGGATCTTATAAATATATGTCGAATTTTCACGTTACTAGTGGTCCAGCTGATTCTTATAAACAAAAGTTAGATATGATATGAACAACTAATGATTTTTGAATTTTTTGAAAACTAAGGCAATTTTCCTACTATTTTTTAGTTTATTCTTATAAAATAATATTTTTCCGACTTACCAGTCATTATTTTTTTTAGCCCGCTTCATTTCTCTTTACACAAAAATTAAAATTCGAAGAAAATAATGTGTTTTCAGCTTCAAAAATCATTCGCTGACCTACATCTTTGTTTACTACCCAATAGTCCTCGGTTCACCTTTCTGCCGTGCAAAGCAAAAACCTAGTAACTCGACTTACTCGAAAATGAGATTTTTATATCATTGAAATCGCCGTAAAAAACGGCGCCAGCCTGTTTTTCTAGAATGTGGCTATCTTAAAAAACAAGAAAATTATGAGTCAGTATGTAGTTAAATAAACTATAGTTAGTATGTAGTTAAATAAACTTCAAACTCTGTTTCCCAAAACACTAGTTTTTGACTTACTAGGTTTCTGCTTTGCACGGCAGCTTTGATGCTAAACGATCACATTCAGTTTGACTTGTAGTGTAAGTTTTGTGTTATAAAAAATAAATAATAAAATTACATTTTATAAGGATGTACTAGAAAACAGTAGGAAAATCGCCTTGGTTTTCAAAAAAATCAAGAAATATTAGTTGTTCCGTTGTTCATATCAGATTTAACTTCTGTTTACTAAAATCAGCTGGACCACCAGTGACGTGGAAAATTCGACATATATATATATAAAATCCGAACATCGGTCTATTCTATCCACCGTGGGTATTAGGTACAGATCAGTTTAAAACCGGTGCAAATCCATGGCCCATCACGTGATGCGTTTTTTGAATCGGGGTGAGCATGCATTGGTGGAAACAGGGTATTAAGCCTAGTTTCCACATATGCGTGCCCAACCCAATTCAAAAAACGCATCACGTGATGGGCCAAGGATTTGCACCGGTTTTAAATTCACCGTCACCTGATGCGTTTTTTGAATCGGGGTGGGCATGCATTGGTGGAAACCGGAGACGAATTCTCGTGCAAAAAGTTTCGAAACAGTGGTTCAATAAGTACGTCATCAATGATTGTCCCCCACGTGACAATATTTTCGAATTTATGCGCGTTATACGAGGAAATACCGTTGACAGAGGTGTAAATTGTGAACTTTTTGTCAATATTTTAGTAAAAACTAAATAAAATTAAAAAACAATGTATGTATTAAAAACTAGAATATATAATATTGATTTTTCAGTAAACTTCAAAAAAGGTGTTATTTTAGCAAAAGTTTCAAAACGAGGTTTTACCTTGTTTCAAAACATGACATAGCTTATGTTAATTGGCTAACTTCAAAGGCATCGACAAACGCTACGTCACGTTTCGGCAAAAATGAAAGCACGTAATATTCGAAAAAAATTATAAGAGGAAACGGAATTATCCTTTAAAATGAAGACAAGGATATTCTTTTTAAGGTCAAAAACACGAACAAAGTAATGACATCAAAAGAAAATACGCGCGAAAAATACGCTCCTTGGTGAAATTTGTTTTTTTTGTGATTTGGGACCGTCCATAAATTACGTAGCGGGTATGGAGATAGAGTTCTACAAAGTTTGATAACGTGTTAAACTTTCAAATACCAAATTGCAATTTGGTATTTGATAATTATATTGGCAAATCGCCCATTTTGCGATCAGAAATTTTAACACACAAAAAGGTGATCTCATGCTTTCAGACGTTGATTCTTTACGTCTAATTTCAGTTATCATACCTTTGACAGTGGGAAAGAAGAATTTAGAGATCAGTTGGATGACTTGGTCGAGTTAATACCCTGAGAGTCTCTCGTTCTTATATTGAGACACTGCAGCCTGCATAGATAGAAGTTTTCCGAAAATTTATGTGTGGCTTCGGTGGTTCAGTGGTAGAATGTTTGCCTAGATAGCAAGAGATCCCGGGTTCGATCCCCGGCCGAAGCAGAAAACTTTTTTCTTATTTTTCTTTCTTTAATTTCACGTGTTGTTTATAGTGTTAAACTTTGTTACGTAACATTTGTTGGCCTACATAAAAATAAAGTAATCTCAGCTGCAATGTGTAGGTACTATTATCTGGATGTAGTTAGTGTTTTCCTAATTAAATTTTTTACTGTACAGTTTTTTTAAGGGTCAGGACAAGTCGCCGCGGCAGCTTCACTTTTACTAATTTTCATTTTTATTTGTTTGGGGTCCTAACGTAAATTATGTACAGATATCACTATCTTCCTCAAAAAAAAATGTCCCAGCATAGAAAAATCGTTTTCCTAAAAAAATATTTCTTTAAAAAGTACTTTTTAAAAATCTAATCTTTGAAAACAAAAAAAATTTTACTGGTAAAGAAACAAAATGAACAAAAATTATTTAAAAAAAAATTGTTTTACTGATACTTGTCCGGGCGGCGAGTTGAGTCAGCGGCAAGTTGATTCGGCGGCGATATAAATTGTCTTTTTTCCATTTATTTCTACCGTGCAAAGGCAAAAGAAGATACTTGCAAAAATTAAGTTTTGACATATAATCTTTTACAGCGACATTTTTTTCCATTAATGTTATTATTTATTATTTCTTTCTAAAGCTTAACAAATCTTTTTTTTGTAGATAATAAAAATATACATTGTGTAGTTTGAGGAGTAAGGAAAAAAAAAGAGTTTTAGCAAAAAAATAAAATCCGCCAACGCCAAATAATTACCTAGCTAATTACGATTAAAAAATATAGTATACTTCTCTTTGATGGCAAGTTAACATGCAAGCTGTCAAAGTTACCTCCAAAAATGGGAAATTTTTTTAAAAACTTAAACTTTTTCTTCGTGCTTACATAAACTTAAAAATGTTAATAATATGTTATACGTACAGGCTTGTTTAATAACATTAAACAGCAACAAAAATATTCTGTTGACGATAGCATTTATAAAAGTATATAACAAAAAAAAACAGTTTTTATTGCAAAAATTTCCCCCATAATTTTTTTCAAAACCATTTTTGTATAAAAAAAAATTCCTATTTTATTACCAAATTTTAGATATTTGCTGTGTTTCTTAAAGAAGTTAAGACCAAAAAAGTTTAAAAAATCGTTAATCATTTGATGATCTGTATCTCGAAAACAAAAAAGCTTATTTTTCAATGTTATATGATTTTGATCATAAAATATTGTGAGTCAAACCATTTACACCCTGTATATTATGCAAACAAAAAAAGGAAAATTTAAAAACTACCAGGTAACTTTGGAATTTTTTGCAAGTGCAGTCTTTTCCTTTGCACTACTGTTTTTAGCAAAAAAAAAAGCAGTTTTTTTGTAACTTAACTAAACGAAAGGACAAATTTGCAGACACAGGTGAAGTTGGGAAAATTTACATAACAATTTTTAACTTCTAGTTCGTCACCACATCGAAAAACACGTCATCACAATATGCCTCTTTCTACTGGGTCGACTCAATAGAACAAACTTGTCTTAAAATATAGTAGAAGTGATCTCTGCTATAAGGATTGTGTGATTTTAGTAGAACGTTCCTATCGGAAAGATTTCAAGAATAGACGTCCTGAACAAAAAAATAATAATAAGCTTGAACGAGAAGTTAGCGACAATGGCTAGGCCGCAGGCGAACGTCTTGCAACTGGATTCTATTTCTGTCTTTGTCGAAGTGAAGTGAGAAGTATTACAAAAGACGCATGCACTGATTCAAAACTAAAGAAAAGCGTTTCGAAATCATTGAAACTGATTCAAAACTGACGTCATTGCTAACGAGCGAAAAAAATCATTTTTTAGACTGATTCATGAAATAATTAAAAAAGCAAAACGTTTTTAACTTTTTCTGGAAATTACCAAATTCTTGGGAGGAAATACAGATGATACTGGGTTTCCAATTATTTTTGAGCATTATTAATACGACATTTCAGTGCTGTGACGTCAGCAATCAATGACGTAATTTATTGAAACAGCGTTTCAAACCTGGTTTAGCAAAGAAAATGAACTACTACTATGTCGGTTTAGAACGTTTTTCTACGTTATCCGACGCCTATTCTCCAGCTCCTTCGATCCTGACAAATCTGTCAGATTTTTTTGACTCATTGATCTTTGGATTGACTGTTGCCATTCTAGTTTAGGACGTCCTCTTTTTCTGCGCCCTATTGGTTGCCATTCTAGGACCTGTTTTGGTAATCTTTCGTCATTCATCCGTTGTACATGGCCGTACCATATCAGTTGCCTTTTAGTGATGTCATCCGTTATGCTTCCCTCGATTCCCATTCTTTTTTTTATGATCTCATTTCTTATGTGATCTAATCTAGATATTCTCATTGATCCATTTCGACACTTTCCATTTTTGTTTTGTATTTTTCTGTTACGTGACAAGTCTCTATTCCATACAACAGCGTGCTTTTCACCATTGTTTCATATATGTTAAATTTTACATTCTTTTTTATCTCTCTGCTCCATAAAATACTGTTAAGATATCCCTTTTTTGCTTTTACTATTAGTTTTTCCAATTCTTTACAGTCTGTTCCTGTATTATCAAAAGTGAGACCCAAGTATACATACTCATTGCATGGAGATAATATTTGTCCATTGTCTAGTTCTAACTCACTGGATTCGTTTCCAATACATAAGTACTGTGTCTTATCCACGTTCACTGTTAGTCCCCACTTTTGGTATTCTTCCGTTAACTTTCTCATCATATACTCCATGTCTTCTTAGCTACAATTACTTGGTCGTCAGCAAACTGTAGTGTGTATATGGTAAATCGGTTGTTAAGTTGTATTCCCATGCCGTGCACTTTACGTTTCTAGTTTTTTAGAGCCACTTCGATATATATTTTAAAAAGAGTTGGAGAGATACAACATCCCTGTCTTCAGCCTTTTGTTACCAGGAATTATTTTGAAAGTCGATTTCCAATTTTAATTTTTGACCCTTTGTATAGTTCTTTTATCGCTTTTATGTATGTATGATTGATATTAGTTTGTTCCAACACCGTCCATAATTTTTCTATTGGAACGGTTTCATATGCTTTTTGTAGGTCCACAAAGGTAGCATGAGTCTCTATATTTCTGGCATTTCTTTTCTCAATTACTTGTTTAAGACAAAAAACATTACCACTACAAGATCTGCCTGCACGAAACCCACTTTGCTCTTCTTCTTCTTGTTCATGAATATCATTCTCTATTAGATTTCTAAGAATCCTACCGTACAATCTACTTAGAGACTGGTTACTGAAATTCCTCTGTAGTTGTTGCACTCCAGCTTGTTTTCTTTTTTATGTATTGATATTATTCAGCAGATAAACAGGAAAATAATATAAAAAATATGAATCTTTTTAATAAAAATATGAAATTTTGAAAAAAAATATGAAGGAAATATGAATAAAAATTAGGTTTTTTTTGATCCCCTACCAAATGGCCGGTTAAGCCAAACCCAACTCTTCTTTTTTTAGGAAAATACATTTACTAAGCAAAACTATACAGTGAAACCTTCTATAACCGGACACTCACGGTCTCGTTGATTTTGTCCGCTTATTGGAGGTGTCCGCTTATGAGATAGAACTGCGAAATTTTAAAATATATATTTATTAACAGTTTCCGCTGCCTGAGTTGTTCTGATATTAAATTTTTCATGCTGATAGATGTTCCTTCTCCGAAACAACTTCCATTTTTTCACGTAAACTAAGACCCACTAAACAATAAAAATAAAACACAGCAGTCCCGCCGAATAAAATATGTTGTAAACACGATTAAAACGGAAAGAGGTAATTCCCCGGCTGCAGAGTGCGTTGTTGCCAACATACTACATAATATTTATGCCCATTTCGTGCAGCGCTCCGTCCCGTTGTCAGAGGTTCGCGTGGTTAAGGGAGGTTTCGGAATTTTTTAACCAAAAAAAATTGTCAGCGTCCGGTTATAGGAGTGAATTTTACATGTAAAGAAATAGGGAAAAGCTTGGTTCTAACAAATTTGTCCGCTTAAAGGGAGTGTTCGCTTAATAGAGATGTCCGTAAGGAGAGGTTTCACTGTATATATTAGCTCACACATATACTATACTATAGTAGTGTGAGCTATGGTGATCCTAATTTTTTCGAGAAAAAAAAAGTTGCTCTGATTTCAAAATGTTTTATGTATCTTTGCGTTTCAGATGATTTTGAAACTTTTTTGTTGCGCCGTCTGTCTGTCTGTCTGTCTGTATGTCTGTCTGTCTGTCTGTCTGTCTGTATGTCTGTCTGTATGTCTGTCTGTAACGACCAACGCGTATAACTCAAAAACCGCTTGGCCGATTTTAATGAAATTTGGTACCTAGGCTGGGCCTTGGGTCGTGATGGTCCCATTTAAAAATGAACAAAATCCACCGAACACAAACCAAATAAAAGGGTAGGGGTAGATTTCAAAAATTAGAGTTTATGTGAAAATATGGCGTGTGTGATATTAAACGAAAGGTAATTGAGTCTGCAGTTAAACAAAATAAATTTTAATTTATTTTAAAAAAAGGGTGGGGGTATATTTTAAAAATTAGACTTTAAGTGAAAATATGGCGTGTTTGATATCAAACGAAAGGTAATTGAGTCCGGAGTTTAACAAAATACATTTTAGTTTTTGTTTTTTTTTAAGGGTGGGGGTAGATTTCAAAAATTTGAGTTTAAGTCAAAACATGGCTTGTGTGGTATCAAACAAAAGGTAATTTAGTCTGGAGTTGAATAAGATATATTTCAGTTTTTAGTTATATTAGCTCACGCGTACACTATAACTATAGTACCTAGTGTGAGCTTAGAGGCCCATATATTGGCAGAGTTTTTTTATTTTATTAATAAAGAAGTTGAATTAGATGTGGATGGGGTATGGCCAAACAAAAACAAGGCACAATTTTTAAAAGTACATTTTAATATGTACGTCTAGTAACACAGAAAAGTACTAACTTTATATAGCTATTTTGAGATCATATTATATTTAAAAACTCAACATTTCAGACTTTACAAATTGTGAAAGGCTTTCGCGGTCATCGTCCAATGGTGGGTGTGCTTTCGGGCTGTTCGGCCGTCGTCGTTAGAAATTCGTTCTCGACGTTTCGCCATCTCGAGTGGATGGCATCTTCAGGAGATGTTGACTGTTTGTCAGTAAACATCTCCTGAAGATGCCATCCACTCGAGATGGCGAAACGTCGAGAACGAATTTCCAACGACGACGGCCGAACAGCCCGAAAGCACACCCACCATTTCAGACTTTGTCAGTTGTTAACCACTATCTTGTAACGTTGACATTGTTTTGACTATTTATCTCTGAAATTTAATTTAAGTCTATTATTTTTTTCATCAGGAAAAAATAAACTTTTTGAAAAAAGAAAAAAAAACTTTTTTCCTAAAATCAAAATTATCTCCCCATTTATGTGTTAACAAGACTGAAGAGGTAATTTTAAATTTGTATTAATAGTAGTCACTGGAGCAAACATTAGAGAGTTATTGGAAAAAGGCACGGATAAGACCAGGCCCCAATAAGGCTAGGTCTAATTTAGACAGTTTTAATTTGAAGATGCTTCAATTATGACTTACCAGCTGTTTTAAGGCTCGAGTTAAAAATGGCCTGATTTATTTATCCTTAATTAGGCTCGAATCTATTTATTTTGGGATTTAAAACAGCTGATGTTATAATTAAAGCATCTTAAGCCGATCACACACAAAAATGCATAGCGCATAGCATGGCGCATAGAAGTTCAACCTTATGGACTTTTCTTATGCAAAACCAATATGGCCGCTGCTATTCGATCGCTGATTGGTTGAAAGCCCCATGCTTCGCGTTATGCAGCATGCTACGGAGGTGTGTGTGAAGGCCTTTACAATGCAAAACTAAATAAGGCCTGGCCTTATTGCTGCCTGGTCTTATCCGTGCCTTATTCCAATAACTCTCTTTTAGCCCCTCAGTTCATCTTCATTGGGGAAAATATAAAAAATATGAAGGTTTTTTAAAAGTATGAAGTTTAATGAAGTCTGAAAAAAAATATGAACATTTTCATAAAATATGAAGGTGCTGAGGACCCTGCACATTAAAATAATTTGTCATCCAAGTTGACACAATGTTAAATGTGTAAAGCCGGTAATGGTTATGTATAACATTTCTATTTTGAAACGTGTGGGAATTACATGGTTGGCTCTGGGGTAATTCCATTTAATATCCACCAATGAGTGATTTTATTTATTTTTTTACAGTAGATAGACAGGCCCCAAAAAACTTCAAAAACCCCACTCTTTTTTTTTTCATCCTCACCCCTCTTATTTAGTGTCGATTTAAAATTTCCCAAAATGAGCCATGCCTAATTTGAAAGAATTGTAGTTAATATACGAATCAAACCACCGAGATCAGACAAACTGCAAATTGTAAAGAAAGCTTTGTCCGTTTAAACCTTGAACATAAGTTATTTCTGTACTAAACATGCTTTGTGTGCATATTTAAAAAAAAATTACATTTTAAAAAAATTTCATATTTTATAAATTTATATCTGTGTATGATAACTAGCAACCAAAAAAATATTCATATGGTTTATAGCCAAATACCTGTTCTTATATATAATATATATATATATATATATATATATATATACAGCGGCGTAGCGTGCCCGAAAGGGCGGGGGGGGCGACAGCTAAAAAGGGCGCCTCTGAAAACTGATGAAAAATCTTGCGACCAAAAAAAAAGAACCGCGCCGTAGAAATTTGAACCGCGCCGTCTCCAAAAAAAAAGGTCATCATATGTCAGGGGGCGGCCGATAAGTCACAAGGGCGCGTCTGACGAAATCTTGCACCTAAAAAAAAAAAAAAAAGGTCATCATGTATGAGGGGGCGGCCGATACAACACAAGGGCGCCTCTCCCACCTATGGGGCGCCACTACCCTCGGGGCGGGGGGGGGCGACGAACCCCCCGCGCCCCCCCACGCTACGCCGCTGTATATATATATATATATATATATATATATATATATATAAAATTTTTCAAAAAATATGGCTTAGTCTACAAACAGAAAAACATTTAACTTGATGTTTATTCAGGAGTCAAAAAGGCCATGTTTGAGTAAGTCGATTTAAACCAAATTATGCTGGTTATCACGAGAAAGTTTTGATCTTCAATAATCATAATTAAAATGTTTGTGTATTTTGCTTGTAATTGCCCTGTGGGTGTATATGTTCGCCCATAACCAAATCTATATAAAATCATATACTTTAAAATCGGTAGCTACGATTTTGAAAAAATTTGGTATTTACACTCAAAAAGAGCTCTAGTTGGCTCTCTTTAAATGGTGTACAAAACCATACAATAGTAAAGTAGCAAACAGCATTTTTATTTAAAATATCAATTTTTTTCCTTCATACATTGTTACAGAAATCTTGAATATATATATATATATATATATATATATATATATATATATATATATATATATATATTTATTTAAAAACTAATATATACCTAAAATTTTATGTTTAAAAAAAACATTGCACCATTACACAGTGGATCAAGGTCTAGGAAACGAGCGACATTCGCTTTAAAAAAAAATCGCCAAATATTTTTATTAAATTTTAATTGCTTATATTTAAAACAAAATACAAAATTTGTAAAGTGATCAAAGGAAAGAGACCAACAATGATAATTTTTTAATTTAATTAGTCTTTGTACCTTGAAAACATGGCCTTTTTGACTCCTGAGTATAGCTAAAAAAGCAAT
Source organism: Aspidapion aeneum (assembly GCA_963576565.1). NCBI lineage: Eukaryota > Metazoa > Arthropoda > Insecta > Coleoptera > Brentidae > Aspidapion > Aspidapion aeneum. The sequence goes on from OY755048.1 coordinate 51,625,946, forward strand.
TTTTCGAAAACATCGAATTAAATGATTTTTTATTTATAGACTAAGCCTATTTTATGAAATAGTTTATACTAATTTCATATAAGAAAAGGTATTTGGCTACTAACCATATGAAGATTTTTTTGGTTGCATGTTATCATAAGCAGTTTCAAATTTATAAAATATGAAATTTTTTAAAAAGTAACTTTTTTTAAAATCTGTCCAAGGCCCATTTACTACAGCAATAACTAATGTTATGTTCAAATAGGTTTAAACGAACGAAGCTCTCTTTACAATTTGCAGTTTGTTTGATGTCGGTGGCTTAATTCGTGTATGAACTAAAATTTTTTCAAATTAGGTCTGCGTGGCTCGTTTTGAAAAATTTTAAATGGACACTAAAAAACAGGGGTGGGGATGAAAAAAAAGTTTGAGTTTTTTGAAGCCTGTCTATCCACTGTAAAAAAATAAATAAAATCTAAGACTATGAGGGGCACTCCTTGGTGGATATTAAATGGAATTACCCTCTGGCCTTTTCCTCGAGTCTTGTTAGGCTTAGCGCGAAATTATAAATGCAGCTTTAGGCTTTAAGGCAGTGGTTCCCAAACTATTTTCTTTGGCGCCCCCTTTTTTAAATCTTGAATTGGTCCCGCCCCCTTTCTCTGAATAAAGAAAAAACAACTGTATTTTTTACTACAAAAAAACATTTATTTAAAAAGAATCTAGTTCTAATCTAGCGAAGGGTGCTGCTGCGTCAGGTGACATTCTGTCCGTGTGTATGTGCGTGTGTGTGTGTGTGTGTCTGTTCGGCAACGGTACCTCTGGAACTGCTGAACCGATTTTTATGCGAGTTTCAGGAAAAATAGTGTTTGACACTGTAACGATTTGAAAGAAGTTTGGTTGAAATCCATTAATGTTAATGAGAGTTTTCTGACAGGTAAAAAATTGAAAAAATCTCATTCTCAACAATTCGTGTTATAAGAGCTTTCGTTTCGGAAATATTTATAAAAAACTGTTTTTAAGACTGAAATGTGCTAATGAGCTAAAAAGGTATCAGATCCGTCATGGATCCATTTATATTTGTAAATTTACACGAGTAAAATTAAATATTTGTAATAACCACAATTTATTAAAAACTGCTAATTTGATATTTTTCGTCCCATTGAAAGAAATTAGCCCAAACTACGTTTACACAATTAATTTTATCACAATTGGATAAATAATTTAAAAATTTTACCACCCTAAATATTCCAAAATCTATGACATCGGTGTATAAAAATCTCAATAGAGATCATTAAGAATATTTCCAGCAAAAAGCAATATCTAAGAAAAACATTTTAGAGAAGTTACCTACTTACCTAGTATATTAATTATTAGGTAAACATAAACCAAACATAAAAAAATATGCAACTAGTGAAAACATCAACGTATCAACATAAAAGCAAATATAGTATTTAATACGAGGGTGGATCAAATATAAACAAGCCTTTTAAACTTACTAACGGAAAAGTTATTCTCGCCTGACTCCACACCACAGTAAGGCACCACATTTTATGGATTACCAAAGATCCATAAAAAGGATATACCACTGCGATCAATTACCAGCTCCAGGGACTCACCGACCAGCACTTTGTCGAGGTTTTTGTTGGACATAATTCAACCACTACAGGGTCCGAATCTTTTGTCAAAAACTCGGAACATTTTGTCGAGGTTTTAAAAGGTATCGAATTAGATCCCGGCGATAGATTTGTAAGTTTTGATGTAGAAAGTCTCTACACCAACGTGCCAATAAATGAGTCACTCAGTATCATCAAAAACAAATTACAAACTGATGATACACTTCATGAGAGAACAACGCTATCGGTGGAGGGGGTGATGGATCTTTTGGAGCTCTGTCTCCGTAACTCTTACTTTCAAGTGAAAGATAAGTTTTACGCGCAAAATGATGGACTCCCAATGGGTTCATCTCTTTCGCCAGTGGTAGCAAACATCTACATGGAGTGGTTCGAGGACCATGTGATCAACACAGCAAGAGTCAAACCAAAACTATGGCTACGATACATGGATGACACATTTATTATATGGCCGGAAAATGATGACGAACTACAAAATTTTCTACACCATTTAAACGGTATTCGACCAACAATCAAGTGCACCATGGAACTTAAAAAAGATTCTGCCTTACCTTTTTTGGATGTTCTTGTCAAACGATTAGACAGAAACATTCAAACCACTGTATATAGGAAACCTACACACACGGGACAGTACTTAAATTTTAAGTCTAATCATTCTGTTGCAACAAAACAAGGAGTTATACGAAGTTTGTATTTAAGAGCCGTAAATATTTGTAGTAATAATGAAGAATTAACCACAGAAATTAACAACATTAAAAAGGACTTACAACAGAATGGTTATTCCCAGAAATTAATAAACTCAACGATATTTAAAATTAAAAACAAACTAAATGTACCAAATTCTCAAAATAATAATCCGTTAGGTGTTATTAACATTCCATATGTTCAAGGGATTTCAGAAAACATAAGACGAATAGCTAAACACTATAATATAAAAACAGTATTTTCTTCGGGAAATACGATAAGAAGTTTTGTAACTAAAACAAAACCAGACAATCCCTCAAATAATAAGGAATGTATTTACCAAATCCCGTGTGAGTGTGGTAAATCATATGTAGGTGAAACGAAACGCCCTCTTCAGGTTAGAGTAAATGAACATCTAAAAAGTACCCAATTAGGGGATATTGAAAAATCCGGTTTAGCAGATCATGCATGGTCAAATGATCACAGGATTCAGTGGTCAGAAGCTAAAGTTTTACATAAGGAGGCGCATTGGCGAAAACGAAAGTTTATTGAAGCTGCGTTTATAATGCAGAATAAAGAAGTTTTCAGTCAACCAAGCACGGACATACCAAACATATGGAAACCACTCCTTAAGGAAAACAGGCGTCTTACGATTAAAAAGAGGGCGGGCCGTCACACATGACTGCACACCAAGTAGTATAAGTAGTAGCCTATAGACTAGATTGTTTAGTTTACACTTGATAACGGTTAGAGATACTTACTAACCGAAACGTCGTGTTTTAAAATAAATAAAGACAATGGAAGTCCGAAATTTTATTTCTAAAGTCATTTAAGATGAACGTGGCCGTTATAATTTTGGAGTAGGGATATTCAGCAGCATGTAGGCGGCTGGTAGTGCCGCGATGCTCATTTGGCCAGGAGCAATCGCAATTAGCGAGAAGAAGGTACACAGCAGTGTTGCGCAAAGAATAATCATTAAATTTCTTACACGCGAAAACGTTAAACCTGCTGAAATTCGATGCAGATTGCGAGCACAGTTCGGAAATAAGACGCTTTCGTGGGTACCTGTAAAAACTTGGTGAAAAGAAATTAACGACGACCGTAAGCGTGTCGACAACGTGAGTCACCCACGTCCCGCGTACGATCATTTCTGCAGCCAAAGTTTTAGCGACCGTTTTCTGGGACTGGAGAGGAGGTTTGTTGATCGATTTTTTGCACGAACGAATAACAATAAACGCTGCTTACTACTGCAACTTACTCAACCAGGTAAAGCTTGATTATCGTCAAAAGAGGAGAGCACACTTCATCCAAGACGTGTTGCTCCTGCATGACTACGCTAGACCTGATACGGCAGCTTTAACACAGGCCAAAATCAATTAAAGGCACTGGACTGTACTGGAACACCCTCCATACAGTCCAGATTTGTCACCTTGCGATTTTCATATGTTTGGCCCACTCAAAGATTCCCTGGGAGGCGAGCAATTTCAGACCAATAAAGAGGTGGAGGCAATCGTGTGCAACTGGTTAGATACCCGCCCAGCTTTCTTTTATGAAAACGGAATTAAGAAACTGTTAAACCGTTGGGAAAAGTGTATTAAAACAGAGATCTATAGAAAAGTAGAAAAAATTTCTGTTTTGCGTCATGTTTCTAAATAACTAGATTATAAACAAAGGCTTGTTTATATTTGATCCACCCTCGTATAATCCTCCTTGGTAAAATTATGACTAAACCGATTAATTATAAAACGGGAGACATGACTATGTTAAGCACTGACAATGCTTTGGCGTAGAAGGCGTTGTTGCCGGATTGTTATTATTTTCTTATTTTTATTTGCATTTGTCAAATATAACTTTTTGTTATTTTAATATTTAAATTACATCAGGACTCCCGCGCCCCCCTTAATATTGGTCTGCACCCCCCAGTTTGGGAGCCACTGCTGTAAGGGAACCTCTCGTAAGAAAATAAATAAAATTTCGGATTTCCATTTTGTTTCTACTCAATCATTGTCTAAGAGTTTCAAACAAAGTCCCGTAACAAACTCTTGGAGCACGTAGAATTTCTACGCAGCGTTCAAAATCTTGACGTGATGAAATATGTAAACATTTTCGATGATTTTAAAAAGTGTTACAATACATATATTCAATCATTAATATATATATATATATATATATATATATATATATATATATATAAGTAAAATTTGAGATTTTTGACCCAATAAGACAATACTCGACTTCTAGCTCTATTTTATTGAGCGACACTTATAGCTACTTAAAAAAAAGGCAAAAAATTCAAACCCGTCAAACACGCTGCGAAAAAAAGACCCCCAACTTTCAAAAGGTGAAGTGGTCGCGATTTTGACATATCGCACACCCGCTGAAAAAGTCACAACTCAAAAATCGCCGTTATTGAGATTTACCTGCCGCCATCTCGAAATAACTTGTACTTTCTTCCATAAAAGCGTCACATTTATGTTTCGACAATTCACCGCGAAATGGCGATGTGACTCTTTTATTTTGTCCAGTTTAGCTGAGGATGCGTTCCTTTACAGTGTCACTTTTGACTTTATAACAGCGTGAACGTAAAGTTTCATCCTGAAAAGAGTCACATTTCGAGTTGTGAAGGTTTTCGAGTAAACTATTGGTTAAATCTGACCCATATAACAAGTAAAATACTGTTCTTTTTTGTGTTGTGACTGTTTTTTCGAATTGTTCAGTGTACTTAGAATTAAGGAGAATAAGAAAAAAATCTTTTGAATTTATTAGAGAATAATCACATTCCCAGTTGTTATTCAGTATTTTATAACTCGTTGAAAAATAAATAGAAAGTTTCTTCTTTATTTGTTTTCTTTTTTATATTATTTACCATCCTGCGTGACATCCTGATTTAAAAAAGTGTCACAATATTGGGTTTTTGTCTTTTTTTTTAACTAAAAACGACAAAAATAATTTTTTCTGAGAAACGTACTGCACCAATTACATTGAGTTAATAGGTTTCTGTTGATATAAAATAACATGTTAACTCGTAATTTGTCATGTAAGTGAAAAATGAATTTCTCTAATGAACTAAATTCTTTAACAGCGATTTTCTCAAAACAATGTTTTTTGAGTTGTGACTATTTTTTAGCGGGGGTGCGATATATTGTTGATATTGGAGCCCTAAAAACAAATTTGAATGTTCAACCTTGGAGGGGAGCCGGCTCCTCCCGCCATCTTGGATTTAGTGTGCACAAAAAAGGTTTTCTTAAAATTATTTGGTTACTGTGCGTTTTAGAAAAAAAGTTTTAAACAAAAGTTGAAGACCATCAAAGAGTTATACCGCAACAGTAAGGCAAAAGTTAAAATAAAAGCAAAGGCTTTCAAGTAAATAAAAGTCTTAAACAAGGTTGCTGTATCTTACCTTCGCTCTTCAAGATATACTTGGAACAAGTCCTTAAAGTATGGAAGAGAAAATGCCAAAACATGGGAATTCCGTTGGACGAAACCACCTTGTATACTTTATGTTTCGCCGATGATTAGATAGTAGTGGCTCAGGATTATGACGACCTCGAATATATGACACGAAAACTAATAGAAGAGTACAATAAGTGGGGACTAGAGGTTAATCTCAATAAGACAGAGTATATGTGTATCGGTGGAATGAAACAGGATCTAATCTTAAATACCGGGCAGCGAATTCAGTCCTGTGATGAGTATAAATACTTAGGTCTAAAAATTACAGCTGACGAAACACTAGACAAAGCTATAAAAGATCGAAACGTACAAGGAAGAAAAGCAATAACTTTATTAAATGGAATAATTTGAGACCAAAGTATATCAAAACATAACAAAAAGCTTATATATAACACCATTGTAAAAAGTATTATTACATACGGCTCAGAAGTATGGCCAATCAAGGATAGAACAGAAAAAATGCTTTCCGCTATGGAAATGGACAATTGGAGAAGGGCAGCAGGGAAATCAAAAAGAGAAAGAGTTACAAATCAAAGAATAAGTGAAATTATGACAGTGGGTGAACGTACTTTAGTGGATGATATAAGAACAAAACAACTGGTGTGGTACAGACATGTACAAGGAATGAATGATGAAAGACTACCTAAACAAATACTACAATGGAAACCAACTGGCCGAAGAAAACGAGGACGGCCAAGGAGAAGCTGGAGAGAAGGAATAGACCGTGAAATAAGAATAAGAGGCCTAGATGATAAATTATGGGCAAACAGAAACGAGTGGATATTGGGTATCGGAAGACGTAGAACGTTCTGAAACCGATAAATATACATATATAAAGACAATAAAATTTCCTACCCAAACGCTTTTATTCGTTTTTTTTTTGTCAGACGAATGGTTTTTGAGTTATGACGCTAAACATTTCGCCTCCATTTGGATTTTGACCAATTTTTTTTTGTGGCCTTGAACTTGAACAAAAATTTATAAAAAACAGAATAATCTTAGCCAATACATTTTTTCGAAAGCAAATATTTTGGCCTTTGTCTATCTTCCAGGTAGGTAATATGACCACAAAAAAAAACAAGAAAATCGGAGGGGGTGAGGGACAGGTCCGGCCTTTCTTAAATAATTTTGCTCTGTGGTTTTTTAGCAAGCCAGCTACGGAATCTGTGCATTTTGATTTTAAGTAGTAAACAAAGTGGCTCAAAATCATCCAATTATGCAAAAAAGCTTTTGAGCGCGGTATACCATTCCCTAGTTCCCTATGTTTAATAGAATAACTTTAGTTAAATAAATTTAATTATAAAAAAAAAATTCACGGGCAAGTTCTCAGAGGTAAAGGTAGCTCGGGGACGCATTTCGGCCTCATTAGGCCTCATTCAGCCCGAGCATAACCATAAAATGGAAGGAGATGAAATGATGATGTGGGTATCTGAAAAAGAAATATGAAATATGGTGTTTACTGAGGAGAGACCAACTGTCAATTTGCAGCTTCGGTCAGGGTTGCCTCGGTTTTAAGGCTAATTTTGACGTCGCGATGGAGACAGATATAATCTGCTCCCAGAAAACAGCCTGAGCCCTGGATTTTTTTAAATTTGAAGGAAGTTCACGAGGTAAAAAGTTTTAACAACAAAGTTTCACGGGCAAGTCCTCAGAGGTAAAGGTAGCTCGGGGACGCGTTTCGGCCTCATTAGGCCTCATTCAGCCCGAGCATAACCATAAAATGGAAGGAGATGAAATAATGATGTGGGTATCTGAAAAAGAAATATGAAATATGGTGTTTACTGAGGAGAGACCAACTGTCAATTTGCAGCTTCGGTCAGGGTTGCCTCGGTTTTAAGGCTAATTTTGACGTCGCGACGGAGACAGATATAATCTGCTCCCAGAAAACAGCCTGAGCCCTGGATTTTTTTAAATTTGAAGGAAGTTCACGAGGTAAAAAGTTTTAACAACAAAGTTTCACGGGCAAGCCCTCAGAGGTAAAGGTAGCTCACACCCACATCATTTCATCTCCTTCCATTTTATGGTTATGCTAAATATTAATAAGAATACCACTGCAAAAGCGACATTTAAAGGTATTTTTTTAAATATACATACATAAGATGTTAAAAAAATCGGCCAAATTAATTAATATACAGGGTGGTTCGGTTCGGTTCGGTTCGGTTCGGTGCATTACTAAACAGCTGATTTGATAAAAAGTGTTAAGAGTAAAGTACCGTTGTTTTAGAAGATATCGGAAAACCTTATAAAAAGGAGTTGTTTAGAATCAAGTTACGGCAGATTCTCAATTTTGTAAGTCGATTATGAAAATTTTTCTTTAGACGATTTTTATCTGATTTTTCTGAAAATTGAGAATCAACTGTAACTTTTAATTCTGAACAACTTTTCTTAATAAACTTTTCTGATATCTCTTAAAACAAAAGGACTTTAGTTTTAACACTTTTTATCGAATCAACCTACTAAACCACCCTGTATAACAATAGGGTATTTGACAAATTTTAGAAAAGAGTTTAGAATGATACATAGATCCCTAATTTGCTATGCAAAATTGTTAAAATAGTATATTTTATCATGGAACACATTTAAAATCAAGTTTTCTAATTTTCGATTTGAATTTGCCGCTAAAACGCTCATTTCTAACATGGCGTTGCAATGACATCACAGCGCAGTAAACTCGCGGACAGATACACGGCATTCAAGTGTTTATTTGTTTTTGGTCTGTGTTTTTACTGTATTTTATGAAAAAAATGTCCTATAAGTGATGTGTAGTGCCTCAGTGTTCGAAGACTAGCATAAAAACACCTAAAAAACTATTTATTCATGTGCCTACAGCAGTAAAATAACGGAAAAAGTGGCTAGAACTTGTTTGAAGAGACCCAAGGGCCTTATCTAATACATCTTCACTTTACATTTGTGAAGATCACTTTGATGTGAGTATAACTAAATTGTTTCTATTAATTTTTCTCACGTGGTCTATAATATACTAACTATTTCGTAAATGACGATTAAATTTTTGAGGTTATGTTTATTACAAGGGGTGGGGTTTATTACAATTTTTAAGCGGTGCTAGGCAGTTATTAGGCAGGACTAGGGAGTACCTCTAAATGCCGGATTAGGCAGTGCACATGCAGGCTAAATGTAGGACTGAGCAGTGCATATGCAAGACTAGGCAGTGCATAGGCAGGACTAGGCAGTACCTACGTAGGACTATGCAGTGTAACCTATGCAGTACTTCAAGTATAGTTGGTCGTTGTATACTTTTTGCCTACCTGTCCCTCCCTCGGTTTTTTACATGATTTTTATTTTTGTTTTTTTCAAATAATGAATCTATTGTAAGTGGCATATTAAACAAAAAAGCAAAACATATAACTTAACCTCAAAATCTAAATGAGTAAAAGTAGGCGAAGAATATCGTAAAAAAACTTTCCTTTATATACAAAACAACACATCGAATACTTACATCAACATTTTAACGTTTCTAAATTCCGCAGAACAAAAATCACTGTTGTTGGCAAAGGAGCCTGCCACGATAAAGGAGTTCAGCATTGGCAAGTTGGAGCTATCGGCTTTGGAGAATCCGTTTTCCATTGAAAATGTTTTTTATAAGCAAAACACAAAATAAAATCTAATTTAGGACAATAATTCGCACTTTAAACCAAAGCAAACATTACCTTCCATAAGAAAATAACACAGAAAATATGTTCGTTCGAGGCGTTTACTGTTTTGTGAAGTCACTCGCAGCTGATTGGTAGACCGCCTGTTTTGAATCACGTGGCTAATTGTTTTAATTCAATGAATTTATTTAATTAAAAGAACTATGAATTTGAGAAAAAAATAAAAAAGTTTGTTTTTAGCATTCCCAAGACCTAAAGAGATATCTAAAAATAAATATATATTTATTTTTAACTACTGTCAAACACCCTATTAAGCAGGAGCGATCCCCAGAAAATCAGAATCTAAATCGAAAATTTGACGTCATTTATACCTTACCCGAATTCAATCCGTGGACATACTGTATACGATTATTTAAAAACAAAATTTACAAAAAAAAACACCAAAAGTGACATTCTAAAAAAAACCCTCCACAAAAGAAAAAAATCGAGTTCAAGAACTTTATTTAATGCTATTTAAAACGCATCGTGGCTTCTTTATGCTGTAGGTAATGCATTTTTAAACTGGACTTGTGTGTTGCCTTGTAGTCACATATTTTTTAAGCGGCATGTCTATTGCTTTGTAATCACACTGGTTGACTTAAACTATTCTTTGTGCTGCAGCAAATGCCTTTTTAAATACCACTTTAGCTTGGACTTGAAATTACAATGGTAGCACCTAAACCAATTAATTTTATCTGCACTTTGGTGCTCCAACAAATGACTTTTCAAATTGGACTTGTAATTGGTTTTATAATCACACTGGTTACATTTAAACCAATCTGTTACTTTGTGCCGCACATAGGGGCAAAATCAAGAAAACATGCGATTTAGTGCAGAACTCATTTATCTAATGTGGGAGATATTTTTACTGAAAACTATTTATTAATAATCGCTTTACCATAGCAAGTTAGCTTCGGATAGTCAAACGTCAAACAAATTAATAAAACACCTTGTCAAAGTTAGCGTGTTTTGAAAACTGACGTTGCGTAGTTGTTTTAAGAAAACAAATGAATCAACTTTGCCACAATTTTTAATGTTGATCAAGTTTGGTTAAAATAATTCTAATTATGTCAGATAATCACTATTGTGAGTACATTATTCTCGTATAAAAAAAATGCAAAATTTTTTGTTGTTTTTCTTTAAACTGCCATTTTTGTAAAATCTTTCAAAAATTTATTATTTTCTTTAATTTTAAAAATATACGTGGACACAAAGTAACTTGTCGCCCGCTATCGCGGGCGAGTTTTCACATGTCATTTTTTATTGAACTTTCCTTTTTAAAATGATGCCACATTTAGCTGCTAGTGTTTGCTAATAAGGCCGGAATTAATTTTTAAATATTAACATTTTTCTCCAAACTTAGCGAAATATGTGTTTAAATTGTAGTATAGATATTTAAAATATAACGTACTAAATACATATACATCTACACATACTATTATTATACTCATTATATATTAAGGAATTAAAGTCACACCTTATCCCGAGGCAAAAAGTTTGTAGCCTGAGCGTAGCGAGGTATACAATTGGCCAATAGCTAACAAGACACTAATTACGAATTTTAGGAGATATTTTTTAAACTTTTGGATTTTTCTGCCCTAAAATTAAATTATAATTATAATTATGTGGTTTTCAGCTACTTTACTAAAAACATTATGTCTGATAGAGCCTTTTATTTTGAATATATGACAGTTTTATCGCTAAAATAAGGATTAAAGAGGGCCCTGTTCTTATAATATATACCAAGGGATAAAAGTGACACTTTTTATTTCAAGGTAAAAAGTTTTTAGCATGAGCGTAGCGAAAGCTACAATTCGTTAAAGGATAAAAATACTCTTTTATAACGAGGTTTATACGTTAATTTTACGCTTTCAGACCGATCTTTTTTTTAACTTATTATTTAATTTATTAATATAGTTATTTATAAACAAAGAAAGCTTTCAGTGGCGTATATAGAAAAATGTCTCGGGGTGGGCCCGAGACAGTTTGGGGGGTGGGGGGGGGTCGAGACCACATGAGGCCGTATTTTATGCTGTCTTATGTTTGTATTCATGAAATATGTGGAAAATATCTAGAAAAATCTTAGCTTCGGGGGGTTCCCCGGCCCCCCTTATATACGCCACTGAAAGCTTCTGTCAAGTCGTTTTAAAAATGGCGAAAGTCAGACAGAAGGAAAGTGTGTAAAAATTTAATGTTGGTTCTGTAATGTTTTTTTTGGGGGAGTTTAGGGGTTTTCATTTTTCAGGGGGACGATTAGTTATTGGGGAGGGGGCAAACTTGGCCTTTCCGTTTCTGTATGGTCGACAACATAATATAACATTTTGTAAACATTGCCGTCGTACATAGTATTTTAGGAAATATTTTGAAGCTTATTCGACCACTTATATATACCTCGACAACAGCTCGGGGTCAATTTTTGTTTTTTTGGATCACTAAGTAATTAATATTAAACATTCCTGACTACAAAGGAATACATCCATTGCACTGTGGGACTTTATCGCACTTTTTTGTGCTTCTGCCCCACTGTGTGCCGTAGCAAATGGGTTTTTAAAGTGGCCTTCCGTATTGTTTTGTAATCACACTGGTTGCATTTAAACGAATTTACTTCGTCCGCACTTTAATGCTTCACCAAATGACTTTTCAAACTGGACTTGTAATTGGTTTTATAATCACACTGGTTACATTTAAACCAATCTGTTACTTTGTGCCGCAGCAAATGGTTTTTTAAATTGGGCTTCCGTATTGTTTTGTAATCACACTGGTTGCATTTAAACCAATTAATTTGATCTACACTTCGGTGCCGCACCAAATGTCTTTTTAAGTAGGACTTATGTATTGTTCTGTAATTACAGTGGTTGCATTTAAACCAATTTATTTCGTCCTCACTTTGGTGCTGCACCAAATGAATTTTCAAACTGGACTTGTAATTTGTTTTAAAATCACACAGGTTACATTTAACCCAATTGATGTGAACTACACTTTGGTGCCGCACCAGATGTCTTTTTAGAGCGGAATTCCATGTTGTTTTGTAATCACACTGGTGACAGTTAATCCAATTGGTTTTTTCCGCACTTTGATGCTGCGCCTCATGACTTTTCAAATTGGACTTGTATTTGGTTTCATAATTACACTGGTTGCATTTAAACCAATTTACTTCGTCCGCACTTTGGTGCTTCACCAAATGACTTTTTAAATTGAACTTGTATTTTGTTTTAAAATCACACAGGTTACATTTAAGCCAATTGATTTGATCCACACTTCCGTGCCGCACCAAATGTGATTTTAAGGCCGACTTCCGTATTGTTTTGTAATCACACTGGTTACATTTAAACCAATTAATTTGACCTACACTTCGGTGCCGAACCAAATGTCTTTTTAAGTAGGACTTTTGTATTGTTCTATAGTTACAGTGGTTGCATTTAAACCAATTTATTTCGTCCACACTTTGGTGCCGCCCCAGATGTCTTTTTAGAGTGGAATTCCGTATTGTTTTGTAATCACACTGGTGACATTTAAACCAATTGGTTTTGTCCGCACTTTGATGCTGCACCACATGACTTTTCAAATTAGACTTGTAATTGGTTTTATAATCACACTGGTAACATTTCAACAAATCTGTTACTTTGTGCCGCACTAAATGTCTTTTTAAGGTGTGCTTCCGTATTGCTTTGTAATCACACTGGTTGCAATTAAACCAATGTATTTGATCTAAACTTCGGTGCCGAACCAAATGTCTTTTTAAGTAGTACTTTTGTATTGCTGTGTAATCACAGTGGTTGCATTTAAACCAATTTATTTCGTCCACACTTTGGTGCTGCAACAAATGAATTTTCAAATAGGACTTGTATTTTGTTTTAAAATCACACAGATTACATTTAACCCAATTGATTTGATCTACACTTTGGTGCCGCACCAGATGTATTTTTAGAGTGGAATTCCTTTTTGTTTTGTAATCACACTGGTGACATTTAAACCAAATTGTTTTGTCCGCACTTTGATGCTGCACCACATGACTTTTCAAACTGGACCTGTATTTGATCTTGTTGTCTGAAAGATTTGGCGTATCGGATCTGAAAGCAATAAAAATAAAGATAGAGGGTTAGCCTAGGAAAGAACACTAATTAGGACAGTTTATATAATTAAGGGTTGTATTTTATGTTTTGCATATACAACTGGAACAAAACAGTAGATAACTTTTAAAGATTTTATTGTGTATTTATTCTCCATGAAAATTAATGACAAACCAGTCGTCAAAGTTGTGATTCCACTCGGTTTTTGGTACTGTCAAAATTGCATTCTTGAAGGCGTCACTGCTTCCTCTGGCGAGTGAAATCTTTGACCACGCAGTCCATTTTTAATTTTCGGAAAATTATAGAAATCGTTTGGACTTAGGTCGGGACTGTATGGAGGATGATCCAACAATTCGACGTTTTGTTGGGTTAAAAATTCAATGGTCTGTTGCATTATCTTGGTGGAGGATGGTTCGTCGTTCGGGGTTCGTTTTTCGAAGCTCAGCGAAGACCATAACCTTAAGTAACAGTCCTTTGATCTTCCGAAGAGTCAAATGGCGCGATCAACTTTTTGGATACACTTCGAGAACGGATGACTTTTGTTAGCTTTTCTTCATCTTGGAGTACCCAAACAGACGACTGACGTTTATTTTTGGGTTCACATGAGTAAATCTACAATTCATAAGCACTGATAATGCTGTATACGTTTTTCGAGTTTTCTGCCTCAAAGCGGTCTAGAGCTTTCTGACACCAATTGGCCGTAGCTTATTTCTGTTCTTCGGTTCGGTTCGGTTAACAGATGCGGTATCCAGCGGGAAACTAATCTTCTTAACCCTAATTCTTCATGCAAATTTGTTTGAATTGAGGTCTTTAAAATCCCCAATGAAGCCTCAATCTTGCGAGATGTCTCATCTTTCGTGATGAGCATGCAAACAGCATTGATGTTTTCTTTGGTGGCAGCCGTTTTTGGTGCACGTGGCCTTGGATCGTCACTAAGGCTAATTCATATATGCTTGAATTCTCCTTACCAATGAGAAACTGTCGAATGATGTGGTGCTTCATTACAGAAAACAGAAATCAACTCGGCAAGGTAGTCTTGTGGAGATAATTTCCTTCAAAAGTTGTAAAAAATTATAGTCCGAAAATGTTCTCAGTTTAATTCCATTTTTCGACTGATTTGTTTAGGTTAAAAAATTTTGGTTGGATGGGGATTGAGGTTAAGTTTTAGTAACGTCATTCGATCAGTATCGCCCTCTATGTCCTATATGCAAAATATAAAAGACAGCCCTCGTATTCCCAATTTCATGGTTGACAAGTGTAAAGGCATCTGGGGTATTCCACGATATTATGAACCTTGCTGGTTGGTATTCATGAATAACATTTTAAACCCAAAATTGGTCTAAAGTAATTCAAGAACATCAGTTTTTCAATTTTTGTAACGAATTACAAAAATGGCCTTAACACCAATTTGACAGCAACTGATAGTTCAGACTTGACCAAAAAAGTCCATTAAAGCAAAAATCAGTGACATTTTAAAATTTGAAGTGTCATTCTTATAAAAAAAAACTTGAGACGTACATTTTCTTTATTGAAATGATGTTTTTGCTATATTTTAAACGGCTTTTTTTAACTCAAAATATATTTAAATGTGTTGGCATTTAAACTGGTGTCATGTAACGATAGTTACCGAAAACATAAGTTTTTAATTTATAGACTTTCTGTTGTTTAATATTTATATACAATCATGTCAGCTAAAGCGGGTTTACGATAACTAATAAAATACTTAAACAAAATTAATTAACCATTCTTTAACGGTTAAAAAAACATTATTTAATTTTGTAACGATAGTTACCAAAATGCCTCAAATTAATAATAATTTTTTCAAGCACGCATCAGAATTGTCACTACTGCGTAGACCATGTCTGAGTCAGCCGGATGACATGTCTAAAACAAATAAAGACCGACGTGAGTTGTTTTAAAAAGAATAAAAATGGAATTTATACCGGCGGAAAAAATGAAAAGAAGACAAAAAGTAAAAGACGAAGATCAAAAAAAAATTAGCAAATCAGCAAACAAGGAGAACTATAAAAATTAACATGATATTACAAAAGAGAGATCGACAATCAACAAAAATGTAATTGAAAAATGTTTGCCATAAGCAAAAACTCAGATGCAATTTTATAACCATTATATAGGTCTAATTGAATTTCAATTTTTTAAAATCGTGAAATAAATACATACAAATATATTTGGAAAGAAAAAAAAGAAACGAAATAAGCAATTCCGTTGTTACGAGAAAAACAAGCAACCACCAAAAATGGTAAGACACAAGACAACTATCAGCAAAAAGTCGATGGATCTAAAATAACAAGAACAATAGTCAGGAAGCAGCAGTAAGTTGAGAATCCAAGTTTTTTCTCTGCTAATAGGCAAAACTTTGAACGCAATAATAAAGTTAAACCAACCCCTGGACGTGATCAACCGCCGGCACCGACCAAATAGCAACCATTCCGAGTACGCACACACACACACACACAAATCTAATATACGTTTGTCGACAGCAACAAGCAGATAGCAGATGCATTGTCCATGAACACAAGTAGCTACCACATTGTCCATGACACAAAGTAGCTACCACAACTACCCTTGATGTTTGAGAGCTAGCTTATGCACTGTCGTGGATATCGCCAGTCCGCGACAACCAGGCCCAGAACGACCCAGTTGGAAGCAACGAATTGTTTTTATTTTTTTGGATTTAAATTTGAATTTATTTAACATAATTTTTTAGGTTAAGAATTTTTTTTGATATTTATGATTTATTTTATTTTGGAATAAGTGATTAGGTGGCCATACACACAGAGGTTGATCCGCCGGTTTGGAACGGCGCGGTTTAAACTGGCGGATTTGTCTTTCAATTAGTGGACATTCCACGCGCCAGTTATAGCCGGCACAGATTTATCTGTGAGTTCAGACCGGCGGGCGAAACTTGTGAGTTCCGCGCTCACAGATATTTTAACCGGCGCAGACTTCTCTGTCGGTTTAATCGCTGTTCAGGCCAACGGCTTCTCTCATTTGGATATCTTGTTTCGTAAGATCCTCTCTTACCAAATTTAATAAAAAATCATACGTGTTAATAGAGAATTATTGAAATAAAGCCAGGCTATAATGGTGCCAGGTACAATTTTGACACCTTTACATTGTAATGTCAGCTGTGATCTTTTGACACACGGCCTTTGTTTCCTATATGAACCGGAATAAATAGTGCCTTCTTTTATTAATTGAAAATAAACGAAGAAAGTTTTAAATTTGACTTTGATATGTCAATTTTGAAGGATCAACTGTCAGTTTTTAATGTGAATGTGTCAAAATAGTGCCTGGCACAATTATAGCCTGGCTGTATTTCAATAATTCTCTGATATCCATTCTTAAATAATTTTTAAAATGGTCTGGATCATTTTCTCGTAATTCTTTTAATAGAAGGTCATGGCTAAATAGTTTCCTCTTAAGCAAACAAGTTTTAACCCACTTGGAACGTCTCTCTTTTACACCACTATGCATTATTTTCATATTAATAATCATTCCCATACACAGAGCCTGCTTATATTTAGCACTAAACAATTTACATACGCTATGCTTAAAATACCGTGCCGCATAAAACTTTCGACTTGACGAAATTCCACAGTTTTGGTTAAACCGGCAGATAAATCTTGAGTTTTAGCCCACTAACGCGCGGTTATGTCTGCCACAGACCGATATGAAGGATCGATTCGAAAGATTTTTTTTTGTGTTAGTGGACTGCAGCAGTTTTAAACCGTTACAGACAAAACGGTCAGCTATTGAATTTTAACTTGATTTTAATTAAGGTAATTTTTTAGAAATTTGTAAATTTTTTTAAATTTTTTTAGAAAAAGAAATTGTTTTTTTCTTTTATAATTATGAAATTGGGTATAAAATTTTTTAATGCTGGGGTCCAGCATTCGGGGCGGTGGAAATATGTCAAGTAGGAAAATTAATCAATTTAAATATTTTATAAAAACATATAATTTTTATGGAACCCTGGGTTGGTACGTATCAAAAGTGGCGATGCAGCAGTTTTACCATGTCAATGACTTACCTACGCCTGTATGCGTAAATGGGGAAAATTGCTGTATCGGCGGATTTACTCAAATCGATGTGCGGAGCAACTCAGGGGATTCATTCAAGTCCTGTCATTATTTAAGTGAAGTGGATAGTTGTAGAAAAGATGTAAGTTTTAACCCACCAAGCATTCCCGAAGGCTGGAGCCAACATAGTTTTAAAGATGTAAGTAATTGTATTTTATATTATCCCCTTTTATATTCAAGACAAATAATCTGCAGTTTAAATAATTATAGTCTAGTAGAAACTTTGATGATTTGATTTTTTTTATTCTTATCTTAAATAAATAAATAAATAAATAAATATCTTGAGTTCCTGTCTTCCCCTCCACAGCTCAGGTTTTTAAATATTAGTTCTGAAATTAATAGGTACATCAAACAGTTCGAAATTAGAGATCTATTATTAAATATAATCATTTTACCAAAGTAGTTCTCATATTAGAAATATTGCTAAGCATCCCTCTGAAACACGGGGTGAGACAATATAAAAGCAATTTCGTTATGATGCGGAGAAATCGAATATAAGGAGAATATACCGAAAGGATCCCACAACGGAAAAATATCTTATGGCCAGCGCGGACGCCCGATCTTGCTCCCAATGATTTATTTTTGTAAACATTAAAAATAAAGTTAACGGGCATAATAGAGCCCAGGGGCCCGTAAATTGTGGGGGCCTATATAATTTCTGAATTAAAGAAAATTTTACATTTTACAAACACACATATTATGGGTTTTGAAAGAATATTATGGGGTTTGAAAAAAGGCGGGAGGCTAGCGCCCCCCTTGGCCAACACAACTCGCCGCCGCTAATAGGGATAATAATTTCGGAGAACTTGAAAATAAAATTAGAGAGGCATTTCAATCTATTACCCCTAACATGGTCCCAAACGTAAGAGTTGGATTTTATAATAGGCACGGATATTGTCTAGCCGAAGAAGGAGGACCCGGTTCATTAGCGACAAAAATGAATAGATTATCATAAAAACTAAATTTCGGACTTCCATTTTCTTTATTTTTTTAAACTTGAACTTTTGGTTAGTAAGTATCTCTAACCGTTTTCAAGTGTAAACTAAACAATTCAGTCTACAGGCTACTGGTTCGTTTACACGCCCCTCATTTTTTGAACTACGAAACATTTTATTTATTTTTTTTAATATAATATTAACCCGGTGTTAAGAATAAATAACACTCGGTAATTTGTGTGTTAGCAATGATTACACAACTTTCTTTTAGATAGGCAACCCAACAAGCTTAATAACAGCAGCAGACAGATGACTCTGCCGTATACTCATGTAGTTCCAATGATGACACGGCAGAGCCATCTGTCCGCTGCTGTTATTAAGCTTGTTAGGTTGCCTATCTAAAAGAAAGTTGCGTAATCATTGGTTTAAGTGAAATTTTTATTACTTAAACTTTCATTTATTAAAATAAAACTAAATATTTTGATATTTTGTCTTTTTTTTATTCCATGCGTCATTAAGAAAATTTCTAATTTGCTAATGGATACGTACAGAAAGTTTAGTACAAAACTTCCGAACTCATCAAATTTTCCGAACCTATTGGTTGGGCTTCGTACCACGCTTAAAATAAATGAATAAAATAAATATAATATAATATAATAAAATTATATATGCAGGTTTGGTAAATGATAAATATCTATGGACTCAAGGGACCACCTTTTTATCAAATACAAGTAAATGTGTGTAAAACAGAGAATTTGTATATAAGTTTTTTTTAAAATAATCAGCAGCACTGTTGGGCTTCGCAGCACGTTTAAAACACATGCAACATATACATATGGGCTAAGTAAATATACTTCGATACCTGCGGACTCGAAAGACCATTTATAGCCCGCTGCACCGGACTCGTCAGGGCTTCCAAAAACCTGATGTATGTAGCGGGCCAAGTGAGAATAGCTGGGTATATATAACATATAATATATATATATATATATATATATATATATATTAGGTTTGTGGGTTTCGTGGGAATGTCGTTCATTAATAAAATAGCAATTTTTAATTTACATTTATTTACGTTTCGGTCTAAGGACCTTCTTCAAAACATTAATTCCCTCATAATCACACATTACATTAATTAAAATAAAATACAAAAAACAAATTTAAAGACACATCACATTTTTATAGGAAACTATTCTAAACCTATACGACTATTACTTAGGTTACTAATAAAACATATTGATTTAAAATTTTGTTTAACAGCGTGATATATGTATTTTGTTTATGATTTTAGGTTGTTTTCTAATTATTTTAAAGCTAAAACGAAAATAATCGGTAAAGGGCTTTTTTTAAAAAGTCACTTTTAGTATATTAAGGCCATAAATATGGGGTTTTTAAAATAATACTCGCATTACAAAACACCGATTTTGGGCAATAATTTTGCTGTCGCCATTTCCGTTAAATAAAATGCAGAACAAAGCTTGCACACGTGAAGAAAATCATAATAAAGTATGTTTTCTATGTTTTCGAAATCAAAAACAAATGTATTTTATCCAAAAATCGTTAAAAACGAATATGGAAGCTCTCTAGCGCTATTTTGATACGCGCTATTTTAAACACGCCCTATTTTGAACACGCGCTATTCTGAACACGCGCTGTTTTGAAAAGCGCTGTTTTGATACGCGCTATTTTGATACGCGCTATTTCGTTACAAAGCCGGGTAAAAGTAGGCGAAGAATATCGTAAAAAAACTTTCAGTTATATACAAAACAACTCATCGAATACTTACATCAACATTTTAACGTTTCTAAATTCCGCAGAACAAAAATCACTGTTGTTGGCAAAGAAGCCTGCCACGATAAAGGAGTTCAGCATTGGCAAGTTGGAGCTATCGGCTTTGGAGAATCCGTTTTCCATTGAAAATGTTTTTTATAAGCAAAACACAAAATAAAATCTAATTTAGGACATTAATTCGCATTTTAAACCAAAGCAAACATTACCTTCCATAAGAAAATAACACAGAAAATATGTTCGTTCGAGGCGTTTACTGTTTTGTGACGTCACTCGCAGCTGATTGGTAGACCGCCTGTTTTGAATCACGTGTTTTTTTAATTTATTTAATTAAAAGAACTATGAATTTGAGAAAAAATTAAACAAAAAAGTTTGTTTTTAGCATTCCCAAGACCTAAAGAGATATCTAAAAATAAATATATATATTTATTTTTTACTACTGTCAAACAGCCTATTGATTTGGCTCATTTTCTTAACATCTTAGTTTGAGATCAAGCAGAAGCGATCCACAGAAAATCAGAATCTAAATTTAAAATTTGACGTCATTTATACCTTACCCGAATTCAATCCGTGGACATACTGTATACGAGTATTTAAAAACAAAATTTACAATAAAAAACACCAAAAGTGACACTATAAAAAAAACCCTCCACAAAAGAAAAAAATCGAGTTCAAGAACTTCATTTAATCCTATTTAAGGCGCACCGTGGCTCCTTTATGCTGTAGGTAATGCATTTTTAACTGGACTTGTGTGTTGCCTTGTAGTCACATATTTTTTAAGCGATATGTCTATTGCTTTGTAATCACACTGGTTGACTTAAACTATTCTTTGTGCTGCAGCAAATGCCTTTTTAAATACCACTTTAGCTTGGACTTGAAATTACAATGGTAGCACCTAAACCAATTAATTTTATCTGCACTTTGGTGCTCCAACAAATGACTTTTTAAATTGGACTTGTAATTGGTTTTATAATCACACTGGTTACATTTAAACCAATCTGTTACTTTGTGCCGTAGCAAATGGTTTTTTAAAGTGGGCTTCCGTATTGTTTTGTAATCACACTGGTTGCATTTAAACCAATTAATTTGATCTACACTTCGGTGCCGCACCAAATGTCTTTTCAAGTAGGACTTATGTATTGTTCTGTAATTACAGTGGTTGCATTTAAACCAATTTATTTCGTCCACACTTTGGTGCTGCACCAAATGAATTTTCAAACTGGACTTGTAATTTGTTTTAAAATCACACAGGTTACATTTAACCCAATTGATGTGAACTACACTTTGGTGCCGCACCAGATGTCTTTTTAGAGCGGAATTCCATGTTGTTTTGTAATCACACTGGTGACAGTTAATCCAATTGGTTTTTTCCGCACTTTGATGCTGCGCCTCATGACTTTTCAAATTGGACTTGTATTTGGTTTCATAATTACACTGGTTGCATTTAAACCAATTTACTTCGTCCGCACTTTGGTGCTTCACCAAATGACTTTTTAAATTGAACTTGTATTTTGTTTTAAAATCACACAGGTTACATTTAAGCCAATTGATTTGATCCACACTTCCGTGCCGCACCAAATGTGATTTTAAGGCCGACTTCCGTATTGTTTTGTAATCACACTGGTTACATTTAAACCAATTAATTTGACCTACACTTCGGTGCCGCACCAAATGTCTTTTTAAGTAGGACTTATGTATTGTTCTATAGTTACAGTGGTTGCATTTAAACCAATTTATTTCGTCCACACTTTGGTGCCGCCCCAGATGTCTTTTTAGAGTGGAATTCCGTATTGTTTTGTAATCACACTGGTGACATTTAAACCAATTGGTTTTGTCCGCACTTTGATGCTGCACCACATGACTTTTCAAATTAGACTTGTAATTGGTTTTATAATCACACTGGTAACATTTAAACAAATCTGTTACTTTGTGCCGCACTAAATGTCTTTTTAAGGTGTGCTTCCGTATTGCTTTGTAATCACACTGGTTGCAATTAAACCAATGTATTTGATCTAAACTTCGGTGCCGAACCAAATGTCTTTTTAAGTAGTACTTTTGTATTGCTGTGTAATCACAGTGGTTGCATTTAAACCAATTTATTTTGTCCACACTTTGGTGCTGCAACAAATGAATTTTCAAATAGGACTTGTATTTTGTTTTAAAATCACACAGATTACATTTAACCCAATTGATTTGATCTACACTTTGGTGCCGCACCAGATGTCTTTTTAGAGTGGAATTCCTGTTTGTTTTGTAATCACACTGGTGACATTTAAACCAAATTGTTTTGTCCGCACTTTGATGCTGCACCACATGACTTTTCAAACTGGACCTGTATTTGATCTTGTTGTCTGAAAGATTTGGCGTATCGGATCTGAAAGCAATAAAAATAAAGATAGAGGGTTAGCCTAGTAAAGAACACTTATTAGAACAGTTTATATAATTAAGGGTTGTCTTTCATGTTTTGCATATACAACTGGAACAAAACAGTAGATAATTTTTAAAGATTTTATTGTGTATTCTCCATGAAAATTAATGACAAACCAGTCGTCAAAGTTGTAATTCCACTCGGTTTTTGGTACTGTCAAAATTGCATTCTTGGCGTCCCTGCTTCCTCTGGCGACTGAAATCTTTGACCACGCAGTCAATTTTTAATTTTCGGAAAATTATAGAAATCGTTTGGACTTAGGTCGGGACTGTATGAAGGATGATCCAACAATTCAACGTTTTGTTGGGTTAAAAATTCAATGGTCTCTTGTGCTTGTAAACTTGCATTATCTTGGTGGAGGATGGTTCGTCGTTCGGGGTTCGTTTTTCGAAGCTCAGCGAAGACCATAACCTTAAGTAACAGTCCTTTGATCTTCCGAAGAGTCAAATGGCGTGACCAACTTTTTGGATACACTTCGAGAACGGATGACTTTTGTTAGCTTTTCTTCATCTTAGAGTACCCAAACAGACGACTGACGTTTATTTTTGGGTTTACATGAGTAAATCTAGAATTCATAAGCACTGACAATGCTGTATACGTTTTTCGAGTTTTCTGCCTCAAAGCGGTCTAGAGCTTTCTGACACAAATTGGCCGTAGCTTATTTCTGTTAACAGATGCGGTATCCAGCGGGAAACTAATTTTCTTAACCCTAATTCTTCATGCAAATTTGTTTGAATTGAGGTCTTTGAAATCCCCAATGAAGCCTCAATCTCGCGAGATGTCTCATGTCTATCTTTCGTGATGAGCATGCAAGCGGCATTGCTGTTTTCTTTGGTGGCAGCCGTTTTTGGTGCACGTGGCCTTGGATCGTCACTAAGGCTAATCCATCTATGCTTGAATTATCCTTACCAATGAGAAACTGTCGAATGATGTGGTGCTTCATTACAGAAAACAGAAATCAACTCGGCAAGGTAGTCTTGTGGAGATAATTTCCTTCGAAAGTTGTAAAAAATTATAGCCCGAAAATGTTCTCAGTTTAATTCCATTTTTCGACTGATTTGTTTAGGTTAAAAAATTTTGGTTGGGTGGGGATTGAGGTTAAGTTTTAGTAACGTCATTCGATCAGTGTCGCCCTCTATGTTCATATATGCAAAATATAAAAGACAGCCCTGGTATTCCCAATTTCATAGTTGACAAGTGTAAAGGCATCTGGGGTATTCCACGATATTATGAACCTTGCTGGTTGGTATTCATAAATAACATTTTAAACCCAAAATTGGTCTGAAGTAATTCAAGAACATCAGTTTTTCAATTTTTGTAACGAATTACAAAAATGGCCTTAACACCAATTTGACAGCAACTGATAGTGCAGACTTGACCAAAAAAGTCCATTAAAGCAAAAATCAGTGACATTTTAAAATTTGAAGTGTCATTCTTATAAAAAAAAATTTGTACATTTTCTTTATTGAAATGATGTTTTTGCTATATTTTAAACGGCTTTTTTTAACTCAAAATATATTTAAATGTGTTGGCATTTAAACTGGTGTCATGTAACGATAGTTACTGAAAACATAAGTTTTTTAATTTATAGACTTTCTGTTGTTTAATATTTATATACAATCATGTCAGCTAAAGCGGGTTTACGATAACTAATAAAATACTTAAACAAAATTAATTAACCATTCGTTAACGGTTAAAAAAACATTATTTAATTTTGTAACGATAGTTACCAAAATGCCTCAAATTAATAATAATTTTTTCAAGCACGCATCAGAATTGTCACTACTGAGTAGACCATGTCTGAGTCACCCGGATGACATATCTAAAACAAATAAAGACCGACGTGAGTTGTTTTAAAAAGAATAAAAATGGAATTTATACCGGCGGAAAAAATGGAAAGAAGACAAAAAGTAAAAGACGAAGATCAAAAAAAAATAAGCAAATCAAACAAGGAGAACTATAAAAATTTACATGATTTTACAAAAGAGAGATCGACAATCAACAAAAATGTAATTGAAAAATGTTTGCCATAAGCAAAAACTCAGATGCAATTTTAGAACCATTATATAGGTCCAATTGAATTTCAATTTTTTAAAATCGTGAAATAAATACATAATAACAGCAAGATATGTTTTACCATAATATAAGCTACGTCATAGGTAATCAAATATATTTGGAAAGAAAAAAAGAAACGAAATAAGCAATTCCGTTGTTACGAGAAAAAGAAGCAACCACCAAAAATGGTAAGACACAAGACAACTAACAGCAAAAAGTCGATGGATCTAAAGTAACAAGAACAATAGTCAGGAATCAGCAGTAAGTTGAGAATCCAAGTTTTTTCTCTGCTAATAGGAAAAACTTTGAACGCAATAATAAAGTTAAACCAACCCCTGGACGTGATCAACCGCCGGCACCGACCAAATAACAACCATTCCGAGTACGCACACACACACACACACACACAAATCTAATATACGTTTGTCGACAGCAACAACCAGATAGCAGATGCATTGTCCATGAACACAAGTAGCTACCACATTGTCATGACACAAAGTAGCTACCACAACTACCCTTGATGTTTGAGAGCTAGCTTATGCACTGTCGTGGATATCGCCAGTCCACGACAACCAGGCCCAGAACGACCCAGTTGGAAGCAACGAATTGTTTTTATTTTTTTGGATTTAAATTTGAATTTATTTAACATAATTTTTTAGGTTAAGAATTTTTTTTGATATTTATGATTTTATCTTGGAATGAGTGATTGAATTTTAACTTGATTTTAATTAAGGTAATTTTTTAGAAATTTTTAAATTTTTTTAAATTTTTTTAGAATAAGAAATTGTTCTTTTCTTTTTTAATTATGAAATTGGGTATAAAATTTTTTAATGCTGGGGTCCAGCATTCGGGGCGGTGGAAATATGTCAAGTAGGAAAATTAATCAATTTAAATATTTTATAAAAACATATAATTTTTATGGAACCCTGGGTTCTTACGTATCAAAAGTGGCGATGCAGCAGTTTTACCATGTCAATGACTTACCTACGCCTGTATGCGTAAATGGGGAAAATTGCTGTATCGGCGGATTTACCCAAATCGATGTGCGGAGCAACTCAGGGGATTCATTCAAGTCCTGTCATTATTTAAGTGAAGTGGATAGTTGTAGAAAAGATGTAAGTTTTAACCCACCAAGCATTCCCGAAGGCTGGAGCCAACATAGTTTTAAAGATGTAAGTAATTGTATTTTATATTATCCCCTTTTATATTCAAGACAAATAATCTACAGTTTAAATAATTATAGTCTGGTAGAAACTTTGATGATTTGATTTTTTTTATTCTTATCTTGAGTTCCTGTCTCCCCCTCCACAGCTCAAGTATTTATATATTAGTTCAGAAATTAATAGGTACATCTAACAGTTCGAAATTAGAGATCTATTATTAAATATAATCATTTTACCAAAGTAGTTCTCATATTAGAAATATTGCTAAGCATCCCTCTGAAAAACGGGGTGCGACAATATAAAAGCAATTTCGTCATGATGCGGGGAAATCGAATATTAGAAGAATATACCGAAAGGATCCCACAACGGAAAAATATCTTATGGCCAGCGCGGACGCCCGATCTTGCTCCCAATGATTTATTTTTGTAAACATTAAAAATAAAGTTAACGGGCATAATAGGGCCCAGGGGCCCGTAAATTGTGGGGGCCCATATAATTTCTGAATTAAAGAAAATTTTACATTTTACAAACACACATATTATGGGTTTTGAAAGAATATTATGGGGTTTGAAAAGAGGGGGGAGGCTAGCGCCCCCTTGGCCAACACAACTCGCCGCCGCTAATAGGGATAATAATTTCGGAGAACTTGAAAATAAAATTAGAGAGGCATTTCAAACTATTACCCCTAACATGGTCCTAAACGTAAGAGTTGGATTTTATAATAGGCACGGATATTGTCTAGCCGAAGAAGGAGGACCGGGTTCATTAGCGACAAAAATGAATAGATTATCATAAAAACTAAATTTCGGACTTCCATTTTCTTTATTTTAAACTTGAACTTTTGGTTCCAACCCTTTATAAAAACCCAAACTTTGAGAAGACAAGTCGGTAGTTACATTCTAAGTTTTGTTGAATTTAACTAAAACCTCTAAAATTAATTGTCAGTAAAGAAACATAAGATTTTTATATTTAAAGAATATTTTGAAGTTTGTTTTATTTTGGTAAGTTAAAGTTTTATTTTAATATTTTGGGTCTTGTTTGTTTTATAGGTTATAAGAAAAGTCTTGTAACAATTTGCAAATTGAAACAGAGTTTTATTTTGTATTCATTAAAGTTTGTAACGTTTTTAAAACTGTTTCATATTTATTTTATTCACATAAGAGATCTACCACGGTACCCTCGTTTAAGGGTTCGATTTAAAATAAAATCCTACCCGACAAGTGGTTTTTATAAAGGGTTGGTTGGACCTAAATAATCCATTATCCCCTCTTTGAAGAGCTTGGAGGAACCAAGTCAGTGGCGTTGCTGATAATTCTAAAATTTACTTTACATTCTAGCTAATGAGCTAAACAAGATAAGCTAAACAAAAACAGAGATAAAATACATTTTATAGACAACATTTTCTTATCTCACAGTTTTTCCATGTCCAATCACTTTAAAGGGAAAACCCTCTCGCTACTTGCTGTATCCCCACGCTCAACCATTACGACTCCCACTCTAGACTTTTCAATAGTTTTTCTCGCCATAACCATCTGCTGTGTGGTAGGCGGCAACCAAATGTTTTCTATTTTGGAGGGAGGCGGAACCACTTTCTCATCTTAACAGAACCATAATTGTGTTTGTCGCCTTTCCAAGATGGTTTCGTACAGTGGCACAGTCAGGGGTTATTTGCATTCCTGACAATATTTTGATATTTTGTTTGTTTTTTATTCCATGCGTCATTAAGAAAATTTCTAATTTGCTAATGGATACGTACAGAAAGTTTAGTACAAAACTTCCGAACTCCTCAAATTTTCCGAACCTATTGGTTGGGCTTCGTACCACGCGTAAAATAAATGAATAAAATAAATATAATATAATATAATAAAATTATATATGCAGGTTTGGTAAATGATAAATATCTATGGACTCAAGTGACCACCTTTTTATCAAATACAAGTAAATGTGTGTAAAACAAAGAATTTGTATATAAGTTTTTTTTGAAATAATCAGCAGCACTTTTGGGCTTCGCAGCACGTTTAAAACACATGCAACATATACATATGGGCTAAGTAAATATACTTCGATGCCTGCGGACTCGAAAGACCATTTATAGCCCGCTGCACCGGACTCGTCAGGGCTTCCAAAAACCTGATGTATGTAGCGGAAGTGAGGATAGCTGGGTATATATATAACACCCCCGTGAGGTAAAGCTTTCAAGCTCCCCACGGAAAAATACGACAGAAACAAAAAACCCCCGTTTTTACCCGCTTAGCCAAGAAAACTTGTTTGATAATAACTTTAGTTAGATAAATTTATATATATTTTTTTTTCACACTTAATTATTTATTAATAACGTCAATTAGGGTCACTTAAGTTTAAAGATATATTAAGTAGCATTACAAACTTATAAAACTAATTTAAGTAAATAAATAAAATAAAACGAACCTTTTTAAAGATAAAAGACCTCGTCCAAAGGCTGCAGGTCCAGAAGGGTATCTAAAACAGAGGCGGCATTGCCCCTCTGAATGGCAAGGCTTATTCTCTGTTTTAAAAAATAGGTGAACCTAGGCTCGTAGGTAGAAGCATAAATTTTTTTGTTTTAAGGAATTGCTTGGGAAAATTTTATTGTCGCAATATTTAGACCAATTTTGAGAAGCTTCCAAATAAAATACATCTGGAGTATTTTGAATAGATAAAGGAAGAAGGGTTTTAATTATTATGGAAACATCATTATTCGAAGCAATAAAAGAAGACAAACATAAAGAAGAAATGTCTCTTATTCCCAATCCCCCAAAATTTACTGGTAATTTACAAAAAGACCAAGCAGATGAATTAAAATTGCAATTTGTAATACCCTCACAAGTATTTTTTAAAATAGCATCATAGTTATCGAGAAGAATTGGCTCTTTCCAACATGGTGTACATCTAATAAGGTATGATATTCTAGGGATTGCAAATGAATTTTTTAATAAATAAATTTATATTATGTTTACCCATATAATTAAATATTAATAAGAATACGACAACAAAAGCGACATTTAAAGGTATTTTTCTAAATATACATATAAAAACAAAATTTACAATAAAAAAATACTAAAAGTGACGTTTTAAAAAAAACCTCCACCGATTATTTTTTTGGTTTAAAATAATCAGGAAACCTCCTAAAGTCATAAACAATAGAAAGAAATCGACTGCAACAACTTTTCATTTAATCCTATTTCAAGGCCACCGTGGCTCGTTTATGCTGTAGGAAATACATTTTTAAACTGGACTTGTATTTTGCCTTGGTTTGATCAACACTTTGGTGCCACACCAAATGTATTTTTAAGGCGGACTTGTCTATTGCTTTGTTAACGCACTGGTTGACCTAAACCAATCTTTGTGCAGCAGCAAATGCCTTTTTAAATAGTACTTTCGCTTGGCCATGTAATCACAATGGTAGCACCTAAACCAATTCATTTTATCTGCACTTTGGTGCCGAATTAAATGTCTTTTTAAGGCGTCCTTCCGTAAAGCTTTGTACTCACACTGGTTGCATTTAAACCAATTTATTTGATCTACACTTCGGTGCTGCACCAAATGTCTTCTTAGGCAGGACTTCTTTATTGTTCTGTAATCACAGTGGATGCATTTAAACCAATTTATTTCATCTGCACTGAGGTGCTGCAACAAATGATTTTTCAAATTGGACGTGTAATTTGTTTTAAAATCACACTGGTTACATTTAGGCGAATTGATTTTAAGTTCACTTTGGTGCCGCGCCAAATGTGTTCTTAGTGCGGAATTCCATATTGATTTATAATCACACTGGTGGCATTTAAACCAAATTATTTTGTCCCCACTTTGATGCTGCACCAAATGCCTTTTCAAATTAGACTTGTAAAGGGCTTTATAATCACAATGGTTGCATTTAAACCAATTTATTTGGTCCGCACTTTGGTGCTTCACCAAATGTCTTTTCAAAGCGAACTTGTAATTGGTTTTATACTCACAGTGGTTACATTTAAGCCAATTGATTTGATCTAGACTTCGGTGCCGCACCAAATGTGTTGTTAAGATGGATTTCCGTGTTGCTTTGTAATCACACTGGTTGCATTTAAACCAATTTATTTCGTTCGCACTTTGGTGCTTCACCAAATGACTTTTCAAAGCGAACTTATAAATGGTTTTATACTCACAGTGGTTGCATTTAAACCAATTTATTTCGTCCACACTTTGGTGCTGCACTAAATGAATTTTCAAATAGGACTTGAATTTTGTTTTAAAATCACACAGATTACATTTAACCCAATTGATGTGAACTACACTTTGGTGCCGCCCCAGATGTCTTTTTAGAGTGGACTTCCGTATTGTTTTGTAATCACACTGGTGACATTTAAACCAATTGGTTTTGTCCGCACTTTGATGCTGCACCACATGACTTTTCAAACAGGACTTGTATTTGGTTTCATAATCACAATGATTGCATTTAAACCAATTGTCTGCACTCGCATGCCGCAAATTACTTTTCAAACAGGACTTGTATTTGGTCTTGTTGTCTGAAAGATTTGGGGTATCGGATCTGAAAGCAATAAAAATAAATATAGAGGGTTATCCTGGATAGGAGCACTTATTAGGACAGTTTATATTGTCAAGAATGTAAATTACCCTTGACTGTGCCATTGTTCGAAACCAGCTTAGAAAAATGAAAAGCGCAAAATATGGTTTTGCAGAGATAAGAAAGCGGTTCCGCCTCCCTCCAAAATGGTAAACATTTCGTTGCCGCCCACCACACAGCAGGTGGTGGATGCGAGAAAAACTACTGAAAAGTGAAGAGTGGGAGTTGTAATGGTTAAGCGTGGGGATACATCAAATAGAGAGAGGCTTTTCCCTTCAAAGTGATTGGCTATGGAAATACTTTGAAATTAGAAAGTGTTGTCTATAAAATGTCATTTAATTCCTGTTTTCGTTTAGGTTTTCTTGTTTAGCTCATTGGCTAGAATGTAAAGTAAACTTTAGGATTATCAGCAATGGCACTTTTTTTTATATTTTTATTTGTCAAACACACTGTGTTTTTTTTTTATTACAATCTAGTCAGTAAGACTAATTAGCAATTTTGTTTTAACTTAATTTACTAGAAAAGTCAGATTTAAACTTAGGGTTCACTCAACAGTTCTCCCCGCTTTGTTTAGTCTGTAACTCACAATTGTGTTGTGTTTATAGCATTATTTTGTTTTATGTGTAATTCACTTAGTTTACTAGCTCAAACGGCTTCACTCTTTTTAGTCGTCGAACTAGCATAGTATTGTCTAGAAGCTGAATTGCTTCCACATTCACATGCCGATGGAGTCTATCTTCATGGCTTTTTGCGTACTTTTTTATAGTCTCTGCTACAGTTTCGATTTTTAGATCTCGATGAAGGTCACTATTTCGAACGTACCAAGGTGCATTCACAATGTTTCTTAATACTTTATTTTGAAATCTCTGTACAACTAGAATGTTACTCTCTTTAGCACAACCCCATAGTTGAATACCATATGTCCATACTGGTTTCAGTATTTGTCTATAAAGCAGTAACTTATTATGAATTGTTAAATTGGACTTCCTTCCAATTAGCCAGTTCATTTTTCTATACCTTATCTCAAGTTCTTCTTTTTTTTTCTTAACATGTGCTTTCCAGCGCAATTTGGCATCAAGTGTCATACCTAGATATTTTGCCTGATTCGAATATGGTACTGGAATGTTGTTAATTGTTATTTGTATGTGATTTATATTTTTGTTTGTAAAATCAACATGAATTGATTTGGTTTTATTTAATTTTATTCGCCACTTTGTGGTCCAACTGTGATTGGGTGACTGCATCCTGAAGTTTTTCTATGCATTTTTCAATAGATTTTTCTACCGTCAATAAACCAGTATCATCGGCAAATGTTGCTAAGTGACAATTTTCTGGCTTTAGGATATCACAAGTGAATAATAAGTATAGATAAGGGCCTAGTACGCTACCCTGGGGCACGCCTGCTTGAATTTCTCTTAAATTTGAGTATGAGTCTAACTGTTTTACTCTAAAATGTCTATCAGATATGTATGATTCCAAAATATCCGAATATTGTTTTGGCAGAAACCTTTTTAGTTTAAAATTAAGGCCTTCATGCCAGCAATGGCACTGACTTGGTTCCTCCAAGCGCTTCAAAGACGGGATAATGGATTACCTAGGTCCAACCTACCGTTAATAAAAACCCAAACTTTGAGGAGACAAATGGGTAGTCACATTCTAAGTTTTGTTGAATTTAAACTAAAACCTCTAAAATTAATTGTCAGTAAAGAAACATAAGATTTTTCTATTTGAATAATATTTTACAGCTTGTTATTCTGGTAAGTTAAAGTTTTTATTTTAATATTTTGGCTCTTGTATGTTTTATAGGTCATAAGAAAAGTCTTGTAATAATTTGTAAATTGCAACAGAGTTTTATTTTGTATTCGTTAAAGTTTGTAACGTTTTTAAAACTATTTTATATTTATTTTAAACACACAAGAGATCTACTACGGTACCCTCATTTAAGGGTTCGATTTCAAAACAAAATCGTACCCGACAATATATTTAAGGGTTGTCTTTTAAGATTTGCATATATAGCTGGAACAAAACAGTAGATAATTTTTAAAGACTCTATTGTTTATCAAAGTACTCTCCATGAAAATTAATGTACTTAACGTTTTATTGGGTTAAAAATTCAATGGTCTCTTGTTCTTGCAAACCTGCATTGTCTTGGTGGAGGATGGTTCGTCGTTCGGGGTTCGTTTTTCGAAGCTCAGCGATGACCTTAACCTTAAGTAACAGTCCTTTGATCTTCCGGAGGAATCGTTCATAACCTTATTTAGAGTCAAATGTCGCAACCAACTTTTTGGATACACTTCGAGAACGGATGGCTTTTGTTGGCTTTTCTTCATCTTGGAGCACCCAAACTGACGTTCATTTTCGAGTTCACATGAGCAAATCCACAATTCATCATCATCAATTTTTCGAGTTTTCTGCCTTAAAGTGGTCTAGAGCTTCTTTCTGTTCTTCGGTTAACAGATGCGGTAAAAATTTTTGAATTGAGGTCTTTGAAATACCCAATGAAGCCTAAATCTCGCGATATGTCTCATGTCGATCTTTCGTGATGAGCATGCGAACAGCATTGATGTTTTCTTGGGTGGCAGCCGTTTTTGGTGCACCTGGCCTTGGATCGTCACTAAGGCTAAACTGTCGACTGATGTGGTGCTTCATTACCAAAAACAGAAATCAACTCGGCGGTATTCTTGTGGAGATAATTTCCTTTGGATGTTGTAAAAAATTATAGCCCGAAAATGTTCTCAGTTTAATTTCATTTTTCGACTCATTTGTTTAGGTTATTAAATTTTGGTTGGGTGGGGATTGAGGTTAAGTTTTAGTAACGTAATTCGATCAGTGTCGCCCTCTATGTTCCTATATGCAAAACATAAAAGACAGCCCTCGTATTTTCAATTTCATGGTTGACAAGTGTGAAGGCATCTAGGGTATTCCACGATATTATAAACCTTGCTGATTGGTATTCATAAATAACATTTTAAACCCAAATTTGGTCTAAAGTAATTGAAGGACATCAGTTTTTCAATTTTTGTAAGAAATAACTAAAATGGTCTTAACACCAATTTGACAGCAACTGATAGTTCAGGCTAGTCTATTAAAGGAAAAATCAGTGAAATTTTAAAATTTGCTTTGTCATTCTTATAAAAAAAATGTTTTGAAACGTAATTTTTTTTATTCAAATGAATTATTTTGGGATAGTTTAAACGGCTTTTTTTTAGTTCAAAGTATATTTAAATGCATAGTATGACATACCGCAATTAAACTGATGTTCCGTAACGCTAGTTACCGAAAATATGTGTTTTTTAATTTATTGACTTTCTGTTGTTTAATGTTTATATACAATCATGTCAGCTAAAGAGATTCTTGTGATAGCTAATAAAATACCTGAACAAAAATAATTAACCATTCGTTAAAGGATAAAAAAACATTACTTAATTTTGTAACGATAGTTACCAAAATGCCTCAAATTTATATAATAAAATTAACTCCATTTATCATTTTTTCAAGCACGCATATGTATTGTTACTGCTGAGTAAAGGTAAAGTAAAGTAGAGTAAATAAAAATAGGTAAAAACTTTCGGTTCAATTTTGAATTATTAGTAGTGACTGACTTTTAACAAAGTAATATAAAAAGGTAGGGCTTTAAAAATATTTATTTTGGTGGACTTAAATCACATTTTTCTAGACAAATCATTTTTATTTGATTATGCAGTCGTTAAACTTGCATCTCTAAAAGTCAGGTTTGTGTCCGTATTATTTTCTAGTTTTTGGTGCAGCCAAGGAATAATACTCATCTTACTATTTTTAATTCTTAGTTTTATTACGCAATACACGGTAAGCGCTATTTAATCTTACCTATAGTATCAAGTTTGACACAAATTAATTTATAAATAGGATAGTCGATAGCATGGAGATTTTGGATCCGCCATGCTAGTTTTTTTTTTTTGAGTCAAAAAAGATTAGCAACGCTAAGCACCGCAGAGTTATAGATTTAACACATATCGGTTTATAAATGTAATAGTTCGCCATTTCGGATCCGCTATGATATTTTTTTAGGTTTGAGTCAGATCTCTTAATTATCGACTTAATACACCCCAAAGTTCTAATTTTGATACATATCGGTTAATAAATAGAAAGCAGAGTTTTCTTCTTTTTTTGGATCCGAAATGTAATTTTTTCAAGTTTAAGTGCATAATTATGATCAGCAACCTTAGAAGTTCCAAATTTGATACATATCGGTAAATAAATGGGAAATTCTGCCATTTTGGAACCACCCTATTAAGTTCTATTATTGTTTGAGTCAAAAATTATAATGAGCAAATTTAGCACCCCAAAGTTCTAAATTTCATACCTATCGGTTCATAAATAGGAAACTTCGCCATTTTGGATCCGCTATTTTGATTTATAATTACTATTTTCTTGCTAAAAAAATGGTTTCAAAAATATTTAAATTTTATCTTGCTATATGTTTATAAATTAAACAAAATATTGCCACAAAACATTTTTACCTGGGGGGAGGGAGCAATATAAAAATATACATACATATGTTTTTAATGCAAAATATTGTCAGGAATGTAAATTTCCTCTGACTGTGCCACTGTACGAAACCATCTTGGAAAAGCGACAAACACAATTATGGTTCTGTTGAGATAAGAAAGTGGTTCCGCCTCCCTCCAAAATGGAAAACATTTGGTTGCCGCCTACCACACAGCAGATGGTTAATGCGAGAAAAACTATTAAAAAGTCTAGAGTGGGAGTCGTAATGGTTAAGCGTGGGGATACAGCAAGTAGCGAGAGGGTTTTCCCTTCAAAGTGATTGGACATGGAAAAACTGTGAGATAAGAAAATGTTGTCTATAAAATGTATTTTATCTCTGTTTTTGTTTAGGTTATCTTGT
Organism: Aspidapion aeneum; assembly: GCA_963576565.1. NCBI lineage: Eukaryota > Metazoa > Arthropoda > Insecta > Coleoptera > Brentidae > Aspidapion > Aspidapion aeneum. Next base: position 51,661,349 of record OY755048.1, read on the forward strand.
TTAGCTCATTAGCTAGACAATATGGCCACAAAAATTGCCATAAAAAAAGGATGCGAGAAGACATTACCTCACTGCTGTACCTATATCTACGCCGTTGTTCTCAGGTCTATTTATGTTTTAAAATAAATCTTAAATTATGTATTTTGATATGACAGATTACACAATAAAATACAAGGTAAAGAAACATATTTTTATTATTTCAGTGTATTATTACAAAATAAACTGCTTCAAAAGAGAAAAGGAAATTGTATAAAAATAAAGTTAGATCCTTTGTCAATCGCCTAGAGAAATGGCGTGTTAATTTCGTTCTTCAACTATTTCAAATTTCTACACCTGAAAGTGCTCGATTTTGGTGTACTGAAGCATAGAACTAGAAACTTCAGCCCTTCAGCTACGTGATGACATCATTAGATCCAATCAGGGGCCCCTTAGAAGTGGAGAATGTGGCTGCAAAGTGGTGAGTGCCTTTGTTTCTGATTGCCGTTGTGTGGCACCAATATTTTACCTATGGACGTTTGATTATTTCGTAATTTCATATCAATATATTTATGTTTGTTCGCGCTTCATTTAATTAAAATATTTACAGTCCATTGCAGTTATCGTTTTTCTTACTGCGGACATAACATAAGTGGTATACATTTATGTGCACAGGACTCTCTGACACTCCATTGTGTTTAAATTTAATGGAAATGGTAAAGAATTATGGTTTTCTGATAGTTCTTTGCTGTTTTGAAATTTTAGTTTTTTTGGTAAATTGAAAAATGTTATTTAATGCGTCATAAATTTATTTATTCTACAGTTGTTGACAAAGCCGTGCATTTATAAACATAAAATACATTCACAAGCAAATAATATGTATTACTACTTTAAAATATATAGGTACATTCTAATTTAAAATTTCGGTTTAGTAAAAATATCTAGTCTCGGCACTAGATATAAAAAGATAAGGGTATATTTTTTTGCATATTCTTACCCCACAGAAACTTTATATTTTTTCCACAAGTGGTCGTATAGCAAAGAAGCTACCAGAGATCGCGCAAAATTTGCTTGCGGTGGTTTCCTAAAATGTTAAGACCATATCTATGACTATACTAAATTTCAAAGACTTCGCAGAAGGTTGACCAATTCTTATGAAGTTGAAATAAGACCTAGGGGGGGAGTTTAGACAAGGGGTAATGTGTCTGATAAATGAATTCTTTGCATCCTGGCACCTACAAAAAGTAGTATGATTCAAGATTTTGTCTCTAAGTAAGTGCACAATTGTTATGAATTTTTAATTATTCTTCCTGAGCTAAAACGCATGAGTTGGTTTTTATATTAGGCTCGGATATTATCTAGCTGAAGAAGGAGGACTGAATCGAATCGACAAAATTTATTAGCGACCAAAATCAATGGATTAGCATAAAAACAATATATAATAAGAAGACCAACAACAATTAGATTAGTACATTTCCGTGGTTCTCTTTTCTTTCTAAAGAACACCATGAAGGTAAGTCTTATTTTCAAAATTCAACCATAACTCTCTTTGGCTCCTTTTCTTTTGTTTTAATACCCATTAAGGGTCGTTCCCCCTACTTCACTGCGTGCTTATATTACGTTCTGTTGTTCTCGCGCTCCCTATTGTTTACAGTATCTGCCCGATTGAGTGGTAGCTTTAGAGCTCTTTAGTGAAGAAGCCTGCTAACTGTTACGCACTCGGCCCGTTGCAGCTTATTAATTTCTCGGAATAACTATCCTGTTGTAAGTCCTTTTTTTTACTTATAACAGAATGGTTATTCCGACGATCTCTACAATTAAAAACAAATCAAATGGAGCAAATTCTCAAAATAATAATACGTTGGGTGTTATTAACATTCCATATGTTCAAGAGATTTCGGAAAATATCATCGGGAAATACGATACCAACTTTGTAACTAAAACAAAGCCAGAAAATTAGAGGATATTGCAAAATCCGGTTTAGCCGATCATATAATTATGGTCAAATGATCACAGGATTCAATGGTCAGAAGCTAAAATTTTACATAAAGAGTCGCATTGGCGAAAACGAAAGTTTATTGAAGCTACGGTTATAATGCAGAATAAAGAAGCACACCAAGTAGTATAAGTAGTAGCCTGTAGACTGGATTGTTTACTTAAAAACGGTTAGAGATACTGACAATGGAAGTCCGAAATTTTGTTTCTACTCAATCATTGTCTACTAGTTTCACACAAAGAAATTAGCATAATTTGCGTATTAAATAACGCATTTTATATTACAGCAAAACGCACCTCACCTGGGCGTGGTCGATAGCAGACTAATTTCTTTTACGCGAGAAAATACCGTAACTATACCAGAGACGAGACACATATCTCTGAACTGCGAGGAATAGAAAGAGACATACAAAGAGAGTCTTTCGTTCGCTGCTGTCTCGAGAATGCATGGATTATGTTCCTAGATGGGTGGACCCAAACAAGAAATAGAATAGACATAAATTCAGCGTTCACAAAAGCTTGTGTAATCCCAAATATTTTAAAATGCCATGTTATTTTTTACCAGGACAATGTGTTAAAAACTAATTTAATTTCAAATAATTTGGACGTGTCCTTGGACAATCTTCTTCAGGGCCTTATTATATAATTACTTATTATAATCGTTTTTGTTGTTATTAGAAAGCCAAGTTTTGTTGCAACATATCGTTTTTCTAACTAATAAATGTGTAGCTCTAGCTTTGATCAGCCCACGATCCTAGAACTCGACCAATATATTGTCAAAATACTTAACTGCTTTTTTAAATACTGAGGAAAAAAATAGAGTTTGCATTTTATTTATAATTGAGGTTAAAATATTGAATATCTTATAAGAAGTTCAGCGGTAACGATAGTTACCACATATTTAAATATTTTAATATTTATCTCTCCCACTTAAAACGTGTTAATATAATGATATTTACCGTGGAATACTGTTGTTTTTATATTTTGAGCGCCGTCATCTTGGATAATAATAGACATATGTGATTTAAGCTTTTATTTTGATTTTTGATATATTAAGCGTCATTTTTGTGTCTGTTGGGAAATTTATATTTTTTTTCGGTAGGTTTAAAGAGTTGGTCAGTAGTTTGAAGAAAAAAAATATCGAAGAAAAACAATATTTTTTTAATATAGCCGCCATTTACAATATTTACTATATACAAGTCATATTTTTCACATAAAGCGGTTTTGTAAAAAAAAGTTATTGGGTTATGGTTCTTTAGCGAGTAGGCTATGGAATGTGTGCATTTTGATTTTAACTCTTGAACAAAGTGGCTAAAAATCATCCAGATTACGCAAAAAAGCTTTTGAGCGCGATATGTCATTACAATGTTTACCCATATAATAAAATATTAATAAATACCACTACAAAAGCGACATTTGTAGGTACTTTTTTGAATATACATATATGATTATTTTAAAAACTTCAAGATTTACAATAAAAAAAAACTAAAAGTGACTTTTTAAAAAAAGCGCTCCACCGATTATTTTTGTTTTTCGTTTAAAATAACCAGGGAACTTCCTAAGGTCTTAAACAAAAGAAAAAAATCGAGTGCAAGAACCTTTCAATTAATCCTATTTAAGGCGCACCGTGGCTCCTTTATGCTGTATGCAATTTAAACTGGCCTTGTTTTTCCTTCTTTGATCTACACCTTGGTGCCGCACCAAATGTTTTTTTAAGGCGGACCTGTCTATTGGTTTGTAATCACATTGGTTGACTTAAATCAAATACGTTATAGCATAAATCGAAAAGTGAAGCACTCATAGCTGGCGCATGCGTGTTTGGTCATGCAGACACACAGCTGCTATGTGGATGGAGGCCATATTGACATTTTGCGGTGTTTTGCATTTGTTGTGTAAAATTATGTTGTTTTGTATGAAAAATGGGAAATAATTCAAGTAAAACATGTGCGGTTTATCGAAAAATGTCCGGAAGAAGTAGGGGAGTGCCATCAAACAGGTAACTACTTGCATTTCTCTTTATAATTTGTTATTAAAGTTAAGAGTCGTTTATAGATGCCATTAAACACTCTTCATGGTGTCCACACTAATTCTGCACAATTAGTTTTAGAAAAACTTTTAAACCATTAAAAATTTTAATCCACAATTTGATAAATTTTCACCCATTCAACTAGTTTTTAAAAAAATTATAATAGACATAACCCTAAACATTTGACATTTGTCAAATAATGTAGTGACCTAACGGAGTATGCTCCAAAACTACCAAAACTGACGCATGCGCAGTAACCGAAATCCTGTCTACCCGAAAAAGGAACATTAAGAATTAAATAGGGGTCTTGGCTTCAAGCGTCGTGTGTGAGAATGCATGGATATGCCCCATATTTATGCTCTAACGTATTTGACTTAAACCAATCGATTGCATCTGCGTCTTGTGCTGCAGCAAATGCCTTTTTAAGTAGCACTTTCCTTTGGTCTTGTAATCACAATGGTAGCATCTAAACCAATTAATTTTATCTGCACTTTGGTGCCGTAGAAAATGTATTTTTAAAGTTGACTTGCGTTTGGTCTTGTAATCACACAGGTTACATTTAAACCAATTGACTTTGTCCGCACTTTGGTGCTTCACCAAATGACTTTTTAGATTATGATTCCGTATTGTTTTGTAGTCACACAGGTGGCATTTAAACCAAATTATTTTTTCCACACTTTGATGCTGCACCAAATGACATTTTAAATTGTACTTGTATTTTGTTTTAAAATCACACAGGTTACATTTAAACCAATTGATTTGAACTATACTTTGGTAGCATTTAAACCAATTTATTTTGTCCGCACTTTGATGCTGCACCAAATGACTTTTTAAACTGGACTTGTATTTTGTTTTAAAATCACACTGGTTACATTTAAGCCAATTAATTTGATCTACACTGTGGCGCCGCACCAAATGTCTTTTTAGACTGGTCTTCCATATTGCCTTGTAATCACACTCGTTGCATTTAAACCAATTTATTTTGTCCGCACTTTGGTGCTGTACCAAATGACTTTTCAAACTGAACTTGTGATATGTTTTATAATCACAGTGGTTACATTTAAGCCAATTGATTCGATCTACACTTCGGTGCCGCACCAAATGTATTTTCAAGGCGTACTTCCGTATTGTTTTGTAATCACACTGGTTGCATTTAAACCAATTAATTTGATCTACGCTTCGGTGTCGCACCAAATGTCTTTTTAAGTGGGACTTCTGAATTGTTCTGTAATCACAGTGGTTGCATTTAAACCAATTTTTTTCGTCCGCACTTTGGTGCTGCACCAAATGAATTTTCAAATTGGACTTGTATTTTGTTTTAAAATCACACAGGTTACATTTAACCCAATTAATGTGAACTACACTGTGGTGCCGCACCAGATGTCTTTTTAGAGTGGAATTCCGATTTGTTTTGTAATCACACTGGTGACATTTAAACCAATTGGTTTTATCCGCACTCTGATGCTGCACCACATGACTTTTCAAATTTGACTTGTATTTGGTTTCATAATCACAATGATTGCATTTAAACCAATTCTCTGCGCTTGCATGCCGCAAATTACTTTTTAAACAGGACTTGTATTTGGTCTTGTTTTCTGAAAGATTTGGGGTATCGGATCTGAAAGCAATAAAAATAAAGATAGAGGGTTGGCCTAGGAAAGAAGACTAATTAGGACAGTTTATATAATTAAGGGTTGTCTTTTATGTTTTGCATATACAACTGGAACAAAACAGTAGATAACTTTTAAAGATTTTATTGTGTATTCTCTATGAAAATTAATGACAAACCAGTCGTCAAAGTTGTAATTCCACTCGGTTTTTGGTACTGTCAAAATTGCATTCTTGGCGTCCCTGCTTCCTCTGGCGACTGAAATCTTTGACCACGCAGTCCATTTTTAATTTTCGGAAAATTATAGAAATCGTTTGGACTTAGGTCGGGACTGTATGGAGGATGATCCAACAATTCGACGTTTTGTTGGGTTAAAAATTCAATGGTCTCTTGTGCTTGTAAACTTGCATTATCTTGGAGGAGGATGGTTCGTCGTTCGGGGTTCGTTTTTCGAAGCTCAGCGAAGACCATCCCCTTAAGTAACAGTCCTTTGATCTTCCGAAGGAATTGTTGCTACATGACCTTATTTAGAGTCAAATGTCGCGACCAGAACGGATGACTTTTGTTAGCTTTTCTTCATCTTGGAGTACCCAAACAGACGACTGACGTTTATTTTTGAGTTCACATGAGTAAATCTACAATTCATAAGCACTGCCAATGCTGTATACGTTTTTCGAGTTTTCTGCCTCAAAGCGGTCTAGAGCTTTCTGACACCAATTGGTCGTAGCTTATTTCTGTTCTTCGGTTAACAGATGCGGTATCCAGCAGGAAACTAATTTTCTTAACCCTAATTCTTCATGCAAATTTGTTTGAATTGAGGTCTTTGAAATCCCCAATGAAGCCTTAATCTCGCGAGATGTCTCATGTCTATCTTTCGTGATGAGCATGCAAGCAGCATTGATGTTTTCTTTGGTGGCAGCCGTTTTTGGTGCACGTGGCCTTGGATCGTCACTAAGGCTAATCCATCTATGCTTGAATTCTCCTTACCAATGAGAAACTGTCGAATGATGTGGTGCTTCATTACAGAAAACAGAAATCAACTCGGCAAGGTAGTCTTGTGGAGATAATTTCCTTCGAAAGTTGTAAAAAATTATAGTCCGAAAATTTTCTCAGTTTAATTCCATTTTTCCACTGATTTGTTTAGGTTATAAAATTTTGGTTGGATGGGGATTGAGGTTAAGTTTTAGTAACGTCATTCGATCAGTGTCGCCCTCTATGTTCATATATGCAAAATACAAAAGACAGCCCTGGTATTCCCAATTTCATGGTTGACAAGTGTAAAGGCATTTGGGGTATTCCACGATATTATGAACCTTGCCGGTTGGTATTCATAAATAACATTTTAAACCCAAAATTGGTCTAAAGTAATTCAAGAACATCAGTTTTTCAATTTTTGTAAGGAATTACAAAAATGGCCTTAACACCAATTTGACAGCAACTGATAGTTCAGACTTTACCAAAAAAGTCCATTAAAGCAAAAATCAGTGACATTTTAAAATTTGAAGTGTCATTCTTATAAAAAAACTTGAGACGTACATTTTCTTTATTGAAATGATGTTTTTGCTATATTTTAAACGGCTTTTTTTAACTCAAAATATATTTAAATGTGTTGGCATTTAAACTCGTGTCATGTAACGATAGTTACCGAAAACATAAGTTTTTTAATTTATAGACTTTCTGTTGTTTAATATTTATATACAATCATGTCAGCTAAAGCGGGTTTACGATAACTAATAAAATACTTAAACAAAATTAATTAACCATTCGTTAACGGTTAAAAAAACATTATTTAATTTTGTAACAATAGTTACCAAAATGTCTCAAATTAATAATAATTTTTGCAAGCAAGCATCAGAATTGTCACTACTGAGTAGATCATGTCTGAGTCAGCCGGATGACATGTCTAAAACAAATAAAGACCGACGTGAGTTGTTTTAAAAAGAATAAAAATGGAATTTATACCGGCGGAAAAAATGAAAAGAAGACAAAAAGTAAAAGACGAAGATCAAAAAAAAATTAGCAAATCAAACAAGGAGAACTATAAAAATTTACATGATTTTACAAAAGAGAGATCGACAATCAACAAAAATGTAATTGAAAAATGTTTGCCATAAGCAAAAACTCAGATGCAATTTTGAATTGAATTTCAATTTTTTAAAATCGTGAAATAAATACATACAAATATATTTGGAAAGAAAAAAAACAAACGAAATAAGCAATTCCGTTGTTACAAGAAAAATAAGCAACCACCAAAAATGGTAAGACACAAGACAACTAACAGCAAAAAGTCGATGGATCTAAAATAACAAGAACAATAGTCAGGAAGCAGCAGTAAGTTGAGAATCCAAGTTTTTTCTCTGCTAATAGGAAAAACTTTGAACGCAATAATAAAGTTAAACCAACCCCTGGACGTGATCAACCGCCGGCACCGACCAAATAACAACCATTCCGAATACGCACACACACACACACACAAATCTAATATACGTTTGTCGACAGGAACAAGCAGATAGCAGATGCATTGTCTATGAACACAAGTAGCTACCACATTGTCCATGACACAAAGTAGCTACCACAACTACTCTTGATGTTTGAGAGCTAGCTTATGCACTGTCGTGGATATCGCCAGTCCGCGACAACCAGGCCCAGAACGACCCAGTTGGAAGCAACGAATTGTTTTTATTTTTTTGGATTTAAATTTGAATTTATTTAACATAATTTTTTAGGTTAAGAATTTTTTTTGATATTTATGATTTATTTTATTTTGGAATAAGTGATTGAATTTTAACTTGATTTTAATTAAGGTAATTTTTTAAAAATTTTTAAATTTTTTTAGAATAAGAAATTGTTCTTTTCTTTTTTAATTATGAAATTGGGTATAAAATTTTTTAATGCTGGGGTCCAGCATTCGGGGCGGTGGAAATATGTCAAGTAGGAAAATTAATCAATTGAAATATTTTATAAAAACATATAATTTTTATGGAACCCTGGGTTGTTACGTATCAAAAGTGGCGATGCAGCAGTTTTACCATGTCAATGACTTACCTACGCCTGTATGCGTAAATGGGGAAAATTGCTGTATCGGCGGATTTACCCAAATCGATGTGCGGAGCAACTCAGGGGATTCATTCAAGTCCTGTCATTATTTAAGTGAAGTGGACAGTTGTAGAAAAGATGTAAGTTTTAACCCACCAAGTATTCCCGAAGGCTGGAGCCAACATAGTTTTAAAGATGTAAGTAATTGTATTTTATATTATCCCCTTTTATATGCAAGACAAATAATCTGCAGTTTAAATAATTATAGTCTAGTAAAAACTTTGATGATTTGATTTTTTTTATTCTTATCTTGAGTTCCTGTCTCCCCCTCCACAGCTCAAGTATTTATATATTAGTTCAGAAATTAATAGGTACATCTAACAGTTCGAAATTAGAGATCTATTACTAAATATAATCATTTTACCAAAGTAGTTCTCATATTAGAAATATTGCTAAGCATCCCTCTGAAACACGGGGTGCGACAATATAAAAGCAATTTCGTTATGATGCGGAGAAATCGAATATAAGGAGAATATTGTCGGGTAGGATTTTATTTTAAATCGAACCCCTAAACGAGGGTACCGTAGTAGTTCTCTTATGTGAATAAAATAAATATGAAACAGTTTTAAAAACGTTACAAACTTTAATGAATACAAAATAAAACTCTGTTGCAATTCGCAAATTGTTACAAGACTTTTCTTATGACCTATAAAACGAACAAGACCCAAAATATTAAAATAAAAACTTTAACTTACCAAAATAACAAACTGCAAAATATTCTTTAAATATAAAAATCTTATGTTTCTTTACTGACAATTAATTTTAGAGGTTTTAGTTAAGTTTAACAAAACTTAGAATGTAACTACCGACTTGTCTTCTCAAAGTTTGGGTTTTTATAAAGGGTAGGTTGGACCTAAATAATCCATTATCCCCTCTTTGAAGAGCTTGGAGGAACCAAGTCAGTGGCGTTGCTGATAATCCTAAAATTTACTTTACATTCTAGCTAATGAGCTAAACAAGATAAGCTAAACAAAAACAGAGATAAAATACATTTTATAGACAACATTTTCTTATCTCACAGTTTTTCCATGTCCAATCACTTTAAAGGGAAAACCCTCTCGCTACTTGCTGTATCCCCACGCTCAACCATTACGACTCCAACTCTAGACTTTTCAGTAGTTTTTCTCGCCATAACCATCTGCTGTGTAGTGGGCGGCAACCAAATGTTTTCTATTTTGGAGGGAGGCGGAACCACTTTCTTATCTCAACAGAACCATAATTGTGTTTGTCGCTTTTCCAAGATGGTTTCGTACAGTGGCACAGTCAGGGGTTATTTGCATTCCTGACAATATACCGAAAGGATCCCACAACGGAAAAATATCTTATGGCCAGCGCGGACGCCCGATCTTGCTCCCAATGATTTATTTTTGTAAACATTAAAAATAAAGTTAACGGGCATAATAGGGCCCAGGGGCCCGTAAATTGTGGGAGCCCATATAATTTCTGAATTAAAGAAAATTTTACATTTTACAAACACACATATTATGGGTTTTGAAAGAATATTATGGGGTTTGAAAAAAGGGGGGAGGCTAGCACCCCCCTTGGCCAACACAACTCGCCGCCGCTAATAGGGATAATAATTTCGGAGAACTTGAAAATAAAATTAGAGAGGCATTTCAAACTATTACCCCTAACATGGTCCTAAACGTAAGAGTTGGATTTTATAATAGGCACGGATATTGTCTAGCCGAAGAAGGAGGACCGGGTTCATTAGCGACAAAAATGAATAGATTATCATAAAAACTAAATTTCGGACTTCCATTTTCTTTATTTATTTTAAACTTGAACTTTTGGTTAGTAAGTATCTCTAACCGTTTTCAAGTGTAAACTAAACAATTCAGTCTACAGGGTACTGGTTCGTTTACACGCCCCTCATTTTTTGAACTACAAAACATTTTATTTATTTTTTTAAAATTTAATATTAACCCGGTGTTAAGAATAAATAACACTCGGTAATTTGTGTGTTAGCAATGATTACACAACTTTCTTTTAGATAGGCAACCCAACAAGCTTAATAACAGCAGCAGACAGATGACTCTGCCGTATACTCATGTAGTTCCAATGATGACACGGCAGAGCCATCTGTCCGCTGCTGTTATTTAGCTTGTTAGGTTGCCTATCTAAAAGAAAGTTGCGTAATCATTGGTTTAAGTGAAATTTTTATTACTTAAACTTTCATTTATTAAAATAAAACTAAATATTTTGATATTTTGTCTGTTTTTTATTCCATGCGTCATTAAGAAAATTTCTAATTTGCTAATGGATACGTACAGAAAGTTTAGTACAAAACTTCCGAACTCCTCAAATTTTCCGAACCTATTGGTTGGGCTTCGTACCACGCTTAAAATAAATGAATAAAATAAATATAATATAATATAATAAAATTATATATGCAGGTTTGGTAAATGATAAATATCTATGGACTCAAGGGACCACCTTTTTATCAAATACAAGTAAATGTGTGTAAAACAGAGAATTTATATATAAGTTTTTTTTGAAATAATCAGCAGCACTGTTGGGCTTCGCAGCACGTTTAAAACACATGCAACATATACATATGGGCTAAGTAAATATACTTCGATACCTGCGGACTCGAAAGACCATTTACAGCCCGCTGCACCGGACTCGTCAGGGCTTCCAAAAACCTGATGTATGTAGCGGGCCAAGTGAGGATAGCTGGGTATATACATATATAACACCCCCGTGAGGTAAAGCTTTTAAGCTCCCCACGGAAAAATACGACAGAAACAAAAAACCCCTGTTTTTACCCGCTTAACCAAGAAAACTTGTTTGATAATAACTTTAGTTAGATAAATTTATATATTTTTTTTCACACTTAATTATTTATTAATAACGTCAATTAGGGTCACTTAAGTTTAAAGATATATTAAGTAGCATTACAAACTTATAAAACTAATTTAAGTAAATAAATAAAATAAAACGAACCTTTTTAAAGATAAAAGACCTCGTCCAAAGGCTGCAGGTCCGAAAGGGTACCTAAAACAGAGGCGGCATTGCCCCTCTGAATGGCAAGGCTTATTCTCTGTTTTAAAAAATAGGTGGACCTAGGCTCGTAGGTAGAAGCATAAATTTTAGCACCCAGTTCTTTCACAAATGATTTAGCTTTTTTCCTCCACGGACCAAAAGTTTCCACACAAAAGGGAATAAATAAATAATTTGAAGGAATTTCTGAATACTTTTTAATTTTGATTTGTTCCGAATGTTTAGCAGCCTCTCCAGCTCTTCTAGATGTCAAATTTAGATAAGATGCTGCCAAAGTATCTGAGCAAGTCGCGTCTCACACAATTGGTTTTCCTCTGGACCATGGTACAGTCGGGGACTTTTTAAATTGCCGCTTTCGAAAATAAAAAATATTCCTAATTGAAATTTGGAAAAGTATTTATAACCAAAACAAAAAAATTATAAACCTTACCTCTGTCTGTATACATACATATTTAAAAATTAATTTTTTTTGATTTCTTTAAATGATTAATTTTGACAGAAAAAAAATACAACGGCAATTTAAAAAGTCCCCGACTGTACAAGAGAAAGACCATCTGCTCTTTTACCATCAGATCTTAATATCCCATTTGATTCTAGAATTGCTGGGACATGGGCCGACACTAAAGCACGTTTAATAATGTCATTAAGGCAACTGTGTCGAGACCACCTACCTGCGCTCTTCCGGCTAGAAAGGCCATTTGGGAAAACAGTTTCACCGCAAGTGCAGGTGTGGCTCTCGCATACAGGTTGTCCAATACGCAAAGCAATAGAGATACGAAAAAAGGTATTGTCAAGATGACTACCTAAAGAGGTAGAAGGAAGAGCATCAATCCAGACGTTACTTTCCTTTTCCTGAAGTGCCAAGATGCGGGCCTTATCATGAGGGTCGGATGTATTTTCTAAAATTTTGTCTATCTAAATTTTTTTGTTTTAAGGAATTGCTTGGGAAAATTTTATTGTCGCAATATTTAGACCAATTTTGAGAAGCTTCCAAATAAAATACATCTGGAGTATTTTGAATAGATAAAGGAAGAAGGGTTTTAATTATTATGGAAACATCATTATTTGAAGCAATAAAAGAAGACAAACATAAAGAAGAAATGTCTCTTATTCCCAATCCCCCAAATTTTACTGGTAATTTACAAAAAGACCAAGCAGATGAATTAAAATTGCAATTTGTAATACCCTCAAATATTTTTTAAAATAGCATCATAGTTATCGAGAAGAATTGGCTCTTTCCAACATGGTGTACATCTAATAAGGTATGATATTCTAGGGATTGCAAATGAATTTTTTAATAAATAAATTTATATTATGTTTACCCATATAATTAAATATTAATAAGAATACGACAACAAAAGCGACATTTAAAGGTATTTTTCTAAATATACATATAAAAACAAAATTTACAATAAAAAAATACTAAAAGTGACGTTTTAAAAAAAACCTCCACCGATAATTTTTTTGGTTTAAAATAATCAGGAAACCTCCTAAAGTCATAAACAATAGAAAGAAATCGACTGCAACAACTTTTCATTTAATCCTATTTAAAGGCCACCGTGGCTCGTTTATGCTGTAGGAAATACATTTTTAAACTGGACTTGTATTTTGCCTTGTAGTCACACTGGTTTGATCAACACTTTGGTGCCACACCAACTGTATTTTTAAGGCGGACTTGTCTATTGCTTTGTTAACGCACTGGTTGACCTAAACCAATCTTTGTGCAGCAGCAAATGCCTTTTTAAATAGTACTTTCGCTTGGCCATGTAATCACAATGGTAGCACCTAAACCAATTCATTTTATCTGCACTTTGGTGCCGAATTAAATGTCTTTTTAAGGCGTCCTTCCGTAAAGCTTTGTACTCACACTGGTTGCATTTAAACCAATTTATCTGATCTACACTTCGGTGCTGCACCAAATGTCTTCTTAGGCAGGACTTCTTTATTGTTCTGTAATCACAGTGGTTGCATTTAAACCAATTTATTTCATCTGCACTGAGGTGCTGCAACAAATGATTTTTCAAATTGGACGTGTAATTTGTTTTAAAATCACACTGGTTACATTTAGGCGAATTGATTTTAAGTTCACTTTGGTGCCGCGCCAAATGTGTTCTTAGTGCGGAATTCCATATTGATTTATAATCACACTGGTGGCATTTAAACCAAATTATTTTGTCCCCACTTTGATGCTGCACCAAATGACTTTTCAAATTAGACTTGTAAAGGGCTTTATAATCACAATGGTTGCATTTAAACCAATTTATTTGGTCCGCACTTTGGTGCATCACCAAATGTCTTTTCAAAGCGAACTTGTAATTGGTTTTATACTCACAGTGGTTACATTTAAGCCAATTGATTTGATCTAGACTTCGGTGCCGCACCAAATGTGTTGATAAGATGGATTTCCGTGTTGCTTTGTAATCACACTGGTTGCATTTAAACCAATTTATTTCGTTCGCACTTTGGTGCTTCACCAAATGACTTTTCAAAGCGAACTTATAAATGGTTTTATACTCACAGTGGTTGCATTTAAACCAATTTATTTCGTCCACACTTTGGTGCTGCACCAAATGAATTTTCAAATAGGACTTGAATTTTGTTTTAAAATCACACAGATTACATTTAACCCAATTGATGTGAACTACACTTTGGTGCCGCCCCAGATGTCTTTTTAGAGTGGACTTCCGTATTGTTTTGTAATCACACTGGTGACATTTAAACCAATTGGTTTTGTCCGCACTTTGATGCTGCACCACATGACTTTTCAAACAGGACTTGTATTTGGTTTCATAATCACAATGATTGCATTTAAACCAATTGTCTGCACTCGCATGCCGCAAATTACTTTTCAAACAGGACTTGTATTTGGTCTTGTTGTCTGAAAGATTTGGGGTATCGGATCTGAAAGCAATAAAAATAAATATAGAGGGTTATCCTGGATAGGAGCACTTATTAGGACAGTTTATATTGTCAAGAATGTAAATTACCCTTGACTGTGCCATTGTTCGAAACCAGCTTAGAAAAATGAAAAGCGCAAAATATGGTTTTGCAGAGATAAGAAAGCGGTTCCGCCTCCTTCCAAAAGGGTAAACATTTCGTTGCCGCCCACTACACAGCAGGTGGTTGATGCGAGAAAAACTACTGAAAAGTGAAGAGTGGGAGTTGTAATGGTTAAGTGTGGGGATACATCAAATAGAGAGAGGGTTTTCCCTTCAAAGTGATTGGCTATGGAAATACTTTGAAATTAGAAAGTGTTGTCTATAAAATGTCATTTAATTTCTGTTTTCGTTTAGGTTTTCTTATTGGCTAGAATGTAAAGTAAACTTTAGGATTATCAGCAACGGCACTGACTTGGTTCCTCCAAGCGCTTCAAAGACGGGATAATGGATTACCTAGGTCCCACCTACCGTTAATAAAAACCCAAACTTTGAGGAGACAAATGGGTAGTCACATTCTAAGTTTTGTTGAATTTAAACTAAAACCTCTAAAATTAATTGTCAGTAAAGAAACATAAGATTTTTCTATTTGAATAATATTTTACAGCTTGTTATTCTGGTAAGTTAAAGTTTTTATTTTAATATTTTGGGTCTTGTATGTTTTATAGGTCATAAGAAAAGTCTTGTAATAATTTGTAAATTGCAACAGAGTTTTATTCAGGGCTATCAAAACGGACGGGCCACGATCCTCCACTTTGTTGACGTCACATCCGGGGCTGATTTTTTTTTATGGTCACGTTACGACACAGCTGATTGTCTTTAAAATATTGAAGTTAGAATGACGGTTCATGAATATTTAATTTTTTTTTAAATAACGCCGTTTTTGAGATTGTTTTTACTTTATTCTTGCAGAACAATTTTTTTTAAATGTATAGTAATCCTTAATTTTTCATAGCCGCTTCATTAGCTCACACAATAATTCAGTTTAAAGCAGAAGCAAATGTGACAATCACAGATGACAAAGTCAAATACATGTCAAATATAACAGTTGGCATGTGGTACATGGCGGGTAATTTGAATTCAAAATAAGAAATGCTAAATCTTGAAGATTTTAACCTTTTAATCATGTTGCTTCCTTACAAACCTTTGGTGGAATATCGGGATGGTGTCTGAGAATATTTCACTGAAATTTTGCGAAAATCTGTAGTGCCATTTTGAAAATATCATAAAAAAACGTCTGACCTCCCGTAAGACCCAATGTAAAATTCAGCCCCGGGAGAACAGCTGATTTTTTCAGGGTCGTGGCCTCTATTTTTGTGTTGGCCTTGTTTTATTTTGTATTCATTAAAGTTTGTAACGTTTTTAAAACTATTTTATATTTATTTTAAACACACAAGAGATCTACTACGGTACCCTCATTTAAGGGTTCGATTTCAAATCAAAATCGTACCCGACAATATATTTAAGGGTTGTCTTTTAAGTTTTGCATATACAGCTGGAACACAACAGTAGATAATTTTTAAAGACTCTATTGTTTATCAAAGTACTCTCCATGAAAATTAATGTACTTAACGTTTTATTGGGTTAAAAATTCAATGGTCTCTTGTTCTTGCAAACCTGCATTGTCTTGGTGGAGGATGGTTCGTCGTTCGGGGTTCGTTTTTCGAAGCTCAGCGATGACCTTAACCTTAAGTAACAGTCCTTTGATCTTCCGGAGGAATCGTTCATAACCTTATTTAGAGTCAAATGTCGCAACCAACTTTTTGGATACACTTCGAGAACGGATGGCTTTTGTTGGCTTTTCTTCATCTTGGAGCACCCAAACTGACGTTCATTTTCGGGTTCACATGAGCAAATCCACAATTCATCATCATCAATTTTTCGAGTTTTCTGCCTTAAAGTGGTCTAGAGCTTCTTTCTGTTCTTCGGTTAACAGATGCGGTAAAAATTTTTGAATTGAGGTCTTTGAAATACCCAATGAAGCCTCAATCTCGCGATATGTCTCATGTCGATCTTTCGTGATGAGCATGCAAGCAGCATTGATGTTTTCTTGGGTGGCAGCCGTTTTTGGTGCACCTGGCCTTGGATCGTCACTAAGGCTAAACTGTCGACTGATGTGGTGCTTCATTACCAAAAACAGAAATCAACTCGGCGGTATTCTTGTGGAGATAATTTCCTTTGAAAGTTGTAAAAAATTATAGCCCGAAAATGTTCTCAGTTTAATTTCATTTTTCGACTCATTTGTTTAGGTTATTAAATTTTGGTTGGGTGGGGATTGAGGTTAAGGTTTAGTAACGTAATTCGATCAGTGTCGCCCTCTATGTTCCTATATGCAAAACATAAAAGACAGCCCTCGTATTTCCAATTTCATGGTTGACAAGTGTAAAGGCATCTAGGGTATTTCACGATATTATAAACCTTGCTGATTGGTATTCATAAATAACATTTTAAACGCAAATTTGGTCTAAAGTAATTGAAGGACATCAGTTTTTCAATTTTTGTAAGAAATAACTAAAATGGTCTTAACACCAATTTGCCAGCAACTGATAGTTCAGGCTAGTCTATTAAAGGAAAAATCAGTGAAATTTTAAAATTTGCTTTGTCATTTTATAAAAAAAATGTTTTGAAACGTAATTTTTTTTATTCAAATGAATTCTTTTGGGATATTTTAAACGGCTTTTTTTTTAGTTCAAAGTATATTTAAATGCATAGTATGACATACTGCAATTAAACTGATGTTCCGTAATGATAGTTACCGAAAATATGTGTTTTTTAATTTATTGACTTTCTGTTGTTTAATGTTTATATACAATCATGTCAGCTAAAGAGATTCTTGTGATAGCTAATAAAATACCTGAACAAAAATAATTAACCATTCGTTAAAGGATAAAAAAACATTACTTAATATTGTAACGATAGTTACCAAAATGCCTTAAATTTATTTAATGAAATTAACACCATTTATCATTTTTTCAAGCACGCATATGTATTGTTACTGCTGAGTAAAGGTAAAGTAAAGTAGAGTAAATAAAAATAGGTAAAAACTTTCGGTTCAATTTTGAATTATTAGTAGTGACTGACTTTTAACAAAGTAATATAAAAAGGTAGGGCTTTAAAAATATTTATTTTGGTGGACTTAAATCACATTTTTCTAGACAAATCATTTTTATTTGATTATGCAGTCGTTAAACTTGCAACTCTAAAAGTCAGGTTTGTGTCCGTATTATTTTCTAGTTTTTGGTGCAGCCAAGGAATAATACTCATCTTACTATTTTTAATTCTTAGTTTTATTACGCAATACACGGTAAGCGCTATTTAATCTTACCTATAGTATCAAGTTTGACACAAATTAATTTATAAATAGGATAGTCGATAGCATGGAGATTTTGGATCCGCCATGCTAGTTTTTTTTTTTTGAGTCAAAAAAGATTAGCAACGCTAAGCACCGCAGAGTTATAGATTTAACACATATCGGTTTATAAATGTAATAGTTCGCCATTTCGGATCCGCTATGATATTTTTTTAGGTTTGAGTCAGATCTCTTAATTATCGACTAAATACACCCCAAAGTTCTAATTTTGATACATATCGGTTAATAAATAGAAAGCAGAGTTTTCTTCTTTTTTTGGATCCGAAATGTAATTTTTTCAAGTTTAAGTGCATAATTATGATCAGCAACCTTAGAAGTTCCAAATTTGATACATATCGGTAAATAAATGGGAAATTCTGCCATTTTGGAACCACCCTATTAAGTTCTATTATTGTTTGAGTCAAAAATTATAATGAGCAAATTTAGCACCCCAAAGTTCTAAATTTCATACCTATCGGTTCATAAATAGGAAACTTCGCCATTTTGGATCCGCTATTTTGATTTATAATTACTATTTTCTTGCTAAAAAAATGGTTTCAAAAATATTTAAATTTTATCTTGCTATATTTTTATAAATTAAACAAAATATTGCCACAAAACATTTTTACCTGGGGGGAGGGAGCAATATAAAAATATACATACATATGTTTTTAATGCAAAATATTGTCAGGAATGTAAATTTCCTCTGACTGTGCCACTGTACGAAACCATCTTGGAAAAGCGACAAACACAATTATGGTTCTGTTGAGATAAGAAAGTGGTTCCGCCTCCCTCCAAAATGGAAAACATTTGGTTGCCGCCTACCACACAGCAGATGGTTAATGCGAGAAAAACTATTAAAAAGTCTAGAGTGGGAGTCGTAATGGTTAAGCGTGGGGATACAGCAAGTAGCGAGAGGGTTTTCCCTTCAAAGTGATTGGACATGGAAAAACTGTGAGATAAGAAAATGTTGTCTATAAAATGTATTTTATCTCTGTTTTTGTTTAGGTTATCTTGTTTAGCTCATTAGCTAGACAATATGGCCACAAAAATTGCCATAAAAAAAGGATGCGAGAAGACATTACCTCACTGCTGTACCTATATCTACGCCGTTGTTCTCAGGTCTATTTATGTTTTAAAATAAATCTTAAATTATGTATTTTGATATGACAGATTACACAATAAAATACAAGGTAAAGAAACATATTTTTATTATTTCAGTGTATTATTACAAAATAAACTGCTTCAAAAGAGAAAAGGAAATTGTATAAAAATAAAGTTAGATCCTTTGTCAATCGCCTAGAGAAATGGCGTGTTAATTTCGTTCTTCAACTATTTCAAATTTCTACACCTGAAAGTGCTCGATTTTGGTGTACTGAAGCATAGAACTAGAAACTTCAGCCCTTCAGCTACGTGATGACATCATTAGATCCAATCAGGGGCCCCTTAGAAGTGGAGAATGTGGCTGCAAAGTGGTGAGTGCCTTTGTTTCTGATTGCCGTTGTGTGGCACCAATATTTTACCTATGGACGTTTGATTATTTCGTAATTTCATATCAATATATTTATGTTTGTTCGCGCTTCATTTAATTAAAATATTTACAGTCCATTGCAGTTATCGTTTTTCTTACTGCGGACATAACATAAGTGGTATACATTTATGTGCACAGGACTCTCTGACACTCCATTGTGTTTAAATTTAATGGAAATGGTAAAGAATTATGGTTTTCTGATAGTTCTTTGCTGTTTTGAAATTTTAGTTTTTTTGGTAAATTGAAAAATGTTATTTAATGCGTCATAAATTTATTTATTCTACAGTTGTTGACAAAGCCGTGCATTTATAAACATAAAATACATTCACAAGCAAATAATATGTATTACTACTTTAAAATATATAGGTACATTCTAATTTAAAATTTCGGTTTAGTAAAAATATCTAGTCTCGGCACTAGATATAAAAAGATAAGGGTATATTTTTTTGCATATTCTTACCCCACAGAAACTTTATATTTTTTCCACAAGTGGTCGTATAGCAAAGAAGCTACCAGAGATCGCGCAAAATTTGCTTGCGGTGGTTTCCTAAAATGTTAAGACCATATCTATGACTATACTAAATTTCAAAGACTTCGCAGAAGGTTGACCAATTCTTATGAAGTTGAAATAAGACCTAGGGGGGGAGTTTAGACAAGGGGTAATGTGTCTGATAAATGAATTCTTTGCATCCTGGCACCTACAAAAAGTAGTATGATTCAAGATTTTGTCTCTAAGTAAGTGCACAATTGTTATGAATTTTTAATTATTCTTCCTGAGCTAAAACGCATGAGTTGGTTTTTATATTAGGCTCGGATATTATCTAGCTGAAGAAGGAGGACTGAATCGAATCGACAAAATTTATTAGCGACCAAAATCAATGGATTAGCATAAAAACAATATATAATAAGAAGACCAACAACAATTAGATTAGTACATTTCCGTGGTTCTCTTTTCTTTCTAAAGAACACCATGAAGGTAAGTCTTATTTTCAAAATTCAACCATAACTCTCTTTGGCTCCTTTTCTTTTGTTTTAATACCCATTAAGGGTCGTTCCCCCTACTTCACTGCGTGCTTATATTACGTTCTGTTGTTCTCGCGCTCCCTATTGTTTACAGTATCTGCCCGATTGAGTGGTAGCTTTAGAGCTCTTTAGTGAAGAAGCCTGCTAACTGTTACGCACTCGGCCCGTTGCAGCTTATTAATTTCTCGGAATAACTATCCTGTTGTAAGTCCTTTTTTTTACTTATAACAGAATGGTTATTCCGACGATCTCTACAATTAAAAACAAATCAAATGGAGCAAATTCTCAAAATAATAATACGTTGGGTGTTATTAACATTCCATATGTTCAAGAGATTTCGGAAAATATCATCGGGAAATACGATACCAACTTTGTAACTAAAACAAAGCCAGAAAATTAGAGGATATTGCAAAATCCGGTTTAGCCGATCATATAATTATGGTCAAATGATCACAGGATTCAATGGTCAGAAGCTAAAATTTTACATAAAGAGTCGCATTGGCGAAAACGAAAGTTTATTGAAGCTACGGTTATAATGCAGAATAAAGAAGCACACCAAGTAGTATAAGTAGTAGCCTGTAGACTGGATTGTTTACTTAAAAACGGTTAGAGATACTGACAATGGAAGTCCGAAATTTTGTTTCTACTCAATCATTGTCTACTAGTTTCACACAAAGAAATTAGCATAATTTGCGTATTAAATAACGCATTTTATATTACAGCAAAACGCACCTCACCTGGGCGTGGTCGATAGCAGACTAATTTCTTTTACGCGAGAAAATACCGTAACTATACCAGAGACGAGACACATATCTCTGAACTGCGAGGAATAGAAAGAGACATACAAAGAGAGTCTTTCGTTCGCTGCTGTCTCGAGAATGCATGGATTATGTTCCTAGATGGGTGGACCCAAACAAGAAATAGAATAGACATAAATTCAGCGTTCACAAAAGCTTGTGTAATCCCAAATATTTTAAAATGCCATGTTATTTTTTACCAGGACAATGTGTTAAAAACTAATTTAATTTCAAATAATTTGGACGTGTCCTTGGACAATCTTCTTCAGGGCCTTATTATATAATTACTTATTATAATCGTTTTTGTTGTTATTAGAAAGCCAAGTTTTGTTGCAACATATCGTTTTTCTAACTAATAAATGTGTAGCTCTAGCTTTGATCAGCCCACGATCCTAGAACTCGACCAATATATTGTCAAAATACTTAACTGCTTTTTTAAATACTGAGGAAAAAAATAGAGTTTGCATTTTATTTATAATTGAGGTTAAAATATTGAATATCTTATAAGAAGTTCAGCGGTAACGATAGTTACCACATATTTAAATATTTTAATATTTATCTCTCCCACTTAAAACGTGTTAATATAATGATATTTACCGTGGAATACTGTTGTTTTTATATTTTGAGCGCCGTCATCTTGGATAATAATAGACATATGTGATTTAAGCTTTTATTTTGATTTTTGATATATTAAGCGTCATTTTTGTGTCTGTTGGGAAATTTATATTTTTTTTCGGTAGGTTTAAAGAGTTGGTCAGTAGTTTGAAGAAAAAAAATATCGAAGAAAAACAATATTTTTTTAATATAGCCGCCATTTACAATATTTACTATATACAAGTCATATTTTTCACATAAAGCGGTTTTGTAAAAAAAAGTTATTGGGTTATGGTTCTTTAGCGAGTAGGCTATGGAATGTGTGCATTTTGATTTTAACTCTTGAACAAAGTGGCTAAAAATCATCCAGATTACGCAAAAAAGCTTTTGAGCGCGATATGTCATTACAATGTTTACCCATATAATAAAATATTAATAAATACCACTACAAAAGCGACATTTGTAGGTACTTTTTTGAATATACATATATGATTATTTTAAAAACTTCAAGATTTACAATAAAAAAAAACTAAAAGTGACTTTTTAAAAAAAGCGCTCCACCGATTATTTTTGTTTTTCGTTTAAAATAACCAGGGAACTTCCTAAGGTCTTAAACAAAAGAAAAAAATCGAGTGCAAGAACCTTTCAATTAATCCTATTTAAGGCGCACCGTGGCTCCTTTATGCTGTATGCAATTTAAACTGGCCTTGTTTTTCCTTCTTTGATCTACACCTTGGTGCCGCACCAAATGTTTTTTTAAGGCGGACCTGTCTATTGGTTTGTAATCACATTGGTTGACTTAAATCAAATACGTTATAGCATAAATCGAAAAGTGAAGCACTCATAGCTGGCGCATGCGTGTTTGGTCATGCAGACACACAGCTGCTATGTGGATGGAGGCCATATTGACATTTTGCGGTGTTTTGCATTTGTTGTGTAAAATTATGTTGTTTTGTATGAAAAATGGGAAATAATTCAAGTAAAACATGTGCGGTTTATCGAAAAATGTCCGGAAGAAGTAGGGGAGTGCCATCAAACAGGTAACTACTTGCATTTCTCTTTATAATTTGTTATTAAAGTTAAGAGTCGTTTATAGATGCCATTAAACACTCTTCATGGTGTCCACACTAATTCTGCACAATTAGTTTTAGAAAAACTTTTAAACCATTAAAAATTTTAATCCACAATTTGATAAATTTTCACCCATTCAACTAGTTTTTAAAAAAATTATAATAGACATAACCCTAAACATTTGACATTTGTCAAATAATGTAGTGACCTAACGGAGTATGCTCCAAAACTACCAAAACTGACGCATGCGCAGTAACCGAAATCCTGTCTACCCGAAAAAGGAACATTAAGAATTAAATAGGGGTCTTGGCTTCAAGCGTCGTGTGTGAGAATGCATGGATATGCCCCATATTTATGCTCTAACGTATTTGACTTAAACCAATCGATTGCATCTGCGTCTTGTGCTGCAGCAAATGCCTTTTTAAGTAGCACTTTCCTTTGGTCTTGTAATCACAATGGTAGCATCTAAACCAATTAATTTTATCTGCACTTTGGTGCCGTAGAAAATGTATTTTTAAAGTTGACTTGCGTTTGGTCTTGTAATCACACAGGTTACATTTAAACCAATTTACTTTGTCCGCACTTTGGTGCTTCACCAAATGACTTTTTAGATTATGATTCCGTATTGTTTTGTAGTCACACAGGTGGCATTTAAACCAAATTATTTTTTCCACACTTTGATGCTGCACCAAATGACTTATCAAATTAAACTTGTAATAGGTTTCATAATCACAATGGTTGCATTTAAACCAATTTATTTTGTCCACACTTTGATGCTGCACCAAATGACATTTTAAATTGTACTTGTATTTTGTTTTAAAATCACACAGGTTACATTTAAACCAATTGATTTGAACTATACTTTGGTAGCATTTAAACCAATTTATTTTGTCCGCACTTTGATGCTGCACCAAATGACTTTTTAAACTGGACTTGTATTTTGTTTTAAAATCACACTGGTTACATTTAAGCCAATTAATTTGATCTACACTGTGGCGCCGCACCAAATGTCTTTTTAGACTGGTCTTCCATATTGCCTTGTAATCACACTCGTTGCATTTAAACCAATTTATTTTGTCCGCACTTTGGTGCTGTACCAAATGACTTTTCAAACTGAACTTGTGATAGGTTTTATAATCACAGTGGTTACATTTAAGCCAATTGATTCGATCTACACTTCGGTGCCGCACCAAATGTATTTTCAAGGCGTACTTCCGTATTGTTTTGTAATCACACTGGTTGCATTTAAACCAATTAATTTGATCTACGCTTCGGTGTCGCACCAAATGTCTTTTTAAGTGGGACTTCTGAATTGTTCTGTAATCACAGTGGGTGCATTTAAACCAATTTTTTTCGTCCGCACTTTGGTGCTGCACCAAATGAATTTTCAAATTGGACTTGTATTTTGTTTTAAAATCACACAGGTTACATTTAACCCAATTAATGTGAACTACACTGTGGTGACGCACCAGATGTCTTTTTAGAGTGGAATTCCGATTTGTTTTGTAATCACACTGGTGACATTTAAACCAATTGGTTTTGTCCGCACTTTGATGCTGCACCACATGACTTTTCAAATTTGACTTGTATTTGGTTTCATAATCACAATGATTGCATTTAAACCAATTCTCTGCGCTTGTATGCCGCAAATTACTTTTTAAACAGGACTTGTATTTGGTCTTGTTTTCTGAATGATTTGGCGTATCGGATCTGAAAGCAATAAAAATAAAGATAGAGGGTTATCCTAGGAAAGAACACTAATTAGGACAGTTTATATAATTAAGGGTTGTCTTTTATGTTTTGCATATACAACTGGAACAAAACAGTAGATAACTTTTAAAGATTTTATTGTGTATTCTCCATGAAAATTAATGACAAACCAGTCGTCAAAGTTGTAATTCCACTCGGTTTTTGGTACTGTCAAAATTGCATTCTTGGCGTCCCTGCTTCCTCTGGCGACTGAAATCTTTGACCACGCAGTCCATTTTTAATTTTCGGAAAATTATAGAAATCGTTTGGACTGAGGTCGGGACTGTATGGAGGATGATCCAACAATTCGACGTTTTGTTGGGTTAAAAATTCAATGGTCTCTTGTGCTTGTAAACTTGCATTATCTTGGAGGAGGATGGTTCGTCGTTCGGGGTTCGTTTTTCGAAGCTCAGCGAAGACCATAACGTTAAGTAACAGTCCTTTGATCTTCCGAAGGAATTGTTGCTACATGACCTTATTTAGAGTCAAATGTCGCCACCAGAACGGATGACTTTTGTTAGCTTTTCTTCATCTTGGAGTACCCAAACAGACGACTGACGTTTATTTTTGGGTTCACATGAGTAAATCTACAATTCATAAGCACTGACAATGCTGTATACGTTTTTCGAGTTTTCTGCCTCAAAGTGGTCTAGAGCTTTCTGACACCAATTGGCCGTAGCTTATTTCTGTTCTTCGGTTAACAGATGCGGTATCCAGCGGGAAACTAATTTTCTTAACCCTAATTCTTCATGCAAATTTGTTTGAATTGAGGTCTTTGAAATCCCCAATGAAGCTTCAATCTCGCGAGATGTCTCATGTCTATCTTTCGTGATGAGCATGCAAACAGCATTGATGTTTTCTTTGGTGGCAGCCGTTTTTGGTGCACGAGGCCTTGGATCGTCACTAAGGCTAATCCATCTATGCTTGAATTCTCCTTACCAATGAGAAACTGTCGAATGATGTGGTGCTTCATTATAGAAAACAGAAATCAACTCGGCAAGGTAGTCTTGTGGAGATAATTTCCTTCGAAAGTTGTAAAAAATTATAGTCCGAAAATGTTCTCAGTTTAATTCCATTTTTCCACTGATTTGTTTAGGTTATAAAATTTTGGTTGGATGGGGATTGAGGTTAAGTTTTAGTAACGTCATTCGATCAGTGTCGCCCTCTATGTTCCTATATGCAAAATATAAAAGACAGCCCTGGTATTCCCAATTTCATGGTTGACAAGTGTAAAGGCATCTGGGGTATTCCACGATATTATGAACCTTGCTAGTTGGTATTCATAAATAACATTTTAAACCCAAAATTGGTCTAAAGTAATTCAAGAGCATCAGTTTTTTAATTTTTGTAAGGAATTACAAAAATGGCCTTAACACCAATTTGACAGCAACTGATAGTTCAGACTTGACCAAAAAAGTCCATTAAAGCAAAAATCAGTGACAGTTTAAAATTTGGAGTGTCATTCTTGTTAAAAAAAATTTGAAACTAATATATTTTAAACGGATTTTTTTTAGCTCAAAGTATATCTAAATGCATTAGCATACTGTAATTAAATGGTGTAGTGTAACGATAGTTACCAAAAACATATATTTTTTAATTTATTGACTTTCTGTTGTTTAATATTTATATACAATCATGTCAGCTAAAGCGAGTTTTGCGATAACTAATAATATATTTAAATAAAATGAATTAACCATTCGTTCACGATTATAAAAAAACCTTATTTATTATTGTAACGATGGTTAGTAATATTAGTAATATTTTCAAACACGCATATGTATTTTCACTACTGAGTCAGCCGGATGACATATCTAAAACAATTATAGACCGACGCGAGTAGTCAAAGTCGAGTGTTTTGGTTAGGCTGGTTAGTTTAGTTGAAATACTTTAAAAATAAGAAAAATAACCTCGTACCGGCAAAAATTGAAAGAAGAAGACAACAAATTAAAAGACGAAGGTCAGTAGAAAAGCAATTCCGTAATGTTGCGAAGAACAAAACTAGGAACATAGGAATCCAACAAGTTTCATGGCTAAACGGGCAAAAATGCAAAATGCGTTGATCCGGCCTGAAAAGACAAAGAGCTGTCGTAGGTCACGGACTATAATTGTTTTCTTTTATTTGCATTCGATCTTTTCATTGATCGATATTGTATAGCAGTGTTTTTCCCTGCTTTTGGTTTTTTGTTTCTCTCGTATCTCGGTAGATGGCGCTATAGTTCGCTCACTAATTACATTTAATTAGAGACAAAACCGTCTGATTAACTTCGCAAGATTTGTCACTTGACCAGCAGTGTTCTGAGGAGTCCCATAAGGACGAAACGGTTAACTGTCAACACTTATTAGGTGTCCATTAGATCTTGGACCCCCGTGAGGTTAAGCTTTCAAGCTACCCACGGAAAAATATAAGGGAAACAAAAAACTCCTTTTTGACCGTTTAGCCATGAAACTTGTTTGATTTTTAAATTCACGGGTACGAAATTTCACGTTTGTTAGTATTATTTGGCTTAAAAATTCCGTTGATTGACGCTCACTGTCTTGATGACGGGTAAAAATGCAAAATGCGTTGATCCGGCCTGAAAAGACAAAGAGCTGTCGTAGGTCACGGACTATAATTGTTTTCTTTTATTTGTATTCGATCTTTTCATTGATCGATATTGTATAGCAGTGTTTTTCCCTGCTTTTGGTTTTTTGTTTCTCTCGTATCTCGGTAGATGACGCCTCTTGCTATAGTTCGCTCACTAATTACATTTAATTAGAGACAAAACCGTCTGATTAACTTCGCAAGATTTGTCACTTGACCAGCAGTGTTCTGAGGAGTCCCATAAGGACGAAACGGTTAACTGTCAACACTTATTAGGTGTCCATTAGATCTTGGACCCCCGTGAGGTTAAGCTTTCAAGCTACCCACGGAAAAATATAAGGGAAACAAAAAACTCCTTTTTTCCCGTTTAGCCATGAAACTTGTTTGATTTTTAAATTCACGGGTACGAAATTTCACGTTTGAACATAGGAATCTTTTCGCCCAATTTACAATAGATTTATAAGCACACGGGAAACTATCTTATGGTCAGTGGGATCGCCCGATCTTGCTTCCAATGATTTATTTTTATGGATATTAAAAATAAAGTTTACGGGCATAATAGGGCCCACCGCCGCACAGAATACTGGATGACAAAACTAGGCTGCAACATGATTAGATCAATAATATATTTTTTACCTTAAACAAGTAATTGAGAAATGGAGCACCAAAAATATAAAGACTCTTGTTACCTTTGTGGACCTACAAAAAGCATATGATACCGTTCCAGTTGAAAAATTATGGACAGTGTTAGATCAAACTAATATCAATCATACATACATAAAAGCGATAAAAGAACTATACTATACAAAGGGTCAAAATCTAAAATTAAAATTGGAAATCGACTTTCAAAAGAATTCCTGGTAACAAAAGGCTTAAAACAGGCATGGTGTATCTCTCCAACTCTTTTTAAAATATATATCGCAGTAGCTCTAAAAAACTGAAAACGTAAAGTGCACGGCATGGGACTACAACCTAACGACCGATTTACCATATACACACTACAGTTTGCTGACGACCAAGTAATTCTAGCTAATGATAAAGAAGACATGGAGTATATGATGAGAAAGTTAACGGAAGAATACCAAAAGTGGGGGTTAACAGTGAACGTGGATAAGACACAGTACTTATGTATTGGAAACGAATCAAGTGAGTTAGAACTAGACAATGGACAAACAATATCTCCATGCAATGAGTATGTATACTTGGGTGTCACATTTGATAAGACAGGAACAGACTGTAAAGAACTGGAAAAAGGAATAGTAAAAGCAAAAAAGGTTATTGGATGTCTTAACAGTATTTTATGGAGCAGAGAGATAAAAAAATAATGTCAAAATTAACATATATGAAACAATGGTGAAAAGCACGCTGTTGTATGGAATAGAGACTTGTCGCGTAACAGAAAAATACAAAACAAAAATGGGAAGTGTCGAAATGGATGCAATAAGAAGATCAATGAGAATATCTAGAATAGATCACATAAAAATGAGATCATAAAAGAAAGAATGCGAATTAAGGGACGCATAACGTATGACATCACTAAAAGGCAACTAATATGATACGGCCATGAACAACGGATGAACGACGAAATACTAAAGCAGGTCCTAGAATGACAGCCAATAGGGCGCAGAAAAAGAGGGCGTCCTAAACTAGAATGGCAACAGTCAATCCAAAGATCAAGATCAAGAGTCAAAAAAATCTGACAGAAGATGATTGTCAGGATCGAAGGAG
Source organism: Aspidapion aeneum (assembly GCA_963576565.1). Classification (NCBI taxonomy): domain Eukaryota; kingdom Metazoa; phylum Arthropoda; class Insecta; order Coleoptera; family Brentidae; genus Aspidapion; species Aspidapion aeneum. The sequence continues at coordinate 51,690,413 of OY755048.1, forward strand.
GTGGAGAATAGGCGTCGGACAACGTAGAAAAACGTTCTAAATCCACATAGTTGCAAGATTGATTAATTAAAGCCCAATAATTAATAATTGTTGAGTTTCCGTCCTCCTGGGTAGGACACCCAGGCCTGGATAAGGCCTGTTTAGACGGCCAATATAAGAGGATGCCCTCACACCTGCAGGCACAACGGATATCATTGCACTGGCGCTATCGATTGTGTGCAAATTGCACGATAAAAAACATTTAAAAGTGTTGAATTATACGTTTTTAACATTTTAAAAAGCAAATACAAAAAATTTAAGTGAGGTTATGTTGACTATGTTTACTTTGTTCTTTTTTGTTGGTTTCATAAGGGCACTCAAAAATCCTTGTTGCGATACAGTAACAAATAAAACCAAGTGACCACTATAAAACCATAATGGCGTATATAAAATTGTTTAATAAATATTGTAGAGAGAAAATATTTATCTAGTCGTTTTAGCAGTGTTTTTTAACAATAATTTTACTTTAATTTTGATTTATATAAACCAAATATAGTTTTTTAATGGTGAATAGTGTAATGTAATGTGTAATAAATGTAAATGATCTTTTTTTTTAACATTTGTTATTTTGTTATCAAAAAACAATTAAAAAGCATTTTTGAGCTGTCGCGCTTGTTTTGAGAGCTTTTCAGGTACGATTTTATCAGAAAGATAAATGTGGCAGGCAATTTGATCATCAACAAAATGACAAACTCCCCATATATAGGTATATTTTTATGTGATAAAATAATTTTGGGACTCTGACAATTTTGTGACTTAATTATTTTATATAGCCATTGTCAATCTAAAATATCGCTATAGCTTGAAAACTTTTTTACTCTAAAGGTATTATGGTATTCAAGTAGTTTTATAATAGGATTGCAATGGGTAATCAAAGGAATTTCAATAAAATCGCCTGAAATTTAGATAATTTGTATGCCTTAAAGCCTACATCATGTGACAAAATGGCGTCTGAAGACCGCCATGTTGGTTGCTGTTTAAAAAAATAAAGCCTATAGCACCTTCGGGATCAGTAGCAATTCAACAACACCCTTTTTGTGAAAATCGGTTCTAGTATGACACAAACATATTTACTTCCTATCGCCGTGCTGCAGTCGGGTAAAAAAAGACAAATAAGTCTTGAATAACAGTAAAATGCTTTATTAAAAACAATTGTTTTCTTTTTGGTATTTTGGGCTACTCATTAAGATTTTCTCTACCAAACTAATAGGGACAATAATTTGAAAGAACTCCTAACATGGTCCTAAACGCAACGCAACGATCTTTTCATTGATCGATATTGTATAGCAGTGTTTTCGCCTGCTTTTGGTTTTTTGTTTCTCTAGTATCTTGGTAGATGGCGCTTCTTGCTATAGTTCTCTCACTAATTACATTTAATTAGAGACAAAACCGTCTGATTAACTTCGCAAGATTTGTCACATTGACCAGCAGTGTTCTGAGGAGTCCCATAAGGACGAAACGGTTAACTGTCAACACTTATTAGGTGTCCATTAGATCTTGGACCCCCGTGAGGTTAAGCTTTCAGGCTACCCACGGAAAAATATAAGGGAAACAAAAAACTCCTTTTTGCCCGATTAGTCACGAAACTTGTTTGATTTTTAAATTCACGGGTACGAAATTCCACGTTTGCTAAACGCAAGAGTTGTGTTTTATAATAGTGTTAGAAATTTAAGTTATTTAAATTTTATAGTTAGAATTTATTTAGATTTAGTGTAGTATTAGGTTGGTTGTATTATTAGTCTAGGTTTTAGTTGCGTTATCTACACTACACTCGTACATGGACGCGAACCTTCTAGTATCGAAAAACGATAGATTGTTCGAGAAAGATCGCAGACCCAATATATAGGGCCGGATATCGCGCAAAGGGAGTCAGTCAGAGATAACGAACTGTAGTAAACGCGAGACATTAACACGAAGTTAATAAGGCGATTTTAGTAGTGAGTTATTAGTGAGTTTTAGTGACAATTTTGTATATTGAGTTGTCGAAATAAATTCACATATTGTTTTTTTACATTTGCTCGTTTCTTTGTTGTTGTGAACCCGTAACAATAGGCTCGGATATTGTCAAGCCGAAGGAGGACCGAACCAACCAGATTTATTAACGACAAAAATCAATTATAATTTGCGTGTTCAATAATGCATTTTATGTTAAAGCAAAACGCACCTCATCTGGTTGAAATCGATGGCAGACTAATTTCTTCAACGCGGGAAAAGACCTTGACTGCACCAGAGACGAGACACATGTCTCTGGAGTGTACGGAATAGAAAGAGACATACAAAGAGTTTGGCTTTCGTTCGCTGCTGTCTCGAGAATACATGGCACTAGTAATCCCACCGTATATTCCTAGATGGGGGACCAGATGGTATATGACCAAGCATGAAATAGAATCGGCCGATTTCAAAATATAGTGTTATTTTTTACCAGGATAATGTGGTGTGAGTGTGTTTGAGCCTTATTATATAAATACTTATGATAATTCGTTTATATTGTGTTATTAGTGTTTGGAATGAGGATAAATTATAGGTTAAAAGAAATGAAGGACCGCCCTATTATTCGGTCATTAGGAAGACCAGAACACTAATTAGTAAATAGATTAATTATTACAACAAAATATAGATCGTATGGCGTCAAAATTGACCCTGCTTACCTTGAAATTTAATTTCTTCACCTCGTGTTTACACCTCACTTGTTGGATTCGAACAGAACGGCCATAGTTTTTTTGTAGACACGACTTCAATCATTTAAGAAACAGAGATTTTTCGAACTTTATTGTCGATTTCTAGCTCACCCTGTAGTTTTGATGAGAGAAAAATTTTCATTAAACTACACTCGCCCCAGAAGAAAACTGCGGTTTTCTTTTGTCCAAACCGTATAGATATAACGACACTTACTCAGCTGGGCTGTCCTTTAATATGAGCTTTTCCTGCTTGATCTCCTCAGTCTTTATTTATTACTTAACAAATATTTCGGCAGCTATGATGATAGTTAAGGCAACTTTTGAACTTGAAAATTCAACGACTTCTTTCTTCATTTTGCTTATTGATAGTAATCCCCACCTTGAAACACTGTACTACATTTCTTTAGTTTATTATTTTACTTGCTTTTTATTTATAACGCCCTACAAGTTTACAGAAAAATCTATCTTTATTAATTATGAATGATTTTACAGTTCTCTTTGGATTTCCTTTGATTTCACCATGCGGTACCTAGCATAGATAAAGGATTTTTGCTGCGGTTCAGTGAGCTTTTATTAGACAGGCAACTCCGGCTGTTTGACAGATCATTAACTATGTGGCGCCCACTACTGAGCTTAGTGATGAACTAAAAGTGAAGGCGGGAAATTTGAATCGCATTTTATAAAAAATTTTCTTTAATTTTAAAGTTTTTTTAAAATTTTTAATCAGTCAATATTTTATAAAGACACACAATGTCTTTATAAGATATCAACAGATTGAAAATGATATAAGTGCAATAAATAAAACATTTTTTAAATAAATGAGTTTTTATTATTATAAAAAAAGCTACAAATTAAAACTAAATTAACGACTAACTATAGATGAAATAATACATAGTCTAATTGATTGGTAAAATAAAATATAATGAAAAACCAAACACTATCCAGTATATTTCAATTTGCTTTTAACGTTTATGGTAAGTGATCAGTGAATAAATAATGAAACAGTTGTTTGTGAAGAGAATCATTCTTAAATGTCTACTTTTTAACAGCTTGACAAAAATCTGACGTGATTTAAAAGTACCTCCTCACCTTGGTTGTAAGTTGTGTAGGGTATGTTTCAAAGCAGTATGAATACATAGCTTATCAGTGGTGGTGGTATCCTTATAACCACCTTAATCATACGTACTAGATTATTGTAAGATAAAGATTTAAAATTAAGGAATACATTTATTTAAAGTACATTAAGCTGCTGCGTAATCCCTCGTTTACTCATCAATTAAGCACAAATTTAATGTTAACTTTGTATGTGTCTCCCTTTTACTTAATATCAAAAGAAAGAGATAGACATAAAATTATCACTAAATTTGTGCTTAATTGATGGGCAAATAAGGCACCTACCAGGCATTGGAAGCCTGTATTCAGAGTTCCGTAATGTAAGCGATAAGAAGTTAAAAAGACACTACCAATACAAATTTTATCAAATGCCAATCTAACCTCAAATGAGAAAATAAGAAAACTTACCTTAAAATTTCTCGGAAAACTATGCATCTTATACTCGTCTGAACTTTAGACACTTCACCCAGGAAAGCAACTAGAAATTCTCATTGTTTTAATTTAAAAATAACAAAAGATACAAATTTAACAAAATTTAATTTTAATGCGTCACAGCAGCAAAGATTACCTACATAAGCCAAAAAGATAGATTTAAAATGAACCCGAAATAAAATGCGGTGGACGAGGTTTTTCTACCTGAATAAAAGGGGGACGGAAAATCCAAACCACAGCGCGACCGCAGCGCCTCTTTTCAGCTTAGTGAGAACTTTATCCTAACGACCTGTCAAATTGCATTGAGTTTCCTAGGCATGGTACCTAGTAACTAAACCAGATAGACGCACATATTTAAAGCAAAGTGCCGTTTAGTTGAGAATTATGAAAATGTCACCGCGCCATCAAACCCGCAGTTGGAGGGAAGCGACAAAAAGAGTGCAGGCAGTGGCTTCCACTATAAACTCAACAAATATTTCGGCAGCAATGATAGTTAAGGCAACTTTTTAACTTGGAAACTCAGTGACTTCTTTCTTCATTTTGCCTATTGATAGTAATCCCTACCTTGAAACACTGTACTACATTTCTTTAGTTTATTATTTTACTTGCTTTTTATTTATAACGCCCTACAAGTTTACAGAAAAATTTATCTTTATTTATTATGAATGATTTTACAGTTCTCTTTGGATTTCCTTTGATTTCACCATGCGGTACCTAGCATAGATAAAGGATTTTTGCTGCGGTTCAGTCAGCTTTCATTAGACAGGCAACTCCGGCTGTTTGACAGATCATTAACTCTGTGGCGCCCACTACTGAGCTTAGTGACGAACTAAAAGTGAAGGCGGGAAATTTGAATCGCATTTTATAATATATTTTCTTTAATTTTAAAGTTTTTTTTAAATTTTTAATCAGTCAATATTTTATAAAGACACACAATGTCTTTATAAGATATCACCAGATTGAAAATGATATAAGTGCAATAAATAAAACATTTTTTAAATAAATGAGTTTTTATTATTATAAAAAAGCTACAAATTAAAACTAAATTAACGACTAACTATAGATGAAATAATACATAGTCTAATTGATTGGTAAAATAAAATATAATGAAAAACCAAACACTATCCAGTATATTTCAATTTGCTTTTAACATTTATGGTGAGTGATCAGTGAATAAATAATGAAACAGTTGTTCGTGAAGAGAATCATTCTTAAATGTCTACTTTTTAACAGCTTGACAAAAATCTGACGTGATTTAAAAGTACCTCCTCACCTTGGTTGTAAGTTGTGTAGGGTATGTTTCAAAGCAGTATATACATAGCTTATCAGTGGTCGCACATATCCTTATCAACTTATAACCACCTTAATCATAGGTACTAGATTATTGTAAGATAAAGATTTAAAATTAAGGAATACATTTCTTTAAAGTACATTACGCTGCTGCGTAATCCCTCGTTTACTCATCAATTAAGCACAAATTTAGTGTTAACTTTGCATGTGTCTCCCTTTTACTTAATATCAAAAGAAAGAGATAGACATAAAATTAACACTAAATTTGTGCTTAATTGATGGGCAAATAAGGCACCTACCAGGCATTGGAAGCCTGTATTCAGAGTTCCGTAATGTAAGCGATAAGAAGGTAAAAAGACACTACCAATACAAATTTTATCAAATGCCAATCTAACCTCAAATAAGAAAATAAGAAAACTTACCTTAAAACTTCTGGGAAAACTATGCATCTTATACTCGTCTGAACTTTAGACACTTCACCCAGGAAAGCAACTAGAAATTCTCATGGTTTTAATTTAAAAATTACAAAAGTTACAAATTTAACAAAATTTAATTTTAATGCGTCACAGCAGCAAAGATTACCTACATAAGCCAAAAAGATAGATTTAAAATGAACCCGAAATAAAATGCGGTGGAAGAGGTTTTTCTACCTGAATAAAAGGGGGACGGAAAATCCAAACCACAGCGCGACCGCAGCGCCTCTTTTCAGCTTAGTGAGAACTTTATCCTAACGACCTGTCAAATTGCATTGAGTTTCCTAGGCATGGTACCTAGTAACTAAACCAGATAGACGCACATATTTAAAGCAAAGTGCCGTTTAGTTGAGAATTATGAAAATGCCACCGCGCCATCAAACCCGCAGTTGGAGGGAAGCGACAAAAAGAGTGCAGGCAGTGGCTTCCACTATAAACTCAACAAATATTTCGGCAGCAATGATAGCTAAGGCAACTTTTTAACTTGGAAACTCAGTGACTTCTTTCTTCATTTTGCTTATTGATAGTAATCCCCAACTTGAAACACTGTACTACATTTCTTTAGTTTATCATTTTACTACCTTTTTATTTATAACGCCCTACAAATTTACTGAAATAATGGCTTTTTATTAATTATGAATTATTTCACGGTTCTCTTGATTTTCCTTTTATTTTATTATGTAGTACCTAGTCACTAAACGATATTTCAAGCAATGTTAAACTTTTGTATGTCATACCGATGCCGCGCCATATAGTTAAGGATAATGAAATGGCCACCGCATCATCAAACCCGCAGTTGGTTCATTGGAGGGACAATTGCGTATAAAATGATTTGCTTAAACAGGCAAAATTAGCATCAAAAAGGTGCGACGCAGATCTCAAACGTGAAAGTAGCATTCCGAAAGGCGAGCCAAAATGCTATAATGCGAGTTTCTGAAAGAGTTTGAGACAGTAGGTCTATTTAAATACTGTAAAAATACAGTTTAGCAAAGGCATCAGAGAATTTCGATGCCGTATAGTTAAGGATTATGAAATGGCCACCGCGTCATCAAACCCGCAGTTGGAGGGAAGGGAGAAAAGGAGTGCAGGCAGTGGCTTGCACTATAAAATCAACAAATATTTCGGCATCTGACGCCTGATAATACTTAAGGCAACTTTGGAACTTGAAAATTCAGCGACTTCTTTCTTCATTTTGCTTATTGATAGTAATGCCCAACTTGAAACACTGTACTACATGTATTTAGTTTATTATTTTACTACCTTTTTATTTATAACGCCCTACAAATTTACTGAAATAATGGCTTTTTATTAATTATGAATTATTTTACGGTTCTCTTGATTTTCCTTTTATTTTACTATGTAGTACCTAGTCACTAAACGATATTTCAAGCAAAGTTAAACTTTTGTATGTCATACCGATGCCGCGCCATATAGTTAAGGATGATGAAATGGCCACCGCGTCATCAAACCCGCAGTTGGTGGGAAGGGACAAAAGGAGTGCAGGCAGTGGGTTGCATTATAAAATCAACAAATATTTCGGCATCTGAAGCCTGATGATAGTTGAGGCAACTTTTGAACTTGGAAATTCAGGGACTTCTTCCTTTATTTTGCTGGTTAATGGTAATCGTCAACTTGAAACACTTCTTTGCTGGATCTAATATTCCAGAGGGAATAAAGATATTTTAAAAATATTTTCAGGATCAGTTCATTTTTTTGGGTTAATTTTTTTCAAAGATAATGTTTTTTTTAATTTTAGATTTTAAAAATCTCAGTAAAACACGGTAAAGTACCCAACAGTCAACTTATTATAGGATTTATTTAATGAGAATTTTTGCGTCCAAATAGATAAAGAGGGACAATTGCGTATAAAATGATTTGCCTAAAAAGGCAAAATTAGCACCAAAAAGGTGCCACGCAGATCTCAAACGTGAAAGTAGCATTCCGAAAGGCGAGCCAAAAGGCTATAATGCGAGCTTCTGAAAGAGTTTGAGACAGTAGGTCTATTTAAATACTGTAAAAATACAGTTTAGCAAAGGCATCAGAGAATTCCGATGCCGTATAGTTAAGGATTATGAAATGGCCACGGCGTCATCAAACCCGCAGTTGGAGGGAAGGGAGAAAAGGAGTGCAGGCAGTGGCTTGCACTATAAAATCAACAAATATTTCGGCATCTGAAGCCTGATAATACTTAAGGCAACTTTGGAACTTGAAAATTCAGCGACTTCTTTCTTCATTTTGCTTATTGATAGTAATGCCCAACTTGAAACACTGTACTACATTTCTTTAGTTTATTATTTTACTACCTTTTTATTTATAACGCCCTACAAATTTACTGAAATAATGGCTTTTTATTAATTATGAATTATTTTATGGTTCTCTTGATTTTCCTTTTATTTTATTATGTAGTACCTAGTCACTAAACGATATTTCAAGCAATGTTAAACTTTTGTATGTCATACCGATGCCGCGCCATATAGTTAAGGATTATGAAATGGCCACCGCATCATCAAACCCGCAGTTGGTTCATTGGAGGGACAATTGCGTATAAAATGATTTGCTTAAACAGGCAAAATTAGCACCAAAAAGGTGCCACGCAGATCTCAAACGTGAAAGTAGCATTCCGAAAGGCGAGCCAAAATGCTATAATGCGAGCTTCTGAAAGACTTTGAGACAGTAGGTCTATTTAAATACTGTAAAAATACAGTTTAGCAAAGGCATCAGAGAATTTCGATGCCGTATAGTTAAGGATTATGAAATGGCCACCGCGTCATCAAACCCGCAGTTGGAGGGAAGGGAGAAAAGGAGTGCAGGCAGTGGCTTGCACTATAAAATCAACAAATATTTCGGCATCTGACGCCTGATAATACTTAAGGCAACTTTGGAACTTGAAAATTCAGCGACTTCTTTCTTCATTTTGCTTATTGATAGTAATGCCCAACTTGAAACACTGTACTACATTTCTTTAGTTTAATATTTTACTACCTTTTTATTTATAACACCCTACAAATTTACTGAAATAATGGCTTTTTATTAATTATGAATTATTTTACGGTTCTCTTGATTTTCCTTTTATTTTATTATGTAGTACCTAGTCACTAAACGATATTTCAAGCAATGTTAAACTTTTGTATGTCATACCGATGCCGCGCCATATAGTTAAGGATGATGAAATGGCCACCGCGTCATCAAACCCGCAGTTGGTGGGAAGGGACAAAGGGAGTGCAGGCAGTGGGTTGCACTATAAAATCAACAAATATTTCGGCATCTGAAGCCTGATGATAGTTGAGGCAACTTTTGAACTTGGAAATTCAGCGACTTCTTCCTTCATTTTGCTTATTGATAGTAATCCCCAACTTGAAACACTTCTTTGCTGGATCTAATATTCCAGAGGGAATAAAGATATTTTAAAAATATTTTCAGGATCAGTTCATTTTTTTGGGTTAATTTCTTTCAAAGATAATGTTTTTTTTAATTTTAGATTTTAAAAATCTCAGTAAAACACGATAAAGTACCCAACAGTCAACTTATTATAGGATTTATTTAATGAGAATTTTTGCGTCCAAATAGATAAAGAGGGACAATTGCGTATAAAATGATTTTCCTAAAAAGGCAAAATTAGCACCAAAAAGGTGCCACGCAGATCTCAAACGTGAAAGTAGCATTCCGAAAGGCGAGCAAAATGCGAGCTTCTGAAAGACTTTGAGACAGTAGGTCTATTTAAATACTGTAAAAATACAGTTTAGCAAAGGCATCAGAGAATTCCGATGCCGTATAGTTAAGGATTATAAAATGCCCACCGCGTCATCAAACCCGCAGTTGGAGGGAAGGGAGAAAAGGACTGCAGGCAGTGGCTTGCACTATAAAATCAACAGATATTTCTGAAGCCTGATAATACTTAGGCAACTTTGGAACTTGAAAATTCAGCGACTTCTTTCTTCATTTTGCTTATTGATAGTAATGCCCAACTTGAAACACTGTACTACATTTCTTTAGTTTATTATTTTACTACCTTTTTATTTATAACGCCCTACAAATTTACTGAAATAATGGCTTTTTATTAATTATGAATTATTTTACGGTTCTCTTGATTTTCCTTTTATTTTATTATGTAGTACCTAGTCACTAAACGATATTTCAAGCAATGTTAAACTTTTGTATGTCATACCGATGCCGCGCCATATAGTTAAGGATTATGAAATGGCCACCGCATCATCAAACCCGCAGTTGGTGGGAAGGGACAAAAGGAGTGCAGGCAGTGGGTTGCACTATAAAATCAACAAATATTTCGGCATCTGAAGCCTAATGATAGTTGAAGCAACTTTTGAACTTGGAAATTCAGCGACTTCTTCCTTTATTTTGCTGATTAATAGTAATCTTCAACTTGAAACACTTCTTTGCTGGATCTAATATTCCAGAGGGAATAAAGATATTTTAAAAATATTTTCAGGATCAGTTTATTTTTTTGGGTTAATTTCTTTCAAAGATAATGTTTTTTTTAATTTTAGATTTTAAAAATCTCAGTAAAACACGGTAAAGTACCCAACAGTCAACTTATTATAGGATTTATTTAATGAGAATTTTTGCGTCCAAATAGATAAAGAGGGACAATTGCGTATAAAATAATTTGCCTAAAAAGGCAAAATTAGCACCAAAAAGGTGCCACGCAGTTCTCAAACGTGAAAGTAGCATTCCGAAAGGCGAGCCAAAAGACTATAATGCGAGCTTCTGAAAAAGTTTGAGACAGTAGGTCTATTTAAATACTGTAAAAATACAGTTTAGCAAAGGCATCAGAGAATTCCGATGCCGTATAGTTAAGGATTATAAAATGGCCACCGCGCCATCAAACCCGCAGTTGGTGGGAAGGGACAAAAGGAGTGCAGGCAGTGGGTTGCACTATAAAATCAACAAATATTTCGGCATCTGAAGCCTGATGATAGTTGAGGCAACTTTTGAACTTGGAAATTCAGCGACTTCTTCCTTTATTTTGCTGATTAATAGTAATCTTCAACTTGAAACACTTCTTTGCTGGATCTAATATTCCAGAGGGAATAAAGATATTTTAAAAATATTTTCAGGATCAGTTTATTTTTTTTGGGTTAATTTCTTTCAAAGATAATGTTTTTTTTAAGTTTAGATTTTAAAATTCTCAGTAAAATACGGTAAAGTACCCAACAGTCAACTTATTATAGGATTTATTTAATGAGAATTTTTGCGTCCAAATAGATAATGAGGGACAATTGCCTATAAAATGATTTGCCTAAAAAGGCAAAATTAGCACCAAAAAGGTGCCACGCAGATCTCAAACGTGAAAGTAGCATTCCGAAAGGCGAGCCAAAATGCGAGCTTCTGAAAGACTTTGAGACAGTAGGTCTATTTAAATACTGTAAAAATACAGTTTAGCAAAGGCATCAGAGAATTCCGATGCCGTATAGTTAAGGATTATGAAATGGCCACCGCGTCATCAAACCCGCAGATGGAAGGAAGGGAGAAAAGGAGTGCAGGCAGTGGCTTGCACTATAAAATCAACAAATATTTCGGCATCTGAAGCCTGATGATAGTTGAGGCAACTTTTGAACTTGGAAATTCAGCGACTTCTTCCTTCATTTTGCTTATTGATAGTAATCCCCAACTTGAAACACTTCTTTGCTGGATCTAATATTCCAGAGGGAATAAAGATATTTTAAAAATATTTTCAGGATCAGTTTATTTTTTTGGGTTAATTTCTTTCAAAGATGTTTTTTTAATTTTAGATTTTAAAATTCTCAGTAAAATACGGTAAAGTACCCAACAGTCAACTTATTATAGGATTTATTTAATAAGAATTTTTGCGTCCAAATAGATAAAGAGGGACAATTGCGTATAAAATGATTTGCCTAAAAAGGCAAAATTAGCACCAAAAAGGTGCCACGCAGATCTCAAACGTGAAAGTAGCATTCCGAAAGGCGAGCGAAAAGGCTATAATGCGAGCTTCTGAAAGAGTTTGAGACAGTAGGTCTATTTAAATACTGTAAAAATATAGTTTAGCAAAGGCATCAGAGAATTCCGATGCCGTATAGTTAAGGATTATGAAATGGCCACCGCGTCATCAAACTCGCAGTTTGAGGGAAGGGAGAAAAGGAGTGCAGGCAGTGGCTTGCACTATAAAATCAACAAATATTTCGGCATCTGAAGCCTGATAATACTTAAGGCAACTTTGAAACTTGAAAATTCAGCGACTTCTTTCTTCATTTTGCTTATTGATAGTAATGCCCAACTTGAAACACTGTACTACATTTCTTTAGTTTATTATTTTACTACCTTTTTATTTATAACGCCCTACAAATTTACTGAAATAATGGCTTTTTATTAATTATGAATTATTTTACGGTTCTCTTGATTTTCCTTTAATTTTATTATGTAGTACCTAGTCACTAAACGATATTTCAAGCAATGTTAAACTTTTGTATGTCATACCGATGCCGCGCCATATAGTTAAGGATGATGAAATGGCCACCGCGTCATCAAACCCGCAGTTGGAGGGTAGGGACAAAAGGAGTGCAGGCAGTGGGTTGCACTATAAAATCAACAAATATTGCGGCATCTGAAGCCTGATGATAGTTGAAGCAACTTTTGAACTTGGAAATTCAGCGACTTCTTCCTTTATTTTGCTGATTAATAGTAATCTTCAACTTGAAACACTTCTTTGCTGGATCTAATATTCCAGAGGGAATAAAGATATTTTAAAAATATTTTCAGGATCAGTTCATTTTTTTGGGATAATTTCTTTCAAAGATAATGTTTTTTTTAATTTTAGATTTTAAAAATCTCAGTAAAACACGGTAAAGTACCCAACAGTCAACTTATTATAGGATTTATTTAATGAGAATTTTTGCGTCCAAATAGATAAAGAGGGACAATTGCGTATAAAATGATTTGCCTAAAAAGGCAAAATTAGCACCAAAAAGGTGCCACGCAGATCTCAAACGTGAAAATAGCATTCCGAAAGGCGAGCCAAAAGGCTATAATGCGAGCTTCTGAAAGAGTTTGAGGCAGTAGGTCTATTTAAATACTGTAAAAATACAGTTTAGCAAAGGCATCAGAGAATTCCGATGCCGTATAGTTAAGGATTATGAAATGGCCACCGCGTCATCAAACCCGCAGTTGGTGGGAAGGGACAAAAGGAGTGCAGGCAGTGGCTTGCACTATAAAATCAACAAATATTTCGGCATCTGAAGCCTGATGATAGTTGAGGCAACTTTGGAACTTGGAAATTCAGCGACTTCTTTCTTCATTTTCCTTATTGATAGTAATCCCCAACTTGAAACACTTCTTTGATGGATCTAATATTCCAGAGGGAATAAAGATATTTTAAAAATATTTTCAGGATCAGTTCATTTTTTTGGGATAATTTCTTTCAAAGATAATGTTTTTTTTAATTTTAGATTTTAAAAATCTCAGTAAAACACGGTAAAGTACCCAACAGTCAACTTATTATAGGATTTATTTAATGAGAATTTTTGCGTCCAAATAGATAAAGAGGGACAATTGCGTATAAAATGATTTGCCTAAAAAGGCAAAATTAGCACCAAAAAGGTGCCACGCAGATCTCAAACGTGAAAATAGCATTCCGAAAGGCGAGCCAAAAGGCTATAATGCGAGCTTCTGAAAGAGTTTGAGGCAGTAGGTCTATTTAAATACTGTAAAAATACAGTTTAGCAAAGGCATCAGAGAATTCCGATGCCGTATAGTTAAGGATTATGAAATGGCCACCGCGTCATCAAACCCGCAGTTGGTGGGAAGGGACAAAAGGAGTGCAGGCAGTGGCTTGCACTATAAAATCAACAAATATTTCGGCATCTGAAGCCTGATGATAGTTGAGGCAACTTTTGAACTTGGAAATTCAGCGACTTCTTCCTTCATTTTGCTTATTGATAGTAATCCCTAACTTGAAACACTTCTTTGCTGGATCTAATATTCCAGAGGAAATAAAGATCTTTTAAAAAATTTCATTTTTTTGGGTTAATTTCTTACAAAAATAATGTTTTTTTTTTAATTATAGATTTTAAAAATCTCAGTAAAACACGGTAAAGTGCCCAACAGTCAACTTATTATATGATTTATTTAATGAGAATTTTTGCGTCCAAATAGATAAAGAGGGACAATTGCGTATAAAATGATTTGCCTAAAAAGGCAAAATTAGCACCAAAAAGGTGCCACGCAGTTCTCAAACGTGAAAGTAGCATTCTGAAAGGCGAGCGAAAAGGCTACAATGCGAGCTTCTGAAAGAGTTTGAGACAGTAGGTCTATTTAAATACTGTAAAAATACAGTTTAGCAAAGACATCAGAGAATTTCGATGCCGTATAGTTAAGGATTATGAAATGACCACCGCGTCATTAAACCCGCAGTTAGAGGGAAGGGAGAAAAGGAGTGCAGGCAGTGGCTTGCACTATATAATCAACAAATATTTCGGCATCTGAAACCTGATAATAGGTAAGGCAACTTTGGAACTTGAAAATTCAGCGACTTCTTTCTTCATGTTACTTACTGATAGGAATCCCCAACTTGGAACATTTTCTTTACTTTATTATTTTACTTGCTTTTAATTTATAACGCCCTATATGTTTATAGAAAGAATGTCTTTTTATTTATTATGCATTATTTTACAGTTCTCTTGATTTTCCTTTTATTTCACCACATAGTACCTAGTCACTAAACGACATTTAAAGCAAAGTTAAACTTTTGTATGACATACCGATGCCGTAAAGTTTAGAATTATGAAATGGCATGGCGTCATCAAACCCAAAGTTGGCGGGAAGGGAGAAAATGAGCAACCGAAAGATATTAACAGAATATAATACAAGGTGGCGCACTAAAAAAGTACCGAAGGCCGTTTCGAGTATTTACAATAAGTTTTTGAAAGAACCATCTGACAGATCGCTTTTGATTGCAAGGGGGATAGTTTTTTGTGATTTTAAGATATTTTGATCTATCAACCCCTAGCTAGAAAAAAAGCCCCAGGGTATGATCTTATTAACGGGGTAGTCATAAAACAACTCCCCAGAAAAGCTATCGTAAAACTATGCAACCTAATTAATGCGTCTTTTAGGCTTAGGTACGTACCTAAACTGTGGAAAGTTGCAGAAGTTATCATGATTCCAAAACCGGGAAAACCACTCCATGACGTGTCATCTTACAGGCCAATATCTTTGCTGCCAATTATATCCAAGCTCTATGAAAAATTATTGCTTAAAAGAATAAAACCCATCATAGAAAGACAAGAAATTATTCCATCTCATCAATTTGGTTTTCGAGACAAGCATTCCACGATAGATCAAGTACACAGAATTACTAATATAATAGAAAAAGCACTAGAAGAGGGAAAAGTTTGTTCTGCAGTTTTTCTAGATGTAGCACAAGCATTTGACAAAGTGTGGCATGAAGGCCTTAATTTTAAACTAAAAAGGTTTCTGCCAAAACAGTATTCGGATATTTTGGAATCATACATATCTGATAGACATTTTAGAGTAAAACAGGAAGACTCATACTCAAATTTAAGAGAAATTCAAGCAGGCGTGCCCCAGGGTAGCGTACTAGGCCCTTATCTATACTTATTATTCACTTGTGATATCCCAAAGCCAGAAAATTGTCACTTAGCAACATTTGCCGATGATACTAGTTTATTGACGGTAGAAAAATCTATTGAAAAATGCATAGAGAAACTTCAGGATGCAGTCACCCAAATTCACAGTTGGACCACAAAGTGGCGAATAAAATTAAATGAAACCAAATCAATTCATGTTGATTTTACAAACAAAAATATAAATCACATACAAATAACAATTAACAACATTCCAGTACCATATTCGAATCAGGCAAAATATCTAGGTATGACACTTGATACCAAATTGCGCTGGAAAGCACATGTTAAGAAAAAAAAAGAAGAACTTGAGATAAGGTATAGAAAAATGAACTGGCTAATTGGAAGGAAGTCCAATTTAACAATTCATAATAAGTTACTGCTTTATAGACAAATACTGAAACCAGTATGGACATATGGTATTCAACTATGGGGTTGTGCTAAAGAGAGTAACATTCTAGTTGTACAGAGATTTCAAAATAAAGTATTAAGAAACATTGTGCATGCACCTTGGTACGTTCGAAATAGTGACCTTCATCGAGATCTAAAAATCGAAACTGTAGCAGAGACTATAAAAAAGTACGCAAAAAGCCATGAAGATAGACTCCATCGGCATGTGAATGTGGAAGCAATTCAGCTTCTAGACAATACTATGCTAGTTCGACGACTAAAAAGAGTGAAGCCGTTTGAGCTAGTAAACTAAGTGAATTACACATAAAACAAAATAATGCTATAAACACAACACAATTGTGAGTTACAGACTAAACAAAGCGGGGAGAACTGTTGAGTGAACCCTAAGTTTAAATCTGACTTTTCTAGTAAATTAAGTTAAAACAAAATTGCTAATTAGTCTTACTGACTAGATTGTAATAAAAAAAAAACACAGTGTGTTTGACAAATAAAAAAAAAAAAAAAAAAACCCCTAGCTGGAGATTCTAAAATTCCTGTATAGGGTTTCAAAAATTTATCGAATAATTTTTCATATTAAAAATTATTTATGGGTTTTCTCGTTTCCCTGAACATATTCGGGACAAAGTCTTTTATTAAAAAATGTTGATGTTAGCGTCTACAATACAATTACAAACAAAAAAGTCATTTAGAGTATATTATATTAGTTTTTTTTGTAGACACGACAGTGATTTTTCGAACTTTATTGTCGATTTCTAGCTCACCCTGTACTTTTTATGAGATAAAAGTTTTGATTATAGTAAAAAATCGCCAGTACACTCGCCCCAGAAGAAACTGCGGGTTTCTTTCTTTCAAACTGTATAGATATAACGACACTTACTCAGAAGGACTATCCTTTAATATGAGCTCTTCTTGCTTGATCTCCTCAGTCTTTAGCTCAAAGTATTCGGGTTCTGATTTTACATTGAACGATGAAGGGCCAAGACTTTGACTGCTAAGTGTGCTGCAAAATAAAACTTTGTTAAATATCGAAATTCAGTAAGTTTCTTTTCACACCATACTGGTTAACGGTCGTCCGTTACCAGCCCACCTAATTGTCCATGGGTCGAAGCGTCCTTAGAGCTCATCTTACGACAGTTCTAGGGGATACCCTATTGCTATTCTCATTTCTGCACACCATACGGATCGACATTCAATAAAGTGGCATAAAACAACAAAGGTAAGAAAGGAAACACATTTGACATTGAAATGTAATCCCTGTAAATACAACATTAAAAATATATTTTGGAGGAAACATAGTTTCACAAATAATATTTAAATATTAAGGAGACCCATGGAGTAAAGCTCTGAAACCATACACAGAAAAAAATAAGAAAACGAAATTTTTTAACCCGATAATAAAAATTAATTTGGCACCCTTAAATAAAGCAATTTGACTGCTGCTTGGTTGACGTCAATTCCAAAGTAAGAAAAAAAAATATTCTTTTTAGTTCGCGGTTTTTTTTTCTCCAAGTTTTTTTAGGCTACTCTTGTGATTCATAATCGATCTCTCGAGGAGGATTGGCGATGCAATTATGTTCCGTATTAACCTTTTTATCGAGTCAGATTTATTGCACTAAAGTTTTAAATGTATAATTGCGGAAAGATTTTGGACTTTACATTTGCATAGATAATAAAAATAATTACAAGAATATTATACTATGCAAGTATAAAGGGGTCACAATTGATTAATAAGAGATATGTCAATTAATGAATTATCTAGAGGAAAAACACCTTTATGCAACGAATTCGTTCTAAAGAAAGAAACCGCAATGAAAGTGGACATGGGTCAGCCCTAATGGAATAACAAAAAACGAATTGATTACATGCTGACTACTGTAAAAAACATCGTTAGAAATGTAACAGTTGATGGCAATTTCGAAATAAAAAGAAAAATTAATAATATCAATGAAAAACTTGACATGAACAAACTTACACAAAATAAAGCTATGTACAAAGAAAGGCTAAAGGAACAGCTAACCCAAAACTTAAGATGCCAAAATGAAAATATAGATAATATGACAAGAGCTATGACCAAAGAAGGAAAAGATATCGCACAAAAAGATAAAAATAGAGAAAATTCTATATCAGAAGAAATAACGAAACTGATGGAAAAGAGACAGAACCTGAAGAAAGAAAACTATAAGAAAAATTCTAAAAGAAAATAACAGAAAGAGCCAAGAGATAAAAGTTGAGAGAGTTATAGAAAACAACAGAAATATGAAACGTCTCAGGCCGACTCTAGGTAGATATGAAATAATTAAAATAAAGGACATGAACGGGATAGAAACTAACGCTAAAGAGGATATTATAAATATCACACACACAATATCATAACTATTCTAGACAGAATTATACCAAACAAAAAGGGAAACATCGCACGGAGGTCAGCTTGTCTAATTTAGACGATCGAAACCTCAATATCGAACTATTTTCTATCATAACCACTAAGTCTTAAAAAAGTGCCCAATTACCTTATAAGTAGACCCCAATGCAGAAAATCGATCAACTAACTCGTTGTCACTTGTTACGACGACAAGTCATAGGCCGTTTGATAGCCTGCATAATGATCCGCACTTATTCTGCGCGGAAAGGCGATTTTCAAAAGTGCTCCAAGTTGGTAAACTAGATTATATGTGATTTCTTTACGTATATTTAAAATATGGGTTAGCATCTTTAATTTTTACTATTAAACCATTTGCAAAGTTTCAATTTGCTTATTAAAAAAATTAGATAAAAGTTGTGTATTGATTTATTATAATTTTTCAAATATGTTTTATATGTATTGGACTAAAAAAGTCTGGATCGTTACGTATCAATTGCGTTTGTAAAAAGTGCTACATTTAGCTGCCGCTTCTTACCGCTGTATTAGCTATGATTTATTGTTTCAGCGTTGGCGCATGGGATTGGCCGACGTAATTTATTTAAAAAGTGGAACAAAACACCGGTTTCACAGGATAAAAATCAATCCGTTTTGAACTATGTATGTGAAAATAGTGAATATAAAGACTACGATAAAAATATCAGTGCATGGTGAAAAAATTTATATATTCAATTCAATTCAATTCAAAATTCTCTTTATTTAGCAAAAAGCTAGACCAACAAATTACAAATTTATATAAAAACCAAAGAAAAGAAGTAGTAGTCCAATTCAATGATAAAAGGAATAAAATTACACGAACATCACGAACTATTTAAAATTTATCACAGCAATTTTTAACACACAATATAATTCGATAAATTTAAAAGTCTGGCGTTAACCTGAAAAACTTTTTTAATTTGCTTTTAAAATGTAAAATCGTTCTACAGTTTTTAATGTCTGCGGGCAGTTTATTATAACAACTCATGCCTGCAAAAAATAGTGTCCGTTTTGTGGAAAATATCCTAGTTTGCTCAATATGGACGTCATTTCTGTTGTATAGTATAGCAAGATTAATAAATTTAGTTAAATTTTTATAAAAAAGCTATGTTAAATAAAAAAAGCTATAAGCTAGTTACGTACACACTCAAAGTATCAATTTTTCAAGTTTTTTGCTTAAGAGGAAAAAAACGATATGCAACATTATTTTTGGAGGCGACTGTACCATCTCCAGAATGCAGAATATATTAAAATCACATTCTCTAAACGCTAGTTGACATTTCCTAACCTTCAGCATCAATTTGTCAAAATTAAAACCATAAAATAATTTCGATCGTTCAGAACCGACAAGCTGACCACCGTGCATCGCGAGAAACCATGAAGAAACTCCAAACAAAAATAAAGAACATAAACTCAGAGCTGCAACCTGAAATAAGCAAAGCGAAAATAAAGAAAGCATTAAAGAAAATGAAAAATAACAAATCACCTGGAAAAGACGGAGTAACGGCAGAAATGCTTAAAGACGGTGATAAAGCTGTAAAATACAAAATATTTAAAAATAAGGCACTGCAAAAGTTTTGAACAATATTCCGCATATTTTCCTACTTTAAAACTTAAATATTATCCAAATCCTTTAAAAAAGGAGTGAAATAATACCAAAAACACTTCATGTAAAAAAAGCCAAGTACGCGAAAGTGGTATTCCCTAAAAAGAATTGAGATAAAAGTAAAGCCAAGTTCTCCAATACAATTAAAAAAATATTTTCAAACTAGTAAGAACCTTTCGTTTTGAAATTTGTATTGATGAACTTGGCTTTACTTTTATCTCAACTCTTTTTACGGAATACCACTTTCGCGTACCTGGCATTTTTTACATGAAATGTTTTTGTTATGATTAATTTAAAAGGAACTTACTCAGATAAGCAGTCATCCAATAAAAGTTCTTCTTGCTTGATATCCCCTTCAGTCTTCACTTCGAAGTCATATGGTTTCGACTTTATGCTGCTGGATGAAGAAGGCAATGAATCTGGATCTACTGGTCTGCAAAATTCTAGCATTTGATATTCTTGTAAACGGATGAAATTTTTTAAAACAGTGGTTTTTACCATTTATAAGAAATAACAGCAAATAAAAGTTAAGGCAACTAAGTGACTTGTTTTAAGGCAGAATTTCAGGATCGCCGCAATTTTATAACATTTATGTTTGGCTTGTCCTTAAGCCAGGTTTTCTTGGATATAGGGAATAGAATGTTTTGTTGTGATTTGCTTTTAATCAACTAAAGGAAAATATTTAACATTTACAAATATTCATGCATTTAAATAAAAAAGACGCTTACTCAGATGAGGTGCCATTCAACATAAGATTCTTCTGCTTGATCTCATCTTCAGGTTTTATTTTAAAGTCTGTTAGTTCCAAATTCATGCTGGCTGCAGATAATATGAGGTGTGGTTCAGTCAAGCTATTAAAAAACTAAAATTTTCAGTGTGCAATGTTTATCTTGCGATTTAACATCGGTTATTTTACTTCTAAATGTCGGCATGTTGGTTTTTTATAATAAAACATGAGCCGATCGACTATAGGGAACATTTTAATAATAGATTCGTTAAATAACATTAACAATTCCAAAATTGTTGAACTATCCAGTATTTAAAAAGTGTAAAACAGGTTAAAATCAGCTTTATATGTCCGGATAAAGCCCCATAAGTGATCTGTTTGTCCGGTTTTTTATCCAAAATCAGCTATTCTTAGCTAAGGACGTTCTCCTTTATGCTAAACAAATATCGTCACCCTAGTTAACTAAAATAAGCTTACATTTATTAACGACCCAAGCCTTTTAGTGATGGGTAAAAAGTATTTTCCAAAAGCAGTGGCTGCTTTTTCATTAAAGAAGCTCTTAAAAGTTCCTTTGTATTTTACAGCAAGTAAAGTTTCGGTTTGCCTTGGAAAAAAAATTGACAAAAAAAAATTCCTACCCTCAATTCTTGTCCAACTTTCTACCTAACTTTTACATATTATAAATTGCTTTTTAAAAAAGCTGTTTTTTATAAAATTATATAGCAGGTGGAAGCTGCCGTAGACCGTAGTAACTCATTCAAATTTTTCGACTTTTTTTGACTTTTTCAAACTTTTTCAACATTTTTCCATGTTTTCAATTTTTTTTCTTATTCAACTTTTTGGACATTTTTCAACTTTTTCGACTTTTTTCAATTTAACTGATTCGACTTTTTTCAACTTTTTGGACTTTTTTCAACTATTTCGATATTTTTTAACTTTTTTGACTTGATTTTTTAGCTTTTTTGAAATTTTTTAGGATAATATTCAACTTTTTCGACTTTTTTCCACTTTTTTCGACTTTATCCAACTAATCCGACTTTCAACTTTTTGGACTTTTTACAACTTTTATGACATTTTTCAACCTTTTAGACTTTTTTCAATTTTTTTATCTTTTTCGAGTTTTTTTCAACTTTTTGAACATTTTTTAACTTTTTCGACTTTTTCCAATTTAACTGATTCGACTTTTTTAAACTTTTTGGACTTTTTGCAACTATTTCGAAATTTTTTGACCTTTTTGACTTTTTCGATTTTTTTTAGCTTTTTTGAAATTTTTTGGACAATATTCAACTTTTCAACTTTTTTCCACTTTTTTCGACTTTTTTGACTTCTTCGACATTCTCATTTTTTTAACCGTACCGTAGACCGTCGTAACTCATTCAAATTTTTCAACTTTTTTTTACTTTTTTAAAAATTTTTTTCTTTTCCGACTTTTTAATTTTTTTTTAACTTATTCGACTTTTTTCAACTTTTTGGACTTTTTACAACTTTTTGACATTTTTCAACTTTATTGACATTTTTCAACTTTTTAGACTTTTTTCGACTTCTCGATTTTTTTGACTTCTTCGATTTTTTTTTACTTTTTTAACTTTTTTTTGACTTCTTCGACTTTTTTCAATTTTTTCGACTTTTTATTTTTTTTTTAACTTATTCGACTTTTTTTAACTTTTTGGACTTTTTACAACTATTTTCAACTTTTTTCGACTTTATATATTTTTTTTAATTTTCGACATTTTTCAACTTTTAGGACATTTTTCAACTTTTTAAACTTCTTAGACTTGTTTAAGTTTTTTTTACTTTTTAGACTTTTTCAACTTTTTCGCTTTTTTGGTCTATTTTCAACTTTTTGACTTTTTTCAATTTTTGTACTTTTTACAACGGACGTCCTCCTTTATGCTAAACAAATATCGTAACCCTAGTTAACTAACTTAAGCTTACATTTATTAACGACCCAAGCCTTTTAGGGAGGGGTAAAACTAGTATTTTCCAAAAGCAGTGGCTGCTTTTTCATTAAAAAAGCTCTTAAAAGTTCCTTTTAATTTTACAGCAAGTAAAGATTTGGTTTGCCTTGAAAAAAAATTCACAAAAATAAATTCCTACCCTTAATTCTTGTCCAATTTTCTACCTAACTTTTACATATTATAAATTGCTTTTTAAAAAAGCTGTTTTTTATAAAATTATATAGCACGTACCTAGACCGTAGTAACTCATTCAAATTTTTCGACTTTTTTTTACTTTTTCAATTTTTTAATTTTTTTTCTTATTTAACTTTTATCAACTTTTTGGACTTTTTCCAACTATTTCGACTTATTTAACTTTTTGGACTTTTTACAACTTTTTTCAACTTTTTAGATTTTTTTGACTTTTTTCAATTTTTTTTATCTTTTTCGAGTTTTTTCCACTATTTGGACATTTTTCAACTTTTTCGACTTCTTTCATTTTAACTGATTCGACTTTTTTAAAACTTTTTGCAACTATTTCGACAGTTTTTTACTTTTTTGACTTTTTCCATTTTTTTTTTAGCTTTTTGACATTTTTCAACTTTTTGGACTTTTTCCAACAGTTCCAGACGGGGATACTCGTATCCATGTGATCGACGTTGGAGATAGTGAAAACCAAACAGTTTTAACAAGTTCCCAACGAAAGCATCAAGCCATCAGTATGATTCAATAGGGAGGGGTATTTTCCCTCAGAGTAGTTGTTTCTGTTGGTTTCACAAAACTTTTGTTCTACACGGAGCTATGGCCTACATTCACCTGAGGATGGCCCAAAAGGTCGAAACCGGTCCGGTCGTGGATTGGCATGGATCACTTGTTCTAGATTATCAGGACGTGTTCCAGACGGGGATCACTCGTATCCCTGTGATCGATATTGGAGATAGTGAAAACCAAACAGTTTTAACAAGTTCCCAACGAAAGCATCAAGCCATCAGTATGATTCAATGCCGGTAGGGGTATTTTTCCTCGGAGTAGTTGTTTCTGTTGGTTTCATAAAACTTATGCTCTACACGGAGCTATCGCCTACATTCACCTGAGGATGGCCCAAAAGGTCGAAACTGGTCTGGTCGTGGATTGGTATGGATCACTTGTTCCTGATTATCAGGACGTGTTCCAGACGGGGATCACTCGTATCCCTTGGTTTGACGTTGGAGATAGTTAAAACCAAACAGTTTTAACAAATTCAAATTCAAAACTTCTTTATTCAAATGAACCTAAGCCTAAATTACAATACCTGCAAATCAGTCTCAAGTTAAAAGAATTGTGTCAGAAAAGCAAATTTTAAGTTTAAGTATTGTTAGTTTTTTTTTCAAATTTCAAACCCTACCCATTTATCTATCTATCTCTCTATGTCGACTTTAAAACAAAAAAGTTACACACAAAATAAACTCTAAAAAGACATAAAAAAGTTTTTCCTAAGCTAAACACACTTTAATAAAAGACATCCTTTTCTAGGATATTAGGACTATTAAACAAACAAACATCAAAACCATTGCAGAATGTCCCCACAGTTTATGAAAACTCATTAAAATACTAAAAACTTCAGTGATGTGTACTCTCAAGTATTTATTTATGTTTCTTTTTATTTTACTTTTTTATATTATCTTTTTAGGTATATGAATTTAATGTAATCAAAGCCATCAGATTTACTGAAATCTAAAGCAATCAGAAGCAGGTACCAGAAATCCTAGGAGGTCTCCCCCATTAGCAGAAGCGAAATATCTCTGTGTTCAATGAAATCTCTTACATTGTATGGTTCAAGCTTTGTAATAATGCTAAATATATATTCTTTAAATTTTAAAACACATGGTCCCAACGAAAGCATCAAGCCATCAGTATGATTCAATGCCGGTAGGGGTATTTTCCCTCGGAGTAGTTGTTTCTGTTGGTTTCATAAAACTTATGCTCTACACGGAGCTACATTCACCTGAGGATGGCCCAAAAGTTCGAAACCGGTCCGGTCGTGGATTGGCATGTAAAACCTAAGACAACGGCTTACCGCTTACCTCAATTCAATTTATAGTTTTCTATTAGAGCGTTTCTCGAGGCACTCCCAAGCTTTAAACTACCAGAAACAAACAACAAGGGGAAACAAATTTAAAGAACGTTTTTCGAGGTTAGTTTTTTGACAGTTGTGTCAAACTCAAAATGGCACCAGTTTAATTTTACTTGTAAAAAGATTTTTCCACAAGTGATTAGGACAACGCATGAGTTTCTTCACTAATACCTGTATGCACCACGGTCCGTAAACAAACCGATTGTCTGGTAACTCGGTTTCATGACGGCCGTGACGTCAGAGTACATCACAGTTTTCCTAGAAATCAGCAGTCAAACGCTGTTTATAGCATAATTTCATCTTTTGCCAGAAAATTTTGTACATTTTGGGTCTTGTCGTCTTGTATAAGAAGTGTTTATACCTGTTTCGTGCTTGCTATAAATGTGTTAAAAACTAATTAAAATAAATTTCAGACTAAAAGAAATTTAGTGATAGTTCATTTTCATGTTCTGTATCAACATCTACAAAAAATATTTTTGAAAAAGATGGGAAAAAAAAGTTTCACAATGAGTTCCCTGAACTTGGTTGCTATACATATGAAAATGAACCAACCAATATGCATTCATATACCATGCCATCTTATTGGGTTCAAAGCCTTTCTTTTGGAGGCTTAACTGAGCCTTCACCATCATGGAAAGAAAATGTTAACAAAATGGACAAATGGTTCAAAAATTTGTATAATAGCAATTTTAAATTTAAAACAAATATTGTGAAGCGAACCACTAAATTTATATTTAAAAAAGTTTCTATTCAATATAAATTGGTAAATTCATTTGTAAAACAAAGAGTGATGATAAGAATTTATAATTACCAAAAAGCAAAAGAAATCCACAATGAAATGAAAGCTTGATGATACAGGGACTGATGAGAGTTGAAAAACAGTAAAAAAGTCAAAGAAAATTATTTTGTAACTATTCTATAATAATTAGATAGGCCCAGTTTTTTCTTACTTGCAATATAACTTTTTAAAAAACTGATGAGGATCATTCTTAATTTATATAATAGAAAAAATATTTAAATTGGCGAACTTGTAGAATTTTTGATGCAAAAATGTGAGATGTCAGGCATCA